>OY997593.1:29125284-30433997 GCA_963921825.1 Erodium maritimum | reverse complement strand
TTGTCGCTGCCACGCTGCCTGGACCTGTCAGGTTCGCCGTCCATGTATTCCAACTCCCCACTCAGTTGACCTCGCAGACCATGACTGGTGCGGGGTTTAGCTACGGGTGGGAGTGGGTGAATTGTCCACAGCCATCTGCATCCCTTCCTCTCCCCGCCCCTCTTGTGTCTCCGGTGACTCATCCTATCGCTGTGTCTCCTCGCCCTATCGCACCAGCCTCGCCAATTATTCCTCAGTCTGTTTTGCGTATCATACCAACACCACCGCCCCCTCCCCACTCCCCCAGATCTCGGCCTGGCCTCCTCTATCGATGGACGCTGCGATCTCGGTTTTAGCTGCGAGGGAATCGCCTGGATTCTTCGCCCCACAAGGAACATCCCCTGAATCCTGTGGGGCGTTTGGTTGTTGTCGAAAGTGGAAACGTAGCACTTGGGTGGGGCGGGTCTCTATGGCTTCGGTTACACCTACAGGCCCTCTCCACGTGGCCCGAACCCTAACCCGTTTATTGGGGCTCATCAGCGACAAGACCTCGCTCTGGTGCATATGAGGCCGACTGTTCGGTCTTGGGATCCACCTCAGACAGTGTCGCTGCGACCTCAGCCTCATCGTCTTCCAGTGGGGATGATCTGGGACGTTACAAAGGTCTCGGCTGCAGTCTCGGTCACGGCGTTACGAACCCGTACCTGGGGATGGACCGGTGATCGAGCCGGTATGGGTGGTGCATGGTGGAGAAGTCTTCGCTTAGGGTTTCACGATACTGGGTGCGGAAACGGACGAGGGAGTGGATATCGGATGTTGGTCCACAGCACCAAGGGGTGCATGCTAGGGCTTGGCGGCCGCCGGCGTACAAACGGGGGTTGTAGTGGTATGCACCGGTGGGTGGCCATCGTCCGCGCCAGCGTCGCCCGCACTTGGTGGCTATGGATGGAGTATGCCACGACGACGGCAGATATATGGGGGCTTGGGAATTGCGGCTGTTGATATTGGACATGTTACCTAACGCTAGGTCATCTCCTTGGGGAGGAGCCGGCATCACGATGGACCCGTTACTTAACTTGGGTCCCCGGTTCCCCAACCGGGATACTAGCTTGTCGACCGAGCCAGGTCGCTCTAGTGTTCCTCCACCTCTCTCCCGGGCCCGCTTCCCCAAGGGATGGTCGGGGGGGGCTGCGACTGGGCTAGCTCTCTTCTGATTCAATTGCTACCGCTCGGTTATGCCGGACTGGAGGGTTCGGAGGTAGAGGACGCGCCCAGACTGGAGCACGCCATGTTGAGGTTCCGACTGTGAAGACCGCTTTGGCAAAAAGTTTTAATTTATTTAATTTTAATCGATCGGAGCGTTGAGGTCAAAAATTGGATTAACTCTGTATTCGTTTTAAAAGAAAAAAAAGGGAAGGCTGAACCGGGCGGGCCTGACCCGACCAGCAACCCGGCCCGAGCCAGGCCAACCCGCGCCAGGCCATCTTTATTTGGGTCGAGAAGCCCAAGAAGACGTCGAGCCCGATTCTGGGCCCAAGCCCAATCTGAGCCTCGGTTTAAAAAGCAAAATTAGGGTTTTCAACCCCATTTTGCCTTCTCTCTACCGCCAGACTTCCCTCTCTCTCTCTCTCTCTCTACCTCCATCGTCTTCTCCTCAACTCACGGCAGACCTTCATCTCCCCTCCGACCACCACAACCTCGCCGAGCTCCTTCCCTCTCTCCATCGCCGGCCTCCTTCCCGTCCAGCCACAGCTCGCCGGCCACGCCACCGAACTGTTTCTCCCCTCCTTCTCGCGCAGCCCTGAAACCCCCGCCTCCTCCTCTTCTCTCACGGCCGCCACCACCGTCTCATGTACCCTTATCGTCCGAGCTTCCCCCTCGTCGTCCCCGTTCAACCCCAAACCGCCGCCGGCGTTTCAGACGTCACCGGCGTTCCCCTCTCGTCCGGATCTGAGGCGATTTCCCGCCGTCTTCCGCCGCCTCCTTTTTCCCACGGTGAGAATCGAAAAATATAAGTGTGTGACGGTTATGAGTGTGTGTATCAGAGTCTAATAAGATTATACTCGGTGTTCCATGATTGTGACTGTGTGTGGGCAAGTGTGCTGTGTTTGTTGTAATGTGAACTCTTGGTTGTGATATAACCGGGTGAGTGATAGACCGGCTGTGTGCTATGTTGTGATGGTCCGGTCGGTATACCGAGACTAGCTTGGACTTTGTGCTGTGTGTTTTATTCTTGTTGTGTGTTCCAAGAAAAGACGTAACCGGAGTGATACTAGCACCGTGGGATAGTTCTGGTGTAGTGTATCGAGGCCAAGGATGGCGTGTTTAATACCCGAGTTTGTGTTACGGTAAGAGTATGTCCCTTAGTCTACGTGACAGGAAGACGTCCGACTGAGGGATTTCCGGTCTGGGATGTTACCCCGAGTCTACGTGACGGGAAGGTGTCGGGATCGAGGCTTCGTGATCCGGTACGACATAAATGGCTGTGTGCATTCGGTGGTGTTGGAAACTGCTATACGGGATATGTGTTTGTTCTGCGGCCTGTTCTATGATTGATGTTTGGCTGTGTGTGCTGTTTTAAGTGTGGTTTAGTCTTGAGTTGAGGATTGTGGTTACGAGTTCCGTTGGAAATGGTCGTACTAGAATTTGTGATTGGGCCTGAGGGTCGAGTGGTTGGACCTAGGGGTCGCGTTTCACCCCGATGATCTATGGTCTTTTGGGAACATTTCCGGGCCCTCCGATGAGGTGCGTTCTTAGGGAACGTTTTCGGTCGCCCCGATGCATGTGTCTCATCTGGACCGAGGGGCTATCCGAGAGGATACGATGACTTGATGGGACGTTATGATGGTAATTCGGAAACTGTAGCACGGGACGTGTGTGGTAGCTTTGGTGTGTGATACGTTTGTTGTTCGGTTAATGTTTTAATTTGTGAAGTGGTCGTTAAGCGTGGTGTAAGTTTGGTCGTGAACCCCGTTTTGACAGTTAGTTATGATGTACTAGTATGCCCTAATTAGACGGTTACTCGTGGAGGTGAGCCGATTGTTCATTATCTTAACTATTTTCTCTACTGAGCGTAAGCTCATCCCCTTTCGTTGTTGTGTTTCAGGTGTTAAGCGGGATTTGTGCTAACAGGACATAGCTGAGCTCGGGGGCTGGCGAGGTCTTGTCTAGTAGTTCTAGCGACGTACTGTGTATTTTGAGCTAAATACTATTTTTACTCGGTTTTCGAATTTCAGATTATTATTATCAGAGTTTCGTTATTGCTCATCTCAATTGTTATACTTAAATTATGTTTTTTTCCAAGTTCACATCTCGAGTCCGGTCAAAACCGGATTTGGGGCGTGACACCGACGTTAGGGAACCAACCGAGGGAGGCTGCTGAAGTTATGGGGAAGGCTGGGCCTGGTGCGGCCTCACCACAAGCGGGGAAGTGACCCCGTCGGGAGGGATGAGGCATCGTCCGAGCATCGGGCACTGGCCCGGGGAGGGGTTCCCAGACGATGCTTTTCCTCACACCATCACAATTACCGTTGAGGTCCCTCTAAATCTCCGGTATCCCGTTCCCCACAACCATTTTCTGTCCTTGCCTATGGGGTGCCAACTCAACACCGTTGAGGACAGTTTTACTATGAAAAGAATAACGAACATTCTGAAATGTTCTTTCCCTGTTCTTCATGGTCAGAAAGTCTCTGATGCACTTTATTGTCATTCCACAATTTAATTAATGAAATTTGTACATTTCGCTCAAAAAAAATTAAAAATCAAACTCAATTAGAAATTTATAATTTTACTTTCCGAATCAATTATAGTTTTATATAGTTCAACATATATATTTAAAGATGAATATCTGTATTATGTCATTCAACAAACATTTTCATTATGATAAAACATTTCACATTAGCTTATTATAGGAGTGGAGATTCAGACCTAGGTACTTGTGATCGACATAAATATCCTTGTTTGAAGGTGGCTAGTTGGTGAAATAAGTTTTGAAGACCTGATTAATTCACTTAAGACGCATTAGGCCGTTTAAATGGAATATGGGCCGATTAATTAGCGATCGGTAGTTGCGGTCGGGTCGACTGGCCGATCGGATCGATTTGTAATTTAAAACAAACATGTTCCAATCTTGTACAAATTAAGTGAGTTGATAGAGTCCTATTTATTGATATTGTTTTAAAAACTGTATAATACTTTTAGTTTAATAGATCTCTAGTTTCGTCGGCTTCTCTCATGTCAGAGACAAACCGTAGACCATTGAAGAATATGTCAAGCGAAGTGGCAAGCGGGACATTGAGGTTAGTACCTTTTGTACGCCCGGTCGTGATTTGCAAGAACCAGGAGGAGGCAGAAGAGAGCTCTTATCGTGTTGGGGCTGGGAGCGAAGGACTTCGACCGGTTCCACAAAGCTTTAGATCGACATATAAGGAGTCTGGTTTTGATGACGAGGTGAGAGACAGTACTCATCGTCGTCCTATGTCTCCGGCAAGAGGAACCCTTTCCCCTAATAAGGTCTTTTTCCCGAACCTTCGCGAGGGCACGACAGAAGAAAGGGTGATGACAATTTTTTAGTTTGTTTGGTGAGATAGAACACATTCAATTGTCGCGCAATCCAAACCCCAGAGGAAAATTCTTCGGGTTTATCAGGTTCTAAGTAGGATCAGACCTGTAAGTGGCAGTAAATTCGACAAATCGATCCAAGTTAGGCTCAAATACCATGTTTGTAGGTCAGGTCTGGGAGAATAATCTGGGTTGGGTGAGGAATCCAGGAGAGGACATGAGAATCTTCATCAACATGAACATTGAGATAGTGCAAGGGAGGAACTTAAGTGTGCAACTTCAGGTGGATAAAAGTTTGAAGACAGAAGAAGCAAATGGATGGCTAGGAATCCTTCACGGCAACATCAGTCTGGTGTTGTTACAAGAAGATATAGGGAGGCATGGAATTATGGACCTTCAGGTAAAAGCTCTGGGCAACCGAGTTGTTATGGTCTCTTGTGCCGATAAGGCTTTCGAGGAAAAAATGATGGAAAGCTGGTAGTCCTAGCTCTCACAATAGATGACAATTGGATTGGGGTTGGAGTCTCTTTTACTAAAAGGAGGCCTCTTCAGATGGATACGAATTCATGCACTCCTAATTCAAACCTGGACGAAGAGGAGTTTGGAACAAATTTTAGGTTCATTTGGGGAAGTGTTAATGTTGCATCCATCTTCGATTTTGAGACAAGACTTTGAAGATGCTTTTGCTTTGATTCATATAACTTCGAGGATTAGGTTAGAACAACAAATTGAACTAGTAGTTGAAGACCAATCCTGCTTAGTTCAAGTTCTTGAGATTAATCATTTTTAAGTTCCAATGGTTAGCTAGACTATGGAGATTGAGTCTGATGATAGGTGGAGACTCGAGAATGTCGATAAATCCATTATAGTTGAGTCTGGGAAGTTAAAAGGCGGGAACAACTCGAGCTGATCACTTGGGAGTTCAAATTTAGTATCCTTCCGCTGACAAAGTTCATCGGATGGTGTCAACCCGAATTGGTCCCTAGAAAATGCCAAAACCGTTACCTGCTTTGAATCGGATGAAGCAAGTTTGTCACCAGCTATGTCTAAATTCCCCCTTCCCCGGTTACGGAAGAATAGTTGGAAGGTCATAGTGTAGTGCCTCAAACCCAATTGGACAATGTAGATTCTGAAAACACGATTTCAGACAGTGTGGTTTCGCGGAAGAAGAAGAAGAAGAAGAAGAAGAAGAAGAAGAAGAAGAAGAAGAAGAAGAAGAAGAAAGAGGTGCTGAAATCAAGAGACAAAATAGACTCTCAAGTTACAATTAGTGATCAATCAATTGCACGGAACACATACGGTCTTAGTTCTGGATCACGAGCTCATAGAAACTTACAGGTAGCTGAGAAGGTTTGGGCTTATTGTAGCTTAAGGGGCCTCAAGTCTAAGACGATTGAGGAGTTATTTAAATGCGAATTGCATGATTTCAACACTGAACTGTGGGTTGCTGGTGATCGCGAAGGAGATATTTGACTCGGACTGTCAAGCGGTCAATGGAGATAGTAACGCCTCCTCCCCTCTATCTTAATGGCCTTATGTAATTGAGTCTTTTACTGTTGACATGTCGTGACGAAGTGATGCGGATGTGGTCTTCCATTAGATTTTTCATAGGATTCGCGGGTTTTAGGTGTTTGCCTCCGACTTCCTATGAATGGTGATGGTCTGAGAGCTCTTTTTCTTTTTTCATTCTGGTTATTGGTTCGCCGGTGTGAAGGGTGTTGGCCCCTAGCGGATTTTGGTAGATTCTAGATGCTTTCGTCATTGTTCGTGGTATAGGCCACGAGATACATGTTTGGGTAGTGGGAGCTCAGGTCTAATGTGGTTTGGATGCGAGGTTGGTTGTGTGGTTGTCTCTTGATGAGACGTTTGGTTTGTACTTGCTTCTGTTGGTTATCTCCACATACGTTTTCTGACATGTTTATTGTCTGGTCTTTAGGCTTTGATGTTATTTTTTTGGAATAGTTTCTGTTTTGGCACATAAGCCTGATATGTTATGTTCTTAGTTTATTAACTAAAGGTTGTCCCATGTCCTTTTATGGACTGGGGCATATATAAAACTTCTTTGATAAAAAGAACTTTTAGTTTGATAAAACGTTTATGTTATATCCGTTGTAAATAATTCTTATGTTGTAATATGTAAATCAAAATAATAACATAAACAAAAAACTGTAACACAAGGATCAAGAAACCATAACACTGAATTTTGAGACTAAGTATTTTGTAATATTAATTATAAAATTTTGTAACACATCTTAACCTAATATTTAAACCCAAAATCAATTGTAACACTTAATGCATCTGAACCTAGTATTTTGTTAGACATATTTAATGTTCGATATATATATATATTTTGATAAGCGAAGAAAATTTATTAGGCAAACGTTGTACAAGATAGTAAAACGAAGTAAGAGAAACGATCCTTAAAAAGACCTGTTTCCAAAACCGATACAAGCATAAAGCCAACAAAAAAACAAATACAGAACAGGGAGCAAACCAAACAGAGCACCACCTATCTTGGCTACTTCCTATCCGGATTCAAGCAGAGAAAACGGTTAGAACCGAAACAGGAAATTCCGGAAAAACCTCAATCTCGCCATCCTCGACTTCCTCCTCAACCTTAATCTGCTGTGGGAACTCAAAACGTGGGGGAATGACAGCAGCCTTTTTCACAAATCGCTTGTTAAAGCTCCACGTCCCTTCTTTTTGCTTAGCAATATCAATAGTGAAACCTCCCGCAGGACCCCTTTTATCAGCCGATGTTTTGGCTCTGGTCTGATAAAAGACAGTTGGAGGAACTGTCTTCTTTGGCTGTCCTTTTTTTGGACGACCACGTTTCTTTGGAACCTCTACGGGAATACTTTTTTTACTCAAAAGAATATCCTTCCACGGACTACCTTCCAACCCGCTTTCCAAGAAAGGTTCTCCTTCCCGTGACTGAATGACCTGTGTGTCTGTATCCGAGCCCTTATCAACTGTTGGGCCCAAATCAGTACCGATGCGTTTAAAAATGTAAAACAAACTCGGGTTACTGACCGACTTCTGAGCGCCTGAACCTGTGTCACCACTGGGCACCCCAAAACCAGCCTCTAATGGGTCTGGATCTTGTGTCTTCACTGGGCCAGATCCAAAAAACCCGTTTATTACACCTGATCCAGCAATTGGACCAGAAGAAACTGGGACTACGAAGGCCGGCCCAGTTCCCACATTCACGCACTGAACAACTCCTTCTTCCTCGCGACATTCAGTGTTTGGACGCAAATCACGTATCCCATCACGACACTCTGATCGCACAACGGGAATCGCAGAAATCTCGGGATTGATATCCAAATGATCCGGTGAATCAGCTGCAATCAAAACCTGCCGAGATATTCGCCGAGCCATCTCGCCGGCGTCGGGAGCTTGATCACCACTCAGAGAAGCCGTGCCGGCGTCGTGATCTTTCTCACCAGAGACAATACAAGCCGGGGTCGAGTTTTTCATTAGACTCGACCCCCTTATTCACCGGTAGTCCCTCCACGCCCGTGCTCTGTTTTCGTGCCCGTAAAACAGAGGATGTCGCCGGAGAGGAAACGGCTTTACGAGGGCGAGAAAACGCGATGAAAATCTTGTATCCGTTCAGTGTGAACCCATTGAACGTCTCAATGACTTGTTGTGCCGAGTCCCTGCGTCTGAACGAAGTAAAGACCATGGCGGTTTGCTCTTTTCGGTAACGAGACTTTGACGATTTCACCGAAGGACCCCAGTGCATTGCGTGCCCAATCTTCAGACGAGCCATAAGGCAAGTTGTATAGGAAAAGCTTCCCGATGTCCCCATCGTCTTTGCCAACCGTTTCCGTCCCTGAAACAGGTCCGGCCTGCTCCTCCGTTCTCAAGAGCGAGGTTGCTTCTGACTGTGTATGAGCCTTAGACCTTGCCTGATATACCTTGCCCTTGGATTGAAACTTGGCCGGACGTGTGAGCTTCTCTCGAGCCCCTTGCTTTGTTTTGGTTGTGAAAATGGAACGGTAGTCTCTGTAAAGAGATAACAGAACAAAACCAAAAGAAGACAAAGATAAGATCTTCTCATCGAACTTACCGGAAAATGGTTTCCGGCCAACCGGAGTCATGGTGAGAGCTGATTACATATACCAAACAATTATATATATATATATATATATATATATATATAATTTGATTATATATATTTAATAAAATTTAAAATAATAATCCGATTAATCTCTGATTTATCCCCGCTGGACGCCTAAGACCCCTCTCCGCCTATCCAGTGCTTAACATATTTTACAACCTTACTTGAAGATGAAGTACGAAACGTATTATATCAAATAACAAATTTAACTTAAAACTTAAAAGTACAAGTGACTTAGACAATTATAGTTTGAACACAATATTTGTCAGCAAATTCCACGTTGGTGGGAATAGAATTCTCCAATACTCAAATCAGTAGCCATACACAAGCCACGTCGGTACAGCTCATCTATATATAACTGGTCATGTAATAACCCATATGCATCAAGCGTTTTAAGTTGCAGCATATTTTAGTCTAAATTAATGGCTTTTTCTTTTTCAAAAATGCATGTTTTAACTGTTATCGCTGTTATGGCTACAACGTTGGGAGGGTGTAACGCTCAACTAAGTAGTACGTTCTATGATAGCTCGTGCCCCAATCTTACGAGCATTGTGCGCAACGTTGTGCAACAGGCTCGACAATCCGACATCAGAATCGGCCCCAAAATCATTCGCATGCACTTCCATGATTGCTTTGTGGATGTAATTTCTTTGAAAGCTCCCAAATTCACATTTTTTATCTTACTCATAATAACATATATATATATATATATATATATATATATGTATAACATATTTTGTTTCTGTATGTAGGGTTGTGATGCATCGATTTTGCTTGACAACGCGGCGGGAGTAGTGAGCGAGAAAGACGCAGGCCCCAATTTATCGGTACAAGGATACGATGTGGTTGATGACATCAAAACTGCGGTAGAGAATGTTTGTCCCGGTGTAGTGTCATGCGCTGATATACTTGCACTTGCTTCTGAAATATCCGTTATTTTGGTTAGTTGTTATTCCCCGTTACTTACATGTATGTTGGAATATATTCAGCTTGATATTTAGTTGAGTTGGTTTTTTAATAATATAGAGTTCCTTTTTCATAAAAAATTAATTGATATCATAGGACGGAGGCCAAGGATGGTCGGTTCCATTGGGAAGAAGGGACGGTAGAACTGCAAACCGAGCAGGAACGAGTGCACTACCTGGCTTTCGCGAGAGCCTCGAGGCCGTCAAAGCCAAATTCAGGAATATTAACCTTGATTCCACCGATCTTGTTGCTTTATCAGGTACATACATTTGGAATTGTATAATAGTGCCATTTATTTGACTAGAGTAAAAAGAGATTTATCTTGTATTTTTTCCGATAAAAGCAGACCTCGGTCCTAATTCTAAACCCAAAACCCGGTCTTCACGTATCTGATTATTTATTTGATCTATCGCAATCCATGATCAGACCATCTTAAATAATATAGTTTGAAGTAACAAGTGTATTATGTATGAGCAGGGGCACACACATACGGGAGGGCTGCATGTTCCTCGTTCAGCCACCGACTGTACAACTTCAGCAACGCAAGCGCGGACCCGACCATAGACGCAACCTACTTGGCAACTCTCCGACAATCGTGTCCGGAAGGCGGGGCCGGCACCACCTTGAACAACCTTGACCCGACCACTCCCGACTCCTTTGACAACAACTACTTCACCAACCTCCGCAACAACCGCGGCCTTCTCCAAACCGACCAGGACCTTTTCTCCACCGCTGGAGCCGACACCGTCGCCATCGTCGACCGCTTCGCCGCTAGCCAGACCGACTTCTTCTCCAGCTTCGGCCAGTCCATGATTAATATGGGTAATTTCCGCCCTCTCACCGGAACCGACGGAGAGATCAGGGCTCATTGTGCTAGACTCAATTGATTGCTTTTGTCCGAGCTTTATTACATCCACGTTAAATGAAATAGTGGGTGTGAGGGAAAATTTGGAATATATGTTTCCTGAGAAATAAATCATAGCTATTTATAAATATGTATTTGGCTTGTAGCAAATCAATTACGTGGGTCTTTTGCATCTTTTATCAATAATAATAATACGCTCTTATATGATAATTAATTTTACCATGTATTCGATGATGTCGTTGTTGGAGTCCGGCGTTCTAGAAGAAAAAAAAACGTGTCATATCCATAGGTCTTGGGATTCAATGGCTTCTAACATGATTGTGGGGACGTTCCCCTGGCCTCTCCTTGAAATTTGTGTAGTCCAACCCACATGACAGTTCTTCCACTCCTAGTGCATGTAATCGAGACTCCTTATCATCTCCGGGAAGTCGCGGTCTTCGTTGATTTCCATCAAACAGCGAACATCTTCCTTGGTCGGGTGTCGTAGATATGTTCGTCCAAAAATCTTGATGATGCCCAAGAAGAGCTTCTTGACGTGCTGTAAAGCAGTGCTCTTTTCCATTCACAAATACTCGTCAACGGTATCAGTGTGAGTTCCATAACAGAGCTGACGAAATATTGTCGTGCATTTCTAGTGTGTAGAGAATACGGGCTTCCCTCGAGCATTGGGTCGTTGACGAATGTATGTGTACCGCTCACTCAATGCATGCATTGATTTGTAGGAACAATTCCCTCGACATCCGGTAGCGACGCTGAAACTTTTCTCGTTGTACATCGTAGTAGGAGCGAAGTAGTCAGCCATCAACCGTTCGTGTGCTTCCTCTCGATTTCGATCTGTCCATCTCCGTTTTGGTACAGCCGATGATTGTGACTCCTTATCCTCCCTATCTTCTACCATTTGATATACCCTTGCCAAAATTCGATCTTTGGCAATTCTTTCTCCCATCTTTTCTGCCGCTCTTACCATTTCTTGTGGAGTCATTTGAGCCAACTTTGTTACTGTTGGATGACGATCCATCGAAAAAAGAATAAATAAGATTGAGAGATAAAATATGAATTGTGGTGGAGAAGATGTGTGAAATTGAAAGGGGGGGATTCAATATATAGGGGAATTTGTGGAATTTGGAAATTTTGGAAAAGCTGGCGTCGACACGTGGCGCGTCACCATTGGGTTGGAGACTAGCCGTTAGGCGCTACGTCAACGAATCCCATCGTTGTAGGATCCGTTGGTAAGGTGCGCTCCAACGAGCCACCTTCATCGACATTGCAACGCCCTATTGTATGTGCTCTTACACCCTCAGGTTCACACATGAACTCGTGATGCAACTGACCCAATAACACAACAATATCCTTGATACCATACTCAGCTGACGTGTCTTGCAACCTATCCACCGAGGCTTAACCAGGATAAGGCTTGAACTTCTATAGAGCACGAGTATCATTTCCAGCAGAATATACATGATTGAACAATAGGTTGTTGCAGAGCTTTTGGAGCCATTGGACCCTCCATTAAACCATTGGATTTCAAAAACTTGAAAGTCCGAATAACCCTGATCTGATGGGAATCTACATTTGACCGAGTCCTCAATAACCAAGGTTGTAAAAATCCCCGCCTAGGCACTGAAATGAGCTATGTTGACCCGATTTATCCTCCTAGGACGCTCTAGACCGTTCAGGCGAAATATATCTGATAGTTAGTCTTAGTGTCCGTAGCCCAATCGTAAATGTCCAAATATAAATATCATCGTTAGAAATAAAATTAAAGCGGCTTCATGTATTACTTAAGTGTTATTCGGAAAGGGCACCGAGGGTCATTTGGTTGAAGTCGTGATTCCGGCGACCGTCCCGGCCATCCACGAATCTTTTTTGATTCAATTGTCCCAGGATTCTCGTCAGTTTGATTTTCGAATACCTAATTTATCGAGGGATTTCCAGATTTCCAGGGATTGTGTCGCTACAGATTTAGAGATTCATGCTACTGTTGCTGATCTTACGCGATGTCGTGCTGGAGAAGATGATCCCAACACAAGGGAGGTTGTCGTTTCGGATGCAGAAGCACGGCTAGTTGTTGAGGCCCAACTTGAAACCCATTTGGATCATGTTCACGCGCAGGCTTTATGTTTGGGCCAAGATGTGGGCTCGGGTTCTGTCGATCAGAAGCGGGAGATAGGGAAGGTTTTGTTTTCTTTCGACGTAGAGCACCCCCTTGGGACGTTACCAGAAGTGGATCGGGCCTCGGCCCAAGAGCAGGCCCTGACGACTTTGGGCTCAGGTCACATTAATCAATCGAAGGTAATCAACGGGGAGTTTCTCGACGCGTCAGATTCGGGTAACGACACTCAGAAAAGTGACTCAGTTGAGGATCACCTGAGTAGTCCGTGGAAATATATTCT
Organism: Erodium maritimum; assembly: GCA_963921825.1. Taxonomy (NCBI): domain Eukaryota; kingdom Viridiplantae; phylum Streptophyta; class Magnoliopsida; order Geraniales; family Geraniaceae; genus Erodium; species Erodium maritimum. The sequence goes on along the minus strand of OY997593.1, from coordinate 30,421,108 downwards.
TCTTCAACCTCCGTTTCCAATTATCCCGAACCAAGCTCCAAAAAAGACGTGGCCGTCCAAAGAAGGGTCAGTCAAAGTCGACGAATATTGCTCATCCAACTGTTTTTTATCAAACAGGAGCCAAAACTTCTGTTGATAAACGAAGTAGTTTGGGAAGCTTTATTGTGGATGTTGCTGAGAAGGATAGCTCGGGAGATTGGACTTTTAGCAAGAAAGTTGGGAAAAAGGTTGTTGACTCTACTTCTTTGTTGCTTGTTCAGGCCAATTCTCGAGACGCCCTGCAACGTTCTGAGAAAGACGTCGAGGACAGTGAAGACGAGGATGATCCTGACTCGTTTTCAGGAAATGTTCCTATTTCGACATCTAACCATTTCATTAGCTTGAACTCGAGTAGGACGTAGGCAAGGAGGACAGCAGCCTGATGTGGTTATTTCTCTTGTTATTGCTTGGGTTTCTTACTTTTCATTTTGCTTTCGTAGCAGTATTGGTATAAGGAAACTGTCCTTTTTGAGGTTGGTTTCTTGCATTGTTCTTCGGTCTTGTAGAACTCTTGCCTAATAAAAATTTTAGCTTATCAAAAAAAATTACCTAAGTGTTGGAGTAATATATCGATGTGTGTTCTGATCTATTCACACCATGTGAATAGAACCACAAATCTAAATAGATCACACTCGATGGGTCCCTAGTCGACAAAGCTTCACTAGAAACGACTAGTATGAAAGATGGCTCTTTATGGCTTACGTTATGTTAGTCATTGGAATGAGATTCCGGAGTCTGATCATAGATATCATGTGGGACATGATATTGGACCACCCAACATGAATATGTTCCATAGATCAAGTCATGAACATAGTCATTGTCGTAGCTTGTCATGTATCCTTAGACCAAGGAGTCTTTGTGATTACTATGCAGTAAACAACTGAATTTGACCTGAGCCCAACGTTGCCTGTGACAGGGGTTCCATAACGGCCAGGATTGGTTTGGGGATGGACTGCATGAGTGACACGAAAGACGGCTAAGGGATTTATCCCTCATACTGCGGTATGGGAAAGATATCGGTTCTCGACCGCTTGATCGAGAGTGACTGAAAGAATAGCATGGCCATGCACATGATATTGGGTACCATATATTCAGTCATCTCACATATCAAGGAACAATGATTGAGAACAATAAGGATGACGGTTATATGCCTTATCTCAATCAGGATATCGGTGATAAAAAGATAATGACATGGACGACGGAAAGGTTAGAATCTACAGGGTCGATTCGTTATGCAGTATCAAGCAATACTAAAGTCTCGTTAGTTTCCACTTAAATAGGATCAAGTAAAATGGGATTTTACGTTGATATATTGACATGCATAAACCTAAGGGTCACACCGGAGGGTGAAACTATGACACATTTATGGAGAATGGCCAAAAGGGAGTTGTCTCGGGACATGACCAAAACTAGGTTTTGGGTCATGTGCCCGTAAGTGAATAGGACTTTATGGATCAAGACAAGGCTTGGAGTCTTGGAATTGATCGCGTCGGATAATATTGGACATTTACGGTATGGAAGGCTTGGTGGCGATGATCGCGTCACAGGACCTCGTTGGGAATGAATACTGGCCATGTTCCAAGAGGCTCATGAGAGGCTCATGCAACCAAGGCCCATGGAACTAATTAATCAAAGTAAGCAAGACAAGGATTAAGGTTTTGGTGATTCACCACCTAAACCCATCTTGTCTAGCCGTACTTTGTCCTATTTACACCTTACTTGTCACCATACTTGTCTCATGCTTTTAGTTTGACAAGTTGATGGAGTTTGTTATGTTTAAGTCATCTTTTCTCAACATAATAAACACAAGACAAGAATAGGAAACACAACTTCTCCCTCCTCTCCCTTGCAATTTCGGCCAAGGCAAGCTGCCACCTCCATTTTTGTGTTCTTGAGTCCTCAAAGAGAAGAACTACGTGGCTTTGATTCCCATGTGGATACTTAGGCGTCTTGGAGACTCAAGTCAATCATTCGTTACCCGGTGTTCTTATTTTGGTAAGAAATAGTGCTGAATTTTTCTCTTGTGAATCCATTATTTGTTAGTTGTTTCATGGTTTTAATCGTCTTATAGTTTTCATTGATTTTCCACTGTGAGTTGGTTCATCTCCAACCCTACCTATAGACCCAACATGATAATCCACGATTCGGCTGATTAATCGCCGCTTGGCCGATTAATTGGGCGGATCGATCAGGCATTGGTAATTAAAAATAATAATTTCTAATATTTTACAAACTTGAGACAATAAAATTATGCTAGTTAAGTTGGTAGAGCACACTTTGTTCAAGTATTACATCATGAGTTTGATTCAATCTATTAATTTTTTCTGTTTATTATTTTTAAAACATAAAAAATGCACAAACATGTACTAATTGAATTGATATAGTAATACTTATTGGTTTTCTTTTAAGAATGGTATGATACTTCTAGTAATCTCCAAATAATCCTCGCCCAGTGCCTAGGGCCCCTTCTTGCCCAACTATCGCCTAACGTTTTTTATAACCTTGTCTACAAGCATCGCCTATGCATGCACAATGAAAATAAATTATCGCCGAACTTAACCATCACAACAACTTAGGGCTCGACCTTAGTCGTGTTAAGCTCTCACCGTCAAGATTTGGCCAGAACGATGTAATCTTCACAATTCCCTCGAATATGGCGTTCATGATGCAAATAGTGCAACTATGAAAGGGAACTCCCTCCACCAAGAAATTGCTTTATTTCGTTTTGGATCAATCAAACCTACACAAAAATCAACTGATTCAACAACTTTCAACTTACGGTCCTGCACTTTGATGTTTCTAACATCACACATAGGCTTTTCCGATCTAGCAGAGCAACCAAGAGGATATTATTGTTGGGTTATTTTATTATATAGCATGTGGGGTTACAAATTGAGACAAATATATATGGGGTCAATGATTCGTATTGGACTAAATAAGTGATCTAGTTGGAAAGCCTAATTTAAAACACTATAATAGATATTGATTGTAATGTGCGATTCCTAATGTAAGTTTGATTAGAGTAATGGGATTTAATAAGATTCTTTATATATATATAAAGGTATATTAGGGTTTGATTCCCAAGTTCAATCAGTCGTCTCTTTCCTCCTTCATCCCCATATATTGAGTGAGAGCATATTGGGAGAGTATAAGGGATTGACATGTGGAAAAGCAAAGCCCATCTCGTGTTCTCGCTATCAATAATGGACTCAGGTATGCACAATTTTGGTGCCTGTTTAAATTCTGATTATTTGACTAAGCTTCATATCTTAAAGGGATTCGATAGATAAAACACATAGAGGATTTTCTCTCTCAAATATCTAGATCCTCTCTCGAGGAACCCTAGCCCTAGCTCTGACTATGGTGCTCCTTAGCCCTGTAATCGCCACCAACACACCAGTCACCGCCATTGTATGCCCCGGTCCTATCCCTTCACCGACTCCTGCCATGGGATTCTCTACAACCCATCTAGTCTCCCCTCGGAACCCCCCGCTAGACAAAAGCGGAGGCCGAAACAAACCCTAGCAGGCCCGACTCTCCTCTACCACTGCCATCACCGGGAAGGTCTTTATTGGTGTCATCTGTGGTGTCGCATCTGGTGGTCCATCCGCCATTAGTCCCCCCATCACCATCATCAAGTAGAGTACCTTCGTCGTCTCCATTTATGGCACTGGTCCGGTTTTCTCTAATGATTTCCGGTCCACCTGCGAGGCCACTATTGAAACCGAGGACGGGTCGTCTGGTGAAGAACACATCCATTACTTCGATTGCAAGTAAACTGCCACCAGCTCCTCTATCTAGTGGCGGACCGAAGTCTCTCTCCGCCGTTGTATCGGGATCCTAAGAGAGGAAAGGCATCGGTCGTCGACGATGGGAGAACGGAGATAGAGGCGTTTCTTGGTGGCTTCTCGTTTCCAAATGTTGCTTGACCCCAATGATCATATCGTTGCTAACCACCCCTCCTAGTATGGTTAGTTATCGAGGGGAGCTCTTGCTGCCCAAGGAAGATGCAACCCTTAAGGATTCGGTATTATCGGGACTCCTCGGGTCCACCATGACGAATCTTAAGAATTTCCTTTCTTCCTGTTCACTCGAGGAGGAGGAGGAGGAGGAGAAAGAGGAAGTTATGGTTTCTTACTCACCGATCAATTCTTTGGTTGTGAGTTGTGACACGCCAACAGTTTGGCTTGGTGGGGAAGCTTTGGGGGTCACGACCTCAAAGAAAGGAAGTATTGCTCCGCATCATCACCGTCACCTAGGTTCGATCTGCAAATGGGTTGGTAATCAAGGAGATCATCCCACGGGTCTTCAGGTTTTACTTTGAATCCCATGAGGCTAGAGTTTGGGTCTAAGGTAATGAGCCCTGGTGCTTCGACGGGCGCCCTCTCCTGCTTGGGGATATCGAAATTATGGCCAAGGATCCCCCCTCTTCGGACCAGGTTTAGCACTGGTTCATGTCCATGGTTTCCCTCCACTGGTCTGAACATGAGGGGTTGGAGAAACGATTAGTGCGATATTGGGGATCTGTGTTGCAGTCCCGTGCGATTAATGGGGATCGTGTTGGGGGGCGGTGAAGATTCGATTTTGGCATCTCGTGGAGTGCGCACTCCATCGCCACACCTATTATTGCGGTTCAGGGAGTTCCTGGACCCCATTTTGCTGACTTGGGAGACATATTCCCACGTATCAGGGACCATGGATATTGCCATTCTTTCTCGACTAGACCGAGTCTTGGACCTATTTTGAATAATATGATGATGCACAAGAGTAGGCTTACTTGAGACTTTGGGGGTCATCCCCTACGATCCTTAGGTTTGAGAACGGCTTCTTTCCACCCATTCGAGGAGTACACCTGCAAATTGACTGTTGGTTCAGGCAACACAATACCATCAATAGACACGGGAGCTGTCTGTAAAAAATTGAGAAGACGCCACTACTGGTACACATAAAGAATCAACCACCATCAAATCTAACCCAACCTGTGAGTCCGATTTCAAAGGACCGACATGAGGTATTAACCCCATTCCTTGTGAAGCCGAAAGATCAAATATATTAAAGTCATCACGGATTCAATTGCTGCAGCGGGTCAAACCTCCAGTTGTGTCGAAGTTTTCTCTTCTTCCCGAGGTGCACGTTGCTTGAAATCCCTAATTCCACTCGCCAAAATTTTCATTGGCAAAACCGAAACATGGAACGACCTTTTCCCTAGTACAGCCATGAAGTTGGATATCGCAGATTTAATTTTCTGAGCTCGAATAAAAAAGGACACGGTCAAGAAGAATTATGCATCATCTACGAAACGATAAGCAACGACCTCACCTATACCACCTAACAACTCATGTATAATGCCCAAGGTACAACCAAAAGGAGGCAAATGGGCAACCTCAACCCATTGTCAAGTCCCTCCCAAGATTATAGTGTCTTCTTCATTAGCCAAAGGATCAAACCAGTTTAGAAGATCTTACACTATGTAGATACACCCGTGATTACGTAAACGCAACCATAAAGATGGTACATAACAAATCCTAAAAATTCTCTGATCTATAGGGCCTTTCGAACGTCATTAATAGAGAAACGAGGTTTCAACAAGCCTATTAAACTAGTCTAAAAACGAGATAGACAAACTTCATCTACCACGCCTATGAATGAAAGAGGTATGTCATCTACTTCGGGATGCTTATCGATCGGAACAGGCTTCTCCGACACATCATGTTGAAAACGGTCGATGCTCTACTTTACGGTTCCAGAGCTCTATTTTCCACCCCACTTGTGACCCGACGGAGAAAAAGAACGGACGAAGGCCATGAAAAACATATAACCGTCGACCTTGAAACCATTGAGACTATCAATTGCTTGAGACGCCTGACACACCACAATTGAGTTAGCATAGAATTAACATAAAATAGAGTATGAATAGAGGAATATTCATAGCTTACAAGTAAACAAAACTCAATAATTAAACAAGAGGAAGAGAGTAAATGTAGCTGAGAACGATAATTTTATTCAGCTCAAGTCGTTTTCTTAAATAGGCAAGCTAAACAACTGAAGATTTACTAAAACAAACCTAATCCTCACAAACCGAGAATCAAGGTTCAAATCTTAACAATAATTGACTAATTTATTAAGTAACAAACTAATACCAAATCAAGCGATATCTAACAAATCCCCCCCCCCCCCAATCTTGAATATCCTTGATGTTCATATTGTCCCTTTGTCCTTCAAAGTTGGTCCTGCCAAGCGTTTTTGTTAAGATGTCGGCTTTCTGTTCATGAGAGGAAACGTGTGACACAAGAATCCTTCCATCTTCAACACACTCTCGAATAAAATGAAATTTTGTGTCTATGTGTTTGCTTCGATCGTGAAATACTGGATTTTTGCACAATTGGATTGCAGACTTATTGTCTACCTTCAGTTCGAACCTCTTTGCTTCTTCTCCCATCAATTCTCGAATTAGACTTGAAAGCCAAATGCCTTGACAAGTCGCAGCAGTTGCTGCGATATATTTAGCTTCGCAGGAGGACAAGGCGACTACCTTCTGCTTTTGGGATGTCCAGGTGATCAAGCTTGTTCCATAGAAGAAGAGGTGGTCTGTGGTGCTCTTCCAATCATCTTTGTCACCTACGAGATCATTGTCGCTATACCTAATCAACATAGCTTCTTCTGCTCCTTTGGTGTAGTTCATTCCAAAGTTTGTTGTCCCTTTGATGTAGCGCAGTATGCGTTTGACAGCAGTGAGGTGTTGTGTGGTGGGCTTTTCCATGAACCTGCTAACTAGACCAACAGAAAAGGCCAAGTTCGGCCTAGTGTTAACAAGATACCTGAGGCTTCCTACGATACTTCCGTAATGAGTAGCATCGACTTGATCTCCCTCTCCTTGCTTGCTTAGCTTTAACTTTGTTTCCATGGGTGTTCTGTAGCTGTTACAATCAACTAAGCCTGCAACCTCAATCAACTTCCTTGCATAGCTAGATTGCCATAGAGTTATCCTAGAGCTAGTTTGTTTTACTGCTATCCCCAAGTAATAAGACAATAACCCAAGGTCACTCGTACTAAATATCCTTCCCATCTCCTTTTTAAATAAGAGTATTGCTTGTACCTCATGTCCAGTGATGATGAGATCATCCACGTAGACGCCAACAATCAGAGGTGAGCTTCCCCTGTCCTTGACATACACAGCGTGCTCTAGTTTGCTTCGCACGAAGCCAAGCGATTCTAGTGTTTGATCAAGCTTTGCATTCCATGATCGGGGGGCTTGTTTCAAGCCATAGAGGGCTTTCTTCAACCTTAACACAGCATGAGGGTTATCTTTATTTACAAAACCAATAGGTTGGGAGACATATACCTCTTCGCTCAACTCGCCATTGAGGAAGGCCGACTTCACGTCCATATGGTGCACCTCCCAATTCCTCTGTCCCGCCAAGGCTAACATCAGCCTAATTGTCTCAATTCTGGCAACAAGAGCATATACTTCTTCATAATCAACCCCCTCTTTCTGTGCATAGCCCTTCGCAACAATTCGAGTTGTGTACTTCTCAATTGCTCCATCTGGGTTTCTTTTTACTTTGGACACCCATTTTAAACCAATTCTTTTCTTTCCTTGTGGTAATTGTGTTGCTTCCCAAGTATCATTTTCAATCACAGCACGCATTTCTTCTTCCATAGCCTTTCTCCAGTTTATGTCCATCAATGCTTCCTCAGCACACGTTGGTTCTTCAGAACTCAGAAGGCACAACCCTGACAACTCAGAATCAATGGGTGAGGTCTCAGCATATATGTCATGGAGTGACCGTACCTTTCTTAGTTCGTCCGAGTCTGGTGATTCTGAGGCTTCATCTGGTGTTGATCGTGGTTCTGGGCTGATTGCTTTTGTAGCATCTGCTTCTTCATTCTCCAGTTCAAGAGAGAAAATGGTTTTGGGGTCATTGCTCTCTCGAACTTCATCATCCCAGATCCAGCTTCATGCCTCTTCAAAAATAGCATCGCGATTCACGATTAATTTCTTTTCAATCGGATCAAAGTGTTAGTCTTAGTGCCCGTAGTTCAATCATAAATGTTCAAATGTATATATCATCATTAGCAATAAGATTAAAGCAGTTTTATATTACTTATGTGTTGGAGTAATATATCGATGTGTTTTCTGATCTATGACTACCATGCGAATAGAACCATAGATCGAGATGGATCACACTCGATGGGTCCCTAGTCAATAAAGCTTCACTAGAAGCGACTAGTATGAAAGATGGTTCTTCATGGCTTACGTTCTGTTAGTCATTGGAATGAGATTCCGGAGTCTGATCATAAATATCATGTGGGACCTTCTTTTTGATGAAGCTGTAATTGGATTTGGCTTTATCAAGAATGAAGATGAACCTTGTGTTTACAAGAAGGCAAATGGGGGTAAGATTACCTTTCTGGTGTTGTATGTCGATGACATACTACTCATTGGAAACGACATCCCAACCATGCACGAGACTACAGCTTGGTTAAGGAAGTGTTTCTCAATGAAGGACTTAGGCGATGTTGCTTATATCTTAGGAATTAAGATATATAGAGATCGCACCAAGAGGGTCTTGGGTTTAAGTCAAAGCACCTATGTGAACAAGGTCTTGAGTAGGTTCTCAATACTTGATTCCAAGAAAGGACTCTTACCCGCACGTCATGGCGTTCATCTCAGCAAGACTCAGTGTCCTAAGACACCTGATGAGCTGAAAAGGATAATGTGAATCCCATACGCTTTGGCAGTAGGATCGATCATGTATTCCATGATATGCACGAGACCAGATGTCTCATATGCCTTGAGTTGTACCAGCAGACATCAGTCTAACCCTGGTCAGGAACACTGGATAGCGGTAAAAGCGATTCTCAAATATTTGAGAAGAACTAAGGATGCGTTTCTAGTATACGGGAGAAAAGTTGATTCTGAACTAGTTGTTAATGGATATGTAGACGCTAGTTTCCAGACAGATCCAGATGACTTTAGAAGTCAATCAGGATATGTGTTCACGCTAAATGGCGGAGCTTTCAGCTGGAAGAGCGTGAAGCAAGACACCGTCGCTGACTCCACGACAGAGGCCGAGTACATAGCGATTGTAGAGGCGGCCAAGGAGGCTGTGTGGATTAGGAAGTTCACGGCAGGGTTGGGTGTAATAAAAAACCCATCCAGCCCAGTGAACCTATTTTACGACAATACAGGGGCTATTGCGCAAGCTAAAGAGCCCAGATCGCATAACAAATCCAAACATGTACTGCGGCGATACCACCTCATCAAAGAGATATTGAACCGAGGCGATGTAAGATCACTTATATTGCAACTAATGATAACATAGCCGACCCGTTGACTAAGGCACTATCGTTGTCTAAACATGGGAGGCATGTAAGGTCAATGGGAATAGATTGGAGTTTAGATTGGAACTAGGGCAAGTGGGAGATAGTTAGTCTCAGTGCTCGTAGTTCAATCATAAATGTCCAAATGTATATATAATCATTAGCAATAACATTAAAGCGGCTTTATATTACTTATGTGTTGGAGTAATATATCGATGTGTTTTCTGATCTATGACCACCATGCGAATAGAACCTTAGATCGACATGGATCACACTCGATGGGTCCCTAGTCAATAAAGCTTCACTAGAAGCGACTAGTATGAAAGATGGCTCTTCATGGCTTACGTTCTGTTAGTCATTCGAATGATATTCCGGAGTCGGATCATAAATATCATGTGGGAAATGATATTGGACGACCCGCCCTGAATATGTGCCATAGATTGAGTCATGAACATATTCAGTGTCGTAGCTTGTCATGTATCCTTAGACCAAGGAGTCTTTGTGATCGTTATGCAGTCAACAACTAAGTTTGACCTGAGCCTAACGCTGTCCGTAACAGGGCTTCCATAACGGCCAGGATTGGCTTGGGGACAGGCTGCATGAGTGACACGAAAGATGGCTTAAGGATTTGTCCCTCATACTGAGGTATGGGAAAGATATCAGTTCTCGGCCGCTTGATCGAGAGTGGCTGAAAGAATAGCATGGCCATGCACATGATACTGGGTATCATATATTTAGTCATCTCACATATCAAGGAACAGTGATTGAGAATAATAAGGATGACGGCTCTATGCCTTATCTCAATCAGGATATCGGAGATAAAAGGATAATGACAGGGACGACGGAAAGGTTATAATCGATTGGTTCGATTCGCTATGTAGTGTCAGGCAATACTAAAGTCTCGTTAGTTGCCACTTATATAGGATCAGGTAAAATGGGATTTTACGTTGATCTATCGACATGCATAAACCTAAGGGTCACAACGAAGGATGAAACTCATTGACACATTTATGGAGAATGGCCAAAAGAGAGTTGTCTCGGGACATGACCAAAACTGGGTTTTGGGTCATGTGCCCGTAAGTGAATAGGACATTACGGATCAAGACAAGGCTTGGAGGCTTGGGATTGATCGCGTCGGATAATGTTGGAAATTTCCGGTATGGAAGGCTTGGAGGCGATGAGCACATCACGGGACCTCGTTGGGAATGGCCATGGGCCATGTTCCAAGAGGCCCATGGAACTAATTAATCAAGTCTTGATTAATTAGTACTAAGTATGCAAGACAAGGATTAAGGTGTTGGTGATTCACCACTTAACCCATCTTGTCTTGCCATACTTAGCACCATACTTGTCTTACTTCACACCATGCTTCACACCTTACTTGTCCTTGATGGTTGTTGATGGTTTAAGTCATCCTTTTCCTACAACAAATCACAAGACAAGAAGAAAAACACAAGTTCTCTTCCTCTCTCCCTACAATTTCGGGTTTGGCATTTTTCCTCCCTCTTGTTGTGTTCTTGAGTCATCTAAAGAAGAACTACGTGGCTTTGATTCCAATTGGATACATAGGCGTCTTGGAGACTCAAGTCGATCATCGTTTCTTTGGTGTTCTTGAACGAATTGGTAAGGAGACATCCATATTGTTTATTCTCTTGTGTATCTAATATTTGGTAGTGTTCTATGGCATGGTCTCGAGTTATTTCTGCTGCAAGTATGTGTTCATACCCTCCATCGAGACCCAAGTTTCTTTAATCTTGTTGTTACCTTAAAGTGTGCAAGGCAACTGAACACCCTCAAGTGATGTATAGCTGGCTTTCGCTTGTACCAGGCCTCATAGGGAGTCTTTGAGACAACGCTCTTGGTTGCGGTTCTATTCAGCAAATAGACCGTGGTTGATACTGCTTCTCCCCAGAACATCCCTGGCATTTCTTTGTCCTTCAGCAAGCGCCTTGCAGTTCTCGTGACGGTTTGATTTCTCCTTTCCACGACACCGTTCTGTTGTGGTGTTCTTGCAGCCTAGTAATGCCTCTTAATACCTTGTTCTTCACAAAAAGAGATGAATTCAGTGGATCGAAATTCGCCTCCTCGATTAGTTCTGAATACCTTGATCTTCTTCCCACTTTCATTTTCAACCTTGGCTTTGTACATCTTGAACTCCTCAAAGGCCTGGTCCTTAGTTTTCAGCAACACAACCCACATAAAACATGAGTAGTCATCAACAAGAAGAAAGAAGAACTTGTTACCAGAATTCGTAGCTGGGTAATAGGACCACATAGGTCTGCATGAACCAATTCTAGACTCTGCTTAGCTCGATAATTAGCATGTTTGGGGAAGGACAGCCTCTTCTGCTTCCCTAGCAAGCACGACTCACACAACTGCTACGGGTGAGAGATCTTAGGCAGGCCAGTCACCATTTCTTTATTTGACATCATTTTGAGCACCTGAAAGCTTGGATGCCCCACCTGGCGTGCCATAGCCACTCCTTCTGGTCTAGTTTCGAGAGCAAACAAATGGGTTGAGCATAGTTAACTTTCAGAATATACAACCTGTTTTTGGCCTTACTCACTTTGGCAACCAAACAACCAATTTTGTCCGTGATTCTTAGAAACCCCCCTTCAATCACAATTTTATAGCCCGACTCATCTAGCTGCCCAAGACTAACGATGTTGCTTTTGAGTTTAGGAATATAGAAAACACCTGTCAATGCTCTATGTTCTTGTCCTGCACACTGCAAGATTACGGTTCCTTTTCCCTTGATTTCGACCACGGACCCATCGCCAAACTTAACTGCTCCTTTCATTTTTTTCATCAAGCTTCGCGAAAGCAACTCTGGTTTCCGGTCATGTGGTTGCTAGCTTCCGTGTCAAGGTACCATGCTTCGCTCCCAGGCTTGGTCTCACCACCCAACTCAGGCATTATATGTCACGCCCCAAATCCGGTTTTGACCGGACTCGAGACGTGACCTGAGTTAATAGTAGAAAATAAAAACAATTAATAGATCTTTTAGAAATTCAAATAAACGCCATCAAATCCTCATAGTAAATAATCCAAAAATCTCGAATATGAGTCACAGCTCCACATAAAGTGCAAGATAAATAGTGTTTAGTACAAAAGACCAACACATCTCTAGAATAACCCCCAAAACATCCAGAAGCTCCCGAGCCTCGAACTCACTAAACATCAGGTACGCCTGTAAAAACAGTGAGAAAAAACCATAGGGGTGAGCTTGCGCTCAGTAGGGAAAATCGTAATTAAGTTAACCTTCAGTTTAGTAATAAAACTGCCTTAGCATGGCAACGCAATTTACAATTAAACGCTATCAAAAAATGAAATACTAGGAATCAGTATAAATAAGAATAGTATCGCATTCTCAAAGATAACTGTAACTTTAAAAGATTACATGAAATGTACTATAAATACGTCATAGCCACTAAAATGGGAACAAGTAATATCACACCAACCACTTTCTTTCTCAAGCCTCCGATCCATGAATAGATTCTGGTGTCACATCGGTTCCCATACTCCGATCCACCAGAGTATTCATATCATATCAGATTTTTCCTCGGTCTAGAGGAGACACATACATCGGGGCACCGGAAACAATCCCAAAGGGGCGCTTATCATCGGGATTCTCGGAAATGCCTCCAAAGGACCATATGTCATAGGGAACCAAGGTAGTGCTCCCGCAGGACGCATACACTTGGGTGAAACCATAAGTAACCGTTCCCCGCAGGGTAAACCATCCAATTGCCCCGCAGGGTCCACCTCCAATGCCCTCAGGCTCCGATAACCAATGCCCGCAGGCTCCAATAATCAATGCCCCGCAGGCTCCAATAACCAATGCCCGTAGGCTCCAATAATCAACCACTATCCCGCAGGATCTGCCAAACACCAACGACTATAACACCACCGGATTACCCCCCCCCCCCCCCCCCCCGGTGTAAGTACCATACCGAACAACCAAACATCTCAAGAACAAGAATAAGAGAGTCACACTATAACATATCAACTAACCAACACTTATCGAATCACAGTTTCACCACAACACACCAAAGACATCCATTTAGTCCTCTACTCTTACCATTATACTTACCTGTCACGATCTATCGGTCCATCGATCACCTGATCGTACCGTTTGGCACAATCAGTCATACTCGACCATCCGTTCAACCAATCAATTAATCAAACATTCAATCAGTCAACCGATGAAGTAAACATTCAATCAACCAATCATGTAAATCCTCAATCAAGCATTCAAGCATACAATTTAACTAGTTTCATTAGACTCTTAACTTAACTTGAACTAAGCAAACGAGCATGTGAAGCAAACACAAACAACTAATCTGAGGGCTCATCACGGCCTCTCTACCAGTAAAGCAATTTCCCAAAGTATTGAAAGCGAATTACACTAGTTCTTCACATCCTAAGCATGCATACTAGACACATCCGATTATTAGTAATTGAAAGACGATTATTCTAGTTATTCGCATCCTATATGCAATTCTAGGACCTTTCCGATTTTATTAACCTAATAGGCATACTAGTATCGAAATACTCTAGTAGTTAGGACTTTCCCTACCTCGTGGTCTTCCTCTAACAGTTCTCTGCTGTAAAGCTCGCCTCACCCCTCCTCCGTTCTTCACACGGGTTCCGGAAAGGTCTTCGTCCCTCGAGTTCGAAACCAAGGTCTTGGAACACAATTAAACTCTAATCAAGATCTAACTAAAGAGCAAATAAAGCCCCAAAAACAACCCCACAAGACCAGTTCATAACAAATTTCGAAATTGACGAAAAACACCCCAAAAGGACCCAAAACTGATCTGCCACGGAATGGGTCACGGAGCCATGACACCACCCGTCACGGATGATGTCACGGAACCGTGACGCGTGCCATCACGGACTCCATCACGGAGCCGTGACGCCTCCCATCACGGTATCCGTCACGGATCCCTGGCAGGTCTGGGCAGACTCGCCCTTCTTCAACCTCCAGCTACTTTTCCCGAAAATTAACACCCAAACTCCATTTTCAGTCAACAAAAACTCCCAAAACAGATAAATAACTCCAAAGCTCCTCTACCCATGGTAGGAATCATCAAAACCTCAACAATCCAAACTAATTCCAACTTCAAAAACCAATAAAACCCAAGGATTTCCATCAAATACCAACAAATACTTCTCAACAACATCATCTAACACTAACACAATCAAAACCCAACAACTTCTAGTAAAACCAAGCCAAAACGCATGAAATGAAATGAAAGGAAAAGAGATTTAGATAGTGTTCTTACCTTTAGGAGAATGAGATGAAGAAGATGGTGAGATTTTGGAGAAGAAAGAGGTAGAAAATGGACCCAAGTTGCCTCTTTTTGTCACGCCCCGAATTCGGTAGAACCGAACCCGGAACGCGAACGGTGAAACGATAAAACAATTTTCGAACATTTTAATAAACTCTTAAAATCACCACTTTGAGTTAAACAAAATAATAGTTTACAACTGAAAACACGTCCAAAACAAGCGGACAAAAACCAAAGCGTACGTCGCTAAACTCCCAAAAACCCGGACTCCCGCTCCCAGCTCTTCAAGCCTCGAGAGTTCCCCTAGTCCGCCTCGCGACCAGTACCTGTAGGAAAAGCAGCTAGGGGTGAGCGTTCGCTCACCACCACGGATACCAGACTGACTACGGCATACTAGCAGAAATACCGGAAACAGCAACAAGAAACAAAACACCGGGGACTACTATCCCCAAACTCAAATAACCCACTCACGTGAAGGAAACCTCAAACCACCTGTTCATGTGAGGGAAACCTCAAACACCCGTTCACATAGGGGAAACCTAGTTCGTATGGCGCCGCAGCGCATCAACCCTAACCCCTCTCCGTGGTGAGACTCTCACACCGAGGTGATGTATCACTACCATAGGTTATTGATGAGTCTCGAACCCAAGACCTCACCCTTTAACACCGAACTTACGACCTCTACAACCAACTCCAATCGTTAACACAGCCACGCAAAACCAACACTCAAACTGCACAATCACGACGGTGGAACAAGACAGGAATCACGAATCCGTGACAGACCCCATCACGGTCCTGTTTTCCAAATTCGTTTCAGACTCAATCTTTACCCCTTTTTACCCTAAAATCAACCTTAAGGGCCACACACGTTCGATCACCAAGTTATCAAACACACGCGCAACGACTCACAGACAAATTCAAGTCACCCAACCTCTATCAAAAGCCCACAAGGCCAACCAATTTCAAAACACGCCCACCGGGCCAACCAATTTTAAAACGCATGACCACCGGGCTAACCAATTTAAGCACAGGCCCACAGGGCCAACCAATTTTAAAACTTTCTCCTCTTCATCTTAAAATCTCATTTTTGACATCACGTAGTTACAACCCGGTCCAGGCGACCCCGAACTAAATTGTACCCACTTGATATCAGCACCGTCCGTTCGACTACAGGAGCGCTCCTGAGTCGAGTCGCGACAGCTTAAAAACGTTTCACGCAGCAACACACAATCAGTATGCCAGTAATAATAATACTGCACATACACACAATCACAAACAGGACTCATGTCACTACGGGTCTACACACGGTTTCCGACTTGCGCAACCAACGCACGACGGGACTTTTAGTGACTCGACTCTCCCCACCTAATTGACGTACAGTCCGAGTTGTGAAACCTCGAGCTCTGATACCAAACTGTCATGCCCCGAATTCGGTAGAACCGAACCCGGAACGCGAACGGTGAAACGATAAAACAATTTTCAAACATTTTAATAATCCGCTTAAAATCACCACTTTGAGTTAAACAAAATAATAGTTTACAACTGAAAACACGTCCAAAACAAGCGGACAAAAACCAAAGCGTACGTCGCTAAACTCCCAAAAACCCGGACTCCCGCTCCCAGCTCTTCAAGCCTCGAGAGTTCCCCTAGTCCGCCTCGCGACCAGTACCTGTAGGAAAAGCAGCTAGGGGTGAGCGTTCGTTCACCACCACGGATACCAGACTGACTACGGCATACTAGCAGAAATACCGGAAACACCAACAACAAACAAAACATCGGGGATCACTATCCCCAAACTCAAATAACCCGACTGTCACACGAAAACGGTTACTTTCCCCAACCAAACTAAACACCCGTACACGTAATGTAGGCCCGACACCGTAATGACGACCTCAAAGAACACAACACAGAAGTGATCAAAATCACGCAAACCACCACCACAAGCCTCAGCACTTTACCGATCACGCGTCGGAAGGTGCTACTCACCTGATGGGGACACAGCCCTCTGCTCTTTACCGACTGCGCACCGGAGGGTACGACACACCCCTTGGGCATAAATCCAGACTCAGCACTTTACCAATCACGCGCCGGAAGGTGCTACTCACCTACGGGGAATACATCCCTCTGCTCTTTACCGACCACGCATTGGAGAGTACGACACACCCCTCGGGCACAGCTCTAACCTTAGCACTTTACCGATCACGCGCCGGAAGGTGCTACTCACCTACGGGGAACACATCCCTCTGCTCTTAACCGAACACGCATCGGAGGGTACGACACACCCATCGGGCATAGCTCAACAGTACCACCAGAACAATCACAGTCACAACCAAATGACACACAATCCCCGCAAAGGAAAGGAAAAGAGTACAACAACACGACTAACTACCACTCGGCACGTCAGTCAACCAAATACGGGCTCAACTCCCCACGGGCACTCATGGCCACCCACAAACACAAACAAACAGTAACATACGGGTTCAACACCCCAAAGGCACACATGGCCACCCACGACACACAAACAGTAAATTATGGGTTCAACGCCCTAAAGGCACACATGACCACCCACGACACACCAACAGTAAAATACGGGTTCAACTCCCCACGGGCACTCATGGCCACCCAAGACACACAACGGTAAAATATGGGTTCAACTCCCCACAGGCACTCATGGCCACCCAAGACACACAACGGTAAAATACGGGTTCAACTCCCCACAGGCACTCATGGCCACCCAAGACACACAACGGTAAAATACAGGTTCAAATCCCCACGGGCACTCATGGCCACCCAAGACACACAACGGTAAAATACGGGTTCAACTCCCCACAGGCACTCATGGCCACCCACAACCACAAACAATTCAATCAACCTCCAGGCACAACCAAATGCCACCAGTATTTCTATTGTTCGATAAGTTCAATTATCCTACGACACTACTAAGTGTCACATGCCTTTCTATTGTTCGATACGTTCACGTATCATATGACACCACTAATTGTCGCCTGCATTTCTAGTGTTCGATAAACTTACTTATCCTACGACACCACTAGGTGTCACATGCATTTCTACTGTTAACTTTCCCTAGTCAAGGCCGAGATCCGGCTACTTTTCCCTACTTCGTAACGCTTTCCCAAAAGTCCACGCCCAAGCTCCGGCGTGCTCGTGATCACTCGCCTAGCCTCCCCTTTCCGCGGTCGGCGGCACGATCTAACATGAACACAATTAAAACACTTTTTAAGTTCGCAGGCAAAGCTGAATTTTAAAGAATTAGACGCCCAAACGCAACCCCGGTAATACCGATCACTCTCAAACTTCCCAATTACTCGACATTGTCAACAATGGGCCCTTAAAGGCCCGATTCGCCCGGCTCGGCGAATCTGCCCGGGATTGGAAAACGCCCTTCTGGGGCTCCGAAAATTCCCGTTTTCGTTTCTACGATCTTAGAATAATTCAAGAGTTCCAATGTAATCGACGGAATCAATTTCCGACTTCCGGGCGATTTAATTCGCGTTTAAAGTTTCTAAACCCGAAATTTCCAACTTTCACAGTTTAATTCCATAATTCGTTCCGGGTGTGAATTATCGATTCGGGGACCATCCAAAACCACCCGAACACGAAAAACCCGAGGCCCGGCCAAGTGGGCCCCACACGGCCACAATGGGAAAATTTCCTTTTCGCCCCAAAACGTTCCTAACGAACCCCAAACCTCAACCATTCAACTTTAAACCAATCTTAAACAAAACCCAATCTTAATCAAATCGTTTAAACTCAAACCCTAAAATTCAAACGTACCAAAACGAGAAAAGAACGGGTTCTTACCGTAGGGAATGACGAGGGGATGACGAATACGCGAGAATTGAGACGATCCGTTGGTCGGATCATCAGGAAATCGAGCCCAAACCTCCCTTTCTCTTTCTTCTTCTTCTTCTCTCTACTTTCTCTCTCCTTCTCTCCCTTTTTTCTCAAATTGCCGAGACTACTCTCTTAATTCCCTTTTTTTTTAAACAACACCAACCACCCTTTATTTACAAAACTACCATCCTCCTTTCTTTTTCTTTATTTTAAAAACCAACCACCAAATGTGTGACAAGTGTCAAGTGGGTCCCATCTTTTAGAAAATTTCTTTGTAGAAAATTTTCCGTCAGATTCGCGAAATTCGGCCCTCGTGCCCCGAACGGGCCCATTTTCCAAGAAATTACAAAATTTCACGTGCTACAAGGAAACGGCCCAACTAAGACCGCTGTAATGATGGCTAAGCTTTTTGGATCCAAAACGGGCCTCGAAAGGACCAAAACGTCGCTCGGTTGACTTTTTCGGCAAAAAGTCAACTTTTCCCAAATTGGTCTAAAAGTTGCCTTGAGTCCCCCAGAACTCACTTTGGTCGATATCGGGGTCAACTTAAGTCCGATATGACCCTCGGGGTCAAATTTGGGTTCATTTAGGTTTCTGTCCCAAAATTTTAAATTTTTCTGTTTTTCCGCCGATTTGACTAGCGTTGACCGGGAGCGGTTCTTACACTTTTCCTTTGCTTCTTCTTCAAGACTCCATAGGAGCTCTCTTCTCTCTCTTTTTCTCTATATGGTCGGCCAACACTAGCAATATGAGATGAAATTGTTGCTCCCTTTTCTTTAATAGACCTAATTGGTAAAAAGACCAAAGGCCCCTTTAGATATTTTCCCAATTTGAGGCCCTTAGGAGGGTATAATGGTCCAAGACCACTCCTTTCCTCTCTTCCAATATTTTATGGACAAGTGTCCAAGTAGGGCCCATTAATCTCTAATTTAAATTTTAGCACTTTAATTAATTAGGCCTTAGTCGATATAAAGTCCAAATTTGACCAAAGTTGACTTTCAACAATATTATACTCAAACGAAAGGAAACGGCCCAACTAAGCTAGCCGTGATGATGGCTAAGCTTTTTGGGCCCCGGAAAGGTCCCGAATGACTTCCTGAGTCTTCGGTTGACTTTTACGGCTGAAAGTCAAACTTGTTTAGAAATCATCGGTTCGACCGGGATCGACCGGGAGCGGTTCTTACATTATTCCTTCTTCATTCAGCAGCACAAACCCCTCTTCTTGAGTTTCAGTCTGCTCTATCATCATTAGGAGTGATGGCTCTTCATCCTCCTCCTCCTTTTCTGCAAGGTTTGCTTGATTCCCACATAATAAGAATAGTGCCCCATTTCACCACAATAAAACATCTAACCTTTGCTTTGTCTGATCTTGTTAGAGTTTGGCTTCTTCGAGGACTACTGCTATTGCGAGAACCACTGCTGCTATCTCCATGCCAGGTTCTCGATCCTCTTCCTCTGCCCCTAAACCTCCCAAGATCGTTTCCTCTCTCCTTGGCCTCCAATGACTTCCATTGGGCTCGGGTGAGCATCAGACTTCCTTCATTTCTATCCTCACTATGTCCCTTCATGGTTGCTTCAAATGCACGCAATCGTCCGGTAGCTTCTGAAAGCGACATTGTCTCCATATCCCCCCATTGTTGTATGGTGCTGACAATAGGAAGGAAGGAGTCTGGGACAGAGCTAAACAATTTTTCCACAGCTCTAGCGTTAGGTAAATCGGATCCAAGAATACGAATTTCACTTACAATGTTGGTGAGTTTTGGGGCATAATATGTCACTGAATCTCCTTCATTCATCTGTAACTTGTCTAGATTCTTTCTCAGGGTCATCAGGTTTGCCGATTTGACCCTCTCTTCGCCAACGTGCATGTCGCGAATTGCTTCCCAAGCTGACTTTGAAGTCTTCTTTCCTGCGATCGAAAGGAAGGTTGTGTCTGGGATCGCCTGCAGGATCACAGCAAGCCCCGCTTGATCCTTCTCCTCTGAGACCCCTCCTTCTAGGGAAGCCCATACACCAAGGGCCTTCATAAGAATCTCAATTTTCACCGCCCACATGCCATAGTTGTTGTTCGTCAACATAGGGTATTGGAGTGACAATCCTCCACGGTTTTGATTCTTCATTGTAGCACTTTAAGAGCTTGCTCCAGCTGCTGCTCCCTTTCCTCCCGATGGTGGTGAGCTTGTCATGGTTTCCGATCAACCGGGCTCTGATACCAATTGACACATCACAATTGAGTTAGCATAGAATTATCATAAAACAGAGTATGAACAGAGGAATCTTCATAGCTTACAATTAAACAAAACTCAATAATTAAACAAGAGGAAGAGAGTAGATGTAGCTGGCGATAATTTTATTCAGTTCAAGTCATTTGCTTAAATGGGAAAGCTAAACAACTGAAGATTTACTAAAACAAACCTAATCCTCACAAACCGAGAATCAAGGTTCAAATCTTAACAATAATTGACTAATTTATTCCGTAACAAACTAATACCAAATCAAGCGATATCTAACAAGGCCGCTACCGGAGATAAGGGTTTCTCTGCGGATCAGCTTACTGGTTACTACCTTGCCAGTTGTTTATTGCTATGCAAGAATGATATGTTCCAATCTGCCCATAAATAGTTCACCTCATTTTGGGAAGTCAAATTTCATTTTCTGCAGAAAATTGTAATATGTTGGTTTTGAAAGAAAAAAACAACGGCTCAATTTTAGGAAAAATAATTGAATACACAGATGTTGGAATGTCATTTCCAACAATTTATTAGCTTTACTTGTTCCATGGGAAATAAAGATCCGGGCTGGTTTGGCCTTGTTTAAAGCCCGCAACACCGTTATCGAACACTGCCCAATTGCACGTGTCTTCACACCTATTCTCGTCTCTTCCTTGCTTGTAAGCGTCGAACACCACCGATCCTGATTTGGTTGTAACGCCACAGAAAAAGAGTGTTGACCCTATAAACCTCGGTCGGAATGAGAAGTTATAATTTTGTCCGAATGGCACTACATGAGCCCCAAGATCATCGTCTTTGGATTTACAATGGACGGTGAAATCGATCTTTTCGGTCTGTGAGTTGGTAAAAACGACGGTCGTTCTTGTGTTCAAGAGACCATTTACGGTTCTCACAAGCCCTCCTCCGTTTGTTGCACTTGCACTTGATGACAAACCCAATGAGCCGATGAGCAAGAGCAACAACAGGCCTCGCTTCTTACCTTGCAACTCCATTTTCTTTTGATTTGTGTGGTCTTTTCTTGTACAATGATGGGAAGGTGCGCAATATTATATAGGGAGTTATGGCAAATATCTTGATTTGGTGATGGAGTGTTTTTGGGTCAGGTTCACCTTGCATTTGTGCTTGTTAAGGAGGAAAATAAACCAGCATCTTCTTTGCAAGGAAAAAATAAACAATTTGTGTTTTTGAATGGTGCATGTACATCGCTCTACTTAATATTGTTTTTTTTTCAATAAAGGGTGGATTGTATTATATCAAATAACCCGAAAGGGAAAATTAACTCATAACAAAAAAAACAAACAAAAAAACTTCTATCCTACCAATGTTGGCTGCGCAGAGAGAACCCTAACTCTGTCTGCGCGCAGCCCCTTCCCCCTCCCCTCCTCCATGGCAGCCACCACTCTCCACCTTTGAAACTCCTGCTTCCAAAGCTCTCCACACAACCTTCATGAGGTTCTACTCTACCGTCGCGATTCTATTGATCGGAGCCGGTTTTATTTTTCTTTGTTTTTGTCTTGTTTTGCAGCCGGTCTACCCCCACAGGTCGCTGCCCATCGTTCAAGCTGTTCCACGGTCTCCCCCTCGACTCGCGCTACCGTTCCTGCATCGCCGGACCGGCCCCGCCATCGAGCCAGTGGCCACCGTGGCCCCCCTGCCGTTCATTGGATTACGGGCTTCACGCGCCGTATCCCATCTGCAGCGGCATATCGCCCTAGGGTCACCCCTCGCCGGCATGGGTCCGCCCCCTCGGTGGATCTAGGATCCGGGAGGAGGGACGGTCAGCTGGGGCCTATTTCAACGGCATCCGGATTCGGGACTCTCAACCCCGACCAAGCTTTTACAGCAGGGAGATCTCTAGAATTCTGCACTAAAGACAAATTCTCCAGTAGGTTTCGCTGCTTTAGTTCGAATAATCATGTGCCTCAATAAGTTTAGGCATTTGGTTTATTATTTTTTTGTAACAATCGAAGAATTCCTAAGTTCGGATCCACGAATCAAAGCGGACTATTTGTATGGAACCATGTGTGCCCGATGGGCCACGGCCGATCGGGACAAAAACTGGTATCCGGGACTGTTAGGTCCCAAATTGTAAGCGCAATCATATCGTAATACTACTTCTTTCCCGTTTCAAAAAAAAACTCATAACAAAAAAAAATCAGCACACGAAAACACGCCCCCACGCGCAGAACAAAGCGTCATTAACATACTTTATTGTTTATATATATATATAATTAACCAACTCTCTAAAAGCTAAAAAAACACTATGCGTTATGTTAGGGTTTCACCGTCGCTAACAAAAAAAGGGTCTTCCTCGTCGGGACGAGTCCGTAACTCCCAAACTCGATATGGCACCGCCTCCCCGTCGACATGGTGCTCCTTTCCCTCTATTCCTACCAATTTCTCCCCAGTCTCGTACCAATCCTCACCGCAAACCCACCCTGGCTCTTCGATACTGGAAACTCCACCTCCGGCCTCCCCACCGCCACTATCTCCGCCCCTATCGATCCGACAGTCAGCCCCCTCCTAGATACCCACACAAAGATCCTCCAATCCGTCTCTCACTATGCCTCGGCTTCCGATCCCCCAATCTCACCTAGGTCAATCGAATCCTCAATTCCAACCGGGTCCACGGATTGAATCCCCCGCACCCCGATCGCAGACGCCGAAACTCTCGCTTAACCTATCAACTCTAGGGCTTTCCCATCCAACGCCCAGACCTCAATGCCAGCGTCGCATTGACCCGGGCTCTGGACCGATCCCCAACCGTAATCCATTCTTGGAGCGATCGGACTTGTGAATACTGGCATGGTATTGCCAAGGTATGGGCACCCGATTACACAAGAAGCAACTTCGCCATCTACTCCGGGATTATAGTCCCCACATTCTATTTCTCTCCGAAACAATTTTATCTTATCAGAACCGTAGACTCATGTCTAGGGCGTTGGGCTTCAATGATTATATCTGCGAACCAAAGACGGACACGCAACGGGGCTTGGCATTGTTCTCGGTACAAGGTATCATGGTGGATCTCTATGCTAAAGATGGGCACCATATTGATGGGGAACTCTCAGCGCCTGGATATGATGATATACGTCTTACAGGGATCTATGGGGAGGCTAATAGAAATCATCGGGATCGGACCTGGGATCTTTACGAAGCCTTCACACACATTCACGCCCAAACTGGATCATCATTGATGACTTCAATGGCATTCTTAACCCGAATGAAATTGTAGGCGAAGGGGATTACCTAATAAATTTAAGGGTTATTTACGATAAGGTTCCCTAATGTTTCGTCCACGAACGATAAGGTACCCTCATGAATTTTGTGTCCGATAAGGTACCCTAATGATTCGTCCACGAACGATTTGGTTTAATGTTGTTAAAAAACTAACAGACCTACGTGAAAAGACCAATTTACCCTTTATCATTTTAGTTGACTTTTGACTTAAGTGTAAAAAGACTTATTTACCCTTCCAATAGATTTAATTTCATTAATATTTTAATTAATTGTTAATAAAATCATTAATTTCTTTATTAATTCTTATTTATTTTACTTTTTAAAATTTTAATAAATTTAATTATTTAACATATATATATATAATTATTTTTATATATCATTAATATTTTAATTTATTATTAAAATAATAGTAATTAATTATTTAGAAAATTCATTTACTTTATATAATTAATTATGTTTATTTTTATATTGAATTAATTTATTATATTTTTTAATTTTTTAATTTTTAATTCTCAAAATTCAAAAATCAGATCTGATTCTTCACCTTCCACTTTCATTCATTCACATCGACAAAATCAGATCTGAATTGTAACTAAAATTTCTGGAAATTAGTTGTCGTGTTCGATGATGAACTCAGATCTCATCTTCTGTCAATTGATATTTTCTACAACTCATCCCAAAAATTGATTAACAAAAATAAATTGCAAAAGAAGAACAACAAGAACAACAAATCAAAGAAAAAACAGTAGTGAACAATAAATCGATTGAAGCCCTCGAAGAATAACAACAAAAAATCAAAGAAAGGAAGAACAACAGAGAACAAATCGAAATCAAATCACAGCTCCCCCACGATTTCCCCCAAAACCAAATTTCTACAAACCCTAAATAACTCCCAGACGACCAGCTCGAGCGTCGGAAGCCCTCGCCGTGGTCCGATCTGGGTTTTTCCGGCGAAGACTCCGTGGACGATGACTGTGGATGACGATTCTCCGATTCTCAGCACCTCGCCTCGATTCTCAGCTCCTCGCCGTGACTGTTCGTTCTTCTCCTCTATTTCCCTGAACTCCCCGTCGTCCGTGCTGAGACTCGCCGGGAACAGAGAAGCCGAAGAGAAGGCTCGAGCTCTGACGCTCGTGCTCGCCGCCACCGTACCTCGCCATGGATGCCGGAGCCTTGTGCTCTAGCTCCTGGAGAGAAAAATGAGAGGACTGGTGTTGGATTTGATGAAGGAGGGTGTGTTAGGTTAGATAATTAGTGTGGTTAGGTTAGATAATTAGTGTGGTTAGGTTAGATAATTAGTGTGGTTAGGTTAGATAAATTATTTTTTTATTTTTTTATTTTTATTATTTTTATTATTTTTATTTTTATATTTTTCAGAAATAAAAATTGATTTCAAAAACATAAAATATTAAATATTGATTTTAATCTAAGGGTAAAATGGTAATTTCATATGTACAATTTATAAGCCTATAATAAGGAAGGGCAAAATCGTCATTTCACACTCCACTTAACTGCACATGTCTGATTTGGAGGAATATTCCGTTAGTTTTTATCGGAATATGCCAATTTTAAACCAAATCGTTCGTGGACGAATCATTAGGGTACCTTATCGGACACAAAATTCATTAGGGTACCTTATCGTTCGTGGAAGAAACATTAGGGTACCTTATCGTAAATAACCCAAAATTTAATAAACGACTTTTGACAGGTAGTGGAGGAATTGGACCTTATTGACCTACCAATGTCGGGTCACCAGTTCACATTGTTTAAAGGACGAACTCCAGGTAGGCATATTGAAACAAGACTAGACAGAGCTCTCATCATTGAGACTCTCTTCTCATCCATCCCGGACCTGGAGCTTCGTAATACAGGGATCACCACATCAGATCATTGGCATATCCTCCTTTCCCTTGCTCAAAAACCACAGAATCGTGGCCGGCCAAAATTTCGATTCCAATCTCAATGGGTTCGGGATTCGGAATGTGGTCGAATAATACAGAAAAATTGAGATAAATCTATGGGAACGAATACAAGGATGTTATAAAAGGAGTTGGAAATTCTCTAGATGATAAGGGACGCAACCATTTCAAGAAAAATGTAAATCATATTAAATGGGGCCAGAGATGTATCATTGAACTAAACAGACCTACTATTAGGGAAGGAATCCATATAAGAGAATTAATTTAAATCCAGTATGAGAACGCTTTATGTGCTCAAGAGGCATTATGGCGCCAAAGGGAGAAACAACACTAGCTAGCGGAAGGGGACAAGAACACCAAATTCTTTTAGGCCTCAGCCAGGTATCGGAGACGGGTGAATGCAGTTATGTCCCTTGGAGACGCACTTGGGAACATGGTAACTTGGGAATGAAGTATGAAAGGGCTCATCATAGACTATTTTACTCGATTATTTTCCACCAGTCAACCAAATCTATCAGACTTCCTGATCGCCCTACCAGCACATATCACTCAGGACGATAACGCACTACTCCTGTCTGTCAAATGAATTGATATAAATCCCCAGGTCCGGATGGTTTGAACCTGAGATTCTACCAACACTACTGGCCATCGGTTGCTGATGAGGTAATTCGATTCATTTGGGGGGTTATCGTATCTAGGGCCTTTGATCCAGATCTAAACGATACCTCGATTGTCTTGATTCCGAAGAAACCAGCACCTGAGGTTGTTACTGATTTACGACCTATTTCTATCTACAATGTGATATTTTGGATCTTATCCAAAGTTCTGGCAAATTGACTCTGACCCCTCCTCTAGAAGGTCATATCAAAAACTCAAGGAGCTTTTATGCTCGATCAATGCATTCAAGATAATGTGTTAATATCCTTTGAGATTATCTATTTTTTGAAACGGAAAACGTAAGGGGTGGTGGGGTTCATGGCTTTAACGCTGGATATGAGCAAGTCCTATGATAGGGTCGAATGGAGCTACTTGCAGACAATCATATGCAAACTAGGATTCTCTGATGAATGGATTGAATTAATATCCTCTTGTATGCAAACCGTTACATATTCTATTACATTAGGGGGACGAGAAACATCAAAACTTACCCCAAGCAGGGGGATACGTCAAGGTGATGCATTATCTTCTTACTTATACATCTGAGTGCATCAGGAATAAATCCCTGACCACGAAGAACAAGAACAAGCAAAAGACACAATGGTATCGCAGTTCTTTTCATACTATAATCGTCATTGACGGTATTGGATGAGCCAGTTATCACTGAGATGGGATGCTGTATAGGAAAGGATAGAATACGAATAGGGGGAATGGGATACCAGAGATCCTGAGGGACCACGACGGTAATGGTGAAAGGGGGAGGTAGCACATCGTACAGGGACCCCTCCCAAAGCTAGTCCCTGATGCACATCGTACCACTCATTCCTCTTGGCGGGGCTGTTTCCCCGCCTTGAACTGATATTCCCGAGGGACCCCAGCCGGCCCCATGAGTGCTCCAATTCCATCTCCAGACCTACGCCATCCACCTAGTATCAGATCATAGTGGGGGGAGTCAGACTCCTAGTAGCTGCGTCGTCCGGGGGAGGAGTGGCTAGAGCAAGGTCTTGGAAAACCCTAGAAACCGCACCGCTTGGGGGAGGAGGGGCCAGAGCAAGGTCTTGGCCCAACGGGTGGGTCGGCGCAATAGGGTTTTGAGGGGGAAAGCCGAGGAGGACATTGCCTGAGAAGGACGGGACTAGGGGACGTCGCAAGGGCCGCCCTCGTCTCGGCTTCGCGACCGGGGATGGAGTAGTTGCTCCCATGGAGAAGTAGGCCACGTCCACCGATGCTCCCGGGTCAGGGAGTGTGAGGACCGACAGCACCGGCGTAGAGGAAGACAACGCCAGAACCGAGGGTTTGGCTTTTCTCCGTTGACGACTCCTATCCCTAGCATTGGGAGCAGTCTGCGAGGGACAGTACGATAGCAGAGGGGCATCACCGGCTGGGGCAGCGGTAGTAACGACCGGAGGAACCATGATAGAGGACAAATCGACGGTGGGGGCAAGAGAGAACACCATAGCTAGCTCGCTAGGGTTAGGAAGGAGCTCTCAAGAGCCAAGAGAGAAAAGGTTTAGTCTTCCTTAGATAAGGGATGTTAATGTGCTGTTAGGCTAAGATTAGGTTAGATATTATATTAGGTTAATGTTGAAGGGCAATTTCGACATTTAAAAAAATGTTTTGGTTATATGCTAGACACATGAAAATATTCCATCTAAAATTAGAGGGAAAGTTAACGATGTGTACTGAATTGAGATAAACTAAACTTCAAGTAGCGAGGCGACACAAACAACATATAGGCTACTCTAAAAGAAATTTGAAAATTTTAGAGTACTGAGATAGAATTATCCCTAATATTTTCAAACTATATTGTATTAGAATGATGCCATACTTTTTTGAAAAATTAACCATAAACTAGAAAACTATTGTCGGAAACTAAAGTATCATAAACGGAATACTAAAGTATGATAAAAAATATTGTCAAAATATATCATATCGGACTACCGAGGAGAAATCAAATAGAAACCACCTCTTAACCTAATAACCATGAGAACCCATCCAAGTCATCCATTTTAAAAATAGACTGATGAGATGCAATTGAGTTGTTGACTTGTTGACTGTAAAAACACAACATTTTTTAATAATTGGTATGGGCTTTTAAGTAAAACTATCATATTACTTTTTTTTTACCAATTCACTAATTTAATTTATCTCGCTTCGTTTGAACTCCGATTGGCTTCAAACTTACGCCAATATTTTTGTTTTATCAATGGATTTCTATCAAGATCAGTCATGAATATAGTTTGAAGCACGAAAAAAAAAATTATTTTGGGGCTGATATAAAAAAAAAATTATATTTGTATAACTTTTACCAACACTTTATACTGTTTTTATCAACACTTTACAATGAATTTATCAACACTGGACACTAAGTTTATCACCTCATTTTTCAAAACTAAACATGATTTAATTTTTCCTGCTTCGTTTGAACTCCGATTGGCTTCAAACTTGCACTAATATCTTTGTTTTTTCAAGGGCTTTCTATCATGATCAATGGTGAATATGTTTTAAAGAAAGAAAAAAAATAAATTATTTCTAGGCTGATTTAAAAAGAAATTATATCTGGATACTTTTTATTAACATTTTACACTGGTTTTATCAACACTTAAACTCTGTTTTTATCAACACTGAACACTAGTTTTATCACCTCATTTTCCAAAACCGCACATGATTTTTATCACCTAATCACATGTTTTTTTATGAACTCTAAGAACTAGTTATATCAACTGTAAACACTATATTTTTCACTAAACTACATGTGTCTTATCACCCTCATCACATGTTTTTTTTATCAACATTAAACTCTAGGTTATCACACTTATTATCATAATTGAACATATTTTTTATCACCTCATTAATTTTTTTTATCACCTTGGTGCATGTTTTTTATCAACGTTTAGCACTAGTTTGATACCCCAATATAAAACATTTATTAGTGAAGATTTATCAACACTCAACATTATTTTTATCACCCCGATTTAAATTTTTATTTTCGTGCTTCAAAATATATTCATGATTAATCTTGATTTAAAGCCCTTGAAAAAGAAAAATATTGGTGCAAGTTTGAAGCTAATCGGAGTTCAAACGAAACGGGAAAAATTAAATTAGTGAATTGGTAAAGAAAATATGGACATTTGTCCACATGACACCATGCTATTACAATTATGTCCTTACTTGTGTGAGAAAGGCTAAAAGCGGCGTGGAATTGGGGTGATGATGTGACATCTTGATGAATGTTGGATCATAGCTGTGTGTGGTTAGGATAAGTTCTCATGGTTACTAGGATAAGATGAGTTTTTAGCCGATTTCTCCTCTCGGACTACCATATGTTCGGCACTGTCAAAATTACATTTTTACCCCTATATACGCAACATTCTAGACTCACACTAACGTACGAACGACTGTGCGTCAGATCTTTATCTAGATGGTAACACAAGGTAACATCTATTATATGTTTATTTCAAATTTTAATTATCATCATAGTTATATGTAATTATTAGAGGAATAATTGGACAAAGATATCTCAACTAGTGTGTATACTAAAGGACCATAGCAACTTTTATTTATTTTTGTTTTGTTGTAGATCATATTGACATTTTTTTATACAACACAACAAGATTGATTAAATTTTTTACCTTATTACCAGCATGATTGTAAAAAGCGGGTTGGGTGCCCGCCCAAGCGGCGCCTAGGCGCTCAAAGCATAAAAAACGCCACGACTCAAGCGATTCAGGCGGTACAAGGTGCTCCACCGATTTATAACTGATTAAGCGGGTCGGGCGGCCGACTAGGGGAACCGGGCACAATTAGGCAGGTCAGGTGGGACCCCTTTCGCATACATATTTCAGAAAAGTTCACGCCCTTTGTCTTGATTTATAACCACTAGCAGATGATATCTTTCACTTTTTCTCCGATGTGGGATTCTACAAAGCAATATATTAATGTTCACTTCATGCTTTTAGCTATACAGTACTCCTCACACCTATTAATACCGTGACTTTATTCTCCTCTGATGGGTGCTTTTTATGAGTGCTCCATGAATTTGTATAATTATATAATATAAGGTAAACTTCACTTCACTACCCTAAAAATACTTGTGTTTCTTCTCACTACCCTAACCAAACTTTGTTGCACCTCACTACCCTAACGAAACTTTTAGTTGCACTTTCATACCCGCCGTCAGCATGACATCCATTTTTGGATGGAAAATGGTAAAAAATCCAAAATACCCCTCACTAAAACTCAAATTTTCAAAAGCATGCCATTGGTTTTCAAAAATTCTTTTTATTTATTTATTTTATATAAACCAGTTTTTTTTATTTTTAAAAAATAATTTTATTCTAAAAAATCAGATTTTATTTTTTAAAATTAGATTTTATTTTTAAAAATAATATTTTATTTTTAAAAATTAGAATTTATTTTTAAAAAAATTATTTTTTATCTAAAAAATCAGATTTTATTTTTAAAACTCTTTTCTTTTAAAAATAGATTTTATTTTTAAAAATCATTTTTTAAAAATTCAGATTTATATAATTATTAAAAAGAAGATTTTATTTTTTAAAAAATAAATTTTTATTTTATAAACAGATTTTATTTTAAAACAAATCCGGTTTTTTTAAATAAAATCTGATTTTTTAAAATAAAAATTGATTTTAGAAAATAAAATCTGATTTTAAAAAATAAAAATTAATTTTTAAAATAAAATCTGATTTTTAAAAATAAAAGCTAATTTTAAAAAAAATTGATTTTTAAAAATAAAATATAAAATTTTAAAAATAAAATCTGATTTTTAAAATAAAATATTAATTTTTTAAATAAAATCTGATTTTCTTAAGAACTGATTTGTTAAAAATAAAAAAATTGATTTATATAAAATAAATAAAAAGAATTTTTGAAAACCAATGACATGCTTTTGAAAATTTGAGTGTTAGTGACGGATATTTTGGGCTTTTTACCATTTTCCATCCAAAATTGGATGTCAAGTTGACGGCGGGTATGAAAGTGTAACTAAAAGTTTCGTTAGGGTAGTGAGGTGCAACAAAGTTTGGGTAGGGTAGTGAGACGAAACGCACGTATTTTTAGGGTAGTGAGGTGAAGTTTACCCTATAATATACGAGGACAAATCTAATAGAAACCCTTTTTATCCTAAAAACTATTTGAATCAATCCTACTCATACACTCCTAAGAGTCAACATTCACCATAATGTCACATCATCACCCCAACTCACCCAAAATTCATGTCACTTTCATCATTTCTCACACAAGCAAGGGTATAATTGTAATAGCATGGTGCCATGTGGACAAGTGTCCATTTTCTTCTTCACCAATTCACTAATTTAATAATTCCCGCTTCGTTTCAACTCCGATTAGCTTCAAAGTTGCACCAATATTTTTCTTTTTCCAAGAACTTTAAATCAAGATAGTCATGAATATATTTTGAAGCACGAAAATAAAAATTTATATCGAGATGATAAAAATAATGTTCAGTATTGATAAATCTTCACTAATAAATGTTTTATATCAGGGTATCTAGCTAGTGTTAAATGTTGATAAAAACATGTACTGAGGTGATAAAAAAATGTGTACAAATTTGATAATAAGTGTGATAAACTAGAGTTTAGTGTTAATAAAAAAATATGTGATGGGGGTGATAAAACACATGTAATTTAGTGATAAACATAGTGTTTAGTGTTCATAAAAAAAATGTGATGAGGTGATAAAAATCTTGTTCAGTTTTGGAAAATGAGGTGATAAAACTAGTGTGTAGTGTTGATAAAACCAGAGTAAAGTGTTGTTAAAACCAGTGCAAAGTATTGATAAAAATTACCCAGATGTAATTTCTTTTTAAATCATTCCCAAAATATATATTGTTTCTTGCTTTAAAAAATATTCACCACTGATCTTGATAGAAATCCCTTGAAAATACGAAGATATTGACGCAAGTTTGAAGCCGATCGGAGTTCAAACGAAGCGTAAAAAATTAAATCATGTTTAGTTTTGAAAAATAAGGTGATAAACTTAGTGTTCAGTGTTGATAAAACCAGTGTAAAGTGTTGATAAAAATTACTCAGATATAATTTTTTTTTAAATCCGCCCCAAAATAAAAATAAAAATTCGTGCTTCAAAATATATTCATGAATGATCTTGATAGAAAGCCCTTGAAATACAAAAGTATTGGCGCAAGTTTGAAGCCAATCGGAGTTCAAACGAAGTGGGAAAAATTTTAATTTATGAATTGGTTAAAAAAATAAGATGATAGTTTTACTAAAAAGCCCCTACAACTTACCAAAAAAATGTTGTTTTTTTCAATCAACAAAGGCAACAACTCAATTGCATCTCATCCATTCATTATTAAATTGGATGGCTTGGATTGGTTCACACAGTTTTTACGTTAAGAGGTGGTTTCTATTTGATTTCTTCTCATAATATACATACATATAAATTTATACTAAATTCATATATATATTGGGGGCTATCAAGTACAAAACACTTCTTAGACGGGAACATGGAACCAATCTACACCTTCAAATATAGAAAATCTACGACCCATAATTTTCAAAAATTATACATGTAAAATTGGTTCACGTGCATCTGTATGGGGTAGTTTCGGAAAGTGGACGCGAGACAGGTACGAATTGGCTGCGATTTTTGTTTTTTTTCACCAAGTTTACTATTTTGATCTTTCCCGCTTCGTTTCAACTCCGATTTAATTTTTTATTGCGCCAATATTTTTATTTTTCCAAGAACTATCTATCAAGTAGTATATTGAATATGTTTTAAAGCAAGAAAAAACGATTTACTCAAGCAAACAAAAAAAAACGAAATTAATGTATGTTTTGTAATTTTCAGTTGTATGTGTACGCTAAACCTAATGTATGTTTATAGGAACTAAAACTCAATTTATGTTCTTGCCATTTTCATTTGTATGTGTAGGCTAAACTTAATGTATGTTTTTATGTTTTCGTAACTGCATATGTGTAAGCTAAACTTAATGTATGTTTTGTAATTTGCAGTTGTATGTGTACGCTAAACTTAATGTATGTTTATGTTGTAAAGTGAAGAGTTATGGGCAGTAAAGTGATGAGTTAGTTTGTATGTTTACGCCATGTATTTTGTAAATCACATTATATCAGTTTTATAAAGGCTAAACTCAATGTATGTTCTTGTCATTTTCATTTGTATGTGTAGGCTAAACTTAATGTATATTTTTATGTTTTCGCAACTGCATATGTGTAAGCTAAAATTAATGTATGTTCTTCCCATTTTCATTTGTATGTGTAAGCTGGACTGAATGTATATTTTTACCATTTTCATCTGTATGTGTAAGCTAACCTTAATGTATGTTTTTGCAAACTCATTTGTATGTATACTACCCATAACTTTTCACTTTACAACATAAACATACATTAAGTTTAGCGTACACATACAACTGAAAATTACAAAACATACATTCCTTTCGTTTCCCTTTTTTTGTTTGAGTAAATCGTTTTTTTTCTTGCTTCAAAACGTATTCAATATGGTACTTGATAGATAGGTCTTGGAAAAAGAAAGTTATTGGCGCAAGAAAAAATTAAATCGGAGTTGAAACAAAGCGGGAAAGATCAAAATAGTAAACTTGGTGAAAAAAAAGTCGAAATTACCCTCAAATTCGAAATTAAAACCGATTTCAGCATACTTTTATGCGCGTGTAGTTAAAATTGGAAAACAAATCTCACTCATCCAATAAAACACTTCAAAGGATGAAATTAGTTGTATGTTCTGACCAATTTGTGAGGTTTGTACTTGATAGTGAACATGATGAAATTAGTTGTATGTTCTGACCAATTTGTGAGGTTTGTACTTGATAGTGAACATATTGGATGAGTGAGATTTGTTTTCCAATTTTAACTACACGCGCATAAAAGTATGCTGAAATCGGTTTTAATTTCGAATTTGAGGGTAATTTCGACTTTTTTTTCACCAAGTTTACTATTTTGATCTTTCCCGCTTTGTTTCAACTCCGATTTAATTTTTTCTTGCACCAATAATTTTCTTTTTCCAAGACCTATCTATCAAGTAGCATATTGAATACGTTTTGAAGCAAGAAAAAAAATGATTTACTCAAACAAAAAAAGGGAAATGAAAGAATATATGTTTTGTAATTTTCAATTGTATGTGTACGCTAAACTTAATGTATGTTTATGTTGTAAAGTGAAAAGTTATGGGTAGTATACATACAAATGCGTTCGCAAAAACATACATTAAGGTTAGCGTACACATACAACTGAAAATTACAAAACATACATTAATTTCGTTTATTTTTTTGTTTGTTTGGGTAAATCGTTTTTTTCTTGCTTCAAAACATATTCAGTATGCTACTTGATAGATAGTTCTTGGGAAAATAAAAATAATGGCACAAGAAAAAATTAAATTGGAGTTGAAACGAAGCGGGAAAGATCAAAATATTAAACTTGGTGAAAAAAACGAAAATAGCAGCCAATTTCGTACCTGAATGTTACATGTGCGTGAACCAATTTCCGAAACTACCCCATACAGATGCGCGTGAACCAATTTTACATGTATCATTTCTGAAAATTATGGGCCATATATATTCTATATTGGAAGGTGTAGATTAGTTTTATATTCTGATCTAAGGAGTGGTTTGTACTTGATAGCCCCCTATATATAGGGATCACTATCAGGTACAAACCTCACAAATTGGTCATAACGTAGAACTAATCACATCCTTTGAAATCATTTATTGGATGGGTGAGATTTTTTTTCCAATTTTAACTACAAGCGCATAAAAGTATGCTGAAATCGGTTTTAATTTCGATTTTGAGGGTAATTTCGACTTTTTTTTTCACCAAGTTTACTATTTTGATCTTTCCCGCTTCGTTTCAACTCCGATTTAACATTTTCTTGCGCCAACAATTTTCTTTTTCCAAGACCTATCTATCAAGTAGCATATTGAATACGTTTTGAAGCAAGAAAAAAAACGATTACTCGAACAAAAAGAAGGATACGAAATTAATGTGTGTTTTATAATTTTCAGTTGTATGTGTGCGCTAAAATTAATATATGTTTATGTTGTAAAGTGAAAATTTATGGGTAGTATACATACAAATGTTGTTGCAAAGACATACATTAAGGTTAGCTTACACATACAGATGAAAATGGTAAAAACATACACTCAGTTCAGCTTACACATACAAATGAAAATGGGAAGAACATACATTAAGTTTAGCTTATACATATGCAGTTGCGAAAACATAAAAACATACATTAAGTTTAGCCTACACATACAAATGAAAATGGCAAGAACATACATTGAGTTTTAGCTCCTATAAACATACATTAAGTTTAGCGTACACATACAACTAAAAATTACAAAACATACATTAATTTCGTTTATTTTTTTTGTTTGTTTGAGTAAATCGTTTTTTCTTGCTTCAAAACATATTCAATATGCTACTTAATAGATAGTTCTTGGAAAAATAAAAATATTGGCATAAGAAAAAACTAAATCGGAGTTGAAACGAAGCGGGAAAGATCAAAAAAGTAAACTTGGTGAAAAAAACGAAAATCGCAGCCATTTCGTACATGTCTCGCGTCCACTTTCCGAAACTACCTCATACAAATGCGCGTGAACCAATTTTACATGTATAATTTCTGCAAATTATCGGCCTTAGATTTTCTATATTGGAATGTGGAGATTAGTTCTATGTTATGATCTAAAGGGTGGTTTGTACTTGATAGCCTATATATATATATACGATAACAATCAGGTACAAACCTTATAATTTTGTCAGAACGTAGAACTTTCAATCTAGGCCCTTGAATCATAAAATTAAAGGCCCAGATTTAATGCATATCTCTTAATATCTTTTTAATTAATGCATATCTTGTAATTGATTTCATAATTAATCACCCCCCCTAAATTTCGGTGGTCATTCGATCTGGGTAATCAATGACCCAGATTAGTTCTACGTTCTGACCCGAAATAATGTTTGTACCCGAAAGCCCCCTATATATATATAGTGTAACTATCCAGTAAAAACCACCCTTATTGTGCAAACTATAAACCAATCTAAGCCACAGGATGCGGTCAAAGTGACGTCAACAGAGCGCGTGCGATGCTGACACGTGGCCGCTTCGCGCGCGCCTCTGCCTGCACAGTAGCGCGTGTTGACCACGCGCGTGCAGGTGCTGATCGTTTACAAGCACGGTGCTGATAGTTTAGTACAAATGCAAACTATCAGCACTGTGCGCGCAAACTATCAGTACCTCGTTACGCAAACTATCAGTACTGTGCCCACGTGTCAGCACCTGGTGAGTTCGTGGTTTGCACAATAAGGTGCGGTGTTTTATATATTTATTGCCCATGTCAGCATCTGTTGCGCTCTGCTGACATCACTTTGGGGGGATCCTATGGCTCAGATTGGTTCGTAGTTTGTACAATAAGGGGTGGTTTGTACTTGATACCAACTCTCTCTCTATATATATCATAAATTACATATATTATAATATAAAATGCATATCAACAATTTAGTACACAAAATTATGTTATTATTATATAATATATATTTATAAATAATTAAAAATAATAAATAAATAAAATCCGCCTAGGCCCCAACTAACGCCTAGGGGTCCTCACCGCTTGACTAGCGCCTAGCGCTTTTTACAACCTTGATTACCAGACCAACAACACGCTAGATCGACCATTAAGTTTCATGTCTCATCGTGCACATCTTGACAACTTACAAAAGAAGAGAAAACTTAGTTTGACATGACATTCCAAACCCCGACCTTGTGGCAGCTCCACATCCTCCTTGTCGACTAGTCCCGTAACACCAATCGACACTATGAAAAGATAAACTTCGTCTGCCTACTCAGTAAAATTGAGGAAGACGGCGAGTGAGTTATAAGAGCTTGACACACATGAGATGTTAAAGCGAGAATCCCATGTGTCCTATTTGATTTTTCAACTAAATATATAAATATACTTTCAACATTTAACATATCTAGGTAGGGGTACCACGCGATGCGCGGTGCATGGTGTGAGAACTCGCATAATATACCTTATTGATAGAGGCGAGCGTTGTTTTTTTTTTCTAGGGTTGGAGACAGTGATCATGTCCAGTCA
Organism: Erodium maritimum; assembly: GCA_963921825.1. NCBI lineage: Eukaryota > Viridiplantae > Streptophyta > Magnoliopsida > Geraniales > Geraniaceae > Erodium > Erodium maritimum. The sequence continues at coordinate 30,383,427 of OY997593.1, read as the reverse complement.
TGGAAGGAAATGGATTTTTGTAAAGGAACGATGATGGGAAGCTAAGATAAAAATTCAATGATCCCCAAGATTCATCATCAATTTTTTGTCTCATTTTAATCTTTAGTTTTATATTTAGATATTCAATAGTTTCTGAACCCAAATATATTTAGATATTCAGAACCATTTAGTTACATCAACTAAATACCATTTACAATTTAAAATAGCACACTAAAGACCATATTAAATAATATAGCTTTGTGACAACATGTAGATTGATGATCTTGCAACACAATTATTAGTAATAGAAAGTTAATACAAAAGCACACAAAACATACATTTAGACTTATATGTACACATGCATATATGTTTAAAGGTTTATACACATAAAATGTAGTATATATTCCCAAACAAAGAACAAACATCCACTATAACCATAATAAACCACTCAAACTCTTGAAAGATCTGTACGCCTTCTCCAATCTCTTAGCAACCTATAAAACCATCTCAAGTATGAGCCAGCGAACCAATATCTCCCATCTCGTAGATCTACCTTGACGATTCTGTAGAGCTTCGCAAGGGAAGCGATTGAGCTCCGACGAGGCGAGAACTACAACAACACCCAACAGTACCCACACGGCAGCGGTTAAGGGCTAAAACTCCAAACTTCAGGCTGGAATAGGTTTCAACTTGCAAGACCAACAGATCTTGACAAAGCTTCCAAATTTAAGGCCCTACAGCAATGAGCTCGCACCCACGAGACGGAGAAGCCCGACGAGGTAGACGAAGACTCTAGCAACTACCGAAGACACAAAAAGGACGCGATCACCAGAGAAAAAAACTTGACGGAAAAGATGGATAGCGAAATGAGGGAGAAAGCAGGTTGGGGAAGGAAGGGAAGGGGAATAGAGTGACCTTCGCTGGCAATAACTAAGACCTTGGCCGTGGTCGTCACCGACGAGGGGTGGCGTCTAGACTAGGTCTTTAGAGTATATAGAGATCTTCATAACTCTAGAGAGAGCCAGATGTGGGTGTTATTACATGTTGCTCTTGAAGGGGAAGGTGTATCCGATTTTGTGGTTAGAAATTCGGAATTGTAGCCTTTTATTAAATAGCTCTGATCCAATTTTTCGAATACTTTTGGAGACTGAATGAAGATGGCTGCGTAAGTGGTTTGAGGTGGTCCGAAAAAACAAAAATTGGGTGTTACAGAGGAAGGATTACTGTTTCATGAGTGATATCAAGAGACGTTCTTGGCAATTGGTAGTCTTCAGAGAGAGGGATGGTGAAGTCTCTCATTTGGGAGAACGTATATGTTAGTCCACAATCCACGGTTGACTAACTGACCAATACTCAGGAATATCGTTTTAATTCTTTGAGTTCTTTTATTTTCTCATTCCTAAGGCTATCCACAATGGCGTCGAAACAGTGAGTCTTTTGGGCGTCGAATCCGATGTGGCATTGGAAATCTGCGTCGAATTTGAGAAAGTGGGCCGGTTCTGCGTCGAATCTGCGAAAGCGCAGATTCGATGTCGAGGGTCTTGTAGACTCAGGGACCCATCGAATCGACGGATTCCGGGCCCAGTCGTATCATGACCAACGAACCGTAGTGTGCCACGTGGCACGATTCAGGCTTAAATAAACTCAACACTTCGTCTTCCTCACTAATTTTTCTACACCCGTTTCTTCGTCTTCCTCACTACTTCTTCTATACTCGTTTCTTCTTCCTCACTACTTCTTCTATACTCGTTTCTTCTTCCTCACTACTTCTTCTGCACCCGTTTCTCCAACTCATGTTTCCACGACTCTGGCATTTCTACCACCATAATTTCGCCTGGAACATCGACATCGTGTCTCCACCATAGTTGTGCCACCACCGTTTTCCCACCGGCCTTACCTCGCCACTGATTCTTTTCCTCTATCCGTGTATCTACCATCCTAATATCCTCTAATGGCCGACATTAATCCTCTCCAAGGCTCATCCACGGTGTCGGGGTCGAGCTCGACGTCCTCATACAACGGCCAGCCGGAACCGGGAACTCAAATCCCGTCGATGATCATGTACGCACAGATGAACGTCAACCCGCCGAAAATGCTACGCCTGTACCGGAAATAGAGTCAACCCGAGGAGCCCGCATTGGTGTGTGCGTGGCTCAAATAGGCGGAGCAAGGTGGTGACCAATCCGATGATGCATTTTGGAATGCCATACATGGGAAGCTCACACACATGACCCGTCAATCCCTAATGAATGAGCGATCCGCCGAGAACTGTAACTATCATTGGATTGTCGTCAACCGGAAGGTGGAGAGCTTCAATGAGTGCTGGAGCCAGATGAAGCGCATTTACCAACCCGGTTGGTCCGACGTGCAAGTGATGGAAATTGTTGAGGAGATGTATGCTGACAGATACGGACACGAGTTCATCTGGCAGCATTGATGGATTCTCGTGCGGGACCATCCAAGTTGGATGCAGTCGTAGACACAACCGTAATCAAAGATAGCAAGTGAGCCGGCTACCAATGAGTTGGAAAGAATAAGGCCCAAGCCTTTTCCAATAGAAGATTGCGGACCCAGTGAACGGAGGAGCTAAGTTGTGGTTGGAACTATGGAAAGAATATCCCTCTCATGCAATACCCAAAGACTCCCCATCGCACAATACAAGGTCAACCTTTGGCAATAAAGGACGACTTTAAATTGTACCTTAGTTGTCCATAATAAAAAAAAATGACGAGTGACATTAGTTCCCTGATGGAAATGCTACAAAACACAGCTAGTTTTGTCCCGTGACCGTCTCCACATGGTCCCGTGATAAGACTTGTTGTGTTCTTTTAGTAATGGCATTAGCGAATCCACGTCATCCCTCATATTTCACCCCCAGACCCATTACTCAACGTCCAAGAGGCTACATGTTGATCGTATTTTGTTGTACTCCTATTCAACCTTATGATAAATATTAATAAATGTATTTTGTTCGGGTCAGGTCGTTCTGCGTTTTGATAAACACATCGATTTGAACATATTTTCGATTTTTATTCTACACAATACACTCGGAATAGACCGGTCTATTTCCACTGCGACCCTAAAATCAATAGACCCACGCATCGGGTCGAATCTCCATCACTTTTCCAAAAAATATATATGATTAGATCGAATCGGTCTAATTTCAAGGTGGATAATCTAATAAGAGTAATTGATCACGGTGGGAAATTCTTCTTACTAAATGGTTTTCTTTGGGCTCACGAATCAGAACTTGGGGCTCACATTCGGAAGGTCCATGCTTATGGACTGGGCCCATCAGACGAATCGAAAAAAACCCTAACCGCGTCACTTATAAAACCTGGTTTCATGTCCACCGGCAAAACCCTATTGTTGCTGGTTCAGCGAGGCCACACAGTTGCAGCGAAGGAGAAATGGTCACCTTGAAGCTCCAGAAGAGGCTCGCCTCCAGCGTCCTCAAGTGCGGCAAAGGAAAGGTCTGGCTCGATCCCAATGAAGTCAACGAAATCTCCATGGCTAACTCCAGTATGTCACTTTTTCGACTCATCTACCAATTTGTTTCTACTTTTCGCCCATTTACTTGTTTCGTTTTTGGGTTTATTTTTCTTAATTGAATAGGAATGCTAAGTAATCTCCTGAATGATTTTTGTTTTTACTTTGAGTTTGGTTATTATATGATTTGTCCCGAATGTGTAATATGTAGTTTGATAAATCGAAATCAAGTTCCAATTGGTAAACAATGAAATTATGAATAATTTGTCTATAAGCAATATAGATATACCATTCTGAATAATTTGTGTATAAGCAATATAGAGATGTGGTTCTGAGATGTTAGATCCACTGATATATAGCTGAAGAACACTCCCGTTTTTAGGTTTTTATAATATGAATTGAAATTATTGCTTTAATATCTGGTTACACTGTTAGATTTCCCTTTGTTTTGGGCTGTTTTTTCTACTTAGTACTTTGCCCGTGTTATTGGATTTCCTGAATAATGTGTTATCATTTCTCATTTGTGATTATTGATTACAGGACAAAATATCAGAAAGCTGGTGAAAGATGGCTTCATTATCAGGAAGCCAACAAAAATTCATTCTCGTTCTCGGGCCCGTAGGATGAAGGAGGCCAAGAGAAAGGGCCGTCACTCTGGCTATGGTATGTTTTTGAGTTAAACTCTGCTATTTGTTTTTTTTCATAATTGTGTAACCCAGTGCCTTCTCTACTGCATCCTATATGTTAACTGATATCCGTTAATTTGGTTTCACTATTCTTTTACATGCATATTTTACACTAATCATTTTTGCCATGGAATAAATATATTTAGATTTTTTCAACAAGATGGATGTTCTAATTTGTGCTGCAAAATCATCTTGTTTTGATCACTCTTACATTTTCACTGCAATTCACTTGATTCTGAGTTTGCAACTAGCTATGACTTCTAGTGATGAGATTGTAGCTTGTACATTGTACTTTTATCTGAACTGTTGTATTTGTAGCTGTAAGCCTAGTAGTTCTCTTCCCTTCAAGAGTTGGTTCATCCATCTAGCCTGCACTACAAGGTCAATATACTTGTCTAAACATGTGCATACATGAATGATAAGCTTATGCATCTCTTTGCCGTGTTTAGGTAAGCGTAAGGGTACTAGGGAGGCTAGGCTGCCAACAAAGATTCTCTGGATGAGGAGAATGCGTGTGCTGAGGCGCTTGCTGCGTAAGTACCGTGAGTCTAAGAAGATTGACAAGCATATGTACCATGATATGTACATGAAGGTGAAAGGTAATGTGTTCAAAAACAAGCGTGTTCTTATGGAGAGTATCCACAAGACAAAGGCTGAGAAGGCAAGAGAGAAGACTCTGTCTGATCAGTTTGAGGCCAAACGTGCCAAGAACAAGGCAAGCCGAGAGAGAAAGATGGCCCGCAGGGAAGAGCGATTGGCACAGGTAATATCAGTTCTAGTTCATTTGCTGTACCTTTCACTCACCTGTTGGCAGTTTTGTGTTATAATCTTGGTACTTCATAAAATTTCTCAACCTATATGGCTGTGATTGCTGTGTACGGCTGGCATAGTAACACTATCGACCTGTCATATTGTCTATTATCACGTGGGTTCTTTGTATACATCATGTGAGTTAATTTGTTTGTCTTGAAATTGCAGGGTCCTGGAGAGAAGGTTGCTGCACCTGCACCTGCTCAATCGACTGAGTAAGAAATCTCAATATTTTAATTCATAACTTCCTCTGATCGGTTGTAGTTTTTTCATGATGATCTGACCTGAGTTCTTTGTTTCTTGTAGGGGAGTGGCTAAAAAATCAAAGAAGTGAAGACCTGGGTCGAAGTGAAATGCCAATTGTGTTGAGTAATCTTGTAGCTGTAGCTGAACTGCATCTGTTTTATCCGAATCATTATGTTTTTGTTTATGATCATGGAGCTTTGGATCCAAGACTGTCATATTTTTCACCATATTATTACGAACATGATTCAGCCTCTTAGGACTTCTCAGAATGTTCACTTGACTGGAAAACTGACTGGAACTGGCATATGTCAATGGTATCTGATCTGTATGTTTTGGTGTACGATTGACTTCTGAAAGTGTTGACGTTAGTGCCAATTCTTGTGTTTGATATCCTGTTGAATCTGGTGTTTGGTCCACAGATATAACCGGTATTGCCTTTTCTTATACCGTTTGGCATGTATTAGTGAGTCCTTTGTCATCTTTTTCCTTCCGTCATTTTATCTTGAGTGATAGATGGACGATTGTACGGGGTCTTGCATGGCGAGTTTTGTTGCCTTATCTTTATAGATGAGTGACATCGTGATAGTTAGGCGAGCTGATGTTTCTCTGCCTAACTCCAATCTTAGTTTTCCTATCAAACTGAATTCCTGTGAGTTGTAGTTTTTTTCTCTTTTATTCTCTTTTATCCCATGAGTGAAGGGTTCGATTGGTTTTGCCTTAGCCATCCTTCTCCTTATGTCTGCAATTGATTTCGTCCTCCACACGTTTGCAAACACATAGTAGATACAACCACTCAGAAGGTTATCTGGATTAAAGGGTTAGGGACGTTCAGGCCTATGTTGGAACTCAGCACACACACTCAGAGTGATGTTTGCACACAGAGAAGGATGTAGAATACAAAGGAAATATTATTGATTATAGCACAATACAGGATGACTATCCTGAGACTAGCTTCTTTCTCGGGTAAGCAAGGTTTGAGGTTGGCAAATGCCAAGGCCACACCTCCTTACTGTTCACATATGACCCCTACTATTACAACTTGACCCATACTGTTTCACAAATAACCTGACGCGACTCTAGTGGTCTCCAACTCATACTGACTCGACCCTAGTGGTCTCTTGATATGACATAGTGGCCCACACTGTTCTCCCTTACACAGAGGAATCTTATCCCTAATGGGACAAGTCACGATGGCTATCCCATCTTGTCTCCTAGTGGGACCTCGATGACCTTATTACAGACACGTCTGCCATAGGTAGCACTACCTACACACTACTACACACTTCTAGATGTCGTAGGGGGAATCATTATAGATATTACGCGTGACCTTATTCCTAGCCACTATTATTCCCCCCTTATCCAAAGGATGATGGTCTTGCCACGTGCTCCATCATGTCTTGTCCATCATTCCCCCTCTTCCAAAGGATGAGGGTCTTGCCACGTGTTCCATCTTGTCTCGCCTATTCTCCCCTCCTCCAAATGAAGGAGATGCTGCCACGTGGTTCGTCTAGACTTCTTGATTCTCCCCTCCTTCAATGGAAGGAGTTACCGCCACCTGGTCTTCGTCTTCCTCTTCCTTGTTGGACGCTGCTACTTGGTCTTCCTCGTTCTCCCCTTCTCCAAATGAAGAGGATGCTTGCATCCCTTTTTCGTCGTCGGACGTATCCCAGTTTGTCATAAGCCATAATGCTTCGGCATAATAGGATTTCCAATACAACTCCTTCATTCTGCGAACGTCTCCGTGGTCTTTTCCTTAACCGTTTAGAGTCGCAAGTAACTCGGCATGTTCGTTGTACTTATATGGATATCGCGCAGAGCTTCTGTAGCTTGTCCTGATGTAAACCTCAGACTCTTCATGGATGAAAAAGCCATTTGAGTCATACTTTTCGTACTCCGAAACATCTTGTTGAGCTTTATCAAGCCTCACTTAAAGGAAAGGTGTTGAGATGAACTTCACTGAACAAAATGATCCTATGGATCTCACCCATTTGGAGGTTGGAGATTTCTTCGAGGATACCATTGAGGAATTTAACAAATTAATTAGTGATGGAAAGAAAGCTTAAGAAAATGATGATTTTATATGGCATAGAAATGTTTCAGTTTTTAAGTTTATTTACGTATGTTTAAGTCTTTATATGTTTAAGTATGATTCGTAATTTGATCATCTTTCATCAATGAAATATTTGGAGTGTCTTGTTTCTAATTTTATTTATTTGTCATATGAAGAACTATGGACAAAAGTCTCTCTAATTATATTAAAAGAAACGGGGAATCACTTTGTTTTGTCGGATTATGCGACGACACATACCATTTTGAGAGATAGCAAATATTGTCCACATCTCGTGTTAGCTGAAGCTAAAGTGAGCACAGTATATGGTCCATCATATCTTATTGAAGGCTCCGAAAGAGTCAATGTAATGTTACCAAATGGTACACAATTTATTATCTATGATGCAATGTTTCCAACCAGATCAAAATGAAACTTGTTAAGTTTCAAAAATATTCTTCGAAATGGCTATCACATTGAGACAACAAATAAAAATGACATTGAATATATATACATCACTTTCATGGCCTTAGGGAGAAAAGAAATTGTGGAAAAACTCCCTTCTTATAGTTTTGGATTATATTATACTTTCATTAATCCAATTAAATCCAATATGGTGATTAACCAAAAACCAATGGACCCATCAAATTTTATTATATGGCATGATATAGGTCATCCGGATTCCACAATGATGTGTAGAATTATAGAGAATTCACATGGACATACCCTGAAGAGTAAAAATGTCATTTTGTCAAAAGATTACCCATGTGTTGCTTGTTTTCAAGGAAAATTGATTACAAGACCATCTCCAATGAAAGTTGCGACTAAATGTCCAACATTTTTAGAAAGAATTCACAGAGATATATGTGGACCTATTACCCCGACAAGCGGGCCATTTCAGTACTTTATGGTACTTGTTGATGCATCGACACTTTGGTCGCGTGTTTCTTTGTTGTCCACTCACAACGTTGCGTTTGAAAGACTCCTTGCTCAAATAATTAGATTAAGAGCACAGTTTCCAAACAATACGATAAAGAGTATCCGTCTGGACAATGCTGGAGAATTCACATCTCAGACGTTTAATGATTATTGTATGTCAATTGGAATCATGATTGAACACCCCGAGGCCCATACTCATACCTAGAATGGGTTTGGAGAATCGTTTATTAAGAGGCTTAAATTGATTGCTAGGCCCTTACTTATGAAAACAAAGTTACCGAATTCTGCTTGGGGACATGCAATATTGCATGCTGCATCGGTAATACGAGTAACGCCAACTGCACATCATAAATTTTCCCTTTTCAGCTCTTCAATAGCCAAGAACCAAATATCCCTCATTAAAGAGTGTTTGGGTATGCAGTTTATGTCCCTATATCCCCCCCTCAATGTAGAAAAACGGGTCCCCAAATAATATTGGGATTTTTTACTAGGTTCGAGCCTCCATCCATTATTAAATATTTGGAACCCATGATAGGTGATATGTTTACGGGCACGATTTGCCGACTGTCAATTTGATGAGACAAATTTCCCTATATTCGGGGGAGATAAAAGAACGTCTGAAAAGGAAAGACAGGATATTTCATGAAATGCAATGACATTGACTCATTTTGATCCTCGTACGAATCAATGTGAATTAAAAGTTCAGAAGATTATCCACTTACAAAAGGTTGCAAATACATTGTCTGATACATTTACTAATGTTAAGAGTTCAGGTTGTGATAAAATCATATATACCAACTGCTAATAATGTTCCTTGTAGAATTACTCTTCTGATGAAGAAATGAGAAATATGCTAGAAAAGGAGTCTAAAGCCCGCTAGAAGCGTGGTAGACTTATTGGATCCAAAGATAAAAACCCAAGAAAAAGAAAGGAACAAGTTCGGAAAGTTGGTACATCAAATGATATCACAATTCCTGAAGAAATAAATGTGATAAATGAAGAGATGTATTCAAAAGATGATGAACCACTTGAAAAAGATGACAATGAAGAGATCTCGATTAACTATGTCACTTTAGGTGAAAGATGGAATAGAAATTTTTTTTATTGTGAATGATATTTTGCACACGCTGTTGCATCAAATATTTCAAAATAAAACGAGTATCATGAACCAAGATCGGTCAGTGAATGCCGACGAAGAAATGATTGGCCGAAATGGAAAAATTCCATTAAGACGAAATTGAATTCACTCAATAAACACCAAGTCTTTGGACATGTAGTCCACACACCGGAAGATGTCAAACCTGTAGGATATAAATGGGTATTTGTGCGCAAAAGAATTTGAGAAAAACGAGGTCGTAAGATACAAAGCACGGCTCTTCGCACAAGGATTTTCATAACGATCAAGAATTGATTATGAAGAGACATATTCACCGGCTATGGATGAAATAGGGACTCAAAAATGAACTTGATGGATGTCGTGACAACCTATTTTTATGGGTCACTTTATAATGACATTTACGTGAAAGTCCCTAAAGGACTAAAAATGCTTGAAGCATGCATCTCAAAACGTCAAGAAATGTCCTAAATAAAGCTCCAAAGATCTTTGTATGGGCTAAAAAATCTGGTCGAATGTGGTAAAATTGTCATAGTTAATACCTTTTGAAAGAAGGATACATCAACAATAAAATATGTCCATGTGTTTTTATCATACGGACGAAAACCGTATTTTCAATCATCGCAGTTTATGTTGATTATTTTAACATGATTGGAACGCATGATAAACTTGTAGAGACGATGGAATACTTGAAAAGTGAATTCGAAATGAAAGACTTAGGAAACACAAACATTTGTCAAAGGGGATTTTTGTTCATCAATCATCATATATTGAGAAGATCCTTAAACAGTTCAATATGGATAATTCACATCCTTTGAGTTCCCCAATTGTTGTTCGGTCATTTGATGTAAAAAGGATCCATTTCGTCCCCGAGAAGAATAAGAAAAATTCTTTGATCCCGAAGTACCATATCTTAGCGTCATTGGGGCGTTAATGTATCTTGCTAATTGCACCCGTCCTAAAATAACATATTTCGTTAATTTGTTTGCAAGTTTAGTTATTCTCTGAATCGAAGACATTGGACTGGTGTTAAATAAATTTTCAGATATCTTCAAGGAACATTAGATATAGGGTTAAGTTATTCAAAAGACTCGAAATCTGGATTGATTGGATATGTTGATGCCGGATATTTAGCTGATCCCTACAAAGTGCGGTCACAAACTGGGTATGTATTTACATATGTTGACATCGCTATATCTTGACACTCAACAAAACAGACCCTTACAGCCACTTCTTCAAATCACGTTAAGTAAATAGCTCTTCATGAAGCAAGTCATAAATGTATATGACTAAGGTCATTGATCCATCATATCCGAGAATCACGCGATCTTTCAATAAATAAAGGAAGTCCAACTATCTTATACGAAGATAATATACCTTGTATAGCTCAGATTAAAGGAGGTAGAATGAAACACATTTGTCATATGTTCTTCTGTACTCATGAGCTTCATAAAAAAAGATATATCGATGTTTGTCAAATTCGTTCTTATGACAATCTTGCAGATTTGTTCACTAAAACGCCCACAACTTCCTTTGAAAAATTGGTCTACAAGATCTGCATGATTAAACTCTGTGTTTTATGAGGAAATATATGGAGATGTTGCGACGAGGGGGAGAAATACTTGTTGCACTCTTTTACCCTTATTTTATATTTTATCCCAATGGGTTTTCCTAACAAGGTTTTTACTGAGGTAACTTCCATACGTATTGTACAAATTATGTACTTTTTTTCCTTCTAGGGTTTTTCCCACTGGATTTTTCCTAGAAAGATTTTAACAAGACAATAATATTTGTATGTGTTATCCAAAGGGGGGGGGGGGGGGGGGTGTTATGAATATATGTGTTGGATGACTTCTTCTTTTATGGAGGCTTCTAGATTTATGTTACAAGTCCTTTGGATTTCCATTTCCCTTATTTATGTCTGGATTAATATGTATGTCATTTAGGTCATGCCTTCTCATATACATGTTATAATCCTACAAATAGAGACTATTATAAAGTATTGAAGAAATAAGAAAATGTTCTTATTCCACTTAGTTTGAATGTACATAGGAACTAGGTATATATACACAATTACTAAGCTTCTCAACTACCCCATTAATGGCAGGATCATTAATGAGTGACTCTTAGTCTATCAACATCTATTACACTCCCCCTCAAGTTGATGTATAGATATTAATCATGCTCAGCTTGTTACAAAGATAATCAACCCGAGTACCCGGAAGTGCTTTGGTGAACATATCCCCTAATTGTTCGTCGGTCTTTATTTACGCGGTAGTAATCAAGTTCTGCTAAAGCTTTTCACGGACGAAATGACAGTGAATCTCAATATGCTTGGTTTGCTCATGAAATACGGGATTTTAGGCAATATGAATAGAAACTTGATTATCACACCATAATTTTGCTAGCATGGAGACTTTGAGACACAGTTTTGAAAGTAGTTGATAGATCTACATTATCTCAGCAAGAGATTGAGCCACGACTCTATATTCAGATTCTGATCTAGAATGTGAGACAATGTTTTGTTTCTTACTTTTCCACGAGACTAAATTTCCTCCCACAAATACACAATATCATGACGTGGATCGTCGATCAATCTTGGATCCTGCCCAATCTGCATCTGTAAAACATTCTATATGAGTATGATTGTGGTTCTAGTAGAGTATACCACGTCTCGGTGCTCCTTTTATATAAGCCATAATATGTTCAAGAGCAATCCAATGTTCAACAGTAGGGGACTACATAAACTGACTTACAATGCTCACTGAGTATGAAATATCAGGTCGAGTTACCGTAAGGTAGTTCAGTTTCCCCACAATTCTTCTGTACCTCTCTGGATTCTCAAATAGTTCACCTTCTTTCACGAGTTGCGTATTTTAATGCAATAGGGCAGAACGTGGTCTGACTCCTAGCTTCCAAGTTTCTGATAACAAATCCAGCACATATTTTCTCTAAGACAAGAATATTCCCTTATTGCTTCTTGATACTTCTACTCCCATAAAGTACTTCAAGACTCCAAGTTCTTTGGTATTGAACTGGCTATGGAGAAAAGACTTCAGAGAAGAAATGCCCAAATTATCGCTGCTAGTTATCACAATGTCATCCACATATACAACTAGAAGAATAACACATGCTGGAGATTTCCTATAGAACACAGAATGATCGGACTTTCTCTTGTTCATTCCAAACTTTTCAACTGTTTCGCTAAACTTTCCAAACCAAGCTCGGGGACTCTGTTTGAGACCATATAATGATTTCCGAATGTGACATACCAGTCCACACTCCAAGAGGTTGCTCCAAGCATTTTTGACCTCCATTTGGTATAAGGGCCAATTTATAAGTGGTTGCCAAAGAGATAAACAATCACACATAAGTCAGCTTAGCAACATGGGAGAAAGTATCAGAGTGATCCACTCCATAAGTTTGGGCAAAGCCTTTGTCTACGAGTCGAGCCTTAAGACGGGCTATAGAGCCATCAGAGTTGAATTTAATAGCAAACACCCGCTTACAACCAATAGCCTTTTTCCCGGGAATCAACAGAATCAACCGCCAAGTACCATTCGGATCCAGTGCACTCATTTCTTCTGTCATTGTTAAACGTCAGCTAGGATAGGATAGTGCCTCATGAACAGTTTTATGAATTGATACTGAATCAAGAGAGATTATGAAGGAACATGATGAAGGAGAAAACTGATCATATGACACAAAGGAAGAGATATGATACGTACATTATCGTTTACCTTTACGGAGGTCGGCAGGATCTAGTGGCGAAGAGGAACTCGGCTCCAGACATGTAGTAGGAGGTGCTTGTTGACTGGAATAAATGTAACAGATAGGTAATGACGGTGGTGGTGGCGGGTCCAGAATAACAAATGGTGTCGGCGTGGTGGTGGTCATTGAAACAAGATGTGCAGGTACAATCGGTTCTCGATAAGAGATATGGTAGATTAACAAGTCATCGATCTCCTCTTGTCGTGGAGTGTGAGGAATTGCCGAATAAAATAAAGGACAATGTTCCATAAAAGTAACATCAATGGAGACAAGTTATCGAGTCTGAAATAAAAGAGCCCTTGTAGTTTCAAGAAGATGTCTATTCTTTCTTTCAACAACCCTATTTTGAGACGGGGTATCTACACAAGATGATTCATGAAGGATACCATTTTGGGTCATGTAAGTTGTGCATGGCTCATAAAAATACTCTTTGACATTGTCACTTCTCAAAATACGAACATTAGTACCAAACTGAGTTTGTATTTCAGCACTAAAAGCAGTAAAACGAGAAAATAACTCTTAACGATTTTTCATGAAATAAAGCCATGTAGTTTAGAGAAAAATCATCTACAAGAGACAAAATACTGAACCCCAGTTTTAGACACTATAGTGGACAGACCTCAAACATCAGAATGAACTAATTCAAAAGGAGAGCTGACTCTTTTCTTGACTCGAGGAGTAGAGGGGAGATGATGATGTTTAACAAATCGACATGCTTCACAATCGAAAGATTGTACCTTCTCAAACTTGGTATAAAGTTGCTTCAAAGTTGGAAGAGATGGATGGCCAGAACGACAGTGGGCTTCAAGTAAGGTTATGGAGGCTGAACAAGCGACTGGTGGTACATGTTTCTCGGTATTCATGATGTAAAGCCCCCCAACTCATGTCTTTTACCAATAATCCGCTTCGTCAAAAGATCCTGAAATAGACAATGATCAGAATAAAATGAGATACAACAATTGAGGGCACGGGTAACCTTACTAATGGACACCAAATTAAAGGAAACTCCAGGTAAACTTAAGACAAAAGGTAAGGAAACGGATGGTGTGAGTTGGACCATCCCAGACCCGAGAATAGGGAATTTAGAACCATCAACTAAGCTTACGGAAGAACATGAAGTAAGAGGCTTAAAAGTGTCAAGTTGTCATGCCCCAATTTCAATAAACCGAACTCGGGACGCGAATATTTAAAACGATAAAACATTTGAAACCTGTTTTGAACCAACACTTTAAAATCGCCATTTAATTAATCAAATTAAAATTTACCACTCAAAAACGTCCCAACAATTGGACAAAGTACATGGTATCCATTACTAGACTCAAAAGGTAAAACCCGGACTCCGCTCCTAGCTCCTCAAGCTTCGAGAGCTCACCTAGTCCGTCCTGTGATCAGTACCTGTAGGAAAAGCAGCTAGGGGTGAGCGTTCGCTCACCACCACGGATAACAGACTGACTACGGCATACTTAGCAGACAATGCTGGTAACACCAAAACCAAACCCAACACCGGGAATACCATCCCAAACTCAAGTACCTCAATTGACACACAACCCGTTACTTTCCTAAACAAACTCAACACTCGGACTCGCAATGTAGACCTGACACAACGATTGACGACCTCCTCCAAAGACACGAAAGACAACCACGCAACACCCAAGATCACAAAGGATCGCACACCAAACAAGATCACAAAGGATCGCACACCAAACAAGATCACAAAGGATCGCATCCCTGTCAGCTGCTAAGTGCCGGTTGCTAACCGGCTGGGCTCGAGCCTGCCCCACGCGCTTTACCTATAACTGTCAGGCTCTAGGCGGTCGACCTGTTGGCGATAAACCGAGCTACTTTTCCGATAGCTAGTCGAAAGGGGAGCTTCCCTTTTCCATCGCCTAAAAACGCTCACAACCTGCCGAGACTCGAACACGGATCAGGCTAGCCAAAGAACGCTCGCAACTTACTGAGACTCGAACTCGTAAGCCAGCCAAATCCACACCACTTCCCGACACAAAGTTGGGTCACTAACCTCGGGCAAACCAAATCACAATCACAAGCAAAGTTCAACAAACAACAACAACACAGGTTCAACACTCCACAGGCACTCATGGCCACCCAAGACACCAACAGTAAAACACGGACTCAACAACCCCACAAGCACTCACGGCCTCCCAAGACACACCAACCATAACTCACGGGCTCAACAACCCCACGGGCACTCACGGCCTCCCAAGACATACCAACAGTAAAACACGGGCTCTCATGGCCACCCAAGACGCCAACAGTAACTCACGGCCTCAACAACCCCACGGGCACTCACGGCCTCCCAATACACACCGACAATAACTCACGGGCTCAACAACCCCACGGGCACTCACAGCCTCCCAAGACACACCAACAGTAACTCACGGGCTCAACAACCCCACGGGCACTCACGGCCACCCAAAACACACCAACAGTAAAGACACGGGTTCAACAACCCCACGGGCACTCATGGCCACCCAAGACACACCCATAGTAAAGACACGGGTTCAACAACCCCACGGGCACTCACGGCCTCCCAAGACACCAACGGTAAAACACGGGCTCTCATGGCCACCCAAGACACAACAGTAAAGTACAGGCTCTCATGGCCACCCAAGACACAACAGTAAAGTACGGGCTCTCATGGCCACCCAAGACACAAAAATACACAAACAACCTCCGGGCATAACCAATGCCTCCAACAGTCCTAATATCAACAGTTTCACAATCAACCTCCGGGCATGGTCATATGCCTCCAGTACTCCTAATCTCGATAAATTCGCAATCAACCTCCGGGAATGGTCATATGCCTCCAGTACTCCTAATCTCGATAAATTCGCAATCAACCTCCGGGCATGGTCATATGCCTCCAGTAATTCTAACATCGATAAGTTCGCAATCAACCTCCGGGCATGGTCATATGCCTCTAGTAATTCAAACATCGATAAGTTCTCTGCTCCTACGACACTACTAAGTGTCACATGCATTTCCAATCTTCGATAACCTACTTAACCCACGACACCCCAAGTGTCACATGCAATTCTAATGTTCGATACATTCCTGAATCATACGACACTACCCGGTATCGCCTACCTTTCTAATATTCGATAAACCTTCTTAACCCACGACACCCTAGTGTCACATGCATTTCTACTGTTAACTTTCCCTAGTCAGGGCCGAGATCCGGCTACTTTTCCCTACCTCGTATATGTTCCCCAAAATCTAACCAACAAGCTCCGGCGTGATCTCAGTCACTCGCCTAGCTTTCTTTTCCCTCGGTCTGCAGCACGATCTAATAAGAACACAATTTTAAGCACTTGACGCCCAAAAGTAACCCCGACAATGTCGATCACTCCCAAACTTCCCAATTACTCGACATTGTCGATAATGGACCCGGAAAAGCCCGATTCGCCCGACATGGCGAATCTGCCCGGGTTTTGGAAACGCCCTTCCGGGGCTCCGAAAATTCCCGTTTTCGTTTCTACGGTCTTAGAATAATTCAAGGGTTCTTAGGCACTCGACGGAATCAATTTCCGACTTCCGAGCGATTTAATTCGCGTTTAAAGTTTCTAAACCCGAAATTCCAACTTTCACAATTTAATTCCAAATTTCGATCCGGGTGTGGATTAACGACTTGGAGAACGTCCTAAACCACCCGAACACGAAAACCCGATACCCGGGCATGTGGGTCCCACACGGCCACAATGGAAAAATTCCCTTTTTGCCCCAAAACGTTCCTAACGAACCCCAAAGCTCAATCATTCATCTTTAAACCAATTCTAACCAAAACCCAACCATATTTGAATCGTTTAAACTCAAAACCTAAAATTAGAACTTAACAAAACGAAAATCGTTTAGGTGCTCACCGTAGAGAATGTCGATGTGAGCTCGATTCTTTTATCGTTGAGACGATCCACCGGACGGATGATCGAGAAATGGAAAAACTCCAAAAGTTTCTTCTCTTTTCTCTCCTCCTCTCTTATTTCTAACTCCCTTTCTCTCTCTAAAAACTTCCCCCTTTTTACATGTGTGGCCGAACACTTCAAGTCTTTCCCTTTTTGTTTTGTTTTAAAAATCAAAACCAACCTTTTAAATTACAAAACTAACACTCCAAGTCTCATCTTTGTTTTGTTCAAGAAACCTAACACCACCACATAATTGACATGTGACAAGTGGGTCCCACATCAGATTCGTGAAATTCGGCCGTCTCGAGCCCCGAACGGGCACTTTTCCCAAGAAATTATGAAACTTGACGGGCTACAAGGAAACGGCTCAACTAAGACCGCTGCGACGACGACTAAGCTTTTTGGATCCAAAACGGTCCTCGAATGGACCAAAACGTCGCTCGGTTGACTTTTCCAACGAAAAGTCAACATTTCCCAAATTGGTCAGAAAGTTGCCCTGAGTCCCTCGGAACTCACTTTGGTCCATATCGGGGTCAACTTAAGTTCGGTATGACCCTCGGGGTCAATCCTAGGTTTAATTAAGTGTCTGCTTAAAATTTTTAAATTTTCCTGTTTTTCGCAGATTTGACTGGCGTTGACCGGGAGTGGTTATTACACAAGTGTTTCAGGGTTGCATGTCATGTGATCTATGGCACCAGAATCAAGGAACCATTGAGAGGGGGATTGGGACGAAACGAGGCACTTAGGTAGATTACCTGACTCAACGGCAAAGGTGACAGAGTGAGATGAGTGCGCGAATGTGTCATGGTGCTGACGGAGACGGTCATACTAGACTGTAGTTATAGTGATGGTCTGATAAGAAGGAACAGAAACAACATTAGCATATCATCGTGGGATCAACTTTGGACGCGATCTTTTGGCATGTCCCGGTTCATTACAATAGAGGCAGATAACTCCCCCTGTCCCCTAATTTCGACTACTTCAACGACCAGGATTCTTACTCGCCCACTTCTCTTATGAGTGCCTCTCCCATAAGGGAGATAATTGAGAGGATCTCTTCAGTGACCAATAAGAGCATTGTGAAACTGAGGGATAGATGACACTTCTCCTTTCTGGGTATCTGTACGAAAAACTCTGCTAAACACCTCGACCAACGAGGTTAGCTCTATGCTAAAATGGATTAGAGATTTGGCAGACTCAAACTGAGAGCCAAGTCTTGCAAAAAAGCTCATGATCGCCATTTGTTCCTGTTGTGTCTGTTGAACTTTACATATGTGCTGAAAGGCATTACTGCATTTAGTTCCTCATAAGTCTTCTTGAAGTTCATGAAATAGGTCTGTAGGGATTGCTATCCTTGCTCAACACGATAAAAGCCCTGGGAAACATCATAAATATGAGCAACATTCCCTTTCCCAGAATAAACAAAGTATAAATAATTCATTAACTCTTTAACATACTCACAGTGGTTAACCAAACTAACCACTTCTGGATCAATAGTTCCTGATTTGAAGGAACAAGCGTGCATTATCAAGCACCCATTCTTTCTTAATTTAGTCATCAATAGGGGGTCATTAGAAAGGTGATCATCCTTTGAAATACTTCGTAAATAGATACGAACACTCTTTGACCAACCCGGGTAATTGGGTCCAATCAATTTGTGATCGGTTATTCGTGATATTACGGGGATACTTTCCATCAAAATAATATTTTTAGTCTTTTCGGCCATTCAAAGAAGTAAAGAGTAGAATTGAATAAAAATAGATGTGAAATACCCAGACCAAGCTGCCTGAAGTAAGGAAATAGTGCCACTATCTTTCACTGGGCGCGTGGTAGCGGCGGACGGCGGCGCATGGCTTCACTCGCGGCGGCAGGCGTTGGCGCATGGGGCCTATGCACGACGGCGAAAATTTTCAGAAACTCTGGGCCGACCGAGTTTGCCCTGCAGATGCTTCACTCGTCGGAGGTGAGGGAAAAAATCCACTGGAGTCTTGTAAAAATGATACGATCATATTCAAAAACCACTTAACTTCTCCTGATTAGTGAGACTCCGGTGGTGGTCGGATGGGTCTGAGATTTCAGATATAGGCAACCCAGAAGATCCTCTATCTTACGGGATATGAGGTGAGAAAAGAATATCAACGAAAAAGCTCCAGCCTGCACACCTGGGCAGTGGTTGTGCACATCAGGGCAGAAATAGAGGCTCGTTCCTAAATTTCCTAATCACTCAGAGCTGATAACCAGTGCTCTGATACCATAAAAAAAAATAAGAAAAATGTTCTTTTTCCACTTGGTTAGAATATACATAGGAACTAGGTATATATACACAATTACTAAGCTTCTCAATTACCCATTAATGGGTGACTCTTAGTCTACCAATATTTATTAGAAGTATGAAGACATGTCAAAACAATGATTTATTATATTATCTTCATGTTTTCTTATGCTCTCTAATATTGTACTTTTATTTACAACAATTAAAGGTTTGTAGCCAGACCACATAGGATAATGCTAGAAAAAAATGGAGTAATTGCATGGAAGGCCCGGAGCCAAAAAGCTCAGAGCAACACAATTTTTTTTAATTAATAATATATTATGTTTGTTATTTTATTTTTAAATTTTATTTAGTCTATAGAAATTTGGTTTTATTCGAGACATTTAAAATACGATTGAAAATGAGTCGAGTCTTAACGAATCAATTTGTGTTTGATTTGTTAAATATTCAAGTTCGTTATAATTAACTTTGAACTGAATTTGAGCTTAATAGTAGACTCAATTTATAAACGAGCAAAAGCCATTAAGGCTCACGAGCCGACTCGGCTAATATTAAATTGAATGCATAATTTATTTAATGAAACCAATTTTTCTTATCATATATTTATATATAATAAAGTAAACAGAGACGAATTGATCATGAGTATTTATTTTGGAGCCGATTGAAATCTCGATAATACTACAATCGAGGAGAGAGTATGTTCTGCTTCGAATATCATCAAGACTGGTTTCGTAGATAAATCGAATATAACACCAGTAGATAAAAGATAATATGATTTTATACATCGAGAGAATTTTTTGTGTGTATCGTATTGACAATAAAATGTTAGCAACAATTAAGAAAAATACAATCTCAATGTTACGATTTATAATGAATAGTCATTCATCATCTTTTTATTTTAATAACGTTATTTTCTAGTGCAAAAACAATTAGTAGTTCTCCTTGTCCTATGAAAAAGGGGACATGTGAATTATAGTAGAAAGACGATGGCAGATCATATGGTAAGGTTCTCTTGGATGGCAAGAAAAGAGCCGCATATGTTTCCTCCGACATCCGGGAATGTTTCTTGTCCGGGGATTGGCCTGACTTTGCCTCTTTGATCAACCTCCACTGGGTACTTCATGAGGTGCCCTCTCATCTCCGTCACTTCTTCTGCAGAAAACTGCTTCCAATTGTAGTTCCCCATCATCTTTACTCTTTTCACACATTCAAGACTCTCTGGATGCATAAAACACTCCTCTACCGTCCCTGTATGCTCCGCCCACAGCGACATTCTGTATCCATGTATCTGAATGAAGTACATAATGCAAAAAGATGATGTCAAGTTCTAGGTGTGACATCACTTTTTTTAGAAGTCTTATTTTAGCATAATCTAGGCCACCGTCCATACTTGCTTTTAAGCAAATGTACCCACCGGAAATTAAATGTGTTACTTAAAAAAGAGGTGAGATGTGAAGATATATGCACCACAAGCTAACTCAAGTGGGTTAGTTGTGACAACACTTAATCATAAAGCAAGTGGTTACCTGTCCGCGGGGGTTGGATTGGTTTTTGGCCCAAGTATAGTGAGGTTGGTAAGCTCCCATTGCGATCTCTGTGTCCCTCATGCCCTCCATGGAGCGTTGGTTGATGTTGGCTGAACCTACTATTACAAACTCGTCGTCCACTATCATGCCCTTGGAATGGACATATATCATGAATCTTCTGCTCCTCTTAGAAAGTGCCTCAGGAGTGTGTGTTGCGTCACTGCTCCCGGGGACGGGGTTAGGCATACCGTCGTAGGTTTCACGGTTTCCAAGACAGAAGAAAAGCAAGTAATCCTGTGGGGTGTATACATCCTCAAGCCCAGCCTCCACCAGAGCCTTGTAAATCGTCTCGTACATCATTTGCATTGTCTTGTGCTGCCAAAATAAAATCCTTTGCGTTGCAGCTCCTGTTGGAACACCCTCTGGCCACATTGGCACCACGATATACGCCGCAAATCTCTCCCTGGCCCTTATTTTGTCAGCAATCTTTAGAGCTATCTCCATAGGGATCAAATTATTAGCACCTGCCAATAAGATTATAAATCAAATCATTAACATGTTTTTGATCTGTTTTTGTGAAACAACAAGAAGAAACTCCTCACCTAGCTCTTTATATGAACTCCAATTGTGCGAGGATCCGATGAAATACTGATTCTCTATGTATATGAAATGCTGAGCAGCTCGGATAGCCTTTACATATGCAGTATGTATGCTCATGTCGATCAACAAGTTTTTCCCACACATTAGATTCTGTCACAACATGGTAACAAATTGTTACTCCACTTTAGAACAAACCTACTACAATTTCTACAAAGTTACTAATTTTCTCAAACCTTGCTCGTTGCCGCCTTTGGATCCTTGGGGAAACCCTTAACAGAATTCGAATCAATCGACCGAAAAATCTGCAACCAACGAAAAGAAACGTATAATTGTTATGATATATATATATATGATTTGGTTGAAACTGGTAAAGTATGGGTTTATGAGTTTGGTGTTACCTGAACATGCCAAGATTCAGGATCATTTTCAGCATCAATTGAAGCCTCATTGATTTTAAGTATGTCTGGAATTCTTTCAATCTTGAGTAAAGCATCATCATACAACTTCTTGAGTTTTTTTATGCCCGTGGGTTTGGAAGCCTTGAGCCAACGCTCCTCGAAGTTGGTAAGAACATCATATGCCGCTGGGCCAACAATTTTACTGTGCAGGTCATGCCATGGTTCCCTCGGACACCCCTCTGTACTGCCCTGTGAGCATAACAAGTAATCAAAAAGGTTAATTACCTTATGTACCTCTTTTCTATTGGTAACATGCCTTTTATACCCATGCGTTTTGTAACGTTCAATAATAGTTCTTCCGTTTTGGTAACTGTTATTTATTACTCTTTATGAATTGGTCACAGATCATTTAATACCCCTTATGTATTGATAACAGAACAATTAATACCCCATATGAATTGGTCACGGATCATCAAAATGGCGTAAACTTGACCAAAATTTTGTCTAGAGCGTTACCAATACTTCAAGTAGTAAAATACTATTACCAATAAAAAAAAGGTACTAAAAATAATTAACCTTAATCAAAATGTGTCCACTTCAACATTCAATAAATACTATTATAGTAGAATCAGATTATAGAATGTATTACCGTATAAGTAGGGTTATGGTAGTCCTCACTATGCAGTGTATTTAGTGTCCTGAATATAGGATGCTCCGGAGTATCGTACCGCCCATCACATATATCAAGACCTCCAACAAAGGCTACGATTTGTCTTCTGTTATTTTCAGCATCCCCATCAACAATGACAGTTTTCTGATGGTGTGTGTATATTGTCCCAACTTCCTGATGATAAACAAAATCAACATAAGTAATGATGTATTGGAAATGAAAGGAAAGAGGCTTAGCTAACCTTTTGCTTCATCCAGCTATTCCGCTTTCCAGCAATTCGGGGACAAAGTAGCACTTGCACAGAAGAGTGCTTAAAAAATCGGCGAGTTTCCTCGTCATGAGTTGCCATGATCCCATCCTGTATTTTTTGTTCTAGTTATCAACTCAACTAAAAGTTTTCTGCAAAGTACCAAACTCTGATACCATATTATTACGATACTTACAGTTTTGTAGCCCAAAATGTTTCTTGATGTAGGATCATCCCAGATAAGAAGCAGAACTCTGACTCCTTCTGCAGACTTGGACCTCAGAAGCTCCCCAAGGCTAGACTCAGCTGCCTGAGCAGGCCCAACGTCCCTAACCAATTTTACTTTATACCAAACTGACCAACCAGTAATGTAAATCAATCGACGAGCATGTCGTATGGCATCGAAGATGTCATGCCAACATTTCCCATGGACGTAATGCGCCCCATGCTGAAGCTGCATGCTTGGAAGGAACCCGTCTGGGGCATGGGCGTCTTGATATAGAGTCACCCTCCCTCCTTTTCGAAGGGGGAAATACGTGCCGGGCACTCCCGAGTAATCTGGACCGGCTCCTATCCCGTCTCGGTATAAGGCCAGTTCTCGCATCGGGCTGTACTGCACCGAAAGTGACAGGTTGGTTCCAGATTTCAACGGCTTTCCACTGCTATTGTAAATTGGGTATGTTCCTTCTAGTTTAACTCCTGTAATGAACTCTTCCACTGGAATCGACACCACTCCTATAATCTGTGACCCCATAACATCACTGTCTTTTACAAGAAACTGCAGTTCCGTCGCATAATGTGCCACAGGAACATTGAAATGTTGCATCCACACTGGATTTTCACTGTTGTTTATCACATAAGTCCTCCCAATGACAGCATTGGACAACGTAATGGAGACGTATGGATCGCTCGTGTTCCTGTGACGAGTACCATGAGGATGACCATGATACTTACTACCTCCATTGCAAGCTACTCTGTTGATCACGTCCTCTAGAGTCCGACTAAACAAGTCCATGTTTGGGAGGTTTTTGGCTTCATATACCCAAATGTCTAAATTTCCATGAACAAGAAACACCTGCATGGAAGTTTTATAGGGCACAACCGCGGAAGAAGTAGGCCTTGTCTCGCTCAATGACTGGGAACGTCCGTGCTTAGGAAAGGCCGGAGGAGCAGGATATGTGGGCTCCCAATTATTTGACAAGGAATCATTTTGACCCCCATAAAAGCTGGTCCGGTTCTCATATCTTGAGTTGGGATCGTTGCCGATCTCCCCAGGGGACATATCGTACCTTGAGTAGGGAGGGGTGGCCATATGGTCATATCTTGGAGAAGTTGGCTTGGGTTGGTTATCGGGTAAATGCGCGCTATCCGGTCTAGGATGATGGGAACCATAAGTGGGATGTTGTTGAGGAGACACAGGAGCTGTATATGAATATGGATATGGTGGGGGGGCAGAATGTTGATAGTCAAAGTTAGGGGGAGGATAAGGCCTGTTGTGAGGGCTTAAAGGGGCGGATGTAGAGGGTGGGTGTCCTGGTGGAGGGTAGGTGGGTGCGTTGTTGTAGGGGTATTGATAAGGAGGAGGGTGGTGTTGAGGTGGGTACCCGTAGTTCGGAGGTGGTGCTGGGTACGGTGAAGCTGAATTTGGTTGAGGTGGGTACGGAGGAGAGGCACCGTATGCTTGAGGTGGGTACCCATATGGTTGATTCTGGTTGTAGTGGTAAGGAGGCCCATAATTTTCCATTTCACCCCACAACGAACACAGGATACCAAGATGATAATAGCAAAACAACCAATCTTTAATACAGAGATTCTATTTGCAAGATGATCAATAGATAGGGGCTACCTTATTAGCTTCGGTGTGTTGAAGATGAAAACATTCATCTATGGATAAACAAGATTTCAAAGTGATTTGTGAAAGAAAAAAAAGATGATTAACATTTGTAAATTCTGAAACATTGTTGTGCGTATGGTTCCAGAGGAGAAGGGAAACCAACGACCTACTCTCGCGGGTTACGCATGCTTGTTTGGGGTGTTGTTTTCTATCCTCCCTACGGATGATTAAACATAAATATCTCTAATTTTACATGTTTTTGTACATAGCTTAAGGCTAATCTATCATAATTCTGGAGGAGGCGTGTGTCCTCCTTTTTCATATGTACTTTACTTAATTTCTTCATTAACTATAATTGTAATTAATCCCAAAGACTATAATATAAAAGAAACGTTTAAAAATATATAAAAAAGAAGTGTCCAGCTTGTCATCTATGAGGCAGCGTGTAACTCGTTGAAACAATCCTTCAATCTACGTTCTTCTTCTGTTCTTCGGAGTCGTTTCGGCTTCCTCCCTCCATTGATTCTCAGTTGATGCTTCATCCTTCCACATCTCTCTGCTCGCCGAGTGTTGCCCTTCGCATCTTCTCAACCTCGACCTTTACTAGATTCATTTATGGTATATCAGTTACTGTTTGGAATCTGATGGTCGCATGTTCGGGTGTATATATGTTCGTCCGCCATTGTCTAGAACAATACTCCTATTCATCTGAAGCTCTCTCTGTCGGCAGGTTTTGACCCATAGTTCCCTTAATTTGTTTTTGTCCCCTTCATGGTTTCCTCAGGCTCTTCTCACCGGCATTCGTTCCTGCACAAAGTGAGTCCTTATGAGTCCCATTTCAATTTTGTCTTTAATTCATTTTTTACCCTTCATGGTTGCCACATTAATATTTTTTCCCTTCATGGTTTTACTGTTCTCCCGTAGTTCGTGTTGATCGGTTAGGTGTTCTGGATATAATATCATATAGGTTGCTTTATATTCATTTATCCTGTTATAGGGTTCCCCCACAGAAAAAAAAAATCCCCTTTAGGGTTCATGTTTAGGTTTGTTCAGGGTTCTGACTATGATACCTTATAGGTTGGCTTAGTTTTGTTTAAGTTGACATTGTTGACCCAATTACACTTCCTCATTAGTGGATAAGTGTGTCTTTTTGGCTTTCTTCCGTAAATGGCGGTTCATATATAGTCTTCATTATACATTTCTATCTAGGAGAAAACCTTGGTTGTTTAATATGACTAAAATATAGGCCAAGATAGCTTAATTAAGTAATTTAGCACATGTCTGGGATCTTTGTTAATTGAATCTGTTTGCACATGCATTCGTATATAGTCTTCATTATATGTTTCTATCTAGGAGATAACCTTTAACTGTTTGATATGACTAAGTTGTGGGCCCAGATAGCTTAATTAAGTAATTTAGTGGAGGTCTTGGATCTTTTTAAATTGACTTTGTTTGCTGAAATGGGGTAATACTTGGTTATAAATTCTTTTGTTCTGTTTTGACTGTTAGAACCTTTTGTTTGGTATTGTGATTACACTCAGTAGGGATATTAAATTCAGTAGTATATCTACATATGAATCGTGAAATGGGCTAGTCCTTGGTTTTAAAGTCTTGGGTTTCATTTTAAATGTTAGTATCCGTTGATATTTTTTATATGTTACTGATCATTATTCCTGGAGGCATATGCTTCATAAGTCAATTTTATGTACTTGCTCTATCTGTACTTTAGTTTTTAGTATTCAAGGTTTGTTCTCATGTATATCCAACTATGCATTTCGGGTTTCCCCTACTTGGTTTTCCTTTTTGTTCCATGCATGCTCTTACTAATTCATGTCCTCCCTGTCTTACGAGTATAGAGTTGTTGGTTCCACTCTTTTTCCACTGATAATGGTCATTAGTAGGGATCCCCCGTTTTGCAGCGCACATAGTTCCCCTCCCAGATATGAAGTTTGTGCCTATGCGCTGTTTGGAAAGTCATATGGTTCTTGCCCCATACAAGTTCATGTGTCCCATTCCTGGGATGCTAAAAATACAAGGATAGGTGCCATTATAAGCCATGACCTGATTATCACAGACTCTAAGGTTGATTCTAAACTACAATGTGTTTTTGTCATATTTTTCCCTTTGTCCATTACATACTCTTGCTTGATGTAATGTTTGCCTTACACAGTGCACTCCTATGTGGGCCCAGATTAAAAGTACCCTGGTGAAGCGTTGTAGGCATATTCTTACAACCGAAAGTGTATACTCACTGAAGAACTTTACTATTACCCCTGTGACCGGACAGTATCGATCAGTCACCACGAAGAACAAAATTATATTATCCTTAATAACAGCTGCGAAACATATCATTGTTTCTATACCGTACATCCCTAGGCATGTTTTTAAATTTGTCTCCCATGCTATAATTGTTGAGCGCTGTGATGACCCTATGTATCTTACAGGTGAAAACCACACCCTTACCGTCCTCCTTGACAACACTTCCCCATCTCAATTGTAACTTATGATACTTTTGTTTGCAAACATCGTTAGGCACCTGGTCCCTATCGGCGATGTGGATGTTGTCATAGGTAGCTATGTCAAACATGACCTTAAAATTCTTTGTGATCCGTACGTTCTAATGTTTTCTCTATTCTTTTCAATTTTATACGTGATTATGCCTGCTTACTTCCATTTCTCCACATAAATGTATTTCACCTTACTCACTCTCTATGGCAGGTTTAGGAAGGTCAGGGTCACTCTCTGGTCAGACCTGGAAAAGTCATTTATGACTGAACACGGCCTCGGTACAGCTTCTAGAACTGTGATTTTCGTACTAACTTGCCTTAAAATCAGACAATATGAACAATCTACATACAACTTCAAACCAGCAAAAAAATGTAGCTAGACACATAACATGGAAGAAGATTATCAACGTGCGTACCTAGGTCGTTTGGGTAGCTCGAGTGACTGCTTGGCTTGGTTCTCGACGCCGACGATGTTTCGTTCTCGGGAGATTTTTATGAATGGAGACGTAAGCATGGTTGTTGAAGATCAAGTCAAACAAAGTGGTCTGAAGTCGAAGAAGAAAGGATTTGATAATATGATATGGTGTTCGCTTCGATCAAAGGTGAGAGATTCAAAAGGAGGGAACTTGTTTTGTTTTGTGTAGTTGAAGTAAGGGTAAAATAGTATTTTTGTTGATAAAAAACTAAAATAGATAAGAAAAACAAAATGATAAAATTTGGGTGTAATTTAGGTGTTTAATGAAGGGTATAAATATAATTCCGAGGGTTTAGGGGAAATATGAGGTATGAAATCATGCGATGAAAAGAGAGGAATATGAGAGGGTATTTTGCAAAACTTACTTCCGTAAAAGATTGTTTTCCCAATGACCCCATTTTAGCTTTATGTCATTTTTATATCATACTTCAATTCATTTTCATAGCATACTTCAATTCATGTAGTTCTTATTTTGTGGTTTAATTTATGTCAGTTTCATATCATATTTTAAATTATTTATTATAATTGAATATATCAATTTATCAGGGGAAATTGTGATTAAAATAATAAAAAATATCTATTCACTTAATCACTCGTCAATTGTTCCACAATTTTAATTCACCCTTTTTTTAATCTTTTCCCTCACCTCTTAAATCTTATTTTCTCACTCATACTCAACGACTGTAAATGATTATAATTGAAGATTCTATTAAAAATTTCATAAAACCAACAAATATATGTAATAAATATAAGATTATGATAACATCACACATGTGCTAGTAAAAATCCCGACATCAAAAGTTTTTTTTTTGTTTAAGCTCGGGCATTGCAAGACATTGTTAATGAACTCCCAATGTCAAAATGATTGAACTTTAAAACAATTATCATCAATTGATTTGAGCATGTGTTAAAATATCATCTAGTTAGGGGTGTTCATAATTGTAAGAACCACTCCCAGTCAACGCCAGTCAAATCTGCGAAAAACAGGAAAATTTAAATTTTTTGGACAGACACTTAAATGAACCTAAATTTGACCCCGAGGGTCATACCGGACTTAAGTTGACCCCGATATCGACCAAATTGAGTTCGGGGGACTCAGGGCAACTTTCTGACCAATTTGGGAAATGTTGACTTTTCGCTGGAAAAGTCAACCGAGCGACGTTTTGGTCCATTCGAGGACCGTTTTGGATCCAAAAAGCTTAGCCGTCGTCGCAGCGATCTTAGTTGAGCCGTTTCCTTGTATCCCGTGAAGTTTCGTAAATTCTTGGAAAAAGTACCCGTTCGGGGCCCGAAACGTCCGAATTTCGCGAATCTGATTGGAAAATATCTCCTATATATTTTCCATTGTGGCCGTGTGGGGCCCACATGCCCGGGTATCGGGTTTTCGTGTTCGGGTGGTTTAGGACGATCCCCAAGTCGTTAATTCACACCCGGAACGAATTTCGTAATTAAATTGTGAAAGTTGGAATTTACGGGTTTAGAAACTTTAAACGCGAATTAAATCGCTCGGAAGTCGGAATTCCATTCCGTCGATTACATTGGAACCCTTGAATTATTCTAAGACCGTAGAAACAAAAACGAGAATTTTCAGAGCCCCGGAAGGACGTTTCCAAAACCCGGGCAGATTCGCCATGTCGGGCGAATCGGGCTTTTCCGAGCCCATTATCGACAATGTCGAGTAATTGGGAAGTTTGGGAGTGATCGACATTGTCGGGGTTGCATTTGGGCGTTTAGTTCTTTAAATTCGGGTTTCGTCTGCTTACTTAAAAAGTGTGTTAATTGTAATGATTGTAGACCGTGTCGCCTACCGTGGAAATAGGAGGCTAAGCGGGAATTATGGAGCTTCGCCGGAGTAAGAGTATCGGGTATGACACGCTTCAAGAGGTAGGGAAAAGTACCCGGATCTCGGCCCTGACTAGGGAAAGTTAACAGTAGAATTGCATGTGACACCGGGGTGTCATGGGTTAAGTAGGTTATCGAATATTAGAAAGGCATGATACGGGAACGTAGCGAACCTTAGAAATGCATGTGATACTTAGTAGTGTCGTAGGAGCAGAGAACTTAGCGATATTAGGAGTACTGGAGGCATATGACCATGCCCGGAGGTTGATTGTGAAACTATTGATATTAGGACTGCTGGAGGCATTGGTTATGCCCGGAGGTTGTTTGTGTAATTTGTGTCTTGGGTGGCCATGAGAGCCCGTGTTACTGTTGTGTCTTGGGTGGCCATGAGAGCCCGTGTTACTGTTGTGTCTTGGGTGGCCATGAGAGCCCGTGTTACTGTTGTGTCTTGGGTGGCCATGAGAGCCCGTGTTACTGTTGTGTCTTGGGTGGCCATGAGAGCCCGTGTTACAGTTGTGTCGTGGGTGGCCATGAGAGCCCGTGTTACTGTTGTATCTTGGGTGGCCATGAGAGCCCGTGTTACTGTTGTGTCTTGGGTGGCCATGAGAACCCGTGTTACAGTTGTGTCTTGGGTGGCCATGAGAGCCCGTGTTATAGTTGTGTCTTGGGTGGCCATGAGAGACCGTGTTACTGTTGTGTCTTGGGTGGCCATGAGAGCCCGTGTTACTGTTGTGTCTTGGGTGGCCATGAGAGCCCGTGTTACTGTTGGGTCTTGGGAGGCCATGAGTGCCCGTGGGGTTGTTGAGCCCGTGAGTTATTGTCGGTGTGTCTTGCGAGGCCGTGAGTGCCCGTGGGGTTGTTGAGCCGTGAGTTACTGTTGGTGTGTCTTGGGAGGCCGTGGGTGCTTGTGGGGTTGTTGAGCCCGTGAGTTATTGTCGGTGTGTCTTGGGTGGCCGCGAGTGCCCGTGGGGTTGTTGAGTCTGTGTTTTACTGTTGGTGTCTTGGGTGGCCATGAGTGCATGTGGAGTGTTGAACCTGTGTTGTTGCTATTGTCGAACTTTGCTTGTGATTGTGATTGTGTTTGCCCGAGGTTAGTGACCCGACTTTGTGTTGGGAAGTGGTGTGGAATTTGGCTGGCTTACGAGTTCGAGTCTCGGTAAGTTGCGAGCGTTCTTTGGCTAGCCTGATCCGTGTTCGAGTCTCGGCAGGTTGTGAGCGTGTTTAGGCGGTGAGAGGACAGCTCCCCTTTCGACTAGCTATCGGAAAAGTAGCTCGGTTTATCGCCAACAGGTCGACCGCCTGGAGCCTGACAGTGATAGGTAAAGCGCGTGG
The DNA here is from genome assembly GCA_963921825.1 of Erodium maritimum. Taxonomy (NCBI): domain Eukaryota; kingdom Viridiplantae; phylum Streptophyta; class Magnoliopsida; order Geraniales; family Geraniaceae; genus Erodium; species Erodium maritimum. The sequence continues at coordinate 30,352,723 of OY997593.1, read as the reverse complement.
GGCAGGCTCGAGCCCAGTCGGTTAGCAACGGACACTGAGCAACTGACAGGAATGCGATCCTTTGCGATCTTGTTTGGTGTGCGATCCTTTGTGATCTTGTTTGGTGTTGCGTAGTATTATGTCGTGTCTTTGGAGGAGGTCGTCGATAGTTGTGTCGGGTTTACATTACGAGTCCGAGTGTTGAGTCTGTTGAGGAAGGTAACGGGTTGTGTGTCAGTTGAGTACTTGAGTTTGGGGATTGTATTCCCGGTGTTGGGTTTGGTTTTGGTGTTACCGGCATTGTCTGCTAATTATGCCATAGTCAGTCTGTTATCCGTGGTGGTGAGCGAACGCTCACCCCTAGCTGCTTTTCCTACAGGTACTGATCACAGGACGGACTAGGTGAGCTCTCGAAGCTTGAGGAGCTAGGAGCGGAGTCCGGGTTTTACCTTTTGAGTCTAGTGACAGATACCATGTACTTTGTCCAATTGTTGGGACGTTTTTGAGTTGTAAATATGATTTTGATTAATTAAATGGCGATTTTAAAGTGTTGATTTAAAACAGGTTTCAAATGTTTTATCATTTTAAATGTTCGCGTCCCGAGTTCGGTTTACTGAAATTGGGGCGTGACAATAATTCAGCGGCACTAGAATCACCGACCAAAATCGGCCGGAAGCGGTAGTAAAATCATCGGCCCCGACGAGTTTCCACGTGGTATCGGTGAGGAAAATAGAAACTGAAACTTGATTTGGTTGGTTCTCGGTGAAGAGTTGAAGGTTTTATCTGTTACTCGGTAAAATCGGGGTCGATCTTCAAATTGAGTTTCACCATCATCTGCTCTTGAAAGAGAAAGAAAAACTGCTATAGTTTGAGTTATTACGTTTCAGAGGTAGTATGGGCCTTAAACCCAAGACATTTAATTACAGATCCATAAACATAACTTAATCTATTAGGCCCAATCCCATTTTTTTATAACTTTTTTTTATTGAAACTATGCCCACCATAAGCTCTACTACAACATCTTCTCTTCAACCTCTCCCCCTATTGCTCCCCCTGTGACATAGCTTTTGTAATCTTAACCTTCTACTTATTTATTATGGCTTATGATATATTTATATTCTTGTTCTATGCTCCACCATCATTGTTTCTTTATCTCCACCACAAACTTGTTCCTGAAATCCCATAAACTGTAGACTTCAGAAGATCTAGTTGGCTGGATTTCAAACTGTGATCGTTCGAAGTGATTTCTGGTGACAAAAATCAAAATTAACTTTTTTCGGTACTGGTGCTAGAAATCTCAAATCCAAATCGGTTCGATTGATGCCAAATATAGGTCTCATGGTCGGTTAAAATGACCATATACATCCCTACATCTAGTTAAGTACAAATTAATTTACGATTATTAAAAAAACTACCACTTTTTTTCGTAAAGGAAATAGAAATTCATTGATAGATACATTCAAGTACAGAGTAAAGCTAACTAAAATTCGAAATTTGACACAAAATTCTAGACAAGGTCTTCTCAATATCTCTTGTGAGGAGTCTGCTCAGTGAATGTTATAACACATCGAGTACTCGTATTTAAAGAGATTACCTCGTTGTAGAGAAATGGATGGTTTGAGACTGGAAGCTCTGGGTTATGGGGAATATGTGTCGAGGCACCCCAAGCCTTTTTCCTCTAACGGTATCCGCACGAGCAAACGATTCCATCACCGAAGCTATGCTAGAAGCTCTTGAACGTTTTACTCTTGTTCACTCGTTGAGGTGGCTGAAATTCGCATCAATAATGTTTTAATTTTCGTCTCCTACGATGTCTTATTTATAGGATTTTATTTTTCTTAAATCAAGTCCAACTAGAATTAGGAAAACTTGCAAAAGGAAGAATCATAAAGGAGAGTTCTTTCCTTTAATTTAGTCCAATTAGGATTCCCATCTTGTGTAGACAACTCTAGAATTGTCATTTATTTTCCCTATAATAATTAAATAAATAAAACACCAAATATGTACAAATATATGTCTTGCCCGAAATTAGTATTCACATCATGAATAGTGAATTTCGGCCTAACCCGTTTATCTTGCATATTTTAATGCTTGATTTGATTTAAATAATATCATACAAGACATTTACATAAATACAAATAATGACATCATATCATGAACAAGTAATTAAATAAATAGGTTTATTATATCAAATATAATTTTCCTTATTTATTTAAGTCGAACCTCCAAGGTCCAATTGGTGGTGGGCTTTACTTTTTTGTATGTGACCATTTATGTTTCACATTACGTTGGTAATGAGACCGAAATACTTATTTCGTTCACAAGTTATGGGTGACTCCTAGCAAGGCCCATAACCATCCAAGTCATATGAATTTGACTTTTTATCTTTGTCATAACCTGTAACCATAAATATCCTTATCCCTTATCGTTTTGGCGATGTCATGACTGAACAAAGGGCATAGAAGCATCATCCTTGTTCTTATTCAGTCTATGCATGTCTTGATCTTGAGTGTGGATTGTAAGTGCAAAAATATCTTGTTTACTTGCATGGCCTTGCATTTTGTCTTACAATCCTCATTCATCAAGGCCTTATGACATCTTACTTGTATTGAAAACACAAGTGACAAATCTCATGCCAATCATCCATACACCTCAATGTACGTATTTGAAAGAGCACAACCTTTACTACCATCTTATCAGGAATATTGTTTGATTGTGTCAAGGACATGAATCAACACATATTGATAATATGGTGGTTTCATGGTTCTAGGACTAGGTTTACTTTTGGTAGTTTGAGATATACTCATGTATATATCATGTTCTATGGAGTATTCTAAAGATGGGTTATCCAATGCCAAAACTATTTACACATCTGGGACGTTGACTCTTATCTCTATACGCATGATCAATAACATGTGATCATCAAATCAATCGTCACACTAGCTTTAACTATCGGTCTAGTCTAGGGATGAACAAATATACACACTCATTTATTTCTAAGAGTTCTATTATCGGGAAACGGAGCCCTGATGTCCTAGAAAGAGCGGTGTATTCAAATAGTTAACAATACAACTTAATTATAACAAAATGTTTTCCAACTTTTATTAATCACAAAGATGATGTAATATGTCAATGTGGATCGTCTTAGGGCACAAAACTCAACACATGTATGCACCCCCTCCCCCAACGATCTAACTTATCCTAGTCTACATGGATCCACTCCCCAAATATAATTCCGATCAATTCTCCACTCTTCCCGACATACCACAATGGGGCATATTGGAAACATGTATTCACATAGTCGAGTTGTTGAACTGCATCGTGGTAGGGTTCAAGTGAGGTTGAAGATTGCTTACACAATCAGGGCCTTATGGAACACCCCAACTCCATATACCATATTCCTTCTTTCTCCTTTTCTAATGGGAAGAATAACCCCACTACCCTTCCCATGTTTTGCTTGATTATTATCCCTAACCCTTTATGCCTCTAGCATGACCTTGCTAAAACCCCATTTATTATAAGATTTTAGCGTGAGAAGCTCTCTTGTTAAGACGTGGTTGAACCGACCGACACCAAGCTCCAGATCTAACACGACACCATTAACTCTTCCCCTCTCCTACTCTTAGCTGTATTCTCCAATCTCCCCTCCAAGTGGGTGAGTCCGACATCCTCCTATTGTTTCTCCCGATGAACTCCACCGGTATCATCGATTACCCTGATTTATTTATGCCCCCATAAAAGTAACCCCTTTCCCATTAAAACCCCATTTTACTTTTAGAGAAACTACAACATTGTGATCTTTTTAAAGGTTTTGAATCCTATTAGTTGTATTGGAATCTGTGAAACAGGAATCAATTCCAAGAACTGTTGTTTTTCACAATCTTTGGATCTTGTAGGGATTTTTGTCTGGTGATTAGATAATTAATATTGTTTTCTGATTTTATGAAATGCCGAAATAAAATAGATTTGCACAAATAGAAACTCAATTACCGAATAATAATCAATAATTATATTAATTGTAAGAAATTAAACTAAAACACTTCAATCCTACTAAATTAAATAACAAGATAAAAACAAACAACAAGAAAGCCATGTGTGAAACAGTGGTGCGAACATTTGCTACGCTTTCCATGAACCGGGTCACTGACCCCTAATTCTAATTCATAATCCGCTCCAAAGCGATTCCATATGTTCTCAACAAAGTCATCTTGGAGTTGTTAGTGAATGTTATCATTTCTAAGATGTCCCCAAACGCTATTATACTGTTGGTAGGATGAGGGGACTCCATTGTGCCATTGTTCTGGTGGTTTCCAATTAGGTATGGACGGAGGGGCTTGTTATACCAGTCTTCAACTCCGTTTTCGTACCGGCCACGTTCCTCATCTACAATCATATTGTGTAGAGATACAAGTGTGCATTATATCAGACAATGTATACATGCCCCAAACACGAGCGGGTCGAGAAATTATGTGCATCCGTGCTTGAAGAACTCCAAAATCTCATCAGACAACCTTTCAAGCACCTTCTTGAATTTTAGCAAACAATTTGTGTTTGGGTTGGACATGACATCGAATCGTTGTCACAAACTAACTCTAATTTGGGTAAATGTCGTCAACTAAATAATAAGGTCGGTTGTACCGATTTATGTTGACCTCGTAGTCCATGACATAGTCATGGAAGTAAAGAACCTCATCGAACTAGTCTTCATCGTTGAGCACGTTGATGTTGTTGTTGGAGCCAACGAAACCGAAATACGCATGTCAAACCAACAAATCACGGGACGCAACAACTTTCAGCATTACAGTTGCACGACCATGGGGAGCTCCTCATCGGAAGGTTCCTTGCAACGCGGTTGGAAAATTCTTCTATTCTCAATGCATGTAGTGACTATTCCAATTAGGCCCGAGACCCTAGTTTGTATCCTGATTCCAACAACTTGGTCAAGCCCTTTGCATTAGGTGTTCTCTCATACTTCATCGCACACATTTGAGTATGGTGCTCAAACTCATTAGAAGTATTTTGTCCAACGAATCGGCTGGGCACTCGTACGCTAGTATTCATATTGCGACAATGCATTTTTTTTGCATAGATAAACTGGTCTGGCCGAAAGCGTCATTCTTTTGGAAGAAGAAGTCGTCATGCGTCGCAATCGCTCCCATCATCCGCTGAAAAGGGCCCAACTCATCTGAACCTACGCATAATCATGTCGGGAAGTATGCTCGTTAGCAAAATAATCCCGCATTAATCGTTCATGGCCATCGACACGACCTCTGTTAAATTCTCTGTGGGACGACTCTCTGCTTACTAACCTTTGCATAAAAGCCTCAACTCGAGACTCGATTGTTGCTCTGATTTGCTCATCCCTTTGCCTAAGTCGTGCCTCTATTTGGTGGACCCTTTCTTGCATTTCATCCATAACTCAATCATAAAAACAATAAAGAAAGTATATAATTTGGTTTGTGGGTGTAGGAAATATGGACATGAAATGAAAGGGTGAGTATTTATAGAAAAAAATTCTGATATTGTTTTACATCTTTTACTATTTCTTTCATAATTTTTGAAGAAAGGTAATTATTCTTTTTTTGCCAACTCAATGTCGCGTGTCATGCGTTTATTGAACGCTACATATCAAGATCTCGAGTTGTGCGGTTCTTTTAGAAGATTTGAATCATCCGGTTCCGACTCTTCGATTCCTCCACGAGAATTAAGATCCCTTTGTTTCGGTGGTGTACAACATTGTGATCTCGGTTCCGATTCTATACGTTAGGATTCAGAACCCTAAAAAACACGTTGAACTTAAAGACCAGAGCACTTAATCCCGACATTTTGTTTGTTTGTTTTCTGAAACGAAATTTTTTATGTTTGTTAAATCTACATGATTTTCAATTCAATTATTAGAATTGAAATCTACATGTTTGTTTGTAAATTATGGTGCTACTTGATTGTTTTTGTAAAAGGGGGAAATGAATGATTTTGTCACATGCGTATCACGTGGGTAGAAATTAGTCATATGACTCATATTCTACGCTGACCACAGATACAGATACAAGTATTGCTTATTACAGATAGATCACACTGTAAACCTCCTCTCTCTCTCTCTCTATATGCGAGCTCAGCTTCCCCAACAATGGCGGGCAAAGACCTCAAGTCTCCTCTCCTTCCATCTCTAATCTCTCACCAGCCCCATCACGCCATCTCCATCAGCAGCGTTGACCCATCTCCACTGCCTCACCACCACCAATCCGGTACAAATCGACCATCTTCAACGCGTACTCACAACCAAAATCGGAATCAAAATCACGGCGAAACCGACAATACAGATTTTGATTCTCACAACCCATTTGAATGTCTCGGGTCCTCAGGCGTCGTGCCGCCGCCGCCGCCCACCGTGGACCCGTTCCGCAACCACACCCCGAGGATCGAAGGGCTCTATGAGGTGCTGAAGATGGTTATTTGCGTACCTATTGCTTTAGCTAGGCTGGTTCTGTTCGGGACTTTTCTGCTGTTGGGGTTTCTTGCGACCAAGTTGGCTCTCTATGGCTGGAAGGACAAGCAGAACCCGATGCCGAGGTGGAGGTGTAGGATCATGTGGGTTACGCGGGTTTGTGCTCGGTGTATTCTCTTTTCGTTTGGGTATGTTGATCTTTCGAGTACTCGTGATTAATTCTGTTAAATCTCGCTTTGAAGTTTGTCTGGATGCTGATAATAGGAAAGCAAGCTTTGCTTTTTTCATCAACTGATAATTGATGTAATCCAAATATTTGCTTTGTGTTCAGCGGATCTAATGTAAATTTGGTGTTTATAGTTACTAAAATAAGCTAAATGCTTGCTGGAGTTCAGTGTTTCTAGTCTAGATTATTTGTTTTTCTGTTGGTAAGTTAATTTGGGAGTACAATTCCTTCTGTGTGTTCATGTTAGATCTGAGGATAACAGGTAGATGAATTGCACAACCAGGCCAAATAACTTTCTAGTTTCATTTTGGTGGATGTGCAACATGTATCAGTGGCTTATTCACTATGTTTTGGCTGTGATGGTTGGAATTATATTTCCTCTATCGATCTGTGATATTCCTAAATGTGGAGATTGTAGGAATTAGATATGCAGTGATTTTGAACGGTTAACTGATGAACTCTATCATGGCAAATGGCTAGTCTCACTCTCATCTCAAGATGTTTTTTTCGCTGTGTAATTTCGAATTTATGTAGCATGATTGCATTTCTGGTTGCTAAGATTATGAAATGAAAGAAATATTTTGAATGCATAGGAATGAGGTCTCTCAATAAATAGTGTATTTAAGAAGTGCGGAATTGACTACAGCCTTTCATGTGTTATGTAGACAGTTATCTTCATCTTTTATTTCTTGGTGCCTTTGCAAATACTGAGTTTCGAAATGTGAAAATATTAAATACGCCATTGAATTGTAGGGGAATCTAAATTTTTATCTGGGAGTGGAGGCTTTCATGCATTCTTATCTTTTCCTATTTTCTTTTAACATAATTCTTGCTTATAAAAAAGTTAATATGCGCTTGAAGAATTTGCTTGCTTATGGTCATGCCATATGTTTTGATGAGGTAATTTAGCTGTGTTCTTTATGTTTCCTATTCTCTACCGGTGGATGAGAAGCGGATGTTATAGATAGAATATGATTGACCTCAAAAAAAGTCATCTGGCTAAATAGTTGTGAACTTGTGTTCAGATACATTGAGTGGAAGAATAACCAGAATCGTAATTATTTTTGGGGATTTGTTGTGCCGTCTCACTTTTTATTCCTTGATTTTTTGATACTGTAGACTATATCTCATGGTTGGTTTGTTCATTTCCTCTGCAGTTATCACTGGATAAAGCGAAAAGGAAGACCTGCTCCTAGAGAAACTGCTCCGATAATTGTATCTAATCATGTATCATTCATCGAACCTATCTTCTATTTCTATGAATTATTCCCAACCATTGTTGCCTCAGAGTCCCATGATTCCATACCCTTTGTTGGAACTATAATCAGGGCAATGCAGGTGACTGTTCACTCCTGCAAATTGATTTCGATACTCCTTAAGTGCTATAATATCCTTTCAAATGAATGCTATAATATATTTGTTGTTTAGTAAATGAAATTCTTACAGCAAAGAGTTTATGACTTTCAGACATATTGATATTGATAATGGGTTTCCTTGTTGCTTCGTGTTCCAGGTGATATATGTTAATAGATTCTTACCTTCGTCAAGGAAGCATGCTGTTAGTGAAATAAAGGTAGAAAGTTTCTATGGTTTTTACTAGATGAACTTAATTTCACCTTCTCTCTCTCATCATGTGATTAGAAAGAAATGCTTCTTCAGTTCCATGACCCTTGCTAATTTGTCAGTGTCGCATTCAACTAGGAAATTCCTGCACATATTCAACTGTAAATCTAATTCTGTTTACCAAGGAAGTGTGTGCTTACCCAATTCTATGAACGGTTTTTAACATATCTTTTTTTTAAAATATTACAGTAACAGTAGTTAGGCCATATTTCATAATCTTACAGTATAGCCTCACTATTTTTAGTAAATCGAAGTTCCATTTGGATAGTATTATTTTTTTCTTTTGTATTTGCCATTCAAATAAGTTCTCATATTGAAAGTTGACTCACAAAGCTTGGTTCTTGCTTTAGCAAATATGTGACATACTCAAGCTAATGATATCTTGGTCTAGTGATTGATGTTGAGATGCTGCATCTTATTTTGGTGGTAGCTATCTATGGAATTAAATGAAATTTATATGCCTTTCATTATCGATGTATAAGCTATTTGATACAGAAATGTGCTTTCAAGGACTAAATTCAGAGAAAGGCTTCTTCCGATAGATTTCCTCGCTTGCTCTTATTTCCAGAGGGAACCACAACTAATGGGAGGGCCCTTCTTTCATTTCAACTAGGGGCATTCATCCCTTGTTACCCAATTCAACCAGTTATTGTTCGCTATCCTCATGTACACTTCGATCAATCTTGGTAAGAATCTTATTGTGTGGAAATGTCACTTGGTGATATCTTAGAAATAGCCCATTGACCTTGTTTCTTATTGCATTCTATTTTATGTAGGGGAAATGTTTCTTTGGCAAGGCTGATGTGTAGAATGTTCCTGCAGTTTCATAACTTCTTTGAGGTAAGCTTTTTGTGTATTTATCTGTGGATGGCTTGCATTAAATGTAAGTAAATGAATTGGATATTTTTCGGTGGAGTGAATATCTGTCAAATCATATGTTTGAAGTAATGATTTTGCTTATTCCCTTGCGATTTTATGAAGTACTGTCCTCTTTGGATTGAGCAGGTTGAATACCTTCCAGTTGTTTCACCTCCTGCAAATCATAAAGAAAATCCTGTTCATTTTGCTGAAAGGGTAAGTCAAACTTTTACATATCTAGTAGGCATCCATCTTCTGTTTTGTTCTGAGTCAATGCTTGAGTTTGTTTTTGGTATGAAAGGGAAACCCAATGGGCAATTGAGCTACACAACAGCTGGTAGCTCTTCCCTTCTCATATAACCCCTCCAAAACCCACCCACTGTGCTGCTTGAACCATTAGAGTGCCCCTTTGGAGACAGTACTTCGTTAATACTAATAGTAGTACATAAGTTCAGCATGCTTTCATTCTGTTGATCATGGTTCTGATACATAGAATTGGTATCTTCCAAATTTGTCTTCTGTCCGTGACCGAATGTCTTCTGTCCGTGTCAGAAGCTTATTTCCATTGCTCTAACATATGCTAAAATTGCAAGGGAATCTTTTGATGCACAAGGGCAGATACATTTGGATGCATCCTAATTTATAGCCTTTTTCTTGCATTGAAAATCAAGTGTACATGTATTAAGATTTGGTGACCTGTAAGTGTCTGGTTCTGTTGTAGTTGGGCACCTGATTTTCAAGATGCGCAATGGTCTTAAATTTGTGTTACTTTTACAGAAAGGAGGTTTAAGGAGGTTTTCTATCTGTATGCCTGTTCTAGGAAGTGTCCTTTATTCATCTCTTTAATTTTTGTGGGCTTGTTCTGTCCTTAGTTTTTAATTTGGTTAAGGTTATCTAACGTCAGTTATACTGCGTAAAATACTATCCTCCAGACTGGCCGCTCTATTGCCACTGCTCTCAATGTCGTGCAGACTTCTCATTCCTATGGGGATCTAATGCTTATTACAAAAGCGTCTCAGTCGACACAGGTACGCTTTCTTGCTGTGATTATTTTTATCATCGTAAAATTTGTTTATACAAATCATGCACTGCTGATCTCATAAATTTCAAGGAAAGAGGTAGGACACAAATGAATGAGGTCACTTACTTGATCCCATGTCAATCCATTTTTATATTATTAAGATCATTAGACTACATGTTCTGGTTGGCAGGCAAGCCATAAAGTAAAAAAATGTATTTGTGTTGCTGTTAAACATAAGTGGAGTCCTTGTAATATATATTGACATGCACTGCAGCTTTATCAATAATATATAATATATTTAAAGAGACGAATGTTTGCAGGGAAACCCTTCTAAACTGTAAATCACATATTCCGGAACTATCAATTATATAATGTGATATCTAATTTTTTTTAATTCAGTTGTTTGGGAGAGGAGGTCAGCAGCTCTACCAGTACTGTAATGATATGTTGTCATCTTAATGTTTGCAGGGAAACCCTTCTAGTTATATGGTTGAAATGGCAAGGGTGGAATCGGTAAGTATTAAAAAAAATCTTATTGGTGTTAAATCAATATTATATTATAAATTTATGACAATTTCATTTAGTTAAAGTAGATCTTTAGCTTACGTCACTTAATTTTATTTTTGCTATCTGTACTAATGCCTAGAAGAATGCTTGGCATGTTGTAAAATTACTGAGATGAGCTGGTATATGGTCTTACATTTGATACAGTTTTGCTAACATTGCAGTAGATATATGTTAAATGTTAAGCAGGTACGTGTAGGATCACGGGCTTCTATAATATAGTGAACATTCATCTTAAGACACTCCTACATGCCCCACCTTAATTGAGTTGGCAAGGAAAAACCTCTGGCGCCTTGAGCCTGAGGTGTGCCTTTAACTTCACTGATCCTCAAATTGCAGTGACTGCATCATCTTCACAAAAGGAAGTTGAAAATAATTAGGAGTTTTCTGCATCATCATTGCCATAGGTAGTAATTAACAAGTGGAATGATATAGTTAACTTGTTATCCCATCGCTATGTAAATAACTTCAAAATTGGGTTATATTTATCGGTCACTGCACGACTAAAATGTCAAACTTGAATAGTTAGGACTGAATCTTTCGTTTATATGTACCTGTTTTCCCATTCTATGTGTATTCAATATGGACTTTAGACTTCCAATACTTTCCCATATGGTAAGGAGACAGCAAGGGAGGTGACCCACGAGCCATATGACCACCAATAATGCTCACAAACCCAAATCAACCAGTCCTATATAATGTAGAATTTTAAATCGAGCTAGATATATCGGGTCAGTATCTTGATACACTAGTTAGGCCCTCCACCTATTAGCTTAAGCTTTGACGCTGGGCAAGCTCAATATAGTATCAGAACTTTGTACCTTGCAGTCATGAGTTTAAATCCAAGAACCTCCAAAGTTAGCATTAATTAGTTCTCTTTCTACTTTTCTCTTCTATATCTCTATTAGACCCTCTGTATCCTATACTTTGTTTCAAAGCTCTCAATGAGCTATCCACAAATCTCTTCCCAAATTCCCAATACGTCGGGCCTCTTATATCAAATTTATCACCACCTCTTCAAGCCTAATAAACACCCATCTATAAAAAAAGCCGACGTTCAAACCCCAAAACAGGCTGTTTGTGAGGGGATTGTTGAATATGTCAACACAGTAAGAGGAATGTGGATTAAGTGATATTTTGATATACTAGTTGAGTTCTCCACCTAATAGCTAGGGTTGTAGTAAGTTTAACACTGTTTCTGTGATTATCATTGTTTCCCTGAAAATAGCTATTCATTAGCCAATGCTTTCTTATTGAATAAACATTTGCATTTTCTGATAAAAAAAGAATAAACATTTCCATGCCATTTCTTGTTTTGCCAATTTCTGGATATTCAATTAAGTTCTATAATGCTCACAAAAGTACCTTGCTTCAGTTGGAAGGGTTTGCTAGCGAGATTCAGGATATCTAATTAAGCTCATTTCTACACTTTTCAGTTATATCATATAAGGTCCTTGGAAGCAGTGGACTTTCTAGATAAGTTTCTTTCTATGAATCCCGACGACAGGTAATTCCAATGTTTTTTTTTGTATTTGATGTCATCGACCTTTTTAAGGGGTCTATAATTTGGGTTCCCTGCTGATTAATGATTTGCCGGAGTAACTGGATGACCTTATTTGGTAGTGCTTCATAACACATCTGAGCTTACTAGCTATAAAATATCAATTTCATCTTTAGCTGAAATGTGATAGTGTGATACGATGAATACTGTTATTTTGTGACCATCTAAATTTTGTCAATGCAAGTCTTGTTAACTTTGGGCAGTTCATCTTATTTGCAGTGGTCGCGTTAGAATGCTAGACTTTATAAGGGTTTTAAGACTGAGGCCTTGTACTCTTTCTGAAAAGGTTAGTTACCCAAAAATGTATTCCTTGACTTCTGTTGTGCAAAGCCTTGCGTTTGTTTCCATCGTAGTGCTTTAAAAGAAACTATGTCCTTACCCTATTTTTTGCATGCAAAACTTTGATGAGAGATTCTTCAAGAAACTGCAGATAAGGTTTATTTTGGAATAACAAGTTAGCTACTTTTGTTTTAAACGGTGAATCATATACAGTATTATAATTATTATGGTCATAGAAATGAAGGGGTAATATCATAAAGCACCATATAGGTATACGCCATTAGCTAATAACCCTAACTTACCACTTTATCATCTGGCACAAGTATATATCATAAAATTATCATTGTTTGAATTTCTGTTAGTTTTTTGTTGATCTGAAGTGAAGTAGAGTGGCATTTTAGTAATCCTGGAAGTCAGGTATGAGATTTATGGTTTTAGAAGGGAGGGTATTTTCCGAATTTCAACAAACATTAACAGAAAAAGTAATAGAAATTCAAACAGTGATAAAATTTGAGTATATACATGTCCCGCATGATAAAGTGGTAACTTAGGGTGTTATTTGATAATGACGTATACTTATATGGTGCTTTATGATATTACCCCTAGAAATGAATATCGTACAATTGATCTGTCATTTATGTATTTTGGCATTGTTTTATTGGAGGTGATCATGGAACTATTTTATCAGAGATAGTCATTGGTTGGGTTAGTTATGCGACAAATCAAGCCCCTCCTTCCTCTACTTAAAGAAACCCTCCCGCCTTAGTTTTCCTTTATTTACTTGGATAAAGGAAAGTTAACTCCACTCGACCAAAATCTCATTTCTGTCCCTACTCAGAGCTGGTAAATTAATGACTTTGCATTGCATTTTTGTTTTAATGCAGATAAAAACCTGCTGTGTATATTAAAAATATACTCAAGTTCTGAACATAAAGTAATTCATTTGTGACAGATGTGTGCCACCTGGGATGTTTCTCAATCAGTTGTATGTCACTGGGTGGGCATGTGAATTGCATAAATATCCGTACATGAATATTTTCACAACCAATGAGAACCTCTCTTATGTCAGCAACGATTTCAGAATTAATACTTACATTTTCTGAAGCGGTTTTGATGAAAATGTTGTTTTCACATCTCATGAAAGACTTGTGGATTACAGATTTTTGGATTTGTTGATACAGAGAGGGTTGGGGCAATCACATTTAAACAGGTAGCTCTCTCTCTGAAGGTCAAAGCTAATTGTATTAGTTTGTTTCTACTTTTCCTCACCCTTTTTTCTTCTTGTAATGGGTGCTGGTTGCAGTTCCTCTATGCATCAGCTCACGTCAAGAAACTGCCTTTGTTCCAACAGGCCTGTGAACTGGCCTTTGCCCAATGCAACTCTGTAGGGAATAACTACATTTCAGAACAACAAGTATGGCCTTTTCATTTTCTCCTTTTTATTCACACGACGTTAGAGTTATGCTGAAGTGTTTCTTGATTTTTTATTGCTGTGGAACAGCTGGGAGATTTCATTAGACCAGCAGTCCCTGATATGGACGAGGATGAGGTAAGGGAAAAAAAGACGGGTACAATTATTTCTTGAATTTTCATTTTGAACATGACAAGAGCTGTTGCGTACTGTAGATTCGTGAACTGTTCAAATTATTCGACAGCGATGGTGACGGGAGGATTAACAAGGATGATCTCATCAACAGCCTAAGAAAGAATCCCCTGTTGATAGCTATATTCTCTCCCCATTTTCTGCACCTGTCTTAGCACAGAAAGGACCGAGATAGCCTGATGGGGCAGCTGAGTTTCATTGTTTCATAATATATAGATTAGATTGTGTATTCTTTAGAGCTTTGATTCTTGGGGTCGAGGTTTTGAGAGGCTTACCTAAGAATTTTATCCAAGGCAGGCTCAGTTTTCGACAGCTTGTCTTAAAAGACAAAAAACACTGTAACCTTCATAAATTACTACTTTAATATTTACTACTAATCCACATACTTGCAATCATTTGTCTTTTCAATCGTGTGTTCTTTCTTATAATACGAAAAAAGGAATTTGTTTTAATTACACCTATTTATACATAATTAGGTGTGGGCACCTCACGGTGCTTGTTGCAAAGACTTATATATTATATCCAAATCGTTAGAGTTGCACCTTTCCTATTTTGTCATAGTAGATTTGTTGTTCTGTCATAGTAGATTTGTAAACAACAGTTAAAATAATATGTAATAATTACTGAAATCTTGTAGTTCAGTCATTGTTGGTTTTTTATCAACTCACTATGCAAAATCATATAGAGCTTTAGAGCATTGCAGAGAAACTAGCCATGGCGCCTCGCTCCTGGTTACCTTGTTTCGTGACCATGTTTATACAAGAAAAGTTCGGTTCCTTTGCGAATTATCACAACTGCTTCTTCAAGAGTTATGGGTTTGTCACAGCTCTGGGGAAAAACTACAGTAATACCTCACGAACATGAAGAACAACTCCGATCTTCATGAGTTCTTCTACTTGCTCTCTGATGTAGTGTTCATGATGGATTCTTTCTAATCCATCGAGCCATCGAGGGGTAAGTGTCTTTTTTCTCTGTTTTCCTTTGAATTTCATCTGTAGCAAGAAGCTCATCCTGGTTGAGAATGAATTCTTCTTCTTCAATTGGTCCACCACCAGGATTTGAAGGTCGGGGGGGGGGGGGGGTATCTCTGAGGTACAAGCTGGACTGAGATTGAAGTCAGTGATCTCAACGCCCTTGGTTCGGTTTAATGCTCAGATCTCCTCCACTGGAGAAGAACTACCCGTGAGGAGTGAAGAGCACAGACTCTTTGTTCACAATATCCCTCCCAAAACCTCGTCAGTCTGGTTACAAAACCTCTTTTTGGAATGTGGAGAGATCATCAAGACGGAAGTTCCATCTAGACCCAATACTAAATGGTTTTGGTTTGGTTTCATTACTTTCAAATCAGCACAAAGTTTGGAGAAAGGTGTTCAGATCTTTAATGGTTATTTTATCAAGGGGTATAAACTGTTTGTGGTTAAAGCTTGGAGAAAAAACAAAAGCCAATCTTATTCTGGGAATGCTTGGAGAAGAAGCTCCCCTGTCTCTCCTGAAGTGGTTGTGGAAGAACTGGAATCTGAGAAAATTATGGTTCGTGGGAAAGTGGTGGAGGAGCATAAAGGTTGGATATATAAGGGTCACTTGGCCTTGCTTCACAAGGATTATTCGCTGGAATCCTTGAAGATACAGTTCAATGTGGAGAGGGGAGAAGAGATCATTTTCAAATCTCTGGGGAACAGAGTGGTCATAGTGCTTTTTACAAAACAGGAGGTGGAAGTGGAAGCTCTTAGTGATAATGCGGCTTGGCTGAGGCCGTGGATGACAATACTCAAGGATAAAATAAACTTGTGTAGAGAGGGAGGGAAGTTCAATTGGGTGGCTATTTATGGGATACCGTTATTTGGGTGGTGCGAAGAGAATTTCCAGGCAATCTGTGCTGGCCTGGGCTCTTTTGTGTGCTCGCATCCTAGCTCATTATCTGGAGAAAGTTATGATGCTTCTTATGTATTAATTCATGCCCAAGAATACATTAAGGTTTATAGAGAATCAGAACTCTCTTTGGAGGATCGGAGCTTCAATATTATGTCTTGCTCTGTGGATATTTATGTGGTTCCAAAGTTTGAAGTATTTCCACTCGCTCCTTTTGTCTCATCGGAAGATTCTATGTCGAGTGAATTCAGTGTCTCTGAGACTCCCATTACTGGCAACACAGTTACACCAGACATTGATCATGTGAATGGGATCTTGTCTCCATCTCTTCAACCTACGACAATAGTTACTCCTTCAGAAGATCAGCATTTAAGCCATGAAGTGGGTGGTGTTATAGCTAGAGACTTGTCATTAAATGGTTTGCAGGGTCCAGAGAAACCTGCAATGGTTGTTGGGGATTGTGATGCTCCTACGGTGATCACTAGTCCTTTTGTATCTTTGGCTCCAACTAATTCATTCAAAGACAATCTCTGCGCTCCTGATACATTTGGGGAGGAAAATTCAATCCCATTGATCACTATTCCGGCCAACACTGTTGCTGTTACTATTCCCATTTTAGGTAAGTCAACTTCAGATGGGATGGTAATAGAGGGATTAAGACATAAAGAGACATTGGTAACTACCAGCATTAATGAAGACACAGACCTCACTCCCTCCTCTGTTTCCTTGGGTCCCACGGCTCAGTCTCCTATTATTCAAAATTCTAAAATGGAGGGAACCATTATTTCAAATAATTTGGGTTTAGAGATTAATCCCACTATCAGCACCCCTCTTCCTTTTGATACTTCAGTTAAGGGGACTAAAAAAGGAGGGAAGAGGAACTCTGTGGTTGCTTACAACACAAGGTCCAAGTCTAAAGTCAGTACACCTGAGCTGAGAAGTGTTGTTCTTTCCCTCAAACCACAAGTGATTTCCAAAAAACAATGCAAAGCTCCATTACTCTTTAAAGCTGGAGAAGAAGGGTCTTGGGATTACTACAAAGCTTTAGGATTAAAAGCTTATTCGGTTGGGGATGATGCTGCTGAACAATTCCAAAACCTTGATTTTGAAGTCAATCCTTCTGTTGATTTGGAAGCTCTATCTGAAGATGATTTTTGTGACCTTGAGGAGGTAGAATAGAGGATTGACTCTTCTTTTCCCTCGGCCCCTACTCAGAGACTCCCCTCTCCATGAGGATACTCTCATGGAACATGAGAGGGGCTACTTCAAGACAGAAAAGAAGAGCCCTCAGAAGCGTGTGTTGCAAGCTTCATCTAGATATGGTTTTAATACAAGAAACAAAATTGAGTGTGATATCCCCTCTATTTTTAACCAGTTGTGGTTTTAGTCAGCATTGGACTTTTTATTTTATCCCTGCTATTGGACTCTCTGGTGGTGTGGCAACTATTTGGAACACCTTATCCTTTTATTTACATGATTCTTATGTGGATGATCATGTTCTTTATTGGTCTGGATGTTTCATCCCACATGAGCTGAACATCACTATTTTAAATGTCTTTGCTCCCCGTCATATTCCTGATATTGGGACCAAATTGTTAAATTGTTATGATGCTTTTGTAGTGGCTGGGTATTTCAATGTAATTTTGGATCAGAGTGAGAAGACTGGTTCATATTTATCGCTTCCTAGTCTCAGAGATTTTAATGATTTTGTGAATGACATTGGTGTTATAGACCTTCAGTTATTGGGGGGGGGGGGGGGGGATTCACTTGGTTTGGGAGTGGATCCATTTCTTCTAGGCTGGATAGGTTTCTTATCACTCCTCAACTTTTGATCACCTTCAGTAACTTATCTCATACTTGTTTGAGTAGATGCCTATCTGATCACAAGCTTGTTCTTTTGAGTAATCCTTGGGTGGATTGGGGCCCTAGGCCTTTCAAATTCATAAATGCCTGGATCTCACACACTGATTTTTTGAAAGACACAAAGGAATTATATGACTCCATCCTGATCATAGGGTCCCCAGCTTTTGTTTTCTGGTTTAAACTCAAGTCTTTGAAGGGCTTTCTGAGGTAGTAGAATAAGATTAAATTTGGTTGGCTGGATAATGATATAAAAACTTTGAGAAAAGAGATTAATGATCTGGATCTCTTGGTGGAAGAGAGGGGTTTGCTTCCTACTGAGATTGCTTTGAGAGCCTTGTGCAATGCCAGACTCATCCAGAAACTCAAGTTGCAAGCCAAATTGTGGTGTCAAAAATCCAGATTGCAGTGGAATTAGGAAGGAGATAGATGCACTAAGTTCTTTCATTTGGTTGCCAACTATAACAATTCAAGAAAGGCAATTTCTTAGATCACTGAGGGGGGTATTACTTGGTCCTCTCCTTCTGATATCAAAAATGTTGCTTGTTTGCATTTTGCCAATAGATTCAGAGGTGATGAAGACATCAGTATTGATTTAAGTTCATTACCTTTCAATGTGCTATTTGAAACACAAGCACTTGGTCTTGAACTTCCCTTTTCTGAGTGGGAGATTATTAATGCTGTCAAAGCCTGTAATGGAGAGAAGGCTCCAGGCCCTGATGGCTTCACCTTGAAATTTTTTCAATCTTGTTGGGAGGTGATCAAGTATGATTTTGTGAATTTAATGAATCATTTCTTTGCTGGTGGAGATTTAGGCAGGGGGTTAAATTCCACCTTCATTACTTTGATCCCTAAGGTTGCTTCTCCTGAATCTTTTGAAGGCTATAGACCCATCAGTCTAATTTGTAGCAGTTATAAAGTCATCTCCAAAGTTTTAGCTGGCAGGCTCAAGGGGGTGATGAATGTTCTTGTCCATGACACTCAGTCAGGTTTCATTGCAGGTAGACAAATTATGGATGGAGTTCTTATTGCTTCTGAACTCATTCATTCCATTAAACTCAACAAATAGGAGGTGATTGTCTTTAAAGTGGACTTAGAGAAAGCCTATGACCATGTGAATTGGGAGGCCTTATTTATCTTACTCAAGACTATGGGTTTTGGAGAGAAATGGATCTCTTGGATCAAGACTTGCATCGGGGCTTACTCCTCAGTCCTCATCAATGGCTCTCCATCCCCTGATTTTCCTTTGCTTAGAGGTTTGAGGCAAGGATGCTCACTGTCCCCTTTACTCTTTGCATTGGTTGCTGAATGCCTTCATCAACTCATGGAGAAAGGCTCTGCAGCAGATTCGTTTGCTGGGGTTCAATGCAATAATCAAGGTCCCATTATTTCACATCTTCAATTTGTAGATGATACACTTATTTTCATCAAAGCTGGGTTTCAACAAGCTATAAACCTAAAGCATACCCTCACCTGTCTCCAAAGAGCCACTGGTTTAAAGATTAACTTCCAAAAGTCTAAAGTACTTCTCTTAAATGCTAATTTTGTCAGCTCTGCTCAGATCACTGAGATATTGGGGTGTTCATCCATGGAATTTCCTTTTAACTATATTGGCTTCCAATTGGGAGCCAATCCCAGGAGAAAGAAGACTTGGGAACCTGTGATAAGAAAGTTCAAGTTGAGGCTTAGTCTGTGGCAAGCAAAGCATAGATCCTTTGGGGGTAGGATTACCTTAATCAAATCCTCCCTCAGTTCCTTACCTCTATATTTTATGTCTTTATACAAAGCTCCCCTAGGGGTCATTAAGGAGATGGAACAATGGCAAATGAGATTTCTCTGGAATGGGACTGTGTCCAAGAAAGTGTTACATAGAGTTAGATGGAATCTCATTTGCAGACCTAAGAGCAAGGGTGGTTTAGGTATCAAGAATCTACATATTATGAATAAAGCTCTTCTTGCTAGGTGGTGGTAGAGATTTGCTTTGGAGAGGGACTCTCTTTGGAAGCAATTACTGTGTGCAAAATATGGATGGGATTGTAGCTCTTGGGACCTATCAAAATTTATGCTGCATAATGGTCAATCATTTATGAGACATATTGATTCATTACTTGCTTCTCCTAATTTTGAAAATTCCTCTAGGGCAGTTGGATTACAATTGGAGGTGATCTCTGGAAATTCTGTTCAGTTCTGGAATGATTGCTGGGCAACTGTCATAGCAATTAAGTATACCTTTCAGAGATTATATCATCTTAGCTCTCAAAAGAGAGCTGTGGTTTCACATCTTGGTTCAATGGGGATTGGATTCTCTTGTTCAGAAGAGACCTGAGGGGATGAGAGGTTGATCAATTCTCTCTGTTGAGTGACATTGTTAATCAACATTCCCTCACTGTGGGAGATGACAAAGTATCTTGAAAGTATGATCAGAGGGGCTTCTCAGTTAAAGAGATGTACAAAGTTTTGGATGATAATTAGGACCAACAACTTGATTGGCCAGCTTTATTATGGGAACCAATCCTTCCTCCAAAGGTGGCTGCATTTGTCTAGTTGATGTGTTTGCTAGCTGTGCCAACTAGATGTTTCTTATTGGCTAGGGGTCTCTACACTGGTATAATCTGGTGTCCTTTTTTGCAATGAGGACCCTGAAGAGATAGATCACCTCTTTTTAACCTGCAGATTCTCTTGGACAATTTGGTGCAAATGTCTCCATTGGTGGGGTTTAGAGACTTCCACTCCTGACAGCATTACAGACCGGTTCATCTCTTGGAAGTCCCTTGGGCCTAGACACAGTCATTGGTCTTTGCTTTTCTCCATAGTAATTTGGAGGATTTGGTTGGCAAGGAATAATGTGATTTTTAACAATATCATTGAAGACCCTGATCAGATTTTTCAGCACATTCAAAGTTCATCTTTTCAATTATTGTGGGCTAAATTAAACAAAGGTTTTGCCTTCTCTTTTCTGATGTGGGTTTCAGATCCTAGTGAATGCACACTGAAGAAGAATTCTTCCAATGGTGCTTTGCAATTTGGTTCCTAATCAACACTAGGGTTTGGGGTGGGTTGGTTTAGTGGTTTGGGTACTGTGGTAAGGTGGTGAGGACATTGGGTGTTATTTATTTGCTTTGTCACTTATTGTGGTGCTGTGTGTGGGTAGTGCTTTGGTTTGGATCATTACTGTGTGAGGGTAGTTTAATTGACTTCGGTGGAGTGTTTTCTTCCTTGGAACTAGTCCATCTGACTGGTTTTTTGGGAGTGGATTTGTGTTTTGATCTTTCATTACAGCTGTGGTTGTTAGATCTGACATCAATCGTCTTAGATCATTACTGGTTTAATAGGTTTGATGATCACTACTGGGGTTTTGAATCTTTGGTGAATCAGTTGGTTGTGATGGTTAGAGTTTTCAAGATTGAAGGCTTATGTGTTTTTGGCGTTTCATTTTGTGAAAATTGCTGGAGGGTTGAGGCTGCAAGGGATGTTACTTGAAGGTGATGCTACAAGGGTTGTTTTGTTGAGTTTTATCTGCAGGTTTTGCCTGCAGGTTTTGCTTTGCTAGTTGTGATTTTGAAATTATGCAACACTTGTTTGGTGGGTGTAATAGGTTAGGTTTCATGTCCATTATTTGGACCTGCTTGTAACTGAGGCTAGCCCTCTCCCTTGCCTTTTTTTCAAAGGCAAGGTACTTAATTCAAACAAAATTGCTGATAAAAAAAAACTATCAAAATCATATACAAAAATCTTACTTGTTTCTTTGAATCAGGTTTATACAAAAGCGTTTTAAGAATGAATATAGAAGGTAGAATAAATACTGTTGGATATGTACGTACTCAGTGTAAGGGCTTACATAAAACAAAGGCACCTCTAATCATAACCTCAATTTAACATGAAATAAACATCGATCCAAGTAATCGTAAAAGTAAGTCGGGAGAAAAAAACCAATTAAACTAACCAAGACCTAAGCAAACCAGATTAGAGATCGCTAGTCATACGAAAAAAATGTCAAACAAATCAAAACACAACCTAGAGAATTTTCCTAATCCGCTAATTGCAACCAAACTATAAATGTGCAAATTATCAAAAATCACTGGACATAAAAATTGGGTCCTTGCACATGAAACAACAATGGGCTGATTGCAACCAAACAAAATTGACATGCGTCCTGAACAAAAATGAAAATCGTCGATCACCATAATCTCATCACAAATCAACGAATTTATAACAATAAGAAGTCATGGAAACTCATTGGTTTCCACGATTAAAAGAAAATGAATCATCTTTCAGCGAAGTCAAAACACAACACAAATTAAATTCTAGAAGAATTGAAACTCGAAATGAGTTTTGAATCTTTTCGCTAATCTGTAGATCTCCAATAACTACTACATTAACATCTTCCTGGCCAGGGGTGAATTTATGGGAGTTTAGGGTATGCAACGGCATACCCTGCCCCAAGAAAGTTACATATAATCTTTCAGATTCATTGATTTGATATTTTACGGGTTTAAATCAGAGTTCGTTTGAAAAAGTTATGATAATTTGAAAATTTGTTGCGCGTTAAACTGCATTTTACTTCATAATGCTCTTTTTAAACTCTAAACGTCTATAACATTTTCTAACAATCTTGTTCACACATTTTTGTAGGATGTATCTGAAAAGTTACATGTAAAATGTAACGGTTAAGTAGTATACACCTATAAGTATTTACTGTCATGGAAAAATATTATAACTTTGACTCATTTAAAAAAAAAATGATGTCTAGTATCTTTTCTGCATTGTAATAAATTTAAATCTAGTGTTCGAATATAGTCAAATATATTAGGTATGCATTTATATACAACTTATCACTTAATATGTTTTAATAAGAGACGTTGTCTCTTCTATCGAGAATTCTTAGGTCCGTTATAGATAAGAGAATGTAATTGCGCTCGAACTTGATTAAATATTTATGTTTAAATCAAATAGAAATCATCTCTTAACCTATAAACCATTAGAACCATCCAAACCATCCATTTTAAAAATAGATGGATGAGATGTAATTTAGTTGTTGACTTGTTGACAATAAAAACACAACACTTTTTAATAAGTGGTAGGGGCTTTTTAGTAAAACTATCATATTACTTTTTTTACCAATTCACTAATTTAATTTTTCCCGCTTCGTTTGAACTCTAATTGGCTTCAAACTTGCGCCAATATTTTTGTTCTTTCAAGGATTTTCTATCAAGATCAGTCATGAATATATTTTGAAGTACGAAAAAAATATGTTTTGGGCCTGATTTAAAAAAAAAGGTAAACTTCACCTCACTACCTTAAAAGGAGAAAAGGATATGTGAGTGGGTTTGTTGTAATGGGTCCGTAAGAATATGGGGTTGATTATGGAGATAAGAAATGGAAGAGATTATGGTATTAGGAGACCAGAAGGGTAATAAGGTTATTTTAAGAAAATATGGGTCATGTGCTTTGCACATGACCATTTTCCGTCCAAAAATGGATGAGAAACTAACGACGGGTATTAAGTTGACACTAAAAGTTTCGTTAGGGTAGTGAGGTGCAATAAAGTTTGTTAGGGTAGTGAGGTGAAGTTTACCCTAAAAAAAAATTATATCAGTGTAACTTTTATTTTTGATTTTACACTGTTTTTATCAACACTTTACACTGATTTTATCAATAGTGGACAATAAGTTTATCACCTTATTTTCAAAACTAAACATGATTTAATTTTTCCCGTTTCGTTTGAACTCTGATTGCTTCAAACTTACGCCAATATATTTGTTTTTTTCAAGGGCTTTCTATCAAGATCAGTGATGAATATGTTTTAAAACAAGAAAAAAATAAATTAGTCCGGGGCTGATTTAAAAAGCAATTATATCTGGATAATTTTTATCAACACTTTACATTGGTTTTATCAACACTTACTTTGTTTTTATCAACACTTGTAAGAACCACTCCCGGTCAACGCCAGTCAAACCTGCGAAAAACAGGAAAATTTAAAAATTTTAAGTCAGACACTTAATTGAACCTAAAATGACCCCGAGTGTCATACCGGACTTAAGTTGACCCCGATATTGACCAAAGTGAGTTCCTGGGGACTCAGGGCAACTTTCTGATCAATTTGGGAAATGTTGACTTTTCGTTGGAAAAGTCAACCGAGCGACGTTTTGGTCCATTTGAGGACCGTTTTGGATCCAAAAAGCTTAGCCGTCATTGCAGCGGTCTTAGTTGAGCCGTTTCCTTGTAGCCCGTCAAGTTTCGTAATTTTTGGGAAAAAGTGCCCGTTCAGGGCCCAAAACGTCCGATTTTCGCGAATCTGATTGGAGTAGTTATTCTCCCAAAAGGTGTGGGACCCACTTGACACTTGTTCAATATGTGGTGGTGTTAGTTTTGGGGGGAAAATAAAGATGAGAGGTGTTGAGGGGGGTTCGGCCATTAAGTCAAAAAAAGGGAAAAAAAAATAGAAAAAAAAGAAGAAAAGAGTTAGTTTTAGAGAGAGAAGGAGAAGAGAGAAAAGGAAGAAGGAAGAGAGAAGATAGGGCTTGTGTTGCCATTATTCACGTCATCCATCCATTGGATTGTCTCAAGGCTAGGAGGAAGTGCACTCCCCTCGTTCTCCTCTACGGTATACACCAAACCGATTCTCGTTTTGGTTAATTTTGGAAGTTAGGGTTTGTGTAAAACTATTAGTTTAGGGTGTTTTGAGGTTGGGGGAATTGTTGGAGACGTTTTGGAGGTGTTTGGAGGGGAAGGGGAACTTTTTCCGGCGACCGGGAGCTCGGGAGGAGCTCCGGCCACCATAGGGGGTGGCCGGCCACCATGTGAGGTGGCTGGCCGGAGCTAGGGCCGGCCACCACCATAGTGGGCCGGGCCCATTTAAGCCCTAGGGCCCACGGCCAAGTTGGGCCGGGTGGGGCCCACGTGCTCGGGTGCTCGGGTTTAGTGTTCGGAAGGTTTAAAACGTTTCCCGGACCATTTATCCTTAACCGAATCGAAAATTGGAATTAAATTGGAAAAGTTATAATTAACGGGTTTTAGAAACTTGAAACGGTAATTAATTGACTCGGAAGTCGGAATTCGTTTCTGTCAAGTACATTGGGACCCTTGAATTATTCTAAGTCGGTAGAAACGAAAACGGGAATTTTTGGAGCCCCGGAAGGGCATTTACAAAACCCGGGCAGATTCGCCATGTCGGGCGAATCGGGCCTTTACGGGTCCCTTATCGACAATGTCGAGTATTTGGGGAGTTTGGGAGTGATCGACATTGTCGGGGTTAAGTTTGGGCATCAAGTTTAATGATTTTCAGTTTATTCCTGCGAGTTGTTAAGTGCCTTAAAATTGTGTTCTTTTAGATCGTGCCACGGGCCGAGGCAAGGGAAAGCTGGGTGAGTGACTGAGATCACACCGGAGCTTGTTGGTTGGCTTTTGGAGAACACGCACGAGGTAGGGAAAAGTAGCCGGATCTCGGCCCTGACTAGGGAAAGTTAACAGTAGAAATGCATGTGACACTGGGGTGTCGTGGGTTGAGTAGGTTTATTTAAATATTAGAAAAGCATGATACGAGAACGTAGCGTTTATGAGAAAAGTATGTGACACTTAGTAGTGTCTTAGGAACAGAGAACTTAGCGATATTAGAATTACTGGAGGCATATGACCATGCCCGGAGGTTGACTGTTTAATTTATGTCTTGGGTGGCCATGGTAGCCCGTGTATTATTATTGGTGTCTTGGGTGGCCATGAGAGCCCGTGTATAATTATTGGTGTCTTGGGTGGCCATGAGAGCCCGTGTATTATTATTGGTGTCTTGGGTGGCCATGAGAGCCCGTGTATTATTGTTGGTGTCTTGGGTGGCCATGAGAGCCTGTGCCTTATTGTTGATGTCTTGGGTGGCCATGAGAGCCCGTGTTACTGTTGGTATGTCTTGGGTGGCCTTGAGAGACCGTGTCTTTACCTTTGTTGTTTTGGGTGGCCATGAGTGCCCGTGGGGTTGTTGAACCCGTGTCTTTATTGTTGGTGTCTTGGGTGGCCATGAGTGCCCGTGGGGTTGTTGAACCCGTGTCTTTACTGTTGGTGTCTTGGGGGGCCGTGAGTGCCTGTGGGTTGTTGAGGCCGTGAGTTACTGTTGGTGGTTTTGAGTGGCCGTGAGTGCCCGTGGGGTTGTTGAGCCCGTGAGTTACTGTTGGTGTATCTTGGGAGGCCGTGAGTGCCTGTGGGGTGGTTGAGTCCGTGTTTTACGCTTGGTGTCTGGGGTGGCCATGAGTGCCCGTGGAGTGTTGAACTTGTGTTGTTGCTGTTGTTGATCTTTGTTTGTGGTTGTGATTGGGATTGTGGTTACCTGAGGTTGGGGGCCCGCTTCATGAAACGGGGGTCCACGAGCACACGCGTCTGCATGTTCAGACGGGGTAGGGGGCCCCAAACCACACATGTTCAGACGTGTGTGGTTTGGGGCTGTGAGCATTCTTTGGCTGGCTTACGAGTTAGAGTCTCGGTAAGTTGCGAGCATTCTTCGGCTGGCCTGACCGAGTTAGAGTCTCGGGAGGTTGCGAGCGTTCTCTGGCTGGTCTGACCGAGTTAGAGTCTCGGGAGGTTGCGAGCGTTCTTTGGCTGGCCTGACCGAGTTAGAGTCTCGGGAGGTTGCGAGCGTTCTTTGGCACTAAGCAGATGGCACCTGGTATGCGATCCTTTGTGATCTTGTTTGGTGTGCGATCCTTTGTGATCTTGGGTGTTGCGCGGTGGTCTTTTGAGTCCTTGGAAGGGGTCGTGAGCGTTGTGTCGGGTCTACTTTACGTGTCAGAGTGTTGAGTTGGTCAAGGAAGGTAACAGTGGGTGTGTGTTCAGTCGGAGTACTTGGGTTGGGGTTAGTGTTCCCCGGTGTTGAGTTTAATGTTGGTGCTACCGGCATTGTCTGCTAATTATGCCGTGGTCAGTCTGTTATCCATGGTGGTGAGCGAACGCTCACCCCTAGCTGCTTTTCCTACAGGTACCGGTCGCAGGTTGGACTAGGTGAGCTTCTGAAGCTTGAAGAGCTAGGAGCGGGATTCTGGGTTTTACTTTTGAGTCTAGTGACGGATACCTTGTTTGTCCACTTGTTGGGACTTATTTTGAGTTGTAATTATTATTTTGTTGAACTAAACTGGTGTTTTAAAGTGATTTAATGGAAAAGGTTTCAAAGTGTTTTATTAATTTAAATGTCCGCGTCCCGAGTTCGGTTTACTGAAATTGGGGCGTGACAACACTGAACACTAGTTTTATCACCTTATTTTCCAAAAACCGAACATGATTTTTATCACCTCATCACACGTTTTTTTATGAACACTAAGCACTAGTTTTATCAACACTAAACATCATCTTTATTACTAAACTACATGTGTTTTATCACCCTCCATCACATGTTTTTTTTATCAACACTAAGGTTATCACACTTATTATCAAAATTGAACATGTTTTTTATCACCTCATTAATTGTTTTATATCACCTCAGTACATGTATTTTTTTATCAACATTTAGCACTAGTTTGATACCCTGATAAACATTTATTAGTGAAGATTTATCAACACTCAACATTATTTTTATCACCCCGATATAAATTTTTATTTTCGTGCTTCAAAATATATTCGTGACTGATCTTGATTTAAAGCCCTTGAAAAAAGAAAAAATTTGGTGCAAGTTTGAAGCTAATCGGAGTTCAAACGAAGCGGAAAAAATTAAATTAGTGAATTGGTTAAAAAAGATATGGACATTTGTCCACACGACACCATGCTATTAAAATTATGACATTCATTGTGTGAGAAAGGCTAAAAGTGGCGTGGAATTGGGGTGATGATGTGGCATCTTGATTAATGTTGGATCATAGGTGTGTGTGGCTAGAATGAGTTCTCATGGTTACTAGGATAAGAGGAGTTTCTAACCGATTTTTCCTCTATATTATAATCTTAAATATAAGTATATTTGATTATGAGGAGAAATCTAATAGAAACCCCTCTTATCCTAAAAACTGTGTGAACCAATCCTAGCCACACACCCTTTAGATCCAACATTCACCATAATGCCACATCATCACCCCAATTCAACCAAAACTCACGCCACTTTCTTACTTTCTCACACAAGAAAAGGGCATAATTGTAATAGCATGGTGCCATGTGGACAAATGTCCATTTTTTTGTTCAACAATTCATTAATTTAATCATTCCCGCTTCGTTTCAACTCCGATTAGCTTCAAACTTGTGCCAATATTTTTCTTTTTCCAAGGGCTTTAAATCAAGATCAGTCATGAATATATTTTGAAGCACGAAAATAAAAATTTATATTGGGGTGATAAAAACAATGTTTAGTGTTGATAAATCTTCACTAATAAATATTTTATATCGGGGTATCAAACTAGTGCTAAATAGTGTTTAGTGTTGATAAAACTAGTGCTTAGTGTTCATAAAAAACATGTGATGATGTGATAAAAATCATGTTCGATTTTGGAAAATGAGGTGATAAAACTAGTGTTCAGTGTTGATAAACCAAGTGTATAGTGTTGATAAACTTAGTGTATAGTGTTGATAAAAATTACCCAGACTTAACTTTTTTTAAAAATCAGTCCCGAAATAAGGGTGATAACCTAGAGTTTAGTGTTGATAAAAAAACATGTGATGGGATGATAAAAAAACATGTAATTTAATCATAAACATAGTGTTTAGTGTTGATAAAACTAGTGCTTAGTGTTCATAAAAAACATGTGATGATGTGATAAAAATCATGTTCGATTTTGGAAAATGAGGTGATAAAACTAGTGTTCAGTGTTGATAAACTTAGTGTATAGTGTTGATAAACTTAGTGTATAGTGTTGATAAACTTAGTGTATAGTGTTGATAAAAATTACCCAGACTTAACTTTTTATAAAAAAATCAGCCCAGAAATAAGGGTGATGACCTAGAGTTTAGTGTTGATAAAAAAAACATGTGATGGGATGATAAAAACACATGTAATTTAATGATAAACATAGTGTTTAGTGTTGATAAAACTAGTGCTTAGTGTTCATAAAAAACATGTGATAATGTGATAAAAATCATGTTCGATTTTGAAAAATGAGGTGATAAAACTAGTGTTCAGTGTTGATAAACCCAATGTATAGTGTTGATAAACCCAGTGTATAGTGTTGATAAAAATTACCCAGACTTAACTTTTTTTAAAAAAAATCAGCCCAGAAATAAGGGTGATGACCTAGAGTTTAGTGTTGATAAAAAAAACATGTGATGGGATGATAAAAACACATGTAATTTAATGATAAACATAGTGTTTAGTGTTGATAAAACTAGTGCTTAGTGTTCATAAAAAACATGTGATAATGTGATAAAAATCATGTTCGATTTTGAAAAATGAGGTGATAAAACTAGTGTTCAGTGTTGATAAACCCAATGTATAGTGTTGATAGAAATTACCCAGACTTAACTTTTTTTTTTAAAATCAACCCCGAAATAATTTTTTTTTCGTGCTTCAAAATATATTCATGACTGATCTTGATAGAAAGCCCTTGAAAAAACAAAACTAATGGCGCAAGTTTGAAGCCAATCGGAGTTCAAACGAAGCGGAAAAAATTAAATTAGTGAATTGGTAAAAAAAATGA
The DNA here is from genome assembly GCA_963921825.1 of Erodium maritimum. Classification (NCBI taxonomy): domain Eukaryota; kingdom Viridiplantae; phylum Streptophyta; class Magnoliopsida; order Geraniales; family Geraniaceae; genus Erodium; species Erodium maritimum. The sequence continues at coordinate 30,323,244 of OY997593.1, read as the reverse complement.
TGGTTTTACTAAAAAGCCTTTACCCCTTACTAAAAAGTGCTGTTTTTTTTGGAGTCAACAAGTCAACAAATCAATTGTATCTCATCCATGCATTCTTAAAATGAATGGCTTGGATTGGTTCACACAGTTTTTACGTTAAGGAGTGGTTTCTATTTGATTTTTCCTCATTTGATTATATAGTATTCATATATTTCTTATCGTAGATTTTCTCTCATATGTTTACAATTGTATAAAGATTACCTTGTCTTTTGCAAGTTTGTTTCTTAATTTTAGCATTGTCTTCTGCAAGTGTATTTTTAATGTTTGTAATGTATTTTTTATAGACAATGTTTGTAATGTATTTTAATAATTCATTTTTGAACAAATGTTTTTCTATACTTGACCCATGTTATTATTCATTATAATATTTAAAGTTGTAAAATGTGAATATTAGACTCAAACATAGTTATGTACAAAAAAAAGTCAAGAAAAAAGTCTTGGTTTGTGGGTTCTACAAATGCATATGTCTGACGAAGGGGTATCCCCGACTGTTTGTTCCATAACTCTTGTATACGAGTATGACCAGCTGTATGTTTTGCCTAGAGCGCTCTGCCCGTATTGAACTAGACTGCGTATGGCTGACCGTTTGACTTTCATGACATTTATGAGTTCATGTAATGTTTTTTCTTGCTGAAATTCGAATATGAAAATTGTACATATCTTAATTTCATTTGATTTGATATCTTATGAGTTAAAATCGGAGCTTGTATGAGAAAGTTATTTAATTTGGAAGATCAATCATACTATACGACTCCATAAACTGGCTTTAATTTTTTTCTACATTTAATCATTATAAGTGACATACCCTAAACTAACTTTCTGGATCCGCCTCTGGCATGGCTAGGAAAATTTTGGATAATTTTGAAAGGAAACACAACATGATATATAGGAAAGTATTGACTAACTTTCCCTAGATGGCTTTTTATTTGTGCATGTTTAGATATATCAGTTCGACAACCCATGGAATTTACTTGACAAAAGTGCTTGCTCTAGTAATATGGTATAGAACTTTCACATCATGAACCTACAAACAGAAATATGATACAATAATCAAAGAGTGTGGTTGTTGATAAACTAGAAAAAGGAAATAATTGCTATGACAAATAGGATACATGTTCCCATGGCATTGGCATATTCTCAAGGAGTTTATAAACAGCATGTGGGACAAATTTTGCAGCTCCAAGATAAACTTTCTTGTCATGTCAGTTGTTCTTTGAAGACATGTTCCCGTGATATATATGAAACAAAATAAGAACAAATGACTACAGGTTTAACCAATAATTATTTATATAATATAGAAGAATAAAAAAAGACATGTTCCTATGATCTTTGTTCAAAGGAACCATTAATGATTACATCATTACTACGACTAATTAAAAATCTGAACAAAAAAAGATATGTATTGCTAGTACGCACACATGGAAGCAAAAACAGAAGTGTTTTGCTTTATATATAAGTTCATATACTTGTCAAGTGGCAACTAAAGTGGATTCACATACCCCACTATCCCATGTTCCATGTGAACTGCTATCGCTAGTAATCTTTTGGTCTGAATGCATTACACTCTAAGATAGCTTCATTAGTTTCTTGTCTGGAAGCAATTGCACCCATCACAATACATGTTACATTATCAAATTTACCTTCAGTCTTTTTACAACATAAAGCATATTATCCTTATAGATTTGTTGTAGTGCATTGCCAAATTATCAATATAAATTGAATGCTAAGAAAACATACCAATTTCATATCACACTATCAATACAACCTGATAAAAAAAACAATTAAATGGCAGTAGAATAAGTAATATCACATTGTCAATGCTTAAAATGTCATATAAGGTAGAGTATATATATATATAGAGTATCACATTGTCAATGCTTAGAATGACATTGCATCTGGAAGTAAGGAATGATTTACTAAGGCACGATAAATGAAAAATAAGATATCATATAAAGTGAGCACGTGCTTTGATGCAAGAAAATGGCATGCTATTGGATGTAGTTATCTCGTACTCCTTTCATACATATCATATCCGTTTGTAAGTACGGAAATAGAACAAATATTTTAAGTCTTCATAAAAGGGAACACATATGTGATTCATTGAAAAAAAATTCATTTCTCTTCCTAAAAATCAAACTAAAGTAGCCTCCTGTTAAAATTGAGGCATGCATACAATACTCTGATACCGAACTCATTGCTCAACATTTTTTATTGTAACACACAATGATCAATTACAAGAACGTAAGAATAAACCAATAAAAAACAACAAATCTATTCAAGTGATCAATAGCAGGAGTGTAAGGATAAACCAATAACAATCTATTCAACTGAAAATAATAAGTGTGGATCTCAATGTCATCAAGAAATTTCCATATCAAGCACCTTATCAGGAACTAGTACCAATATAAGTTTGTTTCAAAAAACTGATCCTAGAATTATATGGTAAATCTTTCAAAACCAACCGAAATTACACCTTCAATTCATAAAAAAACCATAGAAATATATAAATATATATTGTATTCTTAACTCTAAAGTGAAACTAAAAAGAATAGCTAAGTTACCTTTATATAGGAAATAAAATAATAACCCAATTCAAAATGGCAATAGGGTGTTATTTACCTCAAGGTCTGCTCCTAGCTTCCACTAATTGAGAGGTTCAACTCTAGAATCCAAAAGATCTTTTTAACACGAGCTTCATTCATGGTCACAATTATAGGTTGGGCATTCAACAACCACATTTTCACCTGCTTGTCATAGCCTCCGTGTTGTTCCGTTAGTTTTCTAAGCTGAGCCTCCTTCAAAAAGCAATATCTTGAATAATGAATATGAATAACACATCAATGGAAAAACATATTCCAAAATAAATAAGGTAATGTTTATTACTGCTTGGTCGTGAGAAATTAATTCCTTCAACATACTGGTAACAAAATTTCCAACATCATATGGTTTAGTGACTACTTTTTTTTTTGATCAGTAAGTTTTTATTTATTTATAAAATCCAAGTTTTCAAATCGAAAACAAGGACAAGGGCGAACCCTCGAACGAACCACCAACATACAACCAATACAAACAAGAGCATACCATGCAGGTACCTCAAACACAACCCTAACAGTGGATCTAATACTGGTCTTAAAACCTAGATTTGTTAACTAGAAGTACAACAATTGCTAACAAGTATTACAACAAAAACAAGGTCTGAACTAACCCAGATTACCTAACTTTAAGCTCAACAACAGCCCAACCAAGGGCACCACAAGTAGCAAACAAAATGAAGCCAACCGGGGCCGAAATTACCAGAAACACAGGTAAGTCAACCGAAACCCTACAAAATAAAACAGGTCTAACAAACCCCAAATGTAATAACCACTTCTGGTCAACGTCAGTCAAACCTGCGAAAAACAGGAAAATTTAAAACTTTTAAGACATACACTTAACTTAACTTAAATTGACCCCGAGGGTCATGCCGGACTTAAGTTGACCCTGTTATCGACTAAAATGAGTTACGGGGTACTCAGGGCAACTTTCTGGTCAATTTGGGAAAGATTGATTTTTCGCTGGAAAAGTCACCCGAGCGACGTTTTGGTCCATTCGAGGACCGTTTTGGACCCGAAAAGCTTAGCCGTCATCGTAGCGGTCTTAGTTGGGCCGTTTCCTTGAAGCCCGTCCAATTTAAAATTTTCTTGGGAAAAGTGTCCGTTCGGGGCCCGAAACGTCCGTTTTTCGCGAATCTGATTGGAAAATATCAACTAGATATTTTCCAAAAGGTGTGGGACCCACCTTGACACTTGTCAATTATATGGTGGTGTAATTTTTGGAGGGAAAATGTGTGGTTGGGAAGTGTTGGCCGACCATATTGGTTAAAGGGGGGGGGGAGTTGGGTTTTGTGTTAGTTATTTTAATTTAGAAAAGAAGAAGAGAGAGGTTAGAGAGAGAAGGAGAAGAAGAAGAAGAAGAAGGAAGAGAGGGAAGTTAGGGTTTGGAGGAAAATCAAACCTTTGGATCGTCTTGAAGCAAAGAGCAATCCCGTTCCCCTCGTTCTCCTCTACGGTAATACCCGAACCGTTTCTCGTTTCAATTATTTTCAAGAGCTAGGGTTTGGTTATAAATTTTGGTTTAGGGTTGTGTAGAGATTAGAGAGGTGTTGGAGACGTTTTAGAGGTGTTTGGGAGAGAAATTTCACGTTTTCCGGTGACCGGAGGCTCGGGAGGAGCTCCGGCCACCGTGGGTGGTGGCTGGCCGGAGGTGGCAGCAGCCACCACATGGTGGCCGAGCCCCTCCCTCAAACCCTAGGGCACGGCCAAGCCCTTTGGGTGGGGCCCACGTGCTCGGTTGTTCGTGTTTTAATTACTCGGGTAGTTTAAAACGTTCCCCGGACCATTTATCCCAAACCAAATCGAATTTTGGATTTAAATTGGAGAAGTTGTAATTGACGAGTTTTGGGAAACTTTAAACGTTAATTACTTGATTTAGAAGTCGGAATTCAATTCCGTCAAGTGCGTTGGGTTCCTTGAAATATTCTAAGACCGTAGAAACGAAAATGGGGACTTTTGGAGCCCCGGAAGGCAATTAACCAAAACCCGGGCAGATTCGCCATGTCGGGCGAATCTGGCCCTTACGGGTCCTTTATCGGCAATATCGAGTAATTGGGAAGTTTGGGAATGTTCGGCGTTGTCGGGGTTACGTTTGGGCGTTAAGTATGTTAATTTTCGGTTTATTCGTACTAGTTTAAAAGTACTTTGAATTTGTGTTCTTTTAGATCGTGCTACGGACCGAGGCAAGGGAAAGCTCGGCGAGTGACTAGGTCCACTTCGAGTTTTGTTGGAGCGCTTTTGGATCTTTATACGAGGTAGGGAAAAGTAGCCGGATCTCGGCCCTGATTAGGGAAAGTTAATAGTAGAATTGCATGTGACACCGGGGTGTCGTGGGTTGAGTAGATTTATTTAAATATTAGAAAAGCATGATACGGGATTGTAGCGTTTAAGAGAAAAGCATGTGACACTTAGTAGTGTCGTAGGAACAGAGAACTTAGCGATAATTGAATTACTGGAGGCATATGACCATGCCCAGAGGTTGTTGTGTGTATTTATTGTTGAGTTTGGGTGGCCTTGAGTGCCCGTGTTATTTATTGTTGAGATGGGGTGGCCTTGAGAGCCCGTGTTATTTATTGTTGAGTTTGGGTGGCCATGAGAGCCCGTGTATTTAATTTGGTGTCTTGAGTGGTAGTGAGTGCCGTGGGGTTGTTGAACCCGAGTCTTGACCGTGGTGTGTCTTGAGTGGCAGCGAGTGCCCGTGGGGTTGTTGAACCCGAGTCTTGACTGTTGAGGTGTCTTGAGTGGCCTTGAGTGCCTGTGTGATTGAACTTGCCTGTGATTGTGATTGTGGTTACCTGGGGTGGTGAGTTCTAAAGGTCGACAGCCTGATCCGACTTAGTGTCGATGAATTGCGAGTTCTAAAGGTCGACAGCCTGATCCGACTTACTGTCGATGAATTGCGAGTTCTAAAGGTCGACAGCCTGATCCGACTTCGTGTCAAGGAATTGCGATAGGTCGAACCCTGACCTGATTGAGATTGGTTACTGAGCAGCTGGTGTGCGATCCTTTGTGACCTTGTTTGCCGTTGTGTAGTCGTTCTGTCGTGTCCTTGAGGAGGTCGTCGATAGTTGTGTCAGGTCTACATTGTGTTATCAAGTGTTGAGTCTGTTGAGGAAAGTAATGGGTTGTGGGTCAGTTGGTTGTTTGAGTTGGGGACTGTAGTCTCGGTGTTGGTTTTGGTTTTAGTGTTACTGGCTTTATCTACTAATTAGGCCATAGTCAGTCTGTTATCCGTGGAGGTGAGCGAACGCTCACCCCTAGCTGCTTTTCCTACAGGTACTGATCACCGGACGGACTAGGTTAGCTCTTGAAGTTCATGGAGCTTGGAGCGGAGTCTGGTCTTTACTTTTGTTGAGTCTAGTGACGGATATTGTACCTTGTCCTTTTGTTGGAACGTTTTTGTATTGTAAATACTATTATTTTGAGAAGTAAATGGAAATGTCAAAGCTTTTATTCAAAACAGGTTTTAAGTGTTTCATGTTTTAAAGGTTCGCGTCCCGAGTTCGGTTCGCTGAAATTGGGGCGTGACACCAAATTTTTCACAAAGATCCCAAATCAACACAAAAACACAGAAGTCTCCAATAGGTAGGCAACGAACCAAAACAACCCACTAGTCAGACAAACCTTGCAGTAGTACAATCTAGTTCGTGGCAACCTACACTCACTAAGGCCACAAGTGCCCCAGCACACCGATGGCCAACACCAACGGGTAGAGATCCCCCCCAAACTCAACAAAGATCAAACCTAAACAAGGGTTAATAGATAAACACTCAACGCCGGCCATCACCGGAATCGTTGAGTCCTTGAGGAAATCAGAGGGATGGGAAGCACGAAAAGAAAGAGAGATCAGAGATACAAACCCAAATGCCCAAAACTGCTACCAGGCCCGTCGACCCATACCTGAACCACGCCGAATCTTCACCGGTCGAAGAAACGTGTCCCACTCCTAATTCTGCTACAAATCTTCGCGGACTGAAGGATGAGAAGAAGTAGGAACCGCCACAACAGTGATGGTAGAAAAGATCTGTAGCAATCTCGCCAACCGGAAGAGAGCCATCCCACGCCAGATCTGCAGTAGTCCAACCCTTCACGCACGGAAGAAACGGCCACCAACCACCAGATATGAACGGAATGATTTGGTGGCAACCCAACAGACTGTCAGGGCTTTAAAAGAAAGCGGGCCTGTGAAGACAAAGGATGATGGGCTGGATGATGGGCTTGGGAGAGTTAATGATGAAGGAAGCGAAGCCGGCCCAATGGAGCAAAGATGCGAGCCCAGTCCATGGAAGTAAGGGACAACCATTAAGCTCGACGTCGTCGTTTTTGGGAAAGGAACACGTCGCCTTCAACATACCAAACTTGGTCGGCACGCCGAGAGAGTCGCGCCAAAAGAAGCAGGAAACAAAGGAGGTTTGCAGGGTGGAGAAACAGAGCATCAAAGGGAAGCAGCTTTTAATTAATGTTGTTGTTTGTAGTAATAGTATTTGTATTAGTTATCCGTTGCATTTCAAGGTAGAGAAGATTGTAGAGGAGCCTCTTGAAGCAAGAGGTCAAAGCTCAAGCTTGGAGCAAGCTTGGAGCCTCCTATGTAATCCGATCATTTACCATTTCAATTCCAGAAAATCAGCAATTATAGCTTATGATTCGTAGTCAAAATTTTTAGAACTGTGACACTGGTGTCAGAGGTTCTGTTCCAACGACAATGGCAGAAATTCCGGAGGTAACCGAGCAGAGCCTCACCTCCGTTGCTGGGAAGGTTGATGGCATACAAACCAGGTAGGAACAAACCTCCAAGGGGTGAATGTGAGAGTGGACGCGATGCACATGGGACAGGCAGAGCTCAAGGCAACGTTGGACTAGATTCTCACTCGCCTTCCGCCACTTTCAGACAACAACCAAGCTTCCTCTAGCACAACGGGAAACAACAGAGATGGTCGCCAGACGCCATATACAGACCAAATACCACAATACAGGTCTGATTCCCCGTTTCGCAACTACCCAACACCACATCCCCCACGCATTCCAACTCCACAACCAGCACATGATGAAATGGCGGACCCTCCACCACCTCACCCAAAAAACACCCATAACCATACTCCCAACATCACCTTCCCCTCCTTTAATGGAACAAACATCTCAGTTTGGATCCAGAAATGCCTGGCCTATTTCGCATTTTACAACATTGATGAAGCTTTTAAAGCTCGACTGGCTTCCCTGCACTTCTCCGGCCGAGCTGAGTCATGGTACTTAATGTATCAACGAGGAAGGGAGAATATTCCTTGGGATGATTTTATCAGAGACATGGCATGGAAATTCGAATCCTTAGGTCACGACGACGTTGTCATCGAATTCATCCAGTTGAGCCAAACTGGGCCCGTCTCCGAGTTCGAGGATCGATTCGATGAAGCAAGGGCTATGGTACTTAACAAGCATCTTGATCTCAATGAGAGGTTTTTTACTTCTTCCTTCGTCGCCCAGCTCAAGCCCTCTCTCCGATCTGGTGTCCGACAGCTTGACCCTACATCGGTTCAACACGCCATGCAATTGGCTAGATTTGAAGAGATGAAGCAAGGACAGGGCCCCACCCACACCAACACAATGGCGCGGGCTGGCCCACAATTTCAGTAGAGACCGAGGCCTTACCAACAAAACACAAACGGGCCTTAGCCCAGACATACATGCCCCCCTGGCCCAGGCCCGAGGACTAACAGGGACAACACGTGACCGAAAGTTGACCAAGGATATCTCCCGGATCGACGTCGATGGGGACTGTGCTTCAATTTTCCAGCTCCATACACCAAGGAGCATCGTCTCACCTGCCCAAATCGTAACCATCTTTTCAGGTTGAGCCAGTCTGACGACGAGGACGAGGAGGACCCAGAGGGTAACATCTTGGAAGGAGATGGAACTGGGGAAGGGGAACCTCATGCACGAGAAATGGAAGCGGTGGCGGAAATTGAAGAAAGAATTTCCGCCACCGCTTTTTTCTTTTCTTTTTAGGTGTGGCCGAACCCTATAAGGGTTCATCTTCCCTTTTCCCCCCAAAACTAACACCACCACTTGTTGTACAAGTGGCAAGGTGGGTCCCACACCTTTTGGAAAATATCCACTAGATATTTTCCAATCAGATTCGCGAAAATCAGACGTTTCGGGCCCCGAACGGGCACTTTTCCCAAGAAATTACGAAACTTGACGGGCTACAAGGAAACGGCTCAACTAAGACCGATGCGACGACAGCTAAGCTTTTTGGATGCAAAACGGTCCTCGAATGGACCAAAACGTCGCTCGGTTGACTTTTCCAGCGAAAAGTCAACATTTCCCAAATTGATCAGAAAGTTTCCCTGAGTCCCCCGGAACTCACTTTGGTCGATATCGGGGTCAACTTAAGTCCGGTATGACCCTCGGGGTCAAATTTAGGTTCAATCAAGTGTTTGCTGAATTTTTTTTAAATTTTCCTGTTTTTCGCAGGTTTGACTGGCGTTGACCGGAAGTGGTTATTACAGTCTACCCCCCTTAAAGGAATTTCGTCCGCGAAATTTAAAAAAAACGTACCTCAGAAATCGAACAGGTCGGGGTACTTCGCGCGAACCTCGTCCTCGCGTTCCTAAGTCGACTCAGCCCCGTGATGCTTCCACTGCACCCGTACCAGGCGGATAATCTTGCCTCCCCGCAAGATCTGTTCCCGTGTGTCCATGATCCGAACCGGCTGCTCCTCATAGGAGACATCGTCAGCCACCTCGATATCTGTCCACTCAATGACGTGGGAGGGATATGCATTGTACTACCGCAACTGGGACACGTGGAAGACGTTATGGACTCTCCCAAGTTGCGGTGGTAACGCCAGACGATAAGCCACTTCTCCTACTCTGCTCAAGATCTCGAACGGGCCAATGTACCGCGGAGCCAACTTTCCCCTGCTACGTCTGAACCGTACTAGTCCCTTCCTCGGGCTCACCTTCAAGAACACGTGATCCCCGACTGCAAACTCAAGAGGTCGACGTCGCCTGTCGGCATAACTCTTCTGCCGACTCTGCGCGGTCCTCAACCGATCGCGTATCAACGCGACCTTCTCTGTCGTCTCTCTGACAAGATCTGGCCCCATCAGACTCTTGTCCCCCACCTCTGCCCAACACACTGGCGATCGACACGGCCTCCCATACAATGCTTCGAATGGTGCCATCCCAATACTGGCCTGGTAGTTGTTGTTGTAGGCGAACTCGACCAACGACGGTGGGTCTCCCATGATCCCCTGAAATCCAGCACACATGCTCGCAGCATGTCCTTCAAGATCTGAATAGTGCGCTCGGACTGACCGTCTGTCTGGGGATGATGTGTTGTACTGAGTAGAACTTCGGTCCCCAACGCTTTCTGCAGACTCGGCCAAAACCTGGACGTGAAGCGGGGATCCCTGTTAGACACTATCGACACCGGGACACCATGGAGACGCACTACCTCCTGAATGTACAAGCTGCTCAACTTGTCGACCGGGTCAGTCATCCTCATATCCAGGAAATGGGCCGACTTGGTCAATCGGTCGACTACCACCCATATGGCGTCGTTTCCCTTCGGCGATCTCGGTAGTCCACACACGAAGTCCATCGTAATATGCTCCCACTTCCACTGGGAAATCGGTAGTGGTTGCAACAATCCTGCGGGACGCTGATGCTCGGCCTTCACTTGCTGATAGACGAGACATCTCGACACAAACTCTACGACTGCTCTCCGCATCCCGCACCACCAGAAGTGTCGCCTGATGTCACGGTACATCTTGGTGCCACCCGGGTGCACTGTAAGGCGCGAATGATGCGACTCTCGCAACACGTCGTCTCTATAGTTGCGCGATCACGACTGATGCCAACTCCAAGTCGTGGGTAGGATAGTTGCGCTCGTGCGTCTTCAACTGCCTGGAGCCATAAGCCACAACTATGCCCAACTGCATCAGTACGCAGCCCAGTCCCTCTCCGGACGCATCACAGTAGACATCATACCCGATCCCTCTCTCGGGCACCACCAATACGGGAGCGGTAGTTAGCCGAGTCTTCAACTCCGTGAAGGCACGCTCACAGTCCTCTGTCCACACAAACCCGACTCCCTTGCGTGTCAACAGAGTCATCCGCGCGGCTAGTCGCGCAAAGTCCTGGACTAATCGCCGATAATAGCCTGCCAACCCCAGAAAGCTACGGATCTCGAAGACACTCGTGGGCCGTGCCCACTTCGAGACCGCGTCGATCTTCGACGGATCGACCAGTATACCGTCACGGGACACGATGTGACCGAGGAATTTCACCTCAGCGAGCTAGAACTCGCACTTCTCCAGGTTGGCATATAGCTGATGCTCGCGCAGTAGTTTCAGAACAGTCCTCAGATGTACCTCATGTGCCGCCTCGCTTTGCGAATAAATCAGGATGTCGTCTACGAGCACCACCACAAACTGATCTAAGAACGGCCGGAAGATGCTGTTCATCAGGTCCATGAACGCTGCAGGTGCGTTCTTCAGTCCGAATGGCATCACCAGGAACTCGTAGTGCCTATAGTGTGTCCGGAATGCAGTCTTTGCGACGTCCCCCTCACGGACTCGCAACTGATAATAACCGGATCGCAGATCGATCTTCGAGAAGCTGGTCGACCCTCTCAACTGGTCGAACAAGTCATCGATCCTCGGCATCGGGTATCGGTTCTTCACCGTAACCCGGTTCAGCTTCCGGTAATCTATACACATCCGTAGTTCTCCACTCTTCTTCTTCACGAAGAGTGTTGGTGCTCCCCACGGCGATACACTCGGACGGATAAACCCCTTCTGCTGAAGCTCCTCGAGTTGACGCTTCAGCTCAATCAACTCCGCAGGCGCAAACCTGTAAGGTGACATCGATATCGCCGCCGTTCCCGGCACTAGGTCAATCCCGAACTCCACCTCGCGAACCGGTGGCAACCCGCTCAACTCCTCAGGAAAGACCTCGGGGAACTCGCATACCACTCGCGGTAACCTTCGGCTCTGCACAACCGATACTTCCTCCTCTGCGGACAACGCCGACAGGAGGACCCCGCTCTTACTACCCAGAACACACGTCACCTTCGTACTTCCCATAGACACTGTCACTCGTCGCCTGTAGCAATCGATGTTGGCTCGGTACTTCGCCAACCAAGCCATTCCCAAGATCACATCAAAGGTCGTCATTCCCAGTACGAGAAGATCACCAGGGCAAGGACAGTCTGCGACTCTAATCTCGCAGGTACGACAGACTCTAGTCAATGATACTCCACCCCCAACTGGGGTGTCTAGGCACAGGGGTGGACTCAACGGCTCTAAGTTCAACCCCAACCTCTCAGCACAACCCAACGAAATAAAGGAGTGCGACGCCCCGGTATCAAATAAGAATAACGCCCATAAATGATACAATAAACATGTACCCTGGATGGTCTCGCGGTACGTGCTAGATCCCGGGGCTTGGGAGTCGGTGACTGCGTACACTCTCCCCTGCGAGGCCTGCTGCCTCTGACCCAGCGCACTGGCTGCTGAATATCCATGACTCTGCTGCTGTCTCGGAATCGGTGCGCTCGTAGACGGCTGTGAGAATCTCGACTGCTGACTCTAACGAGGGCGACCCCTGGGTGACTGTACTGTACGCGACAGCTGCGGTCGTTGCGCTGATGTTTCCCTCAACGGCTCTCGGCACCATGCCATAGTGTGTCCAACCCGTGCGCACCGGAAACAACTGGTCTCGTCGGCTCTCGACCCCGAGCCCTGTCCCGTCCGGCTGGTCGCTGGTGGCGCCCCGGGCCCTCCTCTCCTCGCATAATCTCGCTGAAAGTGGCCTGGTTGCCCGCAGAGATAGCATGGCGGCCCTCTCTCTGATGTGACTGGCCCCACTGATGCTACCGGCCCCTGCTGTCTCGATCCACCCTGATGAGTCGGTGGTCGGAAGAACCCCGTGGTCCTCTGTCTCCGCGGGTCTCGTGACTCGGACGGCCCTGCAAAGCTGGTCGGCCGCTGTCGGACCTCACGGGTCGTGGCCGCATCCCGGATACCCTGCTCCACCGTCGCTGCGGTGTCCACGAGATCTGTATACTTCCGCAACCTCAAGGCGAGGACCTTATCCCGAATCTCCGATCTCAGTCCCCCCTCGAACCGCAGGCAACGGTTCTGCTCGGTCATCACCATCTCCGGCGCGAATCTGGTCAAGGCCGTGAATCTGGCCTCGTATTGTGCCACTGTCATCCCCTCCTGCTCCAGGTCCAGAAACTGCCGATGTCGCTCCAACCGAGCCGACTCGAGAAAGTACTGTGCCAGAAACACCTCTTGGAAGATGTCGTAGTCGTGCCCGAGAATGTCCTTCACACGCCCCCACCAGTGGTAGGCGCTGTCCCTCAGCTGGTGAGCTGCGAAGGACACTCTGCGGCGGCCATCTTTGATACCTGATGTATCCAGGTCCCGCGTGACCTGCTCTAGCCACCTCTCGGCTAGGTCGGGTTTCGGCTCCCCGACGAAGATGGGTATCCCTAGCTTCAGGAAGTCTAGTAGGGTCCGGGTTGTGTGGTCCTCTGCCTGACTGGGCCTCACTGGGACCGCTGCTGCCTCTGGAGCTGGTGAAGCCGACTCTCGACTAGCGATGACCGCCACCAAACTCTGGACTGTCGTGGTCAGCTCGTCCAGGGCAGTCATAATGGGAGGGTCCTTGACCGGCGGAACACTGGGTGTGCCTGTAGACGGTATCGCGTCGCTTCTCCTGTCTTCTCCGACAGGAGTGCCCTGCGCCTCCGCGTACTCGGCGGGATCAACGGTTGGCACCCGTCCTGGTGTCACCGCTGATCGTCCCCGCCTGCCTCGCGTGGGCGCCTGCCCCCGTGTTACCGCTGCTCGTCCTCGTCTACCGTGAGCCATAAGTCAGTATGCTCTGCACGGATACACGCAAACGTTCGGTTTGCGACCTCATATAAAGACAACAGCTCAAACACTAACGTACTTGTTACTAAACGTCACACCGCTCACGTTATTTATACTTTAATTACCATAATACGTAAGCAAAACCTCAAACAAACCGCACACCCGTGCACCAAGCCACACTACAACAACCTAACCGCACAACGGAACAAACAAAGAAAAAAATTTGAAAGCGGCTCACTGGACCAGGCCGGCACACGACCCGGGCCGTGCCACCTTCCGGACCAGCAACCAAGCCGGGCCGTGCCCCCCACCGGGCCGGCACCCAGGCCGTGCCGTGCTCCCTACCGTGCCGGCACCCAGGCCGTGCCGTGCCCCTTACCGGGCCGGCACCCAGGCCGTGCCGTGCCACCTATCGGGCCGGCACCTACGCCGTGTCGTGCCACCTACCGGGCCGGCACCTACGCCGTGCCGTGCCACCTACCGGGCCGGCACCCAATCCTGCCCATTTCACCTTCCGGGCCAAACCAGTGACCCCGATCTCGTAGCGGTGATGATTTCGCACCACGTACACCCGCTATGTCTACCCTAGGGCATTCATATCTTTCCCTGCTGATAGCGACCCGTACATTAGTACGTCGCAGACACTCGACCACTAAACATATAACACAAGTATGACAGCTCAAGACCGACCTCAATCATAAGCCAACACGGCCAAACAACAACAACACACGCCCACAGGGACAACCAATTTTAAAACTTTTTCCACTCCATTAGAAGCCTCATTTCTTGACATCAGGTAGTTACAACCCGGTCCAGGCGTCCTCGAACTACATTGTACCCACTTGACATCAACACTGTCACGCTCGACTACAGGAGCGCTCTTGAGTCGAGTCTCGACAGTTTAAAAACAGTTCACGCAACCACACCCAATCGGTATGCCAGCAACAAAATGCTGCAACATACGCACAAACAAAACAAGACTCAAGACACGACGGGTCCACACTGACTCGACCCTCCCCACCTAATTGACGGACAGTCCGAGGTGTGAAACCTCGAGCTCTGATACCAAGTTGTCACGCCCCAATTTTAGTAAACCGAACTCGGGACGCGAACATTTAAAATCATAAAACATATGAAACCTGTTTTGAATAAACACTTTGAAATTACCATTTAGTTATCAAAATAATATTTACAACTCAAAAACGTCCCAACAATTGGACAAGTACAAGGTATTTGTCACTAGACTCAAAAGATAAAAACCCGGACTCCGCTCCTAGCTCCACAAGCTTCGAGAGCTCACCTAGTCCGTCCTGTGATCAGTACCTGTAGGAAAAGCAGCTAGGGGTGAGCGTTCGCTCACCACCACAGATAACAGACTGACTACGGCATAATTAGCAAACAATGCCGGTAACACCCACAACCAACCCAACACCGGGAGTACTCTCCCCAAACTCAAGTAACTCAATTGACACACAACCCGTTACCTTCCACAACAGACTCAACGTTCGGACTTGTAAGGTAAACCCGGCACAACTCTCGACGACCTCCTCCAAGGACACGACAGAACACTACGCAACACCAAACAAGATCACAAAGGATCGCATTCCTGTCAGCTGCTCAGTGCCGGTTACTAACCGGCTGGGCTCGAGCCTGCCCCACGCGCTTTACCTCGTATAAGTTCTCCAAAAGCCAACCAACGAGCTCCGGTGTGATCTCAGTCACTCACCCAGCTTTCCCTTGCCTCGGTCCGTGGCACGATCTAAAAGAACACAATTTTAAGGCACTTAACAACTCGCAGGAATAAACTGAAATTCAATAAACTTAACGCCCAAACG
The DNA here is from genome assembly GCA_963921825.1 of Erodium maritimum. NCBI lineage: Eukaryota > Viridiplantae > Streptophyta > Magnoliopsida > Geraniales > Geraniaceae > Erodium > Erodium maritimum. The sequence goes on along the minus strand of OY997593.1, from coordinate 30,307,897 downwards.
TAACCCCGACAATGTCAATCACTCCCAAACTTCCCAATTACTCGACATTGTCGATCAAGGACCCGTAAAGACCCGATTCGCCCGACATGGCGAATCTGCCCGGGTTTTGGAAATGCCCTTCCGGGGATCCAAAAATTCCCGTTTTCGTTTCTACGGTCTTAGAATAATTCAAGGGTCCCTAGGCACTCGACGGAATCGAATTCCGACTTCCGAGTCAAATAATTAACGTTTAAAGTTTCCAAACCCTATAATTACAACTTTCGCATTTTAAATTCAAATTTCGATTCAGTTATGGATAAATGGTCCGGGGAAATTTCTAAACCACCCGAACACTAAACCCGATCACCCGAGCACGTGGGCCCCACCCGGCCAAGCTTGGCCGTGCGTCCTAGGGTTTAAGTGGGCCTGGCCCACCATGGTGGGTGCCGGCCCTAGCTCCGGCCGGCCACCCCCCATGGTGGCCGGAGCTCCTCCTTAGCTCCTGGTCGCCGGAAAACGTCCCCCTTCACCTCCAAACGTCCCCAAAACGTCTCTAACAAACCCCAATCCTCAATACAACCCTAAACCGTTCACTTTAACCAAACCCTAGCTTTTGAAATTAAGTAAAACGATGATCGGTTTGGTGATTACCGTAGAGGAAGACGAGGTGAGCTTGAATCTCTTGACTTTGAGACGATCCAAGGGTGGAGATGATGTGAATAGTGCTCCAAACCCTAGCTTTCTCTCCCTTCTCTCTTCTTCTCCTTCTCCTTCTCTCTCTAAACCACTCACTTCCTTTTTCTATTTTTTTTCTTTTCTTTTTAGGTGTGGCCGAACCCTATAAGGGTTCATCTTCCCTTTTCCCCCATAACTAACACCACCACTTGTTGTACAAGTGGTAAGGTGGGTCCCACACCTTTTGGAAAATATCCACTAGATATTTTCCAATCAGATTCGCGAAAATCAGACGTTTTGGGCCCCGAACGGGCACTTTTCCCAAGAAATTACGAAACTTGACGGGCTACAAGGAAACGGCTCAACTAAGACCGATGCGATGACGGCTAAGCTTTTTGGGTCCAAAACGGTCCTCTAATGGGCCAAAACGTCGCTCGGTTGACTTTTCCAGCGAAAAGTCAACTTTTCCCGAATTGACCAGAAAGTTGCCCTGAGTCCCCTGGAACTCACTTTGGTCGATATCGGGGTCAAATTAAGTCCGGTGTGACCCTCAGGGTCATTTTAAGTTCAATTAAATGTCTGTCTTAAAATTTTTAAATTTTCCAGTTTTTCGCAGGTTTGACTGGCGTTGACCGGAAGTGGTTATTACACCGGGTACAAGGTCGGAACGTTGTAATTCAGGGTATGGGGGTGGAAACAGGACCAGGGCTGGTCAATTTCACTATTCTGCGGAAAGAAGTGAAGAAGGGGGAAGAATTATGGCTGGGTCAATTCTGTCGATTAGACAAGAAGAAGACAGAGGATCAAGTACATCCTCGATTAGCTGGGTTACTAGTGAAGTTTAAGAAGGTGTTCCAAGAGGAAACCTCACTCCCATAAAGACGTAGCTTGGATCACACAATTCCCTTGTGATCAGAAACAGTTCCAGCCCTTTTTCCTTTCCGGTCATCTTAATAAAGAAGAAGGATGGCGGATGGAGGTTTTGGATCACTCAAGCAAGGAGTGATCAAAAACAGTTCCAGCCCTTTTTCCTTTCCGGTCATCTTAATAAAGAAGAAGGATGGCGGATGGAGGTTTTGTGTGGACTACCGCAAGCTTAATGACATCACAATTAAGGATAAATATCCTATTCCTGCAATTGACGAGCTGTTGGACGAGCTCAGAGGAAGCAAGGTATATTCCAAGATCGATCTGAGATCAGGTTACCACTAGATTTGCTGGAAGGAAGGAGAAGAAATGAAGACAACCTTCAGAACGCACCATGGACACTACGAATGGAAAGTGATTCCATTTGGGCTCACCAATGCTCTGGCGACATTCCAGGCCCTGATGAATGAGGTATTTAAGCCATTTATGAGAAAATTTGTCTTAGTTTTCTTCGATGATATACTGGTTTACAACAACAATATGGACGATCATTATAAGCATCTTGAGATAATGCTAGAAACTCTCAAGAAGGAGGTACTGTTTGCAATGGAATCCAAGTGTGAGTTTGGTATGAGCTCAGTCGAGTACCTGGGGAATATAATCCCAGGCCAAGGAGTAGCGACAGACCTAAAGAAGGTGGAAGTTATGAGAGATTGAACGACTCCAACGAACCTGAAAGGGTTGAGAGGGTTCCTGTGACTCACAGAGTACTACAAGAAGTTTATCATGGGTTATGGCGTGCTAGCAAAACCTCTAATAAACCTTTTGAAGAAGGAAGCTTTTCAATTGGGAATGGAGGCTCAGAAGAGCTTCGACAAACTCAAGGAAACAATGTCAGAAGCTCTGGTATTGCAGTTACCAGACTTTGAATTACCATTCACCATAGAAACCGACGCTTGCGAGACTGGATTGGGGTTGTACTGATGCAGCGAGGGCGACCTATTTCTTATTTGAGCAAAGCTTTAGGGCCCAAGAACAACAAACTCTCCACATACGAGAAGGAGCTCCTAGTTGTGGTATTGGCAACAAAACAATGGAGGCACTACCTTCAGAATTCGAGGTTCACGATCAAGATAGACCATCAACCATTGAAGTTCCTCCTTGAGCAGAAGCTTACCACATCGTTCCAACAAAAATGGTTAGCTAAACTTTTGGGTTTGGATTATTCGATCGAATATAAGAAAGGACCTTCTAATAGAGTTGTGGATGCTTTATCTCGAAGACCAAATCAAGATTGCAGAGCCATATCCACTGTGGTGCCACTATGGATGGAGGAGGTAGTTGATAGTTATGTGGGGGATTTGGAGGCCGAGGGAGTATTACTGCAATTGGAGATCACACCCCAAGCATTACCCAACCACCAACTCAAACAAGGTGTGATTTTTGTGGGAGGCAATATTTATTTAGGCAAAGGCTCCAGAATCAGTGAGAGAATTATGGAGGCTCCCCATGCTTCAGCTTTGGGTGGGCACTCAGGTGGTAAAGCAACCCTGAGAAGAATACAACAATAGTTCTGGTGGCCCGAGATGGCAAGGGAAGTTAAAGACATGGTGAAGAAATGTGAAACGTGCCAAAGATGCAAAGGGGAGAACGTTCCCTATCCTGGCCTTCTTCAACCTTTACACATTCCCTCGAGTCCTTGGAAGGAGATAGCCATGGATTTTGTGGAAGGGTTACCAAAATCAGAGGGCTTTTAGTGTATTATGGTGATCAACGACAAGTACTATAAATATGGCACTTCATCCCAATTAAGCACCCATTTACAGCATCGAAGGTTGCGGAAATCTTCGTGGATAGCGTGTACAAGCTTCATGGGTTGCCAGATTCGATCGTATCTGATAGAGACAAAGTTTCCACCAGCAACTTTTGGAAGGAACTCTTTGGTCTGTTAAGAACCCAACTGAGGATGTCGTTCGCGTATCACCCACAAACGGATGGATAGACTGAGAGATTGAATCAATGCTTGGAAGGGTACTTGCGCGCCATGGTTCACCAGAAGCCGAAGACTTGGAGCAAATGGGTGGGTCTCACGGAATATTGGTACAACACCAATTACTATACCTCCCTCAGGATGACACCCTTTGAAGTTGTATATGGGTATGTTCCTCGCTCACTCAACTTGGCTGATAGGGGGACAAGGTAACCGTTGTTGAAGAATTCATCAGGAACAGAGCATCAATTGCTCAGTTGTTGAGAAGCAACTTACAAATTGCTCAAGAAAGGATGAAGACTAAAGCTGACAAACATCGATCAGAGAGGCAATTCTCAGTGGGGGGCTGGGTTTACCTTTGACTGCAACCTTACAGGCAGTCAACTCTTGCGATGAGGCGGAACATGAAGTTAGCAGCTCGTTATTATGGACCCTTAGAGGTTTTAGAGAAGCTGGGTTCGGTGGCATATAAGCTCAAACTTCCAGAATCAGCAAGAATCCACCCGGTTTTTCATGTGTCGCTGCTGAAGAAGAAAATTGGGGACAAACATAAACTCATGACACAACTGCCCGAGGTTGGAGATGAAGGCCAATTGAGGGTCGAGCCTTTCCGAATTATGGACTTGCGCTTGATTAAGAAGAGGGAACAGGTTGTGGCAGAATACCTGGTACAATGGGATCCTTATAGCAAGGAGGATGCTTCCTGGGAAGAAGCTCGAGCTTTCCGAGCAAGGTACCCCGATTTTCTGATACTGGACTTGAGGACAAGTCCAGTTCAAGAGGGAGGCATTGTCAGGGCTTTAAAAGAAAGCAGTCATGCGAAGACAAAGTATGATGGGCTGGATGATGGGCTTGGGAGAGTTAATGATGAAGGAAGTGAAGCCGGCCCAATGGAGCAAAGATGCGAGCCCAGTCCAATGAAGCAAGAGACAACCATTAAGCTCGACGTCGTCGTTTTCGGGAAAGGAACGTGTCGCCTTCAACAGACCAAACTTGGTCGGCACGCCGAGAGAGTCGCGCCAAAAGAAGCAGGAAACAGAGGAGGTTTGCAGGGTGGAGAAACAGAGCATCAGAGGGAAGCAACTTTTAATTAATGTTGTTGTTTGTAGTAGTAGTATTTGTACTAGGTATCCGTTGCATTTCAAGGTAGAGAAGATTGTAAGGAGCCTCTCGAAGCAAGAGGTCAAAGCTCAAGCTTGGAGCCTCCTATGTAATCCGATCATTTACCATTTCAATTCCAGAAAATCAGTAATTATAGCTTACGATTCGTAGTCAAAAATTTTAGAACTATGACACAGACCGGTACACTCCAGCAATCAACTCCGAACCTCAACATCGAAGCCAAACAGATCTGAAAGGGAAGCAGATCTGTCGAAAACGAAGAGGAAGAGGAAGATCGGTCACCAAGCGAGCCAAAGAACCAGATCCCCACAATCGAAGACATGAATATCTTGAAAGAACGTCCCACCCAGATCTAGCCAAATCGTCAGAAAAGGACCCTGAAGGAAAGGAAAACAGAGGGAAAAGAAGTGGTACAGAAGAAGCAGGGAGAAAGAGAGCTTCCACCGTGAGAATCATGGCCAGAGGCCACGATGATCACCGGTGGAGAGTGGCGACGACGATTTGAGGTTAGTGAGGCTAGAGAGAAAAGGAGTAGAGAGAAAGAGTTGGTGTTACTGGGTTTTATGGTTTACGAACTGTTGGAGTGTGTTTTAGTGACTACTTGATATACTAATTGAACATTCACCTAATAGCTTAAATTTTAAGTTGAAGTATCACTTTGATTTTAATGTTTGTATGTTTATAATTGGAGAACTCAAATTTGTGTATGGGTTACATTTGCAATGGTAATAAACCATGTCGTCTTGAGTTCCAAGAACCTTAATCCGAGAAACATTTTATCTATTTAATGAACTGATTACCCTTAAAAATGACTGAACCATAAAAAAAGCATTCAAATACCACCATAATCCTGAAATGAAACCATAAAAAAGCCATTCAAATACTACCATTATAAATGTAAGCTATACACCATGTTCCCGTTTCAGGTGACTGAACTTGTGAGCCAAAACAACCTATATGTAAATTTAGTGGAAAAAGTTATCCAATGAGAAAGAAAACATGGGAGCCTGTGATCAGAAAATTCAAAGCAAAATTAAATCTGTGGCAATCCAAGGCCAAGTCTTTTGGGGGTAGAATACAATTGATCAAATCAACACTCAGCTCACTGCCTCTTTATTACATGTCACTTTTTAAAGCACCAAAGGGGGTTATTTTAGAGATGGAGAAATGGCAAAAGAGATTTCTTTGGAATGGAAATTTAACCAGGAAAGGCCTACACAAAGTTAGGTGGAACTTGGTCTGCAGGCCTAGAAAGAATGGGGGTTTGGGAATCAGAAGCTTGAGAAGTATGAATTTAGCTCTATTAGCAAGGTGGTGGTGGAGGTTTGCACTTGAAACTGATTCCTTGTGGAAAATTTTGCTGTGCTCCAAATATGGATGGGATCCACATTCTTGGGATCTATCAAAATTCTTGTTGAATAGTGGACAGGGTTTTCTTAGACACATTGAATCTTTATTAACAATTCCCAGGTTTGCCAATGCTTTTGGAGCACATGGTTTGGAGTGGACAGTGGTATCAGGGCAGTCCATTTTTTCTGGGAGGATATTTGGCTAACTGAGATTCCACTCAAATTCATTTTCCAGAGGCTTTACCATCTCAGTATGCAGAAGAAGAAGTTAGTAGCTAACTGTTGGGAAGTGGAGGATTGGCTATTGGTTTTCATGAGAGATTTAAGAGGCTGGGAGCTAGATCAATTAGAATTATTATCCCAATTATTAGACAATGCCCCTACTTTGAGGTATGGGGAAGACAAAGTAGCTTGGAAGGTTGATAAGAAGGGCTTTTCAGTCAGCAAAATGTACCAATTGCTAGAGGAGGATCAGGATCAAAATTTACTGTGGCCATCATTACTTTGGTCTCCTATTATTCCTCCTAAAATTGCTGCTTTTGCTTGGTTAATGTGTATGCAAGAAGTCCCCACAAAATGCTTCTTATTGAGCAGGGGTATCTATCACACCAATATCTGATGTAGTTTCTGTCAAGAGGATCCAGAGGAACTAGATCACTTGTTCATTGGTTGTACAGTTGCCTGGAACATTTGGTGTTTATGCTTGAAGTGGAGGGGGATTAAAACAACCTGTTGTGATTCTATAAAGGCTTGGTTTATATCTTGGAACCAGTTAGGGGGAAAGAAGAAAATCCCACAATGGAACATGCTTTTTTCCATAGTGCTCTGGAGAATATGGTGTTAGTCTTAGTGCCCGTAGTTCAATCCTAAATGTCCAAATGTATATATCATCGTTAGCAATAAAATTAAAGCGGCTTTATATTACTTATGTGTTGGAGTAATATATCGATGTGTGCTCTGATCTATGCCCACCATGGGAATAGAACCATAGATCGAGATAGATCACACTCGATGGGTCCCTAGTCAACAAAGCTTCACTAGAAGCGACTAGTATGAAAGATGGCTCTTTATGGCTTACGTTCTGTTAGTCATTGGAATGGGATTCCGGAGTCTGATCATAGATATCATGTGGGACATGATATTGGACGACCCGCCCTGAATATGTGCCATAGATTAAGTCATGAACATATTCAGTGTTGTAGCTTGTCATGTATCCTTAGACCAAGGAGTCTTTGTGATCGCTATGTAGTCAACAACTGAGTTTGACCTGAGCCTAACGTTGTCCGTAACAGGGCTTCCATAACGGCCAGGATTGGCTTGGGGACGGGCTACATGAGTGACACGAAAGACGGCTAAGGGATTTATCCCTCATACTAAGGTATGGGAAAGATATCGGTTCTCGGCCACTTGATCGAGAGTGACTGGAAGAATAGCATGGCCATGCACATGATACTGGGTATCATATCTTCAGTCATCTCACATATCAAGGAACGGTGATTGAGAATAATAAGGATGACGGCTCTATGCCTTATCTCAATCAGGATATCGGAGATAAAAGGATAATGACAGGGACGACGGAAAGGTTAGAATCGACAGGGTCGATTCGTTATGTAGTGTCAGGCAATACTAAAGTCTCGTTAGTTGCCACTTAAATAGGATCAAGTAAAATGGGATTTTACGTTGATCTATTGACATGCATAAACCTAAGGGTCACACCGGAGGATGAAACTCATTGACACATTTATGGAGAATGGCCAAAAGGGAGTTGTCTCGGGACATGACCAAAACTGGGTTTTGGGTCATGTGCCCGTACGTGAATAGGACTTTACGGATCGAGACAAGGCTTGGAGTCTTGGGATTGATCGCGTCGGATAATGTTGGACATTTACGGTGTGGAAGGCTTGGAGGCGATGAGCGAATCACGGGACCTCGTTAGAAATGGCCACGGGCCATGTTCCAAGAGGCCCATGAAAGGCCCATGCAACCAAGGCCCATAGAACTAATTAATCAAGTCTTGATTAATTAGTACTAAGTAAGCAAGACAAGGATTAAGGTGTTGGTGATTCACCACCTAACCCAATCTTGTCTTGCCATACTTTGTCCTATTTACACCTTACTTGACACCATACTTGTCCCATGCCTTTAGTTGGACAAGTATGAGTTTTGTTATGTTTAAGTCATCTTTTTTCAACATAACAAACACAAGACAAGAATAGGAAACACATTTTCTCTCCCTCTTCCATGGCCATTTCGGGTTTGGCTAGTTTCCACCTCCATTTTTGTGTTCTTGAGTCCTCAAAGAGAAGAACTACGTGGCTTTGATTCCCATGTGGATACGTAGGCGTCTTGGAGACTCAAGCCAATCATTCGTTACCCGGTGTTCTTGTTTTGGTAAGAACTAGTGCTGAATTTTTCTCTTGTGAATCCATTCTTTGTTAGTTGTTTCATGGTTTTAATCGTCTCTTGGTTTTCCTTGATTTTCCGCTGCGAGTTGGTTCATCTCCAACCCTACCTCGAGACCCAACAGTGGTATCAGAGCCGTGCTACCTTCGGGATTCACAAGACGGTGTTCAAAGTTTCGGTTTTGCTTGAAAGTTTCGTTTTTGGCATGTTGTTTTGCTAAATTGATTGATAACATGTGTTAAATTATTGTTTATGGATTTAATGCATGTAAAATGAATTTTTGAAAATTATTTCAAATCTGGAAATTTTGAAAAAAGTTTGATTTTTCGGGTCTCGGGAGCGGGACTCTCGGGGAGCCGAAACCGAGACCGAACGGGGATCCGTTGGACGGAGCTAGGCCAAGCATGACCATTGGATGGTTGATATGCCAAGGCTAAACCGTTTTGTTAGTTATGACGAGTTTGGAACCGTCATGACGAACTCGAAGATCAAATGTTCAAAAGTTTCATTTTTGAACGGTTTCGATAAACCGAGCATCAAAAATTTTTTTCGAAACTTGGCTATTAATTAAAACCGGAAAATCACATGATGTTTGATAACATTCTTGTTTGATAACACGATGTGTGATGTGATGTTGGCATGGTGTACATAATAGCCCCGAGCTCAATTTAATTATTTATCGCTTTTCACGGCCTGCGAGCCGTTAGAGTTAACGTGTAATTATTCTTTCAAGGTGTGGTCGTCGAACCACTTGTTTGTAATATTTATTTATTCCCGACCTGCGAGTCGTGTATTAAATTGTAATATTTTACTCAAGACGAAGAAAGGGCGAAAAGGTCATTTGGTGGCTTTTCGGGTGTTGGCATCGGCTTGGAGTCGGTGGAGCTCAAGAAGCTAGTGGGAGTTAGTTTAGGGGGCTATTATGTGCACATTTATCGCTTTATGCTTGGTTTAGTTTATGCATGATTAATTCTATGTGTTTTAGAATTGCATGCTTAACTTTATTTACCGAGCATATCACCTCACATGCAAAGATAAAATTGGAATTTTAATCCTTGTGTGTGAACCCTTAGAACCGTCATTGCATTGGATGTAGTTGACGGGTTCAAAGGAAGAATTACATTGGATGTAATTTGAGGCATCATTGCATTTGGAATGTAGTTGATGTGCTCATCGCATCTAGGATGTGCCAAAGTTTTGAACACAACTGGACAAGTAAAAGCGGGTCATGTCCGATACCTCCCAATCATCAACACCTTACTACCTCCCCGTCCTATGGGTGTCGTGCGCATTAGCGGAGCATCCATGGGAAAGCGGGGTAGTAGGTTTGGACGACATATGTGGGTGTCGTGCACATTAGCGGAGCACCTACATAGTGACGGGCCATAGTTGAAAATTGGTGGACCCGACTACGATTCTCAGCCTGAGGTTGAGCTAGGGTAACAGATAGGGTAAGCCGTGTACATAAGTGCATACCCTAGCCAAGAGTCACATTGGATGTGATTGGATGGAGTCCTACCTACATAGCTCGATTAAGTGGTGAGCATTAGTTCAGCTTAATCGAGTGAATCAAGGATCTTGGTTTCAGATTCTAAAGGTTTAGAATCGATTGTTGGTGTTTAAGCTTGATCTTCATAAAATTTATTCAGTTTACTGATTGAATTTTATCTGTTGTAGATCAAATGGCAAATTCAGCGAACATTAATAGTTTGTCATTAAAAACCATTCTTGACAGGGTCAAGCTAAATGGGACAAACTATTTGGACTGGTACAGAATTTTGAGGATAGTCCTCAAGTCTGAACGCAAAGAATATGTCCTTGACAAGGCTGTCTCTAAGACCATATCAGAGTTACATGAAGTGTCATTAACTGTTGAGAAGAATATCTCAGGGATCTGGGATCCAAGGATATTCTGATGGTCAACAAGGGAATTGGAAGTGGCATGGGCTGGGCCCATGCGCACTTGGCAGGAAAGATGAGACACCTGAGAATGTCTGCTTCTACTGCCAACAGCCTGGTCATTGGAACCGGGATTACAGGAAGTTCACGGCTGATCTGAAGAAGGGCAGTGGGACTGCGCCTTCATCAAATAGCCTGGATGATCTGAAGAAGGGCAGTAAGACTGCGCCTTCATCAGGAAACCTGGATGCGAGTTGGTTCATCTCCAACCCTACCTCGAGACCCAACATATGGCTGTGCAGGAACAAACTTATTTTCAAAAATGTTTTTGATCATCAACAAGAAGTTTTACAAGCCATTCAGAGTGACTCTTTCCTGATCCTGTGGGCCAGATTTAAAGAAGATCAAAAATTCTCTTTTTTATCTTGGGTAAATTCTCCACAACAATGTGGGAGAGGGCTGCTGAAGGGGTCGGGAGGCTTTGGGGGAGTGATGTGAGTTTTAATGTCATTGGGAGTAAGTAGGAAACTAGATGTTCTGAGTGTGGGAGAATCATCAAGTATAGGACTGAGAGAGGGTAGCATTTCTTTTTATTAGGTGCTGAGGAGTGTTTTGGTTCACATCTACTGTGTTTTTTCCTATGTTACACAGGTTCTGTCATTTCAGAGGATCATCAATTTGTTCTGATATCCTTCTGGCTGCTGGGATTGGAAGCTTGGTAGTAGCACAAGAAGATAAGGCTTGACACAGATCTCTACTGATGATACTGGTACAAGAAGAGGTGCAGGAGGCAAAATTGGTTACATTCAAAGGGGTTGCAGACAGCATCCATAAAGGAAGGGTTAACACGGGTTTTTGGTAAGATATTACACATTTTGGTGGTGGGGAGGAGGCATCTCAAGGGTTACAGCATTCATCCTTCCCATTTGAGCAGGTCTGATATGAGTGGGGGTATGTTTAGCTAATGTGTATTGGAGAGTTAAAAACTGAGATTGCAAACTTTGGGTAGTGAAGTGTATCTGAAACATTTTTTGAACAATAGTTGGGTTGCTTGAGGATCAAGCAATCGAGGGTAGGTAGTTCAAATTTGAAGGGTGGTTGGTTTGCTTGAGGATCAAGCAATCAAGGAAAGTTAAGGTAGACACAATTGTAGGAATGTAATACTTTTGAGGGATATCCCATGGCCTTTGTTTTCATTTCGAAAGCTAGGTTTAATACAACAAACAAATTTGCTGATAAAAAAAAAGGTTAACCTTTTAAAACAACAAAATAATAGGATCTAGCAATATTACACATGTGTATACATGGTTTTGTAAGAATCACTCTTTGGCTGAGAAAAGAGTTCAAATGAAAATAGAAAGAAAATTGATTGAAGTCATTGGAAAACAGTAGCAAGAAACGTATTTGTAATGTAAAAACAAAGTTAAATATCTACAGCTCTTTATGTGTCAAAATCTCCATGAGGCTAGTATGAACAATGACAAATGAACCAATCCTACTGCTCTTAGCCCTATAAATCCCAACTTCCTATGCAACTAAAAATCATTTACCGATTCATCTTTGCAAACACATAATATAGTTAGTGAAAAAACAAAAACAGAAAACACCATCTCAAGATTATAACGTCTTTTTAAAATATTCACATCCAAGCTTGGGGATAGTATTCTATAAGAAAAATCTCTAACCAATAAATTTAGCAGAGTTGCAAAATAATGTAGACATGTTTTAAATTTTTCTTTGAAATCAAACCATACAATAACAGTGGATAAGTTTTTTTGGCATATCTTGCTCGTCGGACAGTTTCAACCGTAATAACCCAATTTACCCTATGCAATCAAAGAGAACCAAGAATCCATCAACGATTAATTACTTTCTGAAATGGTTCAGTTCAAGCATATCAACTCACGAATCCATCAGCGACCAAACAACTACAGTAAACTCAACTAACTCACATGTAAGCTCAAGTCATAGATGACGAAATTGTGGAGAACCAAACCGAAAAATCCATAAATTCAAATCCTCAACACTTACAACCAATAATTAGCCATAAATCCAACTAAAAAGATAATTTAAGCTAGTTTTACAAACAAATTAAGCTCAACTCAATTACATATAAACTCAATTCAGAGACGACGAAATTATGCAGCACCAAATCAAAACAACAACCATAAATGAATTTAAACTTTCAGCCCTTCAAAACAACAATCATCCCATAAATTCAACTAAAAATAGAACTTAAGCTAGTTTTGCATACAAATCAAGCTCAAATTTGCAAGAATCGACCGATCAAGTTAAACAATACTGATTCACACCTGACAGAGCACATGTTCTTTGCATCCGAAACCCTAAATTAGAAAGGAAAAAAAAACACAACAAACTCAAAACAAACTATACACAAATAGTATCAAAAGCCTCCACACACCACATGGAAATGGTAAATTGAATTGATATATACCACAACCATGACAGATTGAACTTTGAATCTTACCATTCTTCGACATAAAACATGATTTTAAAATCATGGGTTTTGAGTCGACGGTCCACGACTGAGCAGCAATAACGCTTGAGCTGAGAGTGTGTACAAAGAAGACAAAGAGGGAGGCTGGAAACTGAGACAGGAAGAAAAAGTGTTACCTAACTGTCACGCCCCAAATCCGGTTTTGACCGGACTCAAGACGTGAGTTAAAATAAAGATAAATAACAATAAATAGATAAACTTTAGTAACGTGAAACTCCAAGTAATCCTCATAAACAAATTCAAAATTTGAAACAAATATGACCTAGTTTTGAACAAAGTTGAAGGTACGTCTCTAACATAAAAATATCGGACCCTCAACGAGCTCCCGAGCTCTGAGACATCCTCTAGGCCTAATCAGCACTGAAACCTGCGAACAACAGTAAATAAAAAGGGGGTGAGCTTTCGCTCAGTAGGAAAAAATAATAAGTAATGAAAGTGCCCCCGCTTTTACAACAAAAGTCAAGATTAGGATCATTAACACAACGCGCCAAAATATGAGATTTTATAAAAAGTACAAGGCTTAACAAAATAGTAACGCAAAGGAACTTAACGGAAAAAAAGTTTATCCACAAATAGAAATAACTAACGAAACGATTCACGGGGACAAGATAGTTTAATCAACCAAGGTAACAACTAACGACACACACGAATACCAAAAGATGGATAAACAAAACTACAAGACTCCGGTCCACACACGGACCAATACAACGTAACGGAAGCCCCTCGCTCCAGAGGGTACGTATACATCGGGACCCCCAGAAATATCCCCACGGGACACATAAAACATCGGGGCTCTCGGAAACGTCCCCAAAGGAACATAAGTCATCGGGGTGCAGCAAATAATATAATTAAATATAACAAACCGGAAACGCACATCGGCCTAGGTATTTTCCCAGAAACATCCCTCGGAGCACACAATAACACGTCATACCGGAAACGCACATCGGCCTAGACGTCTTCCCGGCAACGCACATCGGGGTCAACAACGTACATCATACCGGAAACGCACATCGGCCTAGATGTCTTCCCGGAAACACGCCTCGGGGATACAATCATATACCATACCGGAAACGCACATCGGCCTAGGTATCTTCCCGGAAACACACCTCGGGGTGCGCAAAGAACACCGCACAATGGCATAGCAAACACCATATAACAACTCGCAATGTCGACCAAGTTTACCACAACACGTCACATGGAATTCATGTCCATGATCACGCTTACCAGTATGACTTACCAACCACGTTCATCGGTCTATCACTCACCCGATCATACCACAAGGCACAATCACATCACATTCAGGCACTCATTCTATCAATCATAATACGAATCAATCATTCATTCAATCAATCAATCATAACACGGATCATTCATTCATTCGTTCAATCATCATTTATCTAGTTTAGTACGACTCTTATATTAACCTAAAGACGAAACATGCATCGACATTCAATTCAAATGATCACAATCAACCCTAAGGCTTGACATGGCCATTCTACCAGCACGACAATTTCCCAGAGTATTTAATGCGGTTATCTAGTGAATCACATCCTATATGCATACTAGACTCGTCTAGTTATTATTATAATTGAAAAGCGGTTATTCTAGTGAATCACATCCTATATGCATACTAGGACCTTTTCCGGTTATTAATTATCCTATAGGCATACTATTAGCATTCTTAACTTAGGAGTGGAGTTTACGGCTTTTCCCTACCTCAAGAAGAACCACAGCTACGTCTCCTAGCTGCTGACGTCCTGGCCTAACTCCGGTCTTCTCGGGAGAAGTCCAAGTCTGGGTTTAACAGGTAAGGTTCAATATCAGTCCCGGTTCAGATAGAGCAATCCTCTAAATTATCAAGTTCGACTTTTAATTTACTGATAAGTCCTTGAATTATCTTATTTTAGTCCAAATAATAATTAAATTAAATAAATTTAAATAATTTTTTCTGTCCGACCCGGCCGACCCGAGTCCGACCCGAACCCAGCCCGAATCCGGAAACCGGATCCGAAACCGACCCGGATCCGAGTCCAGACCCGGATCCAGATCCGAGTCCAGGATCCAGTTCAAGTTCGGGCCTGAGGCGCAAACTCAAGTTGGAGCCCAAACCTAGTTCTGGCCCAAGTCCGGTCCGAGGCCCATGTTAGAGGCCCAACTCGAGATCTAGCTCGAGCCCGTCTGTCGCTCGGTTATGGCCCAAGCCCGTCTCTGGCTTGAGACGTGAACGGAGGCGACGACGGCTAGGGTTCCGGCCCAGCTCCAGCGACGGCGGCAGAGGCGAGGCCGGGGTTTCTCTCGACGGCGGCGATGGCATCAGGACTCGGGTGACGATGGGAGTGGTGCTTGGGGAGAGATCCAAGCTCTCCCGTCCAGATCTGACGGCCAAAGGAGCTCGCTGACGCGAGAATTCCAGATCTGGAACTCGAGAGCTCCGGCGACACTCTCTGACCACACCCGACCACCACGAGCTCACGCGTGCGGAAACCGGGGAAAGGATCGACGGGGGAGGCGAATCCGGTGAGGAAACGAACTCACCGTCGCTGGTCTTGCTCGTTTCTGGAACGGCGAGGCTCGAACGAGGAAGGGTGGCGGCGAGGGTTTCGATTCGACGAGGAAGAAGAAGGGAATGAGGGTTTCTGGTGATAGGGTGTTGTCACAGGTGGAAGCAGAAGAAGGAGAAGAAGGAGGAAGGTGGAGTAGGTCGGAGAAGAAGGGACGGCGGCGAGGATCCGGTGCAGGTTCGCGAGAGAGAGAAGAGGAGAGAGGTTGAACAAGGGCGTTGGGAATCGCGCTACAAAATGAGGCAGAAGAAGCGACGCGTTATGGTTTTGTCGCGCGTGGGTTTGGGCCAGTTGGGCTTGCGCGCTGAAGCGTGGGCTTGGTCTGCTCCGGCCCAAGACTTGGGTCTGGCCTGGCCCAACCCATTCCCCTTTCCTTTATTTTTTTGAAATCGATCCAAAAATCGACTCGTTCTCCAAACCAACGACGTTCCAACAATAAATTAACGAAATAAAAACTCCGGTCTTTACACTAACAATCTTTGAAGCTAAAAAAACAACTTGTTCGTCCCTCTCCTTTTCCTTCCATTTTTTGTTCCTCTGCCCGAACCCTAACATACAGATTGACAGAGAGTGTCACGATGAAACTGAGAGAGGAGATAGTTTATTACTCCTGGCCAGGGAGGGGCGCTCGGACTCCATCATTGATGATGGATTCTAATGAACCAATTCAAGGTTCGTAACTGTCACAAGGACAAACAAATGAGAGAAGTTGAAAAGGACTGATGAAGTTCGGCAGAGAGGTTAGAATTGAGATATAGCAAGAGAGGAGGATGTCACACTGGCGTGTATCTTGGCCTTATAGTCTAACAAATTAATTGGAATCAGTATAATTATCAATGCCTTGCGATCGATAGCGATTTGTCCATCTTTGAAGCGCGTAGAGAAGAATTCAGCGGTAAATAAACTCTTTCAAAACCAAACTAAGAAGAAAGGTCTCAACACCCACAACCTCCTATCAAAAAGCCCACCCGAAACAAAATACAACATAAAAGGTTCAATAATCTAAGTTAGAAAATGTTTAGTAATCCAAGTTCTCCAACTTTAAATCCTATATAAAACAAACAATGTTTGAAATCTAGATTTTACAACCATGAAGAACAAGACTATTAAACAAAAGAAAACCCAAGCATTTGTCCCGCTTGCAGCCTTCACCTCGGGATTTCTATTCATCGGAATCTTGAATCTTAGCAATAAACACTGAGAGAACTCACTACCATAGCACCGACGGGAAACCCAAAGAGGGGAGTCGAGGGTAAAAACCTTGAGACCGTCGACGGAGAGACGAGAAGGATGACATCAATCCGAGCTCAATGAATGACCTAGACTATGTAACAAGCGAGAGAGAACTAAACACCTCTGTAGAAACCTTGATAATAACCCTATACTGCTAAGTTATCAGAGATAACCCACCGAATACCAACACATTCTGACGATCAAAGAAGAGAATTAGACCCCTTTCACTACCAATTCTTCTCCAAAAAAGAAATGAAGTTCAAAACGGTCTAAATATGAAAGGACATCAAATAAAGGTACCTACAAAGGAGAAGCCAACGACAAGTAACGATCGAAATGAAAGCTAACCGGTGACCAACCATCCACAACCCATATAACTGACCTCAAAGCTCCCCTCTATAGCACAGAACTTATTCTCCGGAGGAGGACCAACCACCATCCAATACCAAACAAACAATTCCACCACGCGGAGAAAACCGGAGAAAATGAGCAAAACCCGGAACTAGGAGTCAATTCGAGACTTCACCTTAAGACGAGGTCAGTGAAAAGTACCAGCCACCAAAACTACGCCTCAGTCCGCCCACTAGGAAGACGCGCCATTGTGCCTCACTTCTAACCGACTCCCGCCGAACCACGTCTAAAATTAGAGGAGAAGACTCAGTTGAACCCAAGCACGCATGAACCAGCACAACAAATCCGACTGGGGAGAGCCCAGATCTAACGAAACGTCGTTAGAGATGCACCACCGAAGAAGACCACCCCCACACCACAACAGAAGGAGGGAGACCAACCCTATAACCACTGAGACGGCCAGATTTGTGGCCACAGAGGCTCGATCTATAGATCAAGAAGTCGGAGACGAAGTCGAAAACAAACAAAAAGCAGTGCCAGAGAGAACATAAGGGAAAAAGGAGAAGTGAAAGGGTAAGAGGAAGGGGGGTGCAGCGATGAATGTGGTGGCTGAGGTCATCGAAGCCCTCGACGATGATGAAAGTAAGTAGGGGTTTCAGAAGGTTAGGGACAGGATTAGAGGACGTTTTAATTTTAAATCTACAGTATAATAGTCATGATTTAGAATATTAGTTTGATTATGTGAATATGTTATTTGGATCCACGACTTTATGTTTGGATGATTACGTAAAACCTTAATACACCCCGAGAACCAGATAATCCAAAAACCGCTCAAAAAATTCAAAATACCGATGGTTTGTGAAAACAAATGGTTCCTAAAATTTAAATAGGAATTGATTACCCGGCATAGACACTCAGCTAATATATGAAATCAATGAGTAAGTCAGCAAGTTAAGTTCAGTTTTGAAAGATTGCCGAAGTGGGTTTGAACTGTATAGACTAGTCTTGTTACTACTTAACTACCCGGTCTATATTATTTATATTGTTATCTCTGCAGGGACAACAAAACTATTCGATCTCAAAGAATATATAGTGTCCTATATCTCTATTAGGATTAGAAAAGTTTGAGATTTAAACTACATTTTGTTTGTACACTTCATATAATAATAATAATAATAATAATAATAATAATAATAATAATAATAATAATAATAATAATAATAATAATAATAATAATAATAATAATAATAATAATAATAGATTTAGTATTTAGTGGAAGGTAGTAGAATGATTACACGTGGTTTAATTGGTACATCATTGTTTGTAGTTGAACATAAATGTTTGAAATAAATGGCTCCTGGCCTGCACAAGCACAACTAAATAGGAGGCGTATCGTTTTGACGTAATTGTTTGTCATAACTCATAAATGGGCAACCTCGATCCCATCCTATTTCCAGTTTTATTTTGCAAACTAAACTATATGTAAAATAAATAAATAGTTACTGCATCGCCGGCTACGTACTCAATTCCATGTATAATCTCTTCCTCTTATTTTCTTTCAATGAAAGCTCCGTACTGTGAAAGACTATTCAAACTGTCTCTTACAAGTTACAACCATAACAGCAGCATCATTATTATTTTATATAAAATAAAATATTATCTTTTTTCGTATTTCATTAATTGCACTTCATTTGTAGGCATAGATACAGCAATTATATGTCTTTCTATTTACCACCCATCTTATTTATTCGTTTTGGGCTCCGGCCTATTAATTAGATTTGAAAATAATAATTAATTATCTAGCATTGAGAAAATTATTTTAAAAAAATGTTCATTTATAAAACTCAACTACAACATTTCAAAACCAGGTCAAGTAGATGGACTTTTATGTTTTAGGCAGCTGAACTGAGGGTCGGGCATACCTAAACCAATCCATGAAATTGGAGGATGGTCCTAATTATTATTTGGACCACTGCTCCCTTTTTTCAACCATTTATTAATAATATCTATCATACACGACCAATTCTATTTCTAAGCCCTACTTATTAACTACTGCTCCATTGTACCTTTTTGGGTCTCAGACCATTGCATTTTAAACGTTACATATTTTTTGTCTGGCCATTAGTTTCCCAGGTTTTACATGGGGATTTTTGTAATACTTCTAATTTTATACGATTATGGTTTTCAAATATTTTAATAATATAAAATGCTCATTTGATATTAATTAAATTATTATGTATAATAAAAAGGCTCGTGTGTAAGACTCGTATGCTGACTGGACAAAATAGTGAGTGTTTTACAATGGGGCTTGGATGTGAGGCTTGTATTGCGAATGGATCAATCATATTTAGTTAAATATGATTTTTCGTATTTAAAAGAAAATAGGATGCGTGGCACATGGCCATTGACTGGCCGATGGACACGGGACGCGGGCCTAGGCCCGTACCGCAATAGTGGGACGTGGGACGCGGGCCTCTGCCCGACCCGCGTTTTTGCGGGACGCGGGACACGTAAAAGTCGTCCCACAACGGGACGGCCCGCGTCCCGCGACCCGCAAAAACACGAGCCGAGGTTGAGGGCCGGTTCATTGTACATGCTTAATGCTTTGATGTGCGGACCTTATGGAAAGAGGCTGAAATGCTTTGCATGCGGGGAAAACGGTGGATCCCACAAAAAACGATGCAACGATCAGACCCGTTAGATATAAAATGAGGGCGTGGTTACATTACATATGTCATCGTTTCCGCTTAACTTAAGTCTAAGCACATCTATACGGGAATCTTAAAAATACATTCCAATATAATAATTGAGTCTCAAAGACTGAAATTTTAAGTTTTAAGCCCGGTTCTTTATCTCCTTCATGTCGCCGCCTCGCACCGACTATTACCACTCCTGTAATAGCTCCGCCCACCACTCCGTCGAAGACCTCCCCTCCAACCACACCGTCTACCGAATTTGTCCCTTTTCTAGTTGTATCTATCCAAGTCAGATTGAACCGTGGCGACGAGGAACAACCTTGTTTCCCTCGGGTCGTCTCCTCCACTGTCGCCGCCCGGAAACTCCTCACCCAGAACACCATTGACTCCTTTACCCGCCCTCTATCTAGTCCGACTGGGTTTGTAGCCCTTCCGTCACAACGAGTCCTCGTTGGGACAAATCGACCACCGATAGCATGCAGAGCCACTTGATGTTGTAGTGGGGGGCATCCCGAGTGAAGCCATCCCGTCTGTTGCTGATGCGGATGACGAGAACAGCGATGATCAACAGGAAAAGGCTCAACAACAGCCTTGCCAAGGAGAATGAGAGTATACGGGAGGGGGGGGGGGAAGGCAGGACGAATGCCTATCCTCTAAGACCCGAGACAACTAGTGCTGGGAAGTCTCGGGAAAGAAAAAAGAGCAGCGCGGGATTTCCATCCTTTCAATTGCGTTAGTTGGTTTTATTTCAGTCTGAATTTTAGTTTTTATTTGGTTCATTGGATATTTAGTTTGGTTTTACATTCTATTTTTTGGGAATTTTGAAATGCGGCAAGAGGATGTCTTCAGGTGTTGTCTACGATTAAAAGTAGACTAGTTATATGAGTCCAAGAGAACGGAGTCCATTTCGATACATCCAGACAATATTCTGGTGTCCGGAGCCTTTGGTCACGCTTTGTATTCTTTGATTGAAAGTAATGCACTTCCTTAAGTTACACGTTTCAAAAAAAAAGTCCCAGCACAAAAATGACATAAGACAAACATTCCATTAATAGTACAAGCTATACCCACTACTTATTAGTTAATTCAAGTAAAGTATTTCGTTTTGATTTGTGATCGCAATCAATAGATTAATAAAAATAAAAATTAGAGGTCCTAGTTCAAACGGTTTAGCTAGGTGAGGCTCCGGCCTAACAACCCCACTTTGTCGTGTCGTTGGTGTTCCCACTGCCTGGATCTTCAACGATGCTCCAATATCCACCATTCCTCCTGACCTTCTTTCTCTATTGAGAACATCCCCACTATGACGATCTTGTCCCTATGACGTAGTAGAGGTCGCCGATGTGTTGGTTGGATCGAAAAAGGAAGGATAGGTCTCTACACATCTCCTCTAACATGCGTCCAAACAGATCTTGAGGTCTCTATGTGCAATAACATTCAGCACCATGAGGACCTTGAGCGCGTTGTAGTGAGAGGAGCCTCGATCAAATGTTTCCTCGGACTCTATACCTAAGGGAGCCTTACCTCTGGATAGGGGCCCCGGGTTTCCACGAACTCCAAACCTAAGGTCATTGGGGTTTGGGGTATTACCCGGCCAGTGACCGATCAGCTCTCTACTAGTTCGATTGCTAAAATTCCAGCGGTCATTTCTGGTGGGTTTGGAGGTGGAGGACAAAAAGTTAAAGTTCCACCGCCCCCAACTAGTGGACCCGGATATAGGGGGAGCACGACCACTGGAGCACTAAAGAGGTTGACAGCTGGAGCTCCGCGGGCTGATCAGGAAAGGGCGGGGAAGCAACATCGCCAGGAAGAATGATTGACTGGCCGAGCATCAGAGACTGGCCTTGGGAGAGGTCCTTAGACGATGCTTTGCCTCCCACTACTACTGGAGAAATCCTTGGTCATTACTGTTGCGACAGTTTTCGGAGCGGGACCTTCAGTACCATCTTCACACTCGTTTTTCTTGTTGGCTCTTATGGCATCCAAACACCGTCAATGGCGGTTCTAGTAGTACAAGTATTGGTGAACTTCGGTTCCGTATTGTCCTTCTTTAATGGTCAGGGAGCTTATTCCTTGATGCAAATCGTTGTTTTGATTTATAAGGTTTATTGAAATTTGAAACTTCCGCTCAAACAAATAAATATGCTTACGGAAATAATACTAGAATACAAATGACAAAATAGGGACTCTCATACCCGCGTCCCATTTTTCTAAACACGAAACACGAAAACCTAGGCCTCCAAATCATGCACCTCTGTTACGTATGCTCCGACAACCGTACATGATATATAGGCTCAGAAGATTTTAATCTTGTGTAATAACCATATCCGTAATCGATTAGCCTCTAAAAAAGAAAAAGAAAAGGTTAAATGTGACTTTTTATTTCTCTCTTCCTTTACTGAAAAGAATCTATCATATAAACCCTAAGAGCCCCCTCTCTCTCACCGCAAAAGCACGGACATGGCTATAACCATGACCTTTGTCATGATTTTGCTCCTCTCTTCCACGCATACTCTCTACTGTCTCTTCCTTTTAGGTCTTGTGCATGCTTTTTCTGCTAGGGTTCCTCTCGAACCGCCTCTACCTACCGCGACATTGGCTTCATCCCGCCACCAACGAAGCGTCTCCCGATCTGATTCGGTGCCCCCTCTATGACTTCGGTGCATGATGACTGACTCACCTCGTCATCAGACCTTCACGCCGTCTTTTCCGTCGGCGTCTCTAAAGTCGTCGCAGCCACCACCTCGGAAGTCGCCGCCGCAGTCCCTCTCTGCTAGGGTTTCGACCCCCGCAGGACAGGTACAACGGCGTCGTCGCTACCGGCTTATGTCCGGCACCACGGTGTTGGCTCCACTCCGCCACCAACATCGTGTCTCCGGTCTCGTTTTCGGCCCCCCTTACGACTGTTAGGGCTTCCATGGCCTTAGCACGCCGTCGTCGCTCCCGGCCTATGTCCGGCTCCTCTCTCCCGCCACAGACCTGGCCTCCTCCCTGGCCTCCACCACCGCCCCTGCATCCACCAGGATATCTGAAGTTGTCGTATCCTCCACCTCGGAAGTACGCGCCTCTGCCCCTGCGACCGCCACGCCCTCCTCCCTAACCTCCACCACAACACCCTCTACCCACATGCCCATGTCTTTCCTTCACCACTGACGATCACATGTTCGGCTTTACAACAGAAGCCGAGCGTCGCCCTCGGGCGACCCAACGGTATTTTGGCCCCACTTTAAGTAGTGTTTCGTCAGTCTCCTTTACTTTTATTATTCTTAGGATTTGGTTGTTAGTTCAATACTGTTTTAGTTTGGTCTATCTTAGTAATTTCAATATTGTTCTAGTTCATTTGATTTCTTTGTTAGTTGTCGGTCGCCTTTATTGCATTTCAACAAAACGTCTTAGACGTTCTTCAATAGATAGGATTATTGTGTTTGTCCCGTCAGGGCTCTCGGGCATGTACTAACTTTCTTAAAGGAAATATATTGCACGGTTTACTCCAAAAAAAAAAATAATCTATCATACGATACAACTTTTTTTGAAAATGTTATAATCTATTTATCATTTTGAAACTACATACATATCATGGGATACACTCTTGTGGCATAGGTCGGAGACCCCTGTTCAATACATGTATTCTGACCCATTAAGCTAAACAACATACTTCTAAAATAATATCCAGAAATTATACGATAATAAAATATCCGCTCAATTATACAAGTCCAAGGTTTTAAATACCTCAAAAGGTGGTTGTTTTGACTTGGCGGACGATGAGTCTCAAACCACGGTATAGAGGTCGAAAAGACTCGTTTGTTACTGGACCAAACAGATGTCCACGCCCATTTGGCCCTACCCCCCGAGGGTCAGGGTCCTCTTCGATATTGTATGGAAAGCATTGACGTGTAGAGATCCCCATTGCCTGGCAGTACTGGCAGTTATAGGCGGGTATGGAAAATGACCAAAACACCATGACGATGACTGTAGGGCATTTAGAGAACACTATAAAAGAAGCTAGAAAGGGGGGAATAAGATCGTCTAAGGTTGAGAAGCCTACTTGTTGGGGACGAGAGCCAGGGAGATACGTGCAAGGATGAGCAGATTCAAAATATCCTGGAATTGAGGTGGAAAAACCCGATCCACGTGAAGGCGACCGCGACATCGTCCCACATGAAGGCGGATACAAACTTTCCTATACGGTAGAGATACAAAGGAAACAATGAAAAGGTAAAAAGACATTGACTCTATGGAGATCCGGGAGCCCCTACCTGGTCGGAGAAGTCCCTATTTGCCAATGACGGAGAGGGGACCGGAGAAGCAGATCGCTGGGGACCAGAGGAGGGGACCAAAGCCTCAGTCCTCCGCCACATACTTGCAAACAACGACTAAGAGGTTGACCAACCTGTTCTGGCGAGACCATCTCGGGCGTTGGCTTGGTCTAAACGGTGAGGCCAGAGGAAGAAGAACACTAGAGCAAAGGCATTTACGGGTGAAGGGCAGCGAAGGAGGAACCTAGATCTGGTGGCGTGACAAAAAACAAGGAGAAGACGACATATGTGGTGATAGGTGAGACGAGACAAGCCCCACCAACAACCTTCTTAGACGGGGCCAAGTCTGTTGCAGGTGGTGACTGTTGTAGAAGTTAGGGCTCGTGTAGGGTTTTAGCGAGAGAGAACTAGGAGGCCAACAATCATAAGCCCCTCACTCTTTCATACAATACAATTAGTAACTAAACAAGTAAAAAGATCATATATAACACTATAATTTATAAAAAAAAACATAACTTGAGACACGCTTGTCCTCTCAACTTCTCTTTTTCACTCTCATTTCTCTTCTATCGATAAAGAAATCATGAAGCCTTGAGGTCTTGAGTCTTTTTTTGATACACTGTCTCCATCCTTCGTCTCTTTCTTGGCAGAGGTGCTCGGTTAGTGTGCTTTTAATTGGTGGTTGGTGCTGGTCGGTGTTTGTGGATATCTCCGTGAAGGTGGGCTTTTTATGGAGCGGTTTCGTGGGGTGGTTGCCCTTTTATGCTGAGTTTGTTATGATCTCCATTTTCGTGTGTTGGCCATTGGGGTAGCAATTCTTTCGTGTCTCTGGTGGTGACTTGTTTCTGATCTGATTGTGGGATGCTTTCCCCATCCTCATGGGTGTTGATTATCGTGGATCTGATCCAGTCGCGTTTGGTGACTCGGTTTGGTGTCTAGGGAAGCCTCCTTGTGAATATGAAGTATTAGGTTGGTTTTTTCCGGTTTATCAGGTGTTGGCTACCGGTAAATCCTCCCCTTTGGTTGTTCTGCTCTTAATGGCCGGTTTTGGTGTCAGATCTGTCCGGTTCAGGTTGGCTCGTGTTCGGTATAACTATAGGCCTTCCCCTTCGGGTCCTCGCTTGGTGTTGGCCGACGAGGGGTTACCGGTTACGGTTTCGGAATGCTCATCTCGAGTTCCATCCTAGGCAAATGGAAGTGATGTCTTGCTGTGCTGGGTTGAAGGTCTGAGCTCGTACTTGGTAGAAATACCGGTCCTCCCCTTTTGGGCCTTCTCTCGGTGTTGACCGGAATTAGGTTTAGGAGGGCTGAGTACGTGCTCCATTGTCTGTTTTCTCTATTGCGGTCTCGATCGAGGAGTGTCTCTTAGGTTATTGGAAGTGTCTAGTTTCAGCTTTGGCCGTGGGACGCGCTTCTTCATCGTTTCGGGTGTAGATCGTTGCAAAACTGCTCTACCTGATTCTAGTGGTTCGTTTGGTTTCTCTTGTGCTTAATGGTTGGAAAATACGGGTTCCAGACCCTTTTTTGTGCGCTTCATGGTTGCAAAATCCGGGTGTTATACCCTATTCTGTTACTTGTTTAGAGCTTCATGGTTGTAATATCTGGTTATTTAGACCTTATTGCTCCCATGTTGGGATGCTGAGGTTCCTTGTATAAGAACATTTTTTCTTGTTTCAGGTTTCTCCCTTTGTTGGGACTATCAGGAGGCTGCGCTATCAGACCAGTGCTCCACTTTCAGGTTGTTCTCTTTGTTGGGACTGTTAAGAGGCTGAACTAGCATGCCAGTGCTCGTTTTACAGGTCTGTAGCTGTAGCTAGATCATTTTCATCTTGTATTCCTCTTTCATTTCATGAGAAGTTTTAATTTAAATTTGTATCGCTGATAAAAAGAGTTTGTTTTCTGGGCTAATAAATGTTGATTTGATCTATATTGTTTAATCTATATTTCCTTAATATATCAGCATAGAACAGCAAGGCACGGTGACACCAATTAGTAAGTAGTAGAAACTTGAATATTTTCCAGTTGAACAACCAACCAGCCACCTAATTCTTTTATTTTCTCTTTACATTTATATCCGTATATATTTCGGTATGCTTATTTGTGGGTTATACCAAAAACAAGCCTTGAAGCCACCAATATGACTATATATAATAATAAATATAGAGAGGCATAGGACTTGATTTATCACAGAAATATTAAAAACTTAGTAGGTGGGGAATGGTATAATTGAATAGTGGTGAAAGACTTATTTGAAGAGAGAAAGTGGAAACAACATAATAATATTGAAAGCAAGAGGAAGAAGAAAAAGGGAAAGAAGTAGAGTTGATTGAATCTCTACAGAGCCATCACCTTTCTCCTACCTATCTTCCTTGTCTGGAATTTGGTAAGTGACCTTATGGTCGTGCTCGCTTATGTGTCATGTATGTATATATAGAAAGATAACTGTTGAGTAGTCGAAACCTTGACTTATAAATTATATGATTGATATAGAGGAGAAGAATAAAGAAGATGGTTCGAGGGAAGACGGAGATGAGGCGGATAGAGAACGCGACGAGCAGGCAAGTCACCTTCTCTAAGCGCAGGAACGGTCTCCTCAAGAAGGCTTTTGAGCTCTCCGTTCTCTGCGACGCTCAGGTTGCTCTCATCATCTTCTCTGCCAGAGGCAAGCTCTACGAATTCGCCTCTTCCAGGTTCTTTCTTCTTTTTATCTATCTATCTATATATATTAATTCTTCTTATATATAAATATTTGGTGGATCCATTTTTCTCCGGTTTCTAATTTGTATATAGACACTCTTACTTGCTCAGGTGCAAGTGTAGTCCTAACGATGAGATAGATGAGATTTCTTGACAAACCCTAATAAACTTTGGTTGAGTTATTATACATACAGCAACTAAAAATGAATAGTATTTGTTGATGGTAATTAATTATATGGTAATTGTGTGTTGGTGAAATGATTAATTGATTGAAAAGGGAAATGCATGAATATATATATGATCTGATATGTAGAGTTTTGAAATTGGTGATCAGCATGGCGGAGATAATACAGCGTTACAGGAAGCATGTTAAAGACAATCAAAGTCTCAGGGAATCACAACAGAGCTCTCAGGTTGCTTTTTTTAACGAAATGTGTAATTCATTAATTTAAATTTCAAGTTCATCTTAGTGTAACGAAAAACAAACAAAGAACACAAAGTGTTCATTATTATTTTCATATTATAACCGTTCCTTATTGCTTTACCTTAAACTCTCTCTATATATATATATATGCTGTCATTTCTTTAGGGGAACATAACGGATGCTTGATTTGAAACAACAGCATTTCAAGGCCGAATCAGCGAAACTTCTTACAACAATTGAACTTCTGGAAGCTTCAAAAAGGTTGGGCTTTGTTTTATTCAATCAACTTGTTTGTTTTTGAAGAGGTAGTTAACGAGGGAAAGGAAAAACAAATACAGAAAGCTTTTAGGGGAAGACGTGGGACCGTGCACTTTGGAGGAACTTGAACAGATAGAAGAAAAGCTTGAGCGAAGTGTAACCACTGTTCGAGCAAGAAAGGTAACCAATTCAGGAGCTATCTTGTTGTTTATGTATATAAATCTCCAACCTTAATTTACATGATTGTTTTTTCAGAATCATGTTTACAAGGAACAGATTGAGAAACTAAGAGAAAAGGTGCGTAAGGACTCATCAACATTATCATCACATTAACACATGCTGTTGTTTGTGTCATAGTGACGTCTTTTAGCTCTTTCTTTCTTCCCTTTCCTGTAACATCTCTTATTGAGATCTTTGGTCTTGGGTGTAAATAAAACCGTTGTTTTTGCTGATAAAAAAAATGACTTAACGTTCAGGAGAGAGTCCTGGCAACCAAGAATGCGCTTCTATCTCAGTCTCAGAATGTAAGTGAGCCTTTTATTTATTTATTTTTGATAAACACATGTGATATAACAACATTAAATGAGCAATAGTTAATGTTTATGTGAACAATATATATGTCTAGTGTGAAGATGAGGCAGTAGAAGAGGAAGGATCAAAGGAAGGTAGTGAGAACAGATCCGTAAGCAGCCTGGACTCTAATGTGGAGACGGAACTGTTCATCGGACAGCCGGAGAGGGGAATAAGGATGTTCTTATAGCTACTTTATATGCCTCTTTTCTACCTCTCAATAGACAATAGGGTTTTGTCTTGTCTTGTGTTGCACTCGATGCAAGCAATAATGGTGATCCTGATCGATTGTGGAACCTTGCTGATTATTTATATACATGGTATGGTATATATATACCTCAATGTTGTTGATTCTCCAATACTATAGCATAACGCAGTTAAGAGGCACTACATTTTAACGTGGCGTTTCATAAATGAAACACAAACGACTCGCTCCCCTTGTCATTCATGATTCATGCCAACATCATTCTTCTTGGTTGTGGAGAATAGAGACATGCATAAATGAAAGAGACACAATGATATCCATTAATATAGAAGATTAGTACTATTTGCATTTCATAGTTTCAAGATGTTTTTTGTTTGAATCTCATTATCGACTCATGGTTGGGTCATGAGAAGATAAAAATTGTGTCAAAACATAATATACATGATCAGGGCCGGTCCTATGAGTTTGGTGGCCTTAGGCGAAAATGTAGATATAGGCCTTTTATTATTAAAAAAAGAGACGGTGATCTGATATTTTATTAATATATCAAATGAATACACTTATATGGAGGGACATAAAACTTTACTCTAATAATCATCTAAGTACATATACTTTTTAATAATCTAAATTTATCTCATAACAAAAATTACATTTTAATAAACAATTAAAACTCACATGTTCTCTTTGTCCAAGCTTGATTCATGTTGCTCTCTTGGTAGATCTCTTCGTCATTCTTGTAATCAACAAACACAATTAAATTCTTAGTTCAGATTTACTCTCCTTGTTTTCGTAGATGCAAAATTTTTATTAAAAGATTCAAGATCAATATCTTGTGAGCCTAACAAATAAAAAATGTTGGAACAAAATTTTGAATGTTGATACAAAAAACAGTGAACAAAAAAATTAAACACACTAAGAATTTTATTTAATATATTATGCATCTAACTAAATGATAATCCATTGAATAAGTTATGTGATGATGTGAGCCTAATTGTCTTACACCAGTATACTCAAGATCCTTACTTCACAAATTCAAAGAGATATAATAAATCAGCCAAAACAAATAAATTAACTAACAAAACAAGTTTGATATCAAAAAACAGAAAAAGAAAAATAAAAGCAAAGTCATTATCAGTGAATAATAGCATATATTTGAAACTATTGATATCAAATCCGGATTAAGAAGTACACAAATTAACAACTTTGTTTTCTACAATTGTGAGCTTAAATTCACTAACAAGTCTAGAATGCATATTCCTAGAAAAATAGAATGCATATTCAGGAGAAACAAAAACCAGAATGCATATTCAGAAACAAAAACACAACAATTAAACATCAACTAGATATGCTTATGGTTATAAAAAACAGAGACAATAAAATATACAAGTTCTAACCTTATATTGCAGGATTTGGAGGCTCTCCGTTTCAGTGCTCCACCAAACAGACATGAATGGCAAAAACAAAAAAAGGAATTTTTAGATTTGAGTAGACGAGAAATAAAATGAGAATAATGAGCACAGGATTCAGGACAGTGATGTTGAAGAGAAATGAAGCAAAGAGGAAGGATTGAGGAGATCGTTGGTGAATTGTTAACAAACTTACCTTTGTATTTATAGGACTTTGGTGTGTTGATTTGGAAGATAAAAGGTCACCATAACTGCAAAGGATTTGATGCGATAGGGAAGAGCAAACGATGAATTTCGAGAAGACCAAATAATCATCTTGGAGAACCAATCGTCGCTGGCTTGCTGAGAGAGAGGAATGAACCTAGAATCTGATTTTGTCGATGGCTTGGGAAGAGGAATGGCTAATCGTGGAGAATAAACCTAATATCTGATTTTTGTTTTGGGCTCTAAGGCCCATTTTTTTTAAACGTGGCCTTCTAAAATTGGAGGCCTTAGGCCTAGGCCTAACTCGCCAAGAGGGCGGACCGGGCCTGTACATGATCTTGAATCTTAGGAATCGCAATTAATTACAAGATGAAAACGTACATGAAGAGTTCTTACAATTACCTCTGTTCATGTTGGTGATGCTCCTGTAGATAAAAAGCCTTTTTCCTCCTACGATCTTGGATTCTCTCCCTTCCCATGCACTCTTTTACGTGTTTGTAAATTGTGTCTTTACGATGGAATAAATCACATGTATTTATAGGTAGAGATATGACCAATAGTCCTTATTTAGAGTTTCATTAGAATTCAATCTCGACCGTCCATCAAAGTAGAGGAAAAACCTATTTACCAATCGATTGATAATCTCCATTTAATTAGAATATTACATTTTTAAAGTGATGGATACGTAATTGACCATATAATAGGAAGATTTTATTTTATTTAATATCCCAATTAAATATAATAAATATATTCTAACAGTCTCTCACTTAAATAAATTCTCTCTCAACCTTGAGAAAATAACCCTAGCCCTAGCCCTACCTGCTATGGAGCTTTCCTCTGCGACAGCCGCCCCCGCGCCGTCTACAGCCCCTGTCAGCATCGCAGTCCCTATCTTCTTCCATCCCATCCGTTCGTAGCCTTCGCAGACCACGCTTGGTGCGGGGGATATATACCGATGGGATTGGATCCCCGCAGTCCATCCTCCGCCTTCTCCATCCCTCGCCGTCCTCCCTGCGATTTCGATAACTCCTAGTCTGATCGTCGTAGGGCCCTAAGTCCCATCTCTGCCGATATCGGTCGGGCCTCCTACTCCGCGAGGTCCATCGTCCTCCATGCTGCAAAAGGAATCGGTACAGGACAATGGGGTGCCTTGCGACCCAAGGCACACCATGGCCCCTCTCCGGCGGAACCCTAGTCTGTGCTGCCTTGGACCCACCACGACCTTGCTCTGGTGGCTGGGGTGGACGGAACGCGGTCTGAAGGTACGCCTCTGAAGTCGGCGTCCTTTCGCTTCGTGGAGACGGGGGTTGTCCGGGACGTGATAGACTACGTGACCAACTTCTCGGCCACGATAGTAAAAACCCACGTTCAGCACCTGGTCCGCGACCGCTACGGGGTGCGGCGACATACGGTGGAAGCCTCCTCCATGTTTGTTCGTCGGGGTTGGGTACGGAGGCGGAGTAGGGTTTAGATACTCTGGAGCGGAATCGTCTCCAATCCTGCTGAGGCTGGTGGTTCGCGGCCTCGGGGCTGAAGGTCGCGACACATATGGAGACAACGACCCGGGAGAGGGTCTCGGTATCAGCCTCAAACCGGTACCCTCAATCCCACCTCCCGCATGTCAAAGAGGTCTGATGCGGTACAATCTAGAGAGAGGGTCGCGCCCTCCTTCCTATGTCGGGCATCTTGTAATAGGGTTAGCGTTCAATATTGACGGATTCGAATCTATAGATTAGATCTACGAAATTAAACTGTGTCTCACCCTTTCCCATTTCATTTTATCATTACTTATGTCAGAGCCGACCCAACCCTTAAGCCATTTAAGCAATGACTTAAGGCCCCAACACAAACAAGCCCTCAATAAATTAGTATTAACTTGTTTTTATCAATTATCAATAAATATAAATACCCAAAAAATCTTGTTTTAGAGGCCTCATTCTAGTAAATATAAAAAAATATCCTCATTTATTTAACTTATTTTTAAAATCCTTCTTCATGCATAACCCGATTTTTTTTTTTTGTAAAATTAAAACTTATATAAATCTTCGCTTTAGGCCCCCAAATTTGTGGGGTCGGCCCTGACTTATGTACGAGTTACACATTTGATAAAACTATTCCATTATGCTAGTATATATATATATATATATAGGGGGACTATCGAGTACAAACCTTGTTTCGGGTCAGAACGTAGAACCAATCTGAGTAATTGATTATCCAAATCGGATGGCCACCAAAATTCAGGGGTGGGGTGGGGGTGGGGGGTGATTGATTACGAAATCAATTACAAGATATGCATTAATTAAAAAGATATGCATTAAATCTGTGCCTTTAATTTTATGATCCAAGGGCCCAGATTGAAAGTTCTACGTTCTGACGAAATTATAAAGTTTGTACTAGATAGCTATCCTATATATATATTACCAACAAAAATATGTAGCCCCTCCCCATTTAAAAAAACTGGATCATCCCCTAAATTTTATAACCGTAACAGTGTCTTAACGAAAAAACATTTAATTATAAAATGTTATGAACACCAGTGCAAAAAATAATAATATGACTTTTTCTCTCTAGTAGTTGTTGTGCTTCTTCCTCAACAAACCCTAACGTACCTTCACTTTGTAGCCATTGCCGACAACCATCGTGACTCTGGTCATGGTGGCTTCCGGTGGCTCTCTCCCCCCCACCGTATTCTTCTCCCTCGGTCCATCACTCTTCGTCGGTCGCGCTATCCCTTCTACCCCACCACCGCCATCCAACCTTGCTCACCCACCTTTGCCCATGGTCGGGCTCCTCCGCCTCTACCTCCACCTCCAACCAGCCACGCCGGCCACTTCCTCGTGCGACGTCGTTGGGCTTCTCTTCCCCCTACTTGTTCCTCCTCTCCTACAACTCACTCTTTCGCCCAGGTCCGACCCCTTTAGTCTGTCGTGGTCCCGCAACTCCCTCCTCCAGCCAGCCCCACCTCCCCACTGTTTGTTACGCCGTCCTCCTCCCCCCCGCAGTCAGATCTACCTCCATTCGTCCAGATTCACCGCCTTGGTGTCCATATCTGCCGGCCACAGCCCGTCCCCCCATTCGCCTCTATCCCCCGTAGATGACAACGATAGATCGAAACTCCACCTCATCGGCTTAATCCCCCAACGACGACGACCATATTTTCTCTGGCCAGATGGTCAGATTTGCACTCAGCTTTCGTTGGAACATCGTAGTCTGAGCCACTCAGTCGTGCTCCTAATTTTCGTGTTTACCCTGCCATACCATTTCATCACCCTCAAGAGGATCTGATATGTTCTCGACGGTGTCGCCCACATCGCTCCATACATCAGAGGCCAGTCGCGAGTAGCTCTTGGTCGCGGTTCTTGGTTATTTTTTTAGCATTTTATTTGTCTTTTGTTTGTCCTCCTTGTCGAAATCTCGGATCACTAGTAGGTGTGTGTGACTGCTGTCTCTGGTGGCGTGTCTGGTCAGGACTCTTGATCGGAAAATCTCTCCGAAGAGTTGATAAGAAAGACCGACCTGGGGCTGCGTCGCCCGTCTCGAGAGCTATTCATCTCGCATTCTTCGAATTTTGGAGAACGACCGATATATATAACACTTGTACTGTTTGGTATGTATCATTCGATTTTTAAAATTTATTCATTCATTAATGAATCTTTCTATTCAAAATAAAAAAATATAGAAAAAAGGGGTACATATGTGCTTTCTACCTAGGGAAACTACAAAATTGTCGCATTTTAACGAATTTGTTCTATCATTCTCCAAATTAATTCACAAATTCGTCTAAAATAATTATCAAATTGCCACTGCTCCTCTGTTCTTCGTCCTCTCCTTCCACCCGCCAATAGTCGTCGCATCTCATGCTTTTCTCAGGTTCAGCAATCTTTCAGTAATCAGTTCAAGTCAGTTTTGACAGATCTCTTCCCAATTCATTCTTTCTGTTTCTCTTTGATGTTGTGCATGTCTGATTTGTTTTCTGCATTTTATTTTTCAGGTTTTGATAAAAAAAATGGCGTTAAAGCGGGGGCGTAGGAACAGAAGCGCTGGATCTCAATTCTCCATCGTCGTTCTCGTCTTCTTCTCCGTTTTCGCACCCTTGATTTTCTTCGCCGGTCGTGGCCTCCGCATTACTACTGGTCAGTTCGCTGTCTTCTCTTCATCATATAGCTCTAAATCCGACTCAATCACTGCCTCCACTGTCACTGTACTCAAGACTTCTTGCTTTACTTCATTTTAGAGTTCTTGTTTGTCCAATTTATGCGAGGCAAAATGTAGGAAGTTATTACCCGTGAAATGCTTGAGAGTGGACACTTTTAGCTGTTTTTTGCTGTCAGATGACTTATTTGGGTTGGTAGTTAACATTTGACAGTCTCTTATTTAGTCATATGATGAAGATTTATATATTACTTTGCAATAGCATTATCTTGAAGGAATACTACACTGAAGTGCTATTTTCACTGTTTGACCATTCACTCTCTGATAGAATGATAGTGAATTGAAGTGCCATTTAGAGTATTATTTACTCTGATATGGTGGGAGGCAGTCTATATGTGTTATGGACTAAGAGAGTAAATGTGCTTCTGTCAATTGGTAGACTCATTAGTCACTATAGTATAGCATGTTGTGTTCAATGATTCCAGGGTTAGAGTCAGTTTGCGCTCAAGTTAAAGTGGTATGTACATATAATTACACTGTTCCAAAGCATATTGATGTGTTTAAACTTGCGCTGATAAGTCGCTGGACAATGGTGTATATGATTTTCTCGGAATGAGGTGCTCAAGTTGAATACTTGCAGCTTTCAGTGGTCATGCAGAGCATTTGTTGGTTCTAGATTTAAGTATCACCTGGATGACAATCACCGTGAGAGGGAATTGGTGTCACCGGTAAGGCTTTAAAACTCGGGATCGATCAAAACTCGGCGAGGCGACAGATAAGGTGTTTTTTGACTTATCGGGGAGATATCGGTAAAACTCGTTTTGTATTAAACATATATGTGTATGTGTATTCATATAATACATATATTGATCGAATATAGTTCAAACAACAATAAGCATAAAACACGTTTTTAAAATAAAAACACAATTGATCGAATTTGACTGAGTTTTGGCCGAATTGAGTTTGACCGAATTTTGGACCGATTTCCACTTATTGAACTCGGTGGTTAAGCTCCTGAGTTCTCCTTGAGTTTTGCCGAGTTTTGGAACACTGGTCATTGGGAAAAAGCTGCTTGTCCAACACATGCTATGAAGAGCATGCTAGTTGACCTTCATAGGCCATAAGAATTGATTACAAAACTAACTGACATAGTACCAGAGTTTGAAAGAAAAAAAGGCAATAAAAAGTAATAGATGTATGGAGAAAGAGAAGGGAGAAGTATATGCAATTTTGGTTATATTTGATTAAACTCCTCAATAATTGTTTTCTCTCAGCCTCTTGAATTCAACATCCAACCAATAGCCGTGGAATGCAGGACTCATATGCTTGTGGAGAAACACTTAGATATGGTCCAAGGTTGCAAGGTTAAGAGTGTAGGTCGGATAGGAGAGCAAATGTTGTGAGCAACAATAGTAAGCTGAATGCGCATCCTAATTCTAAGGGACCACATAATACCCATTGCTTCATTTGTAGTCTATTTTAAATCTATCAGGTAGACTGTACTGGTATTCTCATCCTTTGGCTCTTAAAGTTCTATTCTCTGTGCATCGTTTTGCGTGGTCAAGATTCTAGCACTTGTCACCATATGCTATGTATTTTGTTTCAGCTTGGTTATGAACTCTTAATTCAATTTAATCTTGCTAGAGTAGTCAAAGTAAATTTAGGATTTTGTTGCCGTTACTTTTTCACATTTAAGTTGGTGTTACCATTATCTCCTCTTTCTTGGTAGGTATTTTCAAAGATCAGTTCTGAGTGAAATTTGTTACTGTTATTATGCAGATCAAAATGGTAGTTCAATTGGTCATGGAAACCAGGTAGCTGTTTTTTTCCCTTCAATTTTTCTGTGCCAACTGCTTGTTGAATCTCTCTTTAATTATTAAAGTAAATGTGTTGTAAAAATACTTCGGCTGAGTTCACAGAATGTGGAATGGGCAGAAAAGCTGGTAGTGCAGTATGTCAAATCCCTTTTCCCTAAAGAGGCAAGTTCATACTTGTGCTATGTCAAGTTATCTATACTTCTCAGTACATTAAGGTCTAGCATTTCTTCAGTTGCCTACCCCTAACTAAATCTACGTTATAGGTCATTGATCTCATCACAACCAACACAAATGATCCGGGGCTGTTGAGTAGTGAAGCTTTCAAAAGAAATAATTTGTCTGATTCATTGGAAGTTGTTGGCACAAACTCTGCAACTTATGGCGAATCTATCAATATGGTAGGATGAGCCTTCTGCTTTGGTCTCGATGTGTATTTAGTTTTATACCTCGCACAAATATGTACTGTATATCCTCTTCAATCTTATACTTAAAGATACTGATTGATACATGGATGAATTTTATGTCCAAAGGCACACGGAATGGCTCTTCCCATCAGAGATGAAAGATATAGGAGCAAAGAGGATAGGTCCTTTCATGGTCTGTTGCACTACAGTTTTCTGTGACCATTATTTCTTTCCTTTTTCCTCTGTTGATCTAATTGCTTTATGCAGGTGGAGTTCCTTATATACCTGAAGTATCTGAAATATCAGCTCGAAGGGTAATTCTATTTCTTGGATGTATTGCAAATTCTTATTTTCTCTAATTATAATTGTATTGACTAGGGAGCATGTATTTATGATCATAGAAATTAAGAATTGCATTATGCATAATTTCTGGCAGAATGAACTGCTTTGCCTTTGAATTCCAATATTTATTTCTGTAATTGGTTCTGCAGCAACTAAACGAGAAAAGACGTGACAAACATGCTGCTGAGTTGATTCAAGAAGATGACGGAGCAATTGTGAAACTTGAAAGTGCAGCCATTGAACGCTCCAAATCTGTTGATTCTGCAATTCTAGGCAAATACAATTTATGGAGGAGAGAAAATGAGATTGACAACTCTGATTCAACCATACGTTTGATACGAGACCAAATTATAATGGCTAGAGTGTATTCAAATATTGCAAAGATGAAGAATAAGCTCAACTTGCAGCAAGAGCTACAGACTCAACTCAAAGAGAGTCAGCGTGTCTTAGGAGAGGCAACTACGGATACTGATCTACATCTCAGGTATTAGGATTTTTGTGCATGTAGTGTACTTGACCATTTACTTTAATATACATCTCTCTCCATATACAAATATATGTTTATCTATCTATATATCCATCTAACCCTTGGATTGTCAAGATGGGAGGCTCAGATTTATATATAAAAAAACCATTGATGGCATGAATGGTAAATATGCCGAATTTTGAATTTATTTTTGGGTTAATTGCTAAAAACTACCTTATAAATTGTCCACGTGCGAAAAACTACCTTATGCATGCCCATGCTTTTAAACTACCCTATCTTTTGACCACGGTTGTCTGTCAGTTGACGGAATATTACAAAGCTTGTCAGTAAACGACCGTTGTCAAAAGATAGGGTAGTTTAAAAGCATGGACAATACATAAGGTAGTTTTTTGCACATGGAAAATTCATAAGGTAGTTTTTAACCCTTTATTTTACTACCCTGCCTCCCTAAAAATCATGGGCCATTGGATCCACTGATTTCATGTTTTTCAGATTTCATATCTTGATAATATAGATTTCATTTCTTGATGTCATAGTTTCTTGGTGTACACATATATATGCATAATGATGTTTTGATTGGGTAATTCAGCATGTAATTTGTTTGTAGTGCACCTGAAAAAATCAAAGCAATGGGTCAAATTCTGTCAAAGGCAAAAGATCAACTGTATGACTGTAAGTTGGTTACTGGAAAGCTTAGGGCAATGCTTCAATCAGCTGATGAACATGTTAGGAGCTTGAAAAAACAAAGCACGTTCCTGAGTCAGTTAGCTGCCAAGACCATTCCAAACGGAATCCATTGCTTATCTATGCGCTTAACTATAGAGTATTACTTACTTCCCCTAGAGAACAGAGAGTTTCCTAGAAGTGAGAATTTGGAAAACCCAAATCTTTACCACTATGCCCTCTTCTCTGATAATGTCTTGGCTGCATCAGTTGTCGTAAACTCGACTGTCAAGAATGCCAAGGTGATCTGTCTTAACTTGCACTTGTATCTCAAGTTTTTTTTCTTCTTCTTAAGATTGGGGTGGGTAAAGATGCCCTCATGTATTTGTTTCCTTTTCTAAATTAGTTAATATTCTTAGTGATTGGATTGATATGCTTAGTTTGACAGGAAATAACCCCTTTTTCAATGATTCGATCTTCATAAAAATGAGGCAAGTTTTGCATTGTAAACTAAAAGCTTAGACACGACAATAGTATAGAGAGAAAGGTAAGTTACTAGAATGACTGATATTTGTAGTTTACCGAACCCAGTGCTCTAAGAATTGGTCCCTTAGTATCTAACTGAACTGTTTTTTACTATTTCAAGTATCTTTCTTTTTCTTGTTTTTTTTAATGGGAAATTCCTAATCTGATTCCTAACCTAATTTGCATGTACAAAGATTCAAACTCAGGAACTGACTTATGTAGAAGTGACCTCCTTCCCTTTTGGCTGAAGTTATGTTGGATTTTTTGTTCATTTTTTTACATTCATCATTTTGTTTTCAGAATCGTCCTGCTAGTATCAAATAAGATGGTGGAGAAGTATCTTGATCATATTTGCTTGTTTTGACATTATTATTTGTTAGGTTCTGCATCTTTTATTGATTGTATCCTGTCACATGTACATGCATCTATCAACATAATGGAGAAAATTATATTTTGAAGTGATGTTCAGCTGCTAGTTTTTCATGTATATTGTCTGAAGTTTGCCCTTTTGTTGTTGCAGGATCCTTCGAAACATGTATTTCATCTTGTTACTGATAAACTGAACTTTGGAGCAATGAACATGTGGTTTCTTTTGAATCCTCCTGGAAAAGCCACTATCCATGTTCAAAACGTTGATGACTTCAAGTGGCTTAACTCATCCTATTGCCCTGTTCTTCGGCAGCTTGAGTCTGCTTCAATGAAGGAGTTTTATTTCAAGGCAGACCATCCAACCAGTCTTACATCAGGCTCTTCTAATCTGAAGTACAGGAATCCAAAATATCTTTCAATGCTTAACCATCTTAGGTTCTATCTCCCTGAGGTTTACCCCAAGCTAGATAAAATCCTGTTTCTTGATGATGACATAGTTGTCCAGAAAGACTTGACCGAATTGTGGTCAGTGGATCTCCACGGAAAGGTGAACGGTGCAGTGGAAACTTGTGGAGAGAGCTTTCATCGATTTGACAAGTACTTAAACTTTACAAATCCTCATATTGCAAGACATTTTAATCCAAATGCTTGTGGGTGGGCATATGGGATGAACATCTTTGATCTGAAACAGTGGAAGAAGAAGGATATCACAGGCATATATCACAAGTGGCAGAACATGGTGAGTTTTATTTATTTATTTATTTGATTGCTTGCTGTTGAAAAGAGTCTGTAGATATATCTATGAATATTGATAATGTTCCCTTTGTCAGAATGAAAACAGGGAACTTTGGAAGCTAGGAACATTGCCCCCAGGGCTGATCACGTTTTATGAGCTTACGCATGCGCTAGACAAGTCATGGCATGTGCTTGGTTTGGGTTACAGTCCAAGTATTGACCGCTCTGAGATTGAGAAGGCTGCAGTTATTCACTACAATGGCAACATGAAACCATGGCTTGAGTTGGCAATGACGAAATACCGACCATACTGGACAAAGTACATAAAATTCAATCATCCTCACTTACGCAGCTGCAACTTGAGTGAATGAAAGCCTTCTTCAATAGAGATTCAAGGTAGCTCAATTTAGCACACATTGTTTATTCACCATTAAAATAGCACCCGGTTCAAACTATGAACCCTAAATGAACTTTGAAGATTAGTATTTTCTGAAATGAATTTATCCCATGATTAGTCAAAGATGATACTGCAAGATCATTATCTTCTTCCCCAACTTTGTTGGACACTTGCAACAGGAACAGATAATCTCTCACTTAAATAGTTAAATGCATGTGGGCACATGAAAGCTTTAGGAAGTGTTTGAATCTTCAAAACAAAGATTTGATTCATTTATTATGTGAACCCCTGCATTTTTCCTTTTGAAAACCAAATCCCGATGCTT
Organism: Erodium maritimum; assembly: GCA_963921825.1. Taxonomy (NCBI): domain Eukaryota; kingdom Viridiplantae; phylum Streptophyta; class Magnoliopsida; order Geraniales; family Geraniaceae; genus Erodium; species Erodium maritimum. Next base: position 30,268,018 of record OY997593.1, on the reverse strand, counting down.
TAAAGCCAAAATTTGTTTCAATTTCTATGTGATTCATGAGTTAGTTGTTCACAACCGTGTTATGCACACTTACTCAATTTCATGTAAAAAAAAAAACTATTTTTAAGAAGTCATGGTAGGAGGTGCTTTTTGGCTTTCTCTCTCTTCCCTACCATGACTTCCTGTTGACGGACGACGACGAGAGAAACAAATATGCAACTTCATGGAGAGCAGTTGCGCCTCTTGTTAAGAACAAATCGCGCGTTTTTTATATATGTACCACCTTTGTATTAGGATCTGTCACAAAAGGTGGAGCACAATTAAAATGTATAAATGACTTTTTCGATTGGACTAAGAATCAACGTTGTCTTTTTTTAAAATACTTTGAGGCGGGATGAAAAGTATTCACCATATCCTTGATCCACTCCACAATCTTGAATTCCATCTCGAACTAGAAAAATGTTTGTCGAGTACATGACATTTTGTTATCTCTATAGTCATCCTCAAACGTGTGTGGAGAGAGTATAAGTGCCTATATTTTTTTTACCCAAAGCCAATGTGTCGATAAGGAGTAACCAAAACTAAATGTGTGAACGATAAAACATGAATACAATTTTGTTGTACTAATTTTGTGACTATGAAAGGTACACAAATGAGAGTATCTAATTGATCAGTGAGTCTTCTTGTTGGGTTCAAAGACGTACTTGATCACTGAATCTCTAATGGACAACAACTCGGGGAACTCCTTCTTCAACTTGGTGACATCCAATTCATTGTTGCTCCTCGGTGCTACTATCACTCTACCTTGTTCCTTCAAATCAAAATTCTCCCACTTGAAGCTCGTGTCTATATACTTTTTGTACAGTTCCAATATCTCGTTGTGACTCATCGTTCCCGGGTTTGTGAAGTTCCATATCCCTTTGCACCCTCTCTTGGCCATTTCGATCGAAATGGGCAAGAGCTCATCAATAACTGTTATGCTATTTGGTATGTTCACAACCTTCTCGTACCTCGTAATCTTTGTAATCAAGTTTCTTGGGTTGTTGAGGTCCGATGATACCGGCATTCTCAACCTTAGTGTGCACACGTTGTCGTACTTGTTTAGCAACTCCTCCACCTAACGAGCACATATGTATACATCATTCTCTGTTAATGTTTGGAGAAGCCATGGTTCCTATCTTATTTTGAGTTTTTTTCGCGATCTTAATCTGAGTTTATCTTTGTTGCATTTTCCAACTATGACCTTTATATGTATTAATAGGAACATTAGTTTTGGATGAGAAAAGTTCAAGATACCCTCAACAAAAAATGTTATTCCGTGCAAAAAAATGTCAAGCCCAACTTCAGGTTATTAACTTTTGTTGAGGGTATTTTTGTCTTTTCACATCCAAAACTAACGTCCCTGTTCATTTTAACGACACACGATACTCCCTGCAACAAAATATAAAGGTCATAGTTGGGGAATGTAATGAAAGGTAAACCAAGGTTATGATCGCGAAAACAAAACTTAAAGTAAGTTATGAACCATGCTTCCCCTTAATGTTTTGCTCGAAAGAGACAGAGAAGATATGTTCTCACCATGGCTTTTGTCTTGGAGTAGAATGATCCGGTGAAATTCGGCTTATCCTCCTCCTTGAATCCGATTCCTGATCCTTGGGGATGATCCTTGTCGTACTCAAATATGCATCCGGTGGCAAAGTTGACCATGAGCAAGCCTTGGTCCTTGCAAACCTCAGCTAAAGTCAAAGTCCCAACAACGTTGGTCCTAGTTGTTTCAAGCTTGTGTGATTCGCACCAATCCACATTAGGCCTCCCTGTGATCCCAGCGGCATTGAACACATGAGTAGGCACCACCCTCCGGATATCGTCAAGAAGTGATTTCCTGTCCTCCAACCTCGCCGACCCGTACTCAAACACTATTCCCTTGTCGTAGCAAATCTTCCCTAACAAGCCCCCAATCCAACCAGTCCTCCCATAGATGAGAAACTTCAATTCCGAACACGGGGCTTGAGAGCTCACTTGCCTTGCAATTCCATGAGAGAACACGAAGGCCTCGTCCGACGAGCAGGACACCACAGAGACTATAGGGTGAGGGTTGAGCGCAGGGGCCACGTCCCCCCACCAGTCCGGGTTCCTGGCGTACCAATCTTTTGTCATCTTGAGCCCTTCCAACCAAGGGGTCCTCTCCTCCCACCCGAGATTCTTTAACTTTTGATCGTCAAGAAAGTTCCTTCAGCCGTTTTTTTTATCAGTAAAAATAACGGTTTTTATAAGAAAGAGCTAACAGAAGTACTGAACAAAGGAAAAGAAAGCAAAAAAGACAGACGATCTCCAACATCAAATGGGACACTCAAACATTTGATTTGCAGTACCTTCCTGTCGTGGACGAACTTGATGTTCGATTTAGCCTCTAAGCCAAAGAGGTTGCAAATGTCCTCGGCCACGTCGAGGACTCGTCTCTCCCTTCTCGTCCCAATGTTGTACACATGCCCGATCGCGCCTTTGTGGAGGATCACATCAAACGCCTCAGCAACATCGTCCGAGTAGAGGTAGCTCCTCACGTTCGACCCGCTTCGCGAGGAGGATGAATTTGGGGATGAGCTTCTCGGGGTATTGGTTCGGGCCGTACACATTGTTCCCTCTGGTGGTGATGATCGGGAGGCCGTAGGATCTGTGGTAGGCCATGCCGAGCATTTCAGCGCCGGCTTTCGTGGCGGAGTAAGGGTTCGTGGGGAGGAGCTGAGAGGCCTCAGGGTTGCCTATATTGGTGTCCATGTCCGTCTCTCCGTACACCTCGTCGGTACTAACGTGGATGAACCTTTTTATGCGGCCCGTGACCCTGCAGGCCTCGAGGAGCACGTGTGTCCCATATATGTTGTTGTTTGTGAATTCGAATGAATGAATTGTCGACGTGGGTTTGGGCGGCGAAGTGCATTCGTGTACGAGCAAGTGATTGATGAGATCTGCACAGGTGACGTCGCCTTTTACGAACTTGAAATTGGGGCAGGTGAAGGAGGGCTTGAGGTTGGAGCAATAGTCCAGCTTGTCGAGCCCCACGATGCGGTACTCGGGGTTGTTCTTGGCCAGCCTGTTGGTCACGTGGGAGGGTATGAACCCGGCCGCGCCTGTTATTAGGATTCTATTTGGTTTGTATGTTGATGACATTCTGGCTCTCCTTCGATGGATCAAAATCTAATATTACCTTTGAAACGAAACCTTGTGATTACAATGCACAATCATCCTGAAAGGACAATTCGAATACCAACAACGTTTCAGGAAGGAGAGATGAAATTAGAGAGATGGTCAGAATTGGTTACAAGTTGAATGGTTCGTGTGATCTGAAAGCCTCACACTTCGGAGCCGACCAGACACATATAGAGCGACAAGAATGTTTCATTCGATTATACTACAATGTTGTTCTAAGTATAAATATGCATCTATGCTCTTCATAGTATGTAAAATGATAGGGTGGTTTACATGCTACTCAAAATGTATTACGGTTTTTGTAATTTTAAATTTCTGTTGTAGAATATGTATAACAAGTAAAAAGAATGCAATGAACTAGTTTTCCTCAAAAAAAAAAAAAATACAGTGCACTAGTCGAGTATGAGAAAGACTCGGCTAGTAAACAAATTTTAGAAAAAACATGACCCAAAATGTTTTTAAGGAAAAACTAAACACTGACCGATAGAAGTCAGTTTTTCATTGTATTTAAATGAGACTATGTACTTTAGCAAGCCTACGGAATAAGCCTCCAAATCTTAAAACACTTCTTCCTAAGACCACCATTCAAAAATTATTAGGATTAATTACACTAACTATACAATTTATAATATTCGTCTTTGGTCCGATATTGTCGGTTCTCAAAGTTAGGGTTCCGCCGCCTAATAGACGTGCGGAGGAGGGTACCGGGGAGTCCGGTAATCGTGCAGGTCTGCAGTGGGTGTGAGAGTTCGTAGTTGGTCGTGCGTTGTCGGGCGTCTACTACTGTCTGTAAGAATGGAGGAGATCCAAGAGAAGTTAAAAGGAGTTGTCATAGATAGTGATGAAGAGGAAGTGGCTGTGATTCCGGATGAGGTGCTTCACCTTGGGGGTGAGAGGTATCGGATCGGTCTGGCGGCCAAAGTTCTGTCGGATAAACGGTATAGGGAGGAGGTATTCCGATCAGTGATGCGTAACGCTTGGGATGTAGAAGGTATGGAAATACAAACCCTAAGCCTTAAGGTAACTGGTTTCTTCTTCAGGTCGGAGAGAGATGGAAATAAGGTGCTGGAGATGGAACCATGGAGTTTTTTTAACAATGCTTTGGTCGCATTAACCAAGTTTTCACCGGAGCAGAATGTTGCGGATGTAAAGTTTGATCATACGTCACTTTGGTTGCATGCTTCGAACTTTCCGTTCATAGAATTAACTGAGACGGTGGGTGAGGTCATAGGCAATCATGTGGGGCAGTTTATTGAGGCCGATTGTAACGAGGAAGGAAGGGCGAAGGAGGATTATATTCGTATTCGGGTAAGGTGGAACATTGAGAAGCCGTTGAAGAACACGACTAAACTCACGTTGGGAGAAGGAGTTAAGCCAACAGTAGTGAGGTTGCAATACGAGCGTATTCCTGGCTTCTGTTATAGGTGTGGACGTTTGAGTCATAAGGAGAAGGCATGTGATGAGGACCCGGAGATAATGAAGGTCCCGGGGAGGTATGGAGGTCATATGAAAGTGGAGCCCCCGAGACCGGTGTTGGGAGTAAGAAATGGAGGACAAGAGAGGGAAAGGGAGGGGAGGCAGTGGACTCGAAGCTATAGGGAAAGGTCTAAAACTCCGAGCTGGAGTGAGAAGGAGCGCTCGGAATCCTCGATTGGGAACTGGGCAAGAAGGGGCTCTGTCAGGGATTTGGAGCGCAGGGAGGTGGAGAAGAAGGGAGGCAAGGTTACAATGGGGGAGAAGGATGATGGAGGTGATGGGGGGCGGAGGAGCATAACTGAAGATATGGAAGAGGTGGTGGAGGGAGGAGTGGTGGCAGGACATGTAGAAGGGATTGACGGTGGGGAAAGGTTGGGTGATATGGTGAATGTGTTAACAGTGACAAAAGGGAATGGAAAGGGGAAGGGCGTGGCTGATGGTAGTGGGAGGATGGTGAAGGTAGGGAAGAATGTGAAGGTTAGGCCTAAGGGGCGAGCTGAGGTAAGTGGGGAAGGAGGTAAGGTGGAGGAGACTGACTCGAGAAAGAGGAAGATTGATGTTATTAGTGTTGATCTAAATGTGGACCCTGGCTCACTAGTGTCTGGTCTACAGGAAGATGATGCACAGGATTTGGCGAGGGTTGCTAAGCAACCCCGCCAATCACAATGATTGTCTTGGCATGGAACTGCCGGGGGCTTGGGAACCCCTGGGATGAACAGTTCATCATCGAGCTCATAGCTCAAAAGAGGCCCGACGTAGTGTTTCTTAGTGAAACAAAGGTGGAGGAAGTGGTGATCCAACGAATCAGGAAGAGTGTGGGTTTTGAGGGGGCTTTCGTAGTCAAGCCGAGGGGAACAAGTAGAGGACTAACTATGCTTTGGAGGAATAAGGAGGCGGGGAGTCTGAGAACTTTTGATAAAAATCATGTGGATTTTATGGTCACAACGGGGGATGGTGCTGTAGTAAGGTTGACTGGCATGTATGGGGAACCGAGGAGAGATTTGAGATATAACACGTGGGCGTTATTGCGACGTTTAGCAGAAGCCGAAGTGGAGGCGCCTTGGCTGGTAATAGGCGACCTTAATAATGTTATGGGAGCGGATGACACGAGAGGTTTCCAGCCTTACCCGTCAAATTTAATAACGGGATTTAGGGAAGCAGTGGAGGATTGCGGGCTTCGGGATGTGGAGATAGAAGGTCATAGATACACCTGGGAGAAAGGGAGGCATAGGGCGGATGGGATGGAGATTCAACTGGATCGGGCGTTAGTGAATCGTGGCTGGGTGGAGTTGTTTCCCGAGTCTAGTTTGACTCATGGAGGGTTGGCGCCATCGGATCATGCCCCGATAATTTTTAGAGGCGAGATGGAAAGGGTGAAAAGGCAAAGGAGAACGTTCAGGTTCGAGCAAGCTTGGACTGAGGAGGAGGAATGTGGTCGGTTGGTGAAAGAGGTGTGGGAATCGAATGGAGATATGTCACCTATGGAAATAAATAGCAGGGTGGCTGAGGTGTTATCGCAGTGGGCACGACATAAGTACAGGGAGTTGGAGAATCAGATTAGAGAAACACAAACTGAACTAAACTCCCTTCTGGGGCCGTGGGATACACAACGGGGGGCGCAGATTCAATACTTGCGATGTAAGTTGAATGAGCTGTTGAGACGGAAGAATTTGAAGTGGAAGCAAAGGGCGAAACAATTCTGGTTAAAAGGTGGCGATGTGAACTCGAAATACTTTCATGCAAAGGCTTCGTCGAGGCGGAGGAGAAACCGGATAAGGAGATTCAGGACGAGGACGGGAAGGTGGGCCTCGTGGGACACCGGTTTGGCATCGGAAATCGAGGGGCATTTCAACGAGCTCTTCACAGCGTCCACAGTATTGATCGACGAGGTGAGTGAGTTAGTACCCAAGACTATTTCGGAGGAGGATAATAACATGTTGCTGAAACCGGTTTCTAAAAGTGAAGTGAGGAAAGCGGTATTCAGCATGGAGCCGTTAAAATCACCGGGACCGGATGACTTTAATCCGGGATATTATCAGAACTTCTGGAGTACGGTGGGGGATGGAGTTTGGCAGTTGGTTCGGGAGACATTTCAAAACCGGAAGTTGCCGGACATATTAAATGAGACCAATTTGGTCTTGATTCCGAAGGTGAAGCGACCGGAAGCGATTGGGGAGTATTGTCCTATCGCGTCGTGCAATGTTTTGTACAAGGTGATATCGAAGGTAATGGTCAACAAAATGAAGAAATTTCTTCATAAAGTTATATCTGAGTCGCAAAGTGCGTTCCTGGCGGGTAGATTGATAACAGATAACATTATCATATCAGGGGAATTACTGCACCATATATGTGGGAGGAAGCAAGGGACGAAAGGACTCATGGAAATGAAACTAGACATGAGTAAAGCTTATGATCGCATTGAGTGGGGCTATCTCGAGAAGGTGTTGATGAGAATGGGATTCCATCAGAGTTGGGTGGATCTCATAATGGAGTGTGTTCGTACTCAGGTGATGTGGGTAGCTACTCAAGGCAATATATGTGCTGAAGGATTGTCTAGGTTGATTAAAAAAGGCGAAGTAGAGGGACTGTTGAAGGGTGGTTGTATTGCGAGGAGAGCGCCGGCAGTGTCCCATCTATTTTTCGCTGACGATAGCTTTTTGTTCTCAAGAGCTAATGTGAGAGAGGCTACTGCATGGAGAACTATTCTGAGACAGTATGAGGAGGCGTCGGGGCAGAAAGTGAATTTAGAGAAGTCTTCGGTGATGTTTAGCCCGAATACTAATCAAGAGACCCGCAGGGACGTGAAGGAGGTATTGGGAATGAGAGAAGTCGAGGATACGGGGATGTATTCGGGGCTCCCATCGATTATTCAACGTAAAAGGACAACCAGTTTCGCCTTTATCAGGGACCGGATTATCAGGAAATTACAAGGATGGGATGAACTCTTGTTAAGCAAGGCGGGGAAGGAATTTTTTCTGAAGGCAGTTATTCAAGCCCTGCCGACTTACACAATGGGAGTGTATAAAATACCAGCTGGTATAATTCAGGAGATTGAGGTCATCGTGAATCGGTTTTGGTGGAGTCATGATGCGAAAACAGGTAAAGGTTTGAAGTGCAAAAACTGGAATAAGCTATGCAGACACAAGCTGGAAGGAGGGTTGGGGTTCAAGTTTCTGCAAGATTTTATGTAAGAACCGTTCCCATTCAATCCCGGTCGAACCGGTGACTTTTAAGACAAGTTTGACTTTCTGTTCGAAAAGTCAACCGAGGACTCAGGAGGTCACTCGGGGCTTTTCCGGGGCCCAAAAAGCTTAGACGTCATCACGGTTGGCTTAATTGGGCCGTTTCCATTCATTTGAGTATAATATCGAAGGAAGTCAAATTTGGTCAAAACCGAGCTTTTTATCGAGTAAATACATTTAATTTGGACTGCTGGATTTTTAAATGGTAGAGAGTGGTCCCCACAATGCCAAGTGTCACTAATGGCTTGGAGGAAAGGAAAGAGGCTCAAATGACATCTCTACCCTCACTAGTTGTCCATAAAAGGGATAAGAACTAAAGGGTTTTTGGTCTTTTTCACCTCTAGGTCTTTTTAAGGCATTAGATGACACAAATTCAGCTTATTTCTCTAGTGGCAGTCGAAAATTGAGAGAGGAGGGAGAGCTTGGAGCTTCCATGGTGTCTTGAAGAGAAAGCAAGAGAAAAGAGAGACCTTTTGTATCAATCTCTACCCAAATCCTCTCCAAAATACCTTCATCTTCATCAACTCATTCTCCTAGAGGTATGGATGCTCACAACTCTCCATTTCATCTACTCTCATTTCTTGGGTTTTGTGGGTTTTGGCTTGTTGTTGATAAGCTATCTTTGTATTGGTTATTTGGAGAAGAAGTAGTGAAGTAGGAGGTTTGGATTGTGCTCTTGTTGAAGCTTTGATGAACCCATTTGAGGGTGTTGTTGTTGGGTGACTTTGGATGAACTTTTGGAGTTTTTGATTTGATTGTGATTTGGAGAATCCTTGGAAACTTGTTTATTTGTTGATTCCTACCATGGGCAGAGGAGTTTTGGAGGTACTTGATTGTTTTGGGAGCTGGAAATGGATAAAAATGGAGTTTGGTTGTGGATTTTCGGAAAAAAGGAGCTGGAGGTTGAAGAAGGGCGGAACTGCCCTGGAGCGTCACGGATCCCTGACGGATCCCGTGACGGGCGACGTCACGGCTCCGTGAGGGAGACCGTGACGGCACACGTCACAACTTCGTGACGTCTTCCGTGAGGGTCGGTGTCACGACTCCGTGACAGTGTCCGTGACCGACCAGTTCTGGGGATTTTTGAAGGTTTTTCCACCGTTTGGAGTTTGTTTTGGAGCTGAACTTTTGGAAGGGTTTTGGGGTCTTTTGTTACTGTTAAGTAGAGTCTAATTAGAGTTTTTTTGTGTTCAAAGACCACAAGACCATGAAGAACGAAAATCTTGAAGACCGAAGACCTTGCCGGTACCCGTGTGAAGAACGGTGTGGTGACTATCGATTGTGACATCAGAGTGTTAAGAGGAAGACCGCGAGGTAGGGAAAGTCTTAATTTCTTAATTAACGCTTAGTATGCATGATTAGGATAATAAAATCGGAAAGGTCCTAGAATTGCCTATAGGATGCGAATAACTAGAATAATCGTACTTCAATTACTAATAAATGGATGAGTCTAGTATGCATGCTTAGGATGATGACGATTAGTGAAGCTTGCTTTCAATACTTGGGATTGATTTACTGGTAGAGAGGCTGTGAAGAGCTCTCGGATTAGTTGTGTGCTAGGTTCACATGCTTGGTTGCTAGTTATTAGGTTAACATAAGAGTCTAATGAAACTAGATTAGCTTGTATGATTGAATGCTTAATTGATCGTTCACATGATGATTGATTGGTTGAATGCGTACTTGGTTGATTGAGGTTTTGCGTTGATATAATTGTTGATTGAACGGATGATCGAGTATGACTGGTTGTGCCACGGGGTACAATCAGGTGATGGATGTACCGTTGGTTCGTGACTGGTAAGTACGCGGTAAGTGTGGAGTGTATTGGATGTCTTTGTTGTGATGAAAGTGTGATTCGATGAGTGTTGATTGGTGACCCAGTTATGGTGTGTTTCCTTTATTCTTATTCTTGTTTGAAATGCTTGTTTGGTTCGGTACTACACCGAGGGGGGTAATCCGGTGCCGTGGTAAAGGTGGAGTTTGACAGATACAGTGAGATATTGGTTGAGTATTGGAGCCTGAGGGCATTGATTACTGGATATTACGGGTATTGATTATTGACAGATCCTGCGGGATATTTATTGATTATTGGCAGATCCTGCGGGATCTTATATGACATGGGTACTCTGGTGGATCAGAATTATGGGAACCGAGGTGATCCTAGAATCTATCCATGGATCGGAGGCTTGAGAAAGCAAGTGGTTGGCATGATATTACTCCCATTTTACTCTTATCTTTTCGTTATGTAACTTTTTATGCACTCGTTTAAGCTACGGTTATCTTTAAGAGTGCGATATTGTTATGATTATATATTTTATTCATTAGTACTACTTTGTTAATCGTATTATTATGCCATTTGTTTTATCCGTTTGAACAGTTTAAGTATTGATCTAAAGGTGGAGTTATTGAGATTTTTCCTACTGAGCGTAAGCTCATCCCCTTTGTTTCTCTTACTGTTTTATAGGAGTACCAGATGTCTAGAGTGGGCGAGGCTTGGGAGCTTCAGTTCATTTTGGGATTCATTTTGGAATTGTGTTGTTCTTTCCTGTTAAACATTTTATATCTTACTTTGTACATCGAGCTGTGACTCATTGAGAATTTCGAACGTTTACTTATATCGTTTTTGATGGAGTTTTTATGAGATTCGAGTATTTTATCAATCGTTTAGTACTTAATTTATTTTAACTCGAGTCGCGTCTCGAATCTGGTCAAAACCGGATTTGGGGCTTGACATTTTAATCTCGCCCATTTAGCCAAGCAGGGTTGGAGGTTATTGAAGAACCCGGAGAGCTTGGTTGCAAGGTTACTAAAGGCGAAGTATTATCCCGATTCAGAATTCATTGATGCTAAAAGTAAAGCTAGATGCAGCTATATATGGTCATCTTGGAGGGCCAACAGGTAGTAAGGGAGAGGGCTAGATGTTGTATTGGAGATGGGCGATCCCCTTGGGTTATGGGTCACCAATGGCTGCCGAGAGAGGTCGGGTGGTTGGACCCGATGGTGGGTGTGGCGTCGGATATGAGGGTGGAGGAATTGCTGTTACCGGGGCAGAATAAATGGGATAGAGGGAAGTTGGCCGGTCATTTCAGGCCGGAGGTGGCGGCACTAATATCCTCCATTCCACTACCAAGGCACCCGGTTGTGGATAGATGGTATTGGTGGGGCGCGAGAAGTGGGGATCTAAAGGTCCGAGAGGTGTACCGGATGCTCCAGGACCGTAAAGGGGGACGCGCAGAGGAAAGTATGGCTCGGTTCTGGAAGGTGTTCTGGAAGGCAGTTGTGCCCCCGAAGGTAAAACATATGGGATGTCGAGATTTAACGGGTTCCCTACCCACGAACGTCAACCTGAAAGGTAGGTATGTTCATGTTTTAGAAGAGTGTGGGAGGTGTGGATTACCAGAGACGGAGAGGCACGTGTTCTATGGGTGTGGAGAGGTGGCGTCGGTTTGGGGTCAGGTGGGGGCAGGAGTTCTAGGGGAAGGTGAGACACTAAGGAGCTGGTCAAATGGGGCGATGGAGAGAGGTGAAGAGGGGTTGGTGGAGAAGGTGTTGGTTTTGTGGTGGGAACTATGGAGGTCACGTAACCTAAGAGTTTGGGAGCAAAAGGTACGACCACCAGGGGAAGCTTGGTTCAAGGCCCAGATTGTACTTCGGGACTGGACCTTGGCGAACGGGAAGGACGTGTACCTGCACAGTGGGAGCCGGGTTAGGGAGAAGTTGTAGAGACCGAGTTCTGGAGAGTTGAAGGTTAATATAGATTATGTAGTGTTGGATCCTAGTAGGGGAGGAGGGGGTATGGTCTGTAGAGATGAAGCGGGAGTTATGAGGAGTGCTAAATGTCTGGTGTTTCCTAACTGCTGTGCACCTGAGTTGGTTGAGCTGTTAAGCATCAGGGAGGCGCTGCTATGGGTGCAGGAGGAAGGATGGGGAGTGAGTGTCTTCGTGTCGGACTGCTTGGGGGTGGTGGAGGCAATAAACGGTGAAGAGGAGTTACTGACCTCGTCCGGCTTGGTGATCAAGGAATGCAGGGAACTATTGCATAGTATGGAAGGTAGCAGGTTGCAGTTTGTTTGCCGGACAGCTAATACAGTAGCACATGTGTTAGCTCGTAATGCTCTAGTTTGGTAAAATGTTGATTGGGCCGTTATGGTCATTCCGGATGTTTTGTATCACGCCCTATCGGGTGATTTGAATTAATACAATAACCCAATTTATCAAAAAAAAAATACAATTTATATTCGTTCTTCGCCTAAAAGCACCTAGCTATAAAATTCTTTTGAATTGTACCTTTATTTTTCAAAAAAAATACCTTACTCTTTTTCATCTGTTTTTGGACGAAAAATCATCATGCCCAAACACATGACTAAACACAAAAATACTGAAACCACCTTTTACATATTCAACCATACATACACCCTTATTTCTCCATTTTCTCTACCTTTACAAATTGAACCCTCGCAAACCCTTGCTGCCACCCACCCTCACAAAAGCGTGTCGTTGTTCATGCCTCGCCGTGGCTAGTCCTCACCCGGAGTTCTTTCTCTTTCATTGGTATCTCCGAGCTCTTGCTTCCTCCACTTTCATCTCGACAAACCATACGTTAGTTTGTTTCCTCCATATCCGCGTAAGAGTCCCCATCTCATGACTCTTTTGAAGTTCATCAGTATAAAAGAACGTTAAGGTGATGTGTTTAATTTTATATGTATCCTCTTCTATTATGAGTAATACAAAGTTCATCTTCTTCATATATTGCGGAAAGAGAACTTGTTGAAGAAGTGCTGATTGTGTTTCATATATATTAAACTATTGATTGCAAGAACACACTCTCGGCTGGCTTCATATGATGCCCATTTACTTAATGATTGGATGATGTCACAACCAAAGTTTTCTTTGTCGAGTGCCAAAATCTATTGTAGGATGAACAACTCAACCAACAAAAAACTGTTGTAACAAGAACAGCTCAACCACAAAAGGCAAAGAACTCCAAACTATTGTACTCGCTCGACAACGGAAAAAAGAATGAGTGATAGTCTCATCTCCCCAGTCGCACCTCCCATACCCCTGGGGCCCTTGAATCCATCTCTTAGCCAACGTCGCTCCAACTAGCAAGATATCATGGAAGAAACGCCACAGGAAAACGCATACCTTATGGGGAATATGGAGCTCCCAGAGTCTGTTCCACCACGTATGCATTGTAAGATTACGTGTTTCATAAACAAGACGGAAAAAATATATTTGTTCATAATCCATAAATTCCTAGGTTCATGTATCATGTAATGACTAATCTAGTGCATAAATTTAATAAAGATTACCTCATTGTAGAGAAACGTAAGTGTTTTCCTATTAACGGTAACCACACAATGATGTCTATCCATTGTCAAACGCTCGAAACCTCACGTCTAAGCGGCGCCGGCGCCGTCCCTTGGGGAGATCTTCATCAGAGTTCGTCATGGCTCCCTTCTCCGTGAGCACTCGTCCCCATGCTCATAGAAGGAGCGTTGTTCGCAACGAAAGTGTGTTTCGTCTGGAGCCCCAGTTCTAGACTCGAAATCGATTAGAATCAGTCGTTGCTGACCGAGTCCCCTCGTCTCTTGTGTGCAACATATGGTGTTCGGCTTGTCGCATCATCCGATCATTCCATATAGTCGGATCTCTGGAGTCCAGGGCCTTCGTTTGTCCTGAATCAAAACTATCATGTTTCTGGGTTGTGCGAGTTCTTCAATTTTAATTGGGATTGAAAGTTAAGGTTGATGAAGGGAGCTCCTGCTCGCCGGTTTGAGAAGGGTGGGGAGCTCCTCTAATTCTCCTTTTGTTCAAACTTGCTTTCTCTATACGAATAAATTGCTCTATCATCTATAGTCTGTTGTCCAAGGTCAGGAGCAAGGATCGAGTAAGGGCCAAATATAGGACATGCAAGGACTGTCGAACCAGTGGTGGTGGGAAGAAGAGTCCTATTGTTTCCCCTTTAGGATCAGGGCTTGGTGTTGTTGTTGCGTCTAAGGTCAGGAACAAGGATCAGGTGAGGATAAATTATGTGGTTGGCATTACTCCTACCATTGTAGGCGGTGGAAATAAGGGTCTTGACGCTTCAAGGTCAGTGAAGTTTGAAGGAAGAAGGGTACTATCATCTCGGCATTGATTAATACAAGGCTTCAGGTGGAGGTCAAGGTCGAGCTCTTCCTCTACAATCTTCCATATGGCACAACGTCCGATTGGGTTCGTAATGTCCTGGGTTCCTTTGGTGAGATTGTCTCAGTTTCCATCTTGAAGAGACCGAGTCGTCAAGGGTCTTTTTTCGGTTTCGTCACTTTCAAGTCTAAGGATTCTGTTCAACAGGTAATCGACTCTTACAATGGATACAAACTTAAAGGTTATATCTTAGTTATTGCCTTTGCTCGTTTGGGGAAGCACATGTCTCGTCTGGTGGTTACTCGTTCCTTTGTTTTGCATTCACTAAAACAAAGCATCGAAGCTATGGAGTCAGAGGTATGTCTGGGATTGTCCGGAGCTCTGGTGCCCTTACCAGAGTCCTCTGCGTGTGCTTTGGCAGTTCTGGTGGATAGTGGAAAACAAGGCACGAGTTCCGTTAGTTCCGGATCCGATCAAGTGGTAGGTTCTCCCGTCGACGATCTTGCTTCTCAGTCCGCTTTAAATTCCAACGACATGGATTCCCTAAATCCTGGATCTCAATTGAAGGCGGATTTGGCATTGCATATGTTGGACCTTGTAGCTGAGCACGCCAGTTTTGGTGCATATGTTGAGCCGTCTCATCTGTCCCATTCACTAGATGTAGCTGGATCGGGTGGAGGGGGTCGGGTTGTTGTTGGGCCTGACTCTGTAAGCCCGTGTAGCTGATCGTGATGTTGGGGTAGTTGTGGGGGGGGGGGGGGCGAAAATCTATTTTCTCAAGGGAGCTTAGAAGGGGGTGACGATAGTCCTTGGAAAGAGGCCCTCATGAAACCCTCGACAGTTTGGGGTCAGTATACTATGAAGTGTACTTACTCTGGCAGTGTGGTTAATACTTCCAGGCCTGTAACCCGATTTATGAGTCAAGTACATGCCCTCAAAGTTTCACCTTCGATTGTGGACGTTTGGAACCAGGCGGCGTTCCAGGCGTCTCTTGATCTCAAATCTCTTGCAGGCATTAAGAAGGATTCCGGTGGAGGTTGATTCTTTTTTTCTTAGGAAGATTTTTTAGATCTTTATTTTTTCTTTAATAGGTTTTGCCTTTTTAGCTCCATTTGGGAGTTCTTTTGTACTCGCGCTCTTGATCTTTTTGATCTTTAGACGCTTTCCACCCTGGAAAGTTTGTCTTCTTTTAAATAAATTTCTGAGCTGATCCAAACAAAACGGTATCCACACGAGTAAGATTATTCCACAGTTGAAGCTTGCTAGTAGCCCTCGAGCTTTTCACTCTTGTTCTCTCTATGTGATGGCAAAAAGTTGCAGCGCTAATGCTTGTGATTTTTAACTACCACTAGTGTTAGATTTATAGGATTTGATTTTCCTTAAATCAAGTCCAACTAGACGGGGATTTGAATCATAAAGGAGTCTTGTTTCCTTTATTCTAGTCCAACTAGGATTCCTCTTTTGTGTAAACAATTCTAGAATTATCTTTTATTTTTCTTATTCTAATTAAATATATAAAAACGGACGCACGTGAAAGATAAAGAAGGTGAGACATGTACCGAAGCTGAAATGGAATCTGATTTCCGTTGGTAACTTGATGATGAAGGTGAAAGATTACCTTTGGCCAAAGTCAATGGAAAGTGGCAAAGGGTGCAATGGTGATTGTTCGTGGTCAAAAAACCAGAACCCTCTAAATGACAACAACTTGCCCCGACTCAGCAGTTGTTGTTGAATATACCCAGAAGACCGAGTTGTGGCATCAACGATTTGGGCATATGACCGAGAAAGGTATGAAGATTCTCGTCAAGAAGGGAAAGACTTCATAGCTGAAATCGGTGAATCACCATTTGTGTGAAAGTTGTGTGTTTGGGAAACAGAAGAGAGTGAGTTTCTCAAGTGGAGGAAGGGAGCTTAAGACAGAGAAATTTGCATTAAATCACACCGATGTATAGGGACCCACCCCGGTAGTTTCCCTTGGAGGGTCACATTATTATGTGGCATTCATAGATGACTCAACCAGAAAGGTTTGGGTGTACTTCATGAAACACAAGTATGATGTGTTCAATGTTTTCAAGATTTGGAAAGCTTTGGTTGGGAACGAGACAAACTTGAAGATTAAGAGTTTAAAGTCTGATAATGGTGGGGAATACATTGACGGTCCCTTCAGAAAATATTGTACTCAGAACGGGATCAAGATGGTTAAAACCATTCCAAAAACACCTTTGCAAAACGAAGTAGCGGAGAGGATGAATCGGACGCTGAACGAGCGTGTAAGAAGCATGAGACTATACTCCTAGTTACCGAAGACATTTTGGGCTTATGCGGTTAACATCGCGTCGTATCTGATCAATCGAGGACCGTCCGTTCGTTTGAATTTCATAATTCCAAAAGAGGCGTGAAAAGGAAAAGAGGTAAACTTATCTTTTCTAAAAGTATTTGGTTGCTTGTCTTATGTTCATATTGATGCCACTTTTAGAAGTAAACTTGATGCAAGATGTAAGAATTGTTATTTTTATTGGTTATGGTGATTCCGAGTTTGGTTATCGTTTATGGGACGATCAAACCTGAAGATCATCAGGAGCGCGGATGTCATCTTTAATGAACATGTTCTCTACAAAGACAGGTTGCTACAGACTCCAGAGGGTCGAGAGTCCGAGAATGTAAAATCAACAATGGTTGACTTGAGAGAGATTCCTACAAGCGAACCAGAATGGGGTATGTCAGAAAAAGATGAACCTGAAATTCAAGAAGAGATTCAGGAAGATAATGACCCGAAAGTCGAAGAAAAAACACGGACCTTCGTCATACGCCGATCTTCTCGGATAAGAAAGTCGACACAAAGTTTCTTGCTGTTGTTGGACTTCATCTTGCTTACTAACAAGGGAGAGCCTGAATATTATGATGAAGCAAAGAATGTTGAGGAATCGAGCAAGTGGGAGTTGGAAATGAATGATGAGATGGACTCACTATTGTCAAACCAAACATGGGAGCTAGCTGAGCTTCCGACTGACAAGAAAGCGTTGCAAAACAAGTGGGTCTACCAGACTAAAAAACAGCATGATGGAAGCAAGTGCTATAAAGTGCGGCTGGTAGTTAAAGGTTTTCAACAGAAGGAAGGCATTGACTACACCGAGATTTTCTCCCCAGTTGTTAAGCTGGTGACTATTCGAACAGTTCTTGGGTTAGTGGAAAAAGAAGATCTACACGTTTAGTAGATGGAAGTGAAGACGACTTTCCTTCACTATGAGTTAGAAGGAGAGATCTACATGAGGCAACCAGAGGGTTTCGAGGTAAAAGGCATGGAGAAGATGGTGTGCAAGCTCCAAAAGAGTTCGTACGGTTTAAAACAAGCTCCAAGGCGGCGGTATAAGAAATTCGACAGCTTCATGAAGAAAACCGAGTTTAGTAGGTGTGAGGCAGATCATTGCTGCTACTTCAAGAAACTTGGGAATTCGTATTTGATAATGTTACTCTATGTTGACGATATGTTAATAGCAGGAGCAGATCTTACAGAGATTGAGAAGTTGAAGAAGAGGCTGTCGAAGGAGTTCGAGATGAAGGATCTTGGGACTACAAAGAAAATCCTCGAGATGAGGATTACATGGAGGAAAGAGGGGCTGAAATTGTCACAAGAAGATTATGTGAAAAAGGTCGTGAAAAGGTTCAACATAGACGATGCCAAGTCTGTTGGAACTCCTCTAGGCAATCACTTTCGGTTGTCCAAAGGCGACTCGCCTGTGATAGAAGAGGATAGGGAGTACATGGACAAGATTCCCTACGCTTCGGCTATCAGAAGTCTTATGTACACGATGGTATGCACGATATCGGACATTGCACATGCGGTGGGAGTTGTGAGCCGATTTGTTGGTGATCGGGGCAAACAACATTGGAAAGTCGTGAAGTGGATTTTCAGGTACCTTAAAGGAAGCTCAAGTACGACACAGTGCTTTAGAAAGTCCGATTCGGGAATTAATAGGTTCGTTGAAGCAGACTACGATGGTGACATTGACAGTAGAAAGAGTACGGCTAGTTGTGTTTACACATTCGGATGTAGTGCAATTAGTTGGGTTTCAAGGTTGTAGAAGGTAATCGCTCTTTCTAGTTGTGAGGCTGAGTACGTGGTCGTGATGGAGGCTACAAAAGAGATGATTTGGCTTCATTCTTTTCTACAAGAGTTGGGGCATAATCAGAGTGTTCTTCAATGCGACAGTCAGAGCATCATTCACTTAGCGAAGAACCCAGGGTACCATGCTCAAACGAAGCATATACAACTTCGTTACCACTTTATCATAGGGGTTTTGGAGAACGAGATGCTAGTTCTCGAGAAGATCGCAGGTAATGAGAATCCTGCGGACATGTTTACAAAGGTCGTAATGAATGAGAAGCTGAAGTTGTGTTCAAACTCACTGGTTTAATTGAGTGAAGACCTCAGCCGCCGCTTGTAAATGCTTAAAGACAAGTGATCGAGATTAGTCTTCAAATCGGAGATTGTTAGGTGGTGAAGCCTAATGGGCCTTGTGGGCCCTACTTCTAGGGTTTCCTTTTCTTTGTCTCATGTGTGTGCCTATATATATGTTGTAGCCGTGAGTTAATGGTGTAGCACAAAATGAATAAAGGTAGTATACAATACATGTCTGGGAGGCAAAACATAGAGCAATTGGGTGTAAAATAAATACTCTATTAGAGATTATAGTGGATCGTGTTTACAGGCGACAACTGGACGTAACTCCTATTTTGGGGGTGAACTAGTATACATTCTGTGTCCTTTTTTTATTCATCGTTATTTTGTTTCATCGTTCTTTGGAGATAGAAATTAGGTTAAATTATTTTTACAGATAAAGTTGGTTATTTGGGTTATGCTTAGATACGGATACATACATATGAGGTATATGGGTTATGGTCATTGAAGACAATGCCGATGGATAGAATAATTCTCACGTCTTTCTCTACATTGCGAAAAACTCTCAGACTTAGAATGTTCTGCGAAAAGTAGACGGATCTTTCAATGGCGTCAAGGCCAATAATGTCGAGACCCTAGTCGACAACGTCGAGAATGCCCAGAATTCTATTCAAATTGTTGAAAATCTTTCTTCGCACTCCACACTTCAACCCTAACCATCCTACCTATTTCTAAGTTTCAAGCCTCCATCCACATACTCTGTTAATATCCGTCATCGGTGTCTACAAGAATGCAACGAGAGACCGAGATATAAAAACGCCTAGATTATGCTAAAAAAAGATACTAAAATGCTACTATTTGTAGCCTTTCCTCTTACCACCTCATGAAGAAAAAGAAAGTCAATTTTCAATCGAAACGAGAGTCTAAATGCCTAATCAAGATCCATATCACCAAAATAGTTTGAAAGGTCTTAAATAAACACTACATGATAAAGATATATTATTCACATCCTATGGATCATTTTATTAGATGTGTAATGAAAAAATTAAATGAAAAGCTAGGACGAGGGATAAGAAACTATATGAGATTAGTTAGAATTTACCATGTCCTTTCGTGATGAAAACTAGAAAAAAGAATGAAAATAAATTTGGGTCTCAAATGTAGAGCATGTGAGTGATTCACAAACTTTTTTTACCTAAACTACCATTACCTTCCATCAAGAGTGATGGTATCAACAGGATTAATCGATGAAGCTGCAGGTGCCTCTACGTCGCCACGAACACGGTTCATCGAAGGCCTCGGAGGCATTCCAAAGAACTCACTCTCACCTTCCAACATTTCCAACACCCTCCTCATGGAAGGACGACCAGTCGGATTCATCTGTATGCACCAAAATGCAACCACTATCATCTTCTTCACCATCTTCCTCTCGTCCTCAGTAGCATCTCCCAACTCCATAAACTCCTCGAGGTGCTCGATATGGTCGTACATCAACGTCGAAAAATCCACATCGTTGAGTTGCTCCGCGACAAAAGAATCAGCATTCTTCCTCTTCCCCATCATTTCCATCAACAACATCCCGAAACTATACACATCGGCCTTGGACGACACGCCTCCAATGCTCTTGTAAAACAACTCGGGAGCCATGTACCCGGGTGTTCCTCGTATGGCAGTGACACATACCACACATACCATGCTATCACCCACCCCGTACAACTTCGCCAGCCCGAAATCCGAAACCTTGGGCACAAAGCTGTCGTCCAAGAGTATGTTGTGAGGCTTGATGTCGAAGTGCAATATCTGCATTTCGCATCCCTGATGCAAGTACTCGATCCCGCGAGCCACCCCGAGGGCAATCTCGTTCATTCTTGACCACCCAATAGTAATACTCCGGTTAGAGAGTAACTTATCTAGCGATCCATTGGACATGAAGTCATAGACGAGACATAAATTCGACCTGTCCAAGCAGAACCCAACTAGTTTCACCACGTTAATGTGGTGAATCCTCCCTATGGTGGCGACTTCGTTGATGAAATCTTTCCCATGGTTCTTATTAGCCTTGTTTAATAGTACCTTCACGGCCACGTACTGTCCGCTTCTGAGCTTGCCTTTGTACACAGTGCCGAAGCCTCCTTGACCCAATTTGATCTTGAAACCTTGTGTCATTGTCTTGATTTCGGGATACGAGTAATGTATTAAGTAGTTTTGGTTCCGTAAAAACTCCTCAATTGTATCGTCTACGGATGAGTGCCTTCTCCGCCATTTATATGCTATAATCGCAATCAGACCAACTATTCCAAGACAAGTTCGTAGGATCAACACACCTGAATACATTTTAGCACCATTTTATAAATATATGAAGTGGAATCATAAAACTCAAAAAAAGTGATGTTTGAGATTAAAGTGTTAATTACCTATGGTCGTCCATATCAGAATAAAAGGCCCTGTCATCATATGAAAAACTTGTAGCATCAGAACTGGGCTTACGGGATTAGAAAAAATCTTTTTTTTTATCGTAATCATGTTATTTTCTTGTGAAAGACCTTTCCACCATCAAACGAATTAAGTATAACTAAATTTCTTTATAATCATTTAAGAGCATCTTCAACAGTAAATTATTATGCAGCGGTTTGGAGTAATCAGTAGTAGTTTGTCTCTTTTGGTATTTCTTTCCTTCAAACCACCGCTTCTAATCATTACACCTCCAATGGCAAACCCACTACTAGTGGTTTGGAGTAATGGTTTGTACTTTTACTGTTTAAAAAAAAACCTCAAATTAAACTAGTTATTTTATTAATGCAAAATATTTGAATACATAAACTAATTAAAGTACGAACGGTAATTAAACATAAGATAATTAAACCTACAATAAACTAATAATTAAAAAACTAATTGTTCTTTGATGCAATGTGCGCATGCCACTTCGGGTGATCTTTGAGAATTTTCCACACCTCACGTTTAGTCCATTTTGGATATTTTTTTCTCGCATTCCTCCACGACTGCTGCATAGATTTCGTCGGGGGATACCCCTTCTTTGATGTGTTTCTGGTATTCCTCACCGAACACCTTTCACTTTTTTGCTAAGACGAAGGAAATGTTCCTTCATCTGCTTCTCCGACCGGCACATCCATTTTGAATTGCAGTCCAAGATGTAAGTGCTCCAGAATTTTTTCCAATAATTCCCCCGACCTCAGTGATGATGAGCCAGGTCAATGTCTAATGCATCTCTTCATCATCGGTCCAAAGGGGACCAGTTACCCAAGAAAAAAAGATCATTGCAAACGCGAGAAGAAGTAGAGAATTAGAGAGAGAGTTGGAGAGATTTTGAGAGGTGTGAATTGTGAAGGGGGGTAGGCTGATATTTATAGGGAAAGTTGGGGAGCTTTCGACGTGGCTGTGACGACGCAACGCACGCTATTCCCCGAATAATGTGCGCGCACTAAAACAGAGGCACCACAAATTCGAAAAAAATTGAAAAACAGAAGGAAAAAAACAACAACTAATATATTTGTTCATATGGAAAATCCGGTTACAATTTGTAGGCTACATCAGATAGACGGAAAACGGTTGGCGAGAATTTCCATTATCCGTCCACGAGAGGCCCATTCCTCTGGAGTCATCTGCGAGGTGTCTTGGCTCTGCATTGGAATCAACATTTGCATGATTTCTCTCTGCATACTTTCTTTGGTAGCCATGATTTGGGTTTGGTTCGCAGTCATTGCAACCGAACGGTCTCCAAACTCTGAAAGGAACTGCACTACCTTGGGTGGAACGATCGGGTCCGCCTCCACTTGTTTCCCTTTTCCTCTTGCTTTTGCCTTGGCTTTTTTTTGGCCGGTTGGACGCTCCTCCTGTGGAAGTGATGTCAATTCGTGCTCATGCTCGTCGCCCAATGTGTAGTTGTAGTTGTCATCCAACCTTGTACGCTTGCTTGCTTCACTTACAACGTCTAGGTCAATGTCAACGTCACAGTACGGTGTCTTTAGGTTCTTCCACTTTGGTTGCTCCCTCATGATCCTTTAAACATGCTTCCAAGAAAACTCACGCTTCTCCTCCTCTTATACTCATCTTCAGCGGCTGCTATGATGTCAGCTTCACTTCTCCCACTAACGATATGGTCCTCAATCCATGAATATTCTACGTTCCATTTGGTTACTTTTCTTTTGATCGGATGCCAGCGGTCCTTGCAATTCTTCCAGGTACGGAATGGCTCGTGTGCTTTCCTCGTCGACTCGAACTCAGCTCCGACCTATTTCCAATACATGTCGTTCTTCTGGTTCTTCCTTATGATGTTATCCAGAGAATTGTTGAGCCACGCCCTCGCAAACCGTTCCTCCTCCTCGATGCTCCATTTTAGCCGTGGCCCTAAACTTTTTGTCGGCGCGGCCTTCTTTCCCTTCTTTTTTGATTGACTGGTCGGAGCAGATTGAGAAGGTTGCTCGTTTGGGGTTTGCGATTGTGGCCATTACGAATGTGGAGCGGGTTGAATTGTGCGGGAATTGAGTGGGTCGGGTTCAGGAGGGAGGAGTAGGATTCGATGTGGCATGTAAGCTCTTCTTCCGTGTGCACTGAGTCCTCAAGTTTGAAGTCGTCTAAGTCGAATTCGATGTTGGAGGGGTCGGTCATTGGGGAAACGATGTGGAAAAAATTAGGTAGAAAGGAGAGAAGAATAGAAGAGGGTGTGTAGAAGAGAGGTGTGAATTGTGGGTAGGGGTGGTTGTGTATTTATAGGAAATATTAGGGTTTTTTAATTTAGTTGGCGCCACGTGTCGGTGTGGGACAGACCCGCCGACTAGCCGTTGGGCTAGCGACGACACGTCGCATCGTGGTAGGATCCTGAGGCGACAGCCTACGACGGCATGCTAAACCACGGCTCCAGCGATGGAGCGCCGTGGTAGAGCCTACGACGACACGCAAACCACGACACAACAGTGACCGTTGGAGCTACTCTAAGACGGAAAAACTCTCTCTATGTATGGTTGATTAGCAAATATAGTGGCTGAGAAACAGAAGAAGGCTGGCAACAGGACAATATTTCCTCTTTCCATCTCTGGTTATGGAAAGAACAAGACTACCTCTTCATCTACTAATAACCGGTTATTCGTCCATAATATTCCACCCTTTTCTACCAATCGTTGGCTCGAAAAAAAATTAGTTTAGAAGGTATTATCATCTATTTGGAAGTATCTTGAAGACCCAATGTCACAGGAAAGTGGCTTGCCTTTATTCTTTACATGGAACAAGGAGCCTTACTCAGAGCTATTAGAAGATTTAACGACTTGGTCTGTAGTGGCCATCGTTTATTTGTGGCTAAAGCTTGGAGGAGAAAACTCTCAAACAAATATCACTTTTCTATTTCAAATCAACACTAGAGAATAGCTCAGCCCACATATACTCAACAAAAGTATGGATTAGAGATGAATCTTTCTTTGTGAGGCTCCATTCTTACTAAGAAATGGAGCATAGTCATCTGGCTTTACTTCACAACAATCTAAGTGTGGAAGCCATCTGGAGGGAGATATTTTTGGACGGTGTTTATATGAGATTTTTGCGAAATAGAATTGCTCTCACCATTGCTCAACCGGGACCTCTTGAGAGATAGGAGGTTGTAAGTGGCTTACGATTATCCTTTACAAGCATATTATGTGCCAACAGGGGGAGTTGTTTGGCTCTGTATACAAGGGTATCCTTATCAACCTTGGTGCGAGAAGATTTTTGAAACTTGTGTCACTAATGCTGGGACTCTGGTATTTGTTCATCCACAGACAAAGGTTTGCTCTCATCTGGATTTTACATTGGTACACTTTGAGCTGCTTCTCTCTCTTGTTGTTGTTGAAACATCTCCAGTCCTCTCTCTGGGAACTTTGTCGGTGAATGTTCGAACTTGCCAGGTGGTAAGAGAATTGTCAGAATTATACGGGAAGTAGTGGAAGTTGGATCATTAAATGAAACTACTATTCCCTCTCAAATAGTCAGTATTTAGAGCCCCTCTACTCTACAAGTTCGAATTTATGAAATTGGGCTTCATTCTCAAAGACCAAATTTGTTCTCCAATAGACTTCTTCTCAAGGGTAAAACAAAGAAACAACAAGTTTCTTATGTATACACCACTAGGTCGAGAAAGGAAATAGTGATTAATAATTCCGTGGAGATTACAACTTCAGAAAAGAATCGTTCTCGTACTTTCCATTCTGCATGTAGAGAATCAGAAAATCTTAAAACTTGGAACTACTGCAAAGCTCTAAGACTTAAGGCTTGTGTGGTAGATGATCTGGTTCAGATAAGTTTGACAATATGGAAGCTGAAATTAATCAAAGAGTGCTATTTAATACTGATTTAGAAGAGGAATGTGTGGATTTAGCTGAGGATGTTGATCTTCCATTAGAAGGGGCTTCCCCTTCTTTTCCTCACTAATTTTCTCAACGAGGATCCTCTCTTGTAATGTGATAATATATTCCTCCGTCCATAAAATAGAGAGGTATTAGACAGATTATCTAGAGGCATTATAAAATAAAGTCCTTCCTTGTTACTGTTGTAGAAAACAAAACAACATTCGATTAATACGGACTTTCTAAGATCGTGTGATTTGAAAGATGGGTTGGAGTTCATTTGGAGGCATTCTAATTACTTGGCACTCCTCTTAGTTTTCCTTAGGCTAGGTAAAGAAACTTGATCAGACAGTTATGTGGTTTGGCAAGTACATTCCCTTCCCTTAGATGTTCATCTCTATATCATAAATATTTATCATCCTTGATGCTCTAGCTAAGGTCTCTATTGTTCGATACTTTGAGAACCAAATTCTCTTTGATCAATTCCATGTTCATTTGTGTGAGGTGTTGTCAGCCTCTAAAAAATCTCCCTCACGGGTCAATCTAAACAACTCATACTCGTTTACTCACTTTGTGGACAACATTGGTGTTTTGGTTCTATCTTTAGTGGGAGGGAAGTATTTTTGGTTTGACCCTGACACTATGTCTTCTAGATTGGATAGATTTCTGGTGTCCCTAACTGTTCTAACCTCTTTTCCTTCTCTCACTCAAGTGTGTTTCTTAGAGACATCTTTGATCACAGGCCTATTGGTCTGACAGAGAAGTTCATAGATTAAGGACCTAAACCTTTCAGGTTTATTAATGATGGGGACTCTCTCTCCCTTTTAATATTTTATTATCATAAGTCATTAAATTTTTGGATATGTCTATTCATTGGTTTGAGCATCTTTTTTAAAGGAAAATAGGTTGCATTAATCAAATCTGGATTACAAGTATCAACAACATGGGTTAAACCCTAAACAACCGAGATATAGGTCGGTACCCCGGACCTTCTAAAACAATAAATAGAAGTAGAAGGAAAATTGGAGATACGCTCAATTACGCATGGCCAGGGATCTAGATACTCAACCGGGTGGTTGTCTTGACTTGCGAGATGATGACTAGAGTCATCCCAAGGAGCATGTCCCCTCGAGATAGAGCTACATCCATAATGGGACACCGAAAAGACTCATCCATTTCCGAGCCCAATGGGTTTCCATCCCCCATTATGTCCCGACCCTCGAGGGGCCGAGTTAGGATTAGGGTCCCCGTCAAAACTGAGGCCTAACGGTGTAGATAGTTACGGGTAAGCACACTTGAACACCATGGTACTATGACAAAAATTAAAAAGAAATCCGAGAGCACTTCGAATGCAGCCAGGGCGAGAAGCACAGGATCGTTCATGATTGAAAGGTCTGGCTGTAGGGGTCGGGATCCAGGACGAGACTTGCAAAGGCGAACATGCTCTAGAGATCTTGGAAAAGAAATGGAGATGTCCTGGTCCATGTGGAGGCGACCACAATTCCGGCCTACATGGAGGCGGCCACGATAAGGGCCCACGTGAAGGCGGCCACAACAAAGGACCATTTGGAGGCGGCCATGAAGATGCCCCAAATAACGAGCGGTTGATACTCCCGAGCCCCAGAAGGAAGTACCACCGCATCGACAAACCTTGGGGAGAGAGGGGGAGAAGAACCACGAACCAGTTCATCACTAACCAACTAGACACCGTCCTTTCCCAGTGAAACTAGACCAAAAGAAGCTTCGGACCGACCATTCCAAGAGGATCGGGTTCCCCTTGACGAAAGAGGGCTTTCCCTGGTGAGGGGAGGATGGTCCCGACATTAAGCAGAGTCCCATGGAGAGGGGAAGGCCGATGACAGACGAACGAGCGTGGCTGGGGTACGACGACGAGAGCGGTGGTAGGGCTCAGGGGTTCTCTCATAGCATGTTGTGGGGATGAAAATAGAAGTAGTGGATAGAGGATTATGGTGGAACAGTGGCCAGAGAGGACACGCCCCCACCAACAGCCCTCGAGGCCGAAGCCCATGCAACCCTCGGTGGTGGCGGTGGCCGTTCCAAGATGAAGAAGGACCTGTTTAAGATTTTCAAAGAGAGAACTCGAAACAAGTTTTGATAATAAGAATTTTTACGCTTTAGTTTGAGCATCTAATATCTTTGGAACTAAATGATTTGATTAGACATTGAGACTAGTATGTATAATAATCAGTTATAAATCTAATTAGGGTTAAATATCGAAACTTACTCTTAAGTATTGGTCACGAACACTACACTACCCACGTTTTCAAAATGAACACTACACTACCCTTAAATATTGGTCACACGATTTTGTTAGTAAAAATGGACGGAATTTTCCATTCCGTTAGTCATATGACCTCAAGTGTCATATAATGGATGGTAAAATGACGTTTTTTGTCCTTAAGTATTTGACCTCTATACATTTTATAAGGAACAATAACGAGGGTACAATGGTAATGTTCCTTATAAAATGTGTAGAGGTCATATAATTAAGGGGAAACATCATTTTACCATCCATTATATGACATTTGAGGTCATATGACTAACGGAATGGAAAATTCCGTCCATTTTTACTAATAAAATCGCGTGACCAATACTTAAGAGTAGTGTAGTGTTCATTTTGGAAACGTGGGTAGTGTAGTGTTCGTGACCAATACTTAAGAGTAAGTTTCAATATTTAACCCATCTAATTATATATGTGTTATCCTTGTATATATATTCTAAATGGTTAAATATTGAAACTTACTCTTACTTTTGGTCACGAACATTACACTACCCATGTTTGAAAAATCATATTTGTCATACCTAAACTATTGGACACGTGATTTTGTTAGCAAAAATGGATGGAATATTCCATTTTGTTAGTCATGTGACATCATGTGCCAGTTAGTGAGGAGTGAAATGACGATTTTACCCCACTTATATCAATTCTATTATTTTAGTAAGGGAAATTACTATTGTACCCTCGTTTAATAAAAAAACTCATAAAATAATTATAAAACAATTATAAATCAAATAAATTGTGTATAAAACAATTAATAATTATAAAACATAAATTTGATCTTAACTAAATTTAAGTATTAATATCTAACCTAATCAATTACTAACCTAATTACTTGCAATTAATCTAATCACTTACATCTGATCTAATAACTAAACCTAACCATTGCATCTAATATTCTAATCAAATCCGTTCATCTTCATTTTCCATTTCTCTCTCACAACAACCAAGTTCATCCCTGCGCCTTCAACTCCGGCGACCTAGGGGTGACGAAAATTTCACGGCGAGGGACCACGGGCTGTAGCAACTCCACCAAACCTTGCCGCCGGCATTCGTCCTTTCACGACCGAACACGAACAGTTAGACGTGGGTCTCGTCCATATCTGATGAAAACGAACGGTCAACCGGCGTAGGCTTCTTCTCCAGCGCAAGACTCTACGAGCTCCGACCATAGATCTCATCTCCGGCGTAGGCTTCTTCTCTAGCCGGTGTAGATCTATTTTCAAAGTGAGTTGTATATCTGGGTTGCTAAATCGTGTCGGAAGAGCTAGAGCTTTGTTCACCGGCTTGTGGTCACCTAAAATATTCATGGTTGTGGTCGGTAAGGTTTGGGTGTTCAGGGATTTGGGGTCGATTTGGTTGGGGTGTTCTGGGATTTCTGACCAGATCTGTTGTTCATGGATTTGCTTGCAATTTGGTTTTATATATTTAGGTTTGATTTTTGGGGCTTTTCATCTGCGAGTATATAAATTAGCTTTTTTGAAAGCTAAATTTTTGCCAGATCTATTGAGCAAGATGTGTCCACATGAAGAAGCTATCTGAAAACTAAGTTTCATCTACGAAATGAGCAAGATGAACACCATGTTTTCCAGAAGAGGAGGCTTGAGAACAAGATGAATATTTTAAAAAAACAAAATTGAAATCTAATAAAAAAAGGTTTAAAATCTTAACAGAGTTTTATAAAATTCTTCAAATTAAGTTTAATATAAAATGAGTAAATAAAATCAATAAAAAGTATTTAAAATTAAAATCTAATATAAAAAATTAATACTGATTTATATATTTTTAAAACTTAAATATGATTTTTTAAATTAAGAAAATCAATCAAAAAGTAATATTAAATTTTTATCAAGGAAATTTTAAAAGAATAAAAAAAAATTTAAAAAAATTAATGAATAATAATAAATTATTTGAGTAAGTAATGATATTATTAAGACTTAATTAATTATTAAAAAATTAAAGATGCAAAGGGGTAAACTAGTCTTTCAACTCATATAGATATATTAATTCAAATTTATGATTTTTCAAACATGGGTGGTGTAGTGTTCGTGACCAAACGTAAGAGTAAGTTTCAATATTTAACTATATTCTAAAATCACAACAAAATAGTGTATTTGGAGGGACTAAGCAAAAGTTGGGTTAAAAATGAAACGAAACAAATTTCTTAATCTCAAGAATAATATTCTGAAACATTGTCAAGAAAGAAAGAAAAAGACTTACTGTAAACGACGTAATATTTAAAATAGTACCAAGCCTCAATCAACCTGAAAATGAACACACATATAAACAAGAAATTAATTAAGCATAATGAGAAGTTGACAGCATAGTTGTTATTGTTACCTCCATCTAAGCTTTTGAGAGAAGGAATAGCAGTATTGGCCGTCTAAGATCTTCACATTAAGTTGAAACCCATTCAAAAGCCTCCGGTTTATATCCAAGAGTGACACATTATTCGACAATTTTAGCGGTGTGATTGGGAAGACGGGTGTTTTATAACGTGGATACGAATATGGGATCGTGGCTTGGAGTCGTCAAGAAGCGATGGTTGGTTGGCACGAGAAGCCTTTAAAACGTAAAAGTAGTGACCGTAATTAGAGTAGCAAGGAGAAGTATCGACTACGTAGTATCCACTAGACATAGCCACGGGTTTGGAGCAATTGACGAGAGCCAAGCCGAATTGAGTAGAAAGAGGCCACCATTCCCCACGAGTACTGAAACCAAGACGAGTAGCGAGACAGGTGAGGAACGAGGCACGTGTCGTTGCTGTCGGATCCACCAACCACAAGCTCACGTAGCTGTTTTGGGCCGTGGAGGTGTATGTAGTGGTGAAGTGATCGTAGTTAATACCTCGTACGTAGAATTTGTGACCGCCGATGTGGAGTATGGTCCGGTCGTTGGTTTTGTCGCATAGCAGCTCGACAAGGCCGCAACCGGAAGGATGGCCTTTCAGCCGGAAAGGGTATCGGATTCTGGTGTTTCCGCAAGAAGACGGGTTGCAGTTGCCGGATGCAACCGGTTCCGATGTAGTCGTCGTGGCGGCCGATATCACCGACGCGACCACAACCGCGTACCAGTAGCAACCTCGTATGGATGTCGGCATGTTCTCCGAGATTGGGTCGAGAGACAATTAGTTTATAGGACCGTATAACGTGTAATGAGTAATGAGCTTGACCGAATGTCACCGCGTGCTAATGATTATAGTTGCGGTAACATTTTTTTACGTTTAGTGCGCTGGTGTGGGCGTATAATTATATGATTTGTGGGACACATGCATTGATGAATATGATTATAAAAAAGAGACTCGAGTGCCATGCATGTGAGAGATGTATTTTTTATCCTTCTCTTTTTGACGTAATTGGTTGCATCGGTTTGAAGTGGGAGGAACACGTAACCCAATGAAAATTCAACATGGATTAACGACAGTTTCAACAGTTCACACCCTAATTACTAGCTACCTAGGGAATCCATTGGGAACATCTGGTTCGACAAGTTTTTTTTTTTTATGTAGTTGTTAAGGAATAAAAGAGATAATTGTCCAAAACTATCTTAGAGTTTCGTCCACAAACGAGTTTGATGTACAAAGTTTCCTCTTCACTGTCTAGCTACCCTGAAATTTTGTCCACGACTTTTTTAGTTTTGACTTGATAGGGATGTTCAGAATGATGGTCTAGGGCCTCTGGGCAGTGCTTCCCGGATTGAATAGAAGCGTGGACAAAACTTTAGGGTAGCCACACCGAGTGGACAAAACTTTGTGCATCAACTCGTTTGTGGACGAAACTTTAGGGTAGTTTTGAACAATTATCCCGGAATAAAACAATCAACCATAATTATTAGTTGATACCTAGTTTCACTCAGAGATGGCCTCCGCATAAGGGCATTTCCAATCTTGGTGGTGACGTTGGCGAGGAACTGTTGGCGGTGAAGCATCGATGAAAAACTGGCGATTAGGAACAAACGGTGAGAACCGCAACTGACTCAACCAACAGATCTCTCCGTCGGCGCCAACGTTTATAAAATCCAAATGTCGTATGAAAGCTTCTTGAAACAATAAGTTTTGTGTTTGAAAACAACAAAACATAAATTTCTTATCTTCAAATTGTGTATAAATAAGGAGGCTTCAATCAAACAAAAACACACATCAAATTATCATCTCCTCCAACATTTGAATTATTTGTCTCCATTTGATTTCACCGAAATGGACAATGCCCGTGCCAACGAGTTTGAATTGGAACGCATTTTGAAGGGAATACTCGAAGAATGCATGTCCAGCGAGTTCGTTCAGGGTTTCTTAGACGACACAATGGCCGAAATTCAACCATGAAAGCGAAGGTACATCGCACAAGACCGGAAAGCTGCACACGAATGTTTAATGAGCAACTACTTTAATATGAACCCTGTGTACAAGGAGGTGCATTTCTGTTGTCTTTCAGAACGACAAAGGTTGTCTTCCTCCGCATTCTCCATGCATTGGAGGATCACAATGCGTACTTCAAGCAACGGGTAGACGCTCTGGGTAGGGCTTCGTTATCTCCTCATCAAAAATGTATTGCGGCCATTATGGAATTGTGTTATGGAATTGTTGTCGATGGACTAGACGAGTACCTGAAGATAGGCGAAAGTGCGACTTTGGAGTGTGAAATCAAATTTTGTAGGGGAGTCGTAACAATCTTCGGTCTGACGTACTGGCGTAAGCCAACAAGGGTTGATATGAACTACATTTTGGCGGTTAATGAAGCGCGACGATTTCCGAGAATGGTTAGCACTCTTGAGTGCATGGACTAGGAGTGGAAAAATTGCCCGATGGATTTGAGGGGCTCACATTCAAGAAGGGACCACGGGAATAGACCAAACCGTAGTCCTCGAGGCAGTTGCCACTCGTGACTTATGGATTCAGCACTCGTTCTTCGGCATGGTGGGATCCAACAACGACTTAACTGTGCTCAACCATTCCAAACTATTCGCGAACGTTATCAATGGTTGAAAACCACATGTCCAATATACGGTAAATGGTAACCACTACACACTTCTGTACTATCTTGTTAATAGTATTTACTCTTCATGGCAAGTTTAAACTATTCCAAGTATATGACAGTTTCTGTTAACTAAACTAAGATAGTTTCTCCTTTAAATACCCTTGTTAACTCACCCTGAACTAAATATGTTCCTGTTTTAAAAATCCTGGTTAGGCTCTACCTAGGTGCCCGCTCAGGCCCCATTTTATGTCTAACCGACCCGACTAGGCGTCTAAAACAATTTTGCATATTATAGTGACTAAATTAAAATAATTAGATGGTTGTGCAAAGTTTTTTTGGTGTTGGTGATATTAGGGGTTGTGTTTTTAAGTTTTTTGATGTTACTTTTTTTATGTATTTTAAATATTTGTTACTAAAAAAAGATACAATGGTTGAGTTGGTAAAGGCTCACTATTATGTGTACTTGGTCTTGTGTTTGAGTCTCATTGTGACTCTTTTTTTCCTCAAAAAAAAAATATTTGTTACTATTTTTAATATAAGAAAATTTATATTTTGTTTCTATATATAGTAATATATCTATTAAAAAATAAAAAAAATAAAAAATACAAATCTAATTAATTTTAGAGAAATCCATGAATACCATAATTATTATTATTTTTTAAACGGGTAACCAGGGAAGTGTATTACTGCAAACAAAAAATCATACAATATAGAGCGTAACCGCTCTGGGTTCCAAATATTTGTCCGGGCCGACCATAGCAAGCCCAGCGCTCAAGGACCCGTAGAAATAGTCTACTTTTGATCGTAGACACTAACTCACGTCATCCCCTTACCAACGTCTCAAAACAACGAGACATAAACAAACATGTCCAACAAAAGCAATAAAACAAATAGTTCCAACAAAAAAACTAGAGAAACATGAAGCAACCAGAGATAAAGAGCTGTAATTGCGGTTTTCCCGAGACCTCCCAGCACTGGCAGTCCCGGGTCTATGGGTATAGGCCATAAACGGTCACTCCCACCCCCGTCGGTTACTCTCATTCCTGTAGAGGAGGCCTCACTGCCTCCACTTGTGTAGTTTGTTGATCCTCTACCTCTCCCGGGACATCCAAGACCTCGTCTTCCTCCTCCCAGTCCTTTACCGGTGCGATACGCTCCGGTTGTGTCCTGACCTGCAGAGAAACAGATCCGGCGTATGATGGTGGTCGGGCCACCGGATCTGCCTCGTGCGCGCCCGAAAGAGGAGACCTTGGATACAGATCTTGCGGCGGGGCGTTGGTGGCTCTCGGGGGCTCCTGTGGTTCACGTTGGCGGGGCTGGTTCTTCCCGAGCTCAGCATGAGGGCGTCGGGGAGCCATCCACGCCGGTGCTTGAGCCTTCTCCATGGGCGGGGGGTCGTAGGGAACGATTGCTCCCGATTTTGGTTGAGACGGAAGGATCTTTGGGACGATCAGCACCGACGAGTAGGCAGTGTGTTGCGCGTTGTGGTCGGGTCTCTATGCCACGGATGGAGGGACAAGGGGGCGGGGCCGTATGAGGCGGGGAAAGGGATGCCGTGGAGAAACCTCGGGGCGGCCGGGATCTCTTGGGGTCGTTGGGGCTGGGATTGGTGGATGGACTTCATGAAAATTGGGTCGAGAAAAATGGTGGCGGCTGAAAATGGGAGAGTTCAACCCTAAAAGGGTTCTGTTGCAGCCCCAAAAGATTCTCCGAGAGCTTTTCTTTTTTTTCAAATAAGACCCTAATAATCTACTTAGCACCTAACGATTTTTAAAATTGTGCTTTTGTATGCCAGTTAGTCAACAAAAAAAGGGTCCATTATTTCTAGTTCTACTATATACGTACGCATACATCCACTTGGAAGAGAAAAAAAACAGAAATGGAATCTTATTGTCTCCTTCACTTGATCTTTTTGGTTTTTTACTTTGCCGAGTTCGGAAAAGTTATTGCGGTACCGGACTCGGAATGCAGCACGGCAGAAAGGTGCAAGAAAGGTCTGGCGGTCCGGTTCCCGTTCCGCCTCCGAGGCCACCATCCTCCCAGCTGCGGCCATCCGGATCCAGCCTTCGAGCTATCTTGCGACCAAAATCAAGTTACAGTCATTAATCTCAACGGATCGGCCCAGCTATTCGTAAAGCGAATCGATTACCAATCACAGGAAATTGAAATGTATGATCCGGAACAAAATTGCCTCCAAAGACACCTTCTTGACCAGAATTGGTCCCTAAATCTATCTGCATCTCCGTTCCGGTATGCTCCATCTCCGTATGAAGCTTCTGTGCTCTACAATTGCTCGGTGATCGATGGTTATAGAAACGAGGGCTTAAATTACATCCCCTGCTTAAGCAATCGCTTGTACGGTGTCACTGCTGCCAACGGCTATAGCTCCATTCTGGACCTCGCAGGTTGTCGGAAGATTCCTGTTACTGGCTTCTTTCCTTCTTCCATGTTTGCTTTGCAAGCTACTCTTGTCTTGAATTGGTCCGAACCAAATTGCACAACATGCGAAGAGCAAGGAAGGGGTTGCAGACTCAAGAACCAAGGAACAGAGTGTTTTGACTTGCCCAAACAATCTTAAGGTACGCACCTTCTGACTTCATGGATGTGAAATATGTATGGATATTAGCTAATCATCTTTCTTCACAGGGGTTCCAAGAAGAACACTGGTGGTGGTTACAGGTAAATATGTTATGTTAATAAAATGCTGTCAACATGGTTCATTTCATATTGTGAAAACGTTATTTCCCAGCTCAGTATTTGCCTATCTTAGTCGTATTTCACCTTTTGTAACAGATCCTAACACAGAGGTGGTATTTTGTTACAAAAAAAAAACATAACAATGGTATTTTGTTACAAAAAATAGCATAAAGATGATATTTTGTTACAAATCATAACCCCGTTTTCATAATTATTTTGCACGTATTGGTACTTTTTGTAAATGTGTACCACTTTTGTCTTAGGATCTGTCACAAAAGATGAAACACAGTTAGGATGTGCAAATGACATTTTCGACTGAGCTAGGAATCGACGTTATCTCTTTCATATTCGATATGTTTGTAATTGTAGGGGCAATTGTTGTTTCTCTTGTATCAATTGGGCTCTGCTGGATCCATCGTTCACGCAAATTGAACAAGGAGAATGAGGTCAAGATCAAGCAGTTTCTCGAGGACTATAGAGCACTCAAGGCCACAAGGTACTCTTACGCTGATATCAAGAGGATCACAGACCAATTCAAGCAAAAAGTGGGGCAAGGCGGGTACAGACAAGTGTACAAAGGCAAGCTCAGCAGCAACATTCAAGTAGCTATCAAGATCCTCACCAACAACTCCACGGGAAACGGAGAAGAGTTCATCAACGAGGTTGGAGCTATGGGCAGGATCCACCACATCAACGTGGCTCGCCTCGTTGGGTTATGCGCGGATGGGCCTAACCGAGCACTTGTTTACGAGTTCTTGCCTAACGAGTCGCTGGAAAAGTTTATCTTCCCGGAGAATGGAGGTAGAAAGAGGGCGGTGCTCGGTTGGGAAAAGCTTCGGGACATTTCGCTAGGCATAGCGAGGGGATTGGAGTATCTTCACCATGGATGCGACCAACAGATCCTTCATTTCGACATCAAGCCTCACAACATCTTGTTGGACCACAACTTCGTTCCTAAGATTTCGGACTTCGGTTTGGCCAAACTATGCTCCAAGGATAAGAGTGTGGTGACCATGACGGCCGCGAGAGGGACGATGGGGTATATAGCCCCGGAAGTGGCGTCTAGGAACTTTGGGAATCCTTCGTATAAGTCCGATGTTTATAGCTTCGGGATGTTGCTGCTAGAAATGGTCGGAGGGAGGAAGAACATTGATGCGACGATGGAGAACACGAGCCAGGTTTACTTCCCGGAATAGGTGCATAACCATTTAGATCATGGAGGAGAAGTGGGAATCGAAATCGAAGACGAGGGATATGCAAAGATTGCTCGGAAATTGACGATTGTGGGACTACAATGCATCCAATGGCACCCATCAGATCGACCATCCATGAAAGTTGTGGTTCAGATGTTGGAAGGGGACGGAGACAATCTTGCGGTGCCGCCGAATCCTTTCGTGTCAAGCAAGAGATAGAACCAAGAAAATTGTTACTAGTTTTGTTTATGCTTTTCTTGTATTGCTAATTGATCATTTTGAAAGTTACAGTACTATCATCCACTTTTTTTGAACGGAATGATAATATTATTAATTAAAGCAAACTGGTGTTCGCCTGACGACAAACACCATACAAACCAAGAAACTAGCATAAAACTGAAAGACAAATGCTAAGTAGTAAATGTTGCTCATGGGCATAGAGGCGGTCGGAGGGGTGAAACTGCGGTAGCATCCAAGGACACCGATACAGTATGCTCAAACCATAAGTCGCTGGTCGAGCAGACCAGTTGAAAACTTAATAGTGGTGGACCGATAACTCCCGCGGTAAGTCAGCTTGCGTCGTCCTCCCTTGAATGATAGTTGTAGGGCTCCTGAACGCGGGATTGCTGACCCCGAAGTGGTAGGGAAGCATCTTGTCGACTGTTGGTAGTACCATTGCCACCAATCTGCCAGGGAGAAGGTACAGTCGACCAACCCCTCTCTGGGCCCCCAGGTACTCATTCCTGGAGGCGGGGGTGCTTGAAGCCCTCTGCCGCTAAAAGTGATGCATCCTCTGAGCATTGACCCGATCCGCCCCAGGCCCAAGAGTAAATGCTCGGAGCCCATGGACCGATCTTCACCATTGACCCAGACCAAGCCCATCTCTCGTCATCTGTCAGGCCCGGACCACCCAACCCGTGACCCACCTGGGCCTGCGAAGCCCTACTCGATTTACATCTCCCCGTAGCTGCCATCATCCACTGAATACAGATTTGAAAGGCCAAAATATGAATCCTCTAATTATCTCAAAGTTCTCGTCCAATAATATATTGTGAGGTTTGATATCAAAATGGAAGTTTTGCATTTGACATTCTCAAATACAAGTACTCAATGTTGGGCTTCCCAATTCAGTCTTAAACTCAATAGTTATCGGTAAGTTAAGAGAAAGATTAG
This sequence comes from Erodium maritimum, assembly GCA_963921825.1. Taxonomy (NCBI): domain Eukaryota; kingdom Viridiplantae; phylum Streptophyta; class Magnoliopsida; order Geraniales; family Geraniaceae; genus Erodium; species Erodium maritimum. The sequence goes on along the minus strand of OY997593.1, from coordinate 30,230,928 downwards.
GGAGAAAAAAGATATATACTTTTTCTCTCTAGCTTCCCTTTACTCTCTCTCAAATATAGAGAATTGTTCTTCTTTTATATAATTGTTTCAAGTGGTTCAAAGTAAAGATTATCACTGCAACCAGTATCAGTAGAGGCAAAAACCTAGGGGATGCGCTTTTCTGCGCAGCCTCCTGTTGGGTCTCGAGGTAGGGTTGGAGATGAACCAACTCGCAGCGGAAAATCAAGGAAAACCAAGAGACGATTAAAACCATGAAACAACTAACAAAGAATGGATTCACAAGAGAAAAATTCAGCACTAGTTCTTACCAAAACAAGAACACCGGGTAACGAATGATTGGCTTGAGTCTCCAAGACGCCTACGTATCCACATGGGAATCAAAGCCACGTAGTTCTTCTCTTTGAGGACTCAAGAACACAAACATGGAGGTGGGAGCTTGCCAAACCCGAAATTGCAAGGGAAGAGGGAGAGAAGTTGTGTTTTCTATTCTTGTCTTGTGTTTGTTATGTTGAAAAAAGATGACTTAAACATAACAAAACCCATACTTGTCCAACTAAAGGCATGGGACAAGCATGGTGACAAGTAAGGTGTAAATAGGACAAAGTATGGCAAGACAAGATTAGGTTAGGTGGTGAATCACCAACACCTTAATCTTTGTCTTGCTTACTTAGTACTAATTAATCAAGACTTGATTAATTAGTTCTATGGGCCTTGGTTGCATGGGCCTTTCATGGGCCTCTTGGAACATGGCTTGTGGCCATTTCCAACGAGGTCCCGTGATTCGCTCATCGCCTCCAAGCCTTCCATACCGGAAATGTCCAACATTATCCGACGCGATCAATCCCAAGACTCCAAGCCTTGTCTCGATTCGTAAAGTCCTATTCACTTACGGGCACATGACCCAAAACCCAGTTTTGGTCATGTCCCGAGACAACTCCCTTTTGGCCATTCTCCATAAATGTGTCAATGAGTTTCATCCTCCGGTGTGACCCTAAGGTTTATGCATGTCAATAGATCAACGTAAAATCCCATTTTACTTGATCCTATTTAAGTGGCAACTAACGAGACTTTAGTATTGCCTGACACTGCATAACGAATCAACCATGTCGATTCTAACCTTTCCGTCATCCCTGTCATTATCCTTTTATCTCCGATATCCTGATTGAGATAAGGCATATAGCCGTCATCCTTATTATTCTCAATCATTGTTCCTTGATATGTGAGATGACTGAATATATGATACCCAGTATCATGTGCATGGCCATGCTATTCTTTCAATCACTCTCGATCAAGCGGCCGAGAACCGATATCTTTCTCATACCTTAGTATGAAGGATAAATCCCTTAGCCGTCTTTCGTGTCGCTCATGTAGCCTATCCCCAAGCCAATCCTGGCCGTTATGGAAGCCCTGCTACGGACAACGTTAGGCTCAGGTCAAACTCAGTTGTTGACTACATAGCAATCACAAAGACTACTTGGTCTAAGGATACATGACAAGCTACGACACTGAATATGTTCATGACTTAATCTATGGCACATATTCAGGGCGGGTCGTCCAATATCATGTCCCACATGATATCTATGATCAGACTCCGGAATCTCATTCCAATGACTAACAGAACGTAAGCCATAAAGAGCCATCTTTCATACTAGTCGCTTCTAGTGAAGCTTTGTTGACTAGGGACCCATCGAGTGTGATCTATCTCAATCTATGGTTCTATTCGCATGGTGGGCATAGATCAGAGCACACATCGATATATTACTCCAACACATAAGTAATATAAAGCCGCTTTAATTTTATTGCTAACGATGATATGTACATTTGGACATTTAGGATTGAACTACGGGCACTAAGACTAACACCCTAGCCAGCATGGGTCCGCACCCTCGATGGATCTGGGATCTGGGAGGAGGGACGATAAGATGGGGTCTGATTCCACGGCACCTGAGGTCAGGACCCTCGATCCCGAACAACCCGTTGCAGGTCAAATTGATGATCCCGTCTTCCGCACTACTTCGATAGATCCGGGCAAATCACGACGAAGAATTGACGATACCAGAACGCTCCAATGGCACGGGGTCCAGATGAACTGGCATCGCAGATTTGGTAGTTTTTTATTTCGTTCGTGTGCTAATTTTTTATCATGTTTTAGGTTGAATAAATTTTTGGAAAGACATTATATTTCTAGTTTTTATTAGGGCTTTTCATTTCAAGTCTCGTTGTTTTGAGACGTTGGTAAGGAGTTGTCTTGAGTTTGTACCTACGATTCAAAGTAGGTTATTATGGATCCATGAGCGCTGGGACTGCTACGGTCGGTCCGGACATACATCTGGAGCCCTGGACGTTTTCTTCCTTTCTTGTTTGATTACCTTTGGGTATTAATATTCTCCGGTTACCCGTTTAAAAAAAAGTAAAGATTATCAATCGATGTAGATTTTTTTTTATAAGCTCAAAAATTTTATTAGAAAGAGACATTTTCCAAAAAGGAAAGGGGCTGAGAAGCCAAAGACCAACATAGCAATTACAAGGGAGCCCCAATAAAGAGAGCTAAAAGGTCAAACATTCCCCTAAAACAAAACAAAGAAACCGCAAAACAGAGAGGTACCGCCGTCATTCCTCAACTCCCGAGGTCAGCAACGAATCGTCACATCTTTCTTTGAAAGCCATTTCACGAATTTTAGTCCACACATCGGTCCCATGAGAAGAAGCTACAACTGCGGCCTTTAACCCACGCTGAGGTTCATTTCGAACTTGTGCGACTTGTGTCCAAACGTCGACGGGACTAACAAGTCTTTCTCGATCTCAAGAACGAGCCCTTGGTTTAACATGAACAATATAGTAATCCGATAAATGTTTGGGGGGGACTTTCCCTTTTCGGTGGTTTGAGTAGGGCATCCTTCCAAGCACTAACCTCCGAATGTCGGGTCTCAAGGTCGTGGACAAGCAAAACACAAAATCGCAGCGGAATCAACCACGAAACTCACGAGGACAAGCTTCTTGGTTTCGTTGAGAATTGAGACGATGAAACACCGATCTATGAACGGATTGAGTCCCTTGGATGCTTACGTTTCCTTAACATAATCAAAGCCAACGTAGTTCTTTAGGTTGTAGACTCAAGAACATGCAACATTAGAGATTCCTTGCCTCTTGGGGTGTTCGGCCAAGGTAGGAGGGAGAAGATGAAGTTGTGTCAAGTTTGTTACTTCCTTACATGTTATTAAAATGCAAACACTCTTGCATGTAGAGTTAAGTGGAATAAGTCATCTCACTTAATTTCCATCAAGAGACAAGTGTACATGCAAAGTTTCAAGGTGGACTTAATAAACTATCTAAGTTTATTAATTAGTGGAAGTGGATCCTAACCACTTTGATTAACAAGACCACTTGGTCAACGGTGATGTTTTGCAATTGGAAATTTACGATATATCACTCTAACACTTAAGTAATATAAAATCCGATTTATTATATTGCCAACGGTGATGTTTTACAATTGGAAATTTACGATTGGACTACGGGCACTAAGACTAACAATCTCCCACTTGCCCTAGTTTCAATCTAAACTCCAATCTATTCCCATTGACCTAACATGCCTTTCGTGCTTAGGCAACGAAAACGCCTTGGTCAAAGGGTCGCTATGCTATTATCCTTTGAAATATATGTGATCGTCACATCGCCTTTGTTCAGTATTTCTCTGATGAGGTGATATCGTTGCAGTACATGTGTTGGATTTGTTATGGAATCTGGGCTCTTTAGTTTGAGCAATGACCCATTATCGTCGCAAAATAGGTTCACTGGATTGGACGGGTTTTTAATTACGTTAAACCCTACCGTGAACTTCCTAATCCACATAACCTCCTTGGCTGCCTCCACAGCCACTATGTACTCGGCCTCTGTCGTAGAATCAGCGATAGTGTCTTGCTTCACGCTCTTCCGGCTAAAAGCTCTATCGTTCAACATGAACAAAAATCCCGACCAACTCATAAAGTCATCTAGATCTGCTGGAAACTAGCATCAACATACCCATTGACTACTAGCTCAACATCATCCTTCCCACCATACACTAGGAAAACATCTCTAGTTCTTCTCAAATACTTGAGAATCGCTTTGGCCGCAATCCAGTGTTCCTCATTGGGGTTAGACTGGTGTTTGTTGGTATAGCTCAAGGCATACGAGACATCCGGTCTCGTAAATATCATGGTATACATGATCGATCCTATCACCGAGGCGTACGGAATTTACATCATCCTTTTCAGCTCATCATGTGTCGTATGACATTGAGTCTTGTTGAGATGAACGCCATGACGAGCGGGAAAGAGTCCTTTATTTGAATCAAGCAATAAGAACCTACTCAATACCTTGTTCACATAGGTGTTGTGACTTAATCCCAAGACCCTCTTGGTGCGATCTCTATATATCTTAATCCCTAATATAGAAGAAGCATCGCCTAAGTCCTTCATCGTGAAACACTTCCCTAACTAAGCCTTTGTCTTGTGCAAGGTTGGGATAGCATTTTCGATGAGTAGTATGTCATCGACATACAACACCAGAAAGGTAATCTTACTCCCATTGGCCTTCTTGTAAACGCAAGACTCATCTTTGTTCTTGAAAAAGAAAAATCCAATTACAGCTTCATCAAAATGAAGGTTCCAACTCCGAGAAGTATATTTAAATCCATAAATGGATTTCACAACTTTCATATCTTTCCGCTATTCTTCGGATCGACAAAACCCTCTAGCTAAGACATGTAAACATTCTCAGGCAGGCTTCCATTCAAGAAAGCGGTTTTGCATCCATTTTCCATATCTTTTAATCATAGTACGTAGCTATGGCAAGAAGAATCCGGATCGATTTGATCATAGCCACTAGTAAGAAGGTTTCCTCATAGTCAGCCCCTTGGATCACCTATAACCTTTCGTAACCAGTCGGGCTTTATAGGTCTGAGGGTTTCCGTCCATGTACATATTCACCTTGAAGATCCACTTACATCCGATGGTCCACACACCATCGATGGGATCAACCAGTTTCCAGACTTGGTTGTCCGGCATGGATGGCATTTTCTCCATCATGGCTCCCAGCCATTACTCGGAGTCGGGCCCATCCATGGCTTCTTGAAAGGTGGATGGATCCTCGTGATCCACCATTAGCTCACTCTCACCTCCAAACACAATATAACCATATCTCGGAGGTGGACGAATGATCCGTCCAGAACGCCTTAGACCTTCAAGAATTGTTATAGGAACTGGTTCCTACTTTACGACCACTTCAGGCTCCTCTACTGGGTTGTCAAGTGGTTCAGAGAGATCTTTACCCTCTTGAACTTCTTCTAGATGTACAGTCCTCCCACTAACGTCTTTGGAAACAAATTCCTTTACCATAAAGACCTCACCCCTAGCGACGAACACTGTGTTCTCACTGGGTTTGTAGAAGTAGTATCCTCTTGTTTCCTTGGTATACCCCACGAAGGTGTATTTCTCAGATCTTGGTTCGAGCTTAGTCGAAACCAAACATTTCACATAAGCCTCGCAACTCTAGACCCTCAAGAAGGACAAAACGGGCTGTTTCCCGTTCTATTTCTCAAATGGTGTCTCTTCCACAACCTTCGTAGGAGCCCGATTCAAAATGAATGTGGCCGTCTCCAAAGCATAACCCAAAAGAGATAGGGAGATCAGTCTCATTGATCATGGATCAAACCATATCCAATAAGGTTTGATTCCTCCGTTCGAACAGACTGTTCAACTGCGGTGTTCCAGGAGGAGTCCATTCCGAAAGGATCCCATTCTCTATAAGATGATCTAAAACTCTGTTGTTAAGTATTCTCCACCTAGATCCAATCGAAGTGCTTTAATACTTTATCCGAGCTGGTTTTCTACTACAGTCCTAAACTCCTTGAATTTATCAAAGGCTTCAGACTTATGTTTCATCAAATAGACATAATCAAATCTACTATAATCATCAATAAAGTGATGAAGTAACTAAAACCCTTCCTAGCAAGTGCACTCATTGGTCCACACATATCCGAGTGTAACAGCCTCAACAAGTCACCCGCCCTTTCACCGAGACCGATAAAGGACGCTCTAGTCATTTTCCATATCAAACAAGATTTGCATCTATCAATCGAATGAAATTCGAATGGACTTAGAAGTCTGCACTTTTGAAGTGCTGATACACGTTTCTCGTTGATGTGACCTAAACGACAGTGCCATAATAGAGTCAGATTTAAATAATCGGAGTTAGACCTTTCGGTATTTATATTATATATAGAGCTTGAGGCGTTGTCATCCATATTTAATAGATACAACCTTCTGACCATCTTAGCACTAGCATAAAACATATCATTGCGTAAAATGTTGAAAACTCAATTGCCAGCATCAAAATTGTATCCCTCCTTGTCCAACACAGAAATATATACAATATCCTACTAAAAGTAAGTATGCAATATACATTGTTTAATACAAGTACTAGGCCGCTAGGTAAAGAGAGACTAATGGATCCCACAACAGTCGCTGCAACCCTGATGTTGTTTCTTCCGATCCGTCCGGATATCAGTGAGAGCCTATGATATCCTGGTAGAAGCTATGATCTCCCAGATGAGAACTTTCATAGTCTCAAATATGAGGAGGGGGTGGAGATCTGAAGGGCAAAAGGGTCGAAAGTCCAATCGGAAGAGATCTTCCGAACAAATTGGAATGACATACCACCACTGGCCCCGGTTGGTGTAAACATATCTCCTGCTAACCCAATTTTATCTAAATTTGTGACAGTGTCCCAAGAGAAATGGTAGCCCCCCGACCAGTTATTATCAGTCCCCTGAAAGGGTGTGATCATGCACAGGAGCCCTATGTTATCAAGTCCACAGTCTTGCCTACCGATCGAAGAATCGGAAACCCTCCACTGGTGCTAATGTTGAAAGATGTGGAATGCGAAAAGGGATCGGTATTACCTCCCCTATTCCCGCAGACCAAAAAATCCACAATCTTGCCTAATCTGAAGGCACCTCCGTCCAACGCTGATTGAAAGGACAAGGACCCAAAGGAGGGTTGGGGACCACAGTTTTTAGGGATGCTAGTTCAGAACCATGTGGAGCCTCCCCAATTTCAACATAGACCCCCCCCCCCCCCCCCCCCCCCCGAGAACAGGTTGAAGAAGGAAGCAACCAATCAAAAGAGTCCTAAGGAAGGCAAAGACTCTCAAGACAACGATCAGAATGTGATGAATGCTTAACATGCCCCTACCCCGAGTATGTCACCGAAGACTGGAAAACAGCCTCGTCGAGAATTATGATAAGTCTTTAGGAGTTTGGGAGACTGATCTTTTTCATCTCCCAACATTCTTATGGCCTTATTTGGGGGGTCATGTTCCTTGGAGTGATATTCAGTATTCCCCACGACCCAAGACAACCTCCTTTGGGGGAATTTAACCTCTTGGTTTCGAGTTACTAAGTGTATCTCCAGTTGTCAGTTCTCTTTTACTATTTTTGTGTAGAATTTTTTTTATGTTTTCAGCCACGTGCGCCAGATCACCTGTTTGCTTCCAAATGGGGGACTCCGGCTATCCCTTAACTTTGGTGTTGTATCATTTTACCTCTTTACTCAAAAAAATAAAGTAACTGAAGTTTAAAAATGTCAAATAAAAAAGCATAAGTTTTGGTTGCATGTAATTTACATGGTTTTATAAATTGATCACATATATATTGTCACGCCCCAAAGCCGGTTTTGACCGAATTCGAGACGTGAACTTAAACAAGTAATAATAATGCAAAATAATTGAATAAAAAGATTTCAAGTGCAATTTAAAGTTTCAAAATTCAAACGAGTCAACAGCTCGATAGAAGTAATAACAACAAGTCAAAGCAGTAAAAAGACTATACGTCTCTAGACACTAGCCCGAATCCCCGTCAGTTCCCTAGCTCCGAGAATCCTGCTAGTACTAGTCCCGCTCAACACCTGAAACACAACAAGTAAGGGGGGTGAGCTTACGCTCAGTAGGAAAAGTAGTTAAGGTTCTGATCCATAGTTCTGATCCACGGGTAACCGTCCAATTAGGGCAAACTAGTAAGGCACAGCTATAACACAAGCCTACGGGTAGTTCCCAGTTACCGAAACTTTCACAAAGACACAACCACTTAGGAAAACGCACAAAGCCAACCAACAGGTATAAAACACACAATGAGACACACAACGATGTCATACAACGATTTCCAACGGTATTGGAAATACAAATCACTTGCACACAACCACTTATATCGTACTGGACCACATAGCATCAATCCCGATATCTTCCTCTCACTAAGACTGAGGGTAACATCACCGACCGGAAATCCCTCAGTCCGATGTCTTCCCATGACACAGACTCGGGGCAATACTCACCATACGTACTGGACCGGCACACACTTCGGTCGTACATCGTCCCGGACTACGAGTAATCGGGGTACTGATCACGTCATCCTTGGCCTCGATACACTACACCGGAACCATCTTTCGGTGTAAGTACCACTCCGGCTATACCGTCTCTTGGAACACACAAACAGGGTCTAATACGCAGCACAAAGCCAAAACTGGTCTCGGTATACCAACCAGACCATCTCAACAAAACACACAGCCGGTCTATCACTCACCCGGTCATATCACAACCAAGGGTTCACGTTATCAACCATGGCACACTTGTCCACACATAGTCACATCATGCAACATCCGAGTATAATCTTATTTAGACTCTCACACAGCGGTTATAACACATAGCACGCAATCCTAAGGCTCGACATGGCCCATCTACCAGCACGCAATCCCAAACTTACGGCTCGACATGGCACGTAAGTCATCCCTCAGTTCACTCGTTCCTCACATTCTAATCATGCCATTCTAACAGTCAAATCAAGTGATTGCAACCTACATGTTACTAGACTCATCCGGTTATTTAGTAAACGAAAGCGGTTATTCTAGTGAATCACATCCTATATGCCAACTAGGACCTTTCCGGTTTATTATTAATTCCTAAACATGCATGCTAGTAACTTTCCGTAATTAAAGCGGTATCCGCTACTTTCCCTACCTCAAGACGATAACAACAACTGCGTCTTCTAGCTGCTGACGTCCTGGCCTAACTCCGGTCTTCTCGAGCGGAGTCCTCGAAGTCCAAGTCTGGGTTCAAACAGTTAAAAAGTCCAATCAGTCCCGGTATGTCCAAAGTCCTTGGATTTGTCCAAAACGTCCTTTAAATAACCAATTTTAAGTCAAATAAATTAATTATTTAATTAATTCTGTCCGACCCGGATCCGAGAATCAGACCCGGATCCGACCCGGTCCAGAACAGACCCGACCGGACCCAGATCCGACCCGGATCCGGCCCCAGACCCGACCCAGACCCAGTCCAACCCGAGTCCAGACCCGGACCTTAGATCTGGGCCTGGCCCAAGGCCCGTCTAGATCTGGCCCGAGTCTCTCGTCTTGGTCCAGGATGATCCGGCCCAATACTCAGTCTGGCCCAAGCCTGCTTAGGCTCGAGACCAAGCTTGTTCCAGCTCCGACGAGCCAGAGCTACTCCAGCCGCCTCCTGACGGCGGCGACGATACCCATGACCCTCGTGGCACGCCAGCGATGCTCGGGAAGAGACGGCGGAGCTCAGGCCGTGGCTGGACAAGGGCGGAGATCACAGGCGCGGCGTCAGAAAACCTCCCCGTCTTAGATATGGCGAAGACGGAGGGTCTCCGGCGTCGTTCCGACCGCAAACGCTCGAATCAAGATCTGGAACGACGATTTCAGTCGAAGCGAAGTCGGGAAAAGAGGAAAAAGGGGCGAGGGGCACGAACAGTGCGAGGTCGAGCTCGGGAACTTCGAACCAGAGCGTTCTTCGGCGAGCTCGCTTGGTTCCGGTAGCGATGGGTTCGATTCGAGCTCGGGGGAAAGGTGAGGGCGAGGTGTGAGTGGTGGCGAAGCTCGGTTGTGCGAGAGAGAAAGAGGAGATCGAGAGGGAGAGAGCGAGAGCGAGAGGGATCTGAAGGAGATGAACCGTCTCGAAATCCGTGCGGCGCGAGGTTGAAGAAGCTGGAATAGGACGCGAAGTCTAGGGTTGGGCTTGGGCTCCTTCTCTCGTGGGCCGGGCGCGCACGTCAGTGAGCTGGGCCCAAGTCTGGCCCAGTTCCAGCCAGCCCAAAACCTTCTCTTCCCTTTTTTTATGGGTAAACTTCATTCCACTACCCTAAAAAATAGTTAAATTCCAACCCACTACCCTAACGAAAGTTAGTTGCATCCCACTACCCTAACTTTCAATTTAGTGTCAAATAAGTACCCAACCCCTTACGGCGTCAGATTTTGGACGGAAAAGGCACGCACGTGCCTCGCATGTGCCACTGATTGATGCATAAAGACTGATTTACCCTCCTATGTCTTCTTCTTCTCTAACACCCACGACCATCAAGCTTCTCTTTCAGTCTCAGACACACGCGAATCTCAGACACGAGACGAAGCCGACGACGACGAGCAGGAGTGAGGGTTGCAGATAGAAGAAGAAGGATTGGGTCGAAGGCTGTAGTTCGATGAAACAACAGTCAAAGGCGATAAGGTCGGGGTTGAAGAAAATGAAGATCGACGAGTTGTACTGCTTCTGTGGAGTTCCAGCAGCCATACGTACGTCGAGGACAAAGGATAACCCTGGAAGAAGGTTTGCTGGTTGTGGGAAGTACAGGGTAAGCTCTGCAATTTATTACCCGTGTAGTTCAATTTCTGTGAAATTTAGGGTTTTTGTGATTTAGGAGTTTTTGTGATTTAGGGGTTTTTGTGATTTAGGGTTGATTTGTGATTATCGCGTTTTCCCTGCAACTGATTTAGGGTTTAATTTTTTGTGTTCATAGAAAGGGTGAAAGTGCAATTTTTTTCTGCTGGTTGATGAAGAGCCGTGCCATGTTGGGGAAATTCTTGTAGGTGGACAAGAGGAAATCAATATGAGGGTGAGGATGGAGGTGGATCTGAAGAAAGGTATACCCAGAAATTTCATTCTGGTGTTGTTCATCATTGTAGGGTTGTTTCTGTATTTTGTTAGGTCATAGATTAGGTTGAATTCCTTGTATTGGCTGATGGGTACTGATGTGAGATGTTGTATTTTAAGCAAATAGAAATGGAAATGGAAATTGCCTGGTTTTGTGTTCAGTTTGTTGATGGGTACTAATCTGAAAATTAGCTTTAGAAGGAAATGGAAAATGATATAGCATGTTAAATAAGCATATTTGTATAAGGAACTGATCTAAAAACATGGATTTGAAGGTAATCTGAAAATGTGAATTAATCATGGATTTGAAGTCAAGCTTATGTCAAGATGGGTACTAATTTGAAATTGAATATGGGTACTAGTATGGAAACTTGGTTTGTATTGTAAATGGATACTACTATGGGAACTTGGTTTGTATGGTAATTGGGTACTAATTTAAGTGGAAAATGAACAAACTTGGTTATGGGTACTAATTTGAAAGTACAAGTAACTATAAATTTTGACATGACCCATCTGTTCTTGGGTTTGAAAACTTGTAGTATGGTAAATTGGCATGCATAGTTACAGTAAAAAAATTATGGAACCATTACCTAGCAAATAAATTGACAAGCATCCAATGTAACCAAAGTGATTTACAATTCACATGTTCAACAACCAAAAGCAAAAGGCTGTAAAGCCTTACACAAAAAAGCATCCATGTCCCCATCATACATGTGCACAACCTACTTTGCACATTAATTACTTGTCCAACCACCACAAAAGTCCAAATTCACTTGTTCCCAAAAGACCACATGTTCCTACAAAAAAAAACCCAAAATAAAGACAGTAAACCCTAAGGTTTCCAACGAGGAGGTGGTGTTGCAGAGGCTTGGCTAGATGTGGATTGGCTTGGAGGTCCTCTTGCTCTTCCTCTTCCTCTTCCTCGGCCTCGCACTGTCCCCCTTCCTCTGCCTCTTGTTCCAGCAGCTTGGGGGATCACAAATTGAGCATCTTTAGTGATTCTTGACCCAGCTCCTTGTCCTTGCAGAGAGACAAAAGGCCTCTACACATGCTCAACCACAACCAGTTCAAGATGTCAGAAACTATTTCAAGAGTTGAGAAATATTTGAGAAAACAATTGAAGTAAGGTAACGATTTCATACCTGATTTGTCTGTCTTTGCTTGTTGAGCTCAAATTGAGCTAACCCAATACCAGACGCTTCTTGTGTTTTCGTAGGAGCACCAGTTTGACTACCGACAGTAGCTGGTCCTTCTTCTTGGGTATGTTTTCCCCTCTTCTTCAACCTTTCAAGTGCAGCTAGTCTCTTGCTTTCAATTTCATCCTTTGTGCACTCTCTCTTTCGCCTTTTTTGTAAGATCTCCTCGGCCTTTTCGTTCCTCTTCTCCATCAAATCTGCTAATTCATCTTCAGTCGTAGTGAAGCCTGATTTCTTGCCCTTTCGTACCTTTCTCTTGGCTGTACTCTCACCATGGTCCTTTGCAGAACATGTTCTTGCGTTATGACCGGTGATTCCACAAACAAAACACTTCAACACCTTTGATTTACCCTTAGCCTTGGAAATAAGTTGTTCTGCCTTTGACTTCACCTTCCTTGCCCTAGGTCTACCGGGTGGGATGTGCACAATAGGTGGTAAAACCTTTGGGTAGTGAGTGATGATTGGCCATTGATCCCTACTTGGTACGGGCTTCACAGAGTGTGAATAAATGGTTTTGTATGTCTTGACCCAATAATATGTGCTTACATACTCCTCTGGTTCTAGCCTATGCACTACAAAACAGGAAATTGCATGCCTACAAGGTATCCCCGTTAAAAGCCAAGACCTACATGAACATGTTTCTTGAATTATGTCCACAGCGTAGTTCCTATCTCCCTCCTTAACCTCGAACAGTAAGTCCTCACTGTTTATAGCCTCACACTTTGCACTCTTGATTTTGTTCTCATCTAATATATTAACTGCATAGGGTGTGAGTTGGGTTTTACGGTCAAGGAATTTGTGAGACCTTTTTAAGAATATCTTCATCAACTTAATTCTAATAAACTCACACAGATCTAAAACAGTCTTAGACCTACCCTTCCTCACCCAATTGTTGAAATACTCACTCATCGAGTTCACTTGTATATCAGATGTGGCCCTACTAGAATAAAAAGCCTTCGACCAACCTGTTCGGTCAATAGCCCGTAGCCAATTGTATGCATCTACATTCAGTAGCTTCATTTCCTCCGATATCTGCTCAAACCTCTCAACAGAAGACGCCTTCGCACATCCGTAAAGTAGGGTGTCCAATTCCACAGACTTGAACTTGAGGTACCAATTTTCATAGAGGTGCCTCAAGCAAAAGCGGTGTTCCGTGTTAGGCAGCCACTCCTTGAAGAGTGACACCAACCCCTTTCAACACAGACAATAGTGGTTATAGGTACTATTCTGAAAAGGCATAATGTATAGGTATTAATGTGAACTAACATTAAACTACTGAGAGGAAACCTCAGAAATTGTGTAGGTACTAATCTGGAATAACTAAACTACACATACATGCTGCCTACATTAATATATAGGTATTAATGTGAACTAACATTAATTAACTAAATTGTGTAGTACTAATCTGAAAACACATTCATTTGCATACCTTCTGCCTATCAGTGATGAACACCCAATGCCTTAACTGATCCGTCCCAAAGTCTTCAAAGAATTGTTCTAAAAACCATCTCCAGGACTGCTTGTTCTCCTGCTCCACAATAGCAAGTGCTAGTGGAAACATCCCTCCATCGGTATCGAATCCCACGACCGAGAGTAGTTGCCCACCAAACCTTCCCTTCAGATGGCAGCCATCAACCCCAACTATTGGCCTACAGCCAGCAAGGAAGCCATCCTTCTGAGCCTGATATCGGATGTACATCCTTAAAAACCGAGGTTGACTAGCAGGGTCGGGTGGGTACACGTCGTGCTCTACCATCAACACCGCCTTACTACCTGGATTGGACCTACGAAGCACCTCACAGTACGTGTACAAGTCCTGGTACTGTGCAGCCAGGTGTTCTTCTGTCTGAAACCTTGCTCTCTTCAGTGTACGGTACAACATCCCCGTGTTGACTTTGACATTGAGCTTATCCAGTATAAGAGCTGCCAAACCCTCCTTGTCCATTGTCCGAGACTGCAGAATCTCCTTAGCAAACCTTTGTGCTAAAAAGTCTGCACTAACAGCCTTCTTCCCTGATTTCCTTGGACAATATTTGAGATGAGGATCCCATTTCCTTATCTCCAGCACATCTGTCTTCTTGTACGATCCAACCCAACACCAAAACTGGCAACGCTTGGTCTTGCACATTGCAGCAACCTTTCTCTTCTCATTCCGCTTCCAACGGAACTGCCAGCCTTGCTTCACAGCGTATGCAAGGAACAACTTCCTGAATGCCTCTGCATTCTTGAATAGCTTCCCTATACCCATTGGTATCTTCTTCCTCACATCTTTCAAGTCCCACACCCTACGCCCATCTACCCACCTGGGGTCCAGCGTATGTGTAGCATCCACTTCTTCTACTTGATCATCATCCTCATCCTCGGACTCTACCTCAACGTCTACTATTTCCTCCAAATCAGAATCTGAGGGATGCCCTGCATCTTTTTCACCCTCCACGGCATCCTTCTATCTTGGGCTCCCATAAACCCTATCCCCATCACTATCATACTCCCCTAGCTTAAGCCAATCTGGATATTGACGAGCATCCAGATTCTCATCTTCATCTCCTACACACAACAACACACACTCAACAACACATTGTTAACATTCATTTGTCAATCACCAGAAATACTTGTAATAGTAATAGTGAATTACCTATATCATCTGCCTCATGATTGCCCATTGCACCACCCTCAGCATCATCAGTACCCTCATTATCAAATATGTTCATATCATCAGCCTCAGGTATGCCTTCATGGCCATCAACATCATCCTCCAATGGTGCCTTGCCTTTCCTCTTACGTTCCTTCTACAGTTTCAGCTCTTCGTCATCCTTCATAGGCTCAGTTTGACCTTCTGTTTCTGTCCCAGGGACATCATCAGTGACTTCACACTCCATTGGCTCCTCCCCCTTTGTCTTTGGTTCCTCAACAACATCCTCTTCATCGTTGCCTCTTTTAGAATGTACATTTTCTACAAAAACAGGTGAAATGAATAACAAGTACAACATTAACTAAACATTAAAGGACAACCACAAATTATAAATAATTTCCAAATCCATACCCAAATCAGCTTCCCCATGGTCTGTTTGTCCATGTCCTTCCTGCTCCTCATCTTCATTTCCTACACATAAGCAAGTGATGTTAGAACTAACCAAATTCCAATACTTACTAATTAAATTTGTATACTTGCAATTACATACCCAATTCAGCATCCCAATGGGTTGTGTCTACATACACCATTTCCTCCTCATCCTCATCCTCATCCTCCACATGATCATCACCATGATCAACATCAACTTCCTCCATATGCTCAACATCACCATCCTCCACATGGTCATCATCACTGCCATGGTATGGTTGTCCATTACCCTCCTTCTCTTCATAGTCATGGCCTACAAATAACAAACTCATGTAAATAACTTACAAACCTAGTCAATCTATTACAATTTCATGCACATACCCATATCATCATCCTCGTACTCATCTTCATCTTCATCATCAGATATACCTACATCAAAAAGGATAGTCATGATCACATAACAGATTTCATACACTTAACAAGGTAATTACTGATCACCAAAGAATTAAACACTTTCATACCCATCAAATAACTAAATGACCTCTGACCGTGATAATCATCATCCTCATTGTCACTTGGCAGCTCCTGAATAATCCTCCTTCCATCCAACATGCAGAATTTGTCTAGCTTGTGGCCACACTTTAACATTTTAATAAGACCACGCCTCGAGAAATATTCATTCCCATCTTCGTATAATTTCTGCCTCTCCTTTTCCTTCATGACTTGTAACCCTATTGTCCCATTACTCTTTGCCTCATTACCTCCCAATATCATCCCACTAGGAGACACCACATGTAGTGGTGCATCTCCATCTATTATGTACAACTTCCTAGCTGCCCTAGACCCTTTATACTTCTTCAACCATCTAGCTACAGACTTATCATTTTCCATAGTCCTAACTAGATTTTTTTCCTTATAATGCAGGGTACTAGTGGGCTCACATCCTGCATCGTGCACTAAGGCAGTGAGCTTGAAGAGGCTGCATTCATCTTCACTTACAAGGAAGACTTTAACAGAACCCCTTTCGTACCTATTATCGGATCCCACAAACTTTCCCCCATAATTCATTTCTACACAAATTGGAGGCTGAAGAAAGGGGTTTGACTCAGGACAACTCATTGGTGGTTCTTTTCTTCCCCCACGATTCTGCAAACATTCGCAATAACAAGGCCACATTCAAAGGAAACTCAGAAATTAACCCCAAACTATAAAATACGAAACCTTTAATCAAGTAAGGAACCCTAGAAACTCAGAAATCAAAACCCTAACTACAAAATAAGAAACCCTAGAATCGAAAACTTACTCTCCCCATCTCAACAACAACTCGGTTCGTCTTCTGTAGAAAAACGCGCGCCAAGTTTCTACAACTCTGCAACCTCCTCCTTCGTCCTCGCTCCTGCTCGTCGTCGTCGTCTTCGTGTCGTGTCTGAGAGTCGCGTGTGTTTGAGAGTGATTGAGAAGAGTGAGTGTTACAGTAAAGGAAGCTGAACAGATATGAGGGTAAATCAGTCTTTACGCATCAGTTAGTGGCACATGCGAGGCACGTGCGTGCCTTTTCCGTCCAAAATCTAACGCCGTAAGGGGTTGGGTACTTATTTGACACTAAATTGAAAGTTAGGGTAGTGGGATGCAACTAACTTTCGTTAGGGTAGTGGGTTGGAATTTAACTTTTTTTAGGGTAGTGGGATGAAGTTTACCCTTTTTTTATTTTCTTTTTAAACTTTACTCATTGCAATTTCCCACCCCGATGTTTCCAAAAGCGCAAAAGTACCATTTTTTTTTAAAATAGTGGGCTTTACATATATATTTTATGAATTGGTCACATATCATTATATATCTTTATAAATTGATAAGTATAAGAAATTTAACCTTGGAATATTTTAGGGTTTGGCTCTCTCTGCAATAGAGAGACGTACGGAGTTTGTCCATGGTCATGGCTTATGCTATAGACATACTTCCCTCTCTCGCAGCAACAACCGAGTATGGATGGTGCTACCATTCACACGCAACTCTCTACTTTTCCTCCCGAAAACCATAAGAGCTTTGTGACGGCGATGATGGCGTGCTCCTGCAACTCCGGTTATCATCACCAATCGAGGGATGAAGACAAGAGCAGCGAGGCGACGAGTTTTACACGTTCGGCTTCCCCTCCCTCACAATTTCGTGGCTTTCCTCGATCTCTGCCGGCTAGTCCTACTGGGTCGGCGATGGGGGAGGAACCACCATCCCTTACTGGTTTTCAATAGGGGAAGGCCTTGACAGAGAGGGTGAACTTGGAGGATCTGGGACAGATCCCGACGGAGCTCGTGGAACCGCGACATGGTTCACCGGACACGAGTAAAGGAAGGGTAGAGTACGCCAAGTTGGGGACGTGGAAGAGGCGGCGGGGGAAGGAGCCTACTAGGGCTTCAGTGGAGAAGACAACCTGTTTGGGCCTGATGTTTGGGCCGGTGAGGACCGAGGCCCATAACTTATTGGGCCAGGGCTTGATGGCAGATGCAAGACGGGCGGGACAGAGGGCTGGACCAGTGGGCATGTTCCCTCGGACTGAAGGTGAGACGGGTCTGGGCCCCCATCCGAGGCTTACGTTGGGTCTAAGGGATGGGCGGGCCGACAACTCAGATGGGTTGGGTTTAATTGGCGGACGAGCCGAGTTTCTTAAGGGCTCGGGTCCATTCGGAGCCGGGCCGATACTAATGGTCGGGGCGGGTTACGGACGTGGTCTTAATCCGTCCAGGATCCGATGGGGAAGCCCGTGTGGCCGGATGATTCGATCCATACAACTCATAACCAGAAAAGCCAATGGGATTGGGTGGAAATGTGATTATTTGGGGCCTAGATGGTTTTATGGGTCTGCTTTGGCCCAAAAAGATTTTTTAGGCGCAACACATACAACGGCATGGGGCTCAAGGCACCCTCGCCTCGCGGAATGAGTCCGAGGAGGTCCAGAGGGGGGGTCGGCCGGTTGCACCGCCCCTCTAGACGTAAGGTGGCAGTGGTTCCACCAAAAGATGACACGGTACTTCCCTACCAGCTCGGAGGTCACCAATCCCGCGTTTTGGAGTCCTACCATTATCATTCAAGGGAGGACGACGCATGCTGACAACCTGGGGGAGTTCTTTGTCCATCACTTTTCGTTAACGGTAAGGGGCCTGCTTTGTCCTAGCTTCCGTCAGTCCGGATTCGCTGTATCGGTGTCAATAGATGCTTCCGTTGTATCACCTTCCAGGCGCCTTCAGGAGCTAGCCGATGACGAGCGTTTGAGTTTTCAGTCAGAGTATCCTCCATTGCGGGAATTCGTTTTACCTCTGCTATTTAGTTTCCAGTGTTTTTATTGCTTTCATGTTTTTTTTAAAAAAATTATTATTACCAATCGTTCATTCTAAAAAAAATGATCTAAATTTTGTTGAACACGTGAACAATAGTGATTAATACTTTAAGATTGCTGAAAGTACGTTAAGAAATGAAAGAACTTCATGTCTCCTCATTGTACTAAAGTCAAACATCAAATCATAACCTACATATATAAAACATATCAGATAGTAGCAGGTTTCACCTTATTAATTCTCAAAATGTATCAAAATCTGTTAAGTGTGACTAACGCCGTGAAATATCAGTCACATGCTTGCCACGTCCGTAAAACTTTCCTAAAATGGAAACTTCAACTTTTCGTTTATTCTCAAATCATAACTTCAACTTTTCATTTATTTCCAAATCATAACCATTAATTATTAACTTTTCCTGTTACTCACTTAACGACCGTTAGACTTACGAACGAAAAATGTAATAGTTGATGGTCAACGTTACTACATGAGAATTTATGTTTGCTTAGTTAGCGTTTAGCAATAAACAAAAGGTATGCATGCGGACATGGAGTAATCCCTTAAGAAATTTAACCCAAATTTTGTATGAACACGTGAACAGTAGTGATTAATACTTTGACTAACATTTTAGGGTAACTTAACCTTTTGTTTTATTACCTGCCATACCAACTAAGTAAAGAATAGGGGTAACCATAGACCCTAACTTCATTTAACGTTTGTTTTGGCAATCCTAACTGGGCTTGACCTTTCCTTACACTTCCCAACTATGACCTTTCCATTTTTTGCGCAAACTAACATTTTTCGTCTATTTTGACGATTCCGTTAAAAAAATGCTACTGTGCACGTGACCAACGCGTGTCATAAACCTAACGGAATCCGTTAAAATATATGGAAATTGTTAGTTTTTGCAAAAAATGTCAAACGTAGTTGGGAAGTGCAAAGAAAGGTAAAGCTCAGTTGGGATCGCCAAAACAAACCTCAAGGAGACTAGTACTCATGGTTTTCCCTAAAGAATAGACCGAACTGCAAATAATGAAAACATGATGGCAAGAACCGAAATTTACTAGTTCCAGGGGGTCGATGGTAATTTCTATTTTGATATAAACCCCAAAAGCTTGACGTTCTTAATCTCTCTGTACAAACAGATCAAAGGGGGAAACGGAGCGATTGCTTGCAAGAGTTTCTCGGTCACCTGCAATTATCTTCACTCAGGTTCAGATCTCTCTCTCTCTCTCTGAATCCCCGAAACTGTCCCTTTTCTCAGTCTTTGTTCACAATTTCCTTTTTCTTTTCAATTCTGTAATTTCTACTCCTTTACTCGGTATACTAATCATGCCGATTTGTTTGCAAGGAAAGAAAAGCCCTTGTTTCTCTTCGACCACCATTTTTGTTAGCCCTAATGTTTGTGCTAGTGATCTAACATCGTTGTTTTGCGTTTTGAAGCCGTGTTTCGAAACAATGTCTCGTGTGTACGTCGGAAACTTGGACCCGAGAGTCTCTGAGCGAGATCTTGAAGATGAATTTCGCGTTTTTGGCGTCATACGCAGGTATGAGGCTATTTTTATCTTCATGCTGGTAAAGCTCAAGTTTTTAGGTTTCAGTGGTTGTCAATGGATTATATGCTAATCTGGTGGTCTAGATATAGACTTATTTGTGGAATTAAAGTCCGGGGTTCATAATTAAATGAACTTGAATGTGTATTTTGTTTCCTTTGTCTTGCATATCAACTTCTTATGATACCATGTCAAAGTCAGTCTTCTAGTTTTGGACAATATGCCTATGTCAGAATTTATTATTCTTTAACTAATATTGTTGTCATTTTTGGTTTATTAAATAGTTATCAACAAAGTTTTGATTATAACATCTCAGATGAGGGTGTTTTAGTTTGAGATTTTGCTATATTTTTATTCCAAAATTGGTTATCATCTCAGCCTTGTAAAGAAACATTCAGTCTTTGAAGATACTTCTTGAGTTGTATAAGAATATTCATCTTGTGCTGATCTACTTTGTGATGACTGTGTTGAGATGCAGTACGATTTAAATTTTGTTGGTCCACACTGGCTGAATACTCTTGTTTGTGATGCTTGTCAGATACACGATAGTTTCTCATTTCTGGATTATATATAATTCCTATCTCAATTCTTTTCTGCTGCAGTGTTTGGGTTGCCAGGCGACCCCCAGGTTATGCTTTCATTGACTTTGATGATCGCAGGGATGCACAAGATGCTATCCGTGAACTAGATGGTATGTTCTGAGAGTAATTCATTAAATAGCTATCCTGCTGTAATTGACAAAGAGTAGGGCTTTAAAACATTTAATGCAATCTAAAAAATAAATGTTCAAGCTAAGTTTGACTTGGCTTGGTTCGCTTGGTTTTTACTATAAACATTTAATGCAAACTAAAAATATATTGAATAGAATATATAATTAATTAAATACTAAATGAGCCGGCTTGTGAGCCTATCAAGCCTTGAAAGATTGGGCTGGATTTAGAATTCACCTCGGGCTCGATTATAACAAACATGAACTAAATTTTAACGAATCAAGCTTGTCCAGCTTGTTCAAGGCTCGACTTGCTTATAACCCTATCCAAGAGCAAACAGGCCTGAGTAATTTATAATATTAATATTGTTAATATATCATTTTTAGGTATTTCATCCCTGATGCTACATTAGTTCTCGGTGTGAATATATGTGAAAAACTGTTGTCAGTTACCCTTGTTTTAGATTACAAGAATGATGTGGCTGTAAGTAAATCAAGTTTATCTATATGATGGGAGTAAATATCGGCAGCATATTTTTTGTCTTCAGTGAAGATGTTTGGAAATGAATATTTACATTAACTTGTACAATGTCGTTCTCTTCTATATGATATCTTATCCATGCATCTGTTTGACCATTGGAATCCCGCTCTTTGATCAACTGTAACACTTCTCTGGAAATATTTCTGTCAATACTTCCATCTTGAGGCTTTTGTTTTGTTGCCTGTTATTTGGATTAGGCAAGAATGGCTGGAGAGTTGAGCTTTCTCACAACTCTAGAGGTGGTAGTGGAGGTGGTGGTCGTGGTGCTGGTGGAAGGGGAGGCCGTGGTCGCTCTGGTGGTTCTGATTTGAAATGCTACGAGTGTGGGGAACCTGGCCATTTTGCACGTGAGTGTCGTATGCGTGTTGGATCTGGACGTCATCGTAGCCGCAGTCCAAGATATCGCAGGAGCCCAAGTTATGGTAGAAGGTAATATTATATAATCAGTTCTTATTTTGGTTGCCATAGCTTATGTAATTTATTAAACACATGGCGTATTGTGGTGTTAGTACTTTTGTTTGGTTATTGGTTTTTAATTCCTCTTGGTGAGTAAACCAGGCTATGTTGTGTTATGAATTCTGATTCTGATGGTTAGTAAAAATTGTGATCAGGAGTTACAGTCCTCGTGCTCGATCTCCTAGACGACGCAGTGTGTCACCTCGGGGGCGCAGCTACAGCAGGTCACCGCCACCCTATCGTGGACGTGAGGAGGTGGTGCCATATGCCAACGGGTGAAGTACCATTTACGTAGATAGCTATAAGAGTTTCTTCATATTTAGATTGATATAATATAAGACCCACCAGCTTGGGTTGCTCTTACCCGACTGATACCTGATCTCATTGATTTATAATGTTACATTGCATGTACTATATGCGCTTCATACAACTCATGCTTGTTATGCTTATTTTATTTTTAATGCAGAAACGGTCTTAGGGACCGTCGCCGAAGCAGGAGCTGAATGCTGTGAACTTGGGTACTTGGCTCTGTTGGGTGGAATCCGGATTAAGTAGTTTTAGTGTGAGTGAGCTTTACGACTATGTTAAAATCATGGGACGCCTGCAACATCTGCTCTTGAATTTGGATAAGTTCTCTTCATACTTTATTGTTGAATTGGTATCTTTTATTTTCTGCTGAGTAGTTTGGTTATATATAGGTAAAAACATCTTATGATAATTGCTATGAGTCTGTTAAAGATTAGTTTGATGGATGATGCTAAAGACTATGTTGTTTTTCTCTTTTTTTCTTGTTGGTTGAGGTGTCTTCTGCTTCTGCTTCTGCTTCTACACTTCTGGGGTTTGGCACTTCACTGCCCTATACCGGGACCTTCAATTTTAATGATTGTGGGTCCCAGATTTGCTACATCTACATCTGCACATGCTTCTGTTTGATTGAATCTCTCCTGCAATGAAGCGCCTCTTCAAACTGCGTGACTTTTCTTCTAGTTACCTTAAAAAAGGATTTGGAGCTGCTTCTTCTGGCAGAGGTACTATCTGTTTTGCAGAAGTTAGGGTTAGGGAGTCATCTTAAAAGTATCTGCTTTTTTTGTGTTTTGAAAAATTGGAGCTACGTTAACAAGTGAAGGCTGCATTCTCCGGTGTTTGAATCAGCTTGAAATAAGTTTCTTATCTGCATCTCCAATGTGGCCTCTCCCTCTGAATCATACCCCATGTCATTGTTTTGCCGAAAATGCTGCTGGGCAACAAAAATGTTGGTTAAGGCTTTTCTTCCAAACAAGCCCATATTTGAGGAGCTTTATAGTGATGAAAGTGGTCTTTTGGTTTGGCACTGTAAGGGCCTCCTTTGTTATGTTCGTCTCAAGTCTTGGTATTCATGGAATGTGGAGGGAAAGTGAACTTGTGGCTGCCTGTATCTGCAAGTCTGGCTAATGGGTCCTGGACATCTGTGTTTCAGTGATCACTTTGTTCAAGTTTTCTTCCTGCTTCTCTTTCCTTTTATTTGTTTAGATACTCAATTATTTCCTTAACATAAACTAGTGATTCTTGGTCATCTCAATTATTTTTAATTTCAGTTGCCATTTATTTTCATGCTGATGTTTGCATTACCCACAATTTAAACCATCTGTTTAGTCCGCCATTGCTACCTTTGTTTCAGCGCATCTGTTAACTCTTAAAGAGGAAAGAGTGCATTTCTGTGTGATTCTTGTCTGTCAGCATTAGGATAGTTTTTGTGTTGAATGAGAGGAGATGCAGAAGTTGACTTGATTTTGATTCTATTACATTGCCAAAGGATAGGAAGTCTGTCACTTTTAACTTTCCTATCTTTTTACTTGTCTGCTATGGTTCCCTTCCTAGTCTAAGACAGTCTTTTGTTTTAACATATATATATCTGCATAGACAGAGGAGCTGAGACAACTGTGCCAATTCTGCATTTGGTTCAGAACTACAAAAGTAGACATTGGAGAGATCATTTGGGTTGGTAGTGGAAATTCTTGTTAATGGGAGGTTTTATTATATTGTGTTTGTAATGGTCGTTTATTACTTGGGGAGCAAGCTTTTGGGTTAGGTAGGGGAAATTGAGTCGGTTTATTACATTTAAGGGTTTGTATTATGGTTTCCTTTGGGAGGTTCAATCCTCTTCTCTTCTGTATCCTACTCGGATACTTTAGAGTTTAATAAATTGCATTTGCCTCTTCAAAAAAAATTCTGCATCATAGAAATCACTTGTTTTCCATTTTGTGCATTGCTTGCACCATTTCAAATGTAGTATGCATAAATTGTTATCCAATTAATACTAGTGTATTAAGAAACGAGATCGTTGGGCAAAGTGCGTCAAAAAGGTTAGCCTAATGAGTACTAAGAAACAGTTTTATTGATTTATACTCTGAGATACTTGTTTAGATGTTTTAAGTTTTATGTTTTGAGGTCTTTCCAATGGTGGGTTTCAAGGTCTAAATGAGAAAATGGAACCCGTATATCACAATTTGAATAGGTTTATCGAGAAGAAATGAGGTCTTAGGTTTAAGAAGCTTTCAAAAAAATATATGAAAGCTTCCCTTGTACCTTTGAATTGTTTTGTGGTAAGATTTCCTCTCGCGGGGATGTGAAATCCCCAATGGGCCTACTGAGTTTCGAACTCTCCTTTTCTTTTTCAAGTCTTGAGCTTTTTCGTTAGAGAAATGGAAGAGAAAAATATATGAATCTACAATGAAGAGATAACAAATATAATTCTTTTTAATGTAGAGAAAAACATATAAATTTGCAAGGTATAGATAACAAATATAATTATTTTTAATGTAGATCAATGTCATTATTAATGACTCGTTAAAAAAATTCTTTCTCCTAAATGGGCTAGGAGATACCCCTTATCTGAGTTCTATGTCGTTATCGATGTCAATCATCGTCCACCAATGGTCTACAATCCTTTCTTCTGGGCTTGTGTATTCTGACGTGGAACTGCCAAGGTCTAGAGACGGGTCTCCATATCCAACATTTGAAACAACTCCTCCAATTACACCAACCGCAAGTGGCGCTCCTTGATACAAAAATGACGTTGGATCTCTTGGCCATTCTCCTTGAAATCTGGGATTTCATGACGGCATCGTGGTTTCGGCGGTGGGGGTGGTAGCGGACTCGATATGTTCTGGACAACGAGACTTCGGGTAGAGACTGTTTTGTCTTCGGGAAACCACGTGGATGCTTGTTCTCTTGCCCATCTTATGCTCGGATCCACATCACCAATTTTTATGGGGAACCACGACGGGAATGTCATAACCTTACACTACTAGATCCATCTCGATGCGTGATCATAGTGACTTCAACGGAATCCTTGTCTATATTGAAATTCGAGGTGGCCGATTGTACCTAGACCATCACAATTGAGGCCTTCCAGCACATCATTACGGACATTGGGATTGAAGATGTGCCTCCTAGGAATATGAGTTCACCTGGTCGTGGGGGAAGGATATGTATCGACATATGGAATCTCGTATGGGATATGACACTCATGTCCCGCAACAGCGCTCACATTTTTCCTTCCAAGGAGCTTCGTAATTCGGGATCCTACATATTTGTGTATTGTATTTCAGTGAGTAATACATACATCATGTGGTTCAATATATACATGAGAAGAGATAGAGATAAACTAGTAGAGTTCTATCTATAGTATGATATTATCTCTATCTATAGTATGATATTATCTTTATCTATAGTAATATGCAGCTATCTATAACAAACATAGAGTCCTAAGTGGAGTAGACTCATACTGCGTTAACACCCCCCTCAAACCGATGCTAGGTGAGAGCAAGTTGATTTCTGAGAGTAATGAACCGACCAACGTGCAGAGGTTTGGTCAGAACATCAGCTAGCTGTATAGGCGACGAGATGTGACGAACCTCAATATTGCCTTGTGCCACTTGTTCACGCACAAAATGGAAGTCTAGTTCGATGTGCTTCATTCGCTCATGGAACACATGATTCGCACTGAGATACGTTGCTCCAATATTGTCACACCATAAGGTCGGAGGAGAAGCAGGCATTCCAATATCCCGAAACAATGAGGTGAGCCAGATACGCTCAGATGTAGCATTACCTATAGCTTTGTATTCACTCTCTGTGGAAGAGCGAGTTATAGTAGCTTGTTTCTTGGAAGTCCAGGATATAAGATCCGGTCCTAGAAATATAGCAAATCCACCAGTAGAGCGACGATCATCCTGGTCACCACCCCAATCACTGTCAGTGAAGCAATGGAACTGCAAGTCATTGCCTCTAGGAAACGATAACCCAAGATCAGTGAAACCACGAAGGTACCAGAGTACACGCTTCAAAGCCATCCAGTGAATATATGTTGGTGAGTGCATAAATTGACACAATTTATTGACCAAAAAGGCAATCTCCGGCCTAGTGAACGCAAGGTATTGGAGGCTGTCAATTAACTTCCTGTAGAAAACAGCATCATCACTCGTCAAAGGATGGCCGACATGCTTGGAAAGAGGACTGACCGCCATCGAGGTGGAGCATGGTTTGACATCTTGCATTCCGTACTAGTGAAGAAGATCAGTAACATAGCGAGTTTGCGATAGCTTCCCACCAGTCGCATCCGTTCGAAACTCAAGACCCAGAAAATATTACAGGGGTCCGAGATCCTTGACAGGAAATTCAAATTGCAATTTGGTGATCCCAATGGAAAGCAATGAGGAAGAAGAACCTGTGACCTCAATGTCATTTACATAAATAAGAACAAAAATCATAATGTCCTGGCTCCGGTATAATAGCAAGCTGGGGTCAGCCACAAACGAGGTGAATCCAATGCCATGGAGGAAAGTTGTCAACCGAGAGTACTAGACTTGTGGTGCCTACTTCAAACCATACAACGATTTGTGGAGTTTACAGACATGATGAGGTAGAAGAGTATCTTCAAAACCACGAGGCTGCTTCATGTAAATAGTCTCTTGAAGTGTACCATGTCAAAAGGTATTGGAAACATCTAACTGTCGAATCGTCCACTGAAACTTTGTTGCAAGAGCCAAAAGAACCCGAATAGTGGTGGCCTTTACAACAGGGATGAACGTATCATGATAATCCAATCCTTGCTGCTGAGTAAACCCCCGAGCCACCAACCTTGCCTTATAGCGTTCAATCGATCCATCTGACCTGTGTTTTATCCCGAAAAGCCATTTATTATCAACAACATTAGCATGATCAGGACACAGAACAAGGGACCATGTAGCATTGGCTTTGAGAGCAGCCATTACCTCACTCATAGCAGTTTTCCATACCGACAACTTACTGGCTTGGGCAAAAGTACGAGGCTCGGAGATGGTGTAATCGGGTTGCAGACGGAGGGCAATATAAGCACGAGGGGGTCTGCGTTTGTGAGCAGGTCTGAGGACCATGGGATGGGTTCTGGTTACTGGTGTGGATTGCGAATTCGATTGAGAGGAGCTATCATCTTGAGGAGTCGGTTCAGGGTCAGCAATGGAAGGTGTAGGTGGACTGGTTGGACCAAATGGTGGTTCGGGTTGCGGTGGTAAAATCAGAGACATAGACGTACCTCGTTGCCAGGAAGGATGTAATAGTGTCTGTATGATCGTGAGAGATGAATGAGGTGTAGACTATGGAGACTGCGAAGTGAGGTTCTAATTATTAGAGAAAGGGAACATGGAATGGTTAAAAGACAGATGAACTGTAGTATAGATCCGATTTGTAACAGGACCCAAACAATAAAACCCATCATGTTGGGCAGCCCTACCCAAATACACACACTGCGATGTCCGAAAAGAGAATTTATGATTAGAATAGGGTCTCAGATAAGGGTAAACAGTACAACCTAATGGGTGTGTATCCGAGTAACTGGGATTAGAAGAGAAAAGACAAAAGTGTGGAGACCGATTTCCTATGACAGGGGAAGGAAGCATGTTAATAGAATTGACTGCAGAGAGAGAAAAGCATAAGACCAAAAATGTAAAGGAACCTTCGCTTGGGCAAGCAGAATTAGTCCCGCATCCACAACATGACGAATCTTTTGTTCAACTAAGCCATTTTGTTGATGAGAGTGTGGGCAGGAGATGCGATGAGCGAGGCCTTGAGAGTGAAAATACGGGTTAAGTTTGCGATACTCACCACCCCAATCTGACTGAAACTTTTGAATAGAAGAGTTAAATTGGCGGGTAACCATAGCCTCAAAATTCTTCAAAATGGTTGGTACATCATTTTTAAACTTGATACAATAAATCCATGTATATCTCGTGAAATCATCAATAAATAAAACGAAATAACTATGACAATTTATTGATAAAACCGGGGCAGGACCCCAAACATCAGAGTGCACCAATTGAAAGGGTTTTGTGGTGGTATGATTGACACTAGGTGATGGTAGACGCAGAAGCTTTCCAAAGCGACAAGCCTCACAGTGCAAAACAGAATCTAAGGAACGAGAACTAAAGACTCCTAACTTCTTTGACCGAATGATAGATGCAGTGGTACGTGCAGAGGGATGACCCAAACGAGCATGCCAATCCATAGGTGTGGTAGACTCAGCAAGACAAGCAGTTGGTGGAGATGTATGAGGAAGTTCATACAGGTCGCCATTACTCTATCCTTGCAATAGGGTCGCCTTGGTGACCTGATCTTTGACAGAAAAATGGTTAGGCCAAAACTGGAAGAAGCAATTGTTATCATTCGTAAAGCGTTTGACAGATAATAAGGATTTGTGTAAGGAACATGAAAGATATTTCGTAGCTTAAACCGAGAGCAGTAAGAGTAGAGAAACATGAACTGTTAGTCTTAGTGCCCGTAGTTCAATCCTAAATGTCCAAATGTACATATCATCGTTAGCAATAAAATTAAAGCGACTTTATATTACTTATGTGTTGGAGTAATATATCGACGTGTGCTCTGATCTATGCCCACCATGCGAATAGAACCATAGATCGAGATAGATCACACTTGATGGGTCCCTAGTCAACAAAGCTTCACTAGAAGCGACTAGTTGAAAGATGGCTCTTTATGGCTTACGTTCTGTTAGTCATTGGAATGGGATTCCGGAGTCTGATCATAGATATCATGTGGGACATGATATTGGACGACCCGCCCTAAATATGTGCCATAGATTAAGTCATGAACATATTCAGTGTTGTAGCTTGTCATGTATCCTTAGACCAAGGAGTCTTTGTGATCGCTATGTAGTGAACAACTGAGTTTGACCTGAGTCTAACGTTGTCCGTAATAGGGCTTCCATAACGGCCAGGATTGGCTTGGGGACGGGCTACATGAGTGACACGAAAGACGGCTAAGGGATTTATCCCTCATACTAAGGTATGGGAAAGATAACGGTTCTCGGCCGCTTGATCGAGAGTGACTGGAAGAATAGCATGGCCATGCACATGATACTGGGTATCATATCTTCAGTCATCTCACATATCAAGGAACGGTGATTGAGAATAATAAGGATGACGGCTCTATGCCTTATCTCAATCAGGATATCGGAGATAAAAGGATAATGACAGGGACGACGGAAATGTTAGAATTGACAGGGTCGATTCGTTATGTAGTGTTAGGCAATACTAAAGTCTCGTTAGTTGCCACTTAAATAGGATCAAGTAAAATGGGATTTTACGTTGATCTATTGACATGCATAAACCTAAGGGTCACACCGGAGGATGAAACTCATTGACACATTTATGGAGAATGGCCAAAAGGGAGTTGTCTCGGGACATGACCAAAACTGGGTTTTGGGTCATGTGCCCGTAAGTGAATAGGACTTTACGGATCGAGACAAGGCTTGGAGTCTTGGGATTGATTGCGTCGGATAATGTTGGACATTTCCGGTATGGAAGGCTTGGAGGCGATGAGCGAATCACGGGACCTCGTTGGAAATGGCCACGGGCCATGTTCCAAGAGGCCCATGAAAGGCCCATGCAACCAAGGCCCATGGAACTAATTAATCAAGTCTTGATTAATTAGTACTAAGCAAGCAAGACAAGGATTAAGGTGTTGGTGATTCACCACCTAACCCAATCTTGTCTTGCCATACTTTGTCCTATTTACACCTTACTTGACACCATACTTGTCCCATGCCTTTAGTTGGACAAGTATGAGTTTTGTTATGTTGAAGTCATCTTTTTTCAACATAACAAACACTAGACAAGAATAGGAAACACATTTTTCTCTCCCTCTTCCATGGCCATTTCGGGTTTGGCTAGTTTCCTCCTCCATTTTTGTGTTCTTGAGTCCTCAAAGAGAAGAACTACGTGGCTTTGATTCCCATGTGGATACGTAGGCGTCTTGGAGACTCAAGCCAATCATTCGTTACCCGGTGTTCTTGTTTTGGTAAGAACTAGTGCTGAAATTTTCTCTTGTGAATCCATTCTTTGTTAGTTGTTTCATGGTTTTAATCGTCTCTTGGTTTTCATTGATTTTCCGCTGCGAGTTGGTTCATCTCCAACCTTACCTCGAGACCCAACATGAACCATTACCAGAGTGATGAATCGGAGCTCTCTGACCATTACCCATTGTCACCTGATCCAAGCCATGGTACACTGAGGCATTGTTGAGTTGGAAGGCATCCGTTGTCATATGATGAGTCACAGTAGTGTTAGGATACCAAGTGTGGTAGGTTGGCGCCATACAATTATTTGGAGCCAAGGAATGCTCATAAGCATGAGAGAAATTAGCTTGTGGATGCAGAGGGGCAGAGTGATGAGCCATATGAGCCTGTGGAGACTTCATCTGACCCGAGTACTGTTGATGATAGCGCCGACGACATTTATCAGTTGTATGATTCCGATAGCCATAGATTTGGCAAGGACCAGAGGATCGGTGACGTCCCTGATTGGTGTTGGAACGCGAGGTTGTTTGTGATGTCTTGTGATAAGTGGTCGGAGACGATGCAGTGTTCCCACGACCTCTCTCAACCATGATAGCCAGAGGATGTTCCGCCGAATTGCGAAGAAGAATCTCATGAGCCAATAGTTGGCTATGTAATTCATGAAATTTCACCGGTGTGGGTCGTTGAACAATGGCCGAAATAATACCATGATAATCAGCCCCAATGTTGCGATGTATAATCGCGTTGAACTCTGCATCAGAAATCACCCTACCAGTAGCACCGAGTTCATCGGTTAGGCCTTTGGCTTGCTGGAGATAATCAGAAATTGATTGATCATTACGACTGAGCGATAGAAGCTCAATATGCAATTGTAGTTGACGATTAGGAGACACCGAACCGAAGGCACTAGCTAGTGCCTGCCAAGCCTCAAACAAAGTGGCTTTTCCAATGATATGAGAAAAGGTCGACTCAGAGAGGGAGGAAATGATCCAAGACAGCAGGAGTTGATCCCGTCGCAGCTATGGTTCATAGTCTGGATTCAGGATTGTTGTAGGCGTCTCACCAGTAATACGAATAATGGACGGGGGACATATATCAGTGCCCAAAACTAATCCATGGAGCTTGTGATAATTGAGTAGAGGTAGAAATTGCGTCTTCCATGCCACATAGTTGCGAGATGACATCAACATGATGGGAAGTGAGTGCGATATTGTTGGTGCAGCCGACATCGAGGGTGAGCCTTGAGAGGGAACAATAGCCATCTAAGCACAACAGCAAAAATAAAGATCTGCAAAAGAGAAATACATAGAAAAGGAAAAAAAATTGCGCCGAAGATGCGAAATGAAGTGGAGGTTCAGAGGAGAGGCTCTGATACCATGTTTGTGTATTGTATTTCAGTGAGTAATATGTACATCATGTGGTTCAATATATACATGAGAAGAGATAGAGATAAACTAGTAGAGTTCTATCTCTAGTATATTTGGTTCTATCTATAGTATGATATTATCTCTATCTATAGTAATATGCAACTATCTATAACAAACATAGAGTCCTAAGTGGAGTAGACTCATACCGCGTTAACACTCCACATCGGCCCATATGGCGTTTCTATTGTCATTCGATGGACCTCGTGACCGCCCCCTCTAAGGCACTTCAATTTTGAGAATGGATGAATTCATGATCCGTCTTGTGGGCATCTGATTCAGGCGACTTGGGATGACAAACATAATTTCGACATAGTCGTTCGACTCCAAGGAATTAGCAATTGAAGTAGGGATATTTCCGGGCAAACATCAACTGTATCAGATGGTTCCAACGCAATATAGCTCTCTTAAACGGTCGGCGAGATAAAGAGGGTATCCATAAGAGGGAATTTGTGCAGTGCCAATACGAAAATACTTTGGCAAAGCATAATGCTTTTTGGAGACAACAAACCAAACACCATTGGTTCACAAAGGGTGACCATTTCACCAAATTTTTTCATTGGGTTGCCTCTTATCATTGTCAAACTAACAAAATATGTACGCTTACTGATGGGATAGGGCATGAAGTATCATGGGACACAGGCTTGAAGGATTAACTAATTGACTATTTTTGTGACTTATTCACTACTACTAATCCGGCTCCTGAACCATTTTCTAAACCTTTCTCCAATGGCACATCGGTAGCAAATAAAGTGATTTTGATGCATTCAGTCCTGGCTGAGGAGGCCACGTTGGGACCTTTCACCTAGGGCTGGACAAGTCGCTAGGACAGGTCCAACTCAATCCTAAATTCTTTCAACAATACTGGCCCATGTGAAGGATCAAGTAATTGATTTTGTTCGGCTAGCAGTGGATATAGGAACCTTGAACCCGACCATTAATGCTACCACGATCGTCCTTATACCGAAGAAACTGGATCCCTGGTGGTAACGGATATGCGGCCTATTACTCTCTGTAATGTCATTTTCTGTATTCTATTCATGGTCTTTGTCGATCGTATTCTACTACCATTTATTATCTCACCAACTTAGGGTGCATTCATCCCATGTCAGTCTATACATGATAATGTCTTTAATTCTTTCAAAGTGATACATTTTTTACGCAGAAAAAACTAAAGGGGAATGGGTTTTTATGGCCTTGAATTTCGATACGAGTAAAGCCTCTGATCGGGTGGAATGACATTGTATTTTTTTCCTTCATGTAGAGATTTGGGTCTGTTGGATTATGTGTTTCATAAACAAGGCGGAAAACAGAAAAAGTTGTTCATAATCCATAAAACCTAGATTCATGCATCATGTGAGTAACTAATCTTGAACATTTATTTAACGGAGACTACCTCGTTGTAGAGCAACGATTGGTTCGAAACTGAGACCTTTGGGTTATGGTAAAGATTTTCAAGGCACCCAAGTATTTTCCTTCTAAAGGTATCCACAAGAGTAAGGAAATTCAGTAACCGAAGCTTGCTAATAGCTCTTGAATTTTTCACTCTTGTGCTCTCTATATGGTGGCCGAAAATTTGCAGCTCCAAGCTTATAATTTTCGGCCACTATAATGTAGTATTTAAAAGCTTAGATTTCCCTTAAATCAACACCCAATAGAATTAGTAAAACTTACGGAAAGGAGAATTTATAAAAGAGTCTTGTTTTCTTTATTCTAGTCCAACAAGTATATCCTTTTTATATAGACAATCTAGAATTCCCTTTTTACTTTATTCTAATTAAATAAAACCATAAATATATCTACATATGGGTTGGCTAAAACTACTAATACCTTATTAGGGTGTTTGGCTAAACCCATTAATATATTATATTTTTTATTCTTTATTTTCTTTGAATAAATATCATGTTAGACACTAAATAAATACAAATAATGACATCATCTCATGAAAAAAATAAATGGATAAATAAGTTTATTATATCAGATATAATTTCCCTTATTTATTAAAGTCGAACCTCCAAGGTCCAATTCGTTGTGGGCTTTACTCTTTTGTGTGTCTTTAGGTTTTACATGACGTTGATAGCGAGACTGAAAGCTACATTTTTTCCACGAGGTATGGGTAACTCATAGAAATGTCCATAACTACCCACGTCATTTGAATTTTGACTTTTATCTTTGTCAAAACCTATTACCATAAGTATTCTTATCCTCTGTCGTTTGGCGAAGTTATGACTGAACAAAAGGCATATAAGCATCATCCTTGTTCTAGTTTCGTCTATGTGTTCGTGATCTCGAGCTTGGATTGCACGTTACAACTCTTTTATAAACTCGCATTACCAATCTTTATTTCACAATCATTCACTCATAAGGGGGTCTTAATGACATCTGACTTGTATTAAAAACACATGTTACAAGTCCTTATGACAATCACCCATGTACATCATATGCATGTAACCATATTCAAGCATAACCTTAAAACCATCTTATTAGGAGAAACCTCATGTCCTCTTTATATGCATGATCAGTAAAATGTTATCCTTTAATCAATCATCACACTAGCTCTAACTATCGGTTTAGGCTAAGGACAAATGAATAAATTCACTCCTTTATTTCTAAGAGTCCTACTATTAGGAAACGACGGCCTGATGCCTTAGAAAGAGTGGTATATTCATGTTAGTTAACATCACATCTTAATGATAGCAAAACGTTTGCAAACTTTTATCGCATATGCCATTTTACACAGATTGTGGTTTGTTCTAAGGAACACAACCCAACTTGGTTATAGAGGAATGATTATTGTTGATGGTGGTTTGTTTGGAATCAAGATCCTAAACAGTCAGCTCAAGAGGTCAGGAAACATCCACTATAAAGAGGACATGAGGTTTTCGACAGGGAGACCATCTCTCGTCGTACCTGTTTTTATTTTGTATGGAGGGACTCTCTGAACTCCTTGAGAAAGTTGAACATGAGGGTCGTACTCATAGGATTTCTGTTGCCTAAGGTGTCCCCATTATCTCTCACATGTTTTTCACAAACGATTGTTACATTTTTTGTATGGCACATGTGGATGAGGCGGCTCACGTCCAGAATTTACTTCATAAATTTGGTCAATTGTCAACTCATGTCCTTAACCATCAACAACAATGTTCTAAAAATCCTGACTGGGCGCCGCCTAGGCCCCATTTTGTGCCTAGCCGACCCGACTTGGCGCCTAGAACATTTTGCATATTATAGTGACTAAATTACAATAATTAGGTGGTTGTCCAGAGTTTTCCGGTGTTGGTTATATTAGGGGTTGTGCTTCTAAGTTGTTTGGTGTTAATTTTTTGGTATTTTAAATATTTTTTTACCATTTTTAATATAAGGAAGTTCATATTTTGTTTCTATATATAGTAATATACCTATTAAAAATTTAAAAATAGAAAAATACAAATCTGATTAGTCCCCGTATAGTCCCGATTAATCCTCGAAGGTCATAGCCGCCCAACTAGCGCCTAACGACTTTTAGAACCTTGATCAACAATCCTCTGTCTTCTTCAGTACCAACGCGTCCTGGGCAGACCATCTAGCATGTTGTGGAATATTGGATATCTCAGAGATATCAGAACAAAGAGTATGTCTTACATTGGAAACCGGTGCTACGCGTATCCGCTCGTGCTATGGTCAGTTTGTATCGTCGACAAGTAAGAAAGTAATGATTAAGTTTGTCTTTATCTCATTTACAATGTGTAATTGACACAATTCACATTTCTCTGGAAAGGTTTTCGTGGGGTGTTGCAACTACTACGAGTTGACCTATAATTTGGCGTGATTGGGAAAAACTTTGTCGATTAAGGTGTTGGGAGGAATGGGTTTTTAGAGACTCTAAGATGCGATTAAGGTCTACTAGCTTGGGCCGTTAAGACCCGGTACTACCCTAAAAGGAATTTCTTCTTAGCGTGGCGGGGGCCTAATCCAAGCTATAACTAGACTAATGTCCATGACACCCAATCCCTTAGGCGGGCGGGCCTTCGACGATCAAAAAGGTCTGGATCCCTTATTCAGATTCTTTATAATTCATGTCTCATGAGAGAGGACCCCTTTATACATACCGATTTCCAAGAATCACTCATGTTATGGTGGCACATCTTATGGTCTCAGGTTCTTGGTGGGGCCAATTTTTTGTCCGGGCCATATTTTAGCCAAAGGACCAGGCTGAGATCCCTTATACGAGTTGACCTATATTAGGTCTTGAACTGGAAAGAAAACTACTCTACCAAGGCAGGTTACAGGCACTTGAGGGACATTAAGGCTCAAGTAGACCCGACTGTTCACACTCTGAAGTGGGCTCATATATGGGACATTCACTTCTTTCCTTGCATGCACATTTTCATGTGGAGGGCCATTTCGGACTGCCTCTAGGTAGCAGACCAACTAGTTCGGAGATTCATGCCACTCTCCCCCCATCTACCTACTTTGTAGCCACCATATTGAGACGAAGATCCATCTGCTGGTTCGGTGTCCGTTTTCCATATTTGTTTGGGATGGACATGAACGACACCCTACTGTAACTGAGGCTATTGATTTCTCAACCTTGTGGATAATAGTCACTATAGGGTCCCCAAAAAAGTACATTATCAATCTCTTGATCTGGCTCTAGGAAATATAGAAAGCTCGTAACGCTTGGGTTTGGGCATCGACGACCCCTCCAGCTCTTGGAGTAGAGGAAGTCGCAAAGAGCAATATTGTAGCCTGGAGGACAGCCCGAGACACGACTCAGACTCTCTCTTCTTTCCATCCTCAAAATAGGTTGATCGTAGTGTTGGGTCTCGAGGTAGGGTTGGAGATGAACCAACTCGAAGCGGAAAATCAATGAAAACCAAGAGACAATTAGAACCATGAAACAACTAACAAAGAATGGATTAACAAGAGAAAAATTCAGCACTAGTTCTTACCAAAACACGAACATCGGTTAACGAATGATTGGCTTGAGTCTCCAAGACGCCTACGTATCCACATGGGAATCAAAGCCACGTAGTTCTTCTCTTTGAGGACTCAAGAACACAAAAATGGAGGAGGAAACTAGCCAAACCCGAAATGGCCATGGAAGAGGGAGAGAAAATGTGTTTCCTATTCTTGTCTTGTGTTTGTTATGTTGAAAAAAGATGACTTAAACATAACAAAACCCATACTTGTCCAACTAAAGGCATGGGACAAGTATGGTGTCAAGTAAGGTGTAAATAGGACAAAGTATGGCAAGACAAGATTGGGTTAGGTGGTGAATCACCAACACCTTAATCCTTGTCTTGCTTACTTAGTACTAATTAATCAAGACTTGATTAATTAGTTCCATGGGCCTTGGTTGCATGGGCCTTTCATGGGCCTCTTGGAACATGGCCCGTGACCATTTCCAACGAGGTCCCGTGATTCGCTCATCGCCTCCATGCCTTCCATACCGGAAATGTCCAACATTATCCGACGCGATCAATCCCAAGACTCCAAGCCTTGTCTCGATCCGTAAAGTCCTATTCACTTACGGGCACATGACCCAAAACCCAGTTTTGGTCATGTCCCGAGACAACTCCCTTTTGGCCATTCTCCATATATGTGTCAATGAGTTTCATCCTCCGGTGTGACCCTTAGGTTTATGCATGTCAATAGATCAACGTAAAATCCCATTTTACTTGATCCTATTTAAGTGGCAACTAACGAGACTTTAGTATTGCATGACACTACATAACGAATCGACCCTGTCGATTCTAACCTTTCTGTCGTCCCTGTCATTATCCTTTTATCTCCGATATCCTGATTGAGATAAGGCATAGAGCCGTCATCCTTATTATTCTCAATCACCGTTCCTTGACATGTGAGATGACTGAAGATATGATACCCAGTATCATGTGCATGGCCATGCTATTCTTCTAGTCACTCTCGATCAAGTGGCCGAGAACCGTTATCTTTCCCATACCTTAGTATGAGGGATAAATCCCTTAGCCGTCTTTCGTGTCACTCATGTAGCCCGTCCCCAAGCCAATTATGGCCGTTATGGAAGCCCTGTTACGGACAACGTTAGGCTCAGGTCAAACTCAGTTGTTGACTACATAGCGATCACAAAGACTCCTTGGTCTAAGGATACATGACAAGCTACAACACTGAATATGTTCATGACTTAATCTATGGCACATATTCAGGGCGGGTCGTCCAATATCATGTCCCACATGATATCTATGATCAGACTCCGGAATCTCATTCCAATGACTAACAGAACGTAAGCCATAAAGAGCCATCTTTAATACTAGTCGCTTCTAGTGAAGCTTTGTTGACTAGGGACCCATCGAGTGTGATCTATCTCGATCTATGGTTCTATTCGCATGATGGGCATAGATCAGAGCACACATCGATATATTACTCCAACACATAAGTAATATAAAGCCGCTTTAATTTTATTGCTAACGATGATATATACATTTGGACATTTAGGATTGAACTACGGGCACTAAGACTAACAATCTCCCACTTGCCCTAGTTCCAATCTAAACTCCAATATGTCCCCATCGACTTTACATGTCTAACATGTTCAGGCAGTGACACTGCTTTAGTCAACGGGTTGGCTATGTTATCATCTGTTGCAATATCGGTTATCTTCACTTCACCTCAGTTCAGTATTTATCTGATGAGGTGGATACGCCGCAGTACATGTTTGGATTTGTTATGCGATCTAGGCTTTTAGCTTGCGCAATGGCCCTTGTGTTGTCGCAAAATGGATTCACCGGACTGGATGGGTTTTTAATTACACCCAGCCCTGCCATGAATTTCCAAATCCACATAGCCTCCTTAGCTGCCTCTGCAGCATCCATGTACTTGGCCTCTGTCGTAGATTCGGCAATGGTATCTTGCTTTACGCTTTCCCGGCTAAAGCTCTGCCATTCAGCGTAAACACATATCCTGATTGACTTCTAAAGTCATCTGGATTTGTCTTGGAAAACTAGCGTCTACTCATCCTTCGACGACTAGTTCAGCATCATCTTTCCCCCGGGTTAGAATGATGTCTACTGGTACAACATAAGGCTTACGAGACGTCTGGTCTCATACATGTCATGGCATATATGATCGATCCTGCCCCCAGGCGCATAGGATTCTCATCATCCTTTTCAGCTCATCAGGTGTCTTAGGACACTAAGTCTTGCTGAGATGAATGCCATGACTAATGGGTAAGAGTCCTTTCTTTGAATCGAGCATTAAGAACCTACTCAATGCCTTGTTCACATAGGTTCCCTG
Source organism: Erodium maritimum (assembly GCA_963921825.1). Taxonomy (NCBI): domain Eukaryota; kingdom Viridiplantae; phylum Streptophyta; class Magnoliopsida; order Geraniales; family Geraniaceae; genus Erodium; species Erodium maritimum. The sequence continues at coordinate 30,192,102 of OY997593.1, read as the reverse complement.
ACTTAAATCCAAGACCCTCTTGGTGCGATCTCTACATATCTTAATCCTTAAGATATGAGAAGCATCGCCTAAGTCCTTTATTGAAAAACACTTCCTCAACCAAGCTTTAGTCTCGTGCAAGGTTGGGATGTCGTTTTCAATGAGAACCAGAAAGGTAATATTGCTCCCACTAGCCTTCTTATAAACGCAAGATTCATCCTCGTTCTTGATTAAGCCAAATCCAATTACAGCTTCATCAAAACGAAGGATCCAACTCCGAGAAGTTCGTTTCAATCCATAAATGGATTTCAACAACTTATAAATCTTTCCTTTATTCTTCGGATCGTCAAAACCTTTGGGCCGAGACATACAAACGTACTCAGTCAAATTTCCATTTAGGAAAGCGGTTTTGACATCCACTTGCCATATCTCGTAATTATGATACGCAGTTATGTCAAGAAGAATTTGGATCGATTTTGACCATAGCCACTAAGGAGAAGGTTTCCTCATAGTCAATCCATTGGATCTGCCTATAACCTTTCGCCACCAGTTGAGCTTTGTAGGTCAGAGGGTTGCCGTCCATGTCCATCTTCACCTTGAAGATCCATTTGCATCTATGGTCCTCACACCATTGATGGGATCAACCGGTTCCCAGACTCGGTTGTCCGACATGGATTGCATTGCCTCCCTCATGGCTCCCAGCCATAACTCGGAGTTGGGCCCATCCACGACTTCCTGAAAGGTGGCTGGATCATCGTGATCCACCATGACTTCATTGTCACCTCCGGATACCATATCTTGGAGGTGGAAGATTGATCCTTTCAAATCGCCTTGGACCTTCCGGAATTGTAACAGGAATTGGTTCTTACTCTACGACAATCTCTAGCTTCTTTCTACTGGGTTGCCAATTGGTTTAGACAGATCTGTACCATCCTGAATTTCTTCGAGATGCACAGTCCTCCCAATGACGTCTTTGGAAACAAAACTCCTTTTCCATAAAGACCCCACCCCATGCGATGAACACCATGTTCTCACTAGGATTGTAGAAGTGGCATCCCCTTGTTGTTTTGGGATACCACACGAAGGTGCATATCTCAGATCTTGGTTCGAGCTTAGTCGAAACCAAATGTTTCACATAAGCCTCGCAACCACAAATCTTTAGGAAGGACAAAACGGGCATCATCCCATTCCATTTTTAAAATGGTGTCCCTTCCACACCCTTGTCGAAGCCCGATTCACTATGAATGCGGTCGTCTCTAGAGCATAAACCCTGAAAGAGATTGGGAGATCAGTCCAACTAATCATGGAACGGGCCATTGTCTAACAATGTCCGATTTCTCCGTTTGGCTACACCTTTCAACTACAGTGTCCCAGGAGGAGTCCATTATAAAAGGATCCCATTCTCTTTTAGATGATCTAATAACTCTGTGGTCAAGTATTTTCCACCTCGATCCAATCGAAGTGCCTTAATACCTTTGTCGAGCTGGTTTTCTACTTTAGTCTTAAACTCTTTGAATTTATCAAAAGCTTCAGACTTATGTCTCACCGAATAGACATTACCATATTTACTGTAATCATCAATAAATGTGGTAAAGTAGCTAAAACCCCTCCTGGCAAGTGAACTTATTGGTCTACACACATTCGAGTGTATCAGCCCTAATAATTCACCCGCCCTTTCATCGAGATCGATAAAAGGGAACTTTAGTCATTTTGCCCATCAAACAAACCTTGCACCTATCGAACGAATTGAATTCGAATGAACCTGAAAGTCCGCACTTCTGAAGTGCTGATAGGTGCTTCTTGTTTATGCGACCTAAATGATAGTGCCTTAACAGAGTTAGGTTTAAATCGTTGGATTTAAAACCTCTTGGTATTAACGGAATATATAGAACTTGAGGCATTGTTACCCATATCTAATATGTACAATCCTCCAACCAAGTCAGTACTGGTATAAAACATATCATTGCATAGAACATTGAAAACTCCATTTCCAATATTAACATTATATCCTTCCTTGTCAAACACAGATACAGATATAATATTCCTACTAAAAGTAGGTATGCAATATACATTATACAATACTAAGACAAGGCCTCTTGGCAAAGCAAGACTCATGGATCCTACAGCAGTTGCCACAACTCTGAGGTCCATTTCGTGCTTTCCAAATCTCTCCTACTTTCAGCCACCATATATTAGTGCATGTGTGAGATTCAGTCATGGTATCTAATACCCATGAATCTTTGGAAGTAGAGAGATGTAGCTCTATAGAGTTAATACCGAATGAAGGCATGATCCCACCGCCCTTCCTTAGATCATCCAGGTTTCCTGATGAAGGCGCAGTCCTACTGCCCTTCTTCAGATCATCCGGGCTATTTGATGAAGGCGCAGTCCCACTGCCCTTCTTCAGATCAGCCGTGAACTTCCTGTAATCCCGGTTCCAATGTCCAGGCTGTTGGCAGTAGAAGCAGACATTCTCAGGTGTCTCATCTTTCCTGCCAAGTGCGCATGGGCCCAGCCCTTTCCACTTCCAATTCCCTTGTTGACCATTAGAATATCCTTGGATCCCAGATCCCTGAGATATTCTTCTCAGCAGCTGATGACACTTCATGTAACTCTGATATGGTCTTAGAGACAGCCTTGTCAAGGACATATTCTTTGCGTTCAGACTTGAGGACTATCCTCAAAATTCTGTACCAGTCCAAATAGTTTGTCCCATTTAGCTTGACCCTGTCAAGAATGGTTTTTAATGACAAACTATTAATGTTCGCTGAATTTGCCATTTGATCTACAACAGATAAAATTCAATCAGTAAACTGAATAAATTTTATGAAGATCAAGCTTAAACACCAACAATCAATTCTAAACCTTTAGAATCTGAAACCAAGATCCTTGATTCACTCGATTAAGCTGAACTAATGCTCACCACTTAATCGAGCTATGTAGGTAGGACTCCATCCAATCACATCCAATGTGACTCTTGGCTAGGGTATGTACTTATGTACACGACTTACCCTATCTGTTACCCTAGCTCAACCTCAGGCCGAGAATCGTAGTCGGGTCCACCAATTTTCAACTATGGCTCGTCACTATGTAGGTGCTCCGCTAATGCGCACGACACCCACATATGTCGTCCAAACCTACTACCCCGCTTCCCCATGGATGCTCCGCTAATGCGCACGACAACCATAGGACGGGGAGGTAGTAAGGTGTTGATGATTGGGAGGTATCGGACATGACCCGCTTTTACTTGTCCAGTTGTGTTCAAAACTTTGGCACATCCTATATGCGATGAGCACATCAACTACATTCCAAATGCAATGATGCCTCAAATTACATCCAATGTAATTCTTCCTTTGAACCCGTCAACTACATCCAATGCAATGACGGTTCTAAGGGTTCACACACAAGGATTAAAATTCCAATTTTATCTTTGCATGTGAGGTGATATGCTCGGTAAATAAAGTTAAGCATGCAATTCTAAAACACATAGAATTAATCATGCATAAACTAAACCAAGCATAAAGCGATAAATGTGCACATAATAGCCCCCTAAACTAACTCCCACTAGCTTCTTGAGCTCCACCGACTCCAAGCCGATGCCAACACCCGAAAAGCCACCAAATGACCTTTTCGCCCTTTCTTCGTCTTGAGTAAAATATTACAATTTAATACACGACTCGCAGGTCGGGAATAAATAAATATTACAAACAAGTGGTTCGACGACCACACCTTGAAAGAATAATTACACGTTAACTCTAACGGCTCGCAGGCCGTGAAAAGCGATAAATAATTAAATTGAGCTCGGGGCTATTATGTACACCATGTCAACATCACATCACACATCGTGTTATCAAACAAGCATGTTATCAAACATCATGTGATTTTCCGGTTTTAATTAATAGCCAAGTTTCGAAATTTTTTGATGCTCGGTTTATCGAAACCGTTCAAAAATGAAACTTTTGAACATTTGATCTTCGAGTTCATCATGACGGTTCCAAACTCGTCATAACTAACAAAACGGTTTAGCCTTGGCATATCAATCATCCAATGGTCATGCTTGGCCTAGCTCCGTCCAACGGAGCCCCGTTCGGTCCCGGTTTCGGCTCCCCGAGAGTCCCGCTCCCGAGACCCGAAAAATCAAAAAAAATTTCAAAATTTCCAGATTTGAAATAGTTTTCAAAAATTCATTTTACATGCATTAAATCCATAAACAATAATTTAAAACATGTTATCAAACAATTTAGCAAAACAACATGCCAAAAACGAAACTTTCAAGCAAAACCGAAACTTTGAACACCGTCTTGTGAATCCCGAAGGTAGCACGGCTCTGATACCACTGTTGGGTCTCGAGGTAGAGTTGGAGATGAACCAACTCGCAGCGGAAAATCAATGAAAACCAAGAGACGATTAAACCATGAAACAACTAACAAAGAATAGATTCACAAGAGAAAAATTCAGCATTATTTCTTACCAAAACAAGAACACCGGTTAACGAATGATTGGCTTGAGTCTCTAAGATGCCTACGTATCCACATGGGAATCAAAGCCACGTAGTTCTTCTCTTTGAGGACTCAAGAACACAAACATGGAGGTGGAAACTAGCCAAACCCGAAATGGCCATGGAAGAGGGAGAGAAAATGTGTTTCCTATTCTTGTCTTGTGTTTGTTATGTTGAAAAAAGATGACTTAAACATAACAAAACCCATACTTGTCCAACTAAAGGCATGTGACAAGTATGGTGTCAAGTAAGGTGTAAATAGGACAAAGTATGGCAAGACAAGATTGGGTTAGGTGGTGAATCACCAACACCTTAATCCTTGTCTTGCTTACTTAGTACTAATTAATCAAGACTTGATTAATTAGTTCCATGGGCCTTGGTTGCATGGGCCTTTCATGGGCCTCTTGGAACATGGCCCGTGGCCATTTCCAACGAGGTCCCGTGATTCGCTCATCGCCTCCAAGCCTTCCATACCGGAAATGTCCAACATTATCCGACGCGATCAATCCCAAGACTCCAAGTCTTGTCTCGATCCGTAAAGTCCTATTCACTTACGGGCACATGACCCAAAACCCAGTTTTGGTCACATCCCGAGACAACTCCCTTTTGGCCATTCTCCATATATGTGTCAATGAGTTTCATCCTCCGGTGTGACCCTTAGGTTTATGCATGTCAATAGATCAACGTAAAATCCCATTTTACTTGATCCTATTTAAGTGGCAACTAACGAGACTTTAGTATTGCCTAACACTACATAACGAATCGACCCTGTCGATTCTAACCTTTCTGTCGTCCCTGTCATTATCCTTTTATCTCCGATATCCTGATTGAGATAAGGCATAGAGCCGTCATCCTTATTATTCTCAATCACCGTTCCTTGACATGTGAGATGACTGAAGATATGATACCCAGTATCATGTGCATGGCCATGCTATTCTTCCAGTCACTCTCGATCAAGTGGCCGAGAACCGATATCTTTCCCATACCTTAGTATGAGGGATAAATCCCTTAGCCGTCTTTCGTGTCACTCATGTAGCCCGTCCCCAAGCCAATCCTGGCCGTTATGGAAGCCCTGTTACGGACAACGTTAGGCTCAGGTCAAACTCAGTTGTTGACTACATAGCGATCACAAAGACTCCTTGGTCTAAGGATACATGACAAGCTACAACACTGAATATGTTCATGACTTAATCTATGGCACATATTCAGGGCGGGTCGTCCAATATCATGTCCCACATGATATCTATGATCAGACTCCGGAATCCCATTCCAATGACTAACAGAACGTAAGCCATAAAGAGTCATCTTTCATACTAGTCGATTCTAGTGAAGCTTTGTTGACTAGGGACTCATCGAGTGTGATCTATCTTGATCTATGGTTCTATTCGCATGGTGGGCATAGATCAGAGCACACATCGATATATTACTCCAACACATAAGTAATATAAAGCCGCTTTAATTTTATTGCTAACGATGATATATACATTTGGACATTTAGGATTGAACTACGGGCACTAAGACTAACACAAACCTACTACCCCGCTTCCCCATGGATGCTCCGCTAATGCGCACGACACCCATAGGACGGGGAGGTAGTAAGGTGTTGATGATTGGGAGGTATCGGACATGACCCGCTTTTACTTGTCCAGTTGTGTTCAAAACTTTGGCACATCCTAGATGCGATGAGCACATCAACTACATTCCAAATGCAATGATGCCTCAAATTACATCCAATGTAATTCTTCTTTTGAACCCTTCAACTACATCCAATGCAATGACGGTTCTAAGGGTTCACACACAAGGATTAAAATTCCAATTTTATCTTTGCATGTGAGGTGATATGCTCGGTAAATAAAGTTAAGCATGCAATTCTAAAACACATAGAATTAATCATGCATAAACTAAACTAAGCATAAAGCGATAAATGTCCACATAATAGCCCCCTAAACTAACTCCCACTAGCTTCTTGAGCTCCACCGACTCCAAGCCGATGCCAACACCCGAAAAGCCACCAAATGACCTTTTCGCCCTTTCTTCGTCTTGAGTAAAATATTACAATTTAATACACAACTCGCAGGTCGGGAATAAATAAATATTACAAACAAGTGGTTCGACGACCACACCTTGAAAGAATAATTACACGCTAACTCTAACGGCTCGCAGGCCGTGAAAGCGATAAATAATTAAATCGAGCTCGGGGCTATTATGTACACCATGCCAACATCACATCACACATAGTGTTATCAAACAAGCATGTTATCAAACATCATGTGATTTTCCGGTTTTAATTAATAGCCAAGTTTCGAAATTTTTTGATGCTCGGTTTATCGAAACCGTTCAAAAATGAAACTTTTGAACATTTGATCTTCGAGTTCATCATGACGGTTCCAAACTCGTCATAACTAATAAAACGGTTTAGCCTTGGCATATCAACCATCCAATGGTCATGCTTGGCCTAGCTCCGTCCAACGGAGCCCCGTTCGGTCCCGGTTTCGGCTCCCCGAGAGTCCCGCTCCCGAGACCCGAAAAATCAAATTTTTTTCAAAATTTCCAGATTTGAAATAATTTTCAAAAAATCATTTTACATGTATTAAATCCATAAACAATAATTTAAAACATGTTATCAAACAATTTAGCAAAACAACATGCCAAAAACGAAACTTTCAAGCAAAACCGAAACTTTGAACACCGTCTTGTGAATCCCGAAGGTAGCACGGCTCTGATACCACTGTTGGGTCTCGAGGTAGGGTTGGAGATGAACCAACTCGCAGCGGAAAATCAATGAAAACCAAGAGACAATTAGAACCATGAAACAACTAACAAAGAATGGATTAACAAGAGAAAAATTCAGCACTAGTTCTTACCAAAACAAGAACACCGGTTAACGAATGATTGGCTTGAGTCTCCAAGACGCCTACGTATCCACATGGGAATCAAAGCCACGTAGTTCTTCTCTTTGAGGACTCAAGAACACAAAAATGGAGGAGGAAACTAGCCAAACCCGAAATGGCCATGGAAGAGGGAGAGAAAATGTGTTTCCTATTCTTGTCTTGTGTTTGTTATGTTGAAAAAAGATGACTTAAACATAACAAAACCCATACTTGTCCAACTAAAGGCATGGGACAAGTATGATGTCAAGTAAGGTGTAAATAGGACAAAGTATGGCAAGACAAGATTGGGTTAGGTGGTGAATCACCAACACCTTAATCCTTGTCTTGCTTACTTAGTACTAATTAATCAAGACTTGATTAATTAGTTCCATGGGCCTTGGTTGCATGGGCCTTTCATGGGCCTCTTGGAACATGGCCCGTGACCATTTCCAACGAGGTCCCGTGATTCGCTCATCGCCTCCAAGCCTTCCATACCGGAAATGTCCAACATTATCCGACGCGATCAATCCCAAGACTCCAAGCCTTGTCTCGATCCGTAAAGTCCTATTCACTTACGGGCACATGACCCAAAACCCAGTTTTGGTCATGTCCCGAGACAACTCCCTTTTGGCCATTCTCCATAAATGTGTCAATGAGTTTCATCCTCCGGTGTGACCCTTAGGTTTATGCATGTCAATAGATCAACGTAAAATCCCATTTTACTTGATCCTATTTAAGTGGCAACTAACGAGACTTTAGTATTGCCTGACACTACATAACGAATCGACCCTGTCGATTCTAACCTTTCCGTCGTCCCTGTCATTATCCTTTTATCTCCGATATCCTGATTGAGATAAGGCATAGAGCCGTCATCCTTATTATTCTCAATCACCGTTCCTTGATATGTGAGATGACTGAAGATATGATACCCAGTATCATGTGCATGGCCATGCTATTCTTCCAGTCACTCTCGATCAAGTGGCCGAGAACCGATATCTTTCCCATACCTTAGTATGAGGGATAAATCCCTTAGCCGTCTTTCGTGTCACTCATGTAGCCCGTCCCCAAGCCAATCCTGGCCGTTATGGAAGCCCTGTTACGGACAACGTTAGGCTCAGGTCAAACTCAGTTGTTGACTACATAGCGATCACAAAGACTCCTTGGTCTAAGGATACATGACAAGCTACAACACTGAATATGTTCATGACTTAATCTATGGCACATATTCAGGGCGGGTCGTCCAATATCATGTCCCACATGATATCTATGATCAGACTCCGGAATCCCATTCCAATGACTAACAGAACGTAAGCCATAAAGAGCCATCTTTCATACTAGTCGATTCTAGTGAAGCTTTGTTGACTAGGGACCCATCGAGTGTGATCTATCTTGATCTATGGTTCTATTCGCATGGTGGGCATAGATCAGAGCACACATCGATATATTACTCCAACACATAAGTAATATAAAGCCGCTTTAATTTTATTGCTAACGATGATATATACATTTGGACATTTAGGATTGAACTACGGGCACTAAGACTAACACGTAGGTCCAACAACGATAGTTTGGACCCTCCCTCCGGTAGGGTATGTCACCAATAATGTGGATGAGGAGATTTAACAAAACACTCGACAATCGGGCTAAGGCATAATATGTCATTCGAATTAGATCAAGTTATAGAGGCTCGGAATGGGATGATTGAGGCCTTTTGGTCTCCGACTATGATAGAAGCCCATGCACTGGTTGTAACTATGGCTCTAGCATATGATCGAGTCTGGACGAAAGAAATCATCCGGAGTAATGCCCAAGTGCTTATCCATCTTATCTGCTAGTCGCCCCCACCTATATCCCTAATCTAAAATTATTTCTCACTTTAATTGAGAATCTTAAAGTTGTGTTTAAAGAGGTCAGCAAACAATGCAGCCTATTAGCTCTTCAGGAATGCTTGTTCTATTCATATCATCACGTGGTCCAGAGATACCCTATTGGAGGCACTACAATGTATTATTGATTTTGATAATTTTTTAGAAAATATAATATATATATATATATATGGTAGCTATCCAGTAAAAACCACCCTTATTGTGCAAACTACGAACTCACCAGGTGCTGACACGTGGCTCGTTTAGTGCTGATAGTTTGCGCAGCACAGTGCTAATAGTTTGGGACTATTAGCACTGTGCGCCCAAACTATTAGCACTCTGCGCGCCACGTGTCAGCGCCTGGTGAGTTCGTAGTTTGCACAATAAGGTGCGGTGTTTTATATATATATTGTCCACATGTCAACATCTGGTGCGCTCTGCTGACATCACTTTGGGGGGATCCTGTGGCTCTCATGGGTTCGTAGTTTGCACAATAAGAGGGGGTTTGTACCTGATACCAATCCTATATATATATATATATATAGGGTTGGTATCAAATACAAACCACCCCTTATTGTGCAAACTACGAACTCACCAGGTGCTGACACGTGGGTGCACGCGCTGCTGGTGCGCGCGCACAGTGCTGACACGTGGCGTGCATAGTGCTATTAGTTTGGGCGCACAGTGCTAATAGTTTGGCACTGTGCTAAACTATTAGCACTGTGCGCGTAAAACTATCAGCACCGTGCGCGCGCATGGTCAACACGCTCACGCGCGCGGGCAGAGGCGCGCGCGAATCTGCCACGTGTCAGCATCGCGCGCGCTCTGCTGACGTCACTTTGACCGCATCCTGTGGCTTAGATTGGTTCGTAGTTTGCACAATAAGGATGGTTTTTACTGGATAGCTACCCTGCATATATATATATGTAGTCCAAGTTATATTACACAACTAGAGTGTGACATCCAAGACATCTCAATACTAATAAAAACCAAAGACATAAGTACCTGATTTTTCAACTTTAAAGCAACCTAGAGCATACCACACAAGGCAGTTCAAACCAGAAACAGAAATACAGAGTCGATCATTCCAAAACATGGAACTTCCACATCTCAAGACAAGGATGAACAGAAGTCTAAATACAAGAAAACCAAACAAAGAAAACAACAAGATCTCAAAACCCGGATTTCACTAACATGAAGCTCAAGTACAATTAAAAACAGAGAATGTCTAACAGTCCCAAAAACATACCACCAACAACCAACCAGGCACCCACACAACAACACGGAGCATCAAACATCTTGACACCCACATTCCTTCCAAACTAGCAACCTCTGTTGATAGTAGGGACCGATGCCCAACACCACCCAAACGATCCTAAAACCCCAACACAACCCCGGCAACCTAACCTCCAGATCTCTAACTTGCACCTCAGTCACCGTGACAGTAACCCAATGCTTTCCAACACCGGCCGACGACCCAAACGAAGGGAGGACGCGTACCAACAGAATGATACCAAGCAAGTAGATCGGAAGAAAAGATCGTTGAGGAAGGAGGCGGACTCACCCGAAAAAAAGCCTCCAACTTCCAACTTCTCCTACATACACAGGTGGAAACAACAACTCCAGTATCAGAAAGAAACGGGGAAAAGAGAAAAAAGTTTACCTGAAGTACACGTGCACTACCTAAACGAAGCACCATAGCCGATCATGTGCGATCTCCACCACGAGAGACTGATTCACACCTAGCCCAACACCGGTCTGGTACAGTGTACCGCCTAGCTGAGGCCAACACCTTCTGAAGCCTCAAAGAGGCGCGACTCGGCCAGATCCCCACGATTTACGAGCAGAGAGAAAACGTGCCCCACACAGAAAAATCGAGTCGTCGGGACACACCATAGTTCAGAGTAGTAGAACCTGACAGAGACGTTGGCCTATACGGGATCGAGCATCCACCTGCCAAAACCTACAGCAAGCAAAAAGGGAGGGGGAGAAGGAGAATGAGAGCTCACCGCCGACGATATCCATGTACGGAGAACAAGATGTTTCCGGTAAGAAAAAGAAAAACGTGAGGGAGGCTAAGATTAGAAAGAAGAGGACGAGAGAAAAAAAAAAAGGAAGCAACTGTTGTCGACAAATATTATTGATTTTGATATACAATAAGAAATTTTCATTTATAGACTAAAAAAGTTGTCATTTTATTTTCTTTTCTCTCATTTCAGGCGATTATGCCGTATCTTGAGAAACAACTACCCATATGATAAATTAATATATTTAAGGGAAATGATTTATCACGTCTCAATAAAAGCCATTCGAACTAGAGATATTCAGGAGATTTCCAGCACTCTTGCCAAAAAAAAATTGTATATGTTTAATGTACTTAAGTTTCCAATGCGACAAGATTTGGAAATTTTAGAGGTCAGTAAGTTAAATTATTCCCTCCGGAGTAGCGTTTCTTGACAGTAAATTCTGAAATTGTTCATTTAAATCTAGAAAAATACAAATTGTGTTTATCATTAATGAACTAACTGGTACATCTAACAGATGATGGAGAGATGATAGGAATAGGAGGAGAGTAATTCACAACTGTCCGAAGAGGAATGAATATCACCCCGATGGTTACAGTCTAAAGCCACCAGAGTACACTGCTTCAATCCATTTTAAACTCAGAAAAGTACTTTAGAGCATGTCAATTTTCATTTATTTCTTTTGTATTAAAGACAATGACAAAAAAGTATAACGCACATGCACACTAATTTGATGCCGATATTGATGAACTGGTTGGGCTGTCATAATCAAGGCTTTCTCCATGAGCTTGACAAGCTTTTATGGAGTAGGTCCTTTTGAGAAAGATGAGTTTTGGTGCACATTGAGCACCACACAAAGCACATCATGAGCCCCTCCAAAAGATCTCATTTTGAGAACAACCCTTCATTGGGACCAAAACCTTCTATTCCTCACTGCCGACACTTTTTTCTGCACATTCATTTTATTACACCAAACAGATCAAGAGCAAATGTACAGATGATAGTTTACATGTTTCACTCAAATGGACAAGGAATGTGAAAATCAGAGGGCTTTATTTATTAGCACACTCTCTGATTTCACCCTAACTATGTAAATACAATACTGCTTCAGCCCGAAATCGACAAATTACACTCACAGAAAGAACTTGTGCATCTATAAGTTGTGAAAAATCCAAGATTCTCCTCCTAGATACAGCAAACAGTAACAATTCAATAGCTACTCAAGACTACTACAACCGACACTGAAGACGTTATGTGAAAAATTAAGTATTGATATTGAGGTTGCCCGTCACTGCCCATCTTCAAGGAAATGAATTGCATTGTCCTTTAGAATCATTGCAGGTAACGGTAGTGCTAATTCAGCCCATCTGTTCCCCAATTAGATCAAGACCCACGAGGAGGAAAGTTACCCCTTGGAAGAGCAAGAAGTAAAAGTGGACTCCCTGGGCTGATAACAGGCTCCTCACTGATGCCGTCAGTAGAAGCAACGCCAGAGCAAGCTCTTTTTTGTATATCCTGTTCACCTTTTTGAGAGAAGGCATAGGAGATGTTTCTTTTTGCTCCTTGAGCCGATTCAACTCACTCTCGGACGATCCTCTACAGATCTGAGGTTGCTTCATGGTTTTTGCCTCCCTCTCTGCAGCAGCCAGGAGGTCAGATTCTGATGATCTGCCGGCCTTTTTCGTGACAACCCACTCATATGAGCTACCCAATTGGAAAAGCCCTGATATCATCGCATTGAATTTGGTCACAGACATGGTGTTTTCAAATAGGAGATAAGGAACAATGAAAGGGAAGGACTTTGGGGCGGGCAGGATGTTGAGGAATGACATGAAAACGGGCACATAGCAAATGACCCAGAGAGGAAGCTCGGCCTCCGGGACAAACATGGTTAGAGGTAAGATTATGCAGAATAGAGTGAAGGAATAGAATGGAAGGATTAGTTTCCTCAACAGAAAGAAAAGCAGAATCAAGTTTGCCTTCTTCCACGCTGATATCTGCAGTACAGTATAATTAACATTATAATGAGTAAACACTTAGAGATGCAAATTGAGCTTGGGTATATAACATACCTTGGACTTTATAATTGCTGGAAGGCACAGTCGGAAAAGTTGCATGGGGCCAGAATGCCAGCGGTGTTGCTGCTTCTTGTAAGCTTCATAGGACTCTGGAACTTCACAAAGAACCTGCAATATGAATCATTTACATATTATGTGATAGGACACACAAACCTAGGAGGGCGAAGAAGCATTATCTGAGAGTACCTTTACATCATTGAGGTAGATAAACTTCCAACCATTGAGATGTGCTCGCACTGCTATATCCATGTCCTCCACAGTCGTCCTCTCAAGCCAACCTCCAGAATCCTCAAGGGTTTTGATTCTCCAAACACCGGCAGTTCCATTAAAACCAAAGAAGTTCAGAAACACACCGTTGACCTGCTGTTCAACCTCAAAGTGGAAACACAGATTGATGTTTTGAAGACGGGTCAACAAGTTTTCTTCCTTGTTCACAAATGACCATCTAGCCTGAACCAGTCCTATTTCAGGATTGTCCTGTAAAACAAAGGGTCAATTCCAGAGGAAAACATAAATACTTATTGTTATTGAATGTATACTAAATTTACCTTGAAATGTGGCACGGTTTGCTTGAGGAAATCTGGGTTAGGTTGGAAATCTGCATCAAATATTGCAACAAATTCATAATCCTTGACATAATCACAACTCATTGCAGATTTGAGATTCCCAGCTTTGTAACCAGTTCTGACTAAGCGATGCCTATAGATGATGTTAACGCCTCTCTGACTCCATTTGGTAACCTCAGCCTTAATCAACCATTGGATGCTCTCATCACTAGAGTCATCAAGAACTTGAATAAGTAAACTGTCCTTTGGCCAATCAAGTTGGCAAACTGCAGAAATAGACTGCTCATACACCTGAGCACAATACATTATTAGTACCAAAATCTTGCATGGTTGACTTAATTCTAAACATATTTGGTTGTAACACTTCTAAGTCAGCTAAGTTAACAGATCTAAGCATTGAGACGGAATTGTGGAAAAAAGTCTTAAATTTTCTTTGTACTATAGTTTTATATTTCCACAAGTCATGCATTTTCTTTACCTTAAAATTCACATGACAATAAAGCCAACCAAACCATATACTAACCAATTAGCAAGATCCCTCAACAGCTTGGGTATAAAATATTGCAAATAATTTCGTTCCTCTTAATTTAAATGATAAACTGTTCACAGAAAAATATATTAGAATATAGAATACATGTTCTTGTACCAATTCAGCATAGACACATAAAATCTTTCGGACCAATTCATTAATCTTAATATGTTTTAGAGCGCCATGATTTCCCAATTTAGAGATCATTACTGCGCTGAAAACAGCAAAACACTGATTCAGAGAGAGCAAACTACTTAAAAGAAAAGAAGAGATCAAGTTTATTTGAATTACCTCCTTCTCGTTGCACATAGGGATTTGAACGAGAACCATAGGATACTCATATCTTGATCCCTCAACATCATCCATCTTAAACGGATCTCCCTCAATCCTTGGTTTAATCTTCTTGAATTTTATCCATAAACAACCCAAGGAAAGTACCATACGGTCTGCCGATTGGATAAGGAACAGAATAACACAGAATTTAGAGAGAGACTGAATGGCGGGAGCAACATAATCAGCTCGGAACAGCAGCCAAGAGACATAAAACGTGTGGAGGAAGCCTTGCAAATCAGAAGTCAGGGGAAGGCGCAAATTAGGATTCTGAAAGTAATGCCAACCCTTGGAATAAGCAAAGACCTCGAAGGCCAGAACTGCCAAGGAGGTGACCAGAAAGGCTCTAATGATGGTAAATAGCAGCCTCCCCTTCCCAGCCTTGTCACTCTCCATGGCCATTCCTGGCCTGAAGAACAATCTCTTCTTGATGGCTCCAAGCAATGCCCAGAGGACAGTGGCAAGCCAAGTAAGGCAGCCAACAGCATGGTGAGCCTTGAGAAGCAAGACCCAAGTCACTTGCTTAGCATTCTTGCCCCGGCTCTTCTCCACCGGCCGAAATGCACCATCTGGGCCATCAATCTCTACAACTGAGAAATTGGGATTCTCCATTGTCACCACCACTGGTGTTCCCTTTCTGCTATCCTTAGCCCACCAATTAGAAAAATCCAACTTTGGAGCCATTTCCCTCTACACCCCACAACAACACACTGAAACTTATGCCAAAAAGTATGTTATTAGCCCAAATCTTCAAAACCCAGATCTCAAAATCAGCAAATGATTAAAACCCATTTGAGAACAAACCACTAAAGAGTGGATCCCTCAGCCAGAACCATTCAAAGACTCTCCCTTTCTGCAACACAATGCAGCAAGGAGAAGGCTGAGAAAGAAGTGGAAGAAAGTTGTCAAATGTACTCTATAAGAGCACACACACCAACATGAGGATGTCAAATTAACCCGCCGCTTGCAAGCCCTACCCCCAAAACTAACCCAAACAGCTCAACTCTCCTTCAAACTTTACC
This sequence comes from Erodium maritimum, assembly GCA_963921825.1. Lineage (NCBI taxonomy): Eukaryota > Viridiplantae > Streptophyta > Magnoliopsida > Geraniales > Geraniaceae > Erodium > Erodium maritimum. The sequence goes on along the minus strand of OY997593.1, from coordinate 30,176,341 downwards.
ATTTGATGCATAAAAACTCCGAATCTGTCAAAAACTACCCAACACAGGATAAACAGAAATTAAAACCAAATTAAATAAAAATCTGCTAAAATGGACAAGACGGGCACAACATTTGACACGAGTTGACTGCAAGTAAAATACTTACGTTGTTGTTTCGGTTGATTAATAATGAAGGTTTTTTTCTGGTGTTGACCCCATTCGACCTTCATCTAAACTACTTCGCTGGTCGTCGTCATCACTTTCCGTCTCCTCCTACCTCAAATGTCCCATCTATTTAGATATAGAAAATCAAATTTGTATACTAAAGTAATTTTTATGTGAATAAATAAATAAAATGAGCTGAAAGGAACAGTATGAGCTGCTTAGCCTATCTGTCAAAAAGGTCACTATCTACCCAACTTGTCACCATAAATGTTAATAAATAGATAAATAAATGAGAGATTCATCAAAACTCTACAGGAGAAAAAAAAACAGATCACTCAACTCTTGGTAATGGTAACAATTACTACTATGGGACTGGATTAAGATAATCACAGCTATAATTATTTTGATTTAGTATATGTAGAAAAGACAAAATGAGGCTAATGTTTCTTGTATCTGTTAAGAGCGTGGAATCAGAATTTGTCTACATTTATATTTTATTTATTTATTTTAGTCGAGATTGTTGAATCCGAGCCGATCTTCCTCATCTTATTTTCTTGGATATGCATTTTCGACTTTGGTAGGAAGAAGTTTTGCAATTACCTAATGATGATTAGAAATGAGAGATTATTACGTGCATAGAATTTATGGAAGAAGAGGAGTGATTTTGTGTAGAATGAAGAGTCATTAGTCCCAACTTTGATGATCATATCGGACAAGCTTCAATTTAAGGCTTGGAAAGCGACAAATATTAAGTCGAGATAGGGTACTAATCTGGATAATCTGAATTGCACCCTCCGCCCCGACGTCTTGGTTGGTGATGAGTACTGGTGGAGCAATTTTTAGAGATGTAAAACAAATCAATTCGACTTTCATTTGCATATATGAGAAAAGGGGATGTTAAGGAGGGCCGTAATGGCACCTGCATTGGCTTACTATCTCAACCCACAATCAAAGCCATGGCTCTTTGTCAAGCGCTCTAATGGATTAAGGATGCAAATTTCTTAAGGGTAATAGTTCAATCTGATTCTCAAATTGTGGTTAACTTGATTGTGGATAATGTGACCCTTTCTTCTACCCTTAAAGAAATTTTGCAGGGTTGTAAGGTGTTGTTAAATTGGAGAAACCCTATATCCTAACCTCATTTGAGCTTTGTTTTTCAATTCCTAACCCAGGTTTACCTTTCGTGACATTTTCCAATTGCCACCTTTCAATTTTTTGCAGAAAGTATCGTTTACCGTTTATTTTGACGATTCCGTTAGTTTTTTGCCACGTGTCACTTAACTGTGACGACACGTAGGCAGAAAAACTAACGGAATCGTCAGTTTTGACGATTTTTGATACTTTCTGCAAAAAATTGAAAGGTGACAGTTGGGAAATGTCACCAAAGGTAAACCTAGGTTAGGAATTGAAAAACAAAGCTCAAATGAGATTTAGGATACAGGGTTACCCCTATTAAATTCCACCGAGAATGTAAATCTCGTGTATATTAAGAGGTCAACGAATGTTGTAGTTCACTGGTCAACCAGAGCTGCTCCTTCTTTGTTTGTCCCTACGTGGTCAGGTCTTTTAGTACTGATGCACGTGCTTATATCTTGTCGAAAAACATTTCTTAAGTAAAAAGCATGCTTAGTTTCAAAAAAAGAATACTCCATTAATTGTTATTAAAATGTTTAATCTGACATCAGCCGTGATATATAGAATCACATTTGAATTCAAAATATAATTATATTTATCTCCTCTACTCTCCTTAATTCATGTAACATTAAATATTAAATATTCTTTCGATTAAATGATAATTGATCTAAACTTTTATGTTATTTTTAAGGGTTAATTTCATCTAATTACCTTACAAAAAATTTAAGTTGCATCTCACTACCCTAAAAATAAGTTGTGGCACCTCACTACCCTAACTATGAGTTAAGGACATGGATAATCGGTCTAGGGTGTAATGTCATTTTCAGAAACATGGAGAGTAATGTCACATGACTGTTTAGAAGATACGGACACTAGACAATACTTGCTATGTTCCAGGAACAATGACATTAAGTAACCCACGTCAGTCGTCATTTTTTATTATGGACAACTAAGATACAATGTCAAGTTGTCCTGCACATTACACCTCCAAAAACAATTACAGGTTCTTCAGCGTCGAATGTGGTTCCTCCTATTTTTGCCAAAGATGGCTATTTTTTCAAACCATTTTTGCCTCACTTGTTATCTTTTATTATAGTTGTATCTACGACCCCCTCTAACATGGATGGTCCTGCACGAGAATCCATCAATGGTGCCAAACGAACTTGTGTTCGTATCAATCGGTGTACACCTCCTATAAAATGTCCATGACTTGAGCGTCGGTCCAACCGGGTTGGTTAATGTGCTTCATCTCCAACCAGCACTCATTGAAACACTTGACCTTCCTGTTGACGACGGTCCAATGATAGTTGCATTTCTCGATGGATCGCTCAGTCGGGGTTTGACGGGTCACGTGGGCGAGCTCCCCCTATATGTCATCCCAAATGGCATCGCCATGTTGGTCAACCCCTTGCTCCGCCATTTCGAGCCACGCACACACCAACGTGACCTTTTCGGGCCGACTCCATTTTCGGTACATGTGTAGCATCCTCGGCGGGCTGACAGTAAGCCGTGCGTACAAGACCATTGACGGAATTTGCGTTCTCAATTTAGGCCGGTTGTGATACTGGGGGTTGAGCTCGAGCCCGTCACCGTGGAAGACCATTCGACAGGGGTGTCATCGGACATTGGAGGAGAATCGGACGTCAGAGACACGGGAGGTGGACAGCCGACAATGTCGACGTAATGCTGGTGGAGAAACAATCGTGGTGGTCCTGTGGAGACGTCCTGGCAGTGGAGAAACAACGTTGGAGAAACGGTGCAGAAAAAACTTCGGTGGAAACGGCGGTGCCACAATGCTGGAGGTCTGGGAATGTGAGGGAGAAACGACAAAGGAGAATCGTCAGTGGTAGAAAAGGAGGTGGAGATATGCCGGAGGTGGGAATGTTGATAGTAGAAACGACGGTGGTGAATGAAGTCGAAGAAACGGAGGAAGAAGAAGCGGGGAAGAAGAATCATGAGGAAGACGAAACGCTGAGGCCTTTTAAGCAAGAATCGTGTCACGCGACACATCCCCGTTCGTCGGTCCAAGATTCGACTGGGCCCCGAATCCGTCGATTTGACGGCACATTAAGTCTACAGATTCCTCGATTTCAAATCTACGCTTTTACAGATTCGATGCATTTTTTCATTGCTACGTCGGATTCGACGACTCAAATACGCACCGTCTTGACGTCACCGAAGATACCTTAAGAACTTATGAGACGTTTTAAGCTTTCCTCAAAGAAAAGATGGACCAAGTAAGGATTGGTGGGCCTTGCCGAATAACTTTAATGTCCACTAGAAATTAATTTGTATTTAACTTTATCGGTATGAATGGTTATTTAATCGAATTATGAAAATAAATGAGATCACTCACATTTTATTAGTTGTCACAGTGTACTATAATGTGTTTTGATGATGCATCAATCAAACTCATAAGAGCATGTACAACAGAAAGGACCTTGGTTAGGGAGTGGGAGTGTAGATCTTGTGCTGATTGGACAAAAGTCAGAGAGTGGGAGTGCAGAAAAGTGGGTGTATTGCAACAGAAAGGACCTTGAGGTCTTGGGAGTGTAGAACAGTGCTGACTGGATTATTATTTGTTATTTTCCTGTTTTATTTAATTCGTTATCAGAAACCGTTTAAATTGTTTATAATTTAAACAATTTTGGAAATAAATAATTAAGGACAATCAATAATTAATAAATAAATCCACACGAATATAAATGAACTTCTAATTTTATTCAACCCCTTTTCATACAACCCAAAACAAACCAGCTTCAAGAGCACAAACGACTACTCGTCGTCGTCATGGAAACCAGCTCCAAAGCGATCCCATAAGTGCTCCATAAGATCTTGTTGTAGTTGATGGTGGATCTCAGGATTTATGACACTTTGTTGAGCATCCACTCGTTGCTGGTATGGCAATGGCCCTAGTCCGTGGTGCCATCGTTCCGGTGGTGTCCAATTCGGCATTTCTGAAGGTTGCGCCCACAACAACTCCTCATCCCCATACTCGTACCGCTCGCGCTCATCCTCTACAATCATGTTGTGTAGAATTATGCAAGTGTGCATGATATCAGCCAAAGTGCGTTTGCTCCAACTACGAGCGGGACGGGAGATGATGTGCCACCTTGCTTGAAGTACTCCAAAAGCCCTTTCAATATCTTTCCGAGCACCTTCTTGGCATCTAGCAAACAACTTCTCTTTGGGCTCGTAGGGATGCCGAATAGTCTTCACGAACCGTGCCCATGCTGGGTAAATGCCGTCCACCAAGTAATAAGGTCGGTCGTACCGATGGCCGTTGATCTCGTACTCAACAGCAAGTTCTTGGCCGTAGTAAGCGTCTTGGAATAAGTGGCTATGGTTGAGGACGTTGATGTCGTTGTTCGATCCATCCATCCCGAAAAATGCATGCCAAATCCATAAATCACGGGACGCTACAGCTTCAAGCATAATCGTCTTCTCCCCGTGGTGACTTCCCCGTCCATGGGCTCCCTGCGATTCGTTTGGGCAGTTCTTCCACTTCTAATGCATACAGTCAAGACTCCCCGCCATTCCGGGAAACCCTCGACCATATCCTTCTCGGAGTAAGCGGTCCATGTCAGCCGGTGTCGGTGTACGCTCGTACTCGGCTCCGAATACCTGAATGACGGCCTTGCAAAACCTACGTAAACATTCAAGTATGGTGCTTACCCCAATGCGCAGAGTTTCGTCCAATGAATCGGCCGAGGACCCATACGCAAGCATCCGTATAGTGGCGGTGCACTTCTGCTCCGTTGATAAGCCCGGCCGTGAGGCAGCGTCGGGCCTCCATCCAATGAAGTAAGGGTCGTGAGCCTTCACCGCGTTCATAATCCGTTGGAAAAGTGGTCTGCACATACGGAACCGACGCCTGAACATTTCAGGGCCATAAAGGGGTTGTTCGACAAAATAGTTCGCCATCAACTGCATGTGGGCTTCCGCACGATTTCTGTTAATCTCTCGGCGCATTGGTTCCCCACGCATGGCCCTCTAGACCCTTGGCATTACTGCCTGCATCTGCCTCTCCATCATCCGCCGGAAACGTCGCACAGCTGGCTGCATTTGGGCCCTCATCTCCTCATATGTCGGCAGTTGGGCTGCCATCTCCGCATGCGTCGGCATCCGGGGAGCCAGTTCCTCGTACGTCATCTCCTCAGCGTCGGACATAACCTTGTCGTCGGACATTTTCGAAAATAACGAGTAGGAAGTGAGAATGAAAGAGTGAAAATAGAGAATGGTGTGACAAAAATGAGAAATGGGGTTGGGTATTTATAGGGATAATTTTATCTGATTTTTGAATTAAAAAAAAAAATAACCGTTGGAGGACCGTTGCCAACGGTCGGGACACGTGGCGCCACCACGAGCTGCCAGCGCAGGCTAGGGCGCGAGGGCGCGTCCAGCGCGCTCGGCCAGCCATCGCGGAGCGGGAGCGGGAGCGGGAGCGGGAACGCGATTTTTCGCGTCTGTAGCGGACCGGCCAGCGGGGAGCGTTCCCGACGCGCGCGCGGCGGGGAGCGGGCACGACCCGTTGTCCTTGCTCTAATAATCACCACTATATCGTTAATAAACAAATAAAAATGTTTAGGAAAGTAGTTATGACAAATAGAAATGTTCAGGAAAGTAGTTATGATGAAAGCACCTTATTATCATCACTAGTCACTCCTGATTTGAAATGTCTCATGAATGTTTGTATTCCTGTTATGTGTATGGGGCAAGGGGGGCCATTGTAAAATGTTCGGTAACAGATTTGTTAAAGGAAAAATAAATTTATCATAAGTTTTTGTAATAAAAAAAATTGGTGGAAGTTTTCGAAATTATCCATACCGGGTATTATTTATGAAAAACAGTATTGTAATAAAAAATTATTTGAATTATTAGATCAACTATATCCAATGACAAATTCACAGTCTAAGATATTTAATTTGAAGGAACAAAAAAACTGTTCCACAAGGGTTCTTTCGTTTCTTATTACACCGCTCATCGTCTCAAAGTTTATTGTCGTCCCAGCCACCGTCAACCCCACCAAGCACTAAATCTCCTGTATAGATTTCGCACAAGCCCAACCTACCGCCTTCATGATGTTGAACACCACTCAAGTACGTCCTCTCCTGCATAACTCCACCGTTACCCAGACACCAATCGCGTTTAGTGAACCTAGATATATGCCTCCGGCCCCGAGTACCGAACAAGTTAAACCACTTCGATATCAGAAGAAGACTAAAAGGTCGACCCCAAAACCCCTACGACCCCTACCCCCTATAAACTTGCAACTAGGGATGGCAATAATACCCAGACCCGACGGGGACCCGACCCAAAAAAATCGGGCCAGACCCGGCCCATGTACAAACGGGCCGGGTACGGGTTAGTTTGATCGGGCTTTTAACCGGGCTCGGGTCGGGCTCGGGATTGGTACTACCCAGCCCAGACCCGGCCCGATAGGTTACTAAATAAAAAAACTAAATTTATTTGTTAAGTTTTACGTTTTTATCCTATATATACAATGAAAAATCAATTGGTTATTTATTTGTTAATTTTTACAGGTTTATAGTTACTTTATATATATACATATACACGCATGTTTGTTGTTATATGTATTATATATAGTTGTATAGGAGCAAATAAAAGAGAAGTATAATTTTTTTTCTTTCATACATAGTTGAAAGAATAAATTAAGTTACGTGTCACACATGTTTGTTCTTATACATATTATATATGTAATTACATGAATATAATCATAAATATGTATAAAGTATGGTGTCTTATACATATAAAGTATAATTACATGAATAAACCGTATAAAGCATGTTATGTTAGCCGTATATTTTATTGTTTTTCTATATATGAATACTTATTTGTTGTATGGTTACTTTATTTCCGAATTTCTTGAATATGGATTCTCAATCCAATTTTATTTATATTCTCGTGGTTGTGAGAAATAATGAACCTTTGAATGTGGATCAAGTGGTTAACTTACCGGTTCATAATAATAAAGATGTTGTCCCTAGCACAAATCCGGATCCGATTTGACGTTACTTGTTTTACCTATCCGAGATGATGAGATTATATGTTTCATATAAATATATGAAACTTTTACGTAACATTTATACATGATTTGTCAATATAAATTGAGTAGTGAAATAAAATTATGGTGTCCTAGAAAAAAAAATACAACTCTTATACTGGACGGGTAGGGTAATACCCGACCCGGTCGGGCCACAAGCGGGTCGTGTAGCAAACGGGCCACTATCGGGTCCCGAACGGGCTCGGGCCACATGTAGGGAAATCGGGCCGAGTACGGGTATCACAAAACCCGGCCCAAACCCGGCCCATTGCCATCCCTACTTGCAACCACTAGTCGAGTTGGCAGTGACTCAAATCCAAGACATCCGATGAGATACGACCCCCGTTGTCGTATAAAGGATGAACCTGGTCAATCCTCCATGACCATCGCCCCGACCCACTCAATCCCTATGACCACCACCTATTTGGGAAGTTGTCGCAAGCACTGTTTCCCCAGTGCCCCTCATATTTAAAGCTGGGGATGCAGTCCCCAAACACGTTCTTACTCCCGGCTCCCTAGAAAATCATACAGGGGGTTCGTTGAATCCATCTAGGGGTAAACTAGGGGTGCATCCGAAGGGGATATGATCATAGATTGAGAGAGGTACCCCACATGGAGGGAACTAACCAAATTAGCCATCGACCGAACACATATATGATGGCACCACATCCATCCGGATTTTAGCAAGTCCTTTATGGAGACGATTATGACTCTCCAACATAGCTTTGATAGTCTCCAGATAGAGGAAGACGAGGACAAAATTATCCTCCTCCCTGAAGGCCCCGAGACTGTTCTACTTCGGACCCAAACCCAATTTGGCTTGGATGGACGATTATTCACCCTCCAAGAATGTGATCAGAAAATCACTGAAGAAATCATGAATAAGCTCTGGAATAATTAGGGCTTGGTGATTAGGGACTTGGGATGGGAAATCTCTGGATTCTATTTCACATCTCAAGAAGAAAAAGATCGCATTCGACGATCGGAACCGTAGACTATGAAAAACATACCAATTATCCTCGAAGACCTCTTACCAGGAGTGAACCCAGCTACATTTCATTTTCTCAAGACTCCAATTGTAGGCAGTAATATCATACTTACCATGGGATAACCTGACTAGGGCGACAGGATGGAGGATCAGCGAGGCACTTGGGGGTTGTGTGGCTGTTCGAACGGATACCTCATGAATGAGTAGTGGAGGAGTACTTCGTGTGAGATTTTAGAAGGATCTGGCCACCCCACTTCGGTGTGCCGTCAAGGTCACTGTGTATGAGCATACGACACCAATTAGGGTCCGTATCCAATATGTCCGCCTTCCATTATACTGTTTTCACTATGATTGCATTGGAAACCGTGTGAGTGACTATAAAAGAAGGGATCCACTTTGACCATTAAGACCGATATATTAAAATCTTTCTCTTATGGCGCCAGAAATTACTCATATCAAGGCTGGTATTCGAAGGACCTGGACGAACCTCATTCCGAGCAAACATACAACCAATAGGGAATGGATTGTACCCCCAACACATCTCAAGGATGATCACGACACCAAGGCCCATTGTCTCCCCTATTTCTCTCCCCTGCCTATCCCCGCTTCGCCACCAATGTAGGACCTCATGCCTAAACAAGTTTCCCACACCTAGACCCGAGTAATTGGTCCCTATACCCCCACATCAACCATACCACCTCCTCCGAGCATGGTTCAACCTATGACTGACAGGTTGCACGTGATTGCCCCAAAACTGAAGAAGGTTCATGATGACAAAGGAGATTCTATCACTCAGAGCAGTCCATATGAAGCCCCGGTTACCCGATAGAACAAGATAGGACCATCTAAATCTAGCATCAAGGATGAACAAATGATTGTTGTGCCACATGCCTCTAAGAAGAGGATCTTGGATGACCCAAACCCGGATACGAGGCACCCTACATCGGAGAAAGATGAAGCGAGGTTCGCCAAGCAGTCTTGCCAAGGACAATGATCACCTATTATGGTATCAGAGTATACCTGAGGACGTATACTCCGCCCTGCCCTACTCGGTGGAACTCTGAGATACTGGTCCCTTTTCTCCTAGTATTCTCCTAAATAGGCTAGGCCTTTTCCATCTCCAAATCCATACCCAAGGACGTTAGGTCGAGTTAGAAGAAGTGTCATCTATCTACCTCTCCCCCCAGTTATCGACTGAAATGCCCCAATCACTACTTCCCCGGTACTACCGGGTCTACTATTATAGGGTCGAGAGTCCCAAGCCTATGGGCTAGGACAATTTCTCCCCCTTTTCTTATTTCTAGTACTTGTTCTCATAATGTACTGAATGACCTCCTATGTATTTCTGGTCATACTATTAATAATAAACTGTCTTGTTTTTCTCAAAAGAAAGACTATATCAAACGACCAATAATTTTACGCGAGTTTTAAATATAAAAAATTAAGTATTATATATTTATAATTAATATTATTAATGAGTATATTAAAATCTGAACCATACATTAAAACTTGATCTAATGGTTCAGGTGAATTCTTAGTTTATACTGTAGGTGATTATTATAACTTTTTTGAGCATGTAGTAGAACTTTTATTGATACGAAAAACCAAACTACAAGTAAACACTCACCAACGAGAGTAAGACAGAGGACAGAAAATCAAAAGGGCGAGGTTATGTTCTAACCCGTAGGTGTGGAACACTCAACCCTATAACAAAGTATCCGGATATACCAGGGGTTAAAAAAATGAGACAAGCTCCTGCTACTGGACAATATGAGAAACTGTAACACATTTCTTGACTCGACCTGAATCTGCCTGTGAAAATTGATTAAGGGCGTTGGAGAGGATAACGACGTCTAGGGAGAACACAAATAAATGGGGGAATTAGGGTGTCAGGCTTGCACCGACTGTGGAAGTGCGAGGTATATGTCCCCACATACACCTCGTCGCTCGTCTTGAGGCTCATTGGACCCGACGAGGCTGCATAGCAGACCTCGCCTGGTTGTTTGGGATAACGGGAGTTATGATCAATATTCCAAGCCTACATCGCATCCGCGTCGATTTTTCTCTCCGATCCAGCGGAGGGGGCTGCAGCGACCATGCACGAAGGCCCGAGGGACCCGGTGCATTCTGAGCTGATCGTCAGGAGGCGACGACTTTAATTGTGTAGTGTAATATCACCTGTTTATTATCTCTAGTGCGGGCCAAAGACCTACATTTTCCAGCAACACCACAACATGTCTTGTCAATGCCACTTTGTGAGTCATCAACATATCTCTCCGTTGCAATAATAGAATCCTCAATTTTCAGGCCTGGACCGGTATCAATATGCAAGGCAACACCTTTTTCAGAGTAGCTAATATGCCTTGTTACGATCCCAACCCAATATGATTCATTTAGAAACAAAGCACATGAAATGGCTGCGGAGAGATCAACGAGAGATCTTGGTTTAGATACCTTTAAGATAGGTGTGGGTGGCTTTACAAAGCTCATAAAATCATCACTTTTTGCTGGATCTAAAACTCAATTGTGCGATCTTCCTAGTAATAACTCCTAATATATAGGAACCTTGGTTTTGGGGCTGAAGAGGTAGAGTAATGGTATTTCTACCAATCTGTGGAACTGTTACGGTAAAACTCTTTAAAGTTTGAAGCTTGACGTACAACAAAGGGGAAGAGACAACGAAGGAGGCGGATATGACTAAGGGGCTGGAGACAGAAACTGAGGCGGTGGCGGAGCCGATGATAGGAGAAGAGAGCGATGGAGGTCATGACAGACGCATGAGGAAGAAACTAAAAAATGACAGCATAAGGGAGGAAAGAAAGAACCATAAAGACATAGAGTCGCAATAGTTTTAAAATGATGATGATTTTCACTTGATTGTATTCATATATATATATAAGAATAACAATCTAGCAAAAAAATAAAACAAACCTTAAAATACAAACTACAAGCCATTTGTAATCTTTAGATCATTTAAAATCTAGACCACCTACCTCTCCTCCTCCATCTTCACAGTCATACTTCTTCAATACCGATGGGAACCTCCCTTCTCATTTTAATTCTCGGACGATTGTATTAAGTAATGTATATTATGATGCAGATGAGGTCATTTCGAAGCGAAAACGGCCTATTGAGGATGATCCTACCATTGGGTTGTGGTCAGAGGACGAGGAGACCGAAGATCTTGATTAATGGTTGGAGGAACAAGTTGTTGCTGCTGAGAAGAAGAAGAAGAAGAAGAAGAAGAAGAAGAAGAAGAAGAAGAAGAAGAAGAAGAAGAAGAAGAAGAAGATGATGATGATGATGATGATGATGATGATGATGATGATGATGATGATGATGATGATGATGATGATGATGATGATGATGATGATAACGACGCTGATGATAATGCTAACGATGAAACAGAGAATGGACATCCTGTTGAATGTTTGGACCAATATGCTAATGTTGAGAACAAGGCCGCAAAGGCCAAGAAAATGGAAGAACAGGAAGACACATAAGATGTAAAGACCGAAAAAGATGTTGAGGAAGACATCCATGATGTTGATGAAGATGGTGTTGATTAAGATGATGCATATGAGGATTAGATGAAGAAGAACATGCATTTTTTTTTTTACTTTTGAACCTTTTGGAAGAGGGTCAAAACTTTTGTATTTTTGTAGAATGAAAGTGTTTTTAACCTACAATTGTATTTTGTTAAAGACTATCAATCAAACATGTATGAGTATTTGCTAAATCCGACGTACATGTTCATATAGTTCAGTATATTTCAATGTTTAGATCGGTTACAATACTGCGAAGTTGTGATAACACCTAAGAAAAACGTATAAAACTAGGGAAAATTATAACAAAGGTCCATGTTCATAAATGTATTACAGTTTCAAGCTCTTGGTGAACTAGTCCTAGATCTCACCCATAATTTAATGTCTATAACTACAACTCATTCCCCGTTATCTCATACACCCTTGACGAAGAAATTGTGCTTATTTTGGTACGTTCTTTGTGGATTTGCAACGTGCATGTACAACTTGCGGATTTGATCTGAAAACTTTCATCTCAAACTTATACTTACTATTCTTTGCCACACTCCTCAACTTTATGAAAAGCTCTATTTTTTTTATTGAAACTCTTGACCGACTGTCAAGTCCGGCCCATCTATGAAACGAACACTAATCCGATTTGCTCTTTCCTTTCACCAACGACCCCCTATCAACATGTAAGATAGGTGTTTTTCCAATAGCAACATGTAACTCTCCATTCTCTACATTAATAAGTTGTTGAACACAAACCCGTTCACTGGCTACATCACTTAACTTATTCACAACAACACTGCTCGCGTCGTCGTTCGCAGGCAGCCGATTCAACATATCTCGATCAAAGTAATTATCGTCTACAATGGGGGGAGGGTGCAACTTCCGCACCACGAGCATCTTCTTTCTTGATAAGCTCCACCTGTAGTACGCCTATACTACTACCCTGATCAACACTCCCATATAGAATCCTATAAACCTCAAGACCCAAATCATCTACTATAAAAAAATTTACACTATACTGTTACCCGAGTTGATCATCAAGTAACTGACTTTCAGTTTTATGTCATTTTCGTCCACTCCAATAAGTGTATACAACTTCTCTAGAACCAGCTTCATCGACGTCTCATCAACCACGCAGCCAAAAACTTTACCATCAATACTTGGTATCCAAGTACAAACTCCATCTCGTTTGATGTATTCCCCACCACAGAAAGCATGGATTAATATTTTTACTTTACCCATTCCTATTACAGTTACATTAAAAACATAAGCTTAGTTCAATACCCGGTGTGTAATAAATAAAAGCATAATTTATTCCTAATACTGGGAATACCGACAAATAGGTCGGGTAGATTTTATCATAGTATTGGAAATACGGACTCACAGGTTGGGGAGATTTTATAACAGTATTGGGAATACGGCCCACAGGTTGGGAAAATTTCAACTTACTACTGGAGTTTTCCATACAAAGAGTTCACTCAATAGGTTTATTCATGTTTCATGACATTAAAAATTGGTTTATAATCTTAACTACACCAATACATAAATTACATACACATTCATATTTATTACAATTATGCGGTGATTCTCGGGTTTGGTGAATTTTCAGCCCATTATTGGGAATACAAACTCCCAAGTGGGGTAATTCCCATCCCTATACTAGCAATAAATATCCCTAGGTTGGATAAAATTCATCCTGTACTAGGAATACAGAGACTCGCGCATTATCGATTGAGTAATTCCTGCCCGTCCAAAAAATTTGCAATCGAAGATTCCATTCAACCGTTTAATTCACGTTTCAATCCATCCGAACCTAATATTAGTTATATCAACATCTAAATACATACATATTTATGAAAATTAAGAGGTGAGGATAAAAAAATTGAAATCTAAAATTAGAAATTAGACATTTATACTCACTGAGTTTGACGGTCTATGGTAGAGCAGGATGACAACCTTTGCAGTGAATCAAACCTGCAAACTGTAGGGTTGCTCTAATACACAGAAGAAGAGAAAACGCAGAAGCTCGAAACGATGGTGATCAAGCGTAGTACGGTATAAAGGCAACAACGAAGACGAAGCTATATAACAAATGAATAAAAAAAATATTATTAAATGCATGCCACCAACCAAATAATAAATGCAATTTGATAAAAAAAATTATTTAAATAAATATAACTTCGAAGGGTGTTAAAGCCCAATCCAACCCAAAAGCTCGAACTAATGGGTGGAGGCATCAAGATGTATATCAATAGGTCAATTTATCCACACACTTTCGATGCGGGACTCACACTTCAACACTCCCCCTCACGTGTAGGACTGGACATCTACACGTGGGCCATAGCAGGACTGGACATCTGCATATGAGCCGGAGACCACAGGGTGGAGGCGATAAACAGGCCATGGGCCGAACCAGCTCTGATACCATGTTAAAGCCCAATCCAACCCAAAAGCTCGAACTAATGGGTGGAGGCATCAAGATGTATATCAATAGGTCAATTTATCCACACACTTTCGATGCGGGACTCACACTTCAACAAAGGGTAAAGTTGGAAATATAAATTTGAGATCCATTTACTTAAAACGCAAATCGTATAAACCATATATTTAATGAACTAGGAAAATAAGGCTAGAAATTTAATTAACCCCACAACTAGATCCCGAATCAACATACCAACCAACTGATCGGAGTCTGATAGGCGCACGATTCATCCCCCATCAGCCAAGACACCCCTACAATCGAGGTGTTGCTCCTATCACTAATAACACGTCATAGAATCTGAAAGAGAAGAGCATGGATTGTCCTAACGTTGGCCCAAATCAATAGTTAATATTGTACACTTCAACTTATGATAAACGTAATTTAATATTGTAGGGTAGTTTAACATTAATTTAAAGACTAATCATCTTTCTTACATGGACCTTGGTTTTTTTTAAAAGGGGATACGAGTTGATATAATTAAATAGGAAAACAAACAACGGTACCCAACCCAAAGTTGATACCGCAATAAAGTGGCAGATAAAGTAAATAAGAAAGCCAACGCCCTAATATCTTGGGGCAACAGTGGAAACTAAATAAATGCTCAAGAGACCGACATGCTCGATAAGAGCGTTCAGCAACTAACGTTGCGGTAGCGTCCGAAGACACCGATACAGCAGAGCCAAACTGAGAGCTAGGGCAAAACCGTCCCATTGTCGGAGAGGTGTTGTGGTGGAAAAAAACTCTCCCGAGAAACCAGCGTGCGTTGTCCTCCCTTGAATAATATAGTAGGGCCTCCAAAACGCGATATTACTGGCCTCCGAGGTGGTAAGAGAGTACTGTGCCAGGCTTTGGTGGAACCCCATCCACCTTTCGTCCACTAAGGCGGTAAATCTGGCCAACCCCTTAGTGGAGCCAGACCTCCTCATTGATGGAGGCGGGGGTGCTTAATGCACCCCCGCCGCTGTCTTCTGCAGTCCTTCAGTCTGTGATGATCCTTCCAAAACCTAGTCTTGGTTGTCCTCCACCGGACGCTTTCTCCCTATTAGTAATGAAACTGTTTCCCTTGTCAGGTGCTCCGTTCATTGATCCTTAGTCCTACTCTCAAGAAAGAAGTTTGAGGGAATTCGACTCGGTCCCCTGGACCCTTGCTGGCCATGTCCCCGTGAGGAAGGTTCCCCTCGAAAAAGTAGGTTTCTTCCCCTAACGGGAAAGAAGGTAGCATGTGGTCTAGAGTCTCGAGTCGTATTGTTAAACATGACGGGAAAGAAGGTGGCATGAGGGGGGGGGGGGGGGGGGGAGAGAGAGATCCTCCACAACCCGAGCCTTCTACTTGCCTTTCCGGTCCCCAAAATGGTTTCCGGGACAACTAAAGGTTGGGGTCGGGCGCCCTCAAGATCCTCCTAAAAAAGATCAAATGGTCCTTGGAGTCAACCTACTCTAGCGGCCGCGAGAACCAGCAGGTCTAGAGTCTTCAGGGGATCGAAGAGAGGGTCTCCTCTCCGTTGTTCCCGCGAGACAGGTTGACACCAGGTGTCCCACACAACTACAGCCAAAGCAATAATCCGGTAAACGTTCGTAGGAAATATGGAGTAGTTTCCGTACCTCCGACTCCGCGAGTCTGAACCACATCTGATTTTGCAGAGAAAGTGTGATGTCCACCCTGGATTCTGATCCTTATGTTGTCCCTCCAACACATCCCGTCTGCATCACTATCCACCTCTTGGCAGACTACCAATGAGTTCTCTAGCAAAAATGCAACTCATTTGCTCCAAGCTCCAACCAGAAGGTTCGAGACCTGAGCCAACACCGAGAAGTATGTAAAATGTATGTCCCGTGGCCTCATGTGGAGCCTTATCTCTATCAAGATGACCATGGATCTCTTGAAGGTCCACGATTCTCCAAGTAGATTCCTCTCCCTTTCTCATGCTGGCCGAAAAAAGAACCCAACCACTCCATCCTCTAGTGGTCGGGCAACGATGTCAAGAGTCTACCAGAAATCCACCATTTAGTCCACCAAGATTGCCAATAGAAAGTCAGGGAGTAGAGCACCCGAGCATCCATTGCAATGCGAAGTTCAGACCCCATCCGCATAACTCCGTGGGTGGAATGACTAATTTCTCGAATCTCGAGACCCCCAAACTCTACCCAAGTCCTCGACATCTTGACGGTTAGAATATGTTGACCAGCTCGAACCGACCCGTCCCCCATCTGACCCAACTCGTACCCAGGTCCGTCCGTCGCCACCCTGACCCGAGACCTAGCACGTCCCCCCATAGTTCCACGACCCTGTTGGTCTTGTGGCGTCCTGGCCCAAGCCCGAGAAGGATTGGGCCGACCAAGATCACGCAACCTAGACGAGGGACTCGATGTTTCCCTCGTTTCTCTCGTCTTCCAACGCCGCCACCTTCTTCGTACCGGTTCCACCGAAATGTTCACCGGCGAGGTTCTACCGACCACCTCCTCCGTCCATCCATCGACATCTCTCGATGTCCTATCGATTTTTGCAGCATCCCGTACCTCATGAAAAAAGTTCCCGGCCGCGAAGTGATCGACTCCATTTCTCCCACTCCGATCTCTCCTATTTCTTAGAGAACCAGAGTCGGCCGAGGCTCCTCCTCCACCGAAATCCTTGGCAATTGTCGGTGCCGAGGACCGCGTGTTTGTACTTCTAGCACCATCCCTCTAGTGATGCCCGACGCTCCTCCACGTCGTTTTCTCGGTCCCGACACCATTACCGATGCCACGTCAGCTTGTGCCGAGAACGTCATCTCGATTTCCACCCTCGGTGCCTCCCCAAACGATCCGACGTTCAGTGGCGAGAGAGGAGAGTCACCTACTGATCCAGACAATAAGGTGACCGGATCTCTGTTCGCCGTCTCCTTTCGTGAGAGAAATCAGAAAAAATTACTGTTTTTGTTATCACCGTTCATGAGGGGAACAAACGAAAATCTCTGCAAACCTTTTTTTTGAAACAAATCTCTGAAAACCTTAGCCGTAATAGAAAACAAAGAAAGCGAGGACTGATGATATCCATATTACACTAGCTCCAAAGATTTAATTTATAGATGGACGTTGGTTAATTATTCAAAAATATACCATAGAACGTACATTTTATCTATATATATTCAGAAACCGATATTTTGAATTAGATGTAACAGAAAAAAAAGATAAAACAGAAAGCACCGACAGACACAAAGGTCAGCAACCGACAGTTTGACTGGAAAAGAATCTGCACCAAAATATATTGGCTTGTCAATTATTTATCTTTGCCTTTCCTCTGTACTTCTTTTAGACATGCTCGGTCACGTCATCAATTATTTTATTTGTCTTCACATCAATCTCTAACATTTGTAACTCTTTCATTTAGTTTAACAACTGTCTATCCAATAAGATTATAAACATGTTTTTTTTTAAATTGCTAAATGTTAGCATATTTCAGACATGTTTGTTTGGATTTAAAAATTTGGATTCCATATCTCTTTTTGGTGTCTTTATGTTTTGATTATATGTTTTATGGTTATATATATATATATATATATATAAATAAATGTTTAGTACGTTATCTAAATATTTGGTCATATACAACGGTTAGAAAATGTAAGTTTAGGGTTTAGGGTTTCGATCTTTTCCTCACTCATTTGAACACTGTGCATTTTATAAGAGAAAAAAATATCATTTTACTCTCATTTAATAAAATAATAATTTAATTAAGAAAATAATTACAAGAGAATAAAGAAAATCGGTAAAAGTTGAACAAAATAATGACCTTCTTTACACAAATCAAGATCTCACGGCCTAGTCTTCTCCACACACTAAACTTTACATCTTCAGACACAAAGAAGATCCAATCGTGTCGAGTCGTCCAAGTTCGCGTCGTCCCTAAATCTGAAGAAAATGCTTAAGTCATTGTCGTCGTCGATTTTCGATGATACCTCCATGTCTAAGTTGGTTTCTGAGAATTGACAGGTAATAGACGAAAAAGATCATTTTTGTGGGTTGGAGAAGAGAATTAAGGGATTTCAGTTTTTTTTGGCGATGCCTCTATGTCGAGGTTGGGCATTTAAGATTTGAAATGAAGAATCACCTTCAAGAAAAAGGATTCATTATTTCAGGGATTACTTTCAAGACGGGCATTTAGATTTAGAGATTAGAGATTTCATATGGGCATTTGCTGAAAAAAGATGACCGTGTTTTAGGATTTCTAGTTTCTTAAGAAATTTAGAGAAAAGGCCAAAGGAAAAGAAAATTGAAAAACAAATGGAAGGGTCGTCTCTGAGTTTCGGCTACCCAAAGGTAACTTATTCACTCCCTCCTCTTAGTCGGATCTTTCTTTCCCGACCTCTTTGGATCGAGGCCTCTCGGTTTTGTTTCTCAAGATGGCGGTTTACCTCATGGCTAGTTGTGAAGTATTGATTTTTAAGGAAGGGAGGTTTGGTACTGGAGGGGATGCGGTCTGGAAGGGTAGTGATGTGTCAGGATCTCGCCATTTCACTGCTTCCCTCCAGATCTACCGCATGTTCGTGGTGGCTCCTTCGTCGATTGTGGTGTTGGACATCGACGAGGTAGGCTCTGTCTCCATGAACTCAGGTGACCCATTTTCTCCTTACTTCTCTCTCTGCACTAATCTTCCCCTCCTCAGCCTCGTATGAGGTTGGGGTCTCACGGTCATTGCTGGTGTTGGCTGCCGTGAGGTATTCGACCTTGTGGCCAAGTTTGAAGATTGAGTCAATAACGTATTAGGGGTGCGAGGGGTTCCATTTCTCTGGTTTCTGAGGTATGGTGCTTGTGGTGATTCAGGTGGGTTTGGTATTAGGTGGTAGTAGAGTGGTGCCAGTTGACTCCTTAGTCAAGATTATTTGTCTTTGGGCCTTGTTTGGTTCAAAGTTTGTTATTTTTGTTCTGTAGAGCTTAAATTTCGGTTTCTAGGTTTTTAGACCATTTCTCTATATGTTCTTTTTGCTCGGTTTAGGAGCATTGTTTGTTCTGGTTCGGTTGTTTTAGAGCTTGTATGCCTTTTTTTGGTTCTCATCTTGTTGGGTTGCCTTTTGTTTATTTCAAGTTAGAAAAATATGGGTAGTCGACCTTTGTAACCCATTGACTGGGTATAGGTTCTGGTTTTGAGACTCTCATTTGAGAGTGCTCTCGGTTGTAAGAGAAGATTTATCCTCTTTCTCTTGACTGTAGTTCAAAGTCATGAGATAATACAATATATTTTCTTTTCAAAAAAATGGAAGAAATTTAGAAGAAGACAAGTAAAGAACTACTATAGTGGAATCTATAGTTATATTCTCATATAAATACTACGAGAAATATATATGTGTCGATCAACGAGAAAAACTTAGTTGATACATAAGTTTATTAAGTGCAAGGTAACAATATTGTATCTTCTCCTATTGACACTCTCAACAAGATCCAGAGTTACACATTCAGCCAGGAATGAAGTTTATTCTCTAAAATTCAGCCTTTCTCTTTTGAAAGTTGGAAAGCATATCCTATTTCCTGTTATAGGAGGAACCTTTCTTAATTCATTATCTGGCAGTAGTCTCTTGGGTGACTCAAGACTTAATTTTGGGACTCTGGGGAGTTGCGGATTCAGTTGGTTGCTATTATTGTTGGTTTCTTTCTTATGTGCCTGGTTTTGTTTTATTTCCTATTGTATTGGTCTGTTGTAAGTTTGGTTTTGGTAGTTACTTACGACACAAGAAACAGGGCAAGGGAGTTCATGGGGGAGGGGGGGGGGGGTGGGGGGGTTGCTACTCCTTTTGATTTAGGTGTGTTGCTTGTCTGTCAAGGTTCCGGGAAGGGGGGTTTAGAGGGGGTTTTTGTCAGTTTTTTTTTGTAGCAAGGTCTGTACTGGATTTATATTGGTTGTCTAGTGTTTGTGAGGCTCTTTTTTCTTGATCTTTACTTTAAATATCTAGCTTAATTCAATAAAGTTGTTGATAAAAAATAGAATAGAAAATGCAATTATTATACAAAAATCATTGATTTTAATGAATGTCCCTACGAGTACTGTGATACTGTACCTTTTTAAGGGAATAATGCTATAATTTTATATATCAAGCAGTGAAGATATACATAATCCGATGAAAACGTCCAAGCAAAAACGGTAAATATTACAGACTCCAGAATTGGTAGACCCTAATATTACCGACTCATGATCGAACAATACGGCGCAACAAAATGCGCCCCGGAACGTGCTACAAACGTGCACGAAAAAAAGTGAAACAAAATGTGCACAACCAAAGTGCAACTAGTGCACACCGACACTACAACAAGTGCAATTATTTGGTCCGAAAAGGCCACAACCAAAACCAAAACCTAACAAAAAAGAACAAAAAAAAACTAGAAACAAGACCATGTCTCCTGGGATCCAACCACGCCAACCATCTCGGTATTTATCCATTTGACTTTGATCATCGCTATCTGAAGAACACGTCGGAGAAACAAAGACCCACACATAACACTTTAACTCTCCTTCTGCAACGCCCCTTCCACACTCGAAGTATAAATCTGAGGCTAATTAACCGGACTCTTTGGCCTAAACCGCGAAATACGGCGCAACGAAGAGACTAAAGGAGCCGAAACTGGAAGAGGAGAAAAAGGGCATGTGATGAACAGACGAGAACCGAGTAGCCATGACCAGCGAAATAGAACCCCCGAGAGAAGATGGAGAAAACAAAAAGGTTGACCTCTGTCGGTAAGAACTGAGGCAGAGCCCCGACCGTTACCAACGGGGTAAGAGATCAAAGGACGGGGAGTGGGGTAGCTATGATTTTTTGTTTGCTGCGTGCTAAATGCAGGGGAGAGTCCGTTCTGTGATACTGTACCTATTATACTCTGTCTTGCTAACTTAAATTGTCCATGAATCTAATCATTTATCGGATTTCAAGGTAAGAAACCTAAGTCACACAAATTGCTCTTAATTATATATATGGAATTAGTATAATAAAAATTAAGTTTGAACTTTAGAATTGAAATGAAGAACAACCCTAAACTTCCCTGCACAATATAAAAGCAACCCAAAAATCTATGTCAGAGCAGTACATGTTTAGAAATGCCTCGTTTGATTGCACCAACTGCAACGTACAGATGGTTTAGCTCACCCCTGATCCTTTCTTCGAATTCACCTTCTTCTAGTTCTTTCTGGTAGAGATGGTCATAGGATTCAAAGAGAAACAAACATGTGAGTGATCATGAACTAAGAGAATACTTAAGAAAGAGTGCAAAGAGATGCTCTCCACTACCGCTCCTAACCGTTCTCATCGATCTCGACGACATCATTCCTTTACATCGTCTCGCACCCTACTACAATTCTTCTCTCCATCGCCGCTACTTCTTCCACTACCATCGTAGTAGATCCCTCCCCCGTTGATATTGGTTTTACCAACACCAAGCTCGCCTGGATTGTCGGCTCTGCTCTCGAATTGCCCGCCCCTCTCCACACCCCCGATATACCTAGCTCCCCAGACGGATTTTTTGGGGCACCCGCATTCGCAAGATCTGTGTTGTCACCGACACTAGGGGGTTTGTCGTCGCCAGCACCTGCGTCATTACCGCCATTTGGGAATCCGTTGTTACCCCTAAATGCCCCATCAATCAACATCATTGCTTGGAATTTCTCGAGAGTCACGTCCCAATTTCCACGGGAAGAATTTAAAGCTCCTACTCAATACACATTACCCCTACCTCTAATGCGTATTGGAGACAATACAAGTGCCCGACCAAATGACTATCCTTCGGAGAAACCTTAGTTTTCATGGAGGGACGTGGGTGCCACCTACTGAGGGCCACAAGAGGGGCCTCGTTCTAAGGTTAACGACCACATAGATGCGAAGATTGAGTCCCAACAAGGAATTTTTTCACCTTATGGATGGTAGATGGGGAACCGGTTAGGGGGAGCCGTAACCGTACCAACAAAATGTTACGTGCGCTTGCTCGGAGGGATACCTAGATGCAGATTCTCAACGGCGACTTCAACGTCATCCTCGCCCAATCAAACACCCGTGGAGGTAAATCGTACCATATGCCATTTATTATTGATTTCCAAAATGTACTGGAACACAATAGTGTTATAGATGTTCCCATGGAGGGACATCATGGTTTCGGGGTCGGACGACTTGTCGTAGGGTGGAAACCCGTCTGGGTATTGGTATTAAGTATATGGGACGAGAGATATCATACCTTCACCTATGGAATACGTGTACCGCCATCTCAGATTATTTCATGGTCCTTCTTGCCTTAGCACTGGCATAGAAGATGATCAAAACCAAGAAATTCAGATTTGTGTCTAACTCGACCCAAAAAGAATCGGAATGTGGATATCTTATTAATGAGGATTGGAATGGTGCTAGTACGAAACACATCAATAATTGTACGACTTTGGTGGGAAAGGTTCTTGACGAATGGGGTCAGAATGTGTTACGGCCCACGCTCCAAAATATAAAGCGGTGTTAAACACATATCGTCATCCTGAACGACTGCTTAGATAGGGCGAGCATGAACCTATAGGAAGCTATCTGTAAAGACCGGCTAAATTAAAAGAAGCAAAGTATTAAATTTTATCGTCTTGAAACGTCGAGGTTGAAATCTAATTCGGTTTTGGTAAAGGCGAGGCTGAAATTCGATTAAATTCCTTAGTCGTGTAAAAAAAAAACAAAGGTTTGGATCGTTCAGGCCTGACCAGACAGGCAAGCCCGGCCAGGCCCCTCTCCCCTCGCTTGGGCCTGAGGCCCGCTTCGCCAGCGGCCCAAATGACAACCAGCCCGGGTATAAAACCCGTTTTTAGGGTTTCTTATCCTCATTTTTTGTCCTCCTTCGTTTCAGGGGCAGCCGAACTCGTCCCTCACTCCGTCTTCTTCGTCCTCTCCTCACGCCCTCACCCGACCTTCCTCCCTCATCTCTCTCTCTCAACTCCGGTCGCCGACGCCCGAATCCGGCCACCATCATCCTCCCTCCTCTCCAGTTCACGTCCACCGCCGCCGTTCCCGATCTCCGACACCTCTCCATCTCCGACCGCCATTACCGAGCTCGTCCCTCCGTCCAGCTCACGCGTAGCCGCCGCCACCTTCGTCCCGACCAGCTCCGGCCACGGGCTCGACCTCCCCTCTTCTTCACCTCGAAACCGAGCCCTCGAGACCCTCTTTCCCTCGCATCGCCGGTGCTGCCTCCGTCGCCATACTCGACCCCGCGCTTCCTCTCTCCGGTCGAGCTCTCGCCGCGCCGTTCAGATCTAAGGCGGGGAAGAGCCGTGCCTTGCCGTGCACCGCCGCCGTGCCTTGCCGTGCACCGCCGCCGTGCCTTGCCGTGCACCGCCCTGCCGTCCTTCCCTCCACGTGAGGTTCGTGCCTGGGGGTTTAGTCGCCGACGACGTATTCGCCGGCGGCCGGTTTATTTTCTGTACCGTTCGTTTCCGTTGTTGTTTGTGTTGTCCCGAGCCTGTAACTCCAGATTTGGAAAAGGAAATAAAACGAATTCGGATTCAAAGTGTTGTTGTGAATCGGGACTTTTGAAAATCAATCCCAAAAAGGAAAACAGAATAGATGTCGAATTTGTGATTAAAAAGGAAAATCAGTTTTAAAATAAAAAGGGAATTAAAATCAATTTGGTGTTAATAACGATTTTGAATCGAGGAGTTTGAGAAACAAATCTGTTAGGAAACGAAAACGACTTTAGTTTTAAAAAGGAATTTAAAAGGAACAATCAGGTCTGATTTAAAATGGATCTGATCTGTTGAGCGTGGAACGAATAATCGGGTTGTTAAAATGGACTGCTATTTGGGTTTAAAAAGGAACAAAAGCGGACCGCTGAATCGGACCTCGTACATGGGACCGTGCCTCGCATGCACCGGTTTCGGTGCTCGGGTACTCAAGCCCAATTCGCCGCGACCCCGCTTTTATCCCGCTCGAATTTAAAGAACAACTGTCGGTTTTAAACGGGATTGATTGTGACCTTTAAATTAACCTGGGAACCGACTTTAATTTATGGCTTTCGTGTTATCTTTAGCGTCCGGTTTCGGTCGAAGTGAAGCCCGGAGGTAGCGAGCCAGAACGTCAGCAGCTAGGAAGCGTAGCGGGTGCTCTTCGGTTGAGGTAGGGAAAAGTAGCCGGATCTCGGCCCTGATTAGGGAAAGTTAATAGTAGAATTTCATGTGACACCGGGGTGTCGTGGGTTGAGTAGATTTATTTAATTATTAGAAGTGCATGATACGGGATTGTAGCGTTCAAGAGAAAAGCATGTGACACTTAGTAGTGTCGTAGGAACAGAGAACTTAGCGATAATTGAATTACTGGAGGCATATGACCATGCCCGGAGGTTGTTTGTGAAACTAGTGATTCTAGGACCGTTGGAGGCATCGAGTATGCCGGAGGTTGTCGTGCGTTTTATTTAATTGTTGAGTTTGGGTGGCCTTGAGAGCCCGTATTTAATTGTTGAGTCGGGGTGGCCATGAGAGCCGTGTATTTAATTTGGTGTCTTGAGTGGCAGCGAGTGCCCGTGGGGTTGTTGAACCCGAGTCTTGATTGTTGAGGTGTCTTGAGTGGCCTTGAGTGCCTGTGTGATTGAACTTGCCTGTGATTGTGATTGTGGTTACCTGGGGTGGTGAGTTCTAAAGGTCGACAGCCTGATCCGACTTAGTGTCGATGAATTGCGAGTTCTAAAGGTCGACAGCCTGATCCGACTTAGTGTCGATGAATTGCGAGTTTTAAAGGTCGACAGCCTGATCCGACTTAGTGTCGATGAATTGCGAGTTCTAAAGGTCGACAGCCTGATCCGACTTAGTGTCGATGAATTGCGAGTTTTAAAGGTCGACAGCCTGATCCGACTTAGTGTCGAGGAATTGCGAGTTTGAAAGGTCGACAGCCTGATCCGACTTCGTGTCGAGGAATTGCGATAGGTCGAACCCTGACCTGATTGAGATTGGTTACTGAGCAGCTGGTGTGCGATCCTTTGTGATCTTGTTTGGTGTTGTGTCGTTTCGTTCGAGTCCTTGAGGAGGTCGTCGATGGTTGTGTTGGGTCTACACTGTTTTTATCGAGTGTCGAGTCTGTTGAGGAAGGTGACGGGTTGTGGGTCAGTTGAGTACTTGAGTTGGGGACTGTAGTCCCGGCATTGGGTTTGGTTTTAGTGTTACTGGCTTTTTCTGCTAATTATGCCATAGTCAGTCTGTTATCCGTGGAGGTGAGCGAACGCTCACCCCTAGCTTCTTTTCCTACAGGTACTGATCACCGGACGGACTAGGTTAGCTCTTGAAGTTCATGGAGCTTGGAGCGGAGTCTGGTCTTTACTTTTGATTGAGTCTAGTGACGGATGTTGTACCTTGTCCACTTGTTGGGACGTTTCTGTATTGTAAATACTATTATTTTGAGAAGTAAATGGAAATGTCAAAGCTTTTATTGAAAACAGGTTTCAAGTGTTCATGTTTTTAAAGGTTCGCGTCCCGAGTTCGGTTCGCTGAAATTGGGGCGTGACAGCTTGGTATCAGAGCTCGAGGTTTCACACCTCGGACTGTCCGTCAATTAGGTGGGAGAGTCGAGTCAGTGTAGACCCGTCATGTCTGAGTCTTGTTTTTGTTTGTGCGTATGTTGCAGTATTTTGTTGCTGGCATACTGATTCTGTGTGGTTGCGTGAACTGTTTTTAAACTGTCACAGGTCGACTCAGGAGCGCTCCTGTAGTCGAACGTGACGGTGTTGATGTCAGGTCGGTACAACGTAGTTCGGGGACGCCTGGACCGGGTTGTAACTACGTGATGTCAAGAAATGAGGTTTTAGTCTGAAAAGGTGAAAGTTTTAAAAATTGTTGACCCTGTTGGCGTGTTTCGAACTTGATTGGCCCTGTGGGCGTATGTTTTGATTTTGGTTGGCCCGGTGGGCAAGGTTCGACTTTGGTTGGCCCGATGAGCGGGGGTCGTGTGATTGTGTTGTTATTGGCCTTGTTGGCTTATGATTGAGGTCGGGTTTTAGTGCCGTAACTGTGTTATGTGTTTGGTGGTTGTTGTCTGCGACGTACTAGAGTGCGGGTCGCTGTTAGCCGGGAAAGTTACGAGTACCCTAGGGTAGG
This sequence comes from Erodium maritimum, assembly GCA_963921825.1. Classification (NCBI taxonomy): domain Eukaryota; kingdom Viridiplantae; phylum Streptophyta; class Magnoliopsida; order Geraniales; family Geraniaceae; genus Erodium; species Erodium maritimum. The sequence goes on along the minus strand of OY997593.1, from coordinate 30,149,935 downwards.
CATAGCGGGGGTAAGTAGTGTGAAATCTTTACCGCTATATTATCAGGGTCACTGGTTTGGTCCGATAGGTAGAATGGACCGGTCTGGCTACCGGCCCGGTAAGGGGCCCAGCAGGTGGTTGGACGTCGGCCCGGTAAGAGGCCCGACATGTTTTGGGTTCCGGCCCAGTAGGGGGTGAGGCCCGGCTAGGTTACCGGCCCGGAGAGTGCCATGGCAGGGGTCGTGTGCCGGCCCGGTCCAGTGAGCCGTCTCAATTTTCTTTGGTTATTTTGTTTCTTTGTGCGTTTAGGGTTGCAGTTGTGTGACTTGGTGCACGTTTGTGCGGTCTATTTGAGGTCTTTGTTCGTGTTATTATAACTACGGTATTAATGGCGTGAGCGGTGTGACGTTTGGCATCCGGTTTTGAGGTAGTGGTTTGCCCTGGCTAGATCGGTAAGTCTTTAGTGCGTTACTAGTATGCCATAATCGAACGGGTGTCCGTGGAGGTGAGCATAACGCTCATCCCCTTTACTACTTTTCCCGCAAGGGACGAGTAGCGAACACTGGGTTGGTTGCGGAAAGTTACAAGTAATGCCTAGAGAACCGTGTGAGGGTTACACTAGACCTTACCAGGGTGACTAATGGAGTGGGTGTTCGTCTTCCGATCTGGGGCGTCAGTTTCATTGGATGTCGGGTTATCACACTCGTTTGTTCGTCGAGTTGTGCTGAGAGGTTGGGGCTAAGTTTAGAGCCGTTGAGTCCACTCATGCGTCTGGGCACGCTGGTTGGTGGTGGTGTGGTGTTGACTAGAGTCTGTCGTGCCTGTGAAATCAGAGAAGTGAACTGATACAAGAGGTTCGAGAGAGGTCTCAAGAGCCCTGAAGCTGGATCGAGTCCTCAACCCGAGGAGTCGGGTACGTTCGGAGTTGGTAGACACGACGACGGTAGTGGAGCGAGGTTTTAGAGAGACTGCAAGGATCCGTGAGTTTTAGCAGCGACTGAGCTTGTGCCTATATCTGTGGGAAGGATACCCACGAAATGACCGCCTTGACGTGATCCTGGGAATGAATTGGCGAGCGAAGTACCAAGTCATTATCGACTGTTACAGGCGACGAGTGACGGTGTCAACAGGCAGCACGAAAGGTTCGTGTATTCTGGGCAGTAGGAGCGGAGTTTCTCCTGTCGGCTTGTCTGCAGTAAAGGAAGTATCGGCCGAGCAGAGCCGGGAATTACCGCGAGTGGCGTGCGAGTTCCCCGAGGTCTTCCCTAAGGAATTGAGCGGGTTGCCACCAGTTCGTGAGGTGGAGTTCGGGATTGACCAGGTGCTGGGAACGATAGCGGTATCGATGCCGCCTTACAGGTTCGCGCCAGCCGAGTTGACCGAGCTGAAGAGTCAGCTCGAGGAACTTCGGGAGAAGGGGCTTATTCGTCCGAGCTCATCGCCGTGGGAAGCGCCAGCACTTTTCGTGAAGAAGAAGAGTGGAGAGCTTCGGATGTGCATGGACTACCGGAACTGAACCGGGTTACGGTGAATGACCGATACCCGATGCCGAAAATTGATGACCTGTCCTACTAGTTGAGAGGGTCGACGTATTTCTCGAAGATCGACCTGCAATCCGGATACTACCAGTTGCGAGTCCGAGAGAGGGACGTTGCAAGGATAGCATTCCGGACATGCTATGAACATTACGAGTTCTGGGTGATGACTCTGAACTACCAAACGCACCTGCAGCGTTCTTGGACCTGAGGAACAGTATATTCCGGCTGTTCTTAAATCAGTTTGTGGTGGTGTTTGTGGACGACCAGGATTCGGGAGATAGTTTCCGGCGGTACGGACGCCGAGGGCTGGGATCGTTGTACTAATTGGGAGTTACGGTATCGTGGAGGTTTGTACTTACCGCGTGACGGCGGAGCCGACGAGCTACGAGAGTCGCATCATTCGCGTCTAACAGTGCACGTGAATAGCACTAAGAGGAGCGCGACATCAGGTGGCATGTCTAGTGGAGCGGGATGCGGAGAGCGGTCGCGGAGTTAGTATCGCGATGCCTCGCCCGTCGGTAGGTGAGAGCCGAACAACAACGTCCCGCTGGATTATCGCAGCCACCGCCGGTTGCACGGTGGAAGCGGGGGCACGTCAAGATGGGTTTCGTGAGTGTTTGGCCGAGTTCGCCTACATCAACAGCTTCAGGCCAGTATCATGATGGCACCGTTCGAAGCGTTGTGTGATAGGCCGTGTCGATCGCCCGTGCGCTGGGCAGAAGTGAGAAATAAGAGGTTAGTGGGTCTAGAACTGGACCGAGAGACAGCCGAGTCGGTCTTGCCAAAGCGTGAGCGGTCGAAGACCGCGCAGAGTCAGCAGGAGCTATGCTGACTGACGGCGCCGACCTCTCGAGTCTACAGTCGGTGACCATGTATCCCTGGAGGTGAGTCCGAAGGGCGGACTGGCGCGTTACAACCGCGGCGGGGGCGGGTTAGCCCCGCGATGCATCGGGCCTTTCGAGGTTTTGAGTACGTCTTTGAGTGGGCAGATGTCGAGGTGACGGGTGATGCCCCGTGTGAGGAGAATCTGATGTGGGAAGAGGATCCACGAGAGCGGCTCCTGCGCGGAAAGGTTATCCGCTTAGAGCTGGTGTTGTGGCGACGCCACGAGGCCGAGTCGACTTGGGAACGCGAGGACTAGGATCGCGCGAAGTACCCCGACCGGTTCGACTCCCGAAGTACGTCTGTTTTAAATTTCGAGGACGAAATTTATTTAAGGGGGAAAGATTGTAAAGACCGGCTAAATTAAAAGAAGCAAAGTATTAAATTTTATCGTCTTGAAACGTCAAGGTTGAAATCTAATTCGGTTTTGGTAAAGGCGAGGCTGAAATTCGATTAAATTCCTTAGTCGTGTAAAAAAAAAAAAAAACAAAGGTTTGGATCGTTCAGGCCTGACCAGACAGGCAAGCCCGGCCAGGCCCCTCTCCCCTCGCTTGGGCCTGAGGCCCGCTTCGCCAGCGGCCCAAATGACAACCAGCCCGGGTATAAAACCCGTTTTTAGGGTTTCTTATCCTCATTTTTTGTCCTCCTTCGTTTCAGGGGCAGCCGAACTCGTCCCTCACTCCGTCTTCTTCGTCCTCTCCTCACGCCCTCACCCGACCTTCCTCCCTCATCTCTCTCTCTCAACTCCGGTCGCCGACGCCCGAATCCGGCCACCATCATCCTCCCTCCTCTCCAGTTCACGTCCACCGCCGCCGTTCCCGATCTCCGACACCTCTCCATCTCCGACCGCCATTACCGAGCTCGTCCCTCCGTCCAGCTCACGCGTAGCCGCCGCCACCTTCGTCCCGACCAGCTCCGGCCACGGGCTCGACCTCCCCTCTTCTTCACCTCGAAACCGAGCCCTCGAGACCCTCTTTCCCTCGCATCGCCGGTGCTGCCTCCGTCGCCATACTCGACCCCGCGCTTCCTCTCTCCGGTCGAGCTCTCGCCGCGCCGTTCAGATCTAAGGCGGGGAAGAGCCGTGCCTTGCCGTGCACCGCCGCCGTGCCTTGCCGTGCACCGCCGCCGTGCCTTGCCGTGCACCGCCCTGCCGTCCTTCCCTCCACGTGAGGTTCGTGCCTGGGGGTTTAGTCGCCGACGACGTATTCGCCGGCGGCCGGTTTATTTTCTGTACCGTTCGTTTCCGTTGTTGTTTGTGTTGTCCCGAGCCTGTAACTCCAGATTTGGAAAAGGAAATAAAACGAATTCGGATTCAAAGTGTTGTTGTGAATCGGGACTTTTGAAAATCAATCCCAAAAAGGAAAACAGAATAGATGTCGAATTTGTGATTAAAAAGGAAAATCAGTTTTAAAATAAAAAGGGAATTAAAATCAATTTGGTGTTAATAACGATTTTGAATCGAGGAGTTTGAGAAACAAATCTGTTAGGAAACGAAAACGACTTTAGTTTTAAAAAGGAATTTAAAAGGAACAATCAGGTCTGATTTAAAATGGATCTGATCTGTTGAGCGTGGAACGAATAATCGGGTTGTTAAAATGGACTGCTATTTGGGTTTAAAAAGGAACAAAAGCGGACCGCTGAATCGGACCTCGTACATGGGACCGTGCCTCGCATGCACCGGTTTCGGTGCTCGGGTACTCAAGCCCAATTCGCCGCGACCCCGCTTTTATCCCGCTCGAATTTAAAGAACAACTGTCGGTTTTAAACGGGATTGATTGTGACCTTTAAATTAACCTGGGAACCGACTTTAATTTATGGCTTTCGTGTTATCTTTAGCGTCCGGTTTCGGTCGAAGTGAAGCCCGGAGGTAGCGAGCCAGAACGTCAGCAGCTAGGAAGCGTAGCGGGTGCTCTTCGGTTGAGGTAGGGAAAAGTAGCCGGATCTCGGCCCTGATTAGGGAAAGTTAATAGTAGAATTTCATGTGACACCGGGGTGTCGTGGGTTGAGTAGATTTATTTAATTATTAGAAGTGCATGATACGGGATTGTAGCGTTCAAGAGAAAAGCATGTGACACTTAGTAGTGTCGTAGGAACAGAGAACTTAGCGATAATTGAATTACTGGAGGCATATGACCATGCCCGGAGGTTGTTTGTGAAACTAGTGATTCTAGGACCGTTGGAGGCATCGAGTATGCCGGAGGTTGTCGTGCGTTTTATTTAATTGTTGAGTTTGGGTGGCCTTGAGAGCCCGTATTTAATTGTTGAGTCGGGGTGGCCATGAGAGCCGTGTATTTAATTTGGTGTCTTGAGTGGCAGCGAGTGCCCGTGGGGTTGTTGAACCCGAGTCTTGATTGTTGAGGTGTCTTGAGTGGCCTTGAGTGCCTGTGTGATTGAACTTGCCTGTGATTGTGATTGTGGTTACCTGGGGTGGTGAGTTCTAAAGGTCGACAGCCTGATCCGACTTAGTGTCGATGAATTGCGAGTTCTAAAGGTCGACAGCCTGATCCGACTTAGTGTCGATGAATTGCGAGTTTTAAAGGTCGACAGCCTGATCCGACTTAGTGTCGATGAATTGCGAGTTCTAAAGGTCGACAGCCTGATCCGACTTAGTGTCGATGAATTGCGAGTTTTAAAGGTCGACAGCCTGATCCGACTTAGTGTCGAGGAATTGCGAGTTTGAAAGGTCGACAGCCTGATCCGACTTCGTGTCGAGGAATTGCGATAGGTCGAACCCTGACCTGATTGAGATTGGTTACTGAGCAGCTGGTGTGCGATCCTTTGTGATCTTGTTTGGTGTTGTGTCGTTTCGTTCGAGTCCTTGAGGAGGTCGTCGATGGTTGTGTTGGGTCTACACTGTTTTTATCGAGTGTCGAGTCTGTTGAGGAAGGTGACGGGTTGTGGGTCAGTTGAGTACTTGAGTTGGGGACTGTAGTCCCGGCGTTGGGTTTGGTTTTAGTGTTACTGGCTTTTTCTGCTAATTATGCCATAGTCAGTCTGTTATCCGTGGAGGTGAGCGAACGCTCACCCCTAGCTGCTTTTCCTACAGGTACTGATCACCGGACGGACTAGGTTAGCTCTTGAAGTTCATGGAGCTTGGAGCGGAGTCTGGTCTTTACTTTTGATTGAGTCTAGTGACGGATGTTGTACCTTGTCCACTTGTTGGGACGTTTCTGTATTGTAAATACTATTATTTTGAGAAGTAAATGGAAATGTCAAAGCTTTTATTGAAAACAGGTTTCAAGTGTTCATGTTTTTAAAGGTTCGCGTCCCGAGTTCGGTTCGCTGAAATTGGGGCGTGACACTATCAATATTCAGTTTGAGGCGGCCTTGGCCCGGAATGAGGCGTTATGGATGCAACATGCCAAACACCATTGACTTACTAACGAAGACTAGAACACCAAATTCTTCCACGCTACTGCATTCTACTGACGACGAATTAACCCAGTGTGCTCCTTTCATAATGATCAAGTTCAGGTGATTATTTGGGACATAGGCGCGGACGCTCTTTTGTTTAGGTATTTCTGGGAACTCTTTACAACCTCCTGCTTGTATATCCGGAAGATGGGCCTAGGTTTCTAGCCGGTCATTACGGGACCTCAAAAAAATAACCTTACAGAACTGATTTCCAGGGAGGAGGTTACCCAACCGCTCTTCCAAATAGGCCCTAACAAAGCATCGGGCCTAGACGATCTAAACCCGTAATTATATCAACGCTACTAGTCCACCTTGGTACCAACTATCACCTCATTCATCTAACAGATCACGACTAGAGGGTCCACGGAATTGGGGATCAATGATACTACCTTAGTCCTCATCCCGAAGAACCAAACCCAAAGATGGTTATAGATCTTCACCCTATAGTTCTATACAATGTTGTAATCCGCATCTTGTCCAAGGTCCTAGCAAATAGACTCAAAGGACTCCTTTCGGCCACCATCTTCCCAACCTAGTGGGCATTTTCCACATTTCAAGCTATCCAAGACCACATCTTCATCTCGTTCGAAGTAATAAATTATCTCCACCAAAAAACTCAAGGTATCATGGGATTTATGCCCCTCAATATGAATATGAACAAGGCCTATAACAGGGTGGAATATCCTTTTATTCTTAACCTGATGAGGGAATTTGGTTTATTTGAGGCCTGGATCACCCTTATGATAACATGCATGAGGACGGTCTCCTATCAAGTTAGCTCGGGTGGCAGGATGTTTGATTTTATTACCCCAGCTCGGGGTATGCGCTTGGGCGACCCGCTCTCCCCTAACCTTTCCCTCATCTTCATGGAGGGCCTCTCCAAGCTCATCAAGAAGGCCCACCGGGATGGTCGTGTCCATGGGTGTCGGGTTGTATGGGGTGCACTGCTTATCACCCATATGTTTCTCACCAATGGCTGCTATATATTTTTTAGAGCTACTCATGCTGATGCGACACAAGTTCTAGATATTATTTCCTTATTTGGGTCCTTGTCGGGTTAAGTGATTAGTCTTAAAAAATTGTCAATGTTCTTTAGTACCAATACCGACCTCATGACCCGCTAGGCTTGCTTCCAAATTCTGAATATTCCAGAGACCTCTGAGGCTTCTACGTACTTGGGAGTTCCAGATACGATGGGTCATAACCATGCTCAGAGTTTAAGTTACTTGGGTGAAAAGGTTATGGGGTGGATCCGTTCGTGGGATGAGAAACTCCTCTCTCCACCAGGAAGGGATGTGATTAATCGTTATGCTCTCACACCCCTCCCTACTTACGCCATGTCCATCTTCCGAGTTCCCTACTTGATCACCAATAAGATACATGTGGCCATGGCTCAATTTTGGTGGTGGTGGGGGAGGGGTGGGGGATAGGGCTAGACCCATTATATGGTAGGATTAAGCGAAACTATGTTGGCCAAAGGCCTTAGGGCGGATGGATTTTAGGGACCTCCAAGACCCTAACTCGACATTGTTGGGAAAGAAAGCCTGGAACTTGATCACCAAACCGAACTCGCTACTGGCTCATTTAGTAAATGCTAGATACTACCCAAGAGGACAGTTTTGAACAACAGGTCAGGGCACAAACCTGAGCTATACTTGGATGAGTGTTCGGGTAACCTATGGTTTTATCATTCTGGGATTGCATCGGTCTCTTGTGGATGGCCGGACCATGACTACACCTTGGCTCCTAACCCTAGACCCTTGTATTCATACTGCATCCCTGGCCTTGAGAGGGATTTAGTGGATGCACTTATGTTCTCGAACACACGTCGGTGGGATGCCCCTCACATTAAGGCCTTCTTCTTGTTAAGGGACCAAGCAGCTATTAGTCATTTTCCTATCAGCTTCTTGAGCGGGAGATTCTTGGTAAAGGTAGATACTCACCTAAGGTGGGGTTATCGGGCCCTCCTACCGTGGGACGACCTCCCTCCGGGGGCCTTTCCGACTCGGGCCATTCTCTAACATATACAAGTCCAACATAGGATCCACATCTTCCTATGTGGATCCTCACCGGGTTCCTTCAGGAGGCGACAAACTTAGAACGACATTTCATCTCGATGTCCCCTATATATTATGGGTGTGCAAAAACATTCGGTAATCTGCCTCACCCGCTTATCTTCCCGGTCACCTATCCATCCGTTATTCATCCGCATATAAGTGGATGGAAAGTGGATCAAATTTTATTGATTTGCAACAATATAGGCGGATTGTGGATTAGAGTAGATAGATCTGTGGATGACCCACAAACCTGCACATGGTACTAAGCTCATATTAATACATATAGTTTAACCAACCATACAATAAAAGTCATCACAATTCCACCCAACTATATGTGTGAAATCAAATTATTTTTTTAAAATCTTATATAGTATTTTTATAATATAACTAGGTGTCGGAATATTACTTGAATAAAAAATAGTATCATTTATTTTCTAGAAATAATTTTCATCTTAGATTTTGATCCACCCATATATTTGCGGATGAAATCCGCCAAATGTTCATTTGTCATGAGAAGGTTATGGATCACAAAAATCAAAATCTGCATCCACGCGGATGAATGATAATTCCTTCCCGCGGGAGGATATTCGCCTATGTACACCCCTACCACATGTCACGTTTGCTGCTCCTAGGATGAGACCATGGATCACATCTTCCTCCACTACCTGTTTTCTCGATATTTCAAGCTTCGATTTGGAACCACGTCAATGATCCTACCAAGGATGGATATCTTGGCAGGATGGACCAGTGGGTCTAAGGTCAACCTCTGGTACGGGTTACTGAAATAGCAATATGGTTGTGGGAAAATTGGAAAGCAAGCAACACTTGGGTCTAGAAGGAAGTCAATCCCTCCCCGACCAGATTGAAATTAACGACGAAGAGCCGTCTTTAGGCATAGACAGAAGTTTTGGCTCATCCCCCCAAAGCCCGCGACTAGGGATGGCAAAACGCTCCGTCTCCCGCGAGATCCCCGTCCCCGCCCCGCGTGGGGTGGGTTTGGGACGGAGATTTTTTAAACGGGACGGGGTACGGGGATTTAAATGGGGACTTTGACGGGGATGGGGTGGGGACGGGGCAAGCAGTCCCCATCCCGGGGGGATCCCCACCCCGTACTATTAGTTTTAAAATAAATATTTTTTTAATAATATATACATAACACATGGCTGCCACACACAATCACATACTGTTTCAGCAGATATATATTTTCTATTTTCTCTATAATTTCAGACCTGGCCGAGGTAGATGTGACCATTGTTGGGGTATTTTTTGTCCATGGATATACCATTCTTCTGTTACTTTGGGTTATTTTCAAAATGCTTATTTTTTTCTAAAAAAATACAATTCAAATTTATCAACAATCTGGTTCAGACACTTGTGTTTTAACATAGATTTTACATATAAAAATCTGAATATCATTAAAAATGGATCAAAATTTGACACCTGTGTATTTTTTCGGGTAATGAGAATATGGCAAGAATGGGAGTAGGGAATAAAATCCCTCGCGGGGCGAGAATGGGACGGGGAATAAAATCCCCGTTCCCCGCCCCATCCCCACGGGGTCCCCGAGGGATGGGGTTAACGCGGGGATGGGGCGACTGCCGGTGAGGCGGGACGGGGATGGGGAACGCGGTCCCCGCCCCATTGCCATCCCTACCCGCGACCGACACAGACCCTGGATGGTACAATGTGGAGCTCCCCCCGCTGGGTACATTGTTATCAACGTGGATGGAGTGCTCTTCCGAGAGAGGGACCAGTCGGGTTGGGGATTTATATGTACATACGACTCGGGTACGGTCCTAGAGGCGGGAAATGGGGCAATTTTGGGGACTTGAGACCCCAGTTTTATCAACGGCTATGCGGTCGCGATTACGTTGGAATTGACTTGGGATCATAAGTAGAACATAATCGTCTTCCACAACAACGCATATGGTGTCTTGGGCCTCATCATGGCCACCCAATTGTCGCTCTCCCCGGTAAGGAACATCATCATGGACATTAAAGTCATTTTACCTTTAATCGAGGATACCAAACTCGTTTTTATGAAAAGATCAGCGAACAAGGCCTCCCATTAGCTAGCTAAGGAAACTTATTTTACACCTATTCTTGTGGGGTTAGGGAGCCCGTCTAGACGCTCTTACTTGTACTTTGCACTTAGGAAATTAATAGATGATTTCTATGCTAAACAAAGAGTAATTAAGATAGTTATTATATGCAAGGCATGGCTAGAAGGCTATACACGTGGGTGGTCGATAAATAATTTAATATGAACTAAAACTTTGAAAGTATGAGTATTTTGTCATTTACAATCAAAATAGAGTAAACCGAGAAAATTTGAAGTTCAGTGTAACTAAGTGAGAATTTTTTTAAAAACAATGTATCTAAGTGAGAACGGTGTAAAGGTCAATGTACCTATGTGAGATTACCCCTAAGATTGTGGATATGTTGATAGGGTTGATGAAACTATTAAATAAAGTTGATAAAAATTGTTGTTTGAGTTATTGAAACATATTAACAATGTGTTGTTAGAGTTGATAAAAACTTTATTGGAGTTAATACCACGTTTTCTAAAAGTTGATAAAGTATGTTGATCGAGTTGATAGAAAATGTACTTAACGTTAATAAAAAAATCATAGAGTTTCGACCATGGTTCTTTTTCGTTTTACAATCTCGCTAAATTGGAGGTTGAGTCAAATAGGAAGGTTGAGATAAGAGAAAATAAAAAAAATTAGGTTTTCGTATGAGAGAAACAAACAAACCAAATAAATACTAAAACGAAGATCAATTCGTTGCAACTTTATCTTACGATTTTCATTTGAGAGATCGAAAAAATTAAGATGAAAACAGCACACCTAGTTGTAGGGGTGAGCATCGGCCGATACCCGCCCAAAATCTCAAACCCGTTACCCAAACCGTTTTTTCCGGTTACATAAAACCCGTATCCATCCCCATCACCGGTCGCTAAAGGAAAGGCCGATAACCGCCCGTCCTCACTACCGGCCGGGGACGGTTATAACCAACCAACCCAGGCCCAATGGACTTCTTATTGGGCCTACTGAAATGAACATTCAAACATTCAACTTAATTTCACACAATTTAACTTAACTACATAAACCTGCCTATTATAAAACTGATTTTAGTTTAAATTCTTCAAACATTCAAACAAAACACAACAATTCCTACAACTAATACCTCATAATCATATAAAACACTGTATCGGTCGGTTCGGGTAGGACCGGTTTTTTGGTGTGAAAACCGGTCAAACCCGTTGACCAGGCCGGTTCACCTATTTCCAACCCATACCCGCCCGTGGTTAGGTTGGTTTCGGGTTTTCCGATGACGGGGACGGCCGGAGATGGTCGGTTTACGGTGATGGACGGATTTTTGCTCAGCCCTACCTAGTTGCTAAATTTAAAAAATGTGGCATAGAAAAATTTATCTGATAAAGAAAAAAAAGTAAAAAGTGTAAATTCAATCAAAAGTTACTTGTTTTTATTTTTTTGATATGACAAAATCTAAGTGAGAAATGAAATTTATGCGTTTTTTTGTCTTGACAGAGACTATTATTCATTTTTTAGAACAAACATTTTGAATTATATTATTTTATCATCTCATGTGTTAGACAATACATAAACCTTTTTGTTGTTTAGATGAGTTAATTTATAAAAAACTATATTATGTATTATCCATGCTTTTAAACTACACTACCTTTTGAATACGGTCGTTTACTTACAAAATATGGTATATTCTGTTAAAATTAAGGACGTGGACAATACATAAGGTAGGTTTTCGTATGTGGATAGTACATAAATGTTGTTTTTCACACGTTGACAATGCATAATGTAGTTTAAAGCGTGAGAAATACAAGATATAGTTTTACGTACGCGGACAATACTTAATTTAGTTTTTTTTAGCAATTAACACTTGTTAGATATGTAATTTAAATTGAATGTTAGGTTTCAAGTATAATAGGTTGTTCCCAATTGATTAGTTATTTGGATGTGTAATCCTATACATATTTGACTCCAACAATATGGGGGTAATAATCTAAGGTGTTATTAATTGAGACATATGTCAAACCTTCGACTCGCCCAACAATGCAAATAGCCTCATTTAGAAGTAATATCATAAATGACTTGAAAATAAAATAAAAAAGGGCATAAATTTATTAGAATATTGAAACGAGACATACTCTAATAGAAACTAAAACATAAATTACATGAAAGTAGAAACCCTAATCTATAATATTTTTGGCAAGGCCGAGAAAAATTTGTCATGGAATTATCACATTTTAGGGTTCATAGTCGATGTGTCTCACACTTCCAATTCCAAATACCCCCGCGATAAATCCTATGTACTAGTGATTTTTCCGTGCCAGGTCTTCTTCATTGGTGTTGTACAACCCACACCTCTGTTGCTCCTCTATCTCTACATCACGTCTTCGAGAATTGTATGCTTACAAATAACAAAGCATGGCCTCATTTATGGCTGTCTGATTTCTTTGTTGTTATTTCATTTACATAAGAGTAGGATTATCATCAAAAGGCTAACCTGGTGCCTCAATGTAATTAGAAACCTTATCAGTATAATCCTACTTCTAGTATGATTTTGGCTACATAACCCTTGAAACCATTTGTGGTCTTGACAGTGGTATCAGAGCCTTGCATCCCGCGATCAAAATGAAGGATAATGGTGTTGAATGTGAAGGAGAATGAGAAACAAGCTTGACCCAAATTAGACCCGAACCATCCGAGATCAGATTAACAAACCAGAGAGCTTAGTTTGACAACAAAGCTCTCATGCAACGTTTGGATGGCATGGAAGAGCTGAAGAGAGGGTTGGCATTAGAGCTTGAAGTTCCTGCTTGATCAGAAACTCACCACTTCCTTTCAGCATAAGTGCTGGCAAAGTTCATGGGCCTAGACTATACAATTGAATACAAAAAAGACAAAGAAAACTTGGTGGAAAACTCCCTTTCTTTCCTTCTAGCACAATTGCACGATCTCTTTGTCGTAGTCCCTGCTTGGATGAACAAGGTCATATCCAACTTTGATGATGATCCGGAAGTTCAGGGTCTGGTTCTCCAATTTTCTTTGGCCCTTACTTCACTTCCAAATTATGATATGAAGCAAGGATATCTGTTCTTTAAGGGTAAGATTTACTTAGGAAAGGAAAACAACATCTACGAGAAAATCATCCAACTTAGGAGTTACAGTCACGACCAAAAGGCTTAAGGCCAAGTTTTATTGGCCTCATATGGTGAAAGGCGTACTCAATTTTGTACAGAACTTCGATATAAGTCAGCGTTGTAAAGTAGAGAACATTCACACTCCTGGCTTATTTCAACCCCTGCCAATCCAAGCAATTCCCTGGTACAATATTGCCACGGATTTCGTCAAAGGGCTGCCTAGTTCATTTGGCAATAATTGTGTTTGGGTGGTAGTCGATAGGTTGACCAAATACGCTCATTTATTGGCCTTGAAACACTCATTCTTTTTAGATCAAGTCGCTCAGTTGTTCGTCAATCAGGTCTTTAAACTTCATGGATTGCCCTCTTCCATAGTTTTAGACAGAGATAAGATTTTTCTCAGCACATTCTAGAAGGGGCATTTTTGTCGTATGAGGCTCAATTATCCTTCTCCTCAACCTATCACCCTTAATGAGATGACCAGACGGAGAAGGTCAATCAGTGCATGAAGAACTACTTGAGAGCAATGTGTCACTAATTTCTCAAGCATTGGTGCAAATGGCCCACACTTGCGGAATTTTTCTATAATTCCTGTTATCACTCGGCCCTCAAACTCTCTCCTTTTGAGGCAATGTAGAATACCGTTCTCCTACGTTAAAATTGCATGTCATTGTGTCGAAGTGGATGTTGTGGTGACTTTTGTTCGAAATAGGGATGAGCAATTGAAGCACAAGCTCAGGTGAAACATTAGGTAGAAAATAAATCTGCGTCTCAGACCTTATTTGCAATCTTCTGTCTAGCTGAAGAAGAATTTCAAGTTTTTGATGATTATGAAGAAGATGGGAAAGGTTGCTTACAAGCTCCAATTTCCTCCCTCATCCAGAATCCACAATGTGCGCTTAAACATCACACATTACTAGAGACTACAAAGGAGGGTTACTTGCCTTCTTACAGAGGAGGATGGTGAAGAGGAGCAGTGAGGTTGTTTTCTAATACCTCATACAATGGAATCGTTCCATTACATCTGAGGCTACTTACCAAGATGTCAGTTTTCGGACTGGTTGGCTCCTACTCAGGCTTGAGGACAAGCCTCTTGAAAGGGAAGACATTGTTACGATTGCTTCTCCTCCAAGTCTCCTTTTGTTGCTTTTGATTGAATAAGGTAGTTTAGTGAAACGGTACGTATTGACTCGTAAAGAAGGAAGATGGCTGATCATATGCTCAGCTCATCTTCTTAATTAGTGTCGTACTACCCATGCCTCTGTTGCTCCTCTGTCTCTACAGCACAATGTCTAGGAATTGCAGGCTTATTAATAGCATAGCAAGACCACATATATGGTTGTTTGACTTCTAGGTGTTTATTTCATATTTATAAGAATAAGATAATCATTAAAAAGACCAATCTAGTGCCTTAGTGTAATCTGAAACCTTATCAATACAATCCTATTTCCAGTACCATTTTGGTTACATAGTCCTTGAAACCATTTGTGGTCTTAACACTCTTCTTGTGCTGTGTATTGTGACCAGTGTTCTAAAAATTCTGATTGGGTGCCGTCTAGGCGCCCGCCCACGTCTAGCCGACCTGCCTAGCCGCCTAGGTGGTTACAACAATTTTGCGTAGTATACTGACTCAATTAAAATAATTAGATGGTTATGCAGAGTTGTTTGGTGTTGGTGATATTATGGGTTGTACTTCTGAGTTGTTTGATGTTATTTTTTAGTCTTTTTAAATATTTGTTACCCTTTTTTAATATAATGAAATTCATATTTTATTTCTATATATAATAATATATCTATTAAATATAAAATATATATAAATCCCCGAAGGATCTAACCGCCCGACTAATCCCCGAAGGACCTAACCGCCTGACTAGCGCCTAGCGACTTTTAGAACCTTAATTGTGACAAGTAGGTAGGACCTGGTTGACTTATTTCCCTAACCAAATTGGAGTCGCAAAGAATTTACGTTACAATTCCTGTTAATGGGCAAGGTAATGATAAACAAAACAGGAAGCCAACTTAATCCCTAGTGCAGATGAAAGAGATAATAGTTTAGCATATAAATAGAAACGATATAGTTCTTTCTCATTGAACAATTTATGTCCCCATGAATCCAACTAAAACTGGTTCTGGGATTTCTTCTACCAAATACTGAAAACCCCAGACAAAAATTCCCAACTTAACATTGTCAGTGTATACCCTCACCTACTACCATTTGCCAACTTCTTGTCTGAAGACATGTCAGTTGAGGCCAACCCATTAGCCCATTGGTGAGCTCGCATCCCATGTCCATTTGCATGATGATCTTCAGTATCATCCGGGACATTTGACTCTGCAATGGGTTCTGCTTCTTCCCTCGAGGTTGCAGACAAGTCTCCATCAACTATATCTACATCACCCACATTTGCACTTAAAGAATCTCTCTCACCCTCAGGAATCTCTTTGGAATTCATGACATCATTCCCATTCCCATTCTCCTTCTCGGCCCCATTACAAATTGACCCCTTTTTGGTGGGTGAGACTTGGCTTGAATTCGCAACACCCATATCCCAGAACTGAGTGTGTTCTCTCACATCCTCAGAATTGAGTGAGTCTTTCCCACAGCTGTTCAGCTCAGAATGTTCGCCACCATCAGATGACAAGGACCCAGAACTGCTTTGGGACCCTATGAAGGACGCTAAAGATCTGAAACCTTCAGCTTCTTTTGGGATATCCACTTCCATTATTGCCTCCTTAGCAGGTTCGCAGGTCTTTAGACATGATGCTCGAGCACAAACCCTGCCCAACAAGCAATCAGATCACTTTATTACGCTCTTCACATAAATTCACAAAATAATCGCGAGAGAATTTGATTGGCACAACATTTCTTCAGTCCCGTCACATTGGTTTCTCGATAGAGAAAATACATGCATGATATTTGGGGATACCAACCAGACATAAGCAGAGGCGTGAACTTCAGACATATATGCATTAAATCTGAGGGAGTAATGTACAATCTCAATAGCATGCACGAAGAAACAGTACAGTTTTAGTAAGTGCGCCTGGTTGGCATACAGAGTGCCATACAGAAATTTCTAACACTGATTAATATTTAATGCAAACCTTAGTCTGGTCCAATAAATTATTTTCAGTTAGCTTATTTTGATATTTTAAATTGGGTTAATTGTCAAAAAATACCCTAAAGTATTGTCCACAAACGAAAGAATATCTAAAGGTCTGTCCACACTTTTAGGCTACACTAAATTTTGTCCACCGACTTCCGTTAGAAAAACATAACAAGGAGAAACTGTGATGAATGTTCAGAATGAATGGTCTGGGCAGTTCTTCGCGGATTCAATAGATTTGTGGGCAACACATAATGCATTCTAAAGTTGTGTGGGCAATTTATAATGCATCCTATAGTAGTGTGGGAAATACAATACTTTAGGGTAGTTTTTGACATTTAACCTGTTACGTTTTTCTAACGGAAGTTGGTGGACAAAACTTTAGTCTAGCCTAAAAGCGGGGACAAAACTTTATGTATTCTTCCATTTGTGGACAACACTTAAGGGTAGTTTTTGACAATTAACCCTTTAAAATTTTCAGATTTAGTTAGTTCACTGTTAGAGTGATGAACAATCTACAAGGCCCCAAGGTAAGATAAAATGATGTAAAACAAAATAGTGGACGAAGTACTGAATAGACAGTAATCCGTAACTTATGAACGATTTAGGTTGAAGCCAAGTACCTGCTATATAAAAGCATATATGCTCCTTGCGAAAGTACTTCATCCAAATCAACCTTTGCTACCTGAAAAATATTTCCAAAACATCAGAGACAGAACTTTAAGTCAAATGTGTATGTGTTTGTTAACATGATATAATTGCAAAGAAATTAGTCTCAGAGGTTGGTAAAAGATATATCGTCACATGGCCATTTGTGAGTTGAAAGTATGAAGCGATTCTTTCGTTTTCGTAGACCCAGTGTTGGATCACATGATATAAAGGTGGTCTCACATGGAAACTCATTGATTATAACAGAAACCAAACAAAACAATTCATCAGAAAAGCACATACAGGAGAGAGCTATACCTTACAGTCATCAATTCGGTACCAGTTTCCACAAAAATCCTTGGTGTAACAGATATAATGGCCAAAATATGATGCATTAAGCATATCAACATGGACAACAACTGCATACAGCGTGTAAATATCTGTACCATCTCCTGCTTCACTCATGTAAGGGCCAAGATCTAAAGTCTCAGGGAAAGTAACTCTCTTGTTAAGTTTCCCAAACCTCCCACTCTGAAGAAATTGTCAACAGAAGAAAAGGAAAAGTAAGCAAATATGCATCTAACACCATATGACATCAGGAATGAGTAAATCAGTTTTTTTTTTATCAGCAATTACTTAAATGTATCAAGATTTGGGCTTAACACCACCTCTTATGCAGAAGAAAGGTCTATTTTTGCCACTTGACCCAACAAGAGTTGGTGAGAGAACAAAGAGGCCCAACTGAAGTTGGAGAGAGAAGCCCAAAGAGGCTCAGTCGAAGTTGGAGAAAAATAAGGCTTCAGACATACCGCTTCTGGGACTTGAACCCTGGTCTCATGGACCCAAGTTCAAGTGCTTGACCAGTTGGACAAGCAAGCATTGGTAGGAATGAGTAAATAAATTGATTATTTCTTATACACAATTGATCATTTAGCTGTTGGATTCAATATTCTTCAACAAACATTTACAATGAGTATAACTCAGACCTGAAATCTTTTCAATGCAATTGTAAGAATATTTGAAGCCCGCAACACAGTTAGACGCTTCCATGCCTTGACGTAGTCATTGCATCTGCAAACAAGAGTCGCATAACATAATATAACATCATTCGTAGCAAAGAGTCCATGGTTTTTAATCCACTAGTGGTGGAAGATTCTTCATTCTAGCACCATGCAGCAGCATATAAAGATTCGGGGTATGTAGGTAAATATAGTGCACGTGACAGACTGTTTTGATGATGTAGCAGAGATACACTGCACGTACATAACTTTTAATGCTGACAGTAGACAGCAAAAACCTATACATAAAGCAATTTCTGACACGTAACTAAACCTGGATACTAAATCTTTGCTGAGGTACTATAACATCCTCCTTTCTTCATCAAATCAAGAACCCAAAGAAAGGTAATGATATTTTAATTGGCGAGTTTCAGAAGAGAAAAAGATAAGAACAATGTGAGTAGTTTCTTCCATGGTGAAACATATACACTTGTTACCCAATATGCATCAATGCAGATAATATCAACACATAAAATAGACTGCAATATGGGATATTAATCTATTAAGCAGGTTCCGAAAAGACATTTACCCATCACATTTGTACATATTTTCTCCATGAAGCCACTCTTTTACAGTAAACTGGTCTAGGCATTCCTCCAATGTAGTAACATCCCCATGAATTTCAACAGTCAAATCCATCATGTTTTCGTACTGATTTGAAATCTTATTGCATTTTGTACACATCACCTAAAGGAAAAAATAGAGCACAATTAACACATAAGCTGGTAGGAAGCTAAACGCAAACCAGTGAAGAATATTCTAACCAAAGACAAGCAAACCACACACCCCTTCCCCGGAAGCAAACATTTTGATTTTAAGATAGTAGTGAGGGAATTTTAGCATGTGTAGTCCATGCCAATCATATTTGGTAACGCTAGGAATATAAGTCTGTTTGATGTTCTTCTTTACCATTTATTACCAAATGTTACCCTCACTCCATCTCCATTGATAACACTTCCTACTTAAAAGTTGAGGCACCTATGTACAATAAGTTATTGCTATAACTTGAGCTTGAGAAGAGGTATAACCTGTGATTGAAGGCGACCACCAAATATATGTTGAATAAGGGTTGTCTCTTGATAGCTAGGAGGGACAGCTTTTTCTCCTCCAAACTCATCAAGACAAATTGATTGCATTGTATCAATAGCAAACCTAAATGTTAAACAAGATGAATTATTATCCTAGTCAATACTCAGGTGACATATTTATGGCTCACTAATTGCTCAGAAAAAAAGTCAGTATATCAGTCAATCTCACTAAAATGAGTAAATAAACCAGAGATAATTCTAAAAGAAGTATAATAGGAACCTCATGAACTCATGAGCATCCTCTTGTCTTCCATATCCCATATTACCACCAATATTAGGTAGCCTAGATAGAATGTTCACTGGTGAGAAGGGTTGTGGACTTTGGCTTGCTCTCTCAACATGGGTTTGAAATTCACATAGAAAACACCAATCATTTCGTTTGCCTGAAAAACAAAATGTGAAATATTATACAAATAAAGTCGCTTAGGAATAAAAAAAAAAATAGGAGAAAAGTTCCATGAAATTGTTCCAATCCATAAATTTACATTCTCTTCGGTGGTGTTTCTCTAGTAAGTAAGCAACAAGCGGCCTTGTGTGGGTAAGACACTGTAGAACTACATTGGCAAAGCAACTGTACACGGAGAGAAAAACAAAAATATTAGAACTCAAACCACATGTCGAATAAATCTGTGAACGTATCCACATTGGCAATAGTGTGCCAGCTTAAGAGGCATGGCACTCAGTCAAAGCACCCAGCTGAGAATAAATCAAAATATTGGAAGGAAAAGAAAGAACGATAAACGAACACATTGTTAAGTTAAATGTTAACCTGTTTCCACAATTTAAGAGCCCACAAGGAGTATATCCTGGTGTTTTCCAGTTGAAATATTTCACAAATTCCTCATATGGGAAAAGAACCTGTAAATATGTGCCATTGCTCTCTGAAAACAGAGTACGAGTTACCAAAATAGTACAAGCACCAAAAAGAAAGGAAGATGCTTTACCTCTTTTGGCTTTTTAATATGCCTTGACGACCCTGCCCCAGGAACCAGTGCAACTGAAGTACCATTTTTAGCTCCCAAACCAGAAAGTTTTAATCCATTGTTTGTAGCTGCAGTCTGAACTGGACTAACTTTGCATTTAGTTTTGTGCCCAGATTGCCAGTGCTCTGTCTGGCATTTTGGGGAGCTGAAAAGAAAGATAGAGAATATTAATAGAAATATGCCTGAATCTCTATCTCCTGTCTTCATAATTTGTATGAACTCAAACAATAGCAACCTATTAGAAACAGAACCCAAATTTGGTATGAAATAAATTTCATTTGAAGTTTGCGACCCAAATTATTGTGGTTCCCTGGAGTTAGATATTCTTTAGAAAACATGTAGGAAGAACGATCATCCAAAAGTGTCATGTTTACATTGTCTACATGGTTTGCTAATAAGAAAAAAAAAATTAATGGGAAGATATCAGAAATTCACAACTGATAACTTCTAAATTTAAGATGTTTGGATTCCGGAATAATATAAAAATGAGTGTGGAATACAAGAACCTATTCGGCATGTTAGATGACAAAGTTCCCCTTCCCATTGGAAACAATTTTGTAGAATCAATCCGTACAATTATTTCTAGTTGAGTAAATGCCAATTGTACTTGTATTTAAAAACATTTGCTGTAATCTGGCAATCTTATTAGCATCCTACTGGCTTTGCCTTTTGAGTCCTGACTAACTAATATCTGGACAGGGGTTGAGGAGGTGTCTAGTTAACTTAGTGTGTGACTCACACTGTTATATCTTCTCTATGAGCTGTGTAGTTAAGAGTAAAAAAAGCATAAAACTAAGAAAGTATGTTGATTTTGGAAGAATGTTTTGAGCACAATTTATTTTTGCACTTTGCACATAAAGTAGAACTCAGTTTCACCCGTTTGTGAGATTTATCAAACAGGCCAAACGTCATGAAATTTAACCACATCTGTGAACATACAAAACAGGAAAAAAAATGCAAATAATTCTATTAAAGTTAAGATACCATTATCAGTTCAATTTGTTAAAATCATAAAAATCAGAGAAACAATCATTGTTATATATGCATTTTCCATATACAATAGAAAGAAAGAAAGAAAGGAAAAAAGTAGCTCTATTGTAAAACTAGAAAACATGATAACAATCAGAAACCAAAAGTTATTAATTTGGCGAATATAACAAAGACAGAGACACAATCTCCATGAACAACCCATTCAGATCATAAACCTATCCACAGCATGCTTTACCAAAAGACCAAACTGAAAAAAAAAACAAATAAGTAAACAGTAGATAGTACACTCTTATATGTATTGCCTGTGAAAACCATAAGAGTAGTAGATACTACTGATGATATATTTTCTATACAAACAGAGCAAATCAAGAAGCTGGTAATTATAAATGGATAACCACACATCAAAAATCATTACTTTACCAAATTTCCAATGAGACCCACAAATTTCCATCAATGATAAACATAATAATTAAAAACAACAGACAGTACAGCCTCAACTGTAGTGCTTGTTCCAATTCTAAAACCAGTGAAAATGGACCAATCATATAAGCTTATACCATACAGAATAGAAAAATTAAGCTGAGAAAAATCCCAATCCAAAAACCTTTACTTTACCAAATAAAAAAGACCCAAAAACAAATTAAAAACCCCCGATCTCGTACACAACATACATTACCAAAAAGACGAATCGAGGGCGAGCAATTACCAGTATCGGACCTCCTTGCAGCGCGAGCACTTCTTGGTGCCAGGTTTGGCGCAGACTATGCAGGATGCGTCGTCCATGCGAAGGCCGGGCATTGAGCTGGCGGTGCGATCTTCGAAACTGGCTTCGACCTCGAAGTACTTGGAGGCTGTGTTCTTGACCAAGTAGAGCAATGCGAGGACAATCACGAACACAGTGAATATCAATCGAACGAACCAATTCAGATCGAGCGACGATGATCCCGCAACATGCATCTACGCACAACCGTTGATCGATGCCTCGATCATCCACCTCCCCCAAGGGCTTTTCATCATAAATCAGACACCCACTCACCCATCCAAAAACCAATTTCAATCACCTAACCTACACAACTGCCACTCCTCTCCAATTGCCCCAGAAATGAACATCGAAGAAACAAACACTCAGCTCGCCTCTTTTCTAATCAATGAGGGGTTTTTTGTTTTGGCAGTGATCTGGGGTAGAAGAGAGCTGGTAAGTAGATATGTATCTACCTATAAAGAGGCTCAAATTGCTTCAGAGTCCGGAATTAGGGTTTGTGAGTGTGTCTGGCAATTTAATAAAGTTGGGAACGAGAAGCAGCTGAAGGAGGAACTCCATTTCCATACAAGTGGGACCCTATCTCCCATTTGTCCGTATCTCTCTCTCTTCCTTTGATTTTTATTTTTCTCCAACTTTCTTTCGTTTCATTTCCTATAAACTCATTTACGTTTGAAATTAGTATAATAAAGTTATAATACATCATAATTAAGATAAGTAGTTACCTTAATGGATCGTCTTTAGATGTTCCTCACGTAACATGCAGAAGAGTCTAGACCAGATCAGACATAATGAATGGTTGTACTACGCTTACTCTCGTTTTTATTATCATCTCATAATTATTATACTAATTATGGCCACGTGTGTTCTTGAGGATACGTACATTACCACTAAATTATATATGTTGAGGAAAATTTTGATTGAATATGCTTTATAATACTTGTTTTTTTCTAAAACATATAATGGAGATTTATTAGATAATAGAGATTCACACCTAATTTCATTTCAAGTTTTTAATCTCATTTTATTAACGCTTCATTATAAAAACGTCCAATTCTCTATAATTCCATAATCAAATTAGAGTTAAGATCAAGTTTATATGATTGTGTTACTTTGCTCCGAAATTCTCGCGCGCTAAAGTTAGGTTTTGTCGTCTCTTCTGAGAACGTACAAAGGCGGTGCCGGTTTTTTCATAGTCCTGCAAGGGGGTTGTTGATTTTGATTGCGGAGTTCCTTAGTGCTATACGAGCCGATAGTTGGCTCGCTCATGTCCCAGGAAAGATCTCAGTCCCAAGATTTGGGACTCGATGAATTGGGGAGGAGGATTGGAGGAATTGTTTTGGAGGAAGAGGATGAAGATCTTTTCATTCCAGAGACGGAATTGAATGAAGGAATGGATAAGTACAAGTTCGGATTGACTGGGAAGTTGATGTCGAGGAGGAGATTTAACAAGACTATATTCAAGGAGGTCTTGAAAAGGGTTTGGGATGAACCTAATTTGCTAATCGAAACCCTTGCACCATCAGTGTTTTTTCCTTCTGAATGTTTGAGACAAAGGATACTGGACTTGGAGGCTTGGTGGTTCAACAAATCTCTGTTATTCCTAAAGGTTTTCAACCATGAAGAGAAGCCACGACACATAGTCTTTTCGGAGACAAAGCTATGGGTGCAGATTTCAGGCTTGCCTTTCAAAGCCATGGCAGATTAGATGGGGAAGAGAGTGAGAAACATGATTGGAAAATACTTGGAGGCTGATTGCAATGAGGATGGTCGAGCCCGAGATGAATATCTGAAAATAAGGGTCATTTGGGAGATCACGAAGCCTCTAAGGAAGCTATGGCTTGGTGAATCAAAGGAAGCTACATGGGTGAAACTATGGCTTGGTGAATCAAAGGAAGCTACATGGGTGAGCCTGCAGTACGAGTGTATGCATGACTTTTTCTATTGTTGTGGTAGGATGCGCCATATTGTCAAGGAGTGTGAGTTTGTGGAGGCGGGGCAAGAGCCGGACGAACTACTCTATGGAGCTTTCATGTGAGCAAGTGTTTTTGGCTCGAAGAACTAGTCATCCTAAAACCAGTGCTTTGAGTCAGAATCAACGGTCTAAAGGGGCGGAGGACGTTAGTTACAGGAGAACGTATTCCTCGGACCGTTCTACAAGGGATTGGAGAAACAATGGGACTGTGTTAGGTACGATTGGTGAAGGGAATTCTGGCAAGAAGAGAAATTCCGAGCTGGTGCCAGAGGGTGGGGAGGAGAATGACAATGTATCTTTTGTTCCCTCAAGTGTTGGGGTTGCTAGAGTACAAAATGTTGAAGCAGAAGGCTTAATTGGTACCAGGATAGTGGACTTGAATAGAGCCCCTTTGGATGGTGCACACTCTAAGTATAGTGCGGAGCAGGAAGGAAGTGGAGGTCAACATTCAACTTCAAACTCAATGGATGTTGGCATGACCCGAGTTCCACGAAGGTTCAAAAAGATAATGAGACCCAGGATGAGTCAAACCTGAAGCAGCTCGACCCTGGGAAGTGAAAATGCTTCGACACTAGGGAAGAGGAGCTTTGAGCCCGGTGAGAAGATGGGGGATTCTGGAACGATTCTTGTTCCTTATCCCCAAGCAGCGAAGCCGAAGGAGTTGGCGAGGGTTGCGAAGCAACCCCACCATTCGAAATGATTCTAATGGCTTAGAACTGCCGGGGGCTTGGGATCCCCTAGGCGAAGAAATTCCTAATTGAGCTTGTTCCTCAAAAGAAACCCGATGTATTGTTCTTGTCAGAAACTATGTGTAAAATGGAGTGAGCTTTTTGTGTTGATGGTTCTGGTAATAAAGGTGTTTGGCCATGTTATGGAGAAACTAGGAGGATGGTAATTTGAAAACTTATTCCCCAAATCATATTTATTTTGAAGTACTTAATGCCGAGGGACACCTTGTTTGTATTACTGGTATATATGGAGAACCCAGACTGGATAAGAGAGGAGATACTTGGAGTTTTATACGGAGCCTGAGTTTACGGTCTGATCTCCCATGGACTATTTTGGGAGATTTTAATAATACTCTATCTACAGGAGACATGAAAGGGGGTTGGCCTTACCCGAGAGCTCTTTTGCAGGGGTTCAGAGAGGCTTTGGAGGAGAGTGGTCTTCGGGACTTGGATATTGAAGGTTATAGATTCACTTAGGAGTCAAGGAGATCTGGCCCGAGCAGAATTGAAGTCCAATTAGACATGGCAACCATCAATCGAGGTTGGGAGCAGTTGTATCCGAAATCTAGACTAGTTCATGTGGGCTTGTCCACTTCGGACCACGCTCCCATAATTCTTTATGGGTGTAGTCAAGAACAGGTGATGAGAGCAGAACGTAGGTTCCGGTTTGAAGAATCATGGTGCAAGAAGCCTCTATGTGAGGAAGTGGCCCGAGAAGCATGGGGAGCTGAGTTGGAACCAGACATTGGGGTCCATTTAGCCCGAGCAACAGAAAAGATAGAGAGGTGGGCTAAGGGGACACCAGATCAACTGAATAAACAAATTAAAGAATGTAGAAATGAGATTAACAGAGTCAAAGGGAAATGGGATAGGCGGAGTGGAGAAAGAGTTTGTGAATTGCATCATGAGTTGACTGGTTTGTTATTGCAGTGTGATGATCAGTGGAAACAGCGTGATAAGCAAGATTGGCAAAAAAGACAGAGATAGGAACACGAAGTATTTCATTGCTAAAGCTTCTGCCCGGAGGAAGAGGAACATGGTTACAAGTTTGATAGATGATCAAGGGGTGCGAAGAGTTTGGGACACGGGATTGGAAGACGTGGTTCAATCCTTTTTTTACCAATCTATTTACGCAGGAAAATCAGGGTGTTGATGAGGTGAGTAACCTTGTTCCACGAACCATTACGCAGCAGCATAATGACTACTTAATCCGTCTGGTTGACAGGGAGGAGGTCAGGAGAGCCTTATTCAGTATGTTACCGTTGAAAGCACCAGGGCCAAACGGTTTCAACCCGAGGCTCTTTCAACGGTAATGGTCGATTGTGGGGGATAGCCTGATGCGTTTGGTTGAGAGTTTTTTCGACTCAGGGAAGCTACCTCCAAACATGAATGATACAAACATAGTGATGATTCCGAAACAGAGAAGGTCGGATCGTATGGAGGAGTTTAGGCCTATCGCCCTTTGTAGTGTGGCTTACAAGGTAATTATGAAGGTGGTGGTCCTAAGGATGAAGGAGTGTATGCAGCAAGTTATTTCAGATTCTCAGAGTGCCTTCCTCCAAGGGCGCCTGATCATTGATAACACCGTTATTTTGCGGGAAGTGTTGCATGCTTAGAGGAATGTAAGGTATGGTAGAAAGGAAGTATGGCACTTAAGGTCGATATGAGGAAAGCATATGACCGAGTTGATTGGGGATTTCTGGAGCGGGTTTTGTGTAGCATGGGATTAGGTGACCGATGGGTGTCTTTGTTGATGGAGTGTGTTCGAACTCCTAAATTATGGGTCACGGTTGATGGTAGGAGAGTGGGCCCGATTATACCGGGTAGGGGTATCCGGCAAGGCGATCCGTTATCTCCTTATATGTTCATAACTTATGTTGAAGGCCTCTTGAGATTGATAAAAAAAATTGAGGAGAGGGAGCTAATCCATGGACATAAAGTGACACGTTATGCCCCGTCTATTTCCCATTTATTTTTGTAGAGCTTCATGTTTGGAAGTGCGGCGGTGACAGAGGCGCTGAGGTAGAAAAAGTTGTTGGGCTTGTACGAACAAGCGTCAAGACAACATGTCAATGTGCAGAAATCCTTTATGTCTTTTAGTCCAAATGTAAAGGAGGAGGATAGGGACATTATTTTTTGGGTGTTGGAAATGAATCAGGTGAATGATGTTGGAACATATTTGGGGCTACCTGTTGTGATAGGTCGAAGCAGGTACCGAGCTCTCTCATTTGTAAAGGACAGAATCCAACGAAGATTGGGTAGTTGGGACGAATTACTTCTTAGCTAGGCTGGCAAAGAGGTATTATTAAAAGCTGTTATTCAAGTGCTCCCAACTTATACAATGAGTGTTTATGTATTGCCTAGTACACTGATTCGAGAAATGGAAGTTGTTATGAATAAGTACTGGTGGAGCAACAAGTTAACAGGTCAGGGAATTAGATGGAAGAGCTAGAGTGCTCTATGTGATCATAAGAGATGTGGTGGGCTCAGTTTTAACCATTTGCAGGATTTCAACCTTGCCCTTTTGGGGAAGCAAGGATGGTGACTTACACAACATCCAGAGAGTCTGGTAGCACGTGTCCTAAAGACAAAATATTACCCTCTCACAGAGTTTATTCATGCAGGGATACCGTTTTGGGCTAGCCAGATTTGTAGAAGTATTATGGAAGCCCAAAATCTGATTCCAGGAGGGTAGAGGAAACGAATTGGAATGGGGGAGGAAACATGGGTAGCCTGAGACCCGTAGTTGTTAGATGGCTCAGGGGTGTTGTCGGAGGTGCCTCGGCAGGTTGAGGGATGACGGGTCAACCGGTTAATGAGGTGGGGGATGAGAGAATGGAATGATGAATTAATTCACGAACTTTTTCAACCACAAGAGGCAACTAATATCTGTAGTATTACCCTTAGTCTTGGAGCAGAGAAGGATGTCTAGTATTGGGGTAGAGCTCGAGATGGGCGGTACTCGGTCAGTTAGGTTTACAAGGAGCTTTAGGCAGAGAAAGGTAACTAAGTAGATAGTGGAACAAATATATTCTGGCGTGAGGTGTGGAGATTAAAAGTCCCTCCCAAAGTTCAACACTTTATTTGGAGAGAGGCTTCAGATGTGTTACTTGTGGCTTTAAAACTCAAGCAAAGGAGAGTGAATATTCATGTAGGGTGTGTGTTCTATGGGGAAGAGGAGTAGGGGATTCATGTGTTATTTTCATGTCCCAAGGTTGTAGAAGTGTGGAGCAGGGTACCTGTCACGCCCCAAATCCGGTTTTGACCGGACTCGAGACGCGAACTAGGCACAATAATTTAAACAGTAAATAAAAAGGAATTTAATGATACAATCTCCGCCAAACTTAAATTCAATTCAAAATTTAAGAGTCAAAAGCTCAACCAACAGAATAACAAAAAAAAGCAGTTTAGTACAAAGTACGGTACGTCTCAAAAACATAAAATCTCCCGAAGACTCAAGGAGCTCCCGAGCCCTGAGACCACCTCTAGGTCTACTCATCAAGTAAACTTGTACAAACAGTAAACAAGAAAGGGGTGAGCTTACGCTCAATAGGAAAAAGCAATAAAGTAAAGGAGCCCCCGTTTTAACAATAAAACCAATTAGTACAATTATCCAACAGACAATAATGAAAGATCAACAACAATTGTAATACTTAAAGAAGGTAACACTCAAAGAGATCAAAGGGAAGATAACGAAATTACCAGAGGAATCAACTAAGGAAACACCAAAATACCGAAATACTGATAATCAGACCACAAGACTCTGATCCGTACACTTGATTGTACATCATATCAGATTGCCCCTCGGTCCAGATAAGACATAATCATCGGGCCTTCCGGAAACATTCCCTAGGAACACATATCATCGGAAGTCCCGGAAATATCCTCAAGGGACCATAGATCATCGGGGTGAACAAGTGACATATCGTACCGGAAACGCACATCGGCCTGGACGTCTTCCCAGAAACGCACATCGGGCTAGGTATCTTCCCGGCATGTCCACCTCGGGGTGCACACTTAAACCACAGTAGCATATAAAACAACATTGTCACACACATTGTCAAACAAAACTTACCGGCATTACTTACCAACCACGTCCCATCGGTCTATCACTCACCCGATCATAACATTAGGCATGATCAATACACATTCACACAATCACCCAATCAATCAATCATAACACGGATCAACCAATTACATTACGGTCACCATAATTCAACTACTTAAGTATGACTCTCATCTTATCCTAAGGACGAAGCATGCATCGACCTTAAAGACAAACAATCAGCAATAAGTACATTCAACAAGCAATCCTAAGGCTCGACTTGGTCATTCTACCAACACGGCAATTTCCCAAAGTATTGAAAGCGGTTAACTAGTGAATCACATCATATATGCATACTAAGACTCGTCCGATTAATTATTGTAATTGAAAAGCAGTTATTCTAGTGAATCACATCCTACATGCAAACTAGGACCTTTCGGGTTATTATTATCCTATAGGCATATTATTAGCATTCTTTAAATTAAGAGAGGATAGTATTTTTCCCTACCTCTCAAACACTATCTGGAACTCCTAGCTGTTGACGTCCGGGCCTACCTCCGATCTTCTCCACGATCGAGGTCAAAGTCTGATTTTAACAAGTAAAGGTGGTAATCAGTCCCGGTTCAGTCCGAATCAGTCTTCTAATTTATCAATTTAGTCCTTTAAATTCTCCAATATAAATCATTTAAATTAATTAAACAATTAAAAAAACTGTCCGACCTGGATCCGACCCGAATCCGGAAATCGGACCCGAATCGACCTGGATCAGACCGCGTTCAGTCCCAGACCCGGACCTGACCCGGACCCGATCCAAACCCGAACCCAGACCCGGTTCATACCCGGACCCAGACTCAGTCCGAACCCGGATCCGGTGTGACCTGGACCTGGCCTGAGGCCCAACCGGGACCTGCCTTGCCCAAGGCCCGTGTCTGGTCTGGAGGTCCGAGCACAGAAGAGAGGAGCTAGGGTTTGGCTCCACCGCCACCGCCGGCGACGTCAGGGAAGCTTGGATGGGTGAGTAGAGCTGGTCGGGAGGGGCGTCAGGGCTCCGGCCTGACCAGGGTAGTGACGGTGGTGGCTGACGCGCGGTCCAACAACCCCTCCGTCTCAGATCTGGCGAGAGGGGGGAAGCTCTCGTCGGCGTGGGAGCAGCGATGGCGTCCGGTCGACGTCGTTCTAGCGGAGCTCGTCCAAATCGAGCTCGGTACGGTGGGTTTTCAGGTGGGGTTGTCGGGGAAGATGAACGGGACGAGGGAGCACGAACCCGTGCTGCTTCTCTGTCGCTGGCGCGGCGCGATTCGAACTCGGGAAAGACGAACCAGAGCGAGGACTTTCGGCGGCGTGGTGCGATTCGCACGCGGAAGAGAAGAACGCGGTGATGGCAAGGCTGCGTCGGGAGAGAGAGAGAGAGAGAGAGAGAGAGAGAGAGAGAGAGAGAGGCATGCTCGAAACGAAGAAGGAGGATGAACAGTGTGGGGTTTGAGGGGGGGGGAGAGGCTTGGGCCGCGCGGGCTTGGGCTCAACGAGCTGGGCCGCGCGGGCTTGGGCTCAGCGAGCTGGGCCTGGTCTGCTGACTGGGCCTGGCCTGTTTCCCCTCTTTTCCCTTTTTTTTTTATATTGCCCAAAATTCAACCCTTTTTCCAACCAACGACTTTCCAAACTAATAATTTAAATAATAATTCTTTTAACCGAGGCGGTCTTTATAGTCTACCCCCTTAAAAGAATTTCGTCCTCGAAATTTGAAACGGACGTACCTCAAGGGTCGAACAGACTGGGGTACTTCGCACGGACCTCGTCCTCGCGCTCCCAGGTCGACTCTGCTCCATGGTGCTTCCACTGCACTCGCACCAAAGGGATAGTCCTGCCCCGTAAGGCCTTCTCTCGTCTATCCAGAATCCTGACTGGCTGCTCCTCAAATGAAACATCCATCGCTACCTCGATGTCCGTCCACTCAATCACATGGGAGGGATCTGCGGTGTACTTTCGCAACTGGGATACGTGGAAGACGTTATGCACGTTCCCGAGCTGCGGTGGCAATGCCAGGCGATAGGCAACTGCTCCAACTCTGCTCAGGATCTCGAAAGTTCCGATAAACCGCAGGGCCAACTTGCCTCCGCCGCGGTTGAACCGCAATAGGCCCTTCTTCGGGCTCACTCTCTAAAATACATGATCACCAACCGAAAACTCAAGAGGCCTGCGCCGCCTATCTGCATAACTCTTCTGGCGACTCTGCGCGGTCCTCAACCGATCCCGAATCAGTGCGACCTTCTTGGTCGTCTCCTGGACAATCTCCGGACCAAGTAGACTCCGGTCTCCTACCTCTGCCCAACACACGGGCGATCTGCATGGCCTACCATACAACGCCTCAAACGGTGCCATCCCAATCCTGGCTTGGAAGCTGTTGTTGTAGGCAAACTCTGCTAGTGGTAAGTGGTTCTCCCATGACCCTCGGAAGTCCAGCACACACGCTTGCAGCATATTCTCTAGTATCTGAATAGTGCGCTCTGACTGACCGTCGGTCTGTGGGTGATACGCCCTACTGAGCAAGACCTCGGTCCCCAACTCTCTCTGCAAGTTCTCCTAGAATCTGGAGGTGAAACGCGGATCTCTGTCGGACACAATAGACACCGGAACTCCGTGAAGACGGATGATCTCCCGAACATAAAACCGACTCAAAGCATCAACTGTATCCGTCATCCTCATGGCCAAGAAGTGTGCCGACTTGTTCAGTCGGTCGACCACCACCCAAACTGCGTCGTGCCCTCTCGGCGACCTCGGCAAGCCACTCACGAAGTTCATCGTGACGTGCTCCCACTTCCACTCTGCGATCGGTAACGGTTGTAGCAAGCCAGCGGGACACTGATGCTCGACCTTCACTTGCTTACAAGTAAGGCACCTCGAAACAAACTCTGCAACGGCTCTGCGCATCCCGCTCCACCAGATTTGTCGTCTGATGTCCTGATACATCTTGGTGCCACCCGCGTGCACAATAAGACGAGAGTGATGAGACTCTCTCAACACATCATCTCTACAACAACGTGGCACAAACAACCTCCCTCGGTATCGCAGACCCAGGTCAGTACCCTTCTCCCAGCCCTCGGTGTCAGCACTGCTGATCATTCTCTCTCGGATCTCTGCTGTCTCGGTATCCCTGGCCTGTGCCTCCAGCACACGGGAAAAAAGTGTGGGCTACGCCACCAACGAACACATGGCAACGCCATCGGTGATCTCATCGATCTCGAGCCGAAACGTGCTCAGCTCCTCCATCATGTCCCACTCTCGGACATATATACGAGCAAGGCTATGAGTCGACTTATTGCTCAGGGCATCGGCGACGACGTTCGCCTTGCCCGGATGGTAGAGTAGCTCGAAGTCCTACTCCTCCAACAGCTCCATCCATCGCCTATAGCGCATGTTCAAGTCGCACTGAGAGAAAATGTACTTGAGGGTCTTGTGATCCGAAAACACCCAGAATCGCTCACCATACAAATAGTGCCTCCAGCTCTTCAGAGCAAAGACCATTGTTGCCAACTCTAGATCATGGGTCGGGTAGTTGCGCTCATGTATCTTCAACTGTCTCGAGCCATAAGCGACTACCTTCCCGGACTCCATCAACACACATCCCAGTCCCTCGCCGGACGCATCGCAGTACACATCATACCCGACCCCGCGCTCCGGCACTATCAACACGGGCGCGATGGTCAAACGAGCCTTCAGCTCGATGAAGGAGTGCTCACACTCATCAGTGCACACAAACTCAGCTCCCTTGCGGGTTAAGGCAGTCATCGGCGCGGCCAGACGGGAAAAGTCTTGAACGAACCGTCGATAATACCCTGCCAAGGCTAGGAAGTTGCGGATCTCGAAGACACTCTTGGGCTGTGCCCACTTCGAGACCGCATCGATCTTCCCCGGATCGACGAGTATACCCTCTCGAGACACAACATGCCCGAGGAACTTCACCTCGGCGAGCCAGAACTCGCACTTCTCCAAGTTGTCGTACAACTGATGTGTACGCAAAAAAGTCAAAACCTTCCTCAAATGCTCCTCATGTGTCTCCTCACTAGGCGAATAAATCAGTATGTCATCTACAAACACCACGACGAACTGATCCAGGTAGGGTCGGAAGATCCCGTTCATCAGATCCATGAACGCTGCAGGTGCGTTCGTCAACCCGAACGACATCACCAAGAGCTCATAGTGCCCATATCGAGTCCTAAACGCGGTCTTCTCCACATCCTCATCCCGAACCCTCAGCTGGTAGTACCCTGATCGAAGATCAATATTCGAGAAGCACTTCACTCCTCTCAACTGATCAAACAGGCCATCGATCCTCGGCATCGGATAACGGTTCTTCACCGTAACCCGGTTCAACTTCCGATAATCAATGCACATCCTCAACGCTCCACCCTTCTTCTTCACGAAGAAGGCGGGTGCTCCCCACGGCGAAGCACTCGGTTGGATAAAACCCTTCTTCCGAAGCTCCTCAAGTTGTCGCTTCAACTCGACCAACTCGGCTGGTGCAAACCGATACGGGTCCATAGAGATCGGCGCCGTACCCGGGATCAAGTCGATCCTAAACTCCACCTCGCGCACCGGCGGTAATCCTGATAGCTCCTCCGAAAAGACCTCCGGGAACTTGCATACCACTCTCGGTAGCTCTCTACTCTGTACGGCCTCCGCCTCATCTCCCACGGTCAGCGCAGACAGGAGAACTCTGCTCCTACTGCCTAGAACATAGGTGGCGATCGCGTCGCCCGATACCACCGTCACCTGCGTCGATAAAAATCGATCGACGCCCGGTACCTCGTCATCCAATCCATCCCCAGAATCACATCGAACGCCGTCATGTCCAGCACAAGCAAGTCACCATAAAACGGGCAATCCGCCACTCGGATCTCCCAAGCCCGACACACGGTAATCAAGACCACCTTTCCCGTAACCGGGGTGTCAAGACTTAACGCTCTACTCAGAAACTCCTCCCTCAAACCCAACGTACGAGCAAAAGAAGAAGAGATGAAAGAATGAGATGATCCAGTATCAAACTAGAAAAGATGCCCATGAATTATAAAGCAAGCACGTACCTTGTGTAGCCTCATGGCTGGAGTGCCGCCTCTCAGCTCGGGAGTCCGTGACAGCATACACCCGCCCCTGCTGAGCCGGAGGTCCTCCTCTCGGGGGTGGTGGAAGAATCTGCTGTTGTGGGGCCCTTGGCTGCTGTCTCTGAGCTGGCGCTCCTGCTGCCTGCCGTGGGGCTCTCGTAGCCTGAGCCTGATGCTGGCGGAAAGGAGGTGCCTGGCCTATCTACGCCTGCTGTGGTCGCTGCACGGGTCCTCCTCCAACTCGGTGAGGGCACACTATGGAGATGTGTCCCAATCTGCCGCAATGATAGCATGTCCTCTCAGTAGGACGCGACCTCTCCTCGGCTCTTGCCGGACGACCTACGGAGCGGTCTGCAGATCCACCACTCAATGGGCAGTCTCGGCCCAGATGTCCCAACTGCTTGCACGAGGGACAAAAATGTGCCAACGGAGCAGGTCCAACAGACGCTACTGCTCCAACCCGTCGTATCCCGCCGGACTGGGCCTGTGGCTGAAAGAATCCCGAGGTCCTCTGCCTCCTAGGATCGCGGCCCTCGGACGGCCTCAGGAAGCTACTCGGCCTGGCCTGATCTCCCGCGCCCTGGCGGTCTCCCGAAAGTGCCTCTCCACAGCTAGTGCCTGGTCCACTAGTGCAGAATAGTCCTCAGACCTGAACGCAATGACTCGATCCGTGATAGACGGGATGAGTCCTCTCTCAAAATGCCTGAAGCGGTTCTCCTCGGTCTGTACCATCTCTGGTGCAAAGCGAGATAAGGATTTGAACATCGCCTCATACTCCGAGACGGTCATCCCTCTCTGCACAGTTCTAGGAACTGCTGGTGCCTGTCATCTCGAACAGATCAAGGGAAATACTGCTCCAGTAACAATCTGCTGAACAACAGGAAATCATCTCCAACCCTGGTCTGCACATGCTGCCACCAGTAGTACGCCTCCCCCTCAAGCTGAAATGTCGCAAAAGATACCCTCAGACGACCATCAGATACCCCAGACGTGTCAAGATTCCGGGTAATCCGCTCCAGCCACCCCGCTGCTGCTTCGGGGTCGGACCCCCCGGAATAGACTGGTGTGCCCAGCCTGCGGAAATCTCTAAGATCCTGAGCCGTATAGCTGTCACTCCGACCCGGCCTCTCAACAGCGGCTGTGGTAGCAGCAGGCACGGTCTCTGGTACTGGTGCTGTAGTATCCTGCTGTGCGCTGATCGCTGCAAGAACCGTGCGAACCACCTCCTCAAGAAGGGTCGCTTGGGTCGACTCTGCGACCGGAGGAACCCTAGGCGGTAATCCTGGCGGCCTGGCCTCATCACTCTAGTGCTCCGTAGAAGTAGCACCCTGGGCGCTCGGTGCCCTTGCCTGATCAATGGCAGGTGGCTGCCCCCGGCCCCTAGCTGGGCGACTCCTAGTGCCTCTCGGTACGTAAGCAGGTCTCATGTCGTATATCCTCTGCATGGATAACGCACATCTTCGGTTTCTCTGATTTCGAAAAAAAAGTTCGTCTAAAACAGTAATGTTCACACGCGTTTTACCAGGTTCTTGCTCGGACCAACGGTAAACTTAGTCTTAGTATAGTCATATATAATTTCATATAATCATGAAAGTCCACACACTTGTGCGTCTCACAAACAGGAGTCTCAGTTTCAAACAAATCACACAACAACACACCAGACCGGTATACACCTCGGTCGGGTATCTTCCCATAGCATGGGGTATAAATTCACAACACAAACAATTCCACAAACATTGCATTAATTCATTTCCACATGTTCTTAACACTTTTCTCTTTCTATCACAACATTCATGTCGATCTCGCGTCGTTACAACCCGATTCAAGCGTCCCCGAATCTCGTTGTAACCACTTAACATCCCCCTATCACGTTCGACTTTAGTGGCGCCCCTGAGTCAACCCGTGATAGTACAAACACTTCAGTTTTACAGAAATTTCGGCATGACCCGTTCGTATTTTTCATTAACCATCTGTTTAAGCGGGACATTTAATAAACAAACCGTACACGGCGTTCAACGCTTGAAGCACACCACAAACATCACAAAAACACACCACTGTACAATAACGCAAAAACACAACTTGGTTCTTGGTAATTCTCGATTACTACCGGGTCAAGTCAACGTTTCAAATTCACCAATCCAACAACGGCCGGCCAAAGCCGCAACTCACTTAACGATAAATCAACCAACATGTCATAAACGGCCCGAGCATCACTCGTTAAACCAACCTCAATCTCAACCGGTCGACATCATAGATCCATTAAGGTGTACAACAAAACAGAGAATAAGATACAATTCAAGTAAGGCTAAAGGTATAACATAACGAAGATAAGACTTAAACAACCACTTCAAACTTAGCAACCTAACTCTACCCACCTAATTGACGTACAATCCGAGGTTTTGAAAAACAATTTCAAAATGAAACCAGACTATGATACCAAATTGTCACGCCCCAAATCCGGTTTTGACCGGACTCGAGACGCGAACTAGGCATAATAATTTAAAGGGATAACTCCGAATCCAAACGGTGTGGGAAAGGTGTATTTCACGTCCTAACTGTGACTCACCTTTTGTTACATGTCCTATACCGAAGGTCACTTTTTCTCACATGTCCTATACAAAAGGTGGGTTTTTTTGGACAAAACATGAAAAATGACACCAAAAAAAAGTGTTTTTTTTGGTAAATTTATACCACCTACCTCTTGTAGTGCACTGATAAACGCAAATTATACAAAAGTTAAGAGGAAAAACCTTCGAATGCGAACGTTATACCACTTTTTTGGTGTCATTTGTCATGTTTTGTAAAATGACACCACCTTTGGTATAGGACGTATGACAAAAGGTGAGTCACAGTTAGGACGTGAAATACACCTTTCCCACACCGTTTGGATTCGGAGTCATCCCTAATTTAAACAATAAATAAAAAGGAATTTAATGATACAATCTCCGCCAAACTTAAATTCAATTCAAAATTTAAGAGTCAAAAGCTCAACCAACAGAATGACAAAAAAAAGCAGTTTAGTACAAAGTACGGTACGTCTCTAAAACATAAAATCTCACGAAGCCTCAAGGAGCTCCCGAGCCCTGAGACCACCTCTAGGTCTACTCATCAAGTAAACTTGTACAAACAGTAAACAAGAAAGGGGTGAGCTTACGCTCAGTAGGAAAAAGCAATAAAGTAAATGAGCCCCCGTTTTAACAATAAAACCAATTAGTACAATTATCCAACAGACAATAATGAAAGATCAACAAGAATTGTAATACTTAAAGAAGGTAACACTCAAAGAGATCAAAGGGAAGATAACGAAATTATCAGAGGAATCAACTAAGGAAACACCAAAATACCGAAATACTGATAATCAGACCACAAGACTCTGATCCGTACCCTTGATTGTACATCATATCAGATTGCCCCTCGGTCCAGAGGAGACACAATCATCGGGGCTTCCAGAAACATTCCCTATATCATCGGAAGTCCCAGAAATATCCTCAAGGGACCATAGATCATCGGGGTGAACAAGTAACATATCCTATCGGAAAACGCACATCGGCCTAGATATCTTCCCGGAACTACTCCCTCGGGGTAAACAATCACACGTCATACCGGAAACGCACATCGGCCTGGACGTCTTCCCGGAAACGCACATCGGGGGTACATAATCATATACCATACCGGAACCGCACATCGGACTAGGTATCTTCCCGGCATGTCCACCTCGGGGTGCACACTTAAACCACAGTAGCATATCAAACAACACTTCACACGCATTGTCAAACCAAACTTACCGACATTACTTACCAACCACGTCCCATCGGTCTATCACTCACCCAATCATAACATTAGGCACGATCAATACACATTCACACAATCACCCAATCAATCAATCATAACACGGATCAACCAATTACATTACGATCATCAAAATTCAACTACTTAAGTATGACTCTCATCTTATCCTAAGGACGAAGCATGCATCGACCTTAAAGACAAACAATCAGCAATAAGTACATTCAACAAGCAATCCTAAGGCTCGACGTGACCATTCTACCAGCACCGCAATTTCCCAGAGTATTGAAAGCGGTTAACTATTGAATCACATCCTATATGCATACTAAGACTCGTCCGATTAATTATTGTAATTGAAAATCAGTTATTCTAGTGAATCACATCCTACATGCAAACAAGGACCTTTCCGGTTATTATTATCATATAGGCATACTATTAGCATTTTTTAAATTAAGAGAGAATAGTAATTTTCCCTACCTCTCAAACACTATCTTTAACTCCTAGTTGCTGACGTCCGGGCCTACCTCCGGTCTTCTCCACGATCGAGGTCAAAGTCTGATTTTAACAAGTAAAGGTGGTAATCAGTCCTGGTTCGGTCTGAATCAGTCCTCTAATTTATCAATTTAGTCCTTTAAATTCTCCAATTTAAATCATTTAAATTAATTAAACAATTAAAAAAACTGTCCGAGTTGAATCTGGAAACCGGACCCGAATCTGACTCGGATCAGAACCGGTCCAGTCCCAGACCCGGACCCGATCCAAACCCGAACCCAGACCTGGTCCATACCCGGACCCAGACTCAGTCCGAACCCGGATCCGGTCAGACCTGGACCTGGCCCGAGGCCCAACCGGGACCTGCCTGACCTAAGGCCTAACCTGGACCTGCCTGGCCCAAGGCCCGTGTATGGTCGGAAGTCCGAGCACAGAAGAGAGGAGCTACGGTTTGGCTCCGCCGCCGACGGCGGCGACGTTAGGGAAGTTCGGATGGGTGAGCAGAGCTGGCCGGGAGGGGTTTTAGGGCTCCGACGTGACGAGGCCAGTGACAGTGGTGGCTGACGCGCGGTCCAACAACCCCTCCCTCTCAGATCTGGCGAGAGAGCGAATCTCTTGCCGGCGTGGGAGCACCGATGGTGTCCGCCCGGCGTCGTTCCAGCGGAGCTCGTCCAAATTGAGCTCGGCACGGTGGGTTTTCAGGTGGGGTTGTCGGGGAAGATGAACGGGACGAGGGAGCACGAACCCGTGTTGCTTCTCTATCGCCGGCGCGGCGCGATTCGAACTCGGGAGAGACGAACCAGAGCGAGGGCTTCCGGCGGCGGCGTCCAGATCCCTTTGTCGGCGTGGTCCGATTCGCACACGGGAGAGAAGAACGCGGTGATGGCGAGGCGGCGTCGGGCGCGAGAGAGAGAGAGAGATGGAGGAAGAGTGAGAGTGTCTCGTGAGGCGTGCTCGAAACGAAGAAGGAGGATGAACAGTGTAGGATTTGAGGGGGGAGAGGCTTGGGTCGCGCGGGCTTGGGCTCGGCGAGCTGGGCCGCGCGGGCTTGGGCTCAGCGAGCTGGGCCTGGTCGGCTGACTGGGTCTGACATGGTTCCCCTCTTTTCCTTTTTTTTATTTGACCCAAAATTCAACCCTTTTTCCAACCAACGACGTTCCAAACTAATAATTTAAATAATAATTCTTTTAACCGGGGCGGTCTTTACAGTACCATACATTCAGGTAGGAGCAGCATATCTGTTATGGAAAGTTTGAAAGTGAGTTGGGACGGGTTTGATCCAGAAAAGGCTGCATTCTTGGCAGTTATTTTTTGGTAAATCTTGAGAGCTCGTAACAGAATGGTATGGAATGGGAAGGAGAGCTCGGGCCAGGAAATCCTGAGGTTTGCCTCAAATTTTTATGTAGGTTGGAAGGATGCTCAGTCTATTTTTGTCATTGGGAGGAAAGGAGTTACAGGGTCCCGAGTGAAATGGCAAAGACCACTAGTGGGCACTTGGAAGGTGAATGTGGATGGGGCCACCGGTGGGGGTATCATTTGCAGGGAAGAGTTTGTGTCGGTAGTAAGGTGGAAGTGTATTCTTTTCAATACGGGACCCTGAAATAGTGGAGGCCTTGCGGTGGATCCAAGACAAAGGTTGGGAGAAGGGGTTTTTAGAGACTGATTGTCTTAATGTGGTGCTGGAAATCTTTAATTTGGAGTCATTTCTGGCTCCGATTGGAGGAATTATTGATAATTGTAAGCACCTTTTGTAGGGGATTCAGAACTTTCGGGTTGTGCATGTTCGGCGAGAGTGCAACAACAAAGTGGCACACGAGCTGGCTTGTAATGTGCATGATTGGGTTAATTCTGATATTAATTTTTCTATTGTACCGGGACCAATTCAATGTCTCGTTATCAATGATCTTGCGTAATAATACCAATATCTCTTTAAAAAAAGATACCAGAGATTCAAACGCAATCCAATACCTAAAACTGAAATGACAAGTAGATGTAATTAACGAAATAAAAATGTGAGATTTAAATCATAATCCGCATGTATTAGACGTTACTCCAACAATCAGGGCCGACTTAACCTTTAAGCCATTTAAGCAATGGTTTAAGGCCCCAACTTGAGTAAGACCCCAACAAATTAATAATAATTTATTTTTTCTATGATAAACTATTATCAAGGACCCAAAAACACATATCAAAGGCCTTATTCTAATCTAAAACAGAAAAAAGTCATTAGTAATTTAACCTATTTTTCAAAGTCTTATTTGTATACCCCGATTAAGATATATTTCGTATTAAAAATTCATACATAAATCATCGCTTTAGGCCCCTAAACTTTTTGGGTCGGCCCTGCCTATAACAGTATGTCCAGCCAATCTGGGATGATCTAATGGTGGACAGATTCCACACTAGTGGTTACATAGCTGCAGCCTATGAAACTCAGTACTGACTCGACCTGAAAATGTATATGTCATGAGATAAAGGACATCAGGCATCCAACGTAAACACCAGGGGATGGGGGGATGAGAGTGTCGGATTTGCACCGACTTTGACAGAGCGTTTGTATCCCCCTTACACACCTTGTTGCTCGTTCTTCGTCTCATTGTGTCGGGTGAGGTCTCATAGAAAACCTCACCTGATTAGTGGTTGCAGTTTAGGATCCCGTGCTGGATGCATGACAAGTCGAGACCGCCACATTACATTTCGGTGGGAGCCCTCCATTAGACTCGTTAGTATCGACTCAAATCAACCAATCCCGCACGACATGAGAGTCTCGTGCTATTTTCATAACCGATTAAGATATATTTGTATAAAAAAGCCTTACATAAATCATTGCTTGAGGCTTCAATTTTTTTTGGGCCAGCCCTACCTATAACAGTATGTTCGGCTAATATGAGGATGGTCTAATGGTGGACAAATTCCACACTGGTGGTTACACAACTACTACCTATGAAACTCAATACCTAACTCGACCTGAAAATGTCCGTGTCATGAGATAAAGAACATCGGACATCCAATGAGAACACCAGTGGATGAGGGGATGGGAGTGTCGGATTTACACCGACTTTGGCAGAGCGAGGTTTGATCCCCCCTACACACCCCGTTGCTCAATAGTCGTCTCATTGGGTCGGGTGAGGTCTCGTAACAAACCTCACCTTATTAGTGGTGGAAATGTGGGATCCCATGCTGGATGCATGACAGGTCGAGACCATCGCGTTATATGTCAGTGTGAGCCCTCCATGAGAGTCGTTAGTGTCGGCCCAAATCAACCAATCCCACACGACCCAACATTGCCTCTATTCCCAATAGGACCACCCCTAGTATTTAGGGGTAGCTACCACAAAGGATTGCACATGACGGGTTCTAGGAGGCTTCGACATAGGGTTCAGAGGGGTCTCACTTGTTGGCGGACTCAACAGACTGTAGGTCATGGGAAATCAACATCAATAGAGACATATACTCGTTATAGGTGTGCTTGGTTGGGGGTTCCCCGTCATGCTCTTGTGGTGGCCATAGTCGTATGGCCGGCCATTTCTTTCAGGGAAGTAGATATAAGTTGAGGGGTTGAGGGCTTATTCTAGAAAGGTTCGGGATCAACCGTGGTTCAGGTTCTGATCCATTGTCTTCATTCGCTGGTACTTGATTCAGAACCAAATCAATAGTGATTTCCTCGGTCAGAACCAGAGGTGTCAGTTGTGGATTTGGTTGTACCTTGGGTGGATTTGGGTGTACATTGATCGGTACATCTCCATCTTCTTGGTGAAAGAAGTGGGACATGAGTCCATGTACAGTGTTCGGAGCAGGGAGAGGGAGGTGCGTTGACGGTGACGACTAGTGGAGGGCGGGGGGATTGTCGGGAACTGACCATGACTGGTGAGTTGTCTAGAAATTTTCAACTGTCGCCACAAGCGATTGTTCTAGGGTCTGGTGATGGTCGGTGTGGTTTGGGTGGTGCGGCGGGGA
The DNA here is from genome assembly GCA_963921825.1 of Erodium maritimum. Taxonomy (NCBI): domain Eukaryota; kingdom Viridiplantae; phylum Streptophyta; class Magnoliopsida; order Geraniales; family Geraniaceae; genus Erodium; species Erodium maritimum. The sequence continues at coordinate 30,108,166 of OY997593.1, read as the reverse complement.
GATGCAATCGAAAGGTTGCCGGCCGGGGATGGTGGTAGCGGGTGGAAGGGGCGATATCGGCAAAGGTTGTTTGGCGAAATTTAATTCTCGCCAGATCCATTATTCCAAGACATGGTTGTGGGTGTTGCAGCCTTGGTGATGTAGTAGGGATATGCACTCAACGGTGACAGACGGAAGCGGCGGAGGGTGATGGTGGTGGCGTAAAAACAAAGAGACAACTCAGAGAAACGGGAGAGAAGCACTTAGGACTACTGTTTTTTACATTACATTGGTTTAATTTACCTTTTACTTTAAAATTGGTTATTTATGTTTTTATTAGAAAAATTATAATTTTTAAGAGAAAAATACCCTTTATTGAAATTTATTTTGTTAAAAAATGTTTCTAATTGATCGATCGTTTCATCTCTGTAGGTTAGTAGAGTTTTAAGCATTGTATGATGAACAATATGAACATGCTAGTACGAACATGTTCGGAATTGGGAAGACGATGGTGTCTAAAATAGATCAACGAATCAAAGCTTTTGGGGATTTTCTTAATTTGAACATCTGCTAATCTATAGATCGATCATGGATCGAATGGCATAAACGAAGGTACATTTCTCAAAATCCATATTAGAGTCGTTTTACCAACATTAGCCTGTGAATGGGTCTTACTTTTCATCAACGTTTTACTTTCATCCTTAGAGCATCCACAATGGTATACTATGACTAGTGGTATGGGAACATGGTAAGAGCTCATTTTTTTGCTTTCTCTCTCCTCCATACCACTACCTCATACCATGACCTCTCTAATAGAAAACCATGATTAGTGGTAGGGAGCTATTGTTTGCACTAGAAATTAAATTGTTTGCATTTTTTTAAATTCGTTGCCGCCAAATGTCGGCGTGGGATTGGCCCGCCGACCAGCCTTGGGGCTGCCACGACTGGACGAGTCGTTGTAGGATCCTGCAACGACGGCCTGCAACGACACCCCTTATCACGACTGGTCGTGGCAGAGCCGTCGCAAGCCCTGCAACGATCGTTGCAGGTGCTTTTAGTGACCAAATTTGCGCATCATTTCTGATTACCAGTGTCTTGCATGTTATGCTCCAGAATCGATCATGTCATGAACAACAAAGAATCTGATGTTTACAGGAGTCTACTCTGCAGCAACCACAGACTAGGGACATATTCTTTGAACAACTTGTTGATGGTTACAAGATATATGAAAAATCAAACCAAACATGCATAGGTTCATGGCTGGTAATTTGGGACAAGAATATGTGTGGAGAGTGAACCGAGAATGTTTACAATCATCCAGCTATGACTTGGGGTTTCTTATATAATTCTTCCTTAGAAACGCAAACAGGGAACATGAGATACGTGAATGAGAAAAGAAAGATTTGTTTAAAATATTTTTGTCAGTAAAATTAGAAGAAGCATAGAAGGTATATAAGCACATCAAATAAATATGATGTATTATGTAATGTGTATTAGTTTTCCCATTTTAAATTAGGAATAGAATATTGATAACAATTATTGTTGAGTAGGATGCTCTTCCCCAAAACCCCTTGCATGGGAGTAGAGTGCAAATGATTCGTCATCCCATCGGTCATCATCCAAACTCTAGTTTGCATTGCCATGACCTTAGAGAGCTCATGAGGTTGAATGATATGGAACTCGGATGCCAGCTTCTTCAAGGGCATAAATAAAATGGGTCATCATTCTTCACCAAAATCATAAATAGTTCTTTCCACCGGAAGGCTTGCATAAGTGCCTTTATAGGATGAAATACTTGTAATAAGAGATGGGCTCGTTGCAGAGTATGTTACAATTAAATATAATTATTAAGAGATAGAGTAAGAGAACCTGCACTAACCACACCCCCTTTGGAATCCCTGTGTCTTAGAAGCAGTCTAGTTTTGTAGTGATAGCATGTACAGTGGGTCAATTTGGATGACAAAATTGTATGCTGATTGTGTAAAATTGAGGTTTGTAATCTTTAAAATAAATTGTACTCTACAGTGGTACAAACCGGATAGAAAACCGTATTGTGAGTGGATGCTGACTGAATGTTGAATTGATTTTTTGTTAATTTAATTAAATGGTTTATTAAAATAGTAAACGTTTTATAAAATTGAAATAAATTTTGGTAAAAATAATTAATAATAAAATAAATAAATTAATTGCATTCTATGTTAAATTTCATTGATCGGGAGCCCGATTCGGTCCGAAAAATACTAAAATTTCGTTCGAAACGGACAAGGACGAGTTTTACATTTTAGATAAAAAAAATTGGGTCAATTTTTTCGGTTCGCGGGTCGCAAAATCGTGCCTCACAACGGGTTGACCCGCGAACCGTAAGAAAGCGGTTCGGTGCGCCAACTCCAACACGGTGCGACACACTGTGCATGATCATACAAGTTGATTATGATGCATCTTCCCGGCCAAACACTCAACCTCCATAACCATATTTATTATCGACTTTTCCTTAGAAGCAAGGATGACAAGAAAAGGGCAAAAACAAAAAACAAGGATGATGCGTGTGAATGTTTTTTTTTATCAGCGAATACAAATTTAAATTGAAACCTCTCAAGAGGTGAAAGAGGAGTACAACGAGGCCTAGCTACAGACCTTAGAGTACAACCATGTATGAAATACAGGCTCGAGCGCTGGTATGACAACACAGCCTCATGTGAATCCCAACAAGGGGAGTGTACAAAAAGAAATGAACAAAGAGAAAGGTCTAAATACCCAAATTTTACAACCGTTAAGATCAGAACAGTGGATTAGGTCTTAAACCCTGATTTTCCTACCATGAAGCACACTAGAATAAGAAGATCAAAACCCTGATTTTCCAAACATTAAGCACAAACGATACTGATATAAACTAAACGAATGCCATAGAAAGTAGAAGACCTTGTCTCATCAGGACCATCAAACAGTCACACAGACTGTAGACAGCCACTGTCGGTGGCCAACAACACAAAAGACGAAGACAGATCGAAGGGTAATACCCTCCAGAACCCACTATACTAAGATCGAAACTGAAAGAGTACTACTTAACGACACTAATGCCAAACTACTCGACGGGGGCCAACACCCTAAATCAACGAGTCCTACCCACAAAAGTGGGAGGAAGCAGAAGATAACCAACAGTAAACGATAAAGGTACAATGAGGGGAACACTAAACTACAACAAGCGAAATAAATACCAGTAAGCCTCGTCGAGCCACTAGATCCACGACGATCAACACCCGAGAGGATGATGAAACACATCCCACGACCAGACCTGAAAAGAAACGACGCACAATAGAGCGAACCAACAAAAGAGTCTAAGCCAAAACCACAACAATCCACACCAAGGGTGATAAAGAAAGCGTCCCACGATTAGCTTTGAAAAAGACACCTCCGAAGTTACGCTCGACCTCCACCAAAATGTGCCTCCATAAAACATATCCAGAGCACACCAAAACCGACCATGCACATGATACCAAACTGCCATCCTCAGACTACAACCAACCGAATCGAGTCTGAGATCCAAGCCACCAAAGAAACTACAACGGAGACGGCTACACCGTAGGCCAACACCAAAAGAGACGGTGATCAAGGTCATCCCCGAGTGTTAGAGCCAAGTAATTCAAAGGCAGAGGAGTAAGGATCACCGGCGAAGGAAGAGCCAATCGGCGACGAACCGGCCCAGCTCCACCCAATCCAATATTAGCATAAGCTTCACCAAATAAACCCCTGTAATGAAACTGTGTAGTCCTCCACAGCTAAACAAGAAAATCCAGCGAGGAGACGACGGACCAACAACAACTCTCAACACCTCCATACTACAAGAGAGGACCAACTTGAATAGGAGAAAAAAGTCACCGAACCCCGGGGAAAAGGTCCAGTTATTTCCCTAACCAGAGTGAATATGAAAATTAGAAGATCTGAGTTGGAAATGCCTGCGAGCAAATAATAGAGGAGATGGCTGTCTAAATCCGACGAGGCAAGCTAAGAGCGAGCCAGAAGGAGCTCCGAACATCAAGCTCCAGATCTGGACGAGGAGCATCCAGATCTGCTCCCTGGAGCACCAAACTCGAACACCACTTCAGCAAAATCGGTCACCTGCAACAGAGCCCGTCACCAGAGCCTCGAACGACGGAGAGCGCTCCTGAAGGGATTGAGGGGAGGCGGGGAAGACGATCGAGAACCGAGGGAGAAGAAGGTCGAGAGGGGTTAGAAGGTGAGGGAAAGGAAGGTGTGATAGGAAAATGATGCCACCGACGACGTCATGGGCGAAAGCCATGCCGCTGCCGGCAAAAAAGAGGAAGCACAAAAAGACGGCTAGGGTTTGAAGAAGGGGGGGTTGAAGGTGTTCCTTATGCTTTCTTAGTTAGTGTTGCTGTCCTCAATCCTCTGGTTATTGTCCATGAACTTGCATGTGAATGTAGGGCGTTCACTATTCTTTTTACTCTCATTAGCCTTAACCGTTGCTTCAGTTTATGCATAAGCAACCTCCAAGAATTTGCAAATCAAAGGTTGGTGCACGATAGTAAGTTGACTTCTACCCCAATTATGGTTTGACTGAGTAGTTGCTTGACTTGAACTAAGATACTTGAAGAGCTTGCTGAAATTCACGGTCAAGATAGCTTGACCATTAAGAAAAGAAATTAAAGTCAGAATTCACTTGAATAGCTTGCTAGAAAGCCAGAGGTTGGTGAGGCTTCAACTCTGGACATTTGGAATAATGCTGCAAAACTGAAGAGATACATAAAATAAAGAAGCAAACTCAACCACTAACAATATGCCATATTCTACAATTCAGTCAACTACTTACCATATTTCTATCATACATAGTAATAGTACTACTCTTTCATTTAAATTTATCCAACACTATATAGCATGATGAGTTGTTGTTGGGTTGGTCCCTCATCCTATACTACACCTGGAGGTTCTGTACAAGGTGCTCCTTGCTCTCCATAGAATACGAATTGTGGATGGCTCGAATAGCTTGATGGACTCAATGGGTAATTGCTAGCAGGCGAGCCTTCAACTGCAGACAAGCCCCGAACGCTGAACCCTTCACTGTTCTTGAAAGTGTGTGAGCTTAAGTCTTTCTGATCAAAACGTCTGAACAAGAGAAGCATTCTTCTCCACACCGACACACTCGAATCAAACTGCATAATCACATCCCTATGGCCATAAAGGAACATGGCTGTGAATATGAAGAGAGCTAACAATGCAGCGACTCCAACAATGAGGAACAAGCCCCAGAAACTGTCAAGACCAAGACTATTTGAATCCATTGTCGTGCCAGGATCCGCACAACTGCTCCTTGGCGCTAACCAAGTTCCTTCAATTTCACCCATCTTATCTCCTTCCGTCACATTCAAGATTGCCCTTGATACATCACCTACCACCGGGGATCCTCTTGGGAACACCTATACATCACGACAAGGAGTCTTCATGACCACATAACATATATAAAGGTGAAATCAAGACAAGGAGACAGAGATAAGAATCATACAAATCCAAATCCATCAGTTTTAAACGTGGGTTCGATCATTGTGTACTTGGAACAATGCCGTGCCAAAAAGAGCCTCATGTAGGGGACTTCATCAAAAGCAGCAGCAATACCTCCATTCGCGCTACCTTTGACGAATAGCTCATCACACTCTTCTGGCGAGCTGTAAACTATAAGTCTGGATTCATCGAAACCCAACTTTTTCAAGATCCCAAAAACAAAAGAGCCCATTTGGTACCCGACATAGTCCCCATTTTTGATGAGGGCATTTACATCACTAACTGCTGGCTGAAGCTGCTGAACAGTTAAAAGAGAGGCTAAGTTGGCAGTGTAGCTTTGAGTGAGTATAAGAACCACAAAGCACCATATGACCACCACAAACCTAGCCAGGTTGCTCACTACCGTCTCCCCTATACGCACAATTCAGAAACCAAGCGGTGAGCCATAGTCGATATTAGAGGACCAACTCAACTAAAAGCTCAAGCTGATAGTTGAAGCCCCAATTATAGTTATATTCTAATGGTGGATAAAGTAGGGGGAATTTACTTACGGTGTGCAAACACCATGGTGGAGAAGGAGAACCAGAAGCTAGTACCGAGTTGATGATGAGGAGGCCCACGGAAATCTGGATTAATCCGATGCTCAAGAAGCCAAACTACACAACCAATGAACACAAAGAAGCAAGCACTGGTCAACCAAAGATCCCAGGTCAGAGGCTTCAAGAAAGCCCATGCATTTTTGCTCTTGTTGTCTTTGATGGGAACAATCATGGCCACCCCAGATTCAGTGTATGGCAATGTGAAGTCTACATACTTGGACCTGTTGGCTACTATGGTTGTATCTCCCACAACAGCATCAAAGTTCTGCAACTCAATATATTTTGAATAACTATCAACATTGCATGTTAATTCATGTACCCCAAATCTAGATTAAGACTGTAACTGACCTGAAGAAAGACTTGATAGACCAGCTCGTCGTAACTACGAGTACCTTCACCATTGGGCTCAAAAGGGATGAACTCATAAGGAATGGCATATGGCAATGCCTCCAAAACTGCCTTGAAGACATCAATGCAGTATCCTGTGACGGTTGTGCTGTTAGTGAGAGGGTCGCGTGTGACCTTTACAAATTCACTGTAACCAATATCCTTCTTTGGAACTCCTATCCTCAACTTCTTCTCATTTGTAGGAATTTCCCACCCCTTGGGAATACTAGTAGAACCCCCTGGCCATATGATAGTCCCTAAATCAGCTATGGAAGCAGAGTAGGTGCTTGTATTTGCTCCCACACTCAATCTCCTTACAAATCCACTTTTTGCAGTCCAAAACCCAATACCAGTCAAGCCATTACCATTTATGTTTACAATCTGAAAAGCTGAAGATTGTAATTGCCCATTAACCAGACGGAAATCTCCACTGAGGCCTCTGAACTCAGTATTTAACAAGGCTTGTAGAAGTTTAGGACCGTTTCGAGAGACTCCAAAAGTTTCAAGATCAGTGACCATGCCAGAGCCATTTAGCTTTTGGTATGTAAGGTTTGTAGTCCCAGCTGCCTCAACTGCCATGGCTAATGCTACAGCAGCATCGTGAGCCCACAACCCGAAAACATCCAAGTCTGCATCAACAATGGCGGGATTGTCTTGCTGAAACTTCCTTTTCCATCGGACTCTAAAATCTTGAAACTCTTTTGATCTGGGAACATAAGTCTTGACACCCAATACCCCCTGCATGGAATCAATGAAGTCAACATCCAAAGAACTCAACTCATTGGTTATCCCATCAGTGGTGATCCAAACATAGCCTGCATTCATCATACCAATCTCTTTTGCTTTGGCAAAAAGGCGAGACCCCAGAGAGGGTAACATGTGCACAACAAAAACTCTGGTTTGCATTGTCATCAGCTTGTAGAGCTCTTCACCAATTTGATCATCAGAGGAAGAGGGGTCAATGACACTGCGGTACGAAACTCGGGTGTCAACTTGTTGCAGGGAATCAATCAGATAAGGAACTATTCCCTCTCCGTATTCATTGTCCGCATAAACAATCACTGCTTCTCTCCATCCAAAGGCTTGAACAAGTGCACTTATGGCCCCTACTTGAGATGTGTCGTTTTGTGTAGCTCGAATGAAATATTCACTCCCGATGGAAGTAAGAGAAGGACTGGTTGCCGAAAATGTTATGATGGGTACCTGAGCTTTCTTTCCAAGATCAATCACAAAATTGGCTTGCATTGAAGAATCTGGACCGATGATAGCTTGCACTTTTACATTTCTTATCAGGTCTAGAGCTGTTTCTTGCCAATACACATAAAGGAAATAAAAGAAACATCTTAGTCAATGTTCTATCTATATTCTGATCTAGACTCTACCATAACCATTAAAAAAACTCTAATGGACAGCTTCACATTAGTTGACAAGTGTGTATCAAGGCTTAGAAAATTCAGACCTACATGAATATCATATTACATAACTTATTAGTCATGCAACCTTTTCTTGTTCCATTAGAACCAAAGGAGACCTAAACTAGACTTTTACCAACATCAGAATTGTCTTTGTTACCGGTTTTACTTTGGTATTTGTATTCAGACAATAAAAATTAAAACAAAACTCATTAAGCATGATGATCCAGACATTAATTCAACCAAAATTCATTTACCTGCAGCTGCTGCACCAACAACATCACTTTTGGAATCCCTGCTGTTTAGAAGCAGCCTGGTTTTGTAGTGACCATTTAAGGAATAGAATTCTGATAGAGTGGCATTGATGCAACTCAGCCATGTCTTCCCATCTAGAGTCTCAAGGTTCAGAACCACGCCCACGTTCACACTAACTGGATTTGTTGTGCCCTGCGCCATAGTTGTTATCCTGGTGAAGTAAGAGACCACAAAGAAGAAGAAGAAGAGAAGAGAGAACACAAGCTTGGTAGGATTGTTTTCCTTCTCCATTGTTGGACTTTCCACTTACAAGGTTTGACAAAAAGCATCTTATTTATACACTAAAAAAGGCTTATAATTGGCTCTACAACTTTCTAAATGTGAGGTGAGATATATTAGTTGACTTATTTCATACACATTATATAGTTTACCTTGACCAAATTAAAGTAATGATGATGTCATACCTACACCAAGGTTACTGTAGATGATGCTTCACTTCTCATACAAAATGAAGTCCATTGGAGTGGCTCAGTAAGTTAGGTAGTTATCACGGATATTCACATCATTCATTCATAAATAGCAATAATTTGAACAGAAGGCTGAATTAAGTGCAGGTTTCTTCAACCTCTGATGTCAAATGAGTTTGTATGTCCATATTTAAATGAACATGACATGGATATACCAATAAGGGTTAGAGTTTGATGGATCACCGTATTATTCCCTTTGCTGCTCTAAGACTTTCTCCATTTTCAGAATCTAACCAGTCCTCTCAAATTCCTACTAAACCATAGCAAAATGAAATATCTATCTATCAAATCCTGAACTCATACAAAGAGAAAAGAAGAGAGAAAGAAAAGTAGAACTCACTTAAAAACAGAAATGAAGTCAACGATCTTACAGTCCGTCCATTGGCCTCTCTCGATGTATACATCATATTAACATTCGCCCATTGGTCTTCTATTTGATTTCTCAACCGAATCTCTGTTTGGTCACAGTTGTCCATGTCAGCTTAAAAGATAGCAGAATATAAACAAATTCAGTCAGCATATCACATGCACAATTGAATCTTGATCCATCTTCAGTAATTTTCCATCAATAATACCAACCCTTCAGTTTAAAACTGAGGTTGTTTAATCTTCTCTATTGCTGGAACCCATAGTAACAATCCTAGTTCTACATCAACGCACAAAGTGTACAGCTATACCATATGGAGAAATCTACGATATGTATCAATTGCTATCATGAATTATCTCAAGAGTTGCGGGTCTCTCTTGATGATTAGAGTCAGTCAGCTCAATAACGCCAGACATTAACTCTGGTGACGCTTCGCCATGGGGACTTGGATCACCAAACTCAGCAGCAGGTATTCCTTGCTCTCCAAGGAAAGCCAAGGGTGCATCTGTCTGGTTTAAATAGCTTGTCCTGAAATTGGATGCTGGTGAAGCCTCAGGTGCAGACAAGCCATGCACACTATGCATGTCATTTCCAACAGTGAAGCCACTGTTCCTGAAAGTGTGCGAGGAAAGGTCTTTCCTATCAAAGTTGCTAAGAAGAACACCAATCCTTGTCCATATGGAAGCCTCCGGATCAGATTGCAAAACAAGATGCCTATGCTCGTAAAGGAACATGGTAGTGAATATGATGAGAGCTGAAGAAGCTGCCACACCGGCAATGAGGAATAGGCCCCAGAAACTCTCCACCCCAAGACTGTTTGAAGAAATTGAAGTGTCGGAATTAGGACAACTGGTTTTTGACGCGAGCCACGCATTCTCAATCTGTTCCATCTTATCTCCTTCAGTCACATTCAAGATTGCCCTGGAAATATCAGGTACTAGTGGAGATCCTTTTGGGAAGGCCTGTAAGTTAACCACAAAACATCAGTGCCTACCAACAAACAAGAACAATTTAACTAGCTTGTATGTGCGTGTGTGTCAGAGAGAGAGGCAGTACATACAAAGCCAAATCCATCAGTTTTAAATGTGGGATCAATCATAGTGTATTTTGAGCAATGTTGCCCTAGAAACCACTTAATATAAGGGACCTCATCGAAAGCAGCAGCAATTGTCCCATTGGAGAAAAGGTCAGACCATTCTTCTACATTGTTATAAGTTTTAAGGTTGGACTCTTTGAAATGCAATTTTAAAAGAATCCCCAAAACAAAAGAACCCTTCTGGTAGCCCACAAACTCCCCTCGGTTTATAAGGCCGGTAACGTTGGTAACGGTCGGTTGATGTTGCTGAACTGTTAAAAGAGACGCCAAACTTGCAGTGTAACTCTGAGTCAGAATGAGGACCACAAAACACCATATGATCACCACAAACCTTGCCAAGTTGCTAACCACTCTCTCCCCTATAAATACAGTTTAGGAGAAACAAAAAATAATTATGTAATGAACAAGTTAGTAACTAATTGAAATAAAGAGATGGAGGGAATTACATACTTTGTGTAAATACCATAGTTGAAAATGAGAACCAGAAGCTTGTGCCAACTTGATGTGAAGGAGGTCCGCAGAAATCTGGATTTATTCTGTGTTCGAGAACCCATACTATCATGCCAATGAAAACGAAGAAACAAGCACTCGTGACCCAAAGATCCCAAGTGAGAGGCTTCAAGAAAATCCATGCATTTTTCTTTTTCTTGTTTTTGATTGGAACAATCATGGAAACACCAGACTCAGTGTATGGCAATGTAAAGTCAACATAAAGAGACCTGTTTGCTATTATAGTGGTGTCCCCAACAACAACATCGAAGTTCTGGTAATAAGAAAATTGAAATCAGTTTAGAGAATAAATTATTAATACTGATCTTGATAGGAGTGAGAAAGAGTTTAACTGACCCCAAAAATCACTTGATCGATCATGTCATTGTAACTTCCCGCCATTTGACCTTGTGAATTTTCAAAGGAGATGAGCTCATAAGGAACATCATACGGTAATGCTTTGATTACGGCTTTAAAGACATCAATGCAGTATCCGGTGGCAGTTGTGGCGTTAGTGATTGGATCTCTTGTCACCTTCACAAACTGAGTGAAACCATCCTTCTTTGGAACCAATACTCTAAGCTTCTTGGCATTTGTGGGCATCTCCCACCCCTTGGGAACATAAGTAGATTCCCCAGGCCACAAGATAGTTCCCAGACCGGCTCTAGAAGTTGAATAGCTGCTTGTATTTGCCAAACTCAATTTACGAACAAGTCCACTTGTTGGTGTCCAGTATCCTATCTTCCTTCTACCATTACCATTGATGTTCACAATGCAGAAAGTTGACGACTGCAGCATCCCATCAGCCAGAGAGTAATTTCCACTCAAGCCTTTGAACTTAGAACTTGACAACTCCTGCACAAGTCTTGGACCATTTTGAGAGACTCCAACACTTTCAAGCTCGGTTATGCTGCTAGACACATTGTTGATTAGGAAGGGGAGTTGTGTTGCCCCTGCCTTCTCCACTGCCATGGCCAGTGCCAAAGCAGCATCATGAGCCCACAAACCAAAAATGTCGAGCTGCAAGTCAACAACAGAGGGATTGTCCTGTTGGAACTTCATTTTCCATCTGAGGGTGAAGTTTGTAAGCTCTGGTGTTGTGGGAAGGAATGTTTGGATGCCCAAAACCCCTTGCATGGAGTCAATGGCCATGGGGTCAAGGGAAGTCAACTGGTTGGTGATCCCATCAGTCATGATCCAAACATAGCCTGCTTCCATCATGCCAATCTCTTTTGCTTTGGTGAAAAGGGAAGAGCCCAAAGAAGGAGTCATGTGGACGATGAAAACTCTAGTCTGCATTGTCATCAACTTGTAAAGCTCTTTGGCGATTTGATCGTCAGTAGCGGAAGGATGGATGACACTGCGGTAGGGGACTCTGGTGTTGGACTGTTGCAGGGCATCAATCAGATAAGGAATGATTCCCTCTCCGAATTCGTTGTCTAAGTAAATGGGAACTGCTTCTCTCCACCCAAAGGCTTCAACTAGAGCACTTATGGCCCTCACTTGTGTCACGTCGCTTTGTGTAGCTCGGATGAAGTAGTCACTCCTTATGGAGTTGAGAGAAGGGCTAGTTGCAGAAAATGATATGATTGGAACATGAGCTTTCTGTCCAAGACCAATCACAAAGTTGGCTTGTGTCGACGTATTCGGCCCGATTATGGCTTCTACTTGTACATTTTTCATCAGGTCCAGAGCTGTGTTTCCATAAAAAAGGAAGCAAAACAAGTCAATCTCATATTTCCAACAAGCTTCAAAGAATCAAGAAACCAAAACGAGAGGTCAACCTTGAGATTCAATGTATGGACAGCCTCAGCAGTTTTGTTATAAACAAAGAAAACAAGATCATGCATGAACTAAAGCCGGTTCATCAATTTGTTATGAAACCAAAGAAACATATATCAACTGCTTGGATATTCTGTTGATAGGGACTATATATACCACAAAATTATTAAACAAAAACAGCTAATTATTAGAGAAGTAGGTATATTAGTCACAACTATCTCTATCTTTAATTATTTAAGGTGAGGGCCAAGTCAATTTTAAGACAGCTGCTTGATTTAATATGATGTGAACTTGTGAATCTGAAGTCAACATAAGAAACTGTTTGGCAAGAGAAGCACCTTACCTCATCCTGTCAATTATTCTGTGGTGTTATAACCATAAATTTTCAAGACACCATTTATTACTTGAATATCACCATGACTTAGTCAAGCCCATCTATCCTATAAACTGGCCACAAATGTTCTTGTTAAATATGTACAAAATTCTTTCTTGGGATAATTGTCAAAACATGCACTAAAGTTTCGTCCACAAATGAAATAGTGCACAACGTTTCGTCCACGTTGTGCGGCTACCCTAAAGTTTCGTCCACAAAATGAAATAGTGCACAACGTTTCGTCCACGCTGTGTGGCTACCCTAAAGTTTCGTCCACAAATGAAATAGCGCACAACGTTTCGTCCACGTTGTGTGGCTACCCTAAAGTAATTTGCTGATTTAGGTTTCATAAGTAATTTTACTAACAAATGTTCGTGGGCGAAACTTTAGGGTAGCCACACAACGTGGACGAAACATTGTGCACTATTTCATTTGTGGACAAAACTTTAGTGCATGTTTTGACAATTATCCCTTCTTTCTTTCCTGTCACAAATTCAAGTTTTTAATTGTATGTAGAAATACATTCTTCTTGTTTATATTATAATGAAAGCATGTATAGATATGCATCCATAAAGGTAAGTTCATCAAAAAAGATAGAGACACTAATTAAGAATGCATATTAGATGGAACTGAAACTCAACATTTAATCATATAACATGTGAATAATCTGCAGTTAAAACATAAGCTCAAGTACCTGCTGCGGCCGCACCAACGATATCAGTCCTGGAATCTCTGGGGTTGACAAGCAGCCTGGTATTGTAGTGAGCATGTGAGGCATAAAAGTCAGAGAGGGCCATGTTGATGCAACTCAGACCAATCTTGCCACCCAAAGTCTCAAGGTCAAGAACCACACCCACATTCACATTCACTGGGCTGCTTGTGTTCTGCGCCGTTATGCTAATTCGGCTAAGGAGAAAGAAGAAGAAGATAGCAAGAGGGAGGGCTAGAGTTTTCTTCTTCCCCATTCTTTCAAGACTTTTCACAAACATGTTATGTGCATCGTAGAATAAAACCTCTATTTATAGAAGTATACTTGCTGGTAAATAGATGACTTGAAAGGTAAACACAAGCTTCATCCACAATAATACTTCCATGTAGAGACAAGACCCTCCCCCATCAGTCTTCAACGCTGCTGACAGAGAAAGCTTCATATAAGCAATTGATGCTTTATTTTATACGCCATAAAACATTAAATTCAACCCAAACAAATAGAAATTAAGAATAAGTAAGTCAAGTTCCTAGCATATATATAAGTCAACACATGATTTGTATTTTGTCCTTATTTCATCTCAGGTTTGGTAAAAAAGAAAAGAGCATATGGTTCAATTATTCTACAATCAACTATTGCATGTATTACAGAAAAAAAATTCACTTTAGTCCACTGAGTTAATTTTCCATCCAAAAAACATTAAAAAAAAGTCCAAAATAGCCCTCACCAACAACCAAAGTTTCAAAACCATGCCATTGGTTCTTCAAACCATGAAAATTGTGAAATGTCAAAATTGCCTTTCATTAATCTTCAAATTTTCAATATCTTCCATCAAAATAATTTATTTTTATTCATTTTCATTTATTTTTTTCTCTTCAATTTTTATTAGTTTTCAAAAATTCTTTCTATTTATTTATTTTATAAAAATCATTTATTATTTTAAAAATAAATAAAATCAGATTTTCATTTAGAAAATATATAAAACCAGATTTTAATTTGAAATATATAAAACAGATTTTATTTTAAAAAATATATGTAAACCAGATTTTATTTCAAAATTTATATAAATCAGATTTTAATTTAAAAAAAAAATATATATATATATATATATATCAGATTTTAATTCAAGGAGATTTTTTTTTATCATTCTTTTTTGTTATTTTTATTTTCATTTATTTTTTCAGTTTTCATGAATCCTTTCTAATTTTCATTAACTTTATATATATACATATATAAATTATTCTTTTTCTAATTTTTTAAAAAGGAAACTCTTCGTTGGAACAATCTGGCCAGTAAAGACGGGCTCCATGGAATCCGGCAAGGGCACGCCGCTTGGAAACACGACAGAGAACTGCGAGCATCGCTGGAAATGAAGATCTGGTTGCAACAAGATGGGACCATATATATGTATAAGCTTCTGTGAAAAGTCCATAGCCTAGTATAACTAAAAACCCACAAACAATTACTAGATGACTATGCCTCTTCATTTGAGTTGTTCTCATACAATTAGATATACCCATTTCTCTTCAAACATTCGTATCAAGAGTGCAAAGTAGAGCTAAAATGACATAATTTCAGTTCCACTCCACCAAAAAATCAGATTCCCGCCAAACCTTAGGTCCTAGCACAAAACGAACCCACTGTAAAATTCAAGTTCTGATAATGCTTCAAAATTCAAGTACTGATTGGTAAGCGACATTCAGCAAAAATAATTGCCCAATTTTACTCCGGCCAACAACAACAACAACAGATCCCCAAACTCGAAATATTGCAAGTAACAAATCAAATGCTGAGTATTATGCCAAAATTGAGCAGAGATCAAATCAACCCAATACCCAACAAAGCATCGAACAGTAAAACCTAACAAAATGGAGAAAGTAACAAGCAAAAATAATCCCACCTGATACGGGTCCCCCTCCCCGCGGCGGCTCTTTCCTCCTCCTCATTTTCAATGACCCTTACGGGTGGTCGCTCGATCAACTTGGGTGACTTAATCGTTTAGTCACCCAACACCCTTTCTACAGTACTGACATGTTTATAGGAAAGCTAAATTTTTTATCAACATTTTTCTCTCCTTATTGTCTTAGGGTCTTCTCATCTCCTAGCACGTCGTTATTGTTGTGCTACCCTAAGCCACCATACCGACCACGTCTCCTCTAGTCTTACCTACAACCTCGGGCTCCTCTTCCATTTCGAATCGTGCCACACTTGGTAGGACCCTTGAACACGTGGAGCACATGATACTCGTTCGTCCGACACCGCCACCCAGCGCCCCTGTTGCTCTTGACCGACCAGGTCCGACCCTCGCCCAATGTGCCCCAGGCTTTGTAAGCGTGGTAAAAAACGGGGATCAGCCTCTTTCCTTATCCTTTAAATACCTTCATCAAACTCCTAGGTAGAGAAAGCTGAAACCGATCCCCCTTTTGTCGTTGTCGGTGATGTTCCCTCCTCCACCACCAACACTCACACCTGGATCACCACCATTTGAATCAACACCACGACTTGGGCCTCACCCCCCATCCGTCCTCATTATTGCGACCAGAGAAGTGTCGTTGAGAGGTCCACCCCGAAGCCTACTTTCGCTAGAGACTCTTAAGGCAATGTAAGCAAGCTTCAGTTCCCTCACGATGGATGCTGGGGAGGAGAGGTTGATCACGGTCCAGAGGACGGAGGCGAATGATGTGAGGGGTAGCCCAGACAGAGTTCAGGCTTACCGCTCGGTGTGCACAGAAAAGTCGTTCCGTAGGACAACCATGGAGGGCATAATGGTGCGGGGCATAGGGTGATGACGTTGTCGTCGTTCAGGACCTCGATAGGGAAATCACGGGGTTTTATTTTTGCTCCCAGGTAGTGAATGACAAGATTCGTCGAGGCGAGCCATGATGCTTTGACTATGCCCTTCTCCTCTTTGAAGACCTCACGAGCTCGACCAATCCTATAATGTTGTCATTCTCTCGCATGCAGATGTGGCCAAGGTATTTCGATATACCTTAGGGGGGATTCACGGAGGCATATGCATTATCATTGGCGCTGCCCTTGGTGGATTTTTTTATTATGTTGAGATGCACCGAAGAGGGAAACATTAGGTGACTACAACCGAGCTCGCTTTTGGAAGGATATGAAGGGTGATATGCTTGAGGATCCTGGAAATAACTATACTTGGTATAGTCTTGATTGCAACACGAGAGGCTTCAAACTTTTTGCTTCTCGTGTGGATGGTTAGGCCACATCGTGGCTAACTGTGCACTGGATACCCGCTTACCTATCGCCCTCCTTGGGATTTGATCTATCACTCATGGTTGAGGAGACACCCCACATCGGGCATAATGTCCGTCGAGACTGGTCAGACCTGATTCCAGCAAGGTTCAGACTGGTGGTGGCATCACCCCCTCCCCCTAGATGGCTTCCTTAACTTTCCCACTAGGCTCCGGATTTCGCCCTTGGAATCTCCCTTCGATGACCCAAGACTTCTTGACTACTACATAAACATACCCGTGGAATGGGAGGCTCTTGCCACCTTTGGATACTCTCGTAATTGTGGATCCCAAGAGAGTATTGTCTACCCCTAGCGAGGTAACACAAGACTTCCTGACTAACATGGGGCGAAAACCAGAGGTCCAAAGGCCCTTACATGCCTTCAAGGTGTCCATGATGAAGCGGGTCAAGCCCACGACCCGACCCACAAGCATGCCCAGCGGCGAGTCTAACCCACAACAAAAAAAGAGGACTTTAGAAGACTCCCCCCCACTGGAGACAAGTCTCCACAAGACAGGAAGCGAGGTTTGCAAAGCATCCTTGTCAACTACAATGAATCTCAGGGGGAACTCTAGGTACCGGAGAAGATTTGTACCACTTATTGGAGGGACCTAAGATTACTCGGTTCCGAGACTCCTCCTTCCCCCTAAATGACTCCTCGGGTATATGACGTTCTTAATCTCATGGGGCTTTCGTTATGTGACCGACAATCATCTGAGGCACCATGGTCCTACCCGATTCGAGCTAGGGGAAGCTCTAGTAGTTTACATAGTTTTGCAACACCATTCTTAAAAGAGGATCACATCCCCTATATTGTTAACCGGGTTATCTAGTATTTCTATTCATAGGATCATCATTCCTAGCTATCCAGAACTATGTCTAGTTCTGTGTCATCTTTCCATTAATAATATTCTACTAATATTATGATAAAAAATTATTACTTCCAGAGTCGTTCGTATATACTGAAAAAATAAACATCCAACAAATAAGGATACTGACTCTTATTTGTAGATTGATGCATGACTTATAGAAATATTAATGTATTTTACAATTTTTATTCTAACTAAAAAGACAAATCTCAAGATAAAAAAGGGCGTTATTTGAAAATTAGATAACTAGAGAAGGATAAGTTAGACATTTTTCCTCTAACATTAACGTCGTTATCCAAAATTAACGGAAATTTGTGTGTTCTGAAAAAAAATGAAAGGTACGGGTGTGTTATTGACGAAAAATGACATTTTAAGGTGAGTTATTGAAAAACCAAAAACAAAAGGTGGATGTTATTGTAGTTCCTCTATATATTTAGGTTAACAGCGTGAAAATAACCTATGTGATGCTTCTACCGGCGTTTCCCTTGTAGACAAATAAGGTCAATTTATTATGGGCTAGAGCTCCAATAAGTTTTGTTCGGCTCTACTATATATATTTTTTTTTATTAGAAATGCATATACTAAAACTTCACCTTTTCAAAGAATGGAAAAAGATAGCAAAAATCGTGACTAGGGCAAAGCCCGTACAAACAGAAAAAAATCCGAGGAATGAAAAGATGTTAGCCTCAAACCAAATAGTAGATCCTTATAGGATCGAACCAGTTTAAATAAAGGGCATTCTTATGTAAGGATCCTTAACCACCCAACAGGGGCGTAAACCATGGTCTAATAACCCGATTTTACAACCATTAAGCTCATAATATTTAAACATAAAACTAGGTGTAGAACCCGAATTTTACAACCATGAAGCACATAAGAGTAATGAAGGTCTACGACCCGAATTTTCCAACCATTAAGTCCAAACGATACTTGAGTCAACCCCCAAATCTCAGCCTGAGAATGTATAGCACCTTGTCTCATTAGAACCATTAACCTCACAAAGAGAGGTTGACGGTCACCAACAAGTCGGCAGCCAACACCGCAAACGACAAAGACATATATAAAGTGCAATACCCACCGAAACTCACTATACCCTAATATTGAGATTGTGTGTAGCGCTGGTATCTAAAAGATCATTCATCTAGTAGTTGTTCTAGTGGGATGTAGTAGATTATTCATCAGGAAGAGACCTACTAGTGTATGGGAAAAGGAAAATTTGGTCCAAGTATGTGGACAAAATGACAAGGTTTATAACTACCAAATAGAAAATATTATAGACAGGGAGGAGATGTAAAAACTTCTATAGCTAATCTGATTCAATAAGTAAATTATTTGTGTTCTTGTTCTTTAAGAGCATGGCTCGTAGTTTGGCCACGTCAATTTCCCTAGTGACCTTCTCTAACATGTAGTATCAGGAGAACGGGTGCGACGCCCACGACTACTTCTCCGCCTCTTCTTCTGCGCGCAACTTTCCTCACTTCGTTTCTTGTGGTCACTCCTCTCACCACGCTCGACACCACGTCGTGTGATGCACTCGCGTAACCACGCCTGCACGCCTATAAATCTACAACTTAACATATAGCAATCATTGATATGCAAATTATGGAAGAACCAAACAGAGGAAGTTTCGCGACATTTTTTCCCCAGAAACAAACATTCTCGAGTTTTCATTTTTTTCTTTGAAAAGGAAAGAGAAAAAGGAATTGTGGTGTACCTGGAGATAGAGTTGGAGTCTCCATCGACAACGAGAGTAGAGAAAAGCTTGTCGTTCGAAAGAGAGCGAGCCACTGTAGAGTTTAATTTCATGTTTATAGAGCACTTACCCAGCAATTTCATGATTTCATCTTTCAAACCCTAGAATTCCAGAATATGGGAATACTGGATTATGAGATTCAAAACTTTTACCTTGTTTTCCTTCTCCAACATCTTTTACACCTTAAACTTCCTTATTCTCCAACCTCTTTTGCACCTGAAACTTGCTTCTTCCTCTTTGACAATATCGAGTCCTCTATTCTCTGTCTCTCAAACAAATCTATGTATTTACCCTAATTAGTTGAGGGTACTATTGGTATTAAGTTAGAAAAATAGAGTCACATATTGTGCACGTGGGGCTCAATGTAACTGTTCCGTCAAAATAAACAGTAATGGTTAGTTTAAAAAAAATGAAAGTCATAAGGGGAATTGAAACAAAAGGTTAATGATGGATAAAATATGATTTTGACGAATAATTGAGGACTACGAACGACGTTTATCCCTCTTTGATAACCACATGTGAAGTCTATCAAAGTTGAGTGACAGTTGTCCCATATCAGCTTAAAACATAATAGAATAGAAACAAATTTAGTTTGCGTATCACATGCACAAATGGATCTTGATCCATTTCTAGTAATTTCTCATCAACAATACCAACCCTTCAGTTTAAAACTAAGGTTGTTCAATCTTCTCTATAAGTCGAACCCACAGTTACAGTTCTAGTTCTAAATCAATGCACATGGAGAAATCTACAATATTTATCAAATGTTGTCATGAATTATCTCAAGAGTTGTGGGTCTCTCTTGATGGTTAGAGTCAGTCAGCTCAATAATGTCGGGCCTTAACTCTGGTGACGCTTCACCATGAGGACTTCGATCACCAAACTCAACAACATGTGTTCCTTGCTCTCCAAGGAAAGTAAAGGGTGAATCTGTCTGGTTTGAACAACTTGTCCTGAAATTGGACGTTGGTGAAGCCTCAGGTGCGGACAAGCCATGCACACTATGCATGTCATTTCTATCAGTGAAGCCATTGTTCTTGAAAGTGTGAGAGGAAAGGTCTTTTTTATCAAAGTTGCTAAGAAGAACACCAAGCCTTGTCAATATGGAAGCCTCCGGATCAGAGTGCAAAACAAGATGCCTATGCTCGTAAAGGAAAATGGCAGTGAATATGATGAGAGCTGAAGAAGCTGCCACTCCAGCAATGAGGAAAAGGCCCCAGAAACTCTCGACCCCGAGACTGTTTGAAGAAATTGAAGTGCCAGAATCAGGACAAGAGGTTTTTGACCCGAACCACGCGTTCTCAATCTGTTCCATCTTATCTCCTTCAGTCACATTCAAGACTGCCCTTGAAATATCGGGTACTAGTGGAGATCCTTTGGGGAAGACCTGAAAAGTAACCACAAAACATCATTGCCAACTCAACAAACAAGGACAATTTAACTAGCTTGTATGTGCATGTGTGAGAGAGAGAGAGGCAATACATACAAAGCCAAATCCATCAGTTTTAAATGTGGGATCAATCATAGTGTATTTTGAGCAATGTTGTGCTAGAAACAGCTTAATGAAGGGGACTTCGTCGAAAGCAGCAACAATTGTCCCATTGGCGTTTCCTGGTGAGAAAAGCTCAGTCCATTCTTCTAGGGTGTTATAAGTCTTAAGGTTGGACTCTTTGAAACCCAACTCTGTCAGGATCCCCAAAACAAAAGAACCTTCTTGGTAGCCCACAAACTCCCCTCGGTTTATAAGCTTGGTAATGTTGGTAACGGTCGGTTGAAGTTGTTGAACTGTTAAAAGAGAAGCCAAACTTGCAGTGTAACTCTGAGTTAAAATGAGGACCACAAAACACCATATAATCACCACAAACCTTGCCAAGTTGCTAACCACTCTCTCCCCTGCAAATATAGTTTAGGAGAAACAAAACAATGAATTATGTAATGTAATGAACAAGCAATTAAATAATGATAAAACGTCATTTCCTAGCCCAGTTAGAAAGATCATTTGCACATCCTAACCATGCTCCACCTTTTGTGACAGATCCTAACACAAATGTGGTTTTTTATTAAAAAAAAAGTAATATAAAGGTGGTATATTGTTACAAAAAATAGCATAAAGGTGGTACTTTTTTTACAAATCCTATCCCCCTTTTTCATTATTTTACACGTGATTGGTACTTTTTGTAATCGTGTACCACCTTTGTGTTAGGATCTGTCACAAAAGGTGGAGCACGGTTAGGATGTGCAAATGACCTTTCCGACTGGGCTAGAAATCGACGTTATCCCTTAAATAGTTGAAGGAAATAAAGAGATGGAAGGAATTACATACTTTGGGCAAAAACCATAGTTGAAAAGGAGAACCAGAAGCTTGTGCCGACTTGATGTGAAGGTGGTCCTCGAAAATCCGGATTTATTCTATGCTCAAGAACCCATACTATCATACCAATGAAAACGAAGAAACAAGCACTTGTTGCCCAAAGATCCCATGTGAGAGGCTTCAAGAAAATCCATGCGTTTTTCTTTTTCGTGTCTTTGATTGGAACAAGCATGGAAACACCAGACTCGGTGTATGGCAGTGTAAAGTCAATATAATGAGACCTGTTGGCTATTATAGTGGTGTCCCCAACAACAGCATCAAAGTTCTGTAATAAGAAAATTGATATCAGTTTATGAATACTGATCAACTTGATAGGATATGAGTGAGAGAGTAAAACTGACCCCAAAATACACTTGATCGACCATGTCATTGTAAGTTCCTGCCATTTGACCATGTGAGTTTTCAAAGGGGATGAACTCATAAGGAACAGCATAGGGTAATGCTTCGATTACAGCTTTGAAGACATCAATGCAGTATCCAGTGACGGTTGTGGTGTTAGTGATTGGATCTCTTGTCACCTTCACAAACTCATTGAAACCATCCCTCTTTGGAACTAAAATTCTAAGCTTGTTGGCATTTGTGGGCATCTCCCACCCTTTGGGAACATAAGTAGATTCCCCTGGCCATAGGATAGTTCCAAGGCCGGCTCTAGAAGTAGAATATGTGCTTGTATTTGTCGAACTTAGTTTACGTACAAGTCCACTTGTAGGTGTCCAGTACCCAATCCTCCTCCAACCATTACCATTGATGTTCACAATGCGGAAAGTTGAGGATTGCAGCTTCCCCTTAGCTAGAGAGTAATTTCCAGTCAAGCCTTTGAACTCAAAGCTCGACAACTCCTGAACTAGTTTTGGACCATTTTGGGAGACTCCAACACTTTCAAGCTCGGTTATGCTGCTAGACACATTGTTGATTAGGAAGGGGAGTTGTGTTGCCCCTGCCTTTTCCGCTGCCATGGCCAGTGCCAAAGCCGCATCGTGAGCCCACAAACCAAAAACGTCCAACTGCAAGTCCACAACGTAGGGATTTTCCTGCTGGAACTTCCTTTTCCATCTGAGGGTGAAGTTTGTAAGCTCTGGTGTCCTGGGAAGGAATGTTTCGACACCCAAAACACCTTGCATTGACTCAATGGCCATGGGGTCAAGGGAAGTCAACTGGTTGGTGATCCCATCAGTCATGATCCAAACATAGCCTGCTTCCATCATGCCAATCTCTTTTGCTTTGGTGAAAAGGGAAGAGCCCAAAGAAGGAGTCATGTGGACGATGAAAACTCTAGTCTGCATTGTCATCAACTTGTAAAGCTCGTTGGCGATTTGATCATCAGTAGCGGAAGGATGGATGACACTGCGGTAGGGGACTCTGGTGTTGGACTGTTGCAGGGCGTCAATCAGATAATGAATGATTCCCTCTCCGAATTCGTTGTCTAAGTAAATGGGCACTGCTTCTCTCCACCCAAAGGCTTCAACTAGAGCACTTATGGCCCTCACTTGTGTCACGTCGCTTTGTGTAGCTCGAATGAAGTAGTCACTCCTTATGGAGTTGAGAGAAGGGCTGGTTGCAGAGAATGATATGATTGGAACACGAGCTTTCTGTCCTAGATCAATCACGAAGTTGGCCTGTGTTGAAGTATTCGGCCCAATGATGGCTTGTACTTGTACATTTTTCATCAGGTCTAGAGCTGCATTTCCATGTATATAGATGATCAGAAAGGAGGCACAACAAGTCAATTTCATATGCAGGTCTAGAGCTGCATTTTTCATCAGATCTAGAACTGTGTTTAAGCATCATCTTGAACGGTTCTCCTATGTCAATTTATTTTCAGTATTTCGATTCTCTTTGTTTCGTCCGTATACGATCACGATTGTAAAAGAGTTTGTTAAAATAGAATTTCGGTTCCTTATTTTTGTTAGTGATTCTGGTTGATTAATAATATATGATATTACCTTTTGCTAAAAAAAGAAGAAGAAGATCCTACCAAAAAATCAAATATGAACTGCCTGGATATTCTGTTGATA
This sequence comes from Erodium maritimum, assembly GCA_963921825.1. Classification (NCBI taxonomy): domain Eukaryota; kingdom Viridiplantae; phylum Streptophyta; class Magnoliopsida; order Geraniales; family Geraniaceae; genus Erodium; species Erodium maritimum. The sequence continues at coordinate 30,084,414 of OY997593.1, read as the reverse complement.
GAGATCCTACCACAAAACTATTTTAAAAAAAATGGCTAATTATTAATGATTATTAGACACCACAACCGTCTCTATCTTAGTTTAGTTTATTACTAGTTAATGAAGATGAGTCAAAAATGGGCCAAGTCAATTTTAAGACAGCTGCTATTAATTTAGTATGACGTGAACTTGTGAAGTCAAACATGAGAAGCCTTCGGGCAAGAGAAAAGCCTTATCTCTGCTTGTCAACTGTTCTGTCATATTATAACCATAAATTGGTTCAAGACACTTAAAAGGAAGCTCGTAAGAAACACCATTTATTACTTAAATATCATCATGTTCATGACTAAGTCAACCCGTCTATCCTATAAACTGGCCATAAAATAATAAATGTTGTTATGTAAAAAACTTGTTTCTTCCCTGTCACAAATTCGAGTTTGTATGTAGAAATAGCATGTTCTTAGTTTCATATAATTAGTAGGGTAAACTACACATACCTATCTTAAATTTATAGCGTTTAATTGATACATACCTTAAAATTTTTTTTTACCTAATACCTACTAAGATGTTTAGTTATATAACAAATAGTCCAAGCCGTCAGCTAAAATGACGAAAATACCCTCAACTACACTTCAGTAATTATTTAAAAAAATCATTTAAAAAATCATTTTTGTTAGGTATATATATGTACTTATTAAATCCCTTCAGTTTTATTTAAAAAATCAATTCAGTTTTATTTTTAAAAAATCATTGAGGGTATTTTCGTCATTTTAAATGATAGCTTGAGCTATTTGTTATATGACTAAACATCTTAGTATGTATCAGTTAAAAAAATTTAAAATATGTATCAATTAAACGCTATAAATTTGAGGTAAGTATTTATAATTTACCCTAATTATTATAAAAGAATGTAGAGAGATATGCATCCAAAAAGATAAGTTGATCCAAAACACCATGAAAGCATATTTATGAGATGGAAGTGAAACTCAGCATGTGATTATCATAGAGGAGCAATGACACATAACATGTTAAGAATATGCAGTGAAAGTGAAAGGGGATAATTTTAATCACGTATGCTCTATCCGTCAGCCAAATAAAATAACTTCAACCATGCATTTGGATAACTTATCATGTAGAGATATGCATCCAGAACACATATTTATGATATATAACATGTTAAGTATCTGCAGTTAAAGCATAAGCTCAAGTACCTGCAGCGGCCGCACCGACGACATCAGACCTGGAATCTCTGGGGTGGAGAAGCAGCCTGGTTGTGTAGTGAGCATGTGAGGCATAAAAGTCGGAGAGAGCCATGTTGATGCAACTCAGACCAATCTTGCCACCCAAAGTCTCAAGGTCAAGAACCACACCCACATTCACATTCACTATCATTGGGCTGCTTGTGTTCTGCGCCATTATTATGCCAAGGAAACAGAAGAAGAAGGTAGCAAGAGGGAGGGCTAGAGTTTTCTTCTTCCCCATTGTTGGAGCTTAGGACTTCTCACAAGCATGTTATGTTATGTGCATCGTAAAACAAAACCTCTATTTATAGATATAGCTATATACAATATACTTGCTGGTCAATAAATATATATATTTACGTATATGTCGACATGATTTGAAAGGTTCATCCACAAGAATACTTGCATGTAGAGACAAGGCCCTTCCCATCCCATTCAACGCTGCTGACAGAGAAGGCTTCACATAAACCATTCATATTTATTTTATACGCCATAAAACATTAAATTTAACCCAAACAAATACAAATTAAGAATAAGCAAGTCCTTCACACAAATCGAAATTAAGAACAGCACATATGATTGAATATATAAGTCAACACATGATTTCTATCTTGTCCTTGTATCAACTCAGGTTTGGTCAAAACAAAAGAGCATTTATTATTCTAGAATCAACTATTACGTGTATGGTACAAAAAATCAGAAATGACAGCAAATCTCAATTTTATCAACAAAAAAAAGTAAGTTCCACTTAGCTATCATTTTACCCCCCAAAGAATGTATTTATCTAGGTGTTATCTTCAATATAAAAATGTACGTGAGTCTTATTACAACACCACCTTTATAATAATATTCAGGAAAGACCGATAAAATTCATTCAAAATCATATTATTTTACTCAATAAAGATTACTAATAAAATTTAAATTAAGCTTTCTATTCATAAGCATGCAAACAATTAACCGATCGACAAAGAAAAAGCTTATCGGAATTTAGGGTTTTTCTCAAATTTCTCTCCTTCCTCTCAGTTCCGAAGCTATGCCGTCATCGATCTCGCCTCCCTTCCCATCCACTCTTGCCACTCCTCCAATGCAACTTAGCATGGAACCTCACCCATAGTGTCCTTCGACCCTTAGTACCTCTCGATTACCAATCCGTCACCCATCTCCAGTCCGCCCAACAAGGTGGGAACTTTGGATCCTGCCGAGGGAATACCCTAAAGCCATCTCCAAGTACTGCCATAAACTCTCTCATGAAATGGTGTACAACCAAGATAGGGATCGACCAATTGTGGCGGATTCATGCCGCCTACCTCCACACAAACAGCCTACTAAAGGCGACGAGATCGAACTTGTCCTTCATTGGCTCCCATACAATCTGACGATGGGAGATGGTACTAGGGGACCCATTAGGGCACGACCGCTGGCTCTTATCCCGCCTCATCTCTATCACTGAGGGGTTGACACCACATCTGACTCTTGGGAGAGTAGGACACCAAGCGACCAAATTGGCTTAGGGAATAAAATCTTAACCCACAGTTGCGCCCTACATCGGACCGCTGGCCCCGCTTCATTGAACCATACCCATGGACAATGATCCACCATCATGAGCGGATCCTCTCCGACCTGTTTCAAACTAACCCACACGAGAAGATTCCAACTCGATTATCGCAAGGGCCTGAAGCTCTACTTAGAATTCATGTTGCGGTAGACATTTGTTCGACTATGGATCTCCCGAGGAAAGACCGCTAGCACTCACACAATAGTAGAAGGGATGTGGACCAATGTCCCAGTCTAGTATCCTGAGACCCCATGATCATGACAACAAGGAGCCCTATTGGTACCCATCCCCACCTGGGTGGGGCACCTCTCTCACCCCTACCCACCGGGTCTCGGAGCCCCATTGGTACTTCTACTCCCCAAGATTGGATGAGTCTGATACCCCCACCCACAATAACATGAACTACACAGTCCATGCTAGGGATGTAGCGAGACACGCTGATCTGCCATGCGGGTCGCCATGAATCATCAAGGGGCTCACGGGGTTCCATTGAGGAGCCACACCCCGGCCTTCATGAATCAGAACTCTCTTGATTCCCAACCTCCTCCTTTCCTTGACATACTCTTTGACCGACAGTTACAACATAACAGGATCAGTCAAGTCGAGATGGGGAAAGCCTCATGGATATGTAGCGCCAAGCACAGTTGGAATAGGGAACCACCCCTAGTATCTCCCTGGTTTTTACCGTGTACTTAGTTATAAGATTAGTGATTCGACTGTCACCGAAAATGTATCCCATCTTGTTTAGTTCATTTCCACTTTGTACGGTCTCTGTAACCTTTCTATTTATATATTAATAAAAGTTTTGTACGTATGCTAAAAAAATAGATCGACAAAGTATCAGTTGTGACAACGAAAGTCTATAAATCTAAGTCAGAGGGAGGGCTAGGAATCAAAAGGTTAAAATTGATTAATATAGCTTTATTAGCAAAGTGGTGGTGGATATTTGCATTGGAAGAAAATTCACTTTGGAAGCAGATTATCTGTGCAAAATATGGAGAGAGCATAGAGGATTGGGATTTATCAAGCTTCACAGAACTTGGCAACACTAGCTTTATCACACACATCATAACACTAGCAAAAGATCCAAGGTTTGCTGATTTGTTTGGTACCAAAGGACTTTATTGGAGCCTGGGAAGAAGATCAAGGGTATTCTTTTGGGAAGATGTGTGGTGGGATGAGTTGAACTTTAGAACCCTCTTCCCAAGATTATATATACAAGAAAACTTAAAGAAACGGGTTATTTCTGAGCTCTGGGATGGGGATGAGTGGTAGTTGGATCTGAGAAGAGACCATAGAGGATGGGAGTTACAAGAGTGGGGAGTTCTTAGTGCAATACTAAACTCTACCACATTAACCATCAAAAGAGGACAACCGTGGTTGGAAATCAAATGAAAAGGGTTTCTCATTGCATAAATTTTACAACTTACTTGCTCACCAAGGTACCTTAATTCTTAGTTGTACTATAAATATTTGGGTTCCATGGATCCCCACAAAAATCACTGCTTTTTGATGGTTGGGCTGTTTAGAAGCCATACCATCAGGATGCTTTTTGGAGGCTAGAGGGATGGAATTCACATTTTAGCAACTGCTTTGTCCTCAATGTTCTTGGGATTTTGAAGATGGAGCACATCTACTCTTACATTTTAATAGACCTTGGAAGACACGGGGTCTCATATTGTCTTGGTGGGGTTTAAATTGGGTTTGTCCAGGTGATATTTAAAGACATTTTCAACTCTTGGGGGAGTCTAGTCCCTAGAAAACTCAAGAGAAGCTAGTGCAATATACTACAAGCAACAATCTGGCAGCTTTGGTTAGCAAGAAATGCACTTGTTTTCAGAGGAGAGGAGGAATCTGAAGAAACTATTTTTACCAAAATAATCAACAGAACATTCAGTTGGGAATGAGCTTTATTTAATCAGAGTTATCATTTTTCTTTTCATGATTAGATATCCAAACCTTGGTTGGTGACTAAAATATTATCCCTTTTAAATCTTTGGGGGGTTGAGGGCTGGGTTGGGTTGGGGAGGGTTGAGTTTTTTTGGTGAGGTCTGGTAAGGTTGTTGGTTCTGCTGTTGGTTTTTTTTTTCTTCATGTTTCTTATGTGTGTGGGTAGCTAGTTTTTTCTAGGGCCCCTTTGGTGTGTGTGTAGTGACTGTTTTAGGTTTTGGAGTGGAGTTTTTTTCTTTTGTCTTTGCCTCTTCAGGTCGTCTTTTTCCTGAAGCTGCATTTTGTCTTAAGCTTTTTAGCAAGATCATACTTCAACAGGCTGTAGGTTTTTGATTACTGCATATCTCATGAGATCCATCAGGTTACTTGAAACGCAAGCATCAGAGTAAAATTCAAGAAAGCACAAGTACAATTTTCTCAAGAACAACTACAAACAACATTCAACAAAGGAAATGTGTTGAGGCATCACTTGGATTGCAAACATCAGAGTAAAAATTCAAGGAAACACAACTTCAGATTTGCTCAGGACCAACTGGATTCCAGTAAGCAAAGGGTATGAGGCAATTTGTTCTCTTATGAAGCAAGCATTGTGTATTAGGAAACACTAAAATGTTAAAGAAGCATAACCAACATCAACAACATTTCATCACTGTCACAACAACTTGCAATTCCCTTGGAACTCAAGTCACGCCTTAGAATTGATGTAATATCAGGCATCAATTGTGATTTTTTTTTAGTATGTACAACCTCAATTTTAGGGATGAGTCTCTTTCATGTGGGCAATGTTTCACACAAGCTTTGGGATTTTGGTTGTAACATTTTATCACTGCATTTTGTAGTTAGGTTGCTCTTCTGTATCCCTTTTCTACCTCAGAAGATGATCAATTTAAAAACAAATCGCTGATAAAAAAATAAATTGTGATAACAAAATCTCCTTTTACTGATAGAAAAAATACTATGACAACGGTCGTCTACTATATCAAAATATATGAATTGGTTTTAACCGTTTATTGTGCTAATTAATATAGTCAAACGAATCAAATTAATTATTGACCGATTTCAACCCCAATTACCAACCATATTACAAATATTTGCAATTACAAATTGTAGACGGTCTTTGTTTACACAAACTAACAGGAAACCTTTTTTTTTCATTTGTTATAAATTATTCAAATTTGAATGCAGGTTGTCCAAATTGTCTCTGAATATTTTTCAAACACCATCCTATTTGTTTGTGTTCTGCAAAAACTAACGGTTAATATATAAGGGTAAACACATCGGACATTTTGAATAATTCATGTTCAATTGGATGGGGTTATACTTATCCCGCAAATTAACATAAAACTCCGTTCATTTGTAGTTCATGAAAATGTATGATGCGCTGTAAGAACCACTCCCGGTCAACGCCAGTCAAATCTGCGAAAAACAGGAAAATTTAAAAAATTTAAGCAGACACTTAAATGAACCCAAATATGACCCCGAGGGTCATACCGGACATAATTTGACCCCGATATCGACCAAAGGGAGTTCCGGGGGACTCAGGGCAACTTTCTGATAAGTTTGGGAAATGTTGACTTTTCGCTGGAAAAGTCAAACCGAGCGACGTTTTGGTCCATTCGAGTACCGTTTTGGGTCCAAAAAGCTTAGCCGTCGTCGCAGCGGTCTTAGTTGAGCCGTTTCCTTGTAGCCTATGAAGTTTCGTAATTTCTTGGAAAAAGTGCCCGTTCGAGGCCCGAAACGTCCGAATTTCGCGAATCTGATTGGAAAATATCTAGTAGATACTTTCCTAAAAAGGTGTGGGACCCACCTTGCCACTTGTCAAACAAGTGGTGGTGTTAGGTTTTGGGACAAGACAAGACTTTGATGGTTAGTTTTGCTTTTTAAAGTGTTAGTTTTTTAATAAAACAAAAGGGAAATAAGATGATACACGTCCATTTCAAAAAACGAAGAAGAAAAGGGTAGGTTTTAGAGAGAGAAAATGAGTTAGGAGAAAAGGAGAGAAAAGAGAAGAGGCTTGGGGAATTTGTGACGTTTCTCGATCATCCGACCGGTGGATCGTCTCAACGATAGAAGAAGTTCACACCGTCATTCTCTACGGTGATCACCTAACCGATTTTCGTTTTGGAAAGTTCGAATTTTAGGGTTTGAGTTTAAACGATTCAAATATGGTTGAGTTTTGTTTAAGTTTGGTTTAAGTTTGGTTTAAAGATGATTGGTTGAGGTTTGGAGTTCGTTAGGAACGTTTTGGGGCGAAAAGAGAATTTTTCCCATTGTGGCCATGTGGGGCCCACGTGCCCGGGTATCGGGTTTTTGTGTTTGGGTGGTTTAGAACGTTCCCCGGATCATTAATCCACAACCGGATCGAAATTTAGAATTAAATTGCAAAAGTTGCATTTATTGGGTTTAGAAACTTTAAACGCTAATTAATTGACTCGGAAGTCGGAATTCGATTCCGTCGAGTGCCTTGGGACCCTTGAATTATTCTAAGACCGTAGAAACGAAAACGGGAATTTTTGGAGCCCCGGAAGGGCATTTACAAAACCCGGGCAGATTCGCCATGTCGGGCGAATCGGGCTTTTTCGGGTACAATATCGACAATGTCGAGTAATTGGGGAGTTTGGGAGTGATCGACATTGTCGGGGTTACTTTTGGGCGTCGGGTTTATTAAAATTCAGCATTATGTCTGCAAGCTTAAAAGCGTTTAAAATTGTGTTCTTTTAGATCGTGCTGCGGACCGGGGCCAAGGAAAGCTAGGCGAGTGACGGAGATCACGTCGGGGCTTATTTGGGCACTTTTGGAGAACACGCACGAGGTAGGGAAAAGTAGCCGGATCTCGGCCCTGACTAGGGAAAGTTAACAGTAGAAATGCATGTGACACTGGGGTGTCGTGGGTTAAGTGGGTTATCGAATATTAGAAAGGCATGATACGGGAACGTAGCGAATATTGGAAATGCATGTGACACTTAGTAGTGTCGTAGGAGTAGAGAACTTAGCGTTATTAGAATTACTGGAGGCATATGACCATGCCCGGAGGTTGATTGAGAAACTGTTGATATTAGGATTGTTGGAGGCATTGGTTATGCCGGAGGTTGATTGTGTTTTTTTGTATCTTGGGTGGCCATGAGAGTCCGTGTTATGCTGTTGTGTCTTGGGTGGCCATGAGAGCCCGTGTTTTACTGTTGGTGTCTTGGGAGGCCATGAGTGCCTGTGGGGTTGTTGAACCCGTGTCTTTACCGTTGGTGTGTCTTGGGAGGCCATGAGTGCCCGTGGGGTTGTTGAACCCGTGTCTTTACTATTGGTGTGTCTTGGGTGGCCATGAGTGCCCGTGGGGTTGTTGAGCCCGTGAGTTATGGTTGGTGTGTCTTGGGAGGCCATGAGTGCCCGTGGGGTTGTTGAGCCCGTGAGTTATGGTTGGTGTGTCTTGGGAGGCCGTGAGTGCCTGTGGGGTTGTTGAGCCCGTGAGTTATGGTTGGTGTGTCTTGGGAGGCCGTGAGTGCCCGTGGGGTTGTTGAGCCCGTGAGTTATGGTTGGTGTGTCTTGGGAGGCCGTGAGTGCCTGTGGGGTTGCTGAGCCCGTGAGTTATGGTTGGTGTGTCTTGGGAGGCCGTGAGTGCCCGTGGGGTTGTTGAGCCCGTGAGTTATGGTTGGTGTGTCTTGGGAGGCCGTGAGTTCCCGTGGGGTTGCTGAGCCCGTGAGTTATGATTGGTGTGTCTTGGGAGGCCGTGAGTGCCCGTGGGGTTGTTGAGCCCGTGAGTTATGGTTGGTGTGTCTTGGGAGGCCGTGAGTGCCCGTGGGGTTGTTGAGCCCGTGAGTTATGGTTGGTGTGTCTTGGGTGGCCATGAGTGCCTGTGGAGTATTGAACCGGTCTTGTTGCTGTTTGTTGAACCTTGCTTGTGATTGTGATTGTGTTTGCCCGAGGTTAGTGACCCGACTTCGTGTCGGGAAGTGGTGTGGAATTTGGCTGGCTTACCTGACAGGGATCGGTAAGTTGTGAGCGTCCTTTGACTGGCCTGACCGAGTTCGAGTCTCGGGAGGTTGTGAGCATTTGTAGGCGATGAGAGGGCAGCTCCCCTTCCGACTAGCTATCGGAAAAGCAGCGCTGTATATATCGCCAACAGGTCGACCGCCTGGAGCCTGACAGGGATCGGCAAAGCGCGTGGGGCAGGCTCGAGCCCAGCCGGTTAGCAACCGGCACTGAGCAGCTGACAGGAATGCGATCCTTTTTTATCTTGTCTGGTATGCGATCCTTTGTGATCTTGTTTGGTGTGCGATCCTTTGTGATCTTGGGTGTTGCGTGGTTGTCTGTCGTGTCTTTGGAGGAGGTCGTCAATCGTTGTGTCGGGTCTACATCCCGTGTTACTGTTGAGTCGGTTGAGGAAAGTATCAGTGTGTGGGTGTCAGTCGGGTTACTTGAGTTTGGGGACAGTGATCCTTGGTGTTGAGTTGGTTGTTGGTGTTACCGGCATTGTCTGCTAAGTATGCCGTAGTCAGTTTGTTATCCGTGGTGGTGAGCGAACGCTCACCCCTAGCTGCTTTTTCTACAGGTACTGATCACAGGTTGGACTAGGTGAGCTTCTGAAGCTTGAAGAGCTAGGAGCGGGATTCTGGGTTTACTTTGAGTCTAGCGACGTGTACCTTGCTTTTTGTCCAATTGTTGGGACGTACCTTTAAGTTGTAAATGATTAAATGATTATTTTTTATGAACAAATGACGATTTTAAAGTGATTTATGTAAAAGGTTTCAAAATGTTTTATTGTTTCAAAACGTTCGCGTCCCGAGTTCGGTTTACTGAAATTGGGGCGTGACATGCGCAGTTCATAGAATTATCCCTACAAAATTTATCAACTATATATCATACTAAGTTTCTTGACAACTTTGATGATCGGACTCATTTTGAAAGCTTAGAACTTGCTCTCATACTGTCATGGTTTAAACACCTGCGGATTGGTTGTATTTTGATTGTGTTTCTCCTCTTTTACCTCAAAAGAGGTTATAAATTAAAATTGTTTGGCTGATAAAAAAAACTATATATCATACTTCTCTTACCAAATAAAAAGTTACTTGACAAAATTTACATAAAAATTGCAAAAACTAACATGATTCTTGTAACCGTAGAACTTATTATGATTCTTAATTAAACCTACCTAAAATTAAGTCTTAAATAAATTAAATGAAAAGCATTGTGTATATGTTTATGTAAAGGAGACATGATACATTTTCAATCATTTGGCTTAAAACATCAAAGAGCTTTATAGGTTTATTCAGCGCCAAGCGGGAAGATGACCAGAACAAGACATTGATCTTTTCTGGCAAAGTTTATGGGAATGTGAAATTCCTCTTCAGGTAAAAAATTTCATTTGGCAGGTGGTGTCTTACGCTCTTCCGAAAAAGAAGAATCTAAATCACTGGAAGTACCTCTCTCTAAAAACATCGTTGTCCCCTCTCTCTAACAAATCCTACCCTCGTTTTCCTTTGCCGCCGCCTACGACGGCGGCCTCGTTGATTCGGCCACTGAGGTCACCGTCGTTTCGTGCTTCTCCCCCTTCCTCTCCTTCCCCCAACCTTCTACTCCCTTTGTCCGCTCCTTTCTTTCCCTCCAGCGTGGCTGTGCCGTTTTAGCTTCTCTTCATATTCGGCGTTCTCGGCCCAGATCTGACCGTGGGACACGCTTCCCCTCCTTCACCGTTGGGGGTCGTCATAGATCAGGCTCGAATCGCTGATTTGGTGGAAGTTTCATCGCTTGAGCGTTCTCCGTCTTCTTCTCCGACGTTGTTTCGTGGTTAGTTTCCTATTTCACGCCGTCGCCGGGCTCTTATTCTGGTCGTGGGACGCGCTTCCCCACTGTCTCGGTTGGGGACCGTCGTGGTTCAGGCATGACCTTGCTGCTTGAGTGGACGACTTTGCTGCTTTGTCTTTTCTGGTTGTAGATCTGGCCTCTTTGAAGGGGTCAGATCTATAACTCCAATGCTTCGTCACCTCGAGGACTTTCCTCTGTCTACTGCCGCTCTCTGGGTCCGGATCAGGAACCATCTTATCCCTTGACACTTCTCTTGGTGCTGGCCGGAGCTGGGCTGTTTCGTAGTCTGAGTGCGAGGTTGGGTGGTTCCTTGGCTAAGGTATGAGGTAAGGTTTTATGGGTCTCTACTCTGCCCGTGTTTGGTTCTTCCTCTCCTCCACCTCCTTCTTTATCTATCTTTGTGGGCTTCATGTGTTCCCGACCACATCAGTGGCTCGGGCTCGCCGGATATTTGGTGCTGGCCAACGGCGAGAGTTTTGAGCATTCAATATTGTTTTGAAGCCCCTAGTTATAGTAGATTTGTTGTTTGGAACCTGGTGGGTTTCCGTCGGTTCTGCCTCCGCCGTGCGTGGTGTTGGCTATCGACATTGATAGGGCTAGCCTTATTGAGCAGGGAGTTGGGGAGATCCAAACTTGTGTTTGAGTTTTTTCTTTTCTGGGTGTGGTTAGGAACTGCTGAAGTTTTCAATCATGTGCTTAAAGGTTCCCATATTTGGGTATGTTAGACCTCATATTCAATTTTTCTTCATGGGAGTTAAATTTATGATATTAGACAATCATTTGGTAGCTCCTTCACTAGTTTTTTTGTTGGTGTATAGTTGGTTGTATTTTGTTGTTTAGGTTGCAGTTAGGTTGTAGCCTCACTCTGTAAAGGTTTGTTGGTTGAGGTTCCAACATGGAATGCTCTTAATTTGTATCACCTTCACCCTTAATCTCTACTTTAAAGATTCAGTTTTAATATATGTCTTGCTGATAAAAAAAAAAGAATCTGAATAACCGCCACATCCAAGTGGGGATAGAGTGCGACGTGTGTGGGCTAGCGGAAATAGAGTAACATATTTTTTCCATTGTCAATGTCACGCCCCAAATCCGGTTCTTGCCCGGACTCGAGGCATGACTAGTAAAATATAAATAAAGGAGATAACAAATTAAATCAAGTTCCGGAAAACTCCAATAAACAACTCGAATCCACAAAATGTAGTTCAAAACATAATAACCCTCTAGGGGTGTAATAATAATCCTCCACAGTTTGGTTCAAAACATAAAAGTGTAAAGTACGAAGTCTCTATCATGTACCCACACCGAGAAGCGCCCAAGCTTCTACTCCTCAATCAAGCCTGTAGACACAACAGTAAACCATAGGGGTGAGCTCACGCTCAGTAGGGAAAACGCATAACATCGTGAACCTTAAACTCAAAGAATCAACGGCAATGCCCACAAGATCCATAATTCACCAACACAGTTCACAAGGTAGTTCATAACATTACAGAAAACTCATTGGTAAAGTTAACATATAGCTCTTAACAATCATAGACAATAGATAGACCAATCAATGTCGTGGCACATGAAGTCACCACCCTCCGATCCACATCTTATGTGTCCTTTCGGATTTTCCCTCACGTCCAGAGGAGACGCATATCATTGAGACTATCGGAAACACCCTTCAGGGCACATATCGTCGGAAGTCTCAGAAACGTCTCCAAGGGATTTTACATCCTCGGGAGCCCAGGGCCATACTCCCATAGGAAGCGCACACGTGGGCAATTTAATGATAAGTAGTTAATAATTGAATAACACACTCAACTGAAATAAGAAGTAATACAAGCTCAACAATCACCAATCCAAGTCCACACATGGCTCAACCATCACCAATTCACCACAACACATATTACACGAATCACGCAACCATAGCACACCAAATACACAATCCCAACTTACCGTTCACTTACCAGTTTCGAACCACCGGGGCATCGATCACCTGATTGCACCGCTCAGTACAACCAGTCATACTCGATGCTCCAAACAACCAATCAAGTAAAACAAGTAATCATTCGAATACAATCAACGAGCAAGTACGAGTGTAATCAACTAAATCATAAAGCCTTCCAAAAGAGCATTCAAGCATGCAATTCCACTAGTTTCATTAGACTCTTTAGCCTATCCACTAAGCAACCAACAACCAAGCATGTGATCCTAGCACGCAACTAATCCGGGGGCTTTGCCAAGGCTCCTCTACCAGACAATCATATCCCAAGTATTGAAAGCGAAGTACACTAGTGATTGGCATCCTAATCGGTCACCACTAGACTTTCCGGTTATTAGAAATTGAAAGACGATTATACTAGTTATTCGCATCCTATATGCATTTCTAGGACCTTTTCCAATTTTATTAACCTAGCATGCATACTAAACATCGTAAACGAGAGGTTAAGGCTTTCCCTACCTCAAGGTCCTCCTCTTCAACGCTTTGATGAAGCCCGGTGATCACCACTTCGCTCTTCCTTCGGGTCCCGGCATGATCCTTGCTCCTCTAGCTCGATCCCCAAAGTCTTGGACACAAAGAAACGCTAATTAGGCTCCACTTAAACAGCAAGAAAGACCCCCAAAACTCTTCCAAAGTTCAGCTCAAAACCAAGATGCAAAACCCTCAAGAAACTCTCACCCTGGTCGGTCACGGATCTGGTCACGGAGTCGTGACGAGTGCCATCACGGACTCCCTCACGGAGCCGTGACGTCGCCCGTCACGGGATCCGTCACGGATCCGTGGCGCACCAGGGCAGTTTCGCTCTTCTTCAACCTCCAGCTCCAAAACTCCGAAAAACCACCTTCAAACCCAGAAATTTACCCTTTCCAACCCCCAAAACAGTCCAAATCCTTCAATATTCCTTTAACCATGGTAGGAATCAACACACAAACAAGTTTCCAATGATTCATCAAATCAAACCCACTTCAAAAACTCCAACAACTATTGATTTCTCAACAAAAACTTAACCAAGCTCTTCATCAACACCATCTCCCATCATTTCTACTCAAACCCAACATCATCTAGCAACTTTCACCCAAAACCCATGAAAATAGATGAAGAGAAATGAGGATTAGAGAGTTTCATTACCTCTAGGATGTGGAGATGAAGAAGATGCTAGTGCTTTTGAGGGTGGATGTCTAGAGGAAGACTCTAAATGGCTCATTCTTCTTTGATTTTCCTTCAAGCTTCCATGAGAGCCCTTCTCCTTTGCTCCTCCTCTCAATTTCGGCTACACTCACAAAAATGAGTTGAAATTGATTCTCCAATCCAATATAATACCTAGATGTAGTAAATGACCAAAAGCCCTTGAGCTAGAAACCCATGTAGAAGCTTTTGGGAGGGTAAAATGGTCAAGGACTACTCACTTTTCCCTCCTTCAACCACAAAGAGACATGTGTCCACCTAGGTCATTTAAATTTCCAAAATAATTTCCAGCACTTTTAAAATTGAAGCTTTAGTCGATATAAAGTCTCGTTTTGACCAAAATTGACTTTATCCAATATTATACTCAAACGAAAGGGTTTTCTCCCCTGAAGCCAACCGTGATAATGGCTACTTCGTTTGGTTTCCGGAAAAGTCCCGAGTGACTTCCGGAGTCACCGGTTCGACCGGAGCGGGTCTTACAGTCAAAGTGCATGTTCCATCTGATTTACGTTCACAAATTTACCTTTTTTTATACGTCGATTTTAAGTCTTTGTAAAAAAATGGTTGGGAAGTTTTAGATGTGCAGGTTCTGAAGTTAGTACTGGTTCTTTGTTGGGAGATCTGGAAGTCAAGAAACTTGCGCTTATGGGAAGGAAAGATTATAAACGACTCATGTACCGTGCAAGTAGTGGTATATCATTTGAGAGAGTGGACTATAACAAAAAAACATTCACAAGAAAGGTCGACATCAAATAGATTAGGACGATTGAGTTGGTCAAAACTAGGAAGAGACATTTACAAATTCAACGTGTACGACGCCATTTTAAATAGAATGACAGGGGAGAGTTCTTATTTGTAGAAATGACGATGAGGAGATCAAGGATTCAAAGGCTTTCTATTGGCCCCATTATTCAGACCCAAAGTTGGTTGAACTCTTTTGCTTAAAGGAGGCGTTAAAGTGGGCTAAGGGAAACGAGTAGTTTTCGGGGATCATAGAAACGGGGTTAAAGTGGCCCGTTTTTATTTAACATCAATTTAGGTTAAATAAAAATTTATTTTGATTTTGGATTATAAATTAGTATTATTATTCGGGTAAATTACAAATACTTACCCCAAACTTGTAGCATTTAACTAATACCTACCCTAAATTTTTTTAACTGATACTTACTCAGATGTTTAGTTATATAACAAATAGCCCAAGCTGTCAACTAAAATGACGAAAATGCCCTTAGTGATTTTAAAATATATATTTTTAAAATAAAACTGAAGTGATTTAATAAGTATATATATATATATATATATATAGAGGGAAGCTTTCAGGTACGCACCACTCTTAGGATACAAATATGCGAACATCATGTAAATCTGCGGAAGAAAAATGTAATTACATTTTATTTTAGAGATATTATATTTTGTTTATGTAAATAAAAAATAGGATAGTCTAACGTAAATGTAAATCTATATAAATAATTTGTAATTACATTTTATTTCCACAGATTTACATGGTTCGCACCGTTTGTATTTTAAGGAAATTTGTACCTGAAAGCTATCCTATATATATATATATAACAAAAGTGATTTTTAAATAATTTTTCAAAATAATTAGTGAAGTGTAGTTGAGGGTATTTCATCATTTTAGCTGACGGCTTGAGTTATTTTTTATATAACTAAACATCTGAGTAGGTATTAGTTAAAACAAACTTTAGAGTACGTATAGTTAAACGCTACAAGTTTATGGTAGGTATTTGTAATTTACCCTTACTATTCTTTTATCAGCAAAACACTATCGTAAATATCACTCTTTTTAGATATTAAAAATAATTATACATTTTTTTTAGTAAAATGATATTCCATTCCATTAAAAGAGTCAATACATGTTTAAAACTCCAGTTGGGGTAAATAGAGAAACCCTGTAACTACTGTCACGTCATAGACGTGTTGGTAATGTGCCATACCGAAGACTAAAAGTGACAACCAAACAGAAATAACTAGAATAAAAGAGAAACAGACAACCAAACCTAATAACGATAAACTAAAAACCAGGGTAATGCAAATCCATCGACGATCACTGCTCAAGGTGGGGTCTGGATACCGCTAGGTCACCCGAGGGTGACGCTCTACCTCGTTGATGCAACCGAACCTGTGACCGTCAGTGGGGAAAGGTTGATGGGCCACCCCTAGAGACTCCTTTCTGCCTCCGGGGCCAGGCCTGGGGACTCATGTGAATCGGCGAGGCTGGTACCCATCCATCGCATGTCCTGATATTCGCTTACCCCCTAATCCCCCACAGCCTGCTGATGTAGACATTATATCCCAAAAGTGGGTCTGGGAGCTGCAGCAAGACGAGCTCCAATTGGTGCCCGACCTCTATGCCCGAGCCCTCCCACGTGTCCCGGAACCATAGCTAGTGGGGCAAACATCGGCTGAACGCATGCCAAATTCCTTCGGGTATGTTGATGAACACGGCACCCCAATGGATCCAATGCCCGCAGAGGGCCAGGCCCCAAGTTAGGTAACGGCTCCAAATGTACACTGTCACCCAATCCATGACACAACCCAAACTTAGGTAAAGGATCTAAGGACAAAGATGATCGGACGACCCCCAGACCTAGCAACTCCGCGCCACCATGGCCCCGCGGCCCTGGATGCCCTTGATAAGGCCGAGGGCCTACCACCTGCCCCGTCTAGATATTCCATGCCGGGTCATAGTACGCCAGGGGCTCCACCAGAAGGGGTCGTCGATAGCCACCCGCGCCCTGTCCCTAGACACCAGCCAAAGAGTCCGGCTAACTAGAGGACCGAGACCCCCCACCGGGACATAGGCCCGATGAGAACGATATACCCGGGTGGTCGAAGAGAACTAGCCAGACGATTGGACAGGATTCCCGGACCATCCCCGCACCAACCCTAGGGCGAACCGGGGATCGAAAAAGCCCGCCTAATGGCCAGACTGACGTTGTACCCATCGACGACCCAGAGCAAGGTCATGGGTCACAACATTATTGAATCGTGGTCGTTGGGTGCGAGAAGGACCACCAGTACCAGGGGTAGGCTCCCATGGCTAGGGTTAGGTCTCGATAGAAGCGAGGAGGGGAGGTCTCGACCGAAGCGAGTAGAGTTTTTTTTAATAATTATAAGTTTTTAATTACATGTCTCAAATCATTAGTGTCGAATATGCTTTTCTTTTATTATATATAGACTTACTATCCACTATCCACTATATAGTTTAATACAAATTAGGGACTAATTATAATTATTAAATCGAGATAATTGAAGGGCTAAGATCAAAGTGGCAACAAGTTGTAAATATGGCACAAAATGATATTATTTATGTAGTTTCACATATTTAAAGGATATTAACGTCATTTTATCATCTCATTTTATCAAACCCTACTCTATAGTTTACACCTCATTTGCATCTTTCTCTTTAAACTCAGACCCTATCTCGCCTAAACCGCCCCCATCTCCTTCGTTGCCGTTGCTACTAGAGACCTGTATAAGGAAGACATGTAAGCCCGATCCCCCATCTCTTTCTCTCTATATCCTGATCCTCGCGGCGGCAAGGATCCCACGATTTGAATAACATGTAAGCTTGTAAGAACCACTCCCGGTCAACGCCAGTCAAATCTGCGAAAAACAGGAAAATTTAAACATTTTAAGCAGACACTTAATTAAACCTAAGATTGACCCCGAGGGTCATACCGGACTTAAGTTGAACCCGATATCGACCAAAGTGAGTTCCGGGGGACTCAGGGCAACTTTCTGATCAATTTGGGAAAAGTTGACTTTTCGTTGGAAAAGTCAACCGAACGACGTTTTGGCCCATTCGAGGACCGTTTTGGATCCAAAAAGCTTAGCCGTCATCGCAACGGTCTTAGTTGAGCCGTTTCCTTGTAGCCCGTCAAGTTTCGTAATTTCTTGGAAAAAGTGCTCGTTCGAGGCCCGAAAGGTCCGAATTTCGCGAATCTGATTGGAAAATATCTAGAAGATATTTTCCAAAAGGTGTGGGACCCACTTGCCACATGTCACCAATGGGGTGGTGTTAGGTTTATTGGACAAGACAAGAGAAGACTACTTTTAGTGTTAGTTTTGTAATTAAGTATTAGTTTGATTTTTAAAAACAAAAAAAAAGGGAAAGGAATTGGATGGTTCGGCCATTTCAATCAAAAAAGAGAAAAAGGGGTGTTTTTAGAGAAAGAAAAGAAGAGAGAAGGAAGAGAGAAAAAGAGAAGAGGTTGGGGAAGTTGTGACGTTTCTCGTTCATCCAACCCTTGGATCGTCTCAAAGCTAGGAGAATCGAACTCCCCTCGACATTCTCTACGGTGAGCAACTATCCGATCTTCGTTTTGGTTAATTTCAAAAGTTAGGGTTTGGTTAAAATGATTAGTTTATGGTGGAAATGAGGTGTGGGGATTGTTGGAGACGTTTTGGGAGTGAAGAGGGACGTTTCCGGTGACCGGGAGCTCGGGGGGAGCTCCGGCCACCATGTGGGGTGGCTGGCCGGAGCTAGGGCCGGCCACCACCATGGTGGACCGGGCCCCTTTGAGCCCTAGCCACCCACGGCCAAGTTGGTCCGGGTGGGGCCCACGTGCTCGGGTTTTAGGGTTTCGTGTTCGGGTGGTTTAGAACGTTCCCCGGGTCATTAATGTACAACCGGATCGAAATTTGGATTTAAATTGTGAAAGTTGTACTTGACGGGTTTAGAAACTTGAAACGCTAATTAAATTACTCGGAAGTCGGAATTCGATACCGTCGAGTGCCTAGGAACCCTTGAATTATTCTAAGACCGTAGAAACGAAAACGGAATTTTCGGAGCCCTGGAAGGGCGTTTTCAAAACCCGGGCAGATTCGCCATGTCGGGAGAATCGGGCCTTTCCGGGTCCAATATCGACAATGTCGAGTAATTGGGGAGTTTGGGAGTGATCGACATTGTTGGGGTTACTTTTGGGCGTCAGGTTTATTAAAATTCAGTTTATGCCTGCAAGCTTAAAAGCGTTTAAAATTGTGTTCTTGTTAGATCGTGCCGCTGACAGAGGAAAGGGAAGGCTAGGCGAGTGACCGAGATCACGCCGGAGCTTAATTGTGCGTTTTTGGAGAAAGCATACGAGGTATGGAAAAGTAGCCGGATCTCGGCCCTGACTAGGGAAAGTTAATAGTAGAATTGCATGTGACACCGGGGTGTCGTGGGTTAAGTAGGTTTATTGAATATTAGAAAGGCAGGCGACATCGGGTAGTGTCATATGATACGGGAACATATTGAATATTAGAAATGAATGTGACACTTAGTAGTGTCGTAGGAGCAGTGAACTTATCGTTGTTAGAATTACTGGAGGCATATGACCATGCCCGGAGGTTGATTGCGAACTTATCGATATTAGGAGGAATGGAGGCATATGATGCCCGGAGGCTGATTGTGAAACTGTTGATATTAGAACTGCTGGAGGCATTGGTTATGCCCGGAGGTTGATTGTGTAATTTGTATCTTGGGTGGCCATGAGAGCCTGTACTTTACTGTTGTGTCTTGGGTGGCCATGAGAGCCCATGCTTTACTGTTGTGTCTTGGGTGGCCATGAGAGCCCGTGAGTTACTGTTAGTGTGTCTTGGGGAGGCCGTGAGTGCTTGTGGGGTTGTTGAGCCCGTGAGTTACTGTTGGTGTGTCTTGGGAGGTCGTGAGTGCCCGTGGGGTTGTTGAGCCCGTGAGTTACTGTTGGTGTGTCTTGGGAGGCCGTGAGTGCCCGTGGGGTTGTTGAGCTCGTGAGTTACTGTTGGTGTGTCTTGGGAGGCCGTGAGTGCCCGTGGGGTTGTTGAGCCCGTGAGTTACTGTTGGTGTGTCTTGGGAGGCCGTGAGTGCCCGTGGGGTTGTTGAGTCCGTGTTTTACTGTTGGTGTCTTGGGTGGCCATGAGTACCTGTGGAGTGTTGAACCTGTGTTGTTGCTGTTTGTTGAACTTTGCTTGTGATTGTGATTGTGGTTACCTGAGGTTGGAAACCCGACTTTGTGTCGGGGAAGCTGCGTGGTGTGGCTAGCCTCTTGACTGGGATCGGGGGAAGCGGAGAGGTTGTGGGCTAGCCTCCCGGTTGTGTGTCGGGAGAAGTTTCGTGGTTTGCGCGGGTGTGGCTAGTCACCCGACTGAGATCGGGGGTAGGGGAGAGGTTGTGGGCTATCCTTACGACTGAGATCGGGAGAAGTTGCGCGGCAGGTCGACCGCCTGACCTGACAGGGATCGGTAAAGGGCGAGAGACAGATGGGGTTACTGAGCAGCTGGCGTGCGATCCTTTGTGATCTTGTTTGGTGTGCGATCCTTTGTGATCTTGCGTGTTGCGTGGTTGTCTGTCGTGTCTTTGGAGGAGGTCGTCAATCATTGAGTCGGGTCTACTTTACGTGTCCGAGTGTTGAGTCGGTTGAGGAAAGTATCAGTGTGTGTGTGTCAGTCGGGTTACTTGAGTTTGGGGATAGTGATCCCCAGTGTTGAGTTGGTTGTTGGAGTTACCGGCATTGTCTGCTAAGTATGCCGTAGTCAGTCTGTTATCCGTGGTGGTGAGCGAACGCTCACCCCTAGCTGCTTTTCCTACGGGTACCGATCGCAGGTTGGACTAGGTGAGCTCCCGAAGCTTGAAGAGCTAGGAGCGGGATTCTGGGTTTATTGTTGAGTCTAGCGACGTATACCATGCTTTTGTCCACTTGTTGGGACGTATTTTGAGTTGTAAATATCATTTTGATGAACAAATGGTGATTTTAAAGTGATTTATGTAAGAGGTTTCAAATTGTTTTATTGTTTTAAACGTTCGCGTCCCGAGTTCGGTTTTATTGAAATTGGGGCGTGACAAAGCTTCTTTCGATCCCTTTCAATTTCCATCGTATCTCCCTGGACTGAGCCTCATGTTCCCCGATCGTGTTCTCTGTCAGATTGTTGGAGGTCGTCCTCCCAACCGTGATGAACAGAAGCGTGTGATTGGTGATAAAGATCTCATCCATGGCTCCCTAAGGTTGATTTTTAAATTTGTGATCTTTTCATTTGGTACTAGTTTCATATTTCAGTATGAGAAATCCCAACAAAACTCTTTTTTTGGATCCAAACAGGTCGTGTATACCTGAAACAAGTTGATGCGGTGATCTGCGTAATCCCGTCTAAGTAGGTCCTGGACATGGATCCCCTAATACGAGCCATCCAACGAGCTGGGTATGCTCGATTTTATGTTCCCGGGTGCATCAAGGTGCTCGATTTTATTTTAGGTTTAGTAATTTTAGGTGCTTCGGGGTTAATATGACTCACTTACTGAATCCTATTAACATGTTCTATAATCTATACGATGCAAGTTATGGTTTTGTTGGCTAATTTTACTTGATCTTGTTAAAATCTGGTCTTGGTTCATCCAATCTTTAAGATATGTGGAACGAGAATGGTTGAAGTTGATTGTCTGTCATACATGTATGAAACACTAGCTGCTGCCAGGAAGTGAAACACCATTAATGGGTTTTGTTCAGATCAGTAATGTACGAAGATTTGGTGAATTGGGTAAGAAGTTTTGATTTTTTTAATGTTTTTTCTTTTAGTTAAATATGTGTAATTTCTAATTTATGTGATTCACCGGTAATATTGGTAAATCATTTTTGTGAATGAAACACCATTTTGTTTTTCAGGGAACTATCAATTGAAACATGAGATGTAGCAAGATGAAACAATGAGTTCTATCAAATGAAACGCGAGATATAACAAGATGAAACAATGAGTTGTGTCAAATAAAATACGGATTTAGCGAGATGAAACAATGAATTCTGCCAAATGAAATAATGAATTCAAACGAATGAAAATATAGCAAGATGAAACACTGAGTTGTGTCAAATAAAATACGGGTTTAGCGAGATGAAATAATGAATTATGTCAAATGAAATAATGAGTTTAAACGAATGAATGTTGAAGTATAAACCCACATCGGGAAAATGTAAGGATAAAATGCTACTTATAAAGGCTAGGGCCACACCTAACTGACAAGGTTGGCCTTTTAGTTGTGGAAGCCCGACCCGATATAAGTAGCCCGTTTTAAACAAAATTAACATGGTATCAGAGCTAGTTCGGTCTACGGCCTGTTTGTTGCCTCCACCTTGTGGTCTCTGGACCATATGCAGATGTCTAGTCTTGTTATGACCCACGTGTAGATGTCCAGTCCTACACGTGAGGGGGAGTGTTGAAGTATAAACCCACATCGGGAGAATATAAGGATAAAATGCTACATATAAAGGCTAGGGCCACACCCAACTAACAAGGATGACCTTTTAGTTGTGGAAGCCCGACCCGATATAAGTAGCCCGTTTAAAACAAAATTTACAATGAAAATGATCATCAAATGATACATTCCATTTAACTAAATAAAACAGTGAGTTGTGTCAAATGAAACATTGGATCCAACGAGATGACACATCGAGTTGAAACAAAACGAAACACCAAATTCTAGTAAATAAAACATTATACTCAAAACTATAAGTCAGTTCCAAATCAAGTGCGACAAATGAAACATCATATTCATTCAAATAAAACAACACATAATGAAAAACTCATATTAAATTAAAGCCTTTGATTCAACAAAATGAAAGTTTATCAAAACCAAATATGAAACAAGGAGATGAAACATTTGTTTCAGATTTGAAAACATCAGATGAAACATTTAGTTCATCCAAATGAAACAGTTAATTCGCTATAGTAATGCTACAATAATTGTACGGTAAAAAAATCAGAATTTTTATTCCCATTTAAAATGTCTCAAATGCATTTGAAATTTTATTTATTTACATGTATGCCATTATTCAGATGATTAATCTCATTCATCCATTTATTCTAATCCTATGGCTATAATTAGTCCCTAGTTTGTATTAGATCATTGGTTTTTAGTAGATTGTGTCCCTATATATATAGAGTTGGTATCAGGTACAAACCACCCCTTATTGTGCGTCCTACGAACTCACGAGAGCCATTGGATGCGTTCTGATCGATGGCTCAGATCGCGCTGAAAAACGCGGTGGCATTATCGTAATTTCTGGCACTTGTCTATTTGTCACGATAAATTAAACCAAACTATTTTAACGATTCAGACTAAAAGACGCGATAAATTAAACGAAACGATTCAATCTTTCCCATTCAATAGACGTGTTTCTGATTTTTATTTTTTATTTTCCCATTTAATCAACGTGTTTTCGATTTGTTATTTCATATTCTCAATTCGTTTCTCGAACTGGAGTATGAAGAAGGAGACGAAGACGAAGAAGACGAAGACGAAGACGAACACGAAGAAGAACTTAGTGTTACATTTTTTTCTGCAAAATGACTTCAAGTATGTTTAGGGATTTCGACAGAAGCTTTCTGGAATACGGTAAATCAGGTATGTACTCAATCATTTTGCACTAGTAGTTTCCGTTTCATAGCTCTGTAATCTGAATGTTGTAGTTGTGTATTGCGTCTCGTGAAGTTTACGGTGTCTATGTGTTGTTTCCTGGGCTTTTAAACCTGAAACTCGCTTTGTCCGTGGTTTCAAAGTTTGATTTTTCATATATAAGATTAATTCGTGATTTATTCTACATCTCCAGAAATTGGTGACTTGTTTATTTCTTGAGACTCCTTCGTTTTGGGTTAAAGCCATTAAAAGAGTTAGTTGCTTTTTCACTGATATGTTTTGTGAGATTGTTTGGTTTGTATTTTGTTTGGTACAATGTTTCAAAATATCAGCACCAATAATGGTAAAGTAATAGTATTTTATAGATTAACATGTGTATGTGTTTTCTGTTAATTTTGTATATTCTATACATTTTGTCACTGTATCATCTTAATCCTATTCAGTTTTTGTGTTTATAATGGTCAGTAATATGTTTGTTAGTATGAATGCGGTAAATATTAGTAGTATTAATTCTAAACTTTTAGTAGTGTGTATTGTAAACTATTAGTGGTCCCTCATACTTTTGTATGAGTTTTTCCAGTGCATTATGTTTTCAAGACAATCATTTTGTCTATTGTAGAAGAACATGTTGCAGCATCTCTAGCTGCAGAGTTAGTTGTACCCGATTCTGCAACTAGTTCGCTGCATCGTTTAGAAGGGAAAAGTGATGAAGATAATATGCCTATTGGCATTCTAAGGAAAAGGTCTATGAAACTTCAGGTTTATGAGAGGCTTCGTAAGCGAAAAAAAAGGGTTTATGTCCTTGGTAAGCGGAAAGAGACGGATGTAGTGTCTTCATATCAGGAGGCCAAAAAAGTAAAGATTGGTGGTGAAGTTAAGTGGAGAGTTTATCGAACTTCACAGCAGAGGGACGATGCTCAGTTGATCAGGGAAAGGAAAGCCCGCCTACCCAATATTTTGTTAAGAACTTCACCTTCAAGGTTATTTTTTCTCATCTTGCAATTAAGTCCAGCTCAGAGAAAGGATATTGAAGATATAGGGTTTGGATCTATTTTAATGTTGAGGGTTCAATTTCTACCCGCCCGGATGTGTTTGTACCTCGCTGAGAGCTTCAAGCTTGGGATTATGTCTCTCGTTCTTGGTTTTGGGGATCAGTTACACATCGATGATTCATATGTGCAATACGTTCTTGGTATTCCTCGAGGTAGAAAGAAGGTTTACTTGAATAAAAGTAAATCGTATTCAGAAGCTCGTTTGAAATGGAGGGAGGAAACACACGAGGATCTGTACCATCATCTACTGTCATTGAAGGATGGAGGGGATCATTTCAAACGAACTTTCATGGTCTTTTTCACCATACTTATGATTGATTTCGGTAGTTCAACCAGGCTTGTGAACCAGTACATCTTGATGCCGTTCACGATGTGTAAAAAATCAAATATTACAATTAGTGTCAGTTTCTTGTGGGCAGGTTGGTGGAGACCTCTAAAAACTGGGACCGAAAGTGTCACGCCCCAATTTCAGTAAACCGAACTCGGGACGCGAACATTTAAAATAATAAGACACTTGAAACCTGTTTTGAATCAACACTTTAAAATCGCCATTTAATTAATCAAAATAATATTTACAACTCAAAAACGTCCCAACAATTGGACAAAGTACATGGTATCCGTCACTAGACTCAACAGATAAAACCCGGACCCCGCTCCTAGCTCCTCAAGCTTCGAGAGCTCACCTAGTCCGTCTTGTGATCAGTACCTGTAAGAAAAGCAGCTAGGGGTGAGCGTTCGCTCACCACCACAGATAACAGACTGACTACGACATACTTAGCAGACAATGCCGGTAACACCAAAACCAAACCCAACACCGGGACTACAATCCCCAAACTCAAGTACTCAACTGACACACAACCCGTTACATTCCTCAACAGACTCAACACTCGGACTCGTAATGTAAACCCGACACAACTATCGACGAGCTCCTCCAAAGACACGACAGAAAAACTACGCAACGCCAAACAAGATCACAAAGGATCGCACACCAAACAAGATCACAAAGGATCGCATTCCTGCTGCTCAGTAATCTCCCTCACGCCCTTTACCGATCCTAGTCAAGCCAGGCGGTCGACCTGTTGCATTTTCCTCGACACAAAGTCGGATCAGCCTGTCGACCTGTCACACTCACAACCCCAAACCACACACGCGCGGCCAGGGCCCCTTTCTTGTCGGGCGGGCCCCCTACCCCGTCTGAACATGCAGACGCGTGTGCTCGAGGACCCCCATTTCATGAAGCGGGCCCCCAACCTCAGGTAACCACAATCACAATCACAACCAAAGCTCAACAAACAGCAACAACACCAGTCCAACACTCCACGACACTCAAGGCCACCCAAGACACACCAATAGTCAAGACTCGGGTTCAACAACCACACGGGCACTCACAGCCACCCAAAACACCAACGGTAAAACACGGGTTCAACAACCCCCACGGGCACTCATGGCCACCCAAGACACACCAATAGTAACTCACGGGCTCAACAACCCCACGGGCACTCATGGCCACCCAAGACTCCAACAATAAAACACGGGCTCTCATGGCCACCCAAGACACCAGCAATACAACACGGGCTCTCATGGCCACCCAAGACACTAACAATACAACACGGGCTCTCATGGCCACACAAGACACCAACAATACAACACGGGCTCTCATGGCCACCCAAGACACCAACAATACAACACGGGCTCTCATGACCACCCAAGACATAAACTAAACAAACAACCTCCGGGCATGGTCATATGCCTCTAGTAGTTCTAATATCGCTAAGTTCTCTGCTCCTACGACACTACTAAGTGTCACATGCTTTTCTAATATTCGCTACGTTCCCGTATCATGCCTTTCTAATATTCAAATAAACCTACTTAACCCACGACACCCCGGTGTCACATGCAATTCTATTGTTTACTTTCCCTAGTTAGGACCGAGATCCGGCTAATTTCCCTACCTCGTATAAGTTCTCCAAAAGTGCCCAAATAAGCCCCGGCGTGATCGCAGTCACTCGCCTAGCTTCCCTTTGCCTCGGTCCGCAGCACGATCTAAAAGAACACAAATTTAAGGCACTTTTAAACTCGTAGGAATAAACTGAAATTCATAAAACTTGACGCTAAAACTTAACCCCGACAATGTCGATCACTCCCAAACTTCCCAAATACCCGACATTGTCGATAATGGACCCGTAAAGGCCCGATTCGCCCGACATGGCGAATCTGCCCGGGTTTTGGAAATGCCCTTCCGGGCTCCAAAAATTCCCGTTTTCGTTTCTACGGTCTTAGAATAATTCAAGGGTTCTTAGGCACTCGACGGAATCGAATTCCGACTTCTGAGTCAATTAATTAACGTTTAAAGTTTCTAAACCCGATAATTACAACTTTCTCATTTTAATTCCAAATTTCGATTCGGTTATGGATAAATGGTCCGGGGAACGTTCTAAACCACCCGAACACAAAACCCGAGCACCCGAGCACGTGGGCCCCACCCGGCCCACCTTGGCCGTGGGTCCTAAGGTTAAAGTGGGCCGGGCCCACCATGGTGGTGGCCGGCCACCCCCCTATGGTGGCCAGAGCTCCTCCCGAGCTCCCCGTCGCTGGAAAACGTCCCCCTTCACCTCCAAACGTCTCCAAACCTTCTCCAACAAACCCAAACCTCAAAACAACCTAAACTACTCATCTTAACCAAACCCTATCGTTTGAGATTAACCAAAACGAAGATCGGTTTGGTGATTACCGTAGAGGAAGACGAGGGGAGTTCGATTCTTGCAACGTTGAGACGATCCAAAGGTTGAAGCTTCGTGGATAGTAGTCCAAACCCTAGCTTTCTCTCCCTTCTCTCTTCTTCTCCTTCTCTCTCTAAACCACTCTCTTCTTTTTCTATTTTTTTTCCTTTCTTTTTTTGTCTTGGCCGAACCCCTATTAAGCCCTCACCTCTCATTTTCCCCCCAAAACCTAACACCACCACTTGGTCGACAAGTGGCAAGGTGGGTCCCACACCTTTTGGGAAAATATCTACTAGATATTTACCAATCAGATTCGCAAAAAATGGGCGTTTCGAGCCCCGAACGGGCACTTTTTCCAAGAAATTACGAAACTTGACGGGCTACAAGGAAACGTCTCAACTAAGACCCCTGCGACGACGACTAAGCTTTTTGGATCCAAAACGGTCCTCGAATGGACCAAAACGTCGCTCGGTTGACTTTTCCAGTGAAAAATCAACATTTCCCAATTTGGGCAGAAAGTTGCCCTGAGTCCCCCGTAACTCACTTTGCTCGATATCGAGGTCATCTTAAGTCTGGTATGACCCTGGGGGTCATTTTAGGTTCAATTAAGTGTCTGTCTTAAATTTTTTTAAATTTTCCTGTTTTTCGCAGGTTTGACTGGCGTTGACCGGGAGTGGTTATTACAGAAAGAAATTCTACACAGGTCCAATGACCTTTTTGGTGGTAAGTATGTTTATTTGCCTATTTTTGTTTTTTAATGCATAGTATTTTAGTATTTTGTTTATTTGCCA
This sequence comes from Erodium maritimum, assembly GCA_963921825.1. Lineage (NCBI taxonomy): Eukaryota > Viridiplantae > Streptophyta > Magnoliopsida > Geraniales > Geraniaceae > Erodium > Erodium maritimum. Next base: position 30,056,776 of record OY997593.1, on the reverse strand, counting down.
CTAAAAATTGGGATCGAAAGAAATATTGTAATATGTTAGTGGTGTGCAACATAACTTTTTAATCGGTCTACAACATTTTACTTTAGTGGTCTGCAGTGTAAGCTATTAGTGGTCTGCATCATAACTTTTTATTGGTCTGTAACCAGAACAATATTTTTCATAATGTGGTATTACTATGTTACAATCAATTCGTTACTTGACTATAGTTTTATTTGCAGCTGTTTTATTTGGATCGTACTGCCATAGCAAATCTGAAGAAACCGAAATTTAAACCTGCATTAATCGGTTGGACTACAGACGATGTTCAGGAGAGGGAGGATAAAGAACTGTTGTTAAGTGAGAAGTTTGGAATGTGTTACGTTGACCAACCTGATCCTCAGTTGCCTCCTCAATCACCTATTGTATCGCCTCGTAAGCTCGTTGAACGATCTGGCGCTCATCAAAAAAATCAGTCCCGCCCAGGACCTTCTGGTCCTAAACTTGGTTCAGGAATCAGTTATCGTGTATGTTTTCTCACTTATATTTTTTTATTTGTTTCAATTATGATTCTTAAATTTTGTTTTTTGATATAGTTTTATTGATAAATTTTCAGAATACATACCCCAACTTTGTAACAGCTGCAACAGTTTTTGCCGAAAGTTTTGAATTTTTGGTTGACTGTTATGAAAACAGTCAACATCCTCTACCCGATGTCCTACAAGTTCGGCGTCGGTCTCAAGGATTTCAGGATATTACTGGAGTTCCAAGTCCTGTGGCAACAGCACAACAGCACCACCGATGCAGGTTGAACAACTTGTGGATGGTGACTTTTGGGAGCAGGACGAAGTTCTAAAAGCTATAGAAAATATTGAAAAAGCTCACTTGAAAAAGAAATCCAATGCTTATTTTCATTCACTAAGGATCAAATCTCCTGATGTAGGTCTTCTACCTAGTTTCAACCTTCTATCTGATATTGAAGAAAATGAGACCAACAAAAATCCTAGCGATGACGAAACTGATAAGGATCAGATGAAAGGTTCAGATGAAAGTGAAAGAGAAGATTTAGATGGAAGCAATTATGATAGTGACCATTGTGCTTACGTTAGTGATGACGAAGAAGAATCAGAAGTAGATGCACCTGATTTAGAGGTAGCAGCTGAAGTAGACGTTGCAGCTGAATTAGCAACACCTGATTCAGAGGTAGCAGCTGAAGTAGATGCGGCAGCTGAATTAGTAACACCTGAAGCAGATGCACCTGAAGTAGATGTGACAACTGGTGATAATTTTGAGGTTAATGAAGAACTGGAGATCATTGTTAATGAGGAACAAGTTGAAAAGATTAACAATTGTTGCAATGCCAATGAGACCAATGTTGATCAGTTAGTTGAAAGAGATGCAGTCAAATTGAAGGAAGTTGTTGATCATGTTGAGGACAATTCAGATCAAGACAAACTAGGTGGTGATGCTTCTATTATTGGAGGAGTAGTTGAAGATGATATAGTTCAAGACAAAGGAGTTGTTGATCTTGTTGAATCTGAAGAACATGGAGATGTCTCTGGTATTGGGGAAGGAGGTGAACAGAATGAGGAATTATACCTTGGCAATGATCATATTCTTCTTGATTCAGATTCACAACTTGATGTTGGAAACAATTGTAATTTGAACGATGGATTTCATGTTATTATACTCGATTCCGAGACACAGGAATCTTTGAAACAAAGTCCCGATGTACCAGTTGAACAGAGTGCATTTGAAGAGAAAGAAGTTGTTGCTGATGTGGAGCATAAAGAAGAAGCAGAAGTTATTGTTGCCGGCGAACACAGTATGTCAAAAACTAATGTGGAATCTCTTGATAGTGCACAAAATACATAAGATAAAACTGTTGACAGTTAGAAAACCGTAGAGAAAAATGGTCTTCATTGTCTAATTGATACAATGATGGTCGATGCAATGACGTCATCAGTTATTTGCGCTGAGGAGGAAACCACTGAAGAAAAGAGTACAATCATTGTTGTGGATGATACTAAAGTTCATCAATTCGAAGCAGATCACTCTTCTCTAGATGTAGTCCCTGAACATGGTGTTTTATCCCCAATACAATCCAAAGAAGATTGTGGGACCTGTACTGACACACTTTTTCATCTTTCCAATGCAAATATTTGCAAAGAGATAGGTGGATTGTTGTCCAGTAACAGTGAAGAAGAAAAAGAAAAGATAGGGGTTGATTATCAGAAAGCTAGTTCTTCACACTCACTTCCAGACAACCAGAAACTTCCACATATACTGCTTACCGACTCCGATGTAGAGGATTTTGATGATCCAGAAGCTCTCTTATGTTCTGTGGCATCAATAGGGAAGGACGCTTGTGATGAACTTGAGGAGAAATCTGAACGGTGAATGGATATGGTCCTTTATGTTCCTCCACAGAAATTGTCTGGGAGTAACACATCTGGTTCACACATGAACAATGATGACAAACCCGTAGGCAAGGAAAGCGTTGATGCAGAACCATCCCCTCATTCTGGTGATACAGGCGATCTTTTTAACGCCTACCTACAGAAGAATGAACCAGAAACTGCTCCTGATGCAACAGATGTTGTTTCACCTCCTCGTAAACGCAGAGGGAGAAGAAAAGCCGCATTGAATATTGCTCCACTTCAAGCCATCCCATCGCCAGAATGCACTACAGGTCCCGATCTATATATTTTTGATTCGTCCAAAGTACCTTATGGAAACAGGCATACAATATTCAAGAGCTGTAAGCAGCAGAGCATTTGGGAGACTCTGTTGAAAGATTGGGCTTTGAACCCCACCGAAGAAACTTTGAAGTAAGTTGCTGTTATTACTATTCAGCTTATCTAAAATTCAGATATATCTATTTTTGTATCTCTGATTGTATTCACAACCCTGCATAAATTACTTCCTGCTCTGCATTATAAGCTTACAGTGGTCTGCATATAAGGTTTTAGTGGTCTGCACTCTAAAATTTTAGTGGTGTGCAGGATAAGGTTTTACTGGCCTGCAGTATTTTGTTGTCTATTAAATTGCATTTTTATGATGTGACAGGTCTCATGTCTATGAAAATGCATGCAATGGATTGCGAAGAGACGACATTTTGAGTTTCAGAGATGACTGTGAACTTTACAGTTCTGTTATTGATGCTTGGGCTGATTATCTCAACTACTTGGAATTCTACAAGAAGAACCATCTGGGTCCATCACGGGTGTTCTTATCAACCCAAATATCTGTAAGTTGAAGTTTGATGTCCTTTTTGAAGTCGTTCAAATGTTATTTTTGTGAATTACTTTACTTTGTGTTTTTGAATAACTCTTTTTGTGTGTATATATATATATATATATATATATATATATATAGGGTTGGTATCAGGTACAAATCCCCCCTTATTGTGCAAATTACGAACCCACGAGAGCCATAGGATCCCCCAAAAGTGATATCAGTAGAGCACACCAGATGCTGACACGTGGACAATACATATATAAAACACCGCACCTTATTGTGCAAACTACGAACTCACCAGGTGCTGCCACGTAGCGCGCACAGTGCTGATAGTTTGCGCAGCACGATGCTAATAGTTTAACACAAATGCAAACTATCAACACTGTGCGCGCAAACTATTAGCACCGTGCTGCGCAAACTATCAGCACTGTCTGCGCCACGTGTCAGCACCTGGTGAGTTCGTAGTTTGCACAATAAGGGTGGTTTTTACTGGATAGCTACCATATATATATATATAGTTGGTATCAGGTACAAACCACCCCTTATTGTGCAAACTACGAACCAATCTGAGCCATAGGATCCCCCCAAAGTGATGTCAGCAGAGTGCACCAGATGCTGACACGCGGACATTAAATATATAAAACACCGAAATATAAGGGAACAATCAAGTACAAACCCTATTTCGGGTCAGAACGTAGAACTAATCTGGGCCATTGATTATCCAGATCGGATGGCCACTGAAATTCAGGGGGGGTAGTGATTGATTACGAAATCAATTACAAGATATGCATTAATTAAAAAGATATGCATTAAATCTGGGCCTTTAATTCTACGATTCAAGGGCCCATATTGATAGTTTTACGTTCTGACGAATATATAAAGTTTGTACCTGATAGTGTTCCTATATATATATATATATATATATATATAGGAGTGTGCTCAAGTGTTACCTTTTTTTTAAGTTGTTACCTATTACCTTATTTTTGACCTTTGGATCAAGTTAATCCAATGGCTATGATGCCAATGGCATATATGTCACGCCCCAATTTCAGTAAACCGAACTCGGGACGCGAACGTTTTAAAAACATAAAAAACACTTGAAACCTGTTTTCATTAAATCACTTTAAAATATTAGTTTAGTTCAACAAAATAATAATTACAACTTAAAACACGTCCCAACAAGTGGACAAAAACGAGGTACACGTCACTAGACTCAAAACACCCAGAAACCCGCTTCAAGCTCTTCAAGCTTCAGAAGCTCACCTAGTCCAGCCTGCGAACGGTACCTGTAGGAAAAGCAGCTAGGGGTGAGCGTTCGCTCACCACCACGGATAACAGACTGACTACGACATAATTAGCAGACAAAGCCGGTAACACCAAAAACAAAGACAACACCGGGGAACACTGTCCCCAACCCAAGTACTCTGACTGAACAAAACACCCACAGTTACCTTCCTTGACCAACTCAACACTTTGACACGTAAGGTAGACCCGACACAACCATTGACGACCTCTTCCAAGGACTCAAAAGAAAGTTATGCAACACCAAACAGCCTCACAAGGGATCACACACCAAACAAGATCACAAAGGACCGCACACCAAACAAGATCGCAAAGGATCGCAAACCAGCTGCCAAGAATGCTCACGCCCTCCCGGGACTCTAACCCGGTCAGGCCAACCCAAGAATGCTGCAACTTACCGAGACTCTAACTCGTAAGCCAGCCGGAAAATGCTTGCACTTACCGAGACTCTAACTCGTAAGCCAGCCAAAGAATGCGTGCAACTTACCGAGACTCTAACTCGTAAGCCAGCCAAAGTATGCTCACACGCGGCCAGGACCCCTTTATTGGCGGGCGGGCCCCCTACCCCGTCTGAACATGCAGACGCGTGTGCTCGTGGACCCCTGTTTCATGAAGCGGGCCCCCAACCTCAGGTAACCACAAACACAATCACAATCACAATCACAATCACAATCACAAGCAAGTTCAACAACCAGTAACAACACAGGTTCAACACTCACAGGCACTCATGGCCACCAAGACACCAACAGTAAAACTCTGACTCAACAGCCCCACAGGCACTCACGGCCTCCCAAGACACACCAACGTAAGACACGGACTCAACAGCCCCACAGGCACTCACAGCCTTCCAAGACACCAACCATAAAACACGCTTGCAACTTACCGAGACTCTAACTCGTAAGCCAGCTAAAGAAATATTGCAACCCCCCCCCCCCCCCCCCCCCCCCCCGAGACTCTAACTCGGTCAGGCCAGCCAAGGACACCAACCTTAGTACACGACTCTCACGACCGCCCAAAACACCAAAGGTAAAGACCACGGGTTCAACCACCCCACAGGCACTCATGGCCACCCAAAACTCAACAATAAAACACGCTTGCAACTTACCGAGACTCTAACTCGTAAGCCAGCTAAAACACCTACAGTAAAGTACGGGCTCTCATGGCCACCCAAACACGAATAATAACACGGGCTCTCATGGCCACCAAAGACACCAAAAGATCAATCAACCTCCGGCTTAACCAAAGCCTCCAATAGTCCTAATATCAACAGTTTCTCAATCAACCTCCGAGCATGGTCATATGACTCCAGTACTCCTAATATCGATAAGTTCACAAACAACCTCCGGGCATGGTCATATGCCTCTAGTAATTCTAATAACGCTAAGTTCTTTGTTCCTACGACACTACTAAGTGTCACATGCTTTTCTCATAAACGCTACAATCCCGCATCATGCTTTTCTAATAATTGCTACGATCCCGTATCATGCTTTTCTAATATTTAAATAAACCTACTCAACCCACGACACCCCGGTGTCACATGCAATTCTACCGTTAACTTTCCCCAGTCAGGGCCGAGATCCGGCTACTTTTCCCTACCTCGTGCGTGTTCTCCCAAAAGCCAACCACGAGCTCCGGTGATGATTTCAGTCACTCACCCAGCTTTCCCTTGCCTCGGTCCGTGGCACGATCTAAAAGAACACAATTTAAAGGCACTTAACAACTTGCAGGAATAAACTGAAAATCATTAAACTTGATGCCCAAACTTAACCCCGACAATGTCGATCACTCCCAAACTTCCCAATTACTCGACATTGTCGATAAGAGACCCGTCAAGGCCCGATTCGCCTGACATGGCGAATCTGCCCGGGTTTAGTAAATGCCCTTCCGGGGCTCCAAAAGTTCCCATTTTCATTTCTACGGTCTTAGAATAATTCAAGGGTCCCAATGTACTTGACCGAATTTAATTCCGACTTCCGAGTCAATTAAATGACGTCTAAAGTTTCTAAACCCGATAAATTACAACTTCTCCAATTTAATTCCAATTTTCGATTCGGTTAAGGATAAATGGTCCGGGGAACGTTTTAAACCACCCGAACACTAAAACCTGAGAAACCGAGCACGTGGGCCCCACCCAACCCACTTGGGTCGTGGCCCTAGGGTTTAAATGAGGCTCGGCCACCATGGTGGTGGCCGGCCCTAGCTCCGGCCAGCCACCCTCCATGGTGGCCGGGGCTTCTCCCGAGCCCCCGGTCGCCGGAAAACGTTCAATCAAACTTCCAACACCTCTAAAACGTCTCCAATAATTACCCCGACAACAAAACCACCTCAAACTAATAGTTTTACACAAACCCTAACAATTGAAAATTAACAAAACGGGAATCGGTTCGATGCTTACTCAAGAGAACGAGGGGAACGATGTTGCTCTTTGTCTTGAGACGATCCAAAGGTGAGATCTCCTCCAAACCCTAACTTTCCCTCTCTTCTCTCTTCTTCTTCTTCTCCTTCTCTCTCTAAACTCTCTCTTCTTTTCTAATTTAATCAACTAACTAAAATTCTATTTTTTGTCTTCTTTTTACCCTAAATGGCCGGCCACACTATGTCCACACATAGTTTCCCCCCAAAACTAACACCACCACATAATGGACAAGTGTCAAGGTGGGTCCCACACATTTTGGAAAATATCTACTTGATATTTTCCAATCAGATTCGCGAAAATCGGACGTTTCGGGCCCCGAACGGGCACTTTTTCCCAAAAATTACGAAACTTGGCGGGCCACAAGGAAACGGCTCAACTAAGACCGATGCGACGACGGATAAGCTTTTTGGATCCAAAACGGTCCTCGAATGGACCAAAACGTCGCTCGATTGACCTTTCCAGCGAAAAGTCAATATTTCCCAAAATGATCAGAAAGTTGCCCCGAGTCCCCCGGAACTCACTTTGGTCAATAACGGGGTCAACTTAAGTCCGGTATGACACTCGGAGTCATTTTAGGTTCACTTAACTGTCAGTCTTAAATTTTTTAAATTTTCCTGTTTTTCGCAGGTTTGACTGGCGTTGACCGGGAGTGGTTATTACAATATAGCTGTAATTAATACGAATTTTAAAATTAATTGTGTAACTTTACAGCTAATAAGGTCATATATGTCTTTTTGCTTTTTCTTTTACCCTAACCCTATTCCACTAATAACATTCACGAAATAGTCATAACCCCTATCTGTCTCCTCTCCATCTGCCGCACACCACAACCTCAGTTTTTACTAGAAGATGTCGGGGACTGCTGCCGGTTGGAGACTGCCGCTCATTGGAGACCGTCGCCGGTTGGAGACTGCCGCTGGTTAGAGACCTCCGTGGGTGGAAGCTGATGTTAGAGTAGAAGTAGTTGCAGAGGTCACCGGAAAAGCCACCGTCCCGAGCCACGCGAGGAAGCCTCCACTACCGTGAACGAGAACCACGACGCCTCCGCACGGCCAAAGATGGGTTCAACCTCCACACGCTACGATGCCTCTGTCATTAATCAACACCTCCGCCGCACTGTAACTCTTCATCCTCTTCGGCGAGTTTGTTGTCCGGGATCGAACTCGTCGTTCTCCGGCCGTCCATCTCTCATTTTTTCTGTAGGTCGGAGTCGTGAGTTGCACAGGAAAAAGGTTCGGCGAGGTATGCAGATTCAGGTGTCGATCTTGGCTCCTGTGTTGCAGACAAAGTTCACAGCCAAGAGGAACCACGACCTTCATCGTCCTCACCGGCTGAAACGACCAATGGTTGAGCGATGAGGTTGTGGCTGCCGGAGAAAAGTCGCGGTGTCTATTCCAGGTGTTCTAGTGTGTATTCATAATATCGATTTGCTATACAATTTTGTTTATATAATGTTGATGAATTTGTTTATTGATGAACCGATTTTCAGAATAAATATTGGGTTTATTGATTACTGGCTATGAATAAAAATTGATTTGTTGTTTGTGATGATCATTGGTTTGATTTAAGGTATTGAGGTGTTAGATTAATGATAAACATTTGATTTTTCTTAGAAGGTTTATTTTTATAATTGATAGTGTAATTTATTGTAATCTCCTTATTCATATTCTGTAACTTGGGTTTTGGTAAGTTTTGGAATCTGTAACCGCTAGACTATATTGTTGTAATTTTTACAGTATATTTATGTAATCTTTATTTGTATTCTGTGATTCAGGTTTGAGCTCCAAACAAGTTTTAGAAACAATAACTTCTATGGCATATTGTTGTAATTGTTAGAATATATTTAATAATCTTTATAATCGATGTACAAAGTTTTAGTAACCATTGTATAATTTTCCGTAACTGATAGGATGTAATTCTGTAATTGTTTGGGTATATCTTTGTAATTGTTGGTGTTATTTCTATAACGTCTAGTGTAAAGTTTTGTAACTTAATGCATAAATTTTTGTAACATTTCGATATAAAAATTATGTAATTTTTAATTCAGAAACCCGGAACATTATATCCATCTGCAATATCGGTTTATAAGTTGGAACATCGATTTAAAGTTCTAATTTTGATTTCAAATTTGGCATAAAATTTATGAAATATCGATATAAAAGTTCTGTAACATCATATATGAATTTATGTAATACCGTACATAATATTCTGTAACCACGTATGAAATATATGAGACGATCGGAAATTTAAATTTAAAAATTATGTTATTTTAAAAAAACATTTAAAAAATCAGATTTGGACAGTAAAAAATTAATTATGCAGTAAAAATATAGAGGAGATGGACTTACCAAACTACCCTTTTGGTGTTTTTTCTATTTAACTTATGGATAATTGAAGCAACAAATCTACAACCATTAGATTTAAAAATTCAATGGTCTAGATTTGGGTAACAAGTAACAACTTAAGCATGGGTAACATGTGAGCGTGCCCGATATATATATGTAGGGGACCTTTCAGGTACAAACCAATTTTTAGATACGAAATACAAATTAATCTCAACTTTGGAATCGTAAAAATCTCAAGGCAGCGATTTCGCAAGGCTGAATTTTTTTATTTTTTTTTCACCAAGTTTCTTATTTTGATCTTTCCCGCTTCGTTTCAACTCCGATTTAATTTTTTCTTGCGCCAAAAACTTTCTTTTTTCAAGATCTATCTATCAAGTAGCATATTGAATATGTCTTGAAGCAAAAAAAAAAACATGTACAAGCAAAAACACAAAATGTCAACCGTGCATTAATGTATGTGTATGCAAATGCATTTGTATGAGTAAACTAATCTTAATGTATGTGTCAGTTAATCTTAATTTATTAGCTTACACGTACAAAACATACATACACATACAAATGAAAATAGTAAGAACATACATTAAGTTTAGTGTATACATACAACTGAAACAACATGCATTAAGGTTGGCTTACACATACAAATGAAAATGGCAAGAACATACATTGAAAAATGCATAAACATACATTAAGTTTAGCGTACACATATAACCGAAAATTACAAAACATGCGGTTGCAAAAACATATATACAAAACATACATTACGATTAGCTTATTCATACAAATGCAGTTGCAAACACATACATTAATGCGCGGTTAACAATTTGTGTTTTGCTTGTACATGTCTTTTTTTGCTTCAAAACATATTCAATTTGCTACTTGATAGATAGATCTTGAAAAAAGAAAGTTTTTGGCGCAAGAAAAAATTAAATCGGAGTTGAAACGAAGCGGGAAAGATCAAAATAAGAAGCTTGGTGAAAAAAAAAATTCAGCCTTGCAAATTACGATTACAATGCTGGGAATTGGTTCGTATTTCGCAAAAAATTGGCATGGTCGTACCTGAATATTATCCTATATATGTATTGGTTAAATAGATTGCCTATGAGCAGTCAGGAAACACTACTGCGCTAGGAACAATTGTACAGGATGAACTTCGAAAGTTTAACAAGAGTTTGCAATACTATGACATGGTAATTTTGTGTTTCCTCATTATAATTTTTTTTATTTAAGCCAAATTACTTTGGTTAATTTATTATTTTTTTGGGAAACCTTTTTGTTGCAAATGCTGATGTTTGTATTCAGGAAGGCCCATTACATGCTCATGGTAATTGACATGAAGAATAATATCATCGAGATTCTTGACAATTATTAACATGATAGCGACGATAAGGATCGTTATCAAAATTGTTTTCATGACTTGGTGAGATTAATATATTCTTCTTCTTCTTGAGTCTTATATATTTGTATACTTTATTTTATCTGAACATATTTACTTGTAAATAATGTGTCAAAATTTGTACATATTACAGAGAGATGTCATTTCAGCACATGTTATGACTAACAATAAGAATGCTGGGTTAAAAATCGGTCGTCTACCAATCAAACGTCGTCGTATTCATTGGAAAAATGCTTTGAACTGCAAGGATTGTGGTGTTTTTGCCATGTATTATACACAAAACTATCTCGGTCAAGGACGATGGGCCATTTCATCCAAAATCTCAAATCGTATTTCTGTATGTTTTTCTTCTCTTAACTCTCATATGCGTACGTTCTTTGTGATAGTGTTCTAAAATTAAGATATATCTTTTGCTGGGTATCTGATTGCATTCACATCCCTGCATAAGTTATTTTGTGCTCCGCACTATAAGCTTTTAGTGGTCTGCAGTATAACCTTTTAGTGGTGTGCAGCATAGCCTTTTAGTGGTGTGCAGTTCTCTGTAGCATAATGTGGTACTACCCCTGCAGGATGCTACAAGCAGTGAGAATAACATAATTAATTTATCCTCATGTAGTGCTAAAATTCACATATTTTTTCTGCTGCAGCTCTTAAAGTATTCACATATTTTAACTTTTGCAATGCAGTATCAAAGGACACAAACAAGGAAGCTCAGGATGAAGTTCTTGGCAAAATTGTTGATGTTCGAGCTGAACGGTAAATGGAAAGATGTGCATGAAGAAGTGAAGCGCTACTATTCAAGAACAGGAAACCCATTCAATTTTTGCCAACCAAATTTTCCATTTACATGTACCAAATTTCCAAGAATAGGTTCTTGATTGTTTGGAACAATATGGATATTGTTTTTTATTCTGAGATCATAACTATGAATATTTTTTTCTGTATAAAACAAACATGGTTATTATAAGGGAAAACCTTGAATCCTAACTGTGTTGGAAATGTGTTTTTCACGTCCTAACTGAGTGTAACCTTTTGTTACATGTCCTATACCAAAGGTGGTTCTTTTTTACAAAACATGAAAAATGACACCAAAAAAGTGGTATAATGTTCGCATTCGATGGTTTTTCCTCTTAATTTTTGTATAATTTGCGTTTATCAGTGCACTACAAGAGGTAGGTGGTATACATTTACCAACAAAACACTTTTTTTTTGGTGTCATTTTTCATGTTTTGTCAAAAAACCCACCTTTTGTATAAGACATATGACAAAAGGTGACCTTTGGTATAGGACATGTAACAAAAGGTGACCCTCAGTTAGGACGTGAAAAAAACCTTTCCAACACAGTTAGGATCCGACGTTAATCCTTATTGTAATACATATATGAATATTAGTATGGGTAAACCTCAGATCAGTCCGATAATTTGACCTTTTTTCACACGTAAAGACTGTCCTCACCTTTGTTTTCATGTCCTGACAGTCCACCTTTTCGATATTATCAGATAAGGAAAAAATCTGTAACAGAGCTAACGATAGTATTGGAAAAGTCCAAATTACCTGAACTATTTTTGCACGTCCTAACAATAATTTTATGATCTTTATTTATTTTTTAATACATGAATATGAAAAAATCATATCATTTTTTTTAATTATCCTTAATTATTTGAAAATATGAATTTCTTTTCATAATTCTTTATTAATCTTAATATTAAAAAATCAGATTTTTTCTTTAAAAATCAGTTTTATTTGTTTAAATCAATTTTATTTGTAAAAATCAGTTTTTATTTATAAATAATTAATTTCATTTTATTTTTAAAAATCATTTTTACAGAAAGCATTTTTATTTTTAATCCCAATCTCATTCCCTTTTAAACCCTTTCTTTTCGGTATCTTTATTTATGTTAAAACATATTAACAAATAAATACAACCAAAATACAATGAACATTTTATTCTTCTTTTTTAATTATCAATCAACCTCATCAACCTCAGCAAGCTCCAATAATTATTAAAAAAAAAAAAGTTTCTTCCCAAATTCATCTCGGCTGTAGCAAGAACTTGTTTGTGGGATTTGGTTTCTGCAAAAAAAAAAAATCCAAAAGCCCCACAATATCCACAACAAACATAAGCACTACAGAACAATCTATACATTACAAATCAAAAAATTGAAGTTTAATGAATTTGGGCAGCTCCGGGGAACGAGAAGGGAGCAAAGAGGACCAGCTCCAGGGAAGGGCAGAACCGCCGCTCTATACGTCCTCAACTAATGTGGAGAACTCCGGTGAGCTCAAGGGGAAGAAGAGAGAAAGGACATGGTTTATATGAGGGTTAGAGAGTTTCTATAAGAGAGGAAGGGTAGACTTGGTATTTCCAAAAAAAATTGGACATGTGAGCTGCACATGTATTTTCCATCCAAAAAAGCCGTTAAGTTTAACAGTTTTTGTCTTTTTTTGAAAATGGAAAGTGACTTTCTGTAATGACATAATATCGTGAAAGCTCGACGGTACGTACTTGAAAAACGACATTTGTCCACTATACCGAAATGGGGTTACCCCTATTAGTATTTTGTAGCTTATATGTCTCAAGTATCAGTAGAATGTAATATAATATATTAGTGGTGTGCACAATAAGCTATTTGTGGTTAACAACATAATGTGATAGTGTCGTGCAACATAGATTATCAGTACATAGACTAGTGCATGATTATATTTTGTATATGTTCAAAACTAGTAGATAATGAGCCATAATTTATTACTGCTATGAACCATATGGTACTGTTTACTTATACTTAGCAAACTTTAATATTCATAGGTTCATAGGGATAACATGGTGTGTGAAACACCAAACAAAACAGACAAAAGATGACGTAGATAACAAACATGTAAAAACAAGGCCACCCATCATCCATCTGGGTATGGCTTAGGGATCAACTGTAATATTACCCAGGAATTGTTGATATTCCCTTAGTGCCACCAGCATGCGTTCCATGACAGCTCTTTGTTCTGTGTTCCAGGTAAGGACGTCATCTCGTTCCATGTCAACCAACAACTTGACAACCTTTGCATCCAACATCAACATTTGGTATTGGATTGTTGTGAACTTCAACTTCCAAAGGTGGTGAATGGAATCAATACGCCTTGCCTCATCTTCGGTATTCATATGAATCCAACTAGTAATATCACTTCCGGCGTTGGAGGCCATTTTTTTTTCTTTGTGGGAGGCAAGATATTTTCGTGTAGATGAAGAGTGAAAGATGTGTTCAAGTTGTTGCTAAGTTGGGGGTGTTTATAGCCCTGGTCAAAGGGCATTATTGGTAATCTCAAATTAAATTATGTGCTTAGTGGGTAGTTACTTTTCAATACCAACGCTACTCTTATGCATTAAATTCTCAACCACTAAATCACTGCCTCAATATCCCTCGGCCACAAAAATCACTGGCTCATTTCCAAAATTGATCAACTTCTGATCAATGCATCTCTGTTTGAATTGCTAAATCCCCCTCGTTTTTGTAAACCTCTCTGTTTTCAGAGATTGCGTCAGGATCAGGGTGGTTGTGTTTCTAATCACTTCATCATATCCAAAACAGTCATAAATGTGGAGCATAATCATAAATGAGTGTATTTATTGCTCAACAGACACTATTTAATGAACCTTATCAGCAAGGTAGTGGTGTGTAGAGTACTCTATCAGTGATGTGCATTTTAAAGTATTAGTGTTGTGCAGCAAAATGTTTTAGTGCATAGAATTTGCCCGTGGTTGTTTTGTATCTGATAATAAAACAATAAATACTATGTATTATATGATTTATTATAACATAAAAATTATGGAATATGGTTTTTCTGTCACATTATTATTATTATTATTATTATTATTATTATTACAAAAAAAGAATGAGAGAGAGCGAGAGGGAGAGGGAGGACGGGGAATTGTCGACGGGGGCTTCGCCGGCCACCACGGTCACGGGGGCTTCGCGCTCAACTCCGACCTTCCGAGAGGTGGTGATCAAGGGCAGGAAGGTGTCGATCCCTTGTGCTGTTGATTTGGCAAAAACCTTCGGCCCGATTCGTAATCTGATTAGGGTTGCTGATGATCGGGGGAAGGGGCTTGTGGAGGAGTTCGTGGGCGGGGCGACTGCAGGTGGGAAGGGCAAGGGCGTTGTTGAGGAGGTGCAGAGTGGTGATGCCAGGGCCGATGTTGGTTCGGGAGGGACGGTTAAGAGAGGAAGTGTATCTGGAATCAAGCTATTTGTGTTTAACCTTCCGTATGGAGTGGACGATGAGTGGCTCCGAGACTTTTGTCAATGCGCTGGGAGGGTGCTGCGAGCTAATGTGGCTCGGAAACCCAATGTCAAAGGAAAGAACTTTGGTTTCGTATATGCACAATCCCAATCGGATGCTGATGGGATTGTTTCCAAATGCCATGGAACCCTAGTTCGCAGGTACAGGCTGCTGGTGGCTTATGATTTGAAGGCCGGGATGAGGGGAAAAGCTGCGTCTGTAGTGCCGGGGCGGAGAGCAGAGACGAAACCTAGATCGGTTGTGGCTGGGAAGGTCGTGGAGGCCCATGTTACGTTGACGGCGAACGGTGTGTTGGGGGTTGCTCGGAATGAGAGCTCTGTTAGCGACATTCAGGAAGCGATGGGCAGACAAGGAGTGTTTGACGTCGAAGTCCATGGATTTGGGAATAGAGTGTTCCTTATCAGCTGCCCTGATCCTCTTTTTGCACAGGAGTTGAGAGGGTCTGGTGTCGATTGGTTGCGAACTTGGTTCGAGGTTGTGGATGGGCCGACATCTTTGTTGAAGGAACCTGGTTGCTTCAGGTGGTTCGAGGTGTTGGGTGTCCCGTTTCACGGGTGGTCGAAAGAGAATTTTAGCCGAATTGCCGGTTCAGTGGGAACGGTGATTAGCGTAATCGATACTGATCACAAAGGGGACTCTTTTGGAAGAGCCTTTGTGCTGGTACATTGTACTTGTGTCATGCCAGGGACTGTGGAGGTGGACCTCGCAGTGGAGTCGGGTGTTTTCCCGGTGGTGCTCAATCCGGTTGCCTCTAAGGAGGTTCCGTTCAGATGTTTTGTGAGTGCTGCAGTGTCGGGTTCTTCGTCGGATTGCTCGACGACTGAGAAGTCTTTGGAATTGGTGCATTCTCTGGACAAGACTAGTGTTGCTAATGATCTCAGGGCCCATTCGGGTGAAGTTACGCCGAGCCCAGTCCGGCCTGCTCCTTCTGGGCCGATCATAACACCTTTTTCACGCTTGTTTGGTGATAGCGAAGAAGTGGGAGGAAGGGAGAACACTGTTTCATCGAAACCTGTTACTCAGTCTGTGGAGCCAACGCGGGAATCCTTTCTGGCAGCTGGTCCTTTGCCGGTGGCCGGTGTTCAACAGCACCGGAAGCGGGGGAGGCCGAAGAAGGGGTCTCCAAAACCAGTTGTAACACCCACCACGTTTTATCAAACTCGGGCACGTTCTAGATTAGTTGGAACTGGGGGCAGCTCCGGCCCGGTTATGATAGATATTGCCCGGAAGTTAAAAGACGGCTCAGGTGATTGGTCGTATTGCAAAAAGGTTGGTAAAAAGGCCCTTGATCTTGGTCCGCTTGTGCTGGAGCAATTCGACTCGTTGGACCTTGAGATACCCCAAAGGTCTCTGCAGGACGACGTGCTTAGTGATAGCGAGTAGTGTAGTTCGGCCGAATTTTCAGGTACGCCGGGTGACCCCGTTTTGGGGTCCTTTTTGTGATTTGTTGATGAAATTCCTCACGTGGAACGTGAGAGGTATGCACTCCGATGTTAAGCGGGGCTGCATTAAAAAGTTGATTTATACAAATGATGTTGACGTGGTAATGTTACAAGAAACAAAGCTTTCAGTAGTAAGCTCGGTTATGTTACGAAGTTGTGGGTTGGATGTTGGTTGGGGTTGTGATTGGGTCCCGGCAGATGTGACGGCCGGTGGTGTCCTGTTTGCTTGGAGGCTTTCGGTTTTCTCCAAGTCGAACTCCTTGCTGGACCATAATTTAATCTGTTGGAATGGGATTCATGTTAGTTCTGATACCCCGGTTAGCTTTGTGAATGTTTATGCACCATGCAGGTCTCGTGATAGGGCGGTTTTTTGGGCTGATTTGTGTGCAGAACGTTCTCAATTTTGTGATATCTTGTTTGTGTGGGGGGGGGGACTTTAACTCAGTTCTTTCAACGGAGGATCGGCGTGGTTGTAGCTTTAACAGGGGTGACAGTCTGGTTTTTTCTCATTTTGTGGAGGATATGCATTTGGTTGATTTGCCCTTGGCGGGGGCTAAGTTTACCTGGTATGATTCGAGCTTTAAGGCATCAAGGTTGGATCGCTTTTTAGTTTCTTCAGAGGCTTTATCAACCTTTGGTGTTTTAGAGCAGAGGAGTTTACCCATAGGGGTTTCTGATCATCGGCCGGTGGTCTTGGGAATGGAGGTGGTTGATTGGGGACCAAAGCCGGTGCGTTTTTGAATGTCTGGTTAGAGCACAAATCTTTTTTGCCCACTGTTCGAATGTTATGGGAGTCCTATATTGTGGAGGGAGAGCCGGATTATGTGCTTTGGATGAAACTGAGGAACCTTAGACGGGATCTTCAAGTGTGGAATAGGGAGGTGTTTGGAAAATTGGAGACAGAGGTAGCTTCATTGGTCTCTGAATTGGACGCCTGGGATGTTTTGTTGGATGACAGGGCGTTATCTGGTGAGGAACGTGAGAGGAGGGCTTTGTGTAGGGCCCGCCTTCTTCAGAAACAACGGTGGCTGGCCAAGGTTTGGTGTCAAAAGGCCCGGTTCCGCTGGTTCAAAGGGGGCGATAGGTGCACGCGATTCTTTCATAGGATTGCTAATTTTAGGGCCACGAGGAACAGGGTTTCTCGGTTGCGTGTGGGCCAAGTTACTGTTTCTAGCCCGAGAGAGGTCAAACAGGCAGCGGTGGACCATTTTTCTGCACGGTTTTCGGTAGACCTGAGTTTGGAGGTTAATTTGCCGGTCTTGCCCTTCAGGACCATCTCTGCGGTTCAAGCTGATTGGTTGGAAGCGATTTTTGGGGCGGAGGAGGTTTTGTTGGCGGTAAAGGGCTGTGATGGGGAAAAGGCTCCCGGGCCTGACGGGTTCTCGATGAGGTTTTATTGAGAGTGCTGGAGCGTGGTGGGGACCGATGTGTTGAATTTCATGACGGCTTTCCATGGGTCCGGGAAGCTGGGAAAGGGACTTAATTCGTCCTTTTTGACACTGATCCCGAAGTCAGGGGCGGCTAGTAGTTTTGAGGATTTTCGTCCGATCAGCTTGATATCCGGTCCTTACAAGATTTTGGCAAAAGTGTTAGCCAACCGGATGAAGAAGTTGCTTCCGGGCGTGATTAGTGACACTCAGAGTGGGTTTGTGACTGGGAGGCAGTTGGTAGATGGTGTTCTTATAGCTTCGGAGTTGATTCAGAAGTTGAAGGTGTCTAAGGAAGAAGTTGTTTTGTTAAAGTTAGAGTTCGAAAAAGCCTATGATAAAGTCCACTGGGGGTACATTGATCTTGTTTTGGAAGCAATGGGCTTTGGTTGGAGGTGGAGAGGGTGGATGCAGAGTTGCTTTCGAGCTCATGTCTCGGTGTTGATAAATGGCTCGCCAAGTGGTGATTTCCCTGTTTCTAATGGTATTAGACAGGGTTGTCCATATCCCCTTTTTTATTCTTGATTGCAGCCGAAGGTTTACACCAACTTTTGGAGGAGGGGAAGAGGTGTGGGTGTTTTCGGGGTGTTGACATCGGGGCGTTTGGTCTCTCTTTATCACATTTACAATTTGCAGATGACACCCTCTTGGTTGTGAAAGGGGATTTGGCGGGCATAGTTTTTGTGAAAGATTTGTTGGATCACTTTCAGAAGGGTTTGGGGGTTGAAGATTAATTTCCATAAGTCCACGACAGTCATTCTGAATGAGGATAGGTGTTCGGCCACTGCTATTTCTCAGATTTTGGGCTGTCAGTTGGGGTCACTCCCTATGAAATACCTTGGTTTCTGGTTGGGAGCGAATCCAAGGAAGGTAGCCTCGTGGGACCCTATGTTGGAGAAGTTTAAGAAGTCTTTGGGACTGTGGAAGCTGAAGAATCTCAACATGGCAGGTCGTATTGTGCTGATTAAGTCTACTCTATCGGCATTACCTATTTTTTTTATGTCTCTTCTACGAGCGCCTAAGAAGGTCATTGTTATCCTAGAGGCCTGGCAAAGACGTTTTCTGTGGACTAACCCTTACACAGGTAAAATGTTTTGCAAAGTGAAGTGGGGTATGGTTTGTAGGAGTCGGGATGAAGGTGGCCTTGGGATTAGGCGGTTGGAGGCGATGAATATCAGTCTGTTGGCCAAGTGGTGGTGGAGGTTTGCGTCGGAAGCTGATTCTTTGTGGAAGAAAGTTGTCTGTGCCTTGTATGGTTGGGACCCGGCCGATTGGGATTTGGCCAAGTTGGATAAACCTGGTTCGTCTTTCTTGCTTTCTGATATTATTTTCTTAGCCAAGGATCCGAGCTTCTTGGAGCTTTTTGGGAACCAAGGTGTGCATTGGTCTTTGGGGAAAGGGGATCGAATTTCTTTCTGGGAGGACATTTGGGTTGGTGATGTGCCTATAAGGTATAGATTCTCGACCTTAATCTTGGCCTGCCCAGCTAAGTACGCCAAGGTGGAGCATTTTTGGTCCTTAGGTCATTGGAGAGTGGGTTTTATCGGGGACTTAGAGGCCTGGGAGGAGGCTTTGGCCGAGTCCCTTATGGAGGTGTTGGAGGGAGTGCAGGTACGGCCCGAGAAGTGTGACTCGCTGGTTTGGGTGAAACAGTCGAAGGGCTTCTCGGTGGCTCGCTCATATTTCGAGTTGGTGGGGGTCGGAGCCGGTAGTCGGCCGGTTGGTTGGGCCTCGATTCTCTGGGTGAAAGGGCTTCCCCCGAAGTTCAGTGTTTTTGTGTGGGTGGCGGCTCATAGAGCATTACCCACTATGGAGTTTTTGGAGAGCAGGGGGTTCGCATTTCTCTAAACCGGATGCTCTGCTTGTTCTGTAAGTCTTCTTTTGAAGAGGTTGATCATTTGTTGTTGCATTGCCAGTTTCCTGGGGTGATTTGGTCGAAAATTTTAGCTTGGTGGGGTATTTTTGGTCCTATGCCTAGGACAGTTGCAGAGGTTTTGTTGTGGTGAAAGGGTCTGGGTTCGAAGTTGTGGTGGAGGGGGTGGGTGCAGGTTGGGTATTTGACTTTGTGGCATGTATGGTTGGTGAGAAACGGGGTTGCTTTTAACTCTGTTATAGTGGCTGTGGATGAGGTGGTTGCTAAGGTGAAGAATCATTCTTTTAACCTGTTGTGGAGTTCTGGGTCTTTCCATTCGGGTGTCACCTGTGAGCTGTGGTTGAGGGATCCTGCAAGGTGTCTGAGGAGGAAGGGGCGTCCAAGTGTTGGGTTGCAGTGAGCTTATGTCTTGGAGGGTTGCTTTTGCTTGTGCTGTTGTTTTTTTCTGTTGTTTTGGAGTTTGTTGTTTGGACTGTTGGGACTGTTTTGTTTCTTTGGTTTTTGGCTCCTTGTAGCTGTTTGGGTAGGGGGAAAAAGCTCTGTATGGTTTGTTTTCTTCGCTTCGATTCTATGCTTTATAGAACGAATGCTTAATAAATCTTTTCGCTTATAAAAAAAAATTATTATTATTACTATTATTATTATTATTTTATTCTTAGTGGAACTGATATAGGACTAGTCAATGAACATTTATCAGTAAGTGTAGTGGGCTGAGCCCAATTCAATTTGAAAAGACATTCCTCGCATGCCTTCATTAATGGACGCGACGTGCGTCAATTAACTCGTCGCGTCCTCCATTCATGGTGATTTAATTAATTAATTTTTTTAATTAAAACAACTCGGCGCCCTTTGGTTTCAAAAACCGCGCCTTTTGGTTTGTTATAAATAGAGTCCTTGGAGTAGACTCTTTCCATGTATCAACCTCGTTTCAATAGAAAATTACACAGATATCTGAATTCCCAGAGACTTCTAGTTGCGGCATGGAGAATGAAGATATCATCACTCATATCCCCAACGATCTGATGTTGGAAATCTTCGACAGGCTTCTGCAGGATATTGATGGTCCCTTTTTTCCTCTTTTTGTCTGCTAAGTGATGCTTCTTTTATTTCCTCTTTTACCTCTGGTAAATCACATCCAAATCAACATCTGTTTATATTTATTTTTGATTTAGTTAATATTGATTATATAATTCACGTATATGTATTTATTCCTTCTGCGATTCGTGTTTTAATTAGTTGCAGGAGGTTTTACGAACTTCTCCATCGTGATGAGAGAGTTCTTTCCCTACTCTGCTACCAATTTAGGCCTGCTATCGTGCGATCTGTTAGAGGACATAGTTGTCGCGTTCTTCGCAGGGCATCTAATGCACGCAATTACAGGGCAAGGTTTTTGCGGGCCTTCTACTATACATTCAATAACAGGTTCAAATACTATGGACTGAGGCTGCTATCCGAGTTTGATTGCGAAACAACTTGGATGCACCGTTACACCATGGAGATGGTACAAATCAATACAGGTACGTTTGATTATGGTGTTCAAATTCTGGTCGGGTTAATCATGGACGTGATGGACGTGGATGAGGAAAGGAGGGGACTTCGAACCTGCCGAACAGATTTCCAAATGATGCTCAGAAGGAACAAGCGCCGAACTTTGGTTGTCACTGAGTGCTTCTTTGAAGAAGACATCGGGCACTGGCAT
This sequence comes from Erodium maritimum, assembly GCA_963921825.1. Lineage (NCBI taxonomy): Eukaryota > Viridiplantae > Streptophyta > Magnoliopsida > Geraniales > Geraniaceae > Erodium > Erodium maritimum. The sequence goes on along the minus strand of OY997593.1, from coordinate 30,035,370 downwards.
CCTAAGGTTTTCGATACTATCGACCATGGTAGGGATTTGAACGTTAGTTTTGTTTATTGTATCGTAGATATAGAGACCTATAAGTTGCGTTACAATTTGTTTTAGGTAACGAAGTTTTATGTATTTTGTAATTGTTTCAAGTTTAATTATATAATATAAGTATGGTTTTTGTGATACTAAAACATTAGATTATAATGTGATAATTCTTTACGTTACAAGCCACTAACATATCAATTTTCTTTATATATATATTTATATATAGAGGGTAGCTATCCAGTAAAAACCATCCTTATTGTGCAAACTACGAACCAATGTAAGGCACAGGATGTGGTCAAAGTGACGTCAGCAGAGCGCGCGCGATGCTGACATGTGGCCTCTTCGCGCGCGCCTCTGCCAGCGCGCGCACAGTGCTAATAGTTTGGGCGCACAGTGCTAATAGTTTAGCACAGTTCCAAACTATTAGCACTGTGCGCCCAAACTATTAGCACTATGCGCGCCACATGTCAGCACTGTGTGCGCGCACCAGCAGCGCGCGCGCCCACGTGTCAGCACCTGGTGAGTTCGTAGTTTGCACAATAAGGGGAGGTTTGTACCTGATACCAACCCTATATATATATATAGAGAGAGAGACAGAGAGACAGAGGCATTTTCCTTAACTCTGAAAAGAGAGAAAATAAATTCCAAATTTGATTTTGTGGACCATCCCAAATATGTTTATACGAGTGATACGTTCGCATGCATATTGATACTGAATAGCAACATAATTATATAGATACTTTATACTTGTCACGCCCCGAATTCGGCAGGACCAAACCCAGAACGCGAACGGTGAAACAATAAAATAGTTTTCAAACATTTTAATGCCCATAGCGTGTCCAGAATGCAGTCTTTGCAACGTCCTCCTCCCGGACTCGCAACTGGTAATATCCGGATCGTAGATCGATCTTCGAGAAGCATGTCGACCATCTCAACTGGTCGAACAAGTCGTCAATTCTCGGCATCGGGTATCGGTTCTTCACCGTCACCAGGTTCAGCTTCCGGTTGTCGATACACATCCGAAGCTCTCCACTCTTCTTCTTCACGAAGAGTGTTGGTGCTCCCCACGGCGATGTGCTCGGACGGATAAACCCCTTCTCCCAAAGCTCCTCGAGCTGACGCTTCAGCTTGGTCAACTCTGCTGGCGCGAACCTGTAAGGCGCCATCGATATCGGTGTCGTTCCCGGCATCAGGTCAATCCCGAACTCCACCTCACGAACTGGTGGCAACCCTCTCAACTCCTTAGGAAAGACCTCGGGGAAATCGCACACCACTCGCGGTAACTCTCGGCTCTGCACGACCGATAATTCCTCCAATGCGGACAATGCCGACAGGAGAACTCCGCTCCTACTGCCCAGAATACACGAAACTTTCGTGTTGCCTGTTGACACCGTCACTCGTCGCCTGTAACAGTCGATCTTGGCTCGGTACTTCGCCAGCCAATCCATTCCCAGGATTTCGTCAAAGGCTGTCATTTCGTAAGTATCCTCCCCACGGATACACGCGCAAGCTCAGTCGCTGCCGAACCTCACGGACCCTCGCAGTCTCTCTAAGACCTCGCTCCACTACCGCCGTCGTGCCCACCAACTCCGACATACCCGAAACCTCGGGGTGAGGACTCGATCCAGCATCAAGGCTCTTGAGCCCTCTCTCGAACCTCCTGTATCAGTTCGCTTCTCTAACTTCGTAAGCACGACAGACCCTAGTCAACACCACATCACCCCCAACCAGTGTGTCCACACGCAGGGGTGGACTCAACGGCTCTAAACTCAGCCCCAACATCTCGGCACAACTCAACGAAGCAAACGAGCGTGACGCCCTGGTATCCAATAAAAATGACGCCCAATTCAGAGACCGAACAACTACTCCATTAGTCACACCGATAAGGTATAGCACAACACTCACACGATCCTATATGCATTTACTTATAATGTCACGCCCAAATTTCAGTAAAACCGAACTCGGAACGCGAACGTATAAAACAATAAAACCTTTCAGACATTTTAAATAAAACACTTTAAAATCACCATTTAGTTACACAAAATAGTTATTTACAACTCAAAAGTACGTCCCACAAGCGGACAAAATACAAGTGTACGTCGCTAGACTCAAAAGTAAACCCGGACTCCTGCTCCTAGCTCTTCAAGCTTCGGAAGCTCACCTATTCCATCCTGCGACCAGTACCTGTAGGAAAAGCAGCTAGGGGTGAGCGTTCGCTCACCACCACAGATAACAGACTGACTACGGCATACTTAGAAGACAATGCCGGTAACACTAACAACAACTCAAACACCGGGGACTACTATCCTCAAATTAAAGTAACCCGACTGACCCACACACACTGATACTTTCCTCAACCGACTCAACACTCGAACACGTAATGTAGACCCGACACCATGATTGACGACCTCCTCCAAAGACACGACAGACAACCACGCAACACCCAAGATCACAAAGGATCGCACACCAAACAAGATCACAAAGGATCACACTCCAGCTGCTCAGTAACCCCATCTCTCTCTCGCCCTTTACCGATCCCTGTCAGGTCAGGCGGTCGACCTGTCGCGCAACTTCTCCCAATCTCAGTCGGGAAGCTAGCCCACAACCTCTCCCCTTCCCCCGATCCCTGTCGGGAGGCTGGCCACACCCACACACACTTCTCCCGATCCTTGTCGGGAGGCTAGCCCACAACCTCTCCCCTTCCCCCGATCCCTGTCGGGAGGCTAGCCACACCTCACGCAACTTCCTCGACACAAAGTCGGGTCTCCAAACTCAGGTAACCACAATCACAATCACAAGCAAAGTTCAACAAACAGCAACAACACAGGTTCAACACTCCACGGGCACTCATGGCCACACAAGACACCACAGTGAAACACGGGTTCAACAAGCCTACGGGCACTCACGGCCACCCAAGACACACCGACAATAACTCACGGGCTCAACAACCCCACGGGCACTCACGGCCCCCCCAAGACACACCAACAGTAACTCACGGGCTCAACAACCCCACGGGCACTCATGGCCTCCGAAGACACACCAATAGTAACTCACGGGCTCAACAACCCCACGGGCACTAATGGCCACCCAAGACACCAACAGTAACTCACGGGCTCTCATGGCCACCCAAGACACATTAGTAAAGTAGGGGCTCTCATGGCCACCCAAGACACCACAGTAAAGTACAGGCTGTCATGGCCACCCAAGACACAACAGTAAAGTACGGGCTCTCATGGCCACCCAAGACACAACAGTAAAGTACGGGCTCTCATGGCCACCCAAGACACAAACTAAACAATCAACCTCCGGGCATGGTCATATGCCTCCAGTAATTCTAATATCAACAGGCTCACAATCAACCTCCGGGCATAACCAAATGCCTCCAATAGTTCTAATATCAACAGTACACTGCTCCTACGACACTACTAACTGCCACATGCATTTTTATTGTTCGATACGTTCCCGTATCATACGACACCACCCGGTGTCGCCTGCCTTTCTAATATTCGATAAACTTACTAAACCCACGACACCCAAGTGTCACATGCATTTCTACTGTTAACTTTCTCTATTCAGGGCCGAGATCCGGCTACTTATCCCTACCTCGTATGCTTTCTCCAAAAGCGCACAAATAAGCTCCGGCGTGATCTCGGTCACTCGCCTAGCTTTCCCTTTCCTCTGTCTGTGGCACGATATAAAAGAACACAATTTTAAGCACTTTTAAACTAGCAGACATAAACTGAAATTTAATAAACTTGACGCCCAAAAGTAACCCCGACAATGTCGATCACTCCCAAACTTCCCAATTACTCGACATCGTCGATATTGGACCCGGAAAAGCCCGATTCGCCCGACATGGCGAATCTGCCCGGGTTTTGTAAACGCCCTTCCGGGGCTCCGAAAATTCCCGTTTTGTTTCTACGGTCTTAGAATAATTCAAGGGTTCCTATGCACTCGACGGAATCCAATTCCGACTTCCGAGTAATTTAATTAGCGTTTCAAGTTTCTAAACCCGTCAATTCCAACTTTTACAATTTAATTCCAAATTTCGATCTGGTTGTAGATTAATGACTCGGGGAACGTTCTAAACCACCCGAACACGAAACCCTAATTCCCGAGCGTGTGGGCCCCACCCGGACACCCTTGGCCGTGGGTGGCTAGGGTTGGTTTGGGCCCGGCTCACCATGGTGGTGGCCGGCCCTAGCTCCGGCCACCCACCCAGCTCCGGCCACCCACCTCACACGGCCGGCCGACCACCTTACATGGTGGCTGGAGCTCCCCCGAGCTCCCGGTCACCGGAAAACGTTCCAATCTCGCTCCAAAATGTCTCCAACGAACCCCACACCTCAATACCACCATGAACTACTAGATTCATACCAAACCCTAACTTCCAAACTTAACAAAATTAAATTTGGTTAGATGCTCACCGTAGAGAACGTCGAGGGGAGTTCGATTCTCTTAACTTTGAGACGATCCAAGGGCTAGATGAACGAGAAAAAACCAAACCCTAGAACACCACCTCTCTTTTCTCTCTTCTTTCTTCTCTCTTCTTTCTCTTTCTAAAAACCCCAATTTCCCCTTTTTTGAACAACATGGCCAAACCCCCCCCCCCCTCTTATGGTCTTCCTTGTCTTGTCCAATTACCTAACACCACCACTTGTGTGACATGTGGCAAGTGGGTCCCACACCTTTTTGGAAAAATATCTAGAGATTCGCGAAATTCGGACGTTTCGGGCCCCGAACGGGCACTTTTTCCAAGAAATTACGAAACTTCACGGGCTACAAGGAAACGGCTCAACTAAGACCGTTACGACGACGACTAAGCTTTTTGGATCCAAAACGGCCCTCGAATGGACCAAAACGTCGCTCGGTTGACTTTTCCAACGAAAAGTCAACATTTCCCAAATTGGTCAGAAAGTTTCCCTGAGTCCCCCGGAACTCACTTTGGTCGACATCGGGGTCAACTTAAGTCCGGTATGACCCTCGGGGTCAAATTTAGGTTCATTTAGGTGTTTGCTTAAATTTTTTAAATTTTCCTGTTTTTCGCAGATTTGACTGGCGTTGACTGGGAGCGGTTCTTACTTATAACCTTCCGCAACCAAACCAGTACTCGCTACTCGTCCCCTGCGGGAAAAGTAGTAAAGGGGATGAGCGTTCTGCTCACCTCCACGGAAACCCGTTCGATTATGGCATACTAGTAAAGAACTAACGACTTACCAATCTAACCAGGGCAAACCACTACCTCAAAACCTGATACCAAAACGTCACGCTGCTCACGCTATCAATAGCTCAAATATTCGCTCACGTAAGCGAAACCTTGAATGGGGATCATATTCTCAACTAAGCAGAACACTATTGCTCACAACCTCAATACCCCAATTACCCGATCATGTAGGGGAAACCTCAAAACGGGGATCATGTTATCAACTCAGCAAACCAATATTTCTCACAACCTTAACACCCCAATTACCAGATCACACCCGGGAAACCTCAAATAACCCACTCACGTGAAGGAAACCTCAAACCACCCGTTCACGCGAGGGAAACCTCAAACAACCCGACACAATCGTGAACAAAGTCACGAAATAACAGCACACAAACTGCACAGTCAAGACGGTGGAACAAGACAGGAATCACGGATCCGTGTCAGACCCAGTCACGGTTGGGGTCACGGAGCCGTGACGAAGGCCCAAAACTCGCCAAAACGCTCTGATCTGTCACGGATCCGTGACAGGGTCCGTGACGCTCGCGCAGGCCTGTTTTCCAAATTTGTTTTAGACTCGATCTTTACCCCCTTTTACCCTAAAATCAACCTTAAGGGCCACACACGTTCAATTACCAATTAACAAACACACGCACAACAATTCACAGACAAATTCAAGTCACCCAACCTCAATCACAAGCCGACAAGGCCAACCAATTCCAAAACACACGCCCACCGGGCCAACAAATTTAAACACACGCCCACAGGGCCAACCAATTTTAAAACACACGCCCAAAAGGCCAACCAATTTTAAAACACACGCCCGCAAGGCCAATTAATTTTAAAAACTTCTCCTTCTCATCGTAAAATTTCTTTTTTGACATCACGTAGTTACAACCCGGTCCAGGCGTCCCCGAACTACATTGTACCCAATTGATATCAGCACCGTCGCGTTCGACTACAGGGGCGCCCCTGAGTTGAGTCACGACAGCTTAAAAAAGTTTCACGCAGCAGCACACAATCATTATGCCAGTAACAACAGTACTGCACATACACACGGTTTTCGACTTGCGCAACCCACGCTCGACGGGACTTTCAAAGACTCAACTCTCGCCACCTAATTGACGTACAGTCTGAGGTGTGAAACCTCGAGCTTTGATACCAAGCTGTCACGCCCCGAATTCGGCAGGACCGAACCCGGAACGCGAACGGTGAAACAATAAAACAGTTTTCAAACATTTTAATAAACCGCTTAAAATCACCACTTTGAGTTAATCAAAATAATATTTTACAACTTAAAATACGTCCAAAACAAGCGGACAAAAACCAAAGTGTACGTCGCTAACCTCCCAAAAACCCGGACTCCCGCTCCCAGCTCTTCAAAGTTCCCCTAGTCCGTCTCGCGACCAGTACCTGTAGGAAAACCAGCTAGGGGTGAGCGTTCTCTCACCACCACAGATACCAGACTGACTACAGCATACTAGCAGAAATGCCGGAAACACCAACAACATACAAAACACCGGGGACTACTATCCCCAAACTCAAGTAACCCGACTGTCACACGAAAACTGTTACTTTCCCCAACCAACTCAAAACCCGGACGCGTAATGTAGACCTGACACAGCGGTTACGACCTCAACCCAAAACGCAAATCATAACCACGCAACACCCAAGATCACAAAGGATCGCACACAACAAACAAGATCACAAAGGATCGCACTCTAGCTACTCAGTGCCGGTTGCTAACAGGCTGGGCTTGAGCCTGCCCCACGCAACTTTCCGACACGCAGTCGGGCCAGGCGGTCGACCTGTTCGCGACATATACAACAATACTTTTCCGATAGCTAGTCGGAAGGGGAGCCGCCCTTCATCGCAGAAGAATGCACAAGTTTACCGATGGTTAGTCGGAAGGCTAGCCAACCCCCCAACGCGCGACCACGGGACCCCTTTTCTGTCAGGCGGGCCCCAACCTCCATGCAACCATAGTCATCACCCAAGGTTCAACAAATAGCGACAATAATATACGACTCACTACCCCTCGGTAGGACAGTCAGCAACAATATTGGTTTAACACCCCACAGGCACACATGGCCACCCACGACACACCAACAGTAACATACGGGTTCAACACCCCAAAGGCACTCATGGCCACCCACAGACACAAACAGTAAAATACGGGTTCAACACCCCACAGGCACACATGGCCACCCCCGACACACAAACAGTAAAATACTTATTCAACACCCCAAAGGCACACATGGCTACCCACAGACACAAACAGGAAAATACGGGTTCAACACCCCAAAGGCACACATGACCACCCTCATAAACACAACAAGTTACTTAACCTACGGGCACAACCAAAAGCCACCAATATTTCTATTGTTCGATACGTTCAAGTATCCCACGACACCACTAAGTGTCGCCTGCATTTCTATTGTTTGATACGTTCACGTATCCTACGACACCACTAAGTGTCGCCTGCATTTCTATTGTTCGATAAATTTACTTATCCTACGACGCCACTAAGTGTCACATGCATTTCTACTGTTAACTTTCCCTAGTCAAGGCCGAGATCCGGCTACTTTTCCCTACCTCGTAACGCTTTCCCAAAAGTCCACGCCCAAGCTCCGGCGCGCTCGCGATCACTCGCCTAGCCTCCCCTTTCCGCGGTCGGTGGAACGATCTAACAAGAGCACAATTAAAACACTTTTTAAGTTCACAGGCAAAGCTGAATTTTAAAGAATTAGACGCCCAAACGCAACCTCGGTAATGTCGATCACTCACAAACTTCCCAATTACTCGACATTGTCAACAACGGGCCCGGAAAGGCCCGATTCGCCCGGCTCGGCGAATCTGCCCAAGATTGGAAAACGCCCTTCCGGGGCTTTGAAAATTCCCGTTTTCGTTTCTTCGATCTCAGAATCATTCAAGGGTTCCAATGCAATCGACGGAATAAATTTTCGACTTCCGAGCGATTTAATTCGCGTTTTAAGTTTCTAAACCCGAAATTTCTAACTTTCACAATTTAATTCCATAATTCGTTCCGGGTGTGAATTATCGACTTGGGGGTCGTCCAAGACTACCCGAACACGAAAAACCCGAGGCCCGACCCAGTGGGCCCCACACGGCCACAACGAAAAATGTTCCTTTTCGCCCCAAAACGTTCCTAACGAAACCCAATCCTTAACCCAACCTTAATCAACCCATTTAAACTCAAACCCTAAAATTCAAACGTTCCGAAACGAGAAAAAGACGGGTTCTCACCATAGGGAATGACGAGGGGAGTTCGAATCCGCAGTCGTTGATTCGATCGGTCGGTCGGATCGTCGGGAAATCGCAAAACCCTAACTCCTCCTTCTCTTTCTCTCTCTTCCTCCTTCTCTCCACTTTCTCTCTCTTCCCTTTCTTTTTTCTCTGAAATGGCCGACCATCTCATCCTATCTCCCTTTTATTTTGTTTCAAAAACCCAACACATCACCTATTTAAAAAACTACCCCTCATTCCTTTTTATTTTATTTTGTTCAAAAACTATCAACCACCAAAAGTGTGACAAGTGCCAAGTGGGTCCCAACCTTTAGAAAAATATCTTGGTAGATATTTTTCTGCCTGATTCGCGAAATTCGGCCGTTTCGGGCCTCGCGCGGGCCCATTTTCCAAGAATTTACGAAATTTCACGTGCTAAAAGGAAACGGACCAACTAAGACCGTTGTAACGACGAATAAGCTTTTTGGATCCAAAATGGGCCTCGAACGGACCAAAACGTCGCTCGGTTGACTTTTCCGGCAAAAAGTCAACCTTTCCCAAATCGGTCAAAAAGTTGCCATGAGTCCCCCAGAACTCAATTTGGTCGATATCGGGGTCAACTTAAGTCCGATATGACCCTCGGGGTCAATTTTAGGTTCATTTAGGTGTTTGTCCCAAAATTTTAAATTTTCCTGTTTTTCCGCTGATTTGACTGGCGTTGACCGGGAGCGGTTCTTACAATACTAACATATATAAATATTGAAGTACACATTCACGAGTTCTACACCAAGAACAAACAAAAGAGTACTAATATCCACCAAAAAAGAGAAAACATACCAGCATTCAAAACAAAGCATGAAACAAAATATAAACATACATAGATATTTTTGTATTACATATTAAGCCTTCTGCGAGGAGGCTATATGTCGTATGTTGTCACCTTCATCTGGATCATCATCCTGTTTCCTCTTCTTTTCATTCTCCAAGTTTACCTCCTTCTTCTTTTCTTCTTCCTTTTTATTCTTCAGACCTTTATCTTCTGGCTTTGCCTTCTCTCCTTCCTTATTTTCAACTTTTGAAAGTTTAGAAGAAACTTCTCCCTCATCACATGACAGCTCTGGGTAGTACGTATCTCGGCTTGAACTTATTTGAGTACTATCGCATGTTTTTGGAGGAGAATCCTCAGAATCAGGTATCATATTTTCTGGAATTGGATCGACAAACATCTTTTCTATTGTGGTTTGATTTGCAAAGGAGAACGGACTTATGAACAAGTTAGACAGAGCAGAGGATTATATATAGGTAGAGTTGATGACGGTTTTGGAAACAAAGAGGCACATACCTTATATGAAACGAAAACTTAAAAACATGACTAAAATAATTATTTTTTTTGCAATTATAACAAAATATAGGGAAACTAACCAGTGGTTTCCTTTAATCATTATATTTAATGTATCTCTAGACGTGTCTCATATTATAATTATTAAGATTTTATTTTTTTCGAATCTCTAGATGTGTCTCAGGCCCATTAGGGTTTTTAGAGTCCAAGTAGCCATAATGCCCTAAACGACACAAGTATAAATGCGTAGTGCATCGATTTGACTATTCATATCTGAGGACAGGTTTGCAGCCATAAATCATCTTCGTCGTCAAATCTACTCTATGCTCCCAACAGTGTTCGATTTTCTTCAAGGTGTGGCTTCTAAATTTTTATTGTTATTAGTTTTCTTAAGCTGACGATTGTTGTCCATGTTTTTTTTAGTTTAATCCTAAGTTTATTTATTATACCAGATCGAATTTTTTCTCCATTTTTGTATGCATCCCCTCTGTAGCTGTGTAGGTAGACGAGAAATGTTTTTTTATGTCATGTATGTTTCTTAGTTTGATTATTTTGGCATGTATCAGCACCCCTCTTTGTATATTATTAGGGTTGTGCATTAAATTCCCAACCACAGAATCCTGCCTCAATCTCCCTCTTCCACATTAAATACTGGCTCATTTCCAAATTTGGTCACTTTTCTCATCAGTTTATGTTTGGTTTAATTGCAAAATCTCTCTCTTGTGTGTATATCTCTGTATTTGTAGAGATTGTGTCATTATTTTCTTTTCAAGAACGAATCATGGTGTATCTATTTGTAATTAATTCATTCTACCAACCAAAATGTGTCATCAATGTGGAGGATTGACTATAATGATGAGGATTGTGAATAAGACCAATATAATAAAATAAAATTTTAAAAAATAAGTGGACTGTATTGCACTGGTTAATGTTTTTTGTTAGAGGAGCTTAACTTAAATGCCATGATTTAATGAACCTTATCAGCAAGTGTAGTGGGTATATTAATATTCGCAGCTTGTAGGTCCCAACTATGAGTAGCATATACCGTTATATAATAGCAGTTTGTAGAGTAAACTATCTTTGGTGTGCATTATAATGTAATAGTGCTATGCAGGATTAGCTATCAGTACATTGACTTGCCCATCGTTGGTTTGTACATGATAAAAACATTGAAAAAAATTTGGTCGTATTCATTTTCAGGTATTATAATGGATCACATAGGGGTTCCTGGTGTTGATTATATCACCACGTTGACAGAAGATGTATTGGTTAATATTCTTCAGAGGAGTTTAGATGATTCAGACAGAAATTTGATCATACTCTCATCTTGGTAATTAATTTGAAATTTGAAATTTGTGCCTTACAATTTTTTCCTTAATTATTACTATTTATTCTTTCACTTGTTTTAAAATTCAGTTGCAAGTCATTTCATAGACTTATGTCTACTGAGAAGGATATTCTGATGGAGTTACCTTGTACTTACCACACGAGGGTGGTGAAAGCTGTGAACCATGACGGCTCCAAAGTTCTTGAAACGGCTGCTGATTTTGGGAACTCTAGGGCAGCATATCTTCTTGCTCTATACCTCATTTTCAATTCTGATACGCTTGAGCGAGGACTTAAAATTCTAGACAGGTGCGACAACGAGTCAACATTTAAAATTCTCGGTGACGGCAATGTTCCTTTTGTCCACCTCTCAATGTGGTAACTGGTTTTGAAACTCTATCCTCAACATTTAAAATTCTTATTTTCTTTTGTACTGTATGATTTTCACACACTATTTGTCTTTGTGTGCTGCATTCAGTTGCAAGGATTTTTATGATTTTATGAAAGAGGATGATAATGTTCTGTTGGCCCTAAATTGTGAATTCCGACCACAAGTAGTGAAGAAAGTGACAATCCATACCAAATAAGTGCTTGAGAAGGCTTATAAAGCCGGTAATTTGAATGCTAGGTACCTTCTTGGTCTGTATTATATCTTCAATGAGAATAGACCTCGACGTGGCCTTGAATTTCTTAAGGAGTGTGACAATAGGTCTTCAATGTTAAGACGATATATCCTTGCAGTAGCACTAATCAAAGTAGGTGGGAATGAGGAACATGTTACAGATATCTTCTACGGTATCTTTTTTGAGATAATGGATGCAAACAGGTCAATGGTGCATGACTGTCGCCGTCAGTTTCGCGTCATGCTACACACGGGCAGATGGTCAGATTTGAGGACATTAAGGATCAGCGAAACTCCTAACCATGTTGGCCATTGGAGGCGTAGAATCGAAGCTATCAAAGGTGCTGGAGAACTTAGATATGGGTGTATTGACTGTTTAATTGACATTGAGTCAATGAAGCTTGCTTATAACGTCAACTAATTACGCTTTCTTTAACCTGGTTGTTTTTGTTGAACTTGTCTCCCTAAATAGTTGAAGATGTTTCTTTTAGTTGGAGAACTGGTTTATGTAATTTTTACTGATCTTTAATATATGTGATCTAGTTTTTTGTTTGTGTTTCACTAGAGAAGCAAATTAGTATCTGTCAGCAGTGCGCATGTTAAAACATCAGTGGTGTGCATGCTAAACTGTCAGTAATATGTAAGCTACAAAGTCTAGTTGCAGAGAACTATTAGCAATTTGTAGGATCCTGCCAGCAAGCCACATCAATCTTAAAAGGTGTTGATTTTATATGTTAATTAAATTGAGATGCATTATCTTGAATTCTACGAGTTTTGTATCCAAATATGGCAACCATCTACATTTTTAACATTTTTACATGTCTCAAATTGATTTTATAATACAAATATGAATATTAAATAAGCTTATATGTCTAAACTATCAGCAGCATGTATTCTAATATATTAACGGTGCGTAGATTAACCTTTTAGTGGTTTTCAGTACTTTCAATATTTCCTATATTTGTCAATATTAAAAATAATCTAGCCTTAAATTGATTTTCTGTCAAAAGATCATGAATATAGAAATGTAGAGAAGTAAAAGAAGAACCTATTTTATATTAAACTGAAGAAAATTACTGTTTTCACTAAATTCAGTTCAAGCTGAGTCTCCAACACCTAAATAGTTCTAAAACATGTCAAAATTGCCCCTTAAATCATTCCCGAATTCTTCCTCCTAACAACTTATGTTTGATTCAATAGACTAAGTTAGAAGTATTTGAGAATGATTTGAGGAGCAATTTCAACATTTTTCAGAACTATTTGGGTCATGTGTTAGGCACATTAAGATTTTCCCTCTATAAAGGACGGAAAGTTAACGATGGGTACTAAATTTGAGACAAACAAAACTCCAGCGTAGTGAGACGAGAAAAAATTAGGGTAGTGGAAATGGAATCCGAAACTTTTAGCGTAGTGAGATGGAATTACCCCTTTAAAACGAATTTTTTAGTATGAAAATTATAATGTTTGTTTACGATTTTATGTTTAGGTATAATTTTTTTTAACTAATTAATAGTTAAATATATATATATATATATATATATATATATATATATTTAGTTTTATTTGTTTGTAGTTAACTAATAATTGAATTGTTGAAAATCTTTCCTTTAGGGTTCTCTCTCTTCTATCGCTAACTCCCTACACGCCATCGTCACCGACGTCTTTCCGTAATCACTAGCACCCACCACCCTGTCGATCCACGCGATGACACTTGCTCTTGAGAAAGCTGTCCCCTCGTGGATTCCTCAAGTGACTAATGTCGCTAGGCTCGAGACTATCCCCCACGCGGTCTTGTCAGCTCAAGTCATGCCCCCGACACCTAACTTAGAGGCTATAAGAACATCGCACTTTAGGAGGAAGAAGCGACCCCCAAACCTCTCTCCTTCTTCGATCTCCCTCAGCCTGAACCACACGGCCTTCGACCCCAATCTAGACGGGAACCTATCACTACGGGGCCACGAGGATCCTCGATAGGCCAGCCACACTCCTTGCCGGTACACGATGAACCCCAACACGCTGCTCGCCAGGAAAACGGTCTGCCTACCTTATCCCACTGATCCACGGGTGAACATGCCCTATAGTGGGAGCCTCCTACGCCCACCATGTTCACTAGATGGGGAGGCATTATTCTCCTGGCATGTCGAACTTGATTGGCCCATCTCGGTGACCACCGACGGACCAATCTGGCACTAGAAGTCCACTCCCTGATTGATCGGCTGTAGACGGGGAACTATGAGGATGGAGGACGACAACACCAGCCACCAGCATGATGCCGCTCTAGAGGACGTTTCATTGGATTCCACCGGAAGGACTTGAATACCGTCATCGAGCCCCTCTCTACCACCCACACCCACCAAGCTATCCTACTGCGACCAAAGACTTGGAGCAACCAGAACTGCAGCAGCATCAACAGCCACCGTCGGGGACGAAGGTGGTCGTCTTGGTAGCCCAACACCCGAAACCTCACACCCAATCAGAGCCGGCCCACGGAACCCTCTCACCTTTGCATCTAATCCAGGACCTTCTGCCTAAAGCACCGCCACTAGGGCGGAGGAGGTGCATTGCCTCCATTCCTTCTAACCCGTTATCTGATTGAGGGCAGACCTTAGGACCTGGAGAGGTAGAGGCGATACAGGATCTCATACCTAACTCGGGGCCACCTTTGGATGGTGAAAGGCCCTTACATCCCTCAGAGGACTCCTACGGCACCGTGACGGCCTGTCACCCTGGGGGAGGGATGAGAACACAACTGCTCCGACTACGATCAAGGCGAGAAACTCCAAGCGGTCTTTCCAATGCCCATGAGTACCCACACCAACAACGGGGTGTGTTTGGGGAAGCACACCCCGTCCTTCCATGGTCGGTGCACACCCGACCCCATGTTTCCCCACTTCCTAGGTTCCTCCCTAGATGTATGTTATCCATTTAAGCGCCCTTGTCTATTTACTGCTAGCATTGTCAGGTCGAGACATGAAGTGACACCCACCGACGTACTACCGCCGATCCTTCTGATCAAGGTTTTGGTTTCTCCACCATTATCCCTGGTATAGCCGGACAGTTTGTTATAAACTTAGTATCTGATGTATATGGACTAGAACTTAACCTCACTCTTTTCTTTTCTAGTTATCTTCAATATACTTTCATCTTTTCACTCTAATAAAGTTTCCAATATATGCTCAAAAATTAAATATTGAAACTTACTCTTAAGTATTGGTCACGAACACTACACTACCCATGTTTTCAAAATGAACACTTCACTACCCTTAAGTATTGGTCACGCGATTTTGTTAGTAAAAATGAACGGAATTTTCCATTCCGTTAGTCATATGACCTCAAGTGTCGTATAATGGATGGTAAAATGATGTTTTTTCCCTTAAGTATTTGACCTCTATACGTTTTATAAGGAACAATAACGAGGGTACAATGGTAATGTTCCTTATAAAATGTGTAGAGGTCATAAAATTAAGGGAAAACGTCATTTTACCATCCATTATATGATACTTTGGAAAATTATTACTACCACATCGTTACCCTAGCCTGTTTTTTTATATTTTTTGTTACCCCGACAAACTTTTATTTTCAGTTTAGTCTTTTCCATCTAACCTTGGACAGAAAATGACATGTGAGAAGCGCATGACCTTTTTAAAATGCCCAAACTACTCTTTATCTACTGAACCCCTGATTACATTTTTCAGTACACATCTTTCAAACTTCTCTTTCCTCTCTCGGTCTCCAACCTCATCTAGCCATGGAGGTTTGATTTCTAGGTTTGAATCTGGAGATGGAGGCTATGATAGAAGTAGGAGATGGATTTGTCGGAGAAAGACCACCTCGCCTCACCGCCGGGGAAATCTTCCTGAGCAAGACCAACCCTTTCTCTCCCACTTCCTGCTCGCCTCCTCCGCCGCACCCCTATCGCCAACACCATCTTGAAAGATTATTCCTTTTTCTTGATCACAAGCTCGGTCCCTGGTTCGGACTTAATGCATGCCTCGGTGATGGAAATTGGACGCCGATGCATGTCCAAACTTCATTTCCTTTCCAGTGGGATGGTCGCAACAACTTTGTGCTTTGTCTCTAGCGATGGCACGGTGATGCTCGCAACAGCTCTGGACTTCATTTGTTCTCTTCTCTCCAGATATGATTTTTTGGGCTACAAGTTTTAAATTTGTGGTTTGATTGGTTTTGTTTGTTCTCTTCTTATCTCAGTTGTTTATGAATTCCAAACGTTAAGGGTTTATTTTCGATCTAATAAGCAGATTTGTTTTCTTTTCGATTGAGTTGTTTATGAAGAAGACATTGTTTGTTAATCAAGCCATTTGTGAAACGATATAATGAAAAACAGATTTTTTTTAATAATGATTAAATAAAATGAGTTTCTAAAAAATAATAATAATTAAAGAAAGTAAATTAAAAACATGTATTAAAAATAGATAGAAAGAGTTAATGAAAATTAATATTAAAAAAGAAAAATATAGAAGTGATAAGATTAAAGAATTAATTATAATTAAAATAATACAAATAAAAGTTTGATTTTTAAAATAAGTATGATTTTTTAAATAAATATAATTTTTATAAAATAAGTTAATAAAGAAAAATATTTTTTTAAAATCAATAGTATGGTTTTGAAAATTTTATTGTTAGTAAGACCGTCCACAATGGAGGCCAACCCCGAAGTCGAATCTATGGGTCAAAACCAGAGTATCGGTTTCGGTGGGTCGAATCGAACCAAAATCACACGTGTAAAGAGAAGATTCTTTGAGGGGAGAGAGAGAAAAGAAAAAAAGAGAGAGAGTGTGAGGGAGGAGAGAGACAAAGAGAAGAATTAATCGAGGAGAGGGATTCGACGTCAATGAATCTGTAGACTCAAAAGAGAGAGAGAATCGTCAAAAGAGAAAATCGGTGGTGACACGTCAAGTTTTTTTTTTTTTGCTTCTTTCGACGCCGATTCCACCTCTGGATTGACCTTTATTGTAAACGGTCTAAGGGGTATTTTAAATGAAAAATAATAGAAAAGATTGAATTGAAAATAAAAATTTGTCATGGGATCATAGAAAAGAACAAGTTGAATAAAGATATGATAATAATATTACTTCATAGTAGGAAGATAATTTTTCGTTTATAATAAAAACTTGGATTCAACGGAAGGCACATTTAATGACAAGTATACAATTATAATATATACGCTGCGAAATTACACATCATTTTCTAAGAATGTTGAAAAGTAGACTTGACTTAGAAGGGCCTACCACGTGTCTCACAAGTCACACCACAACTGACAAGGACACATTTCATTACACTACACTACACGTCATGACTTTTCCTACAAGCCTATTGTCTTTTTCACTGGGCGGCATTGGACAACTCTATTTGACATTTAAGAGCATGGACAACGGGTCGGTCTGGATCGCGACTCGCATCCCGGCTTACGTTTTTGCGGGAAGTAGGACGCGAGCCGTCTCGTTGTGGGACGGCTTTTACGCGTCCTGTTAGATCACGAACAAGAACGGAGTTGCAGTAAGGAGTTGCTATTGACTTTCCGTGAGGAATTTATGCCCCCACTATATTGGGCATATCCTTCGGGATACAATACTGCTATAATATAAACATTTTCTATGTACAAAGATGAGATGATTTTGTTCAAAACAAATTGATTGGTTTATATAGAAGATGAGGTGTCTGTTTTTTTTATCGGCAATGCAAATTTAAATTAAAACCTCTCACGAGGCGAAAGAGGAGTTACAAGAGCAGGTCTGTCTACAGACCCCAAAAGCCCAATATTGGACGCAGCCAATTGTAAGGGCAAGAAACACCAACAAATAAAACTCAATACAACCAAGGGCACACGACCCAAAGGAGAACCAACTCAGAAGCCAAGAAGGGGTGATACAAACCAACCCCAGAAGACAAGCGTGTTAACCCCAGAAACGAACCGGGTAAACAACAAGCAACCTGAAAGGACAACCAAAGCGAGCTGCAAAAGGAGAACCGCCCAGAGATCACTCGCTGCCATCATAGCAGGCAGCAGTAAAACAGTCTTTCTAAAATCCAGGACATGACTTGAGCTGAGCGTTCCGAAACCGTGATCGGTAACCCCTCGCCGGCCAACACCTAACGAGGACCCAAGGGGAAAGGCCTGTAATAATGCCGAGCTCGAACCACGGCGAATCCAGACAAAACCGATACCAATGTCTACCAGAAAGCACAAAGCCGAAACGAAAATCCAACCAACTACCCTTCAGGAACCGCACACCTAAAAGCCCGTCTTTGGAAATCGCACTCAGTCCTCCTAAGCTAATCTGGCCAACACCGAGAAAAGCCCTAAGGGAGGACCAATATTTCTACCAAGAGCGAGACTAAACATCATAGCTAGCAGAGGAAAGCAACACTACCAGAAATCCAAAGGTAAGGCTCGAGCTGAGCGTTCCGCTACCGAAATCAGTAGCCCCTCGTCAGCCAGCACCAAACGAGGACCCAAAGGGGAAGGCCTGTAGTTATACCGAGCACGAGCCAACCCGGACCTAGAAAGAGCTGATACCTAATCCAGCAAAAGATGCGACACAACACTAGGGCAGTCTTTCGAACCACGTAAAATAGCTGCCGCCACACGCACCCACGCACCCCCACTTTCGCCGGAGAATCCCAAAAAAGGACTCAAGAACCCTAGTAGTCAACCCCATGGGGGAACCAATCAGAGCAGAGACACCACCTAGCCTCTGACAAAACCGACATGCAGCAGGTGAAGGGAAAAGGCACGCACAAAAGCCAACAGTAACGAAGTCGAACGAAGGAGAAACCGATAAAACCACGAAGAGACCCGTCGAGACCCACCAACTAAGGCCAGACCCGTTTGACCAGCATGCCCAGACCCATACCAAACTGGGCCTAGACCCACAGGCCCAAACCCACAGGTTCTGTGTATGTGTTGGAGAACATCATCAAAACTTTTGGCGACATCCTGCAAGTCGTGCTGAACCAATCTCAAGATCATGTTGTTCATTACTATCACAAACATTCCTGTCTGACCCACATGGAGAAGGTACAACCTCCGACAAGAAAAGAACACCTGAGAGAACTCCGGGAAGGCGGGAGAACTCCGGCTGGAAGGACGGATCTGGACAAGCAAACTTCCAGAACTGTGTTGAAGCAGCAAGGACGAAGACCCACTCCACCATGTCCGGCAGACAGCGACGAAGGTATTTTTCGGCACCAACAACCAAGGGGGTCCGAGACGTCTCGATCCCCATCTCCTCATAAGTTTAACCCACGCATCTGACGGGCTTCCGGTAGGAGAAGAGGCGTCAAAACAGTCCGACGATACATGCAGATCTGACAGGACTCGGCAGCATACTCCGGCCGGCGGTGCGAAGCCGGCTTCACTCGTAGATATGGAAATAGAGGAAGCCGAATAGAGGAAGCCGGGCGAGGAAGGTAAAGGACGAAGCGGGTTGGAGCAAGGAGTGGAGCAGAAGGAAGGCGAGGGAACCTCCGCCGGCGAGGCAGGAAGGAGGCGGCGGGAAGGAGGTTGAGGTAGGTTTTCATGTAGCATACGAGAGAAAAAAGGAGACTGTCTAAAATCAACGTATCTCTGTGAATGATGATATGTTTTCACCTTAGATGAGGTGTCTGTTCATGAGAATCACAATTCTTCATTTGTACCAGTTAAATAACTGATGAATGGATAATAAAATATTATTCCAAAAATGAAGAATCAGACACACATGCCCACGTGCCCCAAGTGATCAAGTGCCATAGTCTTGATTAATATAATTTAATAATAACCATGACAAATCTACCAATAGTTTGATCACTTAGCACATACTCAATTTAATTAGAGTATGGACACATTGCTATATAAACACTTAAGTTTGTTCTATATTTTATCAATGTGGCACCCACCACATTTACACAAACTAAATGTTCCAACACGTCCCGTAAAAATGCGGGCCGGGCCGAGTCTCGCGTTCCGCAACCCCGGGACGGACCGAGGCCTGCGTCCCGCGTCCGACCACCAACCAATGGCAGGCTGCCACGTGGCGTTTCGAAGGGAAAAAAAATTCCGACCGTTGGGCAATGGTCGGAAATGGTAATATTTTTTTTAATTAATAAAACTAATTATTTCTAACCCTACAATACCTCAACCCCATTTTTATCACTCACCCATTCTCCAATTTCACTCTCGCATTCCCAAATTCTACTCTCTCATTCCCAATATCCTCGTGAAAATGTCGGGCGACGAAAATACCCGTTCACAATCAGCGGATGACGAACAACAAATGTCGGACGATGTAGGATTCTCCCCTGAGGAACTAGCAAGCAGCCTCCGCGATATGTTAACCCAACCTAGTAAGAACTCCGCTTTCTCCCCATATATGCAACCGAGTTCGAGGTCAGGTACTTTCAAACTATCAACTAGTGTTTAATTTATTGTTTTTAATTTTTTTTGTATTTTTTTTTGTAATTGATTGTTGTAATTTATTTTTTGTAATTTATGTCTTTTAATTTAATTTTTTAAATTTACTTTTGTAATTTAATTTTTTTAATTTACTCTTGTAATTTATTTTTTAAATTTACTTTTGTAATTTATTTTGTTGTAATTTATTTTTTCAAGGTCAATTCCACCAACCACAATTCAACCCACCGCAACCACAATTCCACCCATCGCAACCACAATTCCACCCATCGCAACCGCAATGGTTCCAAACGCCACCGTAAGGTTACCAGCCGTCGCCGCAAGGTTACATGTCGCTGCCCCAAGGTTACCAACCGTCGCCGCTTCCACCACAATACTATTCGTACCCCGATTACCCACTACACACCGGCACCCGTATGTCATCGCAGTCGTCCTCTATTGGACCTTCCCTACAATGACCTTGAACAACAACATAGGCACGGAAGAAAGGGACCATCGAGGAGGACAAGCACCTCATACGCTCGTGGCTCTCGACAACAAAAGACCTGATTAATGGAAACTCCCAAGCCAGAGACACATTTTGGTGCAATGTTGCGAGGAAGTACAACGCGACCAGAGAACACCCCCATTTCGAGTGTAATGCGGTCAAGAAACATTGGGCCTCACATCAGTCGCGGACAAAGAGGTTCCTCGGTTATCTGAAGATCTCAAAGGACGAGTACCACAACGGATGGAACCATGATGACCACATAAGAGCGGAGAAGCAAATGTGGATCGATACCACGAAGGAACTGAGACCGCCTGGTCACCCGAAAACATTCGACCTCGATCATTGGGTTGAGTTACTTGATGGCGATGAGAAGTTCGCTGCCGAGGAAGGCACCATGGGCAATGTACGCCGACAACGCCAACAACAAAAACGCTTGGATGAGGCTTGGAATTATAGCTCAACCCCACCCACAAGTACAAGCGAAGATTACACACATGTCGCTGGTGAGTCTCAACCACAGAATGGGCATCTTGCTATCTCAATGAGGGAAGTGAGGTCCGTCTCAGCGAAACACCCCCTCCCATACGGCCGATGCAAGTCCCTCTCAAGCACCTCGCCAAACGCGACCGTTGGGCAAGAAGGCTTAGAAGAGGAAGGGGACCAACCTCACGGATCAAATAAGTGTCATGACGGAGCTGGAACGATAAAGGAACGAAGGAAATCTAGAAAGGACCCGCCTGTTTCAACAGTTAACCGAAAAGTGGGAAAAATACTACGACAAATACATTGCCATGGACGAAAACGATACCTCCAACTACGGAGAAGCCCAGTTGGCACGACACGAGTCGTTTAAGACTCGAATTTCAAAAGTCATGGAAGACATTGAAGGTGAAATTGCAGCCCTTCGACAACAACAACAACCACCACCACCACCACAATGATTCTTGAACTTGTATTTTATTGGGGTTGTATTAAAATGGGATGAATAAAAGTTCAAGTTCATTTTTTATTCGTGTTAAATTCATTGATCATTATTTTTTATTATCATTGTTTATTTTTTTCAGATTTATTTCAATTTTATATAATACTAACCTTTTTGATAAATAATTAAATAAAATAGAAAAATATCAATTAATTAACCAGTTAGCATCCAGTCAGCATCCACTAACAATCCAAGCCTCAATCCAGGATTCACCATTGTAAAACACAGCTTATTTTGAGTCCTGAGTCCCACTAATTTGTATAGTCAGCATCCAACCCTCTAATCCAAGCCCCTAACCCAAGCCCTTCCATTGTACATGCTCTAAGGGAATTTACGGGTGCACTCCATTTTGCAAAGGCTATTCTACTAGAGGGGTGTAAATTTGATATATCCGATCCAAAATTCAAATGGTCTTGTCTATAGCTAAAGCTCTGAGCCACTGCGAGAGTATTGGTGAGTCGGTTAGGATACGACCCGCTTGTTTGTAAAATGCATTTTTATAGTTTTTTCTACTGTTAAACGTGGATCGTATCCCGATCATCCCTTCCCTTCCTCTTATTCCGTCGTTTTAACTATGTCAAGAGAGCACTAGTCCAACACCATTGTAGGCTATTCTCGCTCTGCTAGTTCCGATCCTGCTTGATTCGAAAGCCTCTCTGATGGCGAGCCTTTAGGAGAGCCTGTCCAATTCGATTTGGGGAGAAGGAGGACATGGAGATCCTAGTGCCGGATTGGGCAGTGCACCCAAGGATGCTGGCTCGCCAGCAATTTGGGATGCTTGGGAAATTGATGACCGAACGACCCCCGGAAAGGAAACCCTGCTACGGATCGTCGCCACCGCATGAGGACATTTAGCGACCAGCTTGGTGATCAAGGTTATCGAGCCAGGGGTATTCGGCTTCTACTTTGAGTCGACGGAGGCTCGATCTTGGGCTTAGGGAAACGAACCATGGTGTTTCGGTGGGAACCCCTATTGCTTGGCGACCTCGACCCTCTAGCCCGAGACCTCTCGATCCTGAACAGGTTTCATCTATGGGTCCATGCCCATGGCATCTCACCGTTGGTACGGACGAGGAAAACCGGGGAGACGATTGGAGCAGCGCTGGGGTTCTATGTGGATACAGTCTATGATGGAGATGGACAATGTTGGGGAGGGGAAATCAAGGTACGCCATTGGCACTCAGTAGATCAACCCCTGCGTCAGAATCTTCTGCTGCGCTTCAAGTAACTCAAGGACTCGGTCCAGTACGCTCTCACCTACACCAAACTACCAACATTTTGTTGGAATTGTGAGCATATTGGTCACGGGCCATAGGCGTGTGCATGGGAGGTACCCGACGTACCTTCCTTTGACAGATCGTTGCTAGAGTATCATTGAGATCGGAAGACCATGTTGTAGACCATGTTGTATGCGACGAAATGGGGAAAACCGGCACAGCATCCCCCCAAGTTTCAGCATGTTGACCTCGGCTATCCCACATAAGACCCTACTATCTCGAGGAAGGGGGTCAACTGTAAACATGCATATCCCACCTAATCCTCAGGATGGGGGGGGGGATGTCGAACAAGGACTAGGGTATCGATTGCACCTTCTGGTTTTGAGCTTGCCCTAGCAGGGAGGACGGGCCAGAAGATGGACACTACAAGAGAACCCAATGAGAACCAGGTGAGGGATAAGCAGCCCCGCTAGGAGGGATGAAATTCATGGCTCTAGGGACTGGCCTTGGGAAGGGTCCCTAATCAGATCCATGCCTCCCTCTGAAACTGGTGAATGTAGGTTCGGTCGCAATCTACATAGTATGTAACGTTTAGACAATACCTTGAGCATTATTTATCGGTTTCGTCTTAGTCTACTGTTAGTTAGCCTATATGTATTTTCAAACATTGTTTGTAACAGTTCACTTGTCTTAGACTTTTTTTTTTTTGTAAAGTAACCTTCTGGGGCCCTATACAGTGTAATGACTCTTTTATATTTGAATGAAATACATGCATCTTTTAGTAAAAATAAATAAATCGTGGATCAGGTTGTGGATTAAAATTTTAACTTAAAAAATAAATATATCGCGGATCAAAGAATTTTAATATGATAATCTAACTCACATACAAGTATTAACTAAATTATAATTATTTTATATTAATTATAATTTTTAGATTATATATTGATTATCGTATCTATCTTTTGCAAGTTTTAATGGTTAGAAAAGATAACCAACTTTTTATGCATCATTTTGTTGTTTATGGAACCACGGAAAGAAATTCATGATAAAAATCTATTGATAAAAGAGTTTAAATTGATCAATATACCATACGCCGGAATCTTACATTTTGGTTAGATGATAGATATCATCCAATAGCTTAAATTAGATCAATATCAAGTTTGCATCTCATTGATTTTAAAATAAAAGCGGGATTTTGAAGTTTATAATATGTCCTAAGTTAAGTGGATGGAGGTATTCACAACGACATTGTCGTTCTCTTCTCCAGGAACCGTTTTAACCATATACTATTACTCCACCACCATCTTCTCCTTCATCTCCTTCTTCTCCTCCGGTGATCAACCGGTTGTCACCAACGTCGTCGTCTCCGCCTCCTTCGCTGCCTCCATTTCCTGTTGTTGCGTTCTCTTCCATCGTCGTCTCCACGGTCGCTATCTTCCTCGCATCATCCGTTGTATCCTTCGCCTCTGATGCCTCCTTCGACTCATTCGTCGTCTTTGATGCCTTCTTCACCTCATTCGCCTCCCCCGCTGCCTCCCTCGCTTTCTCCACTGTCGCCTCCGCCCCCGCTGCCTCCTTCGTCGCCTCTGATCTAAACTCATCATATGTAAGAACCGTCTTCGGTCAACGCCGGTCAAACCGGCAGAAATCGGGAAGAGTTAACTTTTCGCCGAAAAAGTCAACTGACAACGCCAGGGGTCGTCCGAGACTTATCCGGGACCCAAAAAGCTTAGACGTCGTTACGGGGAGCTTAATTGGATCGTTTCCTTGGAAATGAGGGTTTTCATAAAAATGTCAAAATCGGGCCGAACGAGTTCGATATTTGAAATATCGGGTTATTAAAATATCTTTTGTGATATGTTGGAGAGAGAGTGGTCCCCACTTGGACACATGTCACTAGCCTTGTGGAAGAGAGAAAAGGGGAGGAGAGAAGACCTCTTTACCCTTGCTTTAAAGGCTAGAAGACAAATTGGGAGGGCACTTTTGTGTTTTAACAAAAAAAGGTCTTTATTGAGCATTTAGACATATGTGGCCAGCATTTGCAAGAGAGAGAAAAAGAGAGCTAAGGAGGAGGAGGAGGAAGAAGAAGAAGAAGAAGAAGAAGAAGAAGAAGAAGAAGAAGAAGAAGAAGAAGAAGAAGAAGAAGAAGAAGAAGAAGAAGAAGAAGAAGAAGAAGAAGAAGAAGAAGAAGAAAAGAGGGTTTTTCCCCATCATCCCAGCCTTGTTTCTTCGATATTTTTACATATTCTTCATCTCCTCGTTGTTTCCTACGGTAAGAACCTCTTCTATTCCCATTTTGTTGAGTTTGAAGTTATGGGTTTAGTTGGGGATGGATGAACTACTATGAATGTTAGTGGATTTGAGTAGAAATGATGGAAAGTTAGAGATTTATGGTGGAAAATTAGTGGGTCTTGGTAATTTGGTGAAACCCTAATTTGTTCTTGGAGAAATTGATGAGATTGAGATTGGATTTTGCTAAAATTGATTGAAACTTGGGGAAATTGGAACCTAGAACTTGCTAGGAGTGTGTTGAAGTAAGGAAAGAAAAAAAGGGGGAAAACCCGTTGTACCATAGCGGATCCGTGGTGTCTCCCATAGTAGAGCCTACCATGGCTCCGTGGGTTCCCCCATAGCGAAGCCTACCACGGCCCCGTGACTCACCCGTAACGGAGCACGTCACGGCTCCGTGACCCTCTCCATGATAGAGTAGAAATAGGCCATTCCGAGCCCATTTTGATGTTATCGGGTATTAAGGAAGTTAATTAATGACCGTACTTGTTGGGGTACATTGGGGTTATAATTTCTCTAAGATCGACTTTGGGTTGTTTTTGAGACTTGCGTGATTTCGTTATCTTAGATCTTATCCTCGATCGCGGTGAAGGAAGGCACTAGACGGTTCGTCGCATATTGGAGTGGATTGCGTTTGAGGTAGGGAAAAGTAGCGAATACAGGTATGATTTAGGAAAGTTACTAGTAAATGCATGTGGGCACCTAGTGGTGTCCGTAGGTTATGAATTCTCGATATGATATAGATTTGCATGTGGGTCCCTGGTTGGACCCATAGGTTTGTGGACTTGCCGTGCTGTAAAATTGCATGTGGGTCCCTGGTTGGACCCATAGGTTTGCGGACTTTCCGTGCTGTAGAATTGCATGTGGGTACTTGGTTGTACCCGTAGGTTGTGTGCTCTGTGATCGTCGTTACTTGTCTATTGACTCATGTTGTGTTTGTGTGATTGACATGTTGCACGTTTGAAGTGTTGAAACCGCGTTTGTAGTGAATAAGTTGTGAATTGAATGATGCATGCGACGCAATATTTTCCATGTGATATTTGGTTGTGATTGTGATTGTTCTGGTGATACCTTGATGAGCTGTTCCCGAGAGGTGTGTCGTACCTTCTGATGCGCGATCGTAAAGTGTTGAGGCTTGAGATTCCGCAAAGAGGTGTTTTCCCCGCCTACCGACTAGCACTCGGGAAGTGTGCGCTTATTCCGCGAGGAGGTCGACCGCCTGGCCCAAATATGTGTCGGGGAAAGTGCGTGGGGCAGTGTCAGGCCCAGCCGGATTGCTACCGGAAACTGAGCAGAAGGTGTGTTGATCCTTTGTGATCTTGGGTGTTTGTGTGTGTTTCTCAATTCAGTATTGTGTGTGTTTGCATTTGGTTGTTGTAGATATGACCGGTGTCATGTGACTTCCTGTGTGAAATGGAGAGTAAAGGTATAGATGTTGAGAATTGACCTTGTGACAGTTGGGTGTCAGGCATGAGATACGCTTTCCCCTAAATTTGGACTGGGCGTTGATATTCGTTTTACATGTTTTAGACTGTTGGTTTGTTGATGCTTTACTAGTATGCCTTGGTCAGACGGGTATTCGCTGCGGTGAGCGAAAATGCTCATCCCCTTTACTACTTTTCCTACAGGTTGGTCGTGAGTTGGTTAGAATGACATCTCGAAGCTAGGGAGCTCATAGCAAGAGTCCGGATTTTTGGGCAGTATTTAGAGATGTATTCCTTTTATACCAAACTTATTTATTTTTGGACCTGAGCGTATGACTCATTTTATGTCAATGTATGTTGTTAAAGAGCATTTGGGATGATATTTTTGGTTTTAAAATTGTTTCCATTCGAGTCCGGTCAAAAGCGGATTTGGGGTGTGACATCATAGGCATGACCCATGGTCAGACCATCAATTCGGGACGCACCTGGTCACTCGAGGCCTCCGAGTGGGCTGCTCCAACCACTTTCATTAGATTGGGACCCTGACACCCCTTATGGGGTTAAGGGGAAGTGAAATCAACGGCTGATCATGTTGGTAGTTACTAGAGAAAACAAAAAGGCGGTGTGATGTCGTCATGGAATAATGATAACAACTCCTATTGTTCCAAACAACCAGGCGAGGTCTACTACGCAGCCTCGCTGAGTCCAATGAGTCTAAGGACGAGGTGTGTTTAGGGACGCACACCCCGCCTTTATTAGGGTCAGAGACATCTCGACTCAAAGCCTCTCCCTTTTCTTGGTTTTCTCCCTGGATGCATGATATTCCCCTAGATGTCCCGAGAAGGTCTCTACCGAGAGACCAACAGACACCACGAGCATTTTGAGGTCGAGTCAGGAAAAAATATCGTGCCACTCACAAAATGAAAAAACACGTAGTCATTTTATTTCATGGTCATCGTCTCGGATCTTGTTTATTAGATCCGATACTATGTCTAGCCCATCTTATACTTCTATTTTCAGTAGTTCTATTTCGTGTATGTTCACTTTTGAATTATCAAAATTTTATCCATAAAATATATTACTTTGTTAAAAAAAAGTGGATGATGTCCAAATTACCCTTAACTTGTTGGAGGAAATCCAAAGGAAAAATAATCATTTCGTAAATGGGTCTTATATTTATGAACGGGTCGAAACTAAAAGGGGTGAATTGAATATCGCTATGAACACCCCGGTTCTACACTATAACATTGCATGGCTTCCAAGCACTCGGTATTTGTTAGAAATTAAAAAAACATAAAATGATCATACCTTTCAAAATATGATCGGGCATAAAATGTCGTGACAATTTGTGATCTTGTATTTTCTATTTCAGAATATCGTTATAATAGAGTTAAAATACAGTGAAATAACGAAACTAAATATCAAAATAATTTGTTTAATATAAAATATTATATGTAAAATATAGTATTTAATTCTTATTTCTAAAGGAATGAAAATACAAAATATCATTTTTTTAGAATTTTTAAAATTAAGTATATTAACAAAAAGAAATTATATAAAATAACTAATTAAAAACCTTTTGTAAAATTATTGATAATTTATGACGGTATTTCTCTCTTTTAAAGAGCGCCATATTTTAAATCAGTTATAATGGTACTCCGGGAAAGAAATACACAGTCAAAATTATCACGATTTTTAGCTCAGACATTTTTTTCTATCAAAAGTATTCAAAGTATTTAGCCTAAAGAAGAGAAGATCAAATAGAGAAATCAACCTCAAAAATGTAATTTGAACCGCTAATTTAATTTAGAGCATGTACATCACATATGTGGATTATGATGTGCGAATCATGTGGTGACTGGACTGAATTGTGACCCGCACCCCCTACATTAAATCGAGTTTCATAGTAAGGGGATCACATATGGGGATCATGATTTGCAGGGATGCTGAGTGGATGTTGACCGGATAATATTCTTTTGTTGAAAATTTTTAAATTCAAATTTAAAACAGTAAATATTAAATAAAATTGATAAAATTAATTAATAAAAAATAATTAAATAAAGTGCACATTAAAATTGAACTTGTATTTAATAAAAAAATTAAATAAATACCAAATAATATAATATAAAATTGGGTTTCAATGTTGTTGCACGTATTCGGTTGGGTCGACCCGTCGGACATTGTTGATCGAACTTTTTGGGAGAGAGTGAATAATTTAAGAATGAAAGTTGAGAGAAGTGTTGGTGGTTTGATAAATAGGGAGGTGAGTATTTATAAGTGGGTACAAATTAATTGTGTATGTGTTTTTGTATTTATTTTAATTAAAAAATTACTCAACGGAGCCACGTGTCAGCGCGTCACTAGTCATCCTCGACTCACGATTCACGAACCAACGATTCACAATTAGAGCACGTACAACGCGTCGAACCGTAAGCGAACCGCGATTTTACGGTTCGTGAGTTAGTGCGTTGTGGGGCGCAGGTTTTGCGAACCGTGAACCACAGATTTTACGAATGGTTCGTCAGTTCACGAATCATAATTCGCGCGTCAGGCAATCATGGAGTGACACGTGGCCTCGTTGGGTTAAAAAAATCCGACCGTTGGCAACGGTCGGAAACAGTGCTCATTTTTTTATTCATTAAATCCGAATTTCAACCCTATAAATACCTCCATCTCCATTCTCAAACCACCAAAAATTCTCCTACTCCTCTCTAATTTTTCTCCAGTTTCACACTCTCATTCCAAATTTCCTCTCTCTCAAAAGCCCATCGAATAATGTACGACAACGAAACACAACGTTCTCATTCATCGGAAGATGAACAACGAAGGGCGGATGATTTTCCAATGACCTTGGAAGGTTTTGTGACATATTGATGCAACCCAGTGAGAATTCCGCGAACCCAAGCGCTTTCACACCCTATATGAAATCGGGTTCCTCCTCAGGTACTTTTAAACTCTAATTTTTTTTCATTTTTGTAATTTGTTTGAAGTAGCGATAATATTGGAAAATGAAATTCAACACATGTCAATTCCAACCCTTTCCAGGCCAATTTCATCACTTCCCACAATAATTCAACCCCTTTTCGGGTCAAAGCAACCCGGTTCCACCGCAATTCAACCCTGGTCCCCCGTAATTCAACCCCGGTCCACAGCAATTCCACCCCGATCCCAACTATTATGGGTACCCCGATCCTCAACCATGGCAACAAAACATCGGCGGAAACAACGGTACCCGTATGTCGTCGCAGTCATCCTCTGACGACCCTTCCCAACAACGACCATCAAGGACGAGTAACCTAGAAGAAAATAAAGCGTCGAGGCGGAGATGCACCTCATACGGAGATGACTCGAGACATCAAAAGACCCGATTATGGGCAACTCCCAACAAGGTAACACATTCTGGTGCACACTTACGAACAGGTACAACGAGGGTGGGCGTTTCCCGCATTTCTGGTGGAACGCCATCAAGGAACACCCTTGCGGGGTGAGCCAAGAGGTTCCTCGCTCTTTTGAAGGTCGAGAAGGCCGAGGAGCAGAGCAGATGGAACCATGATGACTACGTGAGGGCGGCCAAGGAGGTATGGAGAAAGATACCGACGGAGAGAAGGAAGTCGGGTGACTTGAAAATTTTCGACCTCGATCATTGGGTCGAAGAACTTGAGAACGAGGAGAAGTTCACCGCCGAGGAAGGCACGATCGCTCATGTACGACGACAATAGTTGAATGAGGCTGGAACTCACAGCTCAACCCCACCCACAAGTATTGTTGAAGATTACACACCTCTGTGTGGTGAGTTCCAATAAGATTGGGCATCTTCCGATCCGGCCAAGGGAGGACAAGAACAAAGACCCCCATCCCCTTCCCCTTCCCCTCGGCGAATAGGAAAAGCGACCGTTGGAGAAGAAGTCTACGAAGAGGAAGGGAAAGACCCTCCAAGATCAAATAGCTTCCATGACGGACATGGAACGAGCAAGTGCCGACTCAAACAAAATAAATTTAGAAAGGGACCGACTAAGGCTTTAGTGGTCCGCGCAACATGCGGAGTTCAGTACAATGCCTTGCAGGATAAGGACATCTCCAACTACAATGACGATCAGTTGATCCGACACGGATTAATGATGTCCCGATTGTGGGTTTGAATAGAAGACGTTGAAGCTCAAATAGCTAATGTTCAACAAGACTGAATAAAAGTTGTATTTTATGTTTCAACTTGTATTTTCTGGAGATTGTATGAATAAAAGTTCATTTTTTGAGTAAGTGCAACTTTTATACCTTTAAAAAGAGCTAGTACATGTTTGAAGTCCCTGACGGGACAAACATAATAACCCTGTAACTACGTAAACGTCTAGGATGTTTTTGAACGGAGCGCTATTAAGGCTAACAGAGACAAAAAATTATTGAAATTACAAGGTACTGAATAACATTGCTAATTAGGAGAGACTGACGAACACCGCTCAAAGTAGGGCATGCATACCGTTGGGTCCCCCGAAGGCAACGCACTTCCGCTGATGTAATACCGAACCTGTGTTCGTCAGTGTGACGATGGTAGATGTGAATCAGGGATTCCTCTTGGTGAAATTCCATGACCCTGTGGGGAAAAGTCCTAGATCGTCGCTCTTTGAATAGTAACCCTGCAAAACATAACATAAACAATAAAGTAGAGCAGAACCAATCGATCAGAGATCGAGGAGGAGGTCGCGGAGGAGGCCAAGGAGGCAAAATCAATGATAGCGGCTTCACCGACGCTTGTAGAGACGGAGGAGAGACCCGAGACAGACACAGATGTCCTGCAACCCCCGCTCCGCCCAGCAGGAAACCCAGAGCAAGGTCATGGGCGAGGATCCGAATTGGAGAAGCAGGCGACCAGGTGATCAGCTTACCCCAGAATTGGGGTAAAGATTGAGAGAAAGGCCTCGGTGGAGGCCAAGGAGGCGGATACAGTGACGGCGGCTTCATTGGCGGTTGTAGAGGCGGCGGAGGAGGGAGGCCGAACCTACGCCGATAAAGGAGACCGAACCAACGCCAAGAGAGGAGACCGAACCAACGCCGAGAGGGGTTATATAACTTGTGTTAATATTAGTTATAATTAATTAATTTTGTCAAATTTAAATAATATTTACTGTTTTGATAAAGAATTTAATAAAATCAACATTCATTCACAGTACAGTTCCCTATCCGATTCTTACCACTATAAAGCATAATTAATTTCAAGAAATGCAAACCACTATTTTGCACAATCAACATACAATTTGCATATATAGCATACATACACGGTTTGCGTATACGATTTGACCCACTGTACATGGTCTTATGAGTCGCAGTTCGGGGTGCGAATCGCAACCCACAATTTAGTGGTTCGTGAGTTGCGACTCACGCACTCCACAGCGTGGGAATCGCGACTCACGAACCACAAAATCGTGAATTGCGATTCGCGACGTGAGTCGCACACGTTTGTGCTCTTATAGCTGTAGCTTGCAAGTGATATGGAAACAATAAACTCAGACCTTGTGCAAGTCAACTTGACGGGAAAAAAAAGTACTGAGAATTCAAACTTTGAATATCACAATTGAATTCAAGGATTAGGAACAACCAGAACTTGAATTTCTGAGTTAAATTAACAGCCCTGTGTCTTGGAGATGTGAAATATCACATCCATTGTGCATATTTTATTCAAAGGGTCAACGATTTTCAATATTTCATTTATACGAGTCAAGGAGAGTTAAGAAGAAGATACTCCACGACAGAACCATCTCTAAATTGTTTGGCAATTAACTATCTCGACTTTTGTTGGCTATGACGTAGTATTCCATAGACATCGACAATACCAGGAGGGAAAACAGGATCCGTGGCTGCTCTAACAGCAACCTTGGCCACTGCAGCAACATTCACTGGAGGAGTAAACAGAGGTCCCACAACAGGGAGTTGGTTTAATGGTTTAGCCCGTTGCAGAATCTGTACAATTTACACAATACAATAATCAAATAACACAACAAATTTGAGGGAGGGAGGGAGGGAGGGAGTAGTAAAGGAGCTTACCATTTCCAGTGGAGACCCAATCACACTCAGAGGTAACTTCAAATTACCAACTGCACGGGTTCCATGCATAAAGCCAGGCCTCAAGATTACACCTTCAAATTCACCCAATTCCATCAGCGTCTGCTTCGCCATATAATTACTATATAACAAACACTCTCATCTAATATCTCCTGCTGCTAAACCACAAAATATCTTATCCTTCCTTGCTAAAATAAAATTACACAGCTTAAAACTGCAGTCCTCATAAAATGTTGAAATAAAAAGAAAATAGAGCTTCTAAGATCATAGAAACCAGAGTTCCACGCCGCAAAATGCATGTATCATTCAGTTCTCAAGTATTAATTAAGAAGACAAGAAATCTCACCTCCATAAGGGAATCTGGTCAGTAGCTCTGTCTCAGCAGCTCTCTGCACCACATAAAATTCAAGAAAGAATATAACATAAACCACTATAAAACGAAACAGACAGTTTTAGCACAAGTCCGCTGGTAATGTTTGTTCTAGAAGTTTACACAAGGAAAGTACATATGTAATTTATTTCACATAATGATTAGAAAGGTTAACCATTTGGCCAAAGCAGAATGGTATCATAATGGTTGATTATGCTTAAGCCACTAATCAGCCCAAGATAAACAATACTACAAACATACAGTGACATTGAGGGAGAGAGAGAGAGAGAGATCAGTTCAGTTTCCACATTGACTTAATCCTTCACTTATCATTCCTCAAAAACAACATTAATCAAAGATGGAGTTCAAGATCATACCTTGCCCTCATAATATCCTTGCAACAAGTAATTTGCCAACCCAAAATCAGCAGCAGATATATACACAAATCTTCTCAAACCTGCATTGAAAAAAGGTAACTCAAATAGTTCATAATTTACTCCCTCATCACTTCAAACTCACCCAATCTGAACTAAAAATGAACAACCCAATAATGAAGTGCCGACAATACTAAGAAACTATGGCATTCACCACAATAGACACCTGTTTAATTAGAAATGAGGCCCAGAACCAAAATCTGAAAGAGGAGTAATTTCATTATTATCCCATGTAACTGGCACCTAAGAAAGAAAAAAAAAATACCTTGTTCTGCAGCAGCTCTAATTGCATTAATGTTTGCAGTTCCATTAATCTTATACATTTGAGAGTTGGAGCCAAAACCACCAACACAGGAGATCTAGACAATCATATTTATAGTTCGTAAGTAATAAAAACCATCATAACATGAGAGGGATAATTAAATAAAAAGGGAGACGGTAAAAATGTCCTATTGCAGCCTTGTTCATACCAAAAGCTACAAAAGAAAACGCATGTACACACACAGTCCAGATATAGTCACGTTAGAAATGTCAGTGCATCTGACATCCATACAGGGAAAAAGCTCCTGCCCTTGCATCACATGTAATTTTCCAACTTTTGATTTAGCACAACATCAAATTCCAACTCAAGATGAATTCATAATTTAGGTTATCAGGAATGTCAAAATAAACTGGAAAACACAGACACAATGAATCTAGGGAGAATTGTCAAAAACTACCCTAAAGTTTCGTCCACAAACGAGTTGATGCACAAAGTTTCGTCCACGCTGTGTGGCTACCCTGAAGTTTTGTCCACGACTTTTTTAGTTTTGACGTAATAGGGATGTTCAGAATGATGGTCTGGGCAGTGCTTCCCGGATTGAATAGAAGCGTGGACAAAACTTCAATGCACCCACAAAGCGTGGACAAAACTTAAATGCACCCACAAAAGCGTGGGCAAAACTTCAATGCACCCACAAAAGTGTGGACAAAACTTCAGTGCACCCACAAATCGTGGACAAAACTTTGTGCATCAACTCGTTTGTGGACGAAACTTTAGGGTAGTTTTTGACAATTATCCCATGAATCTATAAAACACAAATGAACTGCCAAGTCCATGGTTAGGGGTACAAGAAAATTAAATAACTCTGGTTTGTCCTTGCAAACTTCTCGCTAGATTAGACACATACTGTAACAAATTAACCACAATGAGGGCTCAAGCCTATAATATGATATACTTGGGTTCGGTTTCAGTAACACAAATGAAGAGTCAAACAACCTTCATTCATACAGATGGTCAGCAAAGAGACCAACTCTTCTGAAAAATGTTTAGGCAAGAGGCAAAAAAGTAAACACATATACTGTCAATCACTACAATCAGTTTTGCATTACCATTCCGATAATTCAGAAACTGCTGCAGATCTTACATCCGAACCCAGTGATCTATCTTAAAATTCAATATTATAGGAAATTCAGTTGCATTCAATCTACAAAAACGCATTTGTACATATGAAAGCACTGTCAACGCATATGCACATAAAAATCATGCCAGCTGTTTCATATCATCTCCCATCAAAGCATCACACGAAAATTGGGTTGACATAGGACATTGGACACCTTTTGACAGAGTATAAACAGAATGTCAAAACATGCAAGAGTTGCATCAATCACTCAGTTTTTTTTTTATTGGCAATGCAAGCAAGGGTTGAACCAAAAAACTTGCTTAAAAAAAACAATCACTAAACCACTTGGCCCAGCAGGCATTGATGCATTTATCAGTATGAAAAATTCCAGATGACCGTCATATCCTCTCTTCACTTTATTTCAGCAAATTTGTTCATTTATCAGTGGACGACATAACATAATTAGAAATAGACCAGAAAACATTAGTCAAGCTACAGGACTCAATGTACCAAAGATCATCTTATTTCATACTCCAAATTCATTATATCAATTTTTCCACTTCAGACCCTAAAATCTGAGCCAAGCCACACAATACACTCTACTTAGTGGTGGGGCTGGCCTTTTAAGAGTGTACAGACTACTAGAAGTATAGGTACGTGCAATAAAGAGTTGAGTCCTAGGATTACGTACAATAGATGTCACCCCAGTTAGAGCTTCCTTCCATGAATCGGGGGAAAGAAGGTTCCCTGCCATAAGAGAATTGTTAAACTGCAGCATTGCATCCAATATAATGATTACAAAAAGAGACATCTTCTAGGCAGCAAACCTTTATGCCATGTTATCGTGTTAGCCCAAGACTCATTTAAAGATGGCCTACCAGACCTAAAAGAAGGAAACAACCAGTTTTCATAACAAGAACGAGATAATAAGGAAAAAAGGGTTAATTGTCAAAAAGTGCACTGAAGTTTTGTCCACAAACGAAAACATGCATAAACTTTTGTCCATCCTTTGTGGGTGCACTGAAGTTTTGTCCACTCATTGAAGCACAAGCGGGAGACGTATCCGCCTATATTCTGACAAATGTAATCTCCATTACTGATGGACAAATCTGTTTGGAAACAGAGCTCTTTTATCGAGGAATTAGACCCGCTCTTAACGTCGACTTTTTTAGAAAAACGTAACAGGGTTGTTCAGAATGAATGGTCTGGGCAGTTTTTCGCGGATTCAATAGATTTGTGGACAATACATAATGCATTCTAAAGTTGTGTGGGCAATTCATAATGCATTCTCTAGTTGTGTGGGCAATACTTTAGGGTAGTTTTCGACAATTAACCTGTTATATTTTTCTAAAAAAGTCAGTAGACAAAACTTCAGTGCACCCATAAAGCATGGACAAAAGTTTATGCATGTTTTCGTTTGTGGACAAACATCAGTGCACTTTTTGACAATTAACCCAAAAAAAATAGGTAGATCCAAGGACCCGGATTATGAGAGTTAAGAAACATTAAAATAAATACGGTAAAGCTAGGAAATTGATAGGGCACTAAACAGAATAGATATGTGTAATGCATCATCAAAGTTACTTCTATCGCCTTTTTTTCAGATATTAATACAGTGTCCGATAAAGCATGCTCGCACTCATTATATACATAACGGAGCTATGAAATGCCACCAAACAAATTGATGGTTTTACAAAACCTAAAACAATGATGCTAAATGGATAACTAATGGAAAATATGTAATCACCAATCAAACGGTCCTTATTTATCTTTTTTATTTTCTGTGCAAATATCCATTATAATAATATGATATGGTTCAATTACTGTATTTATGAAGAGATAACAAATAAAACTTAATCAGAAGTGCCTGGACTTTTCATATTAAATCAGAAATAGAGTCAATACATTGTTTGGGCTTCTGATGCTCAATGACCAGTCAAACTATATCTTAGAGATCAACTTATTGGAGTGAAGGAGAAGGGAAACAAAAGGAACATATCTTTGGACTATTTTGCATTGCTTGGAAAGCCAAAATGATCGTAAACTTCCATCCAAACGTCGCGAGGAAGGGAGGGAACTAGGTATATCAAAGAATACCAACTTCAAGCCAAACTAAATAGTCTACTGGAAAATAAATAACAGCTTTAAGAAACTGAAGTTCCTATGTTTTTGTTTCTCTTTGGTACCATTCAAGGAAATCTTTTCCATTTCATTCATGTATTTACATCCATTTTCCTTTCATTAAATCCTGATTTTTTTACTACATAACCACACAAGCAGTAAGAGAATTTTGGCATTGAACACAACCATTAGAAGAATGATTTCCATTCCCATTGAAGGCAGCTTAAAGAACATAAAGGAGGGAAAATACTATCCAGCATTCTAGACATCTGCACCATAACAGGTTTCCAAACAAACATCTTCTGATATTTATCAGATGCAAGGAAACAAATGACAAATAGCTACAGAGAAACACTATACCTGCTAAGGCTAGCAACAGAAAGACCACGGCCTAAAGCTTCTTTGCATATGTGTGAACCAACAAATCCATTTCCACCCAAAACAAGTAACTAAATCAACATAACAAAAAGTCAGCAGATAGCATACATTAACAAACATAAAATATCCTGCACATGAATGGACAACCTGATAATGGCCAAGTTTTTTTAGCCGAATACCTTCTCTGTTGGAGGTGGTGGGACATCGACTGTCTCCGCTTCCTCAACTTTGAAGGGTTCATCAACCTTGTTAGAATCTGTGGACAGATATCTTCCATTTCCAGATGCAGGTGTTGCACTTGATTGATAGGAATGAGAGCATTAGTAAACAGAATTTGAAATCTTACATACTACTTTTTCCTGTGAAATTAAATATATATTGTGCCAAACTTTGTTTATGAATCAAATGTTATGATGACAGAATCTGAAAACAAAAAGAAACTTAATGGTATACACAAGTATTACTATTCTTCTCACAAGTACAAATAAGAAAGATCAGATACCACTCATCTAAGGGAGTTAGGAGGATTAATGTACACTTGCTTGCTCTAGCCAATTTTTTTTATTCATTCTGAACATCCCTGTTATGTTTTTCTAAAAAAAAGTCGGTGGACAAAACTTCAATGCACCAACAAAGCATGGACAAAAGCTTACGCATGTTTTTGTTTGTGGACAAAACTTCAGTGCACTTTTTGACAACTAACCCATTTTTTTATTCTTATATTATGATTTGTTTATTAGAAACAAAGCACACAAATGTGAATCATGATCTCCCAGGAAAAAAAGACTCGGACATTGGAAAATAGATTTCACAATTCTCATATTCAATCACATTGATTAAGGCCTTAATCAATCAAGTAAGTTGCAGAAGCAACATGGGTTGTTATATGTTTTTTTCTATGGTCACAATTCAGTAATGGCATGCAGGTTATAAACATAACCCTGGACAGA
The DNA here is from genome assembly GCA_963921825.1 of Erodium maritimum. Classification (NCBI taxonomy): domain Eukaryota; kingdom Viridiplantae; phylum Streptophyta; class Magnoliopsida; order Geraniales; family Geraniaceae; genus Erodium; species Erodium maritimum. The sequence continues at coordinate 29,997,094 of OY997593.1, read as the reverse complement.
ATAGGTTTGTTAGTCTAGTCATGCAACAAGGAGAGTTGAAAAATGACTTGTTGCAATCCATAAAAATAACCATACCCTCTTTCTTAAGCCATAACTAGTATAGAAACCCATAATCCATTTTCAATTGTTCTGCATTAAAGTTAATCATCCTCGTCTTAGGGTCTCTATAAAATATATCTATATGTAATGATGTACATTTGGATTGTCCCAGGAAAAAAAACTATACCTATTTTGCTCGATTACAATTACCCAACTCAACAATCCACACGTTTGGATCCCAGTGAAGAATGAAAATAGAATTGCCGCACTTAACCATTCAGTGTCTCTAACCCATGTGCCAAATAAAGAAAGGAAAATGAATTCGACCAATGAATGTCAAGCCTATAATTAGCTTTTGCCTCAACGTTGAAGAACCAAAGTCACAAAAATTCAGAAGAAAGTAGCAATCATGATAGTGATGCCCAAAAAAATATATGAAAAATCATAACCCTATGTGCACGATCATGTTATCACTCGTTTTCCTACACTTTCACCCAGGGCCAAATCCAAAATGGAATCGCGAGTGGAACCTAGAATTACAAAATCAAAAGTATGAAAAACAATTGCTGGCCATTAAAATCAAAAGGTGAACTTACTGGAACCTAGACAGCGAAGATCGCGAGTGGATCAACCTTGCCACGACCGTCCTCATGCCTCTTCAACTCAACAGCTCGTCGTTCTCTGATTTTTCTCGAAACAATTTACCCAGATTGGTGTCGAAAACAATTGGTTTGGTTATGGAGTTTAGAGGGAAGAGAGACACATGGCGCTTAATGGAGGTGACCAGTATCGTAGCCATGTGGCCCTTCGTAAGCCTTTCAAGGGGAAAGCTAGGATACGCTGTTTCGCGTTCCAGTACTGTTCTACATTTTGGGCCAGACGGATCTTTCGGTCGTTAATTTGATCACGAGCGCATCGGTGGTAAATTTGATAAATTTACGGCCCAATATAATTTGTGTTGGGCCACTGGTTCAACCGTGAAAACCTGGCAAGTTCACGCCTGATGATTTCAGACCGGTTTGGGAAGGAAAACTTGTAAAACTGTGCCTCATAATGACATATATTTGTAACCTATGTTGAATTCTTTTAAGATAAAAATACCCTTATTTTAGTTTAAGCAAAAATAATTTATATTTAATTAATTTATTAAATTTTAGTTTCAAATTAAATATCTAGTTTTTATATAAAAATATTTTATTCAATCTTATAAATTATTAAAATTATATTAATTTTTTTTTCTTAAAAATCAGATTATTTTGATAACTATTTAAAAAATATATAATTCATATTTTCAATGGTAATTTTTCCTAAACAAATTATATATTTTAATTACTAAATTCATATTATTTTTGAGATTTCTTTAAAAATCAGATTATTTTGATAAATATATTTTAAAAGATAATTCAAATTTATAATGATAATTTTTGAAAAATAATTTCGATTTTGTACAAAAATGGTTTATCCAATTTTAATAGTTAATAAATTTATATTTTATTTTTAAAAATTTTAGGTAAAAAATAAATTAAAATATGATATTTATAATTAATAAAATATGTTATAAATCGATATCATTTTAAAATTATTTATGAAAGTAATCTGATATTTTTTTAAATCAAATATGGTTTTATTATTTAATAAAATATTTTTTATATAAAATATGAATATATAAATTAATATTTTAATTTAATATTTAATAAAATTGATTTTTTTTTATAAATTTTAATATATATATTTGAAAAATTATCATTAAATACTTGAATTATCTTTTAAAAATACTTAAATTAAAATATGATTTTGATAATTTATAGGAAAATTTTCATTTTACCACCCTGTCAAACATTTAACTTCAGTTTATTACGCTGGCATAAATTTTTTTCACTTTCATATCTAGACCAGACATTTAATTTCATTTTAGTACCCAGCAGTTAACTTTCTGTTAGTTTGGATGGAAAAAGGTAAAAAGACAATAATACCCCTAACTATTACTCAAATTTTCAAACTCATGCCATTGGTTCAGAATTTGAAAATAAGTGAAATGCCAATAATACCCTTCATTGTTTAGGGTGTTAAAATGAAAATTTCACTATTTTTAAAATAAATTCAGTTTTTTTATAAATTCAGTTTTTTTTTATGAAAATTCTTTTTATTTTCAAAAATTCTTTTTTTATTTTTATAAATTTAGTTTTTATTTATAAAAATTATTTTTATAAATTTAGTTTTTATTTATAAAAATTATTTTTATTTTAAAATTTTCAGATTTTAATTTCAAAAATATATTTTTTATAAAAAAAAAAATACATAAAATCAGTTTTTTTATTTTTATTTTTATTTTTTCAGTTTTCTACCTCTCTCCTTTGCTTCTTCTCTCTTAATATCCAAAAACCCCTAAATTTCTTAGCCATACTTCAATCCCATGGATGGATGTGGTTTCCAGTTCTTATTCCAATATTTTGTTTCAATCCCATCTGACCGAAATGATATTTCAGGGCACCCATGGAGCAGCAGTGTTCATCTAACAAGAAGAAATTTGGGGATTTTTTGGTATCGAACCAGAGAACGCATTACTCCCGAGATCGAGCTCTTTCAGGGCACGGAACCGTGTTATGAACAGAGGGAAATCGCCTGAGAACCTATTGTCCCCCAAATCGAGAACTGTAGATTCTCGCAAGTCGAGTTCGGAAGAGCCGGTTTAGGGAGAGACCCAGAAATGGAGTTCCCGTGAAGATTCAACGGCACGAGCTCGTCACACAAGTTCCAAATCGACGGCGGCAACACTCCGCTGAAGAAATTGTTTCCCAAATCGACATCGGAGAGTGAAGAACTGTAGCCGAGCTCGAGAGGGATGGAGGCTCCGGAGCATGGGCTTTCTGTTAGTTTGGCTCGAAACAACGACTTCTGGGCTCTGAGGAGGAAAGGCTCGAGGGTTGGGGGTTTTGGGGTCGCGGGTGAGGAGGAAGGGGCGGCGGCGGAGAGGTGGGCGGAGCTGGTAAAGATGGAGCGCCAGATCTACTCTGCTTTAGTGGGTGTTGTATTGAAAAAGAGAAGAAGATATAAATTAAACTAAAAAAGCAAAAATAAAAATAAAATTTTAAAAACATGTATATATATAATTTAAAATAAAAGTTTATTTTTATATTAATTTTTAAATAAAAACAGAATTTTTAAAAATAATATCTGATTTTTTGTATTTTTAAAAATAAAATCTGATTTTTACGTATTTTTAAAATTAAAATCTTAATTTTCAAAAAAAAATATTCATAAAAAAAATTAAATTTATAAAAAAAAAACTGATTTTATTTTAAAAATAGTGAAATTTTCATTTTAACACCCTAAACAATGAAGGGTATTATTGGCATTTCACTTATTTTCAAATTCTGAACCAATGACATGAGTTTGAAAATTTGAGTAATAGTTAGGGGTATTATGGTCTTTTTACCTTTTTCCATCCAAACTAACAGAAAGTTAACTGCTGGGTACTAAAGTGAAATTAAATGTTTGGTCTAGATATGAAAGTGAAAAAAATTTATGCCAGCGTAATAAACTGAAGTTAAATGTTTGACAGGGTGGTAAAATGAAATTTTCCCTAATTTATAAGATTGAAGAAAATATTTGTATATAAAAACTGAATTTTATTTTGAAATAGATTTGAATAAATTAGTTGCGTATAAATTACTTTTGTTTAATTTATAATGAGGGTATTCTTGTCTTAAAAAAATTGAAAAGCATAGTTCTTCAATTTTAAACTATATTGGCATAGATTATAAATTCATGTTACTATGAGACATAGTTTTACAAGTTTTCGTTTGGGAACTCTACTAATGTATCTTAGAACTGCCTTTCTCTAGCATAAACAAGGTGTCTTACCTTGTTTTAAATACGTATTTATATCTTTTGTTTATTATCAAAAAGTAACGTTTTCTATTGATCTTTACTAACTTCGGTTAATTTTTACGGAAAATTTCCCCAATATTCAAAAATATCTAAACTACCCCTCACCCGCTTCTTCCACTCTATGCCCACATCTTATACCCTGGAACCTTCATGAAATTGCATAATATATTCTTTAGTAATGGCTTCTGAGAAGAATTAGCTTTATTTGAACGCACCAAATTCATAGTTCCACAATGTTCTCAACCACTAACGAGCATGAATTACAGAATGCGTTCACCATGTAAACGTATCAGAATCAAAAACAAAATCGGAGCCACAATAAAGATTAGAAGCAGAACCTGAACTAGAGCCACAACGACTATTTTTTTTATCAGCGAATGCAAATTTAAAATAAAACCTATCAAGAGGTAAGAGATGAGTACAAGCAGGTCTACTTACAGACCTGAGAGTGACACCATGAACAGACTTGAGCGATGGTATGATAATACAACCTCATGAGAACCCCAACAATGGGAGTGAACAAATGAAAGAGCACTCTTAACAAGAAACCTCGGCATCACAACATGGGCGCAAACCAGACAAATAATGGTCTACATAATCAGATATTACAACCGTGAAGCACTAAACTAGTAACTAAAGAAGGTCTTCCACCCAGATTTTCCAACCATGAAGCAAACAAAAAAGGGTATGAACCCCGGATTTTCCAACCATGAAGCACAAGAGGAGCCAAAAGAACCATCAGAAGCGGATATAGCAGCTTTGCAACGATCTAAATCTGAAACGATGAAAAAGCGCGTCCCACGACCAAAGCTGAAACTAGACACCTCCAATGACCTGAGAGACGCTCCTCAATCGAGATCGCAAGGGATAAATCAGACAAAGGAGCACGTACTCAGGCCTCCTAAACCTAATTCCGGTCAACACCGAGATAAGGCAGTAAAAGGGAGGACTGGTATTTCTACCAAGTACGAGCTCAGACCTCAAAACCGATAACAGTAAGACATCACTTCTAGAATCCTAGGATGGAACTCGAGCCGAGCGTCCCGAAATCGAAATTGATAACCCCTCGTCGGCCAACCCCAAGCGAGGACCCAAAAGGGAAGGCCTGTAGTTATACCGAACACGAGCCAACCTGATCCCGGACAGATTTGACACCAAAACTGGCTAGAAAGAGCAGAACAGCCAAAAGAAAGGATTTACCGGTGGCCAACACCTGAGAATCCGACAAAAACAAACCCAAGACTTCATATCCAGAAGGAGGCTTCTCCATACACCAAACCAAGTCACCAAATGCGACTGGATCAGATCTGCGACAATCAATACCCATGAGGATGGAGAAAGCGTCCCACGACCAGATCTGAAACAAGTCACCGTCAGAGACACGAAAGAGCTGCTACCCCTATGGCCAACATCCAAAAAATGGATATCATAACAAACTCAACAGCAAAGGGCAACCATCCCTCGAAGCCGCTTTTTAGAAAGCCACCTTCACAAAGAGATCCACGAACACCGACCGAGCAACAACCACCACTCGAAAGCATACTAACAGAGCACCTCTACTAAAACCAGAACCACAACGAATCTTTCACGGAAACACTTCCCACGATGGAATTGTGACCACTTCTCCGATGACGAAGGAGAGCGAGATGAAAATGGACTCTGGAAGCACACCCATCACGTGCCGGCGAGACTAAGAAGCCCCGATTCCGCTTTACCAGATCTGAGACGCCCAGAATAAAGTTGACCTCCGACGAACCAAAACTCCGGCGAAGAAAGTCCGAACACCACACGGTCCGAAGAGAACACCCACCGGCGAGCTCCAACAACCACCCACTCCGACGAGCAGGCCATCACACATATGCTCCGATGAGCCTCTCCAAACCCAAGTCGTAACGATCCGAGCAGAAGACATCACTGGCGACAGAAACCTAGAATTCCAGATCTACAAAAAAAACCAGCAACTACACACGTTCCAGAGCAGGCCAGCACACATATGCTCCGGCGAGCCACCCCAAACCCAATCCGTAACGGTCCGAGCAGAGGACCTCACCGGCGGCAAAAACCTAGAACACGAGATCTACAAAAAAAAACTAGCTATCTCAAAGTCAGATTTTCGAGATTTTTTAGTTCCGAGTTATCGAACCCAAAAGAGCACGAGTCAAACACGTTCTATCTCAAAGTCGTAGTCAAGCTATTTCGATACTATGGTGGTTTTTGGTTTTAAGACATGAAAAGTAAACAGTAAGCGAAATGACAGTGAACAAGTACTCACTAAGCTTAGAAGAGTTTTAATTCAGAGAAAAAGCAATCTAAGGTTGTGGCTTCATAGAGACCGTTTCCAATGCATTTAAATGACGACGAACATTGTGAAGTTGTCTGATTTTAAGGGCCACGAATCATCTCTCAAACTAGTCCTAACTCCTCACGTTGTTTTGGACCCTAATGGAATCTAACCACCCAGCTATCACGAATCAGGATGTAGGGAGACCCAAAGCATTAGTTTTTTTTGTTGATAATTTCTAACTTTCGGTTTGAATCCTATGGTTATTGAAATCGTGTTAACCTAGCTATCACTAGTATAGATTTAAACCCAATTTGTATAAGATTTCTGACCTAATTGCAACCCACCTCTCACGAGTGTCAGATTGCAATTCCCACCTTCTATCAGGCCTACCCGGGAGATAGAGCATTAAGCTTAAATCGAATACAAACCCTAAATCAAATCATCCAACACAATAAACATTCATACATTCAATACATTGGAAATTGAATCTCTACTCCCCCATAACCCTAGGCTATGGGGTTTTAGTTACTCATGAACAAGGAAGAAGAAGATGCCATTGATGAACAAAAACAAAGCTTCATAAATGGAGTAAAGTAGTGAAATACAATACCCAAGTGTGATTACAATGATGTTCTTCCAAGTAGAAATCCTCTCCCTAGCTTGCTCTCAACTCTCCTCTCTTCTCAACTCTCAAAAAATACAAGTCAAGTCTATTTGGAGGCTGACTTTTGGGTTAAAAAGGGTAAAAATCGAATTTGAAACGAATTAGGGAAGCAGGTCTGCGCGCGTACGGCTCCGTGGCGTTACCCGTCACGGACACCGTCACGGATCCGTGACGGATCAGTGCGTTTTGGAGAAATTTTGTGTTCGTCACGGCTCCGTGACCCTACTTGTGACGGGTTCTGTCACGGATCCGTGATGGCCCTGCCTTGGTCCACCATCTAGACTGATGCTTTTGAATTTATTCCTTTTTTTACGTGTTTCTACTCGTATTCCACTTTATAACCTGTTAAACATGAAAAATGCTGGAAACAAGTAAAATACAGGAGAGCGAGACAATAATGGGCTAAAATCACTAATAAAATCCCTATAAATGTGGCATTTTTAATGCTAAGATGCGTCCGCATCAGGGAACCTAGGGTTCCGCCCATTCTCGGGGTTACCTCGATCTTACCTAAGGTTTCGCCCCCTTCGAACCGTAATCCGGTTCAGCCATTAACTCCCAAAATTACGTGGGCACAAGTGGTTATCCTTACATCTGATGACGTGGGGATTCAGCCAAAGGACCTTCCCGTCCTTCAAAGAGACCCAACGAAAGGAAAATCCCCTATGGAGGAGCTCCCTAGAACGGCGGCTTTGACTTTGGGACTAGGGCGAATTGTAATAACCACTCCCGGTCAACGCCAGTCAAACCTGCGAAAAACAGGAAAATTTAAAAATTTTGAGACAGACACTTAATTTAACCTAAATTGACCCCGAGGGTCATACCGGACTTAAGTTGACCCCGTTATTGACCAAAGTGAGTGCCGGGGGACTCAGGGCAACTTTCTGGTCGTTTTGGGAAATGTTGAGTTTTCGCTGGAAAAGTCAACCGAGCGACATTTTGGTCCATTCGAGGACCTTTTTGGATCCAAAAAGCTTAGCCATCGTCGCAGCGGTCTTAGTTGAGCCGTTTCCTTGTAGCCCGTCAAGTTTCGTAATTTCTTTGGAAAAGTGCCCGTTCGGGGCCCGAAACGTCCGTTTTTCGCGAATCTGATTGGAAAAGCTCAAGTAGATATTTTCCAAAAGGTGTGGGACCCACCTTGCCACTTGTCAAACAAGTGGTGGTGTTAGTTTGGGGGGGGGGGGAATGAAGACCACACCCTTAAGGGGTGGTCGGCCAACACTTAGGAAAAAGAAAAAAAAAGGAAAAGGAAGAGAGGGTTTTAGAGAGAGAAGGAGAAGAAGAAGAAGAGAGAAGAGAGGAAGAGCTAGGGTTTGGAGATTATCGAACCCTTGGATCGTCTCAAGGCAAGGAGCAATCTCGTTCCCCTCATCCTCCTTTACGGTAATACCCAAACCGATTCTCGTTTTGTTTATTTTAGAAAGCTAGGGTTTTGTTAAAGTGAATGATTTAGGGTTGTATGGAGGTTGGGGAGGTGTTGGAGACGTTTTAGAGGTGTTTGGAGGAGTGTTTGAACGTTTTCTGGTGACCGGGGGCTCGGGAGGAGCCCCGGCCCCATAGGGGGTGGCTGGCCGGAGCTAGGGCCGGCCACCACCATGGTGGCCGAGCCTCATTTAAGCCCTAGGGCCCACGGCTAGGTTGGGCCGGGTGGGGCCCACGTGCTCGGGTGCTCGGTTTTAGCGTTCGGGAGGTTTAAAACGTTCCCCGGACCATTTATCCTTAACCGAATCGAAAATTGGAATTAAATTGGAAAAATTATAATTAACGGGTTTTAGAAACTTGAAACGGTAATTAATTGACTCGGGAGTCGGAATTCGATTCGGTCAAGTACATTGGGACCCTTGAATTATTCTAAGACCGTAGAAACGAAAACGGGAAATTTTGGAGGCCCGGAAGGGCATTTACAAAACCCGGGCAGATTCGCCATGTCGGGCGAATCAGGCCTTTACGGGTCCCTTATCGACAATGTCGAGTAATTGGGAAGTTTTGGGAGTGATCGACATTGTCGGGGTTAAGTTTGGGCATCGAGTTTAATGATTTTTCCGTTATTCCTGCGAGTTGTTAAGTGCCTTTAAATTGTGTTCTTTTAGATCGTGCCACAGACCGAGGCAAGGGAAAGCGGGGTGAGTGACTGAGATCATCACCTGATCTCGTTGTTTGGCTTTTGGGAGAACACGCACGAGGTAGGGAAAAGTAGCCGGATCTCGGCCCTGACTAGGGAAAGTTAACAGTAGAATTGCATGTGACACCGGGGTGTCGTGGGTTGAGTAGGTTATCGAATATTAGAAATGCATGATACGGGAACGTAGCGTTTATGAGAAAAGCATGTGACACTTAGTAGTGTCGTAGGAACAGAGAAGTTAACGATATTAGGGTTACTGGAGGCATATGACCATGCCCGGAGGTTGACTGTTTAATTTATGTCTTGGGTGGCCATGAGAGCCCGTGTATTATTGTTGGTGTCTTGGGTGGCCATGAGAGCCCGTGTATTATTGTTGGTGTCTTTGGTGGCCGTGAGTGCCGTTGGCTTGTTGAACCCGTGTTGCTTTATTGTTGGTGTTTTGGGTGGCCATGAGTGCCCGTGGGGTTGTTGAACCCGTGTCTTTACCTTTGGTGTTTTGGAAGGCCATGAGTGCCCGTGGGGTTGTTGAACCTGTGTCTTTACCTTTGGTGTTTTGGGTGGCCATGAGTGCCCGTGGGGTTACCTTTGGTGGTTTGGGAGGCCATGAGTGCACGTGGGGTTGTTGAACCCGTGTCTTTACCTTTGGTGTTTTGGGTGGCCATGAGTGCCCGTGGGGTTGTTGAACCCGTGTCTTTACCTTTGGGGTTTTGGGAGGCCGTGAGTGCCCGGCAGGGTTGTTGAGCCCGTGAGTTACTGTTTGTGTGTCTTGGGAGGCTGTGAGTGCCTGTGGGGTTGTTGAGCCCGTGAGTGACTGTTGGTAGTTTTGAGAGGCCGTGAGTGCCTGTAGGGTTTTTGAGCCCGTGAGTTACTGTTGGTGTGTCTTGGGAGGCCGTGAGTGCCTGTGGGGCTGTTGAGTCCGAGTTTTTACTGTTGGTGTCTTGGTGGCCATGAGTGCTTGTGAGTGTTGAACCTGTGTTGGTACTGGTTGTTGAACGTGCTTGTGATTGTGATTGCGGATCCCGGTAGGTTGCAAGCATTCTTTGGCTGGCCTGACCAAGTTTGAGTATCAACGGATTGCAAGCATTCTTTGGCTGCCCTGACACAGTTTGAGTACCAACAGGTTGCAAGTATTCTTTGGCGGGCCTGACACAGTTTGAGTATCAACAGGTTGTAAGCATTCTTGGGCTAGCCTGATCCGATTTTGAGTATCAATAGGTTGCAAGCATTCTTTGGCTGGCCTGGTCCGAGGTTGAGTATCACAGGTTGTAAGCATTCTTTGGCTAGCCTGATCCGTGTTCGTGTGAGTGGGAGAGGTTACTGAGCAGCTGGTATGCGATCCTTTGTGATCTTGTTTGGTGTGCGATCCTTTGTGATCTTGCTTGGTGTGCGACCGTTTGTGATCTTGTTTGGTGTTGCGTAGCTTTCTTTTGAGTCCTTGGAAGAGGTCGTGATCGTTGTGTCGGGTCTACTTTACGTGTCAGGGTGTTGAGTTGGTCAAGGAAGGTAACTGTGGGTGTGTGTTCAGTCGGAGTACTTGGGTTGGGGACAGTGATCCCCGGAGTTGAGTTTGTTGTGGGTGTTACCGGCATTGCCTGCTAATTATGTCGTAGTCAGTCTGTTATCTGTGGTGGTGAGCGAACGCTCACCCCTAGCTGTTTTTCCTACAGATACTGATCACAGGACGGACTAGGTGAGCTCTCGAAGCTTGTGGAGCTAGGAGCGGAGTCCGGGTTTTTGTCCTTTGAGTCTAATGACGGATACCTTGTACTTTTGTCCACGTGTTGGGACATATTTTAAGTTGTAAATATTATTTTGATTAATTAAATGGAGATTTTAAGGTGTTTATCCAAAACAGGTTTCATTGTTTTATTGTTTTAAAACGTTCACGTTCCAGGTTCGGTTTTACTGAATTTGGGGCGTGACAACTTGGTATCAGAGCTCGAGGTTTCACACCTCGGACTGTCCGTCAATTAGGTGGGGAGGGTCGAGTCATTGTAGACCCGTAGTGTTATGAGTCTTGGTTGGGTTTATGTTTATGTGTAGTGTTTTATTGCTGGATTGCTGATTGTGGTTGCTGCTTGAAACGCTTTTAAGCTGTCGCGGGTCGACTCAGGAGCGCTCCTGTAGTCGAACGTGACGGTGCTGACATCAAGTCGGTACAACGTAGTTCGGGGATGCCTGGACCGGGTTGTGACTGCGTGACGTCAAGTCTGAAGTTTTAAAATAAAAAGGGGGAAATTTTGGAATTTGTAGGCCCGGTGGGCATGTTTTATTTTGTTTGACGCCGTGGGTGTGTGTGTTTGATTTTGATTGGCCGGTGGGCGTGGTTCGGTGTTGGTTGGCCCGGTGGGCGTGTATTGTTGTTACTCGGTCGTGTGGGCTTGTGTTTGAGGTCGGTCTTGAGTTGCCGTAACTGTGTTATGTGTTTGGTGGTTGTTGTCTGCGACGTACGGATGTACGGGCCGCTATTGGCCAGGAAAGTTACGAATACCCTAGGGTAGACATAGCGGGTGTAAGTAGTGTGAAATCATTACCGCTACGTTATCGGGGTCACTGGTTTGGCCCGGTAGGTGGAATGGGACGGTTTGGTTGCCGGCCCGGTAGGTATTGTACGCCGTCCCGGTAAAGGTCCTGACAGGTATTGGTTGCCGGCCCGGTAAGGGGTCCGGCAGGTACTGGACGCCGGCCCGGCAAGGGGTCCGGCAAGACTTGGACGCCAGCCGGTAAGGGGTCCGGTAAGGCGTGGTCGCCGGCCCGGTAAGGGGTCAGGCAGGGTTTGGTCGCCGGCCCGGTAAGGTGCCCAGCAAGGGTTAGGTGCCGGCCCGGTACGAGGCACGGAACGGTCTGAGTGCCGGCCCGGTAGGGGGCACGGCCCGGCCTGGTTCCCGGCCCGGAGAGTGGCACGGCAGGGGTCGTGTACCAGCCTGGTCCAGTGAGCCGTCTTCAATTTTCTTTGGTTGTTTTTGTTTCATTGTGCGTTTAGGTTTGCGGTTGTGTGACTCGGTTCACGTTCGTGCGGTTTGAGCGTTGGTTTTACGTGTTTGGGTTCGCGGTAGTGGGTTGTAGAGGCTGTAGGCCTGGTGCACGGTTGGGTTGTTGTTGAGTTTTTCGCTTACGTATTAGTATACTTAAGGCTTTAATAGCGCGAGCAGTGGTGTTTTACTGATTTGAGGACGTGTTTCCCGTGTCGAGGTTTATCTTACTCGAGCGAGTACTTGAGGTGTTGTTAACATGGGCGGTGGGATGTTTGGCTTCAGTTTTGTGATGGTGGTTTGCCCTGACTAGAGTGGTAAGTCTTTGGTGCGCTACTAGTATGCCATAATCGAACGGGTGTCCGTGGAGGTGAGCATAACGCTCATCCCCTTTACTACTTTTCCCGCAAGGGATGAGTAGCGAACACTGGTTTGGTTGCGGAAAGTTATAAGTAAATGCATAAAGGACTGGATGAGGGCTTGGTGTACGTTTGTGTGGTTAAATTTGAGGTTCCGCCTACGTGTTGTTATGATTAAAGTATGATTAGCGTGAACGGTGTGACGTTTAGTAACAAGTACGTTGGGGTAGACGTAGACCGCGTGAACGTTAGTGTATTCGAGCTTGTTGTCCTTATTTGAGTTCGCAAACTGAACGTTTGTGTGTGTCCGTGCAGAGAGTACTGACTTATGGCTCGCGGTAGACGAGGACGAGCAGCGGGAACACGGGGTCGGGCGGCCACGCGAGGCCGGCGAGGACGGTCAGCGGGGACACCAGGAAGGGTGCCAACCGTTGAGCCCGCCGAGTACGCGGAGACGCTGGGCACTCCTATCGGAGAAGACAAGAGAAGCGACGCGGGACCGTCTACAGGCACAGCCAGTGTTCCGCCGGTCGCGGACCCTCCCGTTATGACTGCCTTAGATGAGCTCACCAGGACAGTCCAGAGTTTGGTGGCGGTTATCGCCAGCCGAGAGTCGGCTTCACCAGTTCCAGAGGCAGCCGCGGTCCCAGTGAGGCCCAGTCAGGCCGAGGATCACACAGCCCGGACCCTACTAGACTTCCTAAAGCTAGGGATACCCATCTTTGTCGGGGAGCCGAACCCCGATCTAGCCGAGAGGTGGCTAGAGCAGGTTACGCGGGACCTGGATACATCAGGCATCGAGGATCGCCGCCGCAGAGTGTCCCTCGCAGCTTACCAACTGAGGGACATCGCCTACCACTGGTGGGGGCGCGTGAAGGACCTTATCGGGCACGACTACGACATCTTCCAGGAGATGTTTCGAGCACAGTATTTTCCCGAGTCGGCTCGGTTGGAGCGACATCGGCAGTTTCTGGACCTGGAGCAGGAGGGGATGACAGTGGCAGAATATGAGGCCAGATTCACAGCCTTGACCAGATTCGCGCCGGAGATGGTGATGACCGAGCAGAACCGGTGCAGGCGGTTCGAGGGGGGACTGAGACCGGTGATTCGGGACAAGGTCCTCGCCTTGAGGTTGCGGAAGTATACCGATCTCGTGGACACCGCAGCGACGGTGGAGCAGGGTATCCGGGATGCGGCCAGGACCCGCGAGGTTCGACAGCGGCCGACCGACTTTACAGGGCCGTCAGAGTCACGAGACCCGAAGAGGCAGAGGACCGCGGGGTTCTTCCGACCACCGACTCATCAGGGTGGAGCGAGACAGCACGGGTCGGTGGCGTCCATGGGGCCAGTCGCGACACAGAGGGTGCCGACGTGCCATCTCTGCAGGGAGCCAGGCCACTTGCAGCGAGGGTGCCGGACAGGCCAGGGCTCGGGGTCGAGAGCCGATGAGACTAGCTGTCTCCGGTGCGGCAGTGTGGGACACACGATGGAATGGTGTCGTGAGCCGTTGGGAGCACCATCGGCGCGGTGACCACAGCAGTCGCGGACAGTACAGTCACCCAGGGGTCGCCCTCGTCAGAGTTAGCAGTCGAGGTTTTTGCAGCCATCGACGAGCGCGCCAGCTCCGAGACAGCAGCAGAGCTATGGGTACCCAGCAGTCAGTGCGCCGGGTCAGGGGCAGCAGGAGTCGGAGGGAAGAATGTACGCAGTTACCGACTCCCAGACCCCAGGATCCCCCACCTACCACGAGACTTATCAGGGTACGTATTTTTTGTATCATATATGGGCGTTGTTCTAAATTTCACGGACGAAATTCCTTTAAGGGGGGTAGATTGTAATAACCACTCCCGGTCAACGCCAGTCAAACCTGCGAAAAACAGGAAAATTTAAAATTTTTGAGACAAACACTTAATTTAACCTAAATTGACCCCGAGGGTCATACAGACTTAAGTTGACCCCGTTATCGACCAAAGTGAGTCCCGGGGGACTCAGGGAAACTTTCTGACCGTTTTGGGAAATGTTGACTTTTCGCTGGAAAAGTCAACCGAGCGACGTTTTGGTCCATTCGAGGACCGTTTTGGATCCAAAAAGCTTAGCCGTCGTCGCAGCGGTCTTAGTTGAGCCGTTTCATTATAGCCCGTCAAGTTTCGTAATTTCTTGGGAAAAGTGCCCGTTCGGGGCCCGAAACGTCCGTTTTTCGCGAATCTGATTGGAAAATATCAAGTAGATATTTTCCAAAAGGTGTGGGACCCACCTTGCCACTTGTCAAACAAGTGGTGGTGTCAGTTTTGGGGGGGAAAATGAAGACCACACCCTTAAGGGGTGGTCGGCCAACACTTAGGAAAAAGAAAAAAAAAAGGAAAAGGAAGAGAGGGTTTTAGAGAGAGAAGGAGAAGAAGAAGAAGAAGAAGAGAGGAGAGGAAGAGCTAGGGTTTGGAGATTATCGAGCCCTTGGATCGTCTCAAGGAAAGGAGCAATCTCGTTCCCCTCATTCTCCTCTACGGTAATACCCAAACCGATTCTCGTTTTGTTTATTTTGGAAAGCTAGGGTTTTGTTAAAGTGAATGATTTAGGGTTGTATGGAGGTTGGGGAGGTGTTGGAGACGTTTTAGAGGTGTTTGGAGGAGTTTTTGAACGTTTTCTGGCGACCAGGGGCTCGGGAGGAGCCCCGGCCACCATAGGGGGTGGCCGACAACCATAGGAGGTGGCTGGCCGGAGCTAGGGCCGGCCACCACCATGGTGGCCGAGCCTCATTTAAGCCCTAGGGCCCACGGCTAGGTTGGGCCGGGTGGGGCCCACGTGCTCGGGTGCTCGGTTTTAGCGTTCGGGAGGTTTAAAACGTTCCCCGGACCATTTATCCTTAACCGAATCGAAAATTGGAATTAAATTGGAAAAATTATAATTAACGGGTTTTAGAAACTTGAAACGGTAATTAATTGACTCGGGAGTCGGAATTCGATTCGGTCAAGTACATTGGGACCCTTGAATTATTCTAAGACCGTAGAAACGAAAACGGGAAATTTTGGAGGCCCGGAAGGGCATTTACAAAACCCGGGCAGATTCGCCATGTCGGGCGAATCAGGCCTTTACGGGTCCATTATCGACAATGTCGAGTAATTGGGAAGTTTTGGGAGTGATCGACATTGTCGGGGTTAAGTTTGGGCATCGAGTTTAATGATTTTTCCGTTATTCCTGCGAGTTGTTAAGTGCCTTTAAATTGTGTTCTTTTAGATCGTGCCACAGACCGAGGCAAGGGAAAGCGGGGTGAGTGACTGAGATCATCACCTGATCTCGTTGTTTGGCTTTTGGGAGAACACGCACGAGGTAGGGAAAAGTAGCCGGATCTCGGCACTGACTAGGGAAAGTTAACAGTAGAATTGCATGTGACACCGGGGTGTCGTGGGTTGAGTAGGTTATCGAATATTAGAAATGCATGATACGGGAACGTAGCGTTTATGAGAAAAGCATGTGACACTTAGTAGTGTCGTAGGAACAGAGAACTTAACGATATTAGGGTTACTGGAGGCATATGACCATGCCCGGAGGTTGACTGTTTAATTTATGTCTTGGGTGGCCATCAGAGCCCGTGTATTATTGTTGGTGTCTTGGGTGGCCATGAGAGCCCGTGTATTATTGTTGGTGTCTTTGGTGGCCGTGAGTGCCGTTGGGTTGTTGAACCCGTGTTGCTTTATTGTTGGTGTTTTGGGTGGCCATGAGTGCCCGTGGGGTTGTTGAACCCGTGTCTTTACCTTTGGTGTTTTGGGAGGCCATGAGTGCCCGTGGGGTTGTTGAACCCGTGTCTTTACCTTTGGTGTTTTGGGTGGCCATGAGTGCCCGTGGGGTTACCTTTGGTGGTTTGGGAGGCCATGAGTGCACGTGGGGTTGTTGAACCCGTGTCTTTACCTTTGGTGTTTTGGGTGGCCATGAGTGCCCGTGGGGTTGTTGAACCCGTGTCTTTACCTTTGGGGTTTTGGGAGGTCGTGAGTGCCCGTGGGATTGTTGAGCCCGTGAGTTACTGTTTGTGTGTCTTGGGAGGCCGTGAGTGCCTGTGGGGTTGTTGAGCCCGTGAGTGACTGTTGGTAGTTTTGAGAGGCCGTGAGTGCCTGTAGGGTTTTTGAGCCCGTGAGTTACTGTTGGTGTGTCTTGGGAGGTCGTGAGTGCCTGTGGGGCTGTTGAGTCCGAGTTTTTACTGTTGGTGTCTTGGTGTCCATGAGTGCCTGTGAGTGTTGAACCTGTGTTGGTATTGGTTGTTGAACGTGCTTGTGATTGTGATTGCGGATCCCGGTAGGTTGCAAGCATTCTTTGGCTGGCCTGACCAAGTTTGAGTATCAACGGGTTGCAAGCATTCTTTGGCTGGCCTGACACAGTTTGAGTACCAACAGGTTGCAAGCATTCTTTGGCTGGCCTGACACAGTTTGAGTATCAACAGGTTGTAAGCATTATTGGGCTAGCCTGATCCGATTTTGAGTATCAACAGGTTGCAAGCATTCTTTGGCTGGCCTGGTCTGAGGTTGAGTATCACAGGTTGTAAGCATTCTTTGGCTAGCCTGATCCGTGTTCGTTTGAGTGGGAGAGGTTACTGAGCATCTGGTATGCGATCCTTTGTGATCTTGTTTGGTGTGCGATCCTTTGTGATCTTGCTTGGTGTGCGACCGTTTGTGATCTTGTTTGGTGTTGCGTAGCTTTCTTTTGAGTCATTGGAAGAGGTCGTGATCGTTGTGTCGGGTCTACTTTACGTGTCAGGGTGTTGAGTTGGTCAAGGAAGGTAACTGTGGGTGTGTGTTCAGTCGGAGTACTTGGGTTTGGGACAGTGATCCCCGGAGTTGAGT
Source organism: Erodium maritimum (assembly GCA_963921825.1). Lineage (NCBI taxonomy): Eukaryota > Viridiplantae > Streptophyta > Magnoliopsida > Geraniales > Geraniaceae > Erodium > Erodium maritimum. Next base: position 29,979,934 of record OY997593.1, on the reverse strand, counting down.
TTGTTGTGGGTGTTACCGGCATTGCCTGCTAATTATGCCGTAGTCAGTCTGTTATCTGTGGTGGTGAGCGAACGCTCACCCCTAGCTGTTTTTCCTACAGGTACTGATCACAGGACGGACTAGGTGAGCTCTCAAAGCTTGTGGAGCTAGGAGCGGAGTCCGGGTTTTTGTCCTTTGAGTCTAATGACGGATACCTTGTACTTTTGTCCACGTGTTGGGACATATTTTAAGTTGTAAATATTATTTTGATTAATTAAATGGAGATTTTAAGGTGTTTATCCAAAACAGGTTTCATTGTTTTATTGTTTTAAAACGTTCACGTTCCAGGTTCGGTTTTACTGAATTTGGGGCGTGACAAGGGCGGTATCTTCCTAACCCGACCAACCGCCTGATCATACCGGAGGCCCTAACTACTCCACCAGGGATGACCCGGGACCGAGCGAACACCTTCTTACAAAGGAGTTCCCTTCGGCTGGGACCCCCAAGGAGGCTGAGCTCCAAGCGTCCCTCGAAGGTCTGTAGGACGGGCTTTCGTCCTGTTCTTTGGACCAGGATGAGGAGATTGAGGTGGTGGTCCCGGTGTTCCGGGCAACCATGGCAGCGGCACTAGCTCGCCAACAGTGGGGGCTGCTAGGTCGCCTGTGGTCACCCAAACCTCCTCGGAAGGACATGCTCCTCCGGGTCATTACCAATGCATGAGGTAGGGCCGCGGAAGGGGCGGTGGTCAAGGACATAGGGCCAGGACTATTCGGCTTCTATTTTCGATCGTCGGAATCTAGGGCGTGGGTTCGACGTAATGAGACCTGTGCTTCGATGGTCGGGTCCTACTGATGGGGGATTTGGATCCTTGTGCTCGGGAGTTGCCTGCCTTGGATCGAGTGCAGTGATGGGTCCATGCTAGGGGACTACCGCCCCTGGTTCGGACAAAGGAGACGGGTATCTCTATCGGGGATGCCCTGGGAATGTGTGTAGAGGTCCCATGTGACTAGTGGGGTATATGCTGGGGAGGGACTGTCAAGGTTCGATTCTGGCATCTTTTGGAACGGCCCCTAAGGAAAGGGTTGGTGCTCCGGTTTCCAGAGTTTCCTGATCCCTTCGGTGTGGAACTCACGTACTCGAAGCTTACGAATTTATGTTATAATTGTGGCCGGATAGGTCATATTCTGAAGAATTGTACGTGGGCGGTTCAGGGTCCACCTCGACTTGGATCTTTCATGTTGGAATACGATAAAGAAAAACAGGACAGCCGGCATGCCACTGATTGGGGGAACCGGCCAGTCTGCCTGCACTACCCCCAGGTTTTGGCCCGGTAGGGTTTCTGCAGCTGTCCAAAGCCCCCCGGACTCCCACGCCCCCTCGGTTGAAGTTTAAGGGGTCAACTAGTAGGCTCCACCTCAGTCCTCTGCTTCCTACTCGGAGCTTGAGGGCTCGACTAGTAGGACTCCACCTCATCCTCTGGTCTCTCTCTTAGAGGTCATGTCGCGACCCACTGAGGTTGCAGGAGCTCGTGTGGAAGATGGAGCAGTGGGGGAAAACGTCAGCTGGAGCGGCTGGCCTTGGGATTGGTCAGGGTACGCATAAAAGGCCTGTAATTGGAGATCCTCGGGATGATCAAGCTAGGGCGGGCAAGCAGCCCCGCCAGACGGAATGAGTATTGACACATGCATCTGGGACTGGACCTGGGAGGGGTCCTTGTACGATGGGTTGCCTGCCCCCTTCACTTTTATTGTTGAGGTCCATAAAGATCTCCAGTCTTCTTGTCTCTCCCCCTATCTTCTTTCATTTCCCGTGTGGCATCAAAACACCGTCGGTGACAGTTATGGTACTAAAAGGGTCAGAGAACCTATGTTCACTCTATCTAACTCTAGCTCAGTGGTCGAGGAGCCTGTTCCTTAATGCACTTTTATGTAATTTGGCTTATTAAATGAAACTGTTTCTTTCGCCAAAAACCGAACCATATTTTTTTCCGATTCGAATTCGATTAGTATTTTGATTATAACCAAATCCTACCCACTCATACCCGTACAAAGACCATATACTGAGGAATATAGGACAAAGAGACATCCGGATGCAGAGGAACCGAGTTCCTCTGGCAGATTGTTTGTGAACTGAATTGTGCGTGACATGTAAGAAAAAGAAAAAAAATAAAGCAATAGACAGATAGAGAAGGGAAAGGGCCAAATCCGTGACCCTAAACCAAAACCCAATTCAAAACCCTCTGTCCATACAATTACAAAACTACCACTTCCTCTGCGTTATAAATTCTCCCATCCACCCCACCTCTGTGTCACAACTTTCTTCTGCCAAAAACAGAGTAGCCAATATGAGAACCATAGCATCGATCCCCGCCGAGTATTCTCCGGTGACGGTTCAACCGCGCTCCCCGTGGCAGTCTCCGATGCCGTACCTCTTCGGGGGCGTGGCCGCCATGCTGAGCCTCATCGCCTTCGCTCTCCTCATCCTCGCCTGCTCCTACTGGAGGCTGTCCACCCGGAGAGATCTCGACAGCGGCGCCGACAAGGACGGAGGCTCCGAAAAACCGGATACAGTGTACGAGGACAAAATTCTGGTCATCATGGCCGGCCACGACAAGCCTACCTTCTTGGCCACTCCTGTCTGCAACAGTGTCTCTTCATTCGGACACGGGAAGTGCGTCAATGGCCATAAAACGGAAGACACAGACAAGTCGGAGAAATTGAAGACTGATCACTCGGAAATGGCTGAAAATGAAGACCGTCGTGACCAAAGCCCGTGACCAATTTTGTTTTATTTGAGACGGAAAGAGAAAAATGAATGTGTTAACTCTTTCTAATCCTGGTTTTTGTGAGTTCCCCAATCGTTGGCCCGATTCGGAAAATGTAAAATTTTGTTCTTGAGATGAAATACAAAACTTCAGTAGTTTTTGTAGCGAAAATTGCGAATTTTATTATAAACCAGAACCAACTATACACTAAAATGCATCTGGCATAGGACCTCACTATTGAATAGTTTTGTACCGGTTTCATTTTTTAAAATGTAATTTACAACAGATCTAAAAAACAGATTTTTCATACACAATTAAGGAGTGAAAAATCTGAAAACACAAAACCAATCAGTTGCCACAAGGCAAATAATCGTAAACAGCTGTAGTGCAGGTGTCTATATTTGTTGCGAGAGCATAAATATTTCGTATTGCCCAAGTTTTGTAATAAATAATTCCAGAAAAACTGTCCTTCCATTTTCAGATGAGTTCTATCGACGAGCTGCCGTACAATTATTGTTCTGTTTCTGTGTAATGGTTTATTAATAAATCTGACTGTTCATGATATTTCTCTCTGTTGTTATTCTTGTGACTTGTGAGAACACGTGGAAGCATATAATTGATTGATGGTTATTGGAAAGATACGTGGAAGGCGAAACACAGATATTGCACGACGACGCGATGCCGCATATTTCCTTTAATTCTAGACTGTGTGAAGTTGACTACTTTTTCTTCCTTTTTCTCTTTGGGTGAAGCTATTTATTTATTTGATAGAAACATCATCTGTGTTTTACATATGAATGAGCTGGATGCTTATCTTTGCTTCTTTTCATTTGCAAACAAATTTGTTTTCACGTCATTGCTGGACTGATAAGTAAGGTTAATACGTACGTTATCATGGTAACATAATTCAAGGAACAATTATAGTAACTTAGAACATTAGATGTCATTGAACAAGCCGAAGTAATCTCTCTCCTGTCCACAGTGTCGAAACCTTAACCGTGGTATATGTTTCCGTATCTCTGTGTATTTTGAGTATAGTATCAGTTCTGTCTTCACGGTCGATCCTCTTGTCATGGTTCCGCCACCACCGAGAGCTGCTCTTCCGCAGATCTTCCTCTTGCGCCTACTCCACCGGTCATCTACGTGATCACAACGACATCCGGTATCCCTCCTCCTTGTCCTTCGCGCGATCTGGTGCGTCCTAAAAGGGCGAGTCAGAAGAAGAATATCTAGGCCCCATCGTTGGTTCCTCCTCTATCCCATGCACCCCGCCACCCCTGAACTTGTCTCCCCCACCGTTACTGGAGATGGTGGCTTATGATCCGAGGGAACAACCACCAAACCACTCCTTGCAGACGACTAGACGGGGACGTCCTCCTAAACGGACGGCTCAACCGCTCATCCCCTCCAGTCTCCAATTAGGGTTACGGAGGGACATCAGGTACAAGTCGAGGAGGGGCCCTGGTCGTCGTTGGTTGGAAATGCCGCTCTTTCGAATGCAGACCTCATCCCCTATGTCCCATCCATCCCACTACCTCGGTTCCTTCTGAATAGGAAAGAACCATTGCCTCCACCGCCGCCAGTGTAGGAGGGGCTTTTGTCCCCTCCTCAGCGTCTCTAGTCACCACTGTGCATGCTTGTAGTGACGGACCATGATGCTCCGCTCCGAGACCTCCAGAACAACTTTTCGGGCTGCTCTTTGGGGTTCCCTCACCTACACAAAACTCCCGACTTTTTGTGGGAATTGTGGGTGTATAGGTCACAAACCGACTGCCTGTGATCGCGAGATGCCAAGTATTCATAATTTTGATAAGTCGTTGTTGCACTGCCGGAAGGAGAGGAAGGATAGGGGCTACGCCACGAATTAGAAGAAGTCGGAGCGTGTTCCTACGGGATTCGCTCCACTGATCCATGACACTGCACCTAAGACCACCGCACCTCGTGGACGAGACCCCGCCCTGACTCATAACACTGCACCTAATGAGTGTGCTTCTGGGTCGGAATCAGGGGGTCTCCCCAGACTGGACAATCCTGGTCTAGTCATCTCGGGGCATCAAAGGAGATGCCAGGAATGAAGAGGGGCTCGGCTGATGAGCATCGAGAAGATCAGGCGAGGGCTGCGAAATAGCCCCGCCAGGCCCCATGAGTCCCCCGACAGGCCTCAGGGACAAGTGGACGGAACCCCTGAGGATAACATGTATGTCCTTCACCCTTGACGATCACATGTTCGGTTTTACATCAGAAGAAGAGCGTCGCCCTTGGGTGACCCATCAGTATTCAGGCCCTACCTTGAGTAGTGTTCGTCAGTATTTCTTATGTTTTGTTTGGTTTTTACTTATTGCTTTAGTTTGTTTTAAAGTTTGGCTTCAAAACGTCATTGACGTTTGTTAGTTCTCAGAGTTAGTGTGTTTGTCCCGTCAAGACCCTCAAGCATGTATTAGCTCTTCTTGAAAGTAATGAAAATTTCGTTTACTAAAAAAAGATGTCATTGAAGAATAATAAATTCAAACAAAAAATTGGAATTCTAGTTGTAGCGCAGTTAGTAAAATTACGAAAGATGGGGATTTCTGATAAAGACACATTGATTTGAAGAAAATAATATGAGTAGAAAAATTGGAATTCTAGTTGTAGCGCAGTTAGTCTTGATTCGATTGTTAAGAAAAAACTCTCTCTAGGTTTCCACACCGGCAGCCGTCCCGGCTTTTTGCGCCGACAGGTCTCTCCTGTTAGTTTGGTCTGTGATTTTCCTCCTTCTATGATTCTAAAGGAAAATCTTCTGTGGATTCCAAGATCAGCACATAGGAAATCTAGAATGAAGAGGGACGTGAGGAAGGGCAAAGCTCCACATAGTATTTCTTCTCCTGTTCGTCCGACCGAAATGAGTCGGCTTCAATCGCTGGTTATTGGTCCTAGTGGTAGTGCCTCCTCTACCGCTCAACCCCTAGGAGCTCCCTCCAGTCCGAAGCGATGGACACCAGTGGGAAAAGTTTCATCGATTGTCCAGAAATTGGAAGCGTCTCAAGTTCCGAGCCATGTATCCCCGAAGAAAGCCAATGTGTCCTCTGATAATTCGGATGAAGCTGTGAGCGGGGGACGTAGATTGTTCGTCTGCAACATCCCTCCAGGTAAGGACGAATCTTGGCTCAAGAATTTGTTAGGCCTGGATGTGGTCGATTATTGTTTTGTTTGCAAACAATCAAATCGTACTAGGAAATTCTTTGGATTTGTCAAAATGGGTTTGGATCATGCAAAAGCAGCAGTGGAAGCGTTCAATGGTACGATGCAAGATGGGTTTAAACTCCTGGTTGCGTTTGCCAAACCTAAGTCCAAGCCATCCCGATCGGGGAAACAGAGTTCTAAGCATATAAACTCAGTATTTGTAGATCGTTCAGAGCAGGTAGTTCAAGGCTCCTCTGTTGAAGGGGCAAAGGAGATGGAACTTTCAGGAATCCTGGTCTTAGCTCATAACAATTGGGAAGTGTCACAGTATAACTCTTTGCTTCATTCTCAAGGACTAAAGGACATTGTACTTCGGTATTTTGGGCATCGAGTTTTTCTCCTTACAGTGCTCGATCCAGCCTTGCGTGATGCCCTTGAGAGGGACAATTGGAGCAGATTGAAGCCCTGGTTCGATGTCCTAAGTAACTCTGGCGTGCTGGTAACTTTGGGTGGATTTATCCGGTGGGTTAAGGTTGAAGGTATTCCCTTTCAAGGAAGGACTGAGAATTCAATTAAGGCAATTAGGAGTTCCTTGGGCACTCTTTTGCATCATTATTGTGATTCTAATCCGGATTCTGCTTCTTATGATGTAGTTTACTTGTTAATTCACAGTAATACTAAGTTTGGAGTTAAGAATGTGAGTCTGGCTTTGAATAATTTGAGCTTTCCTTTAGTTATCTCTGGGATTAATGTTGCAGAGGTGCCGGAATTGTTTTTTCCGGTGATAAGCATGCCTGCGACTTCAGAGGATAAGGATGAAGAGAGTCGTGAAGTTCAAACTGAGAATAAGGAGGCGAATTCTGTTTCGAGGATTGGAGAATCTGTTTCAAACTGATAGTCAAATTCGGGAACGTCCTTATCACTAAAACCAGCGGATAAGTCTCCAACTTATGCTACAATTGCGTCAGACTCCCAATAGCGTGCATCACAAGTTTCATCGACTCTAGCTAAATCTGTTACTCACACTCAAAAATTGAAGACTCATGTGGTCTATCACACTCCAGTCTCAGTTCAGAAGAGTCAGTATGTTCGTGCTTCCAATCAAAGGAAGTGGGGTTAATTTCGGGTTTGGCTAGTTTCCACATTTTCTCTCCCTCTTCCATGGCCATTTCGGGTTTGGCTAGTTTCCACCTCCATTTTTGTGTTCTTGAGTCCTCAAAGAGAAGAACTACGTGGCTTTGATTCCCATGTGGATACGTAGGCGTCTTGGAGACTCAAGCCAATCATTCGTTAACCGGTGTTCTTGTTTTGGTAAGAAATAGTGCTGAATTTTTCTCTTGTGAATCCATTCTTTGTTAGTTGTTTCATGGTTTAATCGTCTCTTGGTTTTCATTGATTTTCCACTGCGAGTTGGTTCATCTCCAACTTGTCCAACTAAAGGCATGGGACAAGTATAGTGTCAAGTAAGGTGTAAATAGGACAAAGTATGGCAAGACAAGATTGGGTTAGGTGGTGAATCACCAACACCTTAATCCTTGTCTTGCTTACTTAGTACTAATTAATCAAGACTTGATTAATTAGTTCCATGGGCCTTGGTTGCATGGGCCTTTCATGGGCCTCTTGGAACATGGCCCGTGGCCATTTCCAACGAGGTCCCGTGATTCGCTCATCGCCTCCATGCCTTCCATACCGGAAATGTCCAACATTATCCGACGCGATCAATCCCAAGACTCCAAGCCTTGTCTCGATCCGTAAAGTCCTATTCACTTACGGGCACATGACCCAAAACCCAGTTTTGGTCATGTCCCGAGACAACTCCCTTTTGGCCATTCTCCATAAATGTGTCAATGAGTTTCATCCTCCGGTGTGACCCTTAGGTTTATGCATATCAATAGATCAACGTAAAATCCCATTTTACTTGATCCTATTTAAGTGGCAACTAACGAGACTTTAGTATTGCCTGACACTACATAACGAATCGACCCTGTCGATTCTAACCTTTCCGTCGTCCCTGTCATTATCCTTTTATCTCCGATATCCTGATTGAGATAAGGCATAGAGCCGTCATCCTTATTATTCTCAATCACCATTCCTTGATATGTGAGATGACTGAAGATATGATACCCAGTATCATGTGCATGGCCATGCTATTCTTCCAGTCACTCTCGATCAAGTGGCCGAGAACCGATATCTTTCCCATACCTTAGTATGAGAGATAAATCCCTTAGCCGTCTTTCGTGTCACTCATGTAGCCCGTCCCCAAGCCAATCCTGGCCGTTATGGAAGCCCTGTTACGGACAACGTTAGGCTCAGGTCAAACTCAGTTGTTGACTACATAGCGATCACAAAGACTCCTTGGTCTAAGGATACATGACAAGCTACAACACTGAATATGTTCATGACTTAATCTATGGCACATATTCAGGGCGGGTCGTCCAATTTCATGTCCCACATGATATCTATGATCAGACTCCGGAATCCCATTCCAATGACTAACAGAACGTAAGCCATAAAGAACCATCTTTCATACTAGTCGCTTCTAGTGAAGCTTTGTTGACTAGGGACCCATCGAGTGTGATCTATCTCGATCTATGGTTCTATTCGCATGGTGGGCATAGATCAGAGCACACGTCGATATATTACTCCAACACATACGTAATATAAAGCCGCTTTAATTTTATTGCTAATGATGATATGTACATTTGGACATTTAGGATTGAACTACGGGCACTAAGACTAACAATGTGAAATAGGTTGGTGTAAAATCCCTGCGCACTTCTGATTCAGCAATCGAACAATTCGAGAATCTTGATCTAGAAGTTAGTGAACGCCTCGAACTAGAAGTGGATGAAGAGGACTTATACGATGATGTTTGTGACGACGAGGAACTTGAAGCTTTAAATTCAGTTCCTCCCCTTCGTATTCGAAATTGATAGCATGAAGTTCCTCTCATGGAATGTGAGAGGAACAAACTCCGTCCAGAAAAGACGGAGTATCAGTTGTACCATCAAGAACGCTCGCCCGGATTTTGTGTTTCTACATGAAACTAAGGTTTCTTCCTTTTCTCCCTCTTACTTAAGGAGTTGTGGTTTTCTGGGAAATTGGGTTCATTTGGTTTCTCTTTCGGATTGAGCTTCGGGTGGTATATTGTCTATTTGGAGACTTGAGTCTTTTACTTGCACTGATGTTGTCCCCTTGAAATATGTTATCTTATGGTTCGGTTTTTGGATTGGTTCTACTTCCCCCATTGTCCTTATAAATGTATATGCACCGTCCCATGAATCTGATCGAGCTGCACTCTGGGATAAATTGAGAACCTACATGTCTAGGTTCTCGGATATTATGTGTTGGTGGGGACTTCAATTCAGTTTTATTGGTTGAGTAAAGGAGAAACGATGCTTTTTCTGAAAGTGACAGTTCATGATTCTTGAATTTTATTATAGATCTTGGGTTATCTAACTTACGTTTGGAAGGGGGTAAATTTACTTGGTATGGCCCCAGCTCGAAAGCAACTCGACTAGATCGATTTTTGGTATCACCAAAACTTCTAGTTACCTTTGAAGGTATATCGCTGAAAGGCTTAGCTCGGGGTTTATCTGATCACAGACCTATTGTTCTTGAGTCCAAAATTATTAATTGGGGACCGAGACCATTTAAATTTCTAAATGTGTGGTTGTAGGTAAAAGATTTTCTTAAGTTGATTGCTGGTTTTTGGGACTCTTATTCGTGTGCAGGATCCCCAAGTTATTGCCTATGGTTCAAACTAAGGTGTCTCAGAGAAGATTTGAAAACATGAAACCGGGATGTTTTTGGGCGAGCTGATTTTGCAGGTGGAGAACTTGTCAAAGGAAATTGAAGTGTTGGATAGGATTTTTGATTCTCGCGATCTAAGTAATGAAGAAAGTATTCGGCATTCCTTACTGAAGGTCGAATTAATATCCAAACAGAAAATTCTTGCACGTATTTGGTGCCAAAAATCGAGGCAGAGATGGTTTGATGAAGAGGATTCTTGTTCAAAATATTTTCATCGTGTTGCGAACTTTATGGGCTCTGTTAACCGAATTTCGATTATTAGAGATGGAAATACTTTTATTTCAGATTCTGCTGAAATTCGAACACATGCTGCCTTGCATTTCAAGCAACGTTTCACTTTGTCCTCGTAGTCGATTTTGGAGCTTCATGTACTTCCCTTTTTAGTCCTTTCGTTCGTTCAGAGTTCGAATTTGGAGCTCCCCTTTGCAGAAGAGGAGATTTTACAGGCTGTTAAGGATTATGGGAGTGAAAAATCTCCGGGACCAGATGGTTTTACTTTGCTTTTCTTTAAGCTTTGTTGGGATATTGTTGGCAAAGACGTGGTTCGGTTTGTACAAACTTTCCACGATATTGGTGTCATCGGGAAAGGCTTAAACGCTACTTTCCTCACCTTAATTCCGAAGGTTCAGAACCTTGAAATAATGTCGGAATTGAGGCCCATTAGCTTAATATCGACCCCTTATAAAATTCTTGTGAAGATTTTGGCTAATCCATTGAAATTGGTTCTCCCCGACTTGATCAGTGATGTTCAGAGTAGGTTCGTGGATGGTCGTCAGTTGGTAGATGGTGTACTTATTGCCTCAGAGACTCTACAGTTGATAAAGCAAAATAAACTGGAGTTTGTACTCCTTCAGCTCGATTTTGAGAAGGCATACGATAATTTGAGATGGGACAATATAGATTATGTCCTCTTGGCCATGGGATTTGGTACACGGTGGCGTAGTTGGCTTTCATCCTGTTTTAAGGCCAGTCTCTATGTGCTCGTGAATGGTTCGCCTAGTTCTGATTTCTCTATTTCTAAAGGACTGGGACAAGGATGTCCCTTGTCTCCTTTTATCTTTTTACTGGCAGCGGAAGGCCTCCATCAGATACTACATCAAGGCATAGCATCGGGGGATTTTGGTGGTGTTAGAATTGGAAGGGAGAATTTTATGGTCTCTCATTTACAATTCACGGATGATACTCTCCTTTTTGTCACGGGAACTGAAGTCAATTTTCGCGTCCTTAAAAATACTCTTGATATGTATGAGTCTATTTCAGGTCTCAGGATTAATTATTCGAAGTCCAGGGCAGTTCTTTTTAATGGTTTCTCTATGACCGATGAGTTGGTACATGATATTTTTGGGTGTGGTGGTCGATCTCCCTATCAGATATTTGGGCTTCCAACTGGGGGCTGATCCCAGGAGAGTAAAAACTTGGGACCCTAAAGAAATTCAAGTCTTCATTAGCCTTATGGAAAACGAAGCTTCTTAACTCCTCCGGCCGACTGGTTCTAATTAAATCGACGCTGTCAGCTTTGCTTGTCTTCTATATGACTCTGTTCAAGGCACCCAAGGCAGTAATCTATGAGTTGGAAACCTGGCAACCCAGGTTTCTCTGGTTCGGGAGTGTTGCTCGGAGAGTATTGAATAGGGTTGCGTGGCATAAGGTATGTAGACCTCGTGCTCTTGAAGTCTTTGGCATTCGTAGATTGGAGCAGGTCAATGACAGTCTTCTTGCAAAATGGTATTGGAGTTTTGCCTCAGAGTCAGATTCCCTATGGAAGCGTTTTGTACGTGAGAGATTTGGTTGGCATTGTGATTCTTGGAACCTTTCTGTGGTTGATAAACCATCCTCTTCGTACATTTTTAACAATATTGTTAATTTGGCTTCTAATCCTCACTTTTCTCATTTATTTGGGAACCAAGGGCTACATTGGAAACTTGCTAATGGCGCTCGGATTCAGTTTTGGGAGGACGTTTGGCTTGGTAATACACCTCTGTCTCTGTGATATCCTCGGTTATACTCAATGTCTACTTCCAAATTTCAGAAGATTAATATTGTCATTGCTAATGGGATGTGGTGTTTATCTTTCCGGCGGGATTGTTTTCTTTGGGAGGAGAGGGAGGTCGAGGCTCTTTTAGAGTCTCTGAAGGGAGTACCCGTTCATATGGGGATAGAGGATTCTGTGGTATGGACTAAGGCTACGCATTTTAGCTCAAGTTCCGTATATGAACCATTGGAAACTTCGGTTCCTGACCCCCCTTTCTGGGTTGATTTTCTGTGGATTAAACGTTGGCCACCCAAGTATTCTATGTTGTTGTGGTTGATTTTGAATCATGCTATACCCTCCATGGTATTTTTGGAGAGCAGAGGAAGCCGTGTATCTCTAAATGCCATGCTCTGCAAAACCTGCAAGTTGGTATTTGAGGATTCGGACCATATTTTCTTGCATTGCTCTTTCGCATGGATTTTTTTGTCAAAGATTTATCGGTGGTGGGGAGTATTTTGTGTCCATTCTAGTTCATTAGCTTCTTTTCTGCAGGGTTGGGTCGGTTTGTGGCCTAGACGCATGGTGCCAAGCTGGTTGAAAATTGTCTCAGTGGGTTTTTGGATTCTATGGCTTCGCAGGAATTCTATGGTGTTTAATTCTACTGCTGAGTTGGTTGGGAAGTCTTTTTTGAAGTTGCAGTCGCTTTGTTTTTCTTTGATGCATTCGGGAGGGTTTCTTTCTCAAGGTACTACTTTCGTGAACTGGCAACTTGCCTCGAGAAGCTGTTTTGTTTAATTATTGTTCGGCTTTAAGCTGATTTTGGTTGCCAATTTCGTTGCTTTTAGTTTGGCAATAGTGATTTATCTTTAAGATGTTTTAGTTTTTGCAGGAACAATCGTTTTGGTTGGTTCCTTGCTCCATTGTACTTCGTCTTTTATCAATGGAATTTCACCTCGTTTATCAAAAAAAAAAGTAGTCTTACGTAGTAGATATGTTGGGTTTGTGTTAGGTTGTGAAGACTAATGGACCTCGTGGGCCACCAAAAGTTTTAGGATTTTTTTAGAGTTTCTCTTATATGTGTCTATTTAAGGCTTGATGTAGTCATGAGTTTAGTGTGTAGCACAAATAGAAACAAAAAGGATACATGGGGCTTGAGAGGTAGCAAAACCAGAGAGCTTTTGCTGTAAACAAAAACTTTATTATAGATTAAGGTGGATCGTGTTTAAGCGGCAACTGGACATAGTTCATATTCTAAGGGTGAACCTGTATAAATTCTAGTATTAATTTCTATCATCGTTTTTTTAGTTTTATCGTTTTTCGGAGATAAGAATTTGGGTTAATTCCTTTCAACTGGTATCAGATTACCCGTACGATAGAAAGCTACACGTGCCTCTAACGGGGAAGCTAGAAAAGATGGATGATGTTGAGTGGACTCTACTTGATCGACAAGTTATAGGGTTTATGCAATTAACCTTGTCGAATAATTTCACACACAATGTGACGAAGGAGACGACTACCACAAGCATGATGAAAGTCATGCCCGACATGTACGAGAAACCTTATGCGAATAACAAGGTATTTCTTATGAAAAAAACATTTTTATTTGAGGATGGAAGAAAGTGGATCTGTGGTTGCACATATGAATGAATTTAATATGATTGTCAATCAATTCTCATTTGTGGAAATTGATTTCGATGTCGAAGTTCATGCCCTAACTTTTCATGCGTCTCTACCACCGAGTTGGGAGCCAATGAGGGCAGCGGTAAGTAATTATGTTGGGAATATGAAATTAAAATTCACAGATGTCAGAGATCGTGTTCTAACAGAGGAAGTCAGAAAAACTGATGCAGGCGAGAGCTCTTCCAGTTCTGTCTTGAACGTGGAACACAAGGGCAGAGGAACAAGAATAAGGTTTAACAGGAACAAGGACGGGTCAAAGTCGAGAAATGTAGAAGTCAGTCCAGATTTAGAAGAACAATGGAGTGTTGGAACTGTGGAATGACAGGTCACGTGAAGAAGAATTGCAAGGCTCCTAGGAGAGAAAATTTGGCAAATACAGTTAATGCGACCACTGATGAGATTGGTGACGCATTGATCACATGAGCTGATTACCCAAAAGACTCTGTCATGGAGAAATGCAGTGAGGAAGAAACCGTTGCTGCGGTAGTTGGAAACTCCAAGGATGCGTTACTACTGTCCATCGATAGTACAATCGATAATTAGGTACTTGATTCGGGAACGTCCTTCCATACCGCTCCGAGCCAAGAAGCAATGGAGAACTATGTTGTTGGGGATCTTGGAAAGTTCTATTTAGCCAATGGCTTGCCTCTACCCATTGTCTGTCACGGAGACATTACCTTGAAGATGCTGAACGGCCGCACGTGGAAGATAAAGAAGGTGAGATATGTGCCGAATCTGAAACATAATTTGATTTCTATTAGTCAACTTGATGATGAAGGTCACACAATTACCTTTGGCCAACGTTAGTGGAAAGTGGAAAAAGGTGCAATGGTGATTGCTCGTGGTAAAAAAACCGACACCCTTTACATGACGACAAGCTGCCCCCACTTAGTAACTATTGTTGACTATACCTAGAAAACTGAGTTGTGGCATCAACGAATTGGGCATATGATCGAGAAAGATATGAAGATTCTCGTTAAAGAGGAAAATATTTATGAGCTAAAATCGGTGGATCACCATTTGTATGAGAGTTATGTGCATGGAAAACAAAAGAAAGTGAGTTACTCGAGTGGAGGAAGGGAGATGAAGAATGAGAAATGGACTTTGTTTCACACCGATGTATGGGGACCAACTCCAGTATCTTCCCTTCGAGGGTCACATTATTATGTGACATTCATAGACGACTCAACTAGAAAGTTTTGAGTGTACTTCATGAAACACAAGTCTGACGTGTTCAATGTTTTCAAGGCCTGGAAAGCTTTGATTGAGAACGAGACAAACTTGAAGTTAACGAGTTTAAAGTATGATAACTGTGGAGAATACATCGACGGTCCATTCCGAAAATACTATGCTCAAAACGGGGTCAAGATCGTGAAAATCATTCCAAAAACACCTCAGCAAAACAGAGTAGCGGAGGGGATGAATCGGACGCTAAACGAGCGTGCCAGAAGCATAAGAATACATTCATGGCTACCGAAAACGTTTTGGGCTGATGTGGTTAACACTGCGGCGTATCTGATCAATCGAGGACCGTCCGTCCCCTTGAATTTCAGAATTCCATAAGAAGTGTGGAGAGGAAAAGAGGTAAAATTTTCTTTTCTGAAAGTATTTGGTTGCTTGTCTTATGTTCATATTGATTCCACTTCTAGAAGTAAATTTGAAGCAAGATCTATGAAGATCTGAACCGGAAGATCATCAGAAAAAAGGATGTCATCTTTAATGAACATGTACTCTACAAAGAGAAGTTGCAATATACTCTAGAGAGCCGAGAGTACGAGAATGAAAAATCAGCAATGGTTGACTTGAGAGAGATTCCTACACATGTACCAGAGCGGGATATATTAGAAGAAGAAGAACCATAAGTTCAAGAAGAGATTCAACAAGACAGCGACCTGAAAGTCGAAGAACAATCTTCGACCACCGTTGTACGTCATCTTCTCGGATAAAAAAAGACAACGTATAGGTTCTCACCGTCGCTGGAATTCATCTTGCTTACCGACAAAGGAGAGCCTTAATGCTATGATGAAGCAAAGAATGTTGAGGAATCAAGAAAGTGGGAGCTGGAAATGAAGGATGAGATGGACTCACAGTTGTCAAACCGAACATAGAAGCTAGCTGAGCTTCCGACTGACAAGAAAGCGTTGCAAAACAAGTGGGTCTACCGATTAAAGAAGAGCACGATGGAAAAAAAGCGCAACAAATCGCGATTGGTTGTCAAGGGCTTTTAGTAGAAGGAAGGTATCGACTACACCGATATTTTCTCCGAAATTGTTAAGCTGATGGCTATTCGAACAGATCTTGGGCTAGTGGAAAAAGAAGATATATACCTTCGACAAATGGACGTGAAAACTACTTTCCTTCACAATGAGTTAGAAGAAGATATCTACATGAGGCAACCAAAGGGTTTAGAGGTGAAAGTAAAGGAGAAGATGGTGTGCAAGCTCCAAAATATTTTTTACGGTTTAAAGCAAGCTCCAAGACAGTGGTATAAGAAGTTCGACAACTTCATGAACAAAATCGAGTTCATGAGGTGTGAGGTAGATCATCGTTGCTACTTCAGTACTTGGGAATTCGTACTTGATATTGTTGTTCTATGTTGACGACATGTTTTTGTTATCAGCAATGCAAATTTAGATTTAAACCTTTTTAAAGGTTAAAAAGGACTACATGGCATGTCTAGTTACAGATCATGCACAAAAACCACACCAAAAGAAATCGTCTTTGAAAACAACAGGGTAAGGAACTGAAACACCCTCCAAAATTCTAATGAGTACAACCCAGTTATAACTACTTAAATCAGTACTGGTCTCTAAACCTTCAGAATCAATTGAATCTTGGGCAATGAAGAGGTCATGCTGATATGGATGATAAGAATCCAAACCTTCAGCTGCAAAACTTGTAGAGATCGTGTTGATGCAATTAATGAAACGAACATTCAGCTGCAATATTTTGATCAAGTCAAAAGGTGATAGTAGCAACGAGTAACCAGCGGTGTAATGCAGAGGAGTAGAGTCTTGGATTGAATTTGATTCAAAAAAACCAGAGGCAGGGCACACTTGAAGAGTTCTAGGGAGTGAGATGCCTGCAACAAGAAAATCTTAGCTGCAATGAGGATGGCCAACAACATGTAGAGAAACCATTGAAGTCCAATAGCATGGGAGAGGACCATCGAGCTGCAAGAGTCCCATGAAGCAAAACAGACCTATAAAAGAAGACAAGGCCAGAGGGAAAGCCACCAACAAAGAACACACTCACCTAAAAGGACACTACCCACACACAAGAGAAAACAAAGGAGGTACACCCACACTCAAGAAACAAACAAACACAAGCCCAATGAATCACCTCACAACTCACCACACTCCCCAAAACCACCCCAAACTCTCTCAAAACCCAACCCAAAAGACAAGGAACACAAGAGGCCTCAAAGCACTTCTAAGCCAGAGGAAGATTTCCAGACCAGACAAGCTTTTGGATAACAATGCCAATTAATAATAGAGAAATATTTCTTAGACTTATGGAAGTTGGCCCATTCCCAAGAGTAAGAATGTTTCAATACTTTTCGGAAAATCTCCTCAGAAGTGGAATTCTCATCTTTGAAAACCTTGGCATTTCTTGCAAACCAAATCTGCCAAATTGTAAGTTGAAACAATTGAATCCAAGTTTTTCTATATTTATTCTTATGCAAAAAATATAGTCAGACTAATAGTTGATCCTTTACTAAGCCAGAGAGGGTAAGAACAGTTCCCCACCAGGTTGCTACAAGCCCCCAAACCTGCTAAGCTCTTGCACAGTGTAGCAAAACATGACTTCCATCTTCTAAATCCCAAAGACAAATTGGACACAAGAGATCTTGAAGAGATAGGGTGAGTCCTCTAGTTTCTAGAAAACACTTGGATGGAAAAACATCATGACATGCCAGCCAAGAGAAGGCTGTAATTTTTGGAGGAATGCCAGGTATCCATAAGAATTTACTCCAAGCTGAATTTGTAGAAGATTGAGAACTTTGTTGCTCAAGTAAGGAGTATAGTTTTCTAACTGTGAACCCTTTAGGATCCCAATGCCAAATGATCACATCTTCTTGATCACCAAGATGAATACCATTCAAAATAATGGATAAGGAGTCCCAATCCTGCTCTGCCCTCCCTCTAGGGCTCTAGAAAACTCTAAGTCCCAGGTTGATCCATCTCAAGCTTCTGATACTAACATTTGTTTGGACTGAGATAACACAAACAGCCTTGGGAATAAAATTTTGAATGCAGTGTCTCCCTACCAAGCATCTATCCCGAAGAAGACTCTTTCCCCATTTCCCACTTTCCTATTAAGTCCTTTAGAGCCAAAAATTTCCTCAAACCTTTGTTCTTTAGCTAGATTTATGATATGAGATATGAAACTGGATGAGCCCACTTCAGTAAAATTGGACAGATCCCATTCATGCTGACCCCATCCAAATTTTCCACAAATGATCTGTTTCCAAAGTGCTTTCTTTTCAAGAGCAAACTTCCACCACCATTTGGCTAATAATGCTATATTCATGCTAGAGAGTTTTCTGATTCCAAACCCACCTTCAGCTTTAGATTTGCACACCTGACCCCAGTTTACTTTATAGCAGCCTTTCCCAGATAATTTGCCATGCCATAAAAAATTTCTTTGCCAACATTCCATGCTCTTGATTACTCCTTTAGGGGCCATGAGTATAGAGAAATAATAGAGAGGTAATGCCCCAAGAGTAGACTTGATTATTGTGATTCTAACTCCCAGAGATAGTAGTTTTGCTTGCCACAACAAGCCTAAAGCTTGTTTAAACTTCTGTACTATTGGCTCCCAAGTCTTGGCTATTCTTGTATTGGCTCCAAGAGGGAATCCCAAGTAAGTTATTGGAAGGGATGCTACTGGACAATTGAGTATTGAGGTTATTATGAGTGTCTCTCCTTCAGAGAGATTCATGGGTATGATCTGGGACTTGTCATAGTTGACAACTAAGCCTGAGGCAGAGTGGAACATAGATAATGCATATTTGAGGCATCTCACATGATCTGGAATGACCTTGAAGAAGAAGATTGATTCATCTGCAAACTGCAAATGGGATATAACTGGGCTATTTGGAAATGGTTGTATACCCATAAATATATCCCTTGAGATGCCTACCCTCATAATTTGGTTCAGGCCTTCTGCTACCAAAATAAAGAGTAGAAGTGAGAGGGCACATCCTTGTCTAACCCCTCTGGAAAATTGAAAATCATGACTGGTTGAACCATTAATAAAGACTGAAATTGAGGCTCTGAGACAAGATATAATCCATAGTTTCCATCTAACTCCAAAACCCATCCTGGATAGAACCTGCAACTTAAAGCTCCAGCTTTCACTATCAAAGGCCTTTTGGAAATCGGTGTTAATAACAG
Source organism: Erodium maritimum (assembly GCA_963921825.1). NCBI lineage: Eukaryota > Viridiplantae > Streptophyta > Magnoliopsida > Geraniales > Geraniaceae > Erodium > Erodium maritimum. The sequence continues at coordinate 29,961,168 of OY997593.1, read as the reverse complement.
AAGCATATCTTAAAGCTTAAAATGCATCACCTTAAGCTTTTGGAGACACTACTTTTACAGTGTTTCCCCGATAGCCACCAAAACGATACACTAAAATTCGCTCATCCTAATAATAGTGAAGGAGGGATGGTGTGACCCCTTACTAGTTATCCGGAGTAATATTTATTTATGCATAATTGCATAAATGGTACAAGTATATCGCATATGCTTGTTTTTTGTCCCTTGAATTAGTGTTCATATACTCCTGGTTTTCCCAAGTTGGTAACCATGCATGTGTTTTGTCCATTTGCCAAAACGGCACAAAATATATACAATGGAGCTACTATGATATTTATATATTTCAAGAACATGACTGATGTATAAATATTTGCTAGAATAGTGTAATGGATGGATTGCGTAAAAATAAGTAAATAAATACAATATACCAAATATGATTTGAGAGGAGAAATCTAATAGAAACCCCTCTTATCCTAAAAACTGTGTGAACCAATCCTAGCCACACACTCTTTAGATCCAACATTCACCATAATGCCACATCATCACCCCAATTCAACCAAAACTCACGCCGCTTTCTTACTTTCTCACACAAGCAAGGGCATAATTGTAATAGCATGGTGCCATGTGGACAAGTGTCCATTTTTTTTGTTCAACAATTCATTAATTTAATCATTCCCGCTTCGTTTCAACTCCGATTAGCTTCAAACTTGTGCCAATATTTTTCTTTTTCCAAGGGCTTTAAATCAAGATTAGTCATGAATATATTTTGAAGCACGAAAATAAAAATTTATATTGGGGTGATAAAAACAATGTTTAGTGTTGATAAATCTTCACTAATAATTTTTTTATTATTAGTGATAAGAACGAGCACTAGTTTGATATTGGGGTATCAAACTAGTGCTAAATAGTGTTTAGTGTTGATAAAACTAGTGCTTAGTGTTCATAAAAAAACATGTGATGATGTGATAAAAATCATGTTCGATTTTGGAAAATGAGGTGATAAACCTAGTGTTCAGTGTTGATAAACCCAGTGTATAGTGTTGATAAACCCAGTGTATAGTGTTGATAAAAATTACACTGACTTAAATTTTTTTTTAAAATCAGCACCGAAATAAGGGTGATGACCTAGAGTTTAGTGTTGATAAAAAAAACATGTGATGGGATGATAAAAACACATGTAATTGAATGATAAATTATTGTTTAGTGTTGATAAAGTCATAAAACTAGTGCTTAGTGTTCATAAAAAACATGTGATGATGTGATAAAAATCATGTTCGATTTTGAAAAATGAGGTGATAAAACTAGTGTTCAATGTTGATAAACCCAGTGTATAGTGTTGATAAACTCAGTGTATAGTGTTGATAAAAATTACCCAGACTTAACTTTTTCTAAAATCAGCCCCGAAATAAGGGTGATAACCTAGAGTTTAGTGTTGATAAAAAAAACATGTGATGGGATGATAAAAACACATGTAATTGAATGATAAACATAGTGTTTAGTGTTGATAAAACTAGTGCTTAGTGTTCATAAAAAAACATGTGATGATGTGATAAAAATCATGTTCGATTTTGGAAAATGAGGTGATAAATCCAGTGTATAGTGTTGATAAATCCAGTGTATAGTGTTGATAAACCCAGTGTATAATGTTGATAAAAATTACCCAGACTTAACTTTAAAAAAAAAAATCAACCCCAAAAATAATTTTTTTTCGTGCTTCAAAATATATTCATGACTGATCTTGATAGAAAGCCCTTGAAGAAACAAAACTAATGGCGCAAGTTTGAAGCCAATCGGAGTTCAAACGAAGCGGGAAAAATTAAATTAGTGAATTGGTAAAAAAAATAATATGATGGTTTTACTAAAAAACTCTTACCCCTTACTAAAAAGTGATGTTTTTTTGCCGTCAACAAATCAGTTGCATCTCATCCATCCATTCTTAAAATGAATGGCTTGGATTGGTTCACATAGTTTTTACGTTAATGAGTGGTTTCTATTTGATTTTTCCTCTATGATTTGATGTCAAAAGAACTTATATTCTTGTAAGCCAAATGGATGACGAGAGAATAACTGTTTTTTATAGGTCTATGATGGAGCACTATTAGTTGTGTGTCATTTCAAGAAACGTTGTTTATTCCTCTCCACTTATATTTCATCTAAATAATTTGTGCCATCTTCTTTTCAAAATAATTGTATAATTGTATTAGGAATGAGATGAACTCTCGCCGTCGGATCGAAAAGGGTAGGGATTTGCTCCTCTTCTCTGTCTTCTGTTCAACCCTGATTTCCTTGTATGACCGTTGTTGTCATGTGGTTTCTGGGCTCGACGAGTTTCAGAAGGGAGATATTGCTCACGTCCGACCGGTTGTGTCTAAGGCAGGTGGTGGCCCTCGCCCTCGCCAGAAATGAAGCTGACGCGATCAGCAAGTCAAAGCGAGCTGATGCGATCAACAAGACAAAGCGAAGCAAGGCCCTGCTTGGAAGGATTATGTTTTGGCCGATGGCTTCAATCTAGTTCAATTCAATACAGGGCAAGTTGAAGCTACTGGTGTTTCTGTTGTTCCAATTGACTCACGGAACTTGAGGCTGAAGCGACAAGTACTAGAGGACGATATTTTCGTTCGGAACCTACCTTATAATTCTTCGGAGGCCTGGTACGACATGTCTTCGGCACTTTTGGAGAAACCGTGGACGTCTCTGTTCCACGCCGGCCAAATCGAAATACTCATTTTTTTGGTTTTGTTCGGTTTCAGTCGAAGGAAGCTGCGAACCAGGCAATCCAAAGCCTGAATAATTTCAAGGTAAATGGATATGTTTTATTTGTGGCCCTTGCTCGCCGCCGGAACAGTGATGTGATCACAGATCCTATGGAACAGAGCATACGTAATGAAGGTGAGTTGGGTCATAGGGAATCTCCGACCGATGATACTTAATCACCAGAGACGTTTCCGAGCTTCAGAAAGGAGTTTACGAGCGAAGAGCTGTCGACATCTTCGTTGCTCCGGAAAGTTGCATCGCCGGAGTCAAACGGTGGTCAATTTCGACCCGAAGCTGGTTCCTCACAGATTGGGAGTCGTGATCCCGTGAGCCACGCACCTCCGGATTTGGTGGCTTTTTCGAATCCATCTTTGATGAGATACGATTCATAGATCGCGGAGAAGGAGCGCATCAGGTTTGGGGGTGTTGATCGCGATTCACGCTCTGTTGAGGGGCTGGGCCTAGTGTCGGGCCTCCGAGCCCACTTGTGGTGTCATCCGCGCGTCATGCACCAAATGGTGTTGTTATTGGGCCAGTTGAACATGACCCAGTTTTATCGGACCAAGCCCATTCAGGATACGAGAAAGGCTTACTCGAAAGGGCCCAGAAGTTGGCTAGCAAGGTTCCAAGTCTGGTCGATATTTTTAAACGCATTGGTACTGATCTGGGCGCGATAGTGGATTCGGGTGAACTCAATGCTGTGGAGGGGTCCGTTTTGCCAGCAGGACAACCCACCTAGCAGGTGTTTTTGTTTTACGGTACGAATTTGGTGGTCGGGGCACAAGGTAGTCCTTGGAAGGACGCCTTGGCCAAACCCCCGATCACAGAGGGTGAACCTAAGAAACGTGGACACCCCAAAAAAGGTCAGCCGAAGAAAATTGTTCCTCCAGTCTTTTTTATCAGACAAGAGCCAGGACCAGTACTGATGAAGGAGGCAATTCCGGAAGCTTTACGATCGATATCGCAAAAAAAAATAGTTCAGGTGAAAAAGGCAGTTAACCTCGCCTCTCGGGTGCTCGATCAGATCAATCCGCATTTTATGCTGAAGGACTTCGAGGGGAGTAAGGACGAGGTTAACCCTGAACTGACAGGAAAAGCTCTAAGCCATGTTCCAGTTTCGAATCGTTTTTTTTTGCTTGGACCCATGTATGAAATAGGCTAGGAGACGTCGTAAGCTCTCCCGCTTGTTTTCTGGTTTTTATTTTTCATTGTTTGTAGCTCTCTTGAGCATGTTTCGGTTTTGGGAAGATCCCTTGTTAAGGTAACTTCCTTCCTTGTTTTCTTGCCTTTGAAAAGCATTGGATTAATAAATTTTCGCTTATAAAAAAAAGTGTGTGGGTAATTAAGTACTCTTGCACTTCCTCAATTTGAGACAGAAGTCCAAAGCCACTGAATTGCTTTGAAGCTCTCGTTATAATCTTGTTGGAACTCAAGATTGGTTCTCACTTATTTTTCATCTTGCAATACGCTGTTAGATTGTTCAACTTGTATCTCTTTTTTTCCTAGGAAAATGAGACTTAATCTAAATTTGTCTTCTTTGATAAAAAAAAACTCAGAGTTGAACCCGTAGTTACAAAGTAATATGGATGAGAAATCTATTGAGAACCACTCTTAACATAGGAACTGTGAGAACCAATCTTAGCCACTCTCACTTATGATCCAACACTCATCAAAATGCCATATCGTCACCCTAATCCAACCCACATAAACGCCACTTTCATCAATTCTCACACAAGAAAGGGCATAATTGTAATATCATGGTGTCATGTGGACAAGTGTCCATTTTTTTCTTCACCAATTCACTAATTTAATAGTTCCCGATTCGTTTGAACTTCGATTAACTTCAAACTTGCGCCAATATTTTTCTATTTTCAAGGGCTTTAGATCAAGATCAGTAATGAATATATTTTGAAGCACGAAAATAAAAATTTATATCAAGGTGATAAAAATAATGTTGAGCGTTGATAAATCTTCACTAATAAATGTTTTATATCGGAGTACCAAACTAGTGCTAAATGTTGATAAAAACATGTAATGAGGTGATAAGAAACAAATAATGAGGTGATAAAAACCATTTTTTTCAATTTTGATAATAAGTGTGATACACTAGAGTTTAACGTTGATAAAAAAAAACTTGTGATGAGGTGTTAAAAAACACGTGATTCAATGATAAATCTAGTGTTTAGTGTTGATAAAAATGGTGTTCATAAAAAGCACGTGATGAGATGATAAAAATCATGATCAGTTTTGGAGAATGGAGTGATAAAACCAGTGTAAAGTGTTGATAAAACCAGGGTAAAATGTTGATAAACCTAGATCAAAGTATTGATAAAAATTACTCATATAAAATTTCTTTAAAAACCAGCCCCGAAATAATTTTTTTTCGTGCTTCAAAAAAACATGTGATGGGGGTGATAAAACACACGTAATTTGAATGATAAACCTAGTGTTTAGTGTTGATAAAACTAGTGTTCATAAAAAGCACGCGATGAAGTGATAAAATCATGATAAGTTTTGGAAAATGAGGTGATAAAATGTTGATAAAACTAGTATAAAAGTGTTGATAAATCCAGAGCAAATTGTTGATAAAAATTACCAAGATTTTTTTTTAAAAAAATCAACCCCGAAATAATTTTTTTTTTCGTGCTTCAAAATATATTCATGGCTGATCTTGATTGAAAACCCTTAAAAAAAACTAATGGCGCAAGTTTGAAGCCAATCGGAGTTCAAACGAAGCGGGAAAAATTAAATTATTGAATTGATTAAAAAAATAATATGATAGTTTTACTAAAAAGCCCTTACCACTTACTAAAAAGTGTTGTTTTTTTGTAGTCAACAAGTCAATTACTCAATTGCATCTCATCCATCCATTCTTAAAATGAATGACTTAGATTGGTTCTCGCGGTTTCTACGTTAAAACATGGTTCTCACCAGATTTTCTCTCTAATATATGATACAAATATATTTTAGTTATTTTTTTATTCAAACCAAATAAGCTTTTGGTTATAACAAACTGTTATCAATAAATTTTAATAGGATTGTATTTTTTAAAACTTTTTGTGATAGATGAGATTAAATTTTAATTCAAGTATTAAAGGAAATATAGGGAAGAGAGGCAGGGTCGTCTCTATGTATTTGGTGGCCTTAGACAAAAATTCAAATATGGGCCTTTTAAAAATTCAAATTTTGTCACTAACATTTTCATCAGATCGTTTATTTATAGAAACATAATGTTTCCAACTAATTAATAATAAAATTGGACATTAATTAACTATTAACATTATTAGCTTTGTATTGCAAATTGTTGTCATGTTTATTTTTGTTCTCCATAATCAAGATAAAAATATATAAGATATAGATAAAAAAAAAATTTTAGAACAAGCTAGAATTTAAGAAGAAATTTGTAATAAAACAATGGAGAATTTAGAAGAAAAAAAAAGATTTGATGTTCTTGAGGATGAATCTACACTTAAAATACTTTTATATTTATATATAATTTGAAAGAGAAAAATGCAGAAATAATAAAATAAAAGACTATTACTTTACAAATAAAATCCTACTATAACTACTTGGAAACAAAGTTCCACTTTTTTTTCAAACAAAATTTGGTTTAAATATAATATTATAAAAATGACTTCAGTTGCGCATGTACAAAATTTGTTGTCGGTATGGGCTTTAATACTTATAAGCCCATTTTCTCCCAAAATGTGGCCTTCGATCATCTTGTGGCCTTAGGCAGTCGCCAAAATTTCCAAGGGGTAAGACCGGCCCTAAAGAGAGGAGAACAACAGCTCAATGCTAAAACAAAAAGAACAATAAAAAGGATATTGCTTGACGGGCAAGAAATCCGCAAAACTTGACAAAGAAGAATAAGAAAGGCAAACACAAGGATGTTCTTGCCACTAAATAAAGCATTTTTAAAAACTTGAATCTTTGACCTCAAGTTCGGTTCATAAAGACTTGGTAGCAGTGTATATTTCATGGATTTTCTTTTTTCTTTTTGAATTAGCTGCACTTGTAATTGTTAGAATATAACTATAATTATGCCTTCAACTATCAGCTTGAGCTTTTAATTAAGTTGATCCTCTAATATAATATCAGAGTTTGTTATCTTACGGACTTGGGTTCAAACCCCATTCTCGATAAAAAAAATTATAATATATTGAAATTGCCCTAAATAGATTAGCTCTTATCTCTCTTTTCAATGAGTTTATCGCCTCTTCTAATAATTCACCTCTAAACCCACCCGTACACGGATTTATTAGCTCTTATCTCTCTTTTCAATGAGTTTATCTCTTTTTCTAATAATTCACCTCTGAACCTATCCAAAAATGAATTTATCTATATAAACATGTGTTACAACTTACAATATAATTATAACTATATCTTCAAGACTAAAGTTTTTATTTGAATTGGAACTTTAATAATAATAATAATTAATAAATGCTTTTGGAAAACCTCAGCTACATAGTCTTTTGACATAGAAAAGACTAAAGTGAGCATATTCAATTATTCGAAAAACAACACAATAAATTAGAGAAAGATGATTGTGATTTGTACTTCAGATGAGAAAAAGATGCTGATCATTTATTTTCTCCTCGTCCTATACCTATACCTATACCTATACCTATTACCTATGCCATATCATAATATAATTTATATAAAAACCATAATTACTTTAGTGAAATAAAAAGGTATAGAATTGTTTGTTCTTTTTCCTGTGGAGGAATATTATTTTACAATGTTTTATGAACCACTGAAAATGGATGCCAATATTGCACAGCAAGAATCTCAGTGAATTAAGAAAATGCAGCATCAGCCACAAACCACTACACATGGCTTATCCATCATCCAATTGTTTCAAATTGTGACAAACTTCATTATATAATGCACACCATGGTTTGATTAAATTGGAACTTTTGTTGAAAACAGAAAAGCTAAATATGTGCACACCATGGTTTCATATGTTCCATAGATATTTATTTTTTATATTTGGAACCACAGGATAATATATAACATCATGGATGCCTAACAAAGAAACCATCTTATGCTACGAAATGAGAATCAGTCAGCTCAATTAATTACTGAAAAAAAAAACACATTTTCTTGGGCCATAAAATAAATGTCTTTGTTGTGAATATATGACAGTAAAAATAGGTTGCGACATTGCTAACCGACTGAATTTAAGCTGGTATCATTTCTCATGAGAACCCTATTTGATGATATATAATAATAGTAATGAAAAGAAATAAGAAAATAGTGTAAGAAATAAGGCTTTTTTTAGCGAAAGTTATCAATTTTATTCTTAAAAGAGAGTTCATACAAAAAGAGGGTCCTCGAGTTGTCCCTTTCCACAAACTCAATGACAAATCGTTGGTGCCACACCCGGTTTTAAAAAAACAGTAAAAGACTATAAAGTCAATATTGTCGAGAACCACTCATGATAGTGCCAAAACGTTGTTTGATCCTATGGTGAGAGGACTCTTCTCGCCGTGAGGAGTGCGATCGAACCTGAATTCAACAGTATCAAAGGGAGGACAGACTTTAGTCAGAAACCTCTCCCGGTTATGGTTCCTGAAGCTCGGGTTGTCTATCGTTCCTCTTGGAGAGGTTCCTTACCAGCCCTCGCCTGATCTTTATTGGATTCTCCAACTGACCTCCTCTTCTTCCTTGGCGCCCCAAGTAAGATAGTCCATGAGTTGGCATCCGACCCACTTGATGAAGGTTGGCCGATCTCCCAAGTTCTCCAACATGGATCTCCGACCTTGTACATTTTACCTCATGGGTTACGTACAGTGTTCGGGGTTACAATTGCCCCTCTTCCTCGAGGTAAGGGGTCATTAGGTACTGTGTTCGGGGTCAAAGTCGCAAACCCTAATGGGATGACTAGGGATTCCTTGATCTCCAAGTATGTAGCATAGTTCTTGCCCTGATGGTATGCCTTGAACTCCAATAGGGAGGCGTCAAAGTGAGGGATTCTAGGTCTATCCCACTCGCAATCCCAAACGCTATGGACAACCCTCCCATAGTTGAAATAGAATTTGGACAACTTAGTATAGGTCAGGAGACCTGGATCAGATTAGGTAACTTTCGGAACCGTAGGAGGAAAGATCGGCGTAAGGGGAGCTCTAGAGGGTGCCAAAAACGAACCTTGACCGCCTCTCCGCAAAAAAGACCTCACTGGTCAAAGGGACGTCCACGCAAACTCCTAGAGTAGCTTCAATGGTCTTCCCAGTCATTTTAGTCTGTACCATTGGCAGTAAGCCTTTGGCATGGACCCAAAGTTGTAGACAGTCCAAACTAGGAGGATCTCGGGCCATTGGGTCGATGTCCCTAAGCAGTAATAGGTGACCATCAAAGAAACATGCCTCATTTCAACTAACCTATGTGTAATAACCACTCCCGGTCAACGCCAGTCAAACCCGCGAAAAACAGGAAAATTTAAATTTTTTAGGACAAACACTTAATTGAACCTAAATTGACCCCGAGGGTCATCCCGGACTTAAGATGTCCCCGATATCGACCAAAGTGAGTTCCGGGGGACTCAGGGCAACTTTCTGATCAATTTGGGAAATGTTGACTTTTCGTTGGAAAAGTCAACCAAGCGACGTTTTGGTCCATTCGAGGACCGTTTTGGATCCAAAAAGATTAGCCGTCATTGCAGCGGTCTTAGTTGAGCCGTTTCCTTGTAGCCCGTCAAGTTTCGTAATTTCTTGGGAAAAGTGCCTGTTCGGGGCCCAAAACGTCCGATTTTCGCGAATCTGATTGAGAAATTTCTAATAGATATTTTCCCAAAAGGTGTGGGACCCACCTTGCCACTTGTCAAGCAAGTGGTGGTGTTAGATTTTGGGGGGAAAATGAAGAGAGATAAGGGGGGGGGGGGTTCGGCCAAGACAAATCAAAAGAGAAAAAGAAATAGAAAAGAAGAGAGAAGTTAGAGAGAGAAGGAGAAGGAAGAAAGGGGAGAAGAAGAGAGCTAGGGTTAGGGTTTTGTGTCACTATTCACGTCTTCCACCCTTGGATCGTCTCAAAGCTAGGAGATTCACACTCACCTCGTCTTCCTCTACGGTAATCACCAAACCGATCTTCGATTTGTTTAATTTTAAAAGTTAGGGTTTGAGTAAAACTATTAGTTTAGGGTTGTATTGAGGTTGGGGGATCGTTGGAGACGTTTTAGGGTGAAGGGGGACGTTTTCCGGTGACCGGGAGCTTGGGAGGAGCTCCGGCCACCATAGAGGGGTGGCCGGCCACCATGTGGGGTGGCTGGCCGGAGCTAGGGCCGACCACCACCATGGTGGGCCGGGCCCCAAAGAGCCCTAGCCACCCACGGCCAAGCTTGCCCGGGTGGGCCCACGTGCTCGGGTGATCAGGTTTTGTGTTCGGGTGGTTTAGAACGTTCCCCGGATCATTTATCCACAACCGGATCGAAAATTGGAATTAAATTGGAAGAGTTGTAATTAACGAGTTTCAGAAACTTGAAACGCAAATTAAATGACTCGGAAGTCGGAATTCGATTCCGTCAAGTGCATAGGAACCCTTGAATTATTCTAAGACCGTAGAAACGAAAACTGGAATTTTCAGAGCCCCGGAAGGGCGTTTCCAAAACCCGGGCAGATTCGCCATGTCGGGCGAATCGGGCTTTTCCGAGTCCTTTATCGACAATGTCGAGTAATGGGGAAGTTTGGGAGTGGTCGACATTGTCGGAGTTACGTTTGGGCGTTAAGTTTATCGAATTTCAGTTTATTCCTGCAAGTTTAAAAGTGCCTTAAAATTGTGTTCTTTTAGATCGTGCCGCGGACCGAGGCAAGGGAAAGCTAGGCGAGTGACTGAGATCACGCCGGAGCTTATTTGTGCACTTTTGGAGAACACACACAAGGTAGGGAAAAGTAGCCGGATCTCGGTCCTGACTAGGGAAAGTTAACAGTAGAATTGCATGTGACACCGGGGTGTCGTGGGTTAAGTAGGTTTATCGAATATTAGAAAGGCATGATACGGGAACGTAGCGAACTTTAGAAATGCATGTGACACTTAGTAGTGTCGTAGGAGTAGAAAACTTATCGATATTAGAATTACTGGAGGCATATGACCATGCCCGGAGGTTGATTGTTTAATTTATGTCTTGGGTGGCCATGAGAGCCCGTATTTTATTGTTGGTGTCTTGGGTGGCCATGAGAGCCCGTGTTTTACTATTGGAGTCTTGGGTGGCCATGAGTGCCCGTTGGGTTGTTGAGCCCGTGTTTTACTGTTGGTGTGTCTTGGGAGGCCGTGAGTGCCCGTGGGGTTGTTGAGCCCGTGAGTTATTGTCAGTGTGTCTTGGGTGACCGTGAGTGCCCGTGGGGTTGTTGAACCCGTGTTTTACCGTTGGAGTCTTGAGTGGCCATGAGTGCCTATGGAGTGTTGAACTGGTCTTGTTGCTGTTTGTTGAACCTTGTTTGTGATTGTGATTGTGAGTGCCCGAGGTTAGTAACCCAACTTCGTGTCGGGAAGTGGTGTGGAATTTGGCTGGCTTACCTGACAGGGATCGGTAAGTTGCGAGCGTTCTTTGGCTAGCCTGACCCGACAGGGATCGGTAGGTTGTGAGCGTTTTTAGGCGGTGAGAGGGCAGCTCCCCTTCCGACTAGCTATCGGAAAAGTAGCTCGGTTTATCGCCAACAGGTCGACCGCCTGGAGACTGACAGTGATAGGTAAAGCGCGTGGGGGAGGCTCGAGCCCAGCCGGTTAGCAACCGGCACTGAGCAGCTGACCGGAATGCGATCCTTTGTGATCTTGTTTGGTGTGCGATCCTTTGTGATTTTGTTTGGTGTTGCGTAGTATTCTGTCGTGTCTTTGGAGGAGGTCGTCGATAGTTGTGTCGGGTTTACATTACGAGTCCGAGTGTTGAGTCTGTTGAGAGGGTCGACTGGGTTGAAAGGGACTAGCACCTCCATGTCATCGTCCTCCTAAAGAGAAAAGATAAAGAGGCTCTCCTGCAGGCTAGCCATGGGTCGCACTGGGATAGACGGGTCCGGCGAGTCAATAGGTATCGGGGAATCATCCCTTAAACGGGCCACCATGCCTTTTCCCGATAGTACTGGATGTTAGTCTTAGTGCTCATAGTTCAATCATAAATTTCCAAATGTATGTATCATCATTAGCAATAAAATTTTAAGAGGCTTTATATTACTTATTTGTTGGAGTAATATATCGATGTGTTCTGATCAATGCCTATAATGCGAATAGAACCATAGATCAAGATAGATCACATTCGATGGGTCCTTAGTCAACAAAGCTTCGCTAGAATCGACTAGTATGAAAGATGGCTCTTCATGGCTTACGTTCTGTTAGTCATTGTAATGGGATTCCGGAGTCTGATCATAGATATCATGTGGGACATGATATTGGACGACCCGACATGAATATGTGCCATAGATCAAGTCATGAGCATATTCATTGTCGTAGCTTGTCATGTATCCTTAGACTAAGGAGTCTTTGTGATAGTTATGCAGTAAACAACTAAGTTTGACCTGAGCCTAACGTTGCCCGTAACAGGGCTTCCATAACGGCCATGATTGGCTTGGGGACGGATTTCATGAGTGACACGAAAGACGGCTAAGGGATTTATCCCTCATACTACGATATGGGAAAGATATCGGTTCTCGGCCGCTTGATCGAGAGTGACCGAAAGAATAGCATGGCCATGCACATGATACTGGGTATCATATATTCAGTCATCTCACATATCAAGGAACAATGATTGAGAATAATAAGGATGATGGCTCTATGCCTTATCTCAATCAGGATATCAGTGATAAAAGGATAATGACAGGGACGGCGAAAAAGTTAGAATCGATTGGGTCGATTCGCTATGTAATGTCAGGCAATACTAAAGTCTCGTTAGTTGCCACTTACATAGGATCAAGTAAAATGGTATTTTACGTTGATATATCGACATGCATAAACCTAAGCGTCACACCGAAGGATGAAACTCATTGACACATTTATGGAGAATGGCCAAAAGAGAGTTGTCTCGGGACATGACCAAAACTGGGTTTGGGGTCATGTGCCCGTAAGTGAATAGGACTTTGCGGATCGAGACTAGGCTTGAAGTCTTGGATTGATCACGTCGGATAATGTTGGACATTTCCGGTATGGAAGGCTTGGAGGCGATGAGCACGTCAGGGGACCTCGTTGAGAATGGTCATGGGCCATGTTGCAAAAGGCCCATGCAACCAAGGCCCATGGAACTAATTAATCAAGTCTTGATCAATTAGTACTAAGTAAGCAAGACAAGGATTAAGGTGTTGGTGATTCACCACCTAACCCATCTTGTCTTGCCATACTTAGCACCATACTTGTCTTACTTCACACCATGCTTCACACCTTACTTGTCCTTGATAGTTGTTGATGGTTTAAGTCATCTTTTTCCTACAACAAAACACAAGACAAGAATAGAAACATAACTTCTCTCCCTCTCTCCTTACAATTTCGGGTTTGCCTTTTTTTTCATCTTGTTGTGTTCTTAAGTCATATAAAGAAGAACTACGTGGCTTTGATTCCAATTGGATACGTATGCGTCTTGGAGGCTCAAGTCGATCATCGTTTCTTTGGTGTTCTTGAACGAATTGGTAAGGAGACATCCATATTGTTTATTCTTTTGTGTATCTAATATTTGGTAGTGTTCTATGGCATGGTCTCGAGTTATTTCCGCTGCAAGTATGTGTTCACACCCTCCATCGAGACCCAACATTGGAATCACCATAGTAGGTAGGAGGGAGGGGGCAGTTTGTACGTTATCCTGTCCCTATATATACACCTCATTATCGATCCTAAATTAATATATAAACATCAAAAATAATTTATTCCACAAATTATTTAACTAAAATACTTTCATCAAAAATGCGTGTAAAACATACCACAACGAGTTTCAAAGACGTCCCCTTGTTGGAAGATAATTGACGAAGGAAATTAAGAGAAGAAAAGATTAGGGAAGTTTGGTGAAAGAGGAAGAAATTTGTGCATAAATTTTAGAGGAAGAGATGATTTGTGGTGGGGGAAAAAGTTGGTGTTTTACTAAATATTATAGCTTCTGGGAAGCCATAGATATACCGTCGCAGTAGTTAGTTCCTCTATGACACCATCATATATCGTTGTAGAGGAACGTAACCACTACGACATCATTAAACGGTGTCGTAGTAGGTAGGTCACCTCTACGACAAATCAAACGGTGTCGTAGTGGTTGGTCACCTCTACGACGCAATCAAATAGTGTTGTAGTGGTTATGTTCCTCTACGACGACATATAATGGCGTCGTAGAAGAACTACCTACTACGATTTCATTATATGGCTTCGTAGAGATTACTAATTTCTACGACGCCTTACAAAGGACCCTTTCATAGAAGTTAAAACCTGGTGTAGTGGACTAGGCAAGCGGACACACGGTGCACAGATGTGTTGCGATGCACGGGAATATGGAAAGGATTAGATCAAAATATGTCCCAGCCTGTGTGCGCCTACAACTTTATCCACTATAAACCTTAAGCTTCTTTCGCTTATTCCCGCTCTGTTTGTGCTCCGATCGGCCTCATTCTTGGGCCAATAATTTTCTTTTCTCGTGGTCTACAAAACAAGAGCAATGATGAATATATTTTGATTACTTGAAAATATCTACAAAGAACGTGGCTTTGCGTAATTATTAAATAATACTATAAAATAAAAATGTCACACAAACAGGGTAAAAATATGGAGGTGGAATAATCAAATTGTAATAAATAATAGGTAGTTGATAAGTCCATATTAATGAACCCTACATTAATGGGGTAGTTGGAAAGCCTCTATTTTTGTATATAAATAGATGTATCATATCTATAATCTAATCAAGTTGAAGAGAACATTTTCTCACTTCTACATGGTATCAGAGCTTTGGTAAGATTACTAAAACATTTAGTGGCTTTGCCCACTCGTTAGTTTATGGATGTAACGAGTGGGCATGGCATTCGCAAGGCGTTACACAGTGAGCATCCCCTCTTCCTCTTCAGCACACGTGGCGACAAGCCTTTTTCCTGAACTGCTTGTTGCTCAGCCTAACGTGAACAGTACTGCCGCTGTGAACAGTGCCTACTGTCGTGAACAGTGCACGCCATTGTTGCCAATCACATGCCGACATCACCCCAGTGCATTCTCCGACTAGTTATTATTCTCCCATATGTTTTTCAGTTGTACCACCTTTGGTTTTGAGATTTTCGTTAGGTTATGCCACCCAAGTGTGTAGCAAGTTATTGTTAGAGACGTGCTACCCAATTGTGTACCAGTTGGTCTGTCCCGGTGTGTAGTCAACTAGTCTCTGTTCCAGGATGCCCAAGTGTCCATTGGTAAAACTCAACTCTAATGGTGTGGCCAAATGTGTATGTTAAGTTTATGTCGGAATGATTTGTTTTTGTCACGTGCAAGACTTGCTATGTTATCATCTTGCAGGTGAGGGGGAGTGTTAGAAATATGAATTAATGATGAGTAGTTGAAGAGTCTACTATTAGCTAGGTAGTTAGGAGGTGAAGAGTCTACCATTAATGAGGTACTTAATGCTAATATTATTCTCTATAAATAGAGAGCTACTCTTGTTCTTTATATCAAGTTATCATCAATATATTATCTATATTTCCTAGTTTTACATGGTATCAGAGTTGCGGTTATCAGCTCTGGGAGTTTAGGGAGTGGCATGAGCAAGCCTTTATTTATGCCCCGGTGTGCACAAGCTTACACTGCTCAAGTGTGCAGTTTGGTGTCTTTCCGACGTGATTGGTTTCTCACCTCATGTTCCATAAGATAGAGGAGGTTCCAGGCAGAATACATCTGAAATTTCAGCCTCGTTCAACCACCACCGAAGTCTCACTCGCCGGGATAAGTTTCTGGAGTTTTTGAACTTGTTATTTCCAATTTACAAGGTACTATGCATTTTTTCTCACCTCCGGCAAGTGAAGCTTCTGCAGTAAGTTTCTGATGTTTCTGGAGTTTTTGGGATTTTGCGCCGCCGCCCACAGCCCCGCGTGTAGTCCATGCGCCACCACCTGCCGCCACCCGCTTTCGTGCTTGAACCACACGCTCCTCCACCTCACTTCAAAATAAAAGTTCTTCAATTTTGCCTCCGCTGCCAGTTTTATCCGAGTTTTACCTCCACTGTCAGTTTTATCAAGAGACTAAGAGATCCGATATGATGGAAAGCGACCCTGGGCATTGGAATCGAGAACCACGATCAGTTGGTAATCGAACAATCACTCTATTTTCTGTTGAGTATGATCAATTTCGTCAGTACCAGGACACACTCATGCACTCATCTCACTCTGTCGCCTCTGCCGCCGAGTCAGGTAATCTACCTATGTGTTCCATTTCAGCACAATCCTCTTCCCAACGGGTCCTTGATTTTGGTGCCACGGATCACATGACAGGTAACCCTAAATTACTTAACACTTATGAGCCTCATACTTTGTGTTCTTTTGTAACATTAGCTGATGGATCTGAGTGTCTGGTTCTCGGTTTTGGGACAGCCCACCTCACATCATCCATTTCCTTACCATCTCTGTTAAGTTTGCCTGGATTTTATTTTAATTTGATGTCCATCAGTAAAATAAATCGGGCCCTCAATTGTTGTGTGTCATTTTACCCTGATCATTTTTTGTTCCAGGATCTTTTGAGAAAGTAGATTATTGGCAAAGGACATGTATCATGAGGGATTTACATTATGGATACCCAAATACCCGCACCACCAATCGCCTGTTCAGCCTCCTTAACCTTGCTTGAAGCTCATTGTCGTTCCGGCCACCCATCACTTCCGGCTCCAAAGCGCCTCTATCCCCAATTTGAAAAGGTACAATCTTTCGATTGTGTAGCATGTCGGTTTGCAAAACATCATCGTCTCCCTTTTACTCCTAGAGTCAAGAAAAGAGTTTGTTCCCCTTTTGAGTTAGTTCACTCTGATGTTTGGGGTCTGTCACTCGTGGTGTCTAAAACTAGGGTTCAATATTTTGTCTCTTTTGTGGATGATTTTTCCCGAATTACATGGCTTTATTTCATGAAACCCCAGTTTGAGTTATTTTCTCATTTTACTGCTTTTTGTGCTGAAATACAAACGCAGTATGGTACTAAAGTTCGGCGGAGACGATGAATGTTGTTCTGATCCATTCACTACTTACATGGCTCAAAATGGTATCCTTCATGAATCTTCATGTGCTGACACTCCATCTCAAAATGGTGTTGCTGAAAGAAAAAATAGACATCTTCTTGAAACTACGAGAGCCCTTTTATTTCAGACTCATGTGCCAAAATATTTTTGGGCTGACGTTATCTTCACTGCATGTTTTCTCATTAATCGTATGCCTTCGTCTGTCCTTCAAGGTGACATCCCGTATCAAGTCTTATTTCCCACAAAACCTCTTTTTCATATTACTCCTCGTATCTTCGAGAGTACATGTTTTGTTCGTGATGTTCGCCCTAGTCGTACAAAGCTGGATCCAAAATCGGTCAAGTGTGTTTTCTTGGGGTACTCTCGGTTACAGAAAGGATATCGTTGTTATTGTCCAGATCTCCACAGATATCTTGTCTCCATTGATGTCACATTTATGGAGCATTGTCCTTTTTTTTATTCGGCAATTCCTCGTACTCCAAGACAGGGGGAGGACGATGAGTTGTTAGTTTACCACATCTCTCATCGAGATTGGATTGTACCTACACCTACCAGCACGCCAACACCATCTATGCAAATTATTCTGAATCCACCACCACCATCGCTTCCACTACCAATCTGATACATTTATTCCCATCGATAGGCACCTCCCGCTACTCAAGCCCCTCCCGCTGCATGTCTGGAGCCGAGTTCCTCTTTGCCAACAGATCCTGATGATGATCTCCCCATCGCCCTCCGTAAAGGTAAACGACAGTATACATATCCTATCTCTTCTATTGTGTCATATGATCAGTTGTCTCCTATATCGTGCTCCTTTATTGCCTCTCTTGATTCAGGCTCGGTTCCTAAAACTCTTCACGAGGCTTTATCCCATCATGGCTGGTGTTCAACAATGACATAAGAGATGAGTGCGTTGGATGCTAATGGTACTTGGCGATTGATTCTGCTGCCTCCCGGGAAAAAGGCTATTGGTTGTAAGTGGGTATTTTCTCCTAAATTCAACATTGATGGCTCTATAGCACGTCTTAAGGCTCGACCTGTGGAAAAAGGATTTGCCCAAACTTATGGTGTGGATTACTCTAATACTTTCCCTCCTGTTGCTAAGCTGATTTCTGTGTGATTACTTATCTCCTTGGCAGCAACTTATGATTGGCGCTTACACCAATTAGATATCAAAAATGCTTCCTCACATAGGGACTTGCACGAGGATGTCTATATGGAGCAACCTCTAGGTTTTGTTTCTCAGAGGGAGTGTGGACTGGTATGTCATCTCCAGAAGTCATTATATGGACTCAAACAGAGTCCTCGAGCTTGGTTTGGAAAATTTAGTCAAGCAATTGAAAAGTTTGGAATGAACAAGAGCAAGTCCGATCATTCTGTGTTTTACAGGAGCTCTCCAACAAGTGTTATTCTTCTAGTGGTATATGAGGATGAAATTGTTATCACCGGCAGCGATAAGGAGGGCTTCTCTTCGTTGAATTCGTTTCTCCACAGTCAATTCAAAAACAAAAGATTTATCAAGAAACAAGAAGGAAATTTTCTTATCTCAGAGAAAATATGTGCTGGACTTGTTAAGGGAAACTGGGAAGCTGGGAGTCAAACCTTGTTCTGCCCCAATGCCTCAGAATACGCAACTCATGAAAGAAGGAGAATTATTTTGAATCCAGAAAGGTATAGAAGAATTGTGGGAAAACTAAACTATCTTATGATAACCCGACCTGATATTGCATACTCAGTAAGCATTGTAAGTCATTTTATGTCTTCCTCTACAGTTGAGCATTGGACCGCCCTCGAACATATCCTGGCTTATCTAAAAAGAGCACCCAGACGAGGTATACTCTATCAGAACCACGGTCATACTCATATAGAGTGTTTTACAGATGCAGATTGGGCAGGATGCAAGATTGATCGTCGATCCACTTCAGGGTATTGTGTGTTCGTAGGAGGGAATTTAGTCTCATGGAAAAGCAAGAAACAAAATCTCGTTTCTCGCTCTAGTGCTGAATCAGAATACAAAGCCATGGCCCAGTCTATAAGTGAAATAATGTGGATATACCAACTCCTTTCAGAACTTGGTCTCAAATCTTCCATGCCCGCAAAGTTATGGTGTGATAATCAAGCTGCTCTTCATATTGCCTCAAATCCCATGTTTCATGAGCGAACCAAACATATTGAGATAGACTATCATTTCGTTCGTGAAAAACTTCAGCAAAATTTGATTACCACCGCATATGTGGAGACCGGGGATCAATTAGGAGACTTGTTCACGAAAGCACTTCTGGGTATTCGGGTTGATTATCTTTGTAAAAAGCTAGTCATGATTAATATTTATGCCTCAGCTTGAGGAGAAGTGTAATAAATAGGGAAAACTACCAATACATACCCAAAACCATGCCCATTTAACTGATGTTTACCGTGAAGTTTAAAGTTAACAGATACATACCCTGAAGTTTCAATATGTAACCAAAAACCCCTTCCGTTAGTCAGCTTAGTCAATTTTCTGTTCACTTTTTCAAAAATGACCAAATTACCCTTAACCTTGTTCATTTTTTTATATTCTTTAAATCAAAATTAAATTAATAAAATAAATAAATAATAAAAAACTAAATATATACCTAAACCTATTTTATTATTAATAAAACTGTTTTATTATTAATAAATTAGTTTTTATCGTTTAAAAAATAGTTTTATTATTTAAAAAAATCAAATTTCAATTTTAATAATAAGTGTTATTATTCAAAAGTTAGTTTTATTGTTAATAAATTATTGTAATAGTTTTATTGTTAATAAATTAAATTTATTATTTAAAAAATAGTTTTATTATTTAAAAAATCAAATTTCAATTTTAATAAATCGGTTTTATTATTAAAAAATCATTTTTATTATTAATGAATTATTTTAATAGTTTTATTGTTAATAAATTCATTTTTTTTATTTAAAAATAGTTTTATTATTTAAAAAATCAAATTTGAATTAAAAAAAAATAAACATAGTATAAATAGTAAATAATTAAATATATATTAAAAATAAATATAGATTTTTTAAAATAAAAATTGACTTTATAAAACATATTTGATTTTTTTAAAATAAAAACTGATTTTTGAAAATTAAAAACTGATTTTTTTTTAATAAAAACTGATTTTTTTTTAAAATAAAAACAACTTTTTGAAAATAAAATCTGAGTTTTGTAAAATATATTTTTTTTGAAAACCTTAATTTAATTTTTATTTAAAGAATATAAAAATGAACAAGGTTAAGGGCATTTTGGGAGAAGTGAACCGTAAACTGACTGTTTGCGTTAGATATTGAAACTTTAAACTTCACAGTAAACATCAGTTAAAAATGCATGGTTTTGGGTAGGTATTAGTAGTTTTCCCTAATAAGTAATAGGTAGTTGATAAGTCTCCATTAATGAACCCTTCATTAATGGGGTAGTTGGAAAGCCTCTACCATCGTGTATAAATAGATGTATCATATCTATAATCTAATCAAGTTGAAGAGTACATTTTCTCACTTCTACACAAATTAAATAGGAAAAATTTACGCTTATCAAAAATAAAAATATGCTACAAATATTATTGAAAATATCGGTGAAGATGATCATTCTTTATAGATTATAATGTTTGTTTTCAATAATTTCTACAAGACCACAAATTTCTAAAAATGTGTTGGTTTTTGGATTAATGTTTGATGTGTATAATTAATATACATAATGTAATGTTTAATTAGAATTTAATATAAATTGTTTAAATAGTATATTGTTTCATCTAATTTCATTATGGTTAAAAAAGTTGTAATCAGTACAGACTGTGTCTTTAAGATTCTTTTTTTTTCTTTGAGCCGTCTTTTTGCTCTCTTCCTTTTGCGTCTACCATTGCTTCTATTGCACTCCTCTCCAATCTCATGTTGTTGTTCTTAGTCACCAATCCTGGTGGTTCGTGTCCCCGTCCCACCATTGGTACCGCCTCTCTAACCTACCACAGAGTTCATCAAACATGTGCTGGGGAGAAAACCTCAAGTAGTTCCTAAGGTTATCTCTCCATCGTCGGCTACGCCGCTGCTTCCAACAGTGCCACCGCGGCCGCCCCAGAATCCGCCTCCTTCATCGTCTTGCTGCTACCTCCGCCTCTATCACCGTCACTATCGCCTCCTTCGCCGTATCATTCACCGTCTCCGCCGCAACCTTGACTTCTTCGTCGCCTCTACCTCCATTTCCTCCTTCGCATCCTTCGTTGCCTCCTTCGTATCCCTCTCCACCTTTGATGTTGCCTACGTCTCCATTGCCTCATTTGCATCCTCTACTTCCGTCATCGTCTTTGTTGTCTCCTTCGCTGACTCCGCCTTCACCTCCTCTGCCGCACCCGATGCTGCCTCCTTTGTCGTCGCATTCACCACCTTCGATCCCACCCATTGGAGTCATAACTTAAGATCCGATGATCAGCTCGGAACGCACCCGGTCACTCGAGACTTCGTGTAGGGTTGCTCCAACCCAATCCGCTGGAATGGAGAGAAAACTCGATGGCAACGCGGTGCCGTCGTGGAACACTGATCACGACTCTGTTGGCCCAAGCAACCTGACGGGGACTTGCCAGGTCCAATGAGTATATGGACGAGCAACGGGGTGTGTGTGGGGACACACACCTCGCCCTGCCATGGTCTGTGCAAGCCCGACACCCTAGTTCCCCCACTTCCCGGTGTTCTCCCTAGATACGCATTATCCTCTCAAATGCCTTAGATTATTTTCACGTGCATTTTCAGATCGATTCAAGAAGTGACTTCCATGAGCTGTAGTTGAGTAGCCATCCATGTGGAGAATATCCACCATTAGATTGTCCCTAGATTAGCCGAGTCTCTGGTTATAGGGTTAGCGTCTAGTATGTACTGGTCAAGACTTCTGGCTCACCCTTTTAGTTTTGGTATTATTTTTAGTTTTATAATTTTGTTTTGCGTTTGTAACGTCCTTCACCAATATGCTAAAAAATTATAGTTAAAATAATAGTGTAATCTCATTATCCCCCATTGCACTATCAATAGTCAATATCCTAATCGTCAAAACTCGCAACCCAAAATCTCGGCATCGTAAACTCAGTATCTCCACTCCACGTATTATTGGGCATGTTATGCTTTATTAATTTTATTTTTATTTAATATAGGAGATAGTTTAGGCATTCGCAAGTAACATAAACTCACATGACATGGACGTGATAAACTATTTGGCATGCCCCATTAGAGAAGAAATCAAATAGAAACCCACTCCTAACTTAAAAACTATGAGAACTCATCCAAGTCATCCATTTCATAAATGGATGAATGAGGTGCAATGGATTTGTTGGCTGCAAAAACACAACACTTTTTGGTAAGTGGTAAGGGCTTTTGAGTAAAACTATCATGTTACATTTTTTTACCAATTCACTAATTTAATCATTTCCACTTCGTTTGAACTCCGATTGGCTTCAAACTTGCGTCAATATTTTTTTTAAGAGTTTTCTATCAAGATCAGTGATGAATATAATTTGAAGCACGAAAAAAAAATATTTCAAGGCTGATTTAAAATATATATATATATATTGATAATTTTTATCAACACTTTACACTGATTTTATCAATATTGTTGGTTTTATCAATACTGAACACTAGTTTTATCACCTCATTTTCCAAAACTGAACATGATTTTTATCACCTCATCATATGTTTCATCTTTGTCACGCCCCAATTTCAGTAAACAGAACTCAGGGCGCGAACGTTTAAAACAATAAAACATTTTGAAACCTTTTACATAAATCACTTTAAAATCACCATTTGTTCATCAAAAATAATCATTACAACTTAAAGGTACGTCCCAACAAATGGACAAAAAGCAAGGTATACGTCGCTAGACTCAAAAGTAAACCCAGAATACCGCTCCTAGCTCTTCAAGCTTCAGAAGCTCACCTAGTCCAACCTGCGACCGGTACCTGTAGGAAAAGAAGCTAGGGGTGAGCGTTCGCTCACCACCACTGATAACAGACTGACTACGGCATACTTAGCAGACAATGCCGGTAACACCAACAACCAACTCAACACCGGGGATCACTACCCCCAAACTCAAGTAACCCGACTGACACACACACACTGATACTTTCCTCAACCAACTCAACAATCGGACATGTAAAGTAGACCCGACTCAACGATTGACGACCTCCTCCAAAGACACGAAAGACAACCACGCAACACCCAAGATCACAAAGGATCGCACACCAAACAAGATCACAAAGGATCGCACGCCAGCTGCTCAGTCACCCCATCTCTCTCTCGCCCTTTACCGATCCCTGTCAGGTCAGGCGGTCGACCTGCCGCGCAACTTCTCCCGATCTCAGTCGGAAGGCTAGCCCACAACATCTCCCCTACCCCCGATCTCAGTCGGGTGACTAGCCACACCCGCGCAAACCACGAAACTTCTCCCGACACACAGCCGGGAGGCTAGCCCACAACCTCTCCGCTTCCCCCGATCCCAGTCGGGAGGCTAACCACACCACCAACCTCGCAATCCTTCTCCCGATCCCAGTCGGGAGGCTAACCTCTCCGCTTCACCCGATCCTAGTCAGGAGGCTAGCCACACCACGCAACTTCCCCGACACAAAGTCGGGTCTCCAACCTCAGGTAACCACAATCACAATCACAAGCAAAGTTCAACAAACAGCAACAACACAGGTTCAACACTCCACAGGCACTCATGGCCACCCAAGACACCAACAATAAAACACGGACTCAACAACCCCACGGGCACTCACGGCCTCCCAAGACACACCGACAGTAACTCACGGGCTCAACAACCCCACGGGCACTTACGGCCTCCCAAGACACACCAGTAGTAACTCACGGGCACTCACGGCCTCCCAAGACACACCAATAGTAACTCACGGGCTCAATAACCCCACGAGCACTCACGGCCTCCCAAGACACACCAACAGTAACTCACGGGCTCAACAACCCCATGACACTCATGGCCACCCAAGACACAACAGTAAAGTACGGGCTCTCATGGCCACCCAAGACACGAATTACACAATCAACCTCCGGGCATAACCAATGCCTCCAGCATTTCTAATATCAACAGGTTCACAATCAACCTCCGGGCATGGTCATATGCCTCCAGTAATTCTAATATCGATAAGTTCACTGCTCCTACGACACTACTAAGTGTCACATGCATTTCTAATGTTCGCTACGTTCCCATATCATACGACACTACCCGGTGTCACCTGCCTTCCTAATATTCGATAAACCTACTTAACCCACGACACCCCAGTGTCACATGCATTTCTACTGTTAACTTTCCCTAGTCAGGGCTGAGATCCGGCTACTTTTCCCTACCTCGTATGCTTTCTCCAAAAGCGCACAATTAAGCTCCGGCGTGATCTCGGTCACTCGCCTAGCTTTCCCTTTCCTCTGTCAGCGGCACGATCTAATAAGATCACAATTTCAAACGCTTTTAAACTTGTAGGCATAAACTGAATTTTAATAAACCTGACGCCCAAAAGTAACCCCGACAATGTCGATCACTCCCAAACTCCCCAATTACTCGACATTGTCGATATTGGACCCGGAGAGGCCCGATTCGCCCGACATGGCGAATCTGCCCGGGTTTTGGAAACGCCCTTCCGGGGCTCCGAAAATTCCCGTTTTCGTTTCTACGGTCTTAGAATAATTCAAGGGTTCCTAGGCACTCGACGGAATCGAATTCCGACTTCCGAGTCATTTAGTTAGCGTTTAAAGTTTCTAAACCCGTCAATTACAACTTTCACAATTTAATTCCAAATTTCGATCCGGTTGTAGATTAATTACTTGGGGAACGTTCTAAACCACCCGAACACGAAAACCCGATACCCGATCACGTGGGCCCCACACGGACACAATAGGAAAATTTCCTTTTCGCCCCAAAACGTTCCTAACGAACCCCAAACCTCAACCATTCATCTTTAAACCAATCTTAAACAAAACCCAACCTTAATCAAACCGTTTAAACTCAAACCCTAAATTTCAAACGTACTAAAACGAAAATCGGTTAGATGCTCCACGTAGAGAATGACGGTGTGAACTCGATTCTTCTATCTTTGAGACGATCCAACGGTTTGATGAACGAGAGGAGGCAAAACCCTAACCAAACTTTCTCTTTTCTTCACTCCTTTTCTCTCTTCTTCTAACTCACTTTCTCTCTCTAAAAAGTCTTAATTTTCACACTATGGCCGAACACACCATTTGATCTTCCTTTTGTTTTGTTTTAAAAATCAAAACTAATACTTAATTACAAAACTAACACTAAAAGTAGTCTTCTCTTGTCTTGTCCAACAAACCTAACACCACCACATTGGTGACATGTGGCAAGTGGGTCCCACATCTTTCTAGAAAATATCTTCTAGATATTTTCCAATCAGATTCGCGAAATTCGGTCGTTTCGGGCCCCGAACGGGCACTTTTTCCGAGAAATTACGAAACTTCACGGGCTACAAGGAAACGGCTCAACTAAGACCGTTGCGAAGACGGCTAAGCTTTTTGGATCCAAAACGGTCCTCGATTGGACCAAAACGTCGCTCGGTTGACTTTTCCAGCGAAAAGTCAACATTTCCCAAATTGGTCAGAAAGTTTCCTTGAGTCCCCCGGAACTCACTTTGGTTGACATCGGGGTCAACTTAAGTCCGGTATGACCCTCGGGGTCAAATTTAGGTTCATTTAAGTGTCTGCTTAAAAATTTTAAATTTTCCTGTTTTTCGCAGATTTGACTGGCGTTGACCGGGAGTGGTTCTTACAATCTTAACACTGAACACTAGTTTTGTAAACATTAAACACTAAGTTTATCACTAAATTACATGTGTTTTATCAACACTAAACACTAGTTTTATCAACACTAAACTCTAGTTTATAACTCTTATTATCAAAAATGAACATGATTTTTAACACCTCTTCACTTGTTTTTTATCACCTCAGTACATATTTTATATCAACATTTAACACTAATTTTTTTGAGTAAACTGGTATTTCATTCCATCAAAAGAGTTAAACATGTTTAAAATCCCAGTTGGGATAAACAGAGAAACCTTGTAGCTACCGTAACGTCAGAGACGTGTTGCTGATGTGCCATAGTGGCGACTAAAAGTGACAACCAAAAAGAAATAACTAGAAAAATAAAGAAACAGACAACCAAATCTAATAACGATAAATTGAAAAACAGGATAATGAAAACCCACCGACGATCACTGCTCAAGGTCGGGTATGGATACCGTTGGGTCACCCGAGGGTGACGCTCTACTTCGTTGATGCTACCGAACCTGTGACCGTCAGTGGGGGAAGGTTGACGGGCCATCCCTAGAGACTCCTTCCTGCCTCCGGGGCCGACCTGGGGACTATTGTGAAACGACGGGCTGGTACCCAGCCCTCGCCTGTCCTATTACTCGCTGACCCCCCAATCCTCCACATCCTACTAGTTAGGAACTGCAGCAAGACGAGCTCCAACTGGTGCCCGACCTCTACCCCCGAACCCTCCACCGGGTCCCGGGATCATAGCCAGCGGGGCAGGCATCGGCTGCTCCCATACCAAATTCCCCTAGATATGTTTGTGTACAAAACACCCCAAGGGATCCAATATCCATAGAGGACCAGGCCCCAGGTTAGGCAACGGCTCCATGGATACACTGTCACCCAATCCACGACATAATCCAAACTTAGGTAAAGGATCCAGGGACAAAGGTGATCGGACGACCCCCAGACCTAGCAACTCCGCGCCTCCGTGGCCCCACAGCCCCGGACGCCCTGGCCAAGGCCGAGGTCCTACCATCAGCCTGTTAGTCTTAGTGCCCGTAGTTCAATCCTAAATGTCCAAATGTATATATCATCGTTAGCAATAAAATTAAAACGGCTTTATATTACTTATGTGTTGGAGTAATATATCGATGTGTGCTCTGATCTATGCCCACCATGCGAATAGAACCATAGATCGAGATAGATCACACTCGATGGGTCCCTAGTCAACAAAGCTCCACTAGAAGCGACTAGTATGAAAGATGGCTCTTTATGGCTTACGTTCTGTTAGTCATTGGAATGGGATTCCGGAGTCTGATCATAGATATCATGTGGGACATGATATTGGACGACCCGCCCTGAATATGTGCCATAGATTAAGTCATGAACATATTCAGTGTTGTAGCTTGTCATGTATCCTTAGACCAAGGAGTCTTTGTGATCGCTATGTAGTCAACAACTGAGTTTGACCTGAGCCTAACGTTGTCCGTAACAGGGCTTCCATAACGGCCAGGATTGGCTTGGGGACGGGCTACATGAGTGACACGAAAGACGGCTAAGGGATTTATCCCTCATACTAAGGTATGGGAAAGATATCGGTTCTCGGCCACTTGATCGAGAGTGACTGGAAGAATAGCATGGCCATGCACATGATACTGGGTATCATATCTTCAGTCATCTCACATATCAAGGAACGGTGATTGAGAATAATAAGGATGACGGCTTTATGCCTTATCTCAATCAGGATATCGGAGATAAAAGGATAATGACAGGGACGACAGAAAGGTTAGAATCGACAGGGTCGATTCGTTATGTAGTGTCAGGCAATACTAAAGTCTCGTTAGTTGCCACTTAAATAGGATCAAGTAAAATGGGATTTTACGTTGATCTATTGACATGCATAAACCTAAGGGTCACACCGGAGGATGAAACTCATTGACACATTTATGGAGAATGGCCAAAAGGGAGTTGTCTCGGGACATGACCAAAACTGGGTTTTGGGTCATGTGCCCGTACGTGAATAGGACTTTACGGATCGAGACAAGGCTTGGAGTCTTGGGATTGATCGCGTCGGATAATGTTGGACATTTCCGGTATGGAAGGCTTGGAGGCGATGAGCGAATCACGGGACCTCGTTAGAAATGGCCACGGGCCATGTTCCAAGAGGCCCATGAAAGGCCCATGCAACCAAGGCCCATGGAACTAATTAATCAAGTCTTGATTAATTAGTACTAAGTAAGCAAGACAAGGATTAAGGTGTTGGTGATTCACCACCTAACCCAATCTTGTCTTGCCATACTTTGTCCTATTTACACCTTACTTGACACCATACTTGTCCCATGCCTTTAGTTGGACAAGTATGGGTTTTGTTATGTTTAAGTCATCTTTTTTCAACATAACAAACACAAGACAAGAATAGGAAACACATTTTCTCTCCCTCTTCCATGGCCATTTCGGGTTTGGCTAGTTTCCACCTCCATGTTTGTGTTCTTGAGTCCTCAAAGAGAAGAACTACGTGGCTTTGATTCCCATGTGGATACGTAGGCGTCTTGGAGACTCAAGCCAATCATTCGTTAACCGGTGTTCTTGTTTTGGTAAGAACTAGTGCTGAATTTTTCTCTTGTTAATCCATTCTTTGTTAGTTGTTTCATGGTTTTAATCGTCTCTTGATTTTCATTGATTTTCCGCTGCGAGTTGGTTCATCTCCAACCCTACCTCGAGACCCAACAGTGGTATCAGAGCCGTGCTACCTTCGGGATTCACAAGACGGTGTTCAAAGTTTCGGTTTTGCTTGAAAGTTTCGTTTTTGGCATGTTGTTTTGCTAAATTGTTTGATAACATGTTTTAAATTATTTTTTATGGATTTAATGCATGTAAAATGAATTTTTGAAAATTATTTCAAATCTGGAAATTTTGAAAAAAATTTGACTTTTCGTGTCTCGGGAGCGGGACTCTCGGGGAGCCGAAACCGGGACCGAACGGGGCTCCGTTGGACGGAGCTAGGCCAAGCATGACCATTGGATGGTTGATATGCCAAGGCTAAACCGTTTTGTTAGTTATGACGAGTTTGGAACCGTCATGATGAACTCGAAGATCAAATGTTCAAAAGTTTCATTTTTGAACGGTTTCGATAAACCGAGCATCAAAAAATTTCGAAACTTGGCTATTAATTAAAACCGGAAAATCACATGATGTTTGATAACATTCTTGTTTGATAACACGATGTGTGATGTGATGTTGGCATGGTGTACATAATAGCCCCGAGCTCAATTTAATTATTTATCGCTTTTCACGGCCTGCGAGCCGTTAGAGTTAACGTGTAATTATTCTTTCAAGGTGTGGTCGTCGAACCACTTGTTTGTAATATTTATTTATTCCCGACCTGCGAGTCGTGTATTAAATTGTAATATTTTACTCAAGACGAAGAAAGGGCGAAAAGGTCATTTGGTGGCTTTTCGGGTGTTGGCATCAGCTTGGAGTCGGTGGAGCTCAAGAAGCTAGTGGGAGTTAGTTTAGGGGGCTATTATGTGCACATTTATCGCTTTATGCTTGGTTTAGTTTATGCATGATTAATTCTATGTGTTTTAGAATTGCATGCTTAACTTTATTTACCGAGCATATCACCTCACATGCAAAGATAAAATTGGAATTTTAATCCTTGTGTGTGAACCCTTAGAACCGTCATTGCATTGGATGTAGTTGACGGGTTCAAAGGAAGAATTACATTGGATGTAATTTGAGGCATCATTGCATTTGGAATGTAGTTGATGTGCTCATCGCATCTAGGATGTGCCAAAGTTTTGAACACAACTGGACAAGTAAAAGCGGGTCATGTCCGATACCTCCCAATCATCAACACCTTACTACCTCCCCGTCCTATGGTTGTCGTGCGCATTAGCGGAGCATCCATGGGGAAGCGGGGTAGTAGGTTTGGACGACATATGTGGGTGTCGTGTGCATTAGCGGAGCACCTACATAGTGACGAGCCATAGTTGAAAATTGGTGGACCCGACTACGATTCTCGGCCTGAGGTTGAGCTAGGGTAACAGATAGGGTAAGTCGTGTACATAAGTACATACCCTAGCCAAGAGTCACATTGGATGTGATTGGATGGAGTCCTACCTACATAGCTCGATTAAGTGGTGAGCATTAGTTCAGCTTAATCGAGTGAATCAAGGATCTTGGTTTCAGATTCTAAAGGTTTAGAATTGATTGTTGGTGTTTAAGCTTGATCTTCATAAAATTTATTCAGTTTACTGATTGAATTTTATCTGTTGTAGATCAAATGGCAAATTCAGCGAACATTAATAGTTTGTCATTAAAAACCATTCTTGACAGGGTCAAGCTAAATGGGACAAACTATTTGGACTGGTACAGAATTTTGAGGATAGTCCTCAAGTCTGAACGCAAAGAATATGTCCTTGACAAGGCTGTCTCTAAGACCATATCAGAGTTACATGAAGTGTCATCAGCTGCTGAGAAGAATATCTCAGGGATCTGGGATCCAAGGATATTCTGATGGTCAACAAGGGAATTGGAAGTGGCAAGGGCTGGGCCCATGCGCACTTGGCAGGAAAGATGAGACACCTGAGAATGTCTGCTTCTACTGCCAACAGCCTGGTCATTGGAACCGGGATTACAGGAAGTTCACGGCTGATCTGAAGAAGGGCAGTGGGACTGCGCCTTCATCAAATAGCCTGGATGATCTGAAGAAGGGCAGTAGGACTGCGCCTTCATCAGGAAACCTGGATGATCTAAGGAAGGGCGGTGGGATCGTGCCTTCATTCGGTATTAACTCTATAGAGCTACATCTCTCTACTTCCAAAGATTCATGGGTATTAGATACCATGACTGAATCTCACACATGCACTAATATATGGTGGCTGAAAGTAGGAGAGATTTGGAAAGCACGAAATGGACCTCAGAGTTGTGGCAACTGCTGTAGGATCCATGAGTCTTGCTTTGCCAAGAGGCCTTGTCTTAGTATTGTATAATGTATATTGCATACCTACTTTTAGTAGGAATATTATATCTGTATCCGTGTTTGACAAGGAAGGATATAATGTTAATATTGGAAATGGAGTTTTCAATGTTCTATGCAATGATATGTTTTATACCAGTACTGACATGGTTGGAGGATTGTACATATTAGATATGGGTAACAATGCCTCAAGTTCTATATATTCCGTTAATACCAAGAGGTCTAAATCCAACGATTTAAACCTAACTCTGTTATGGTACTGTCATTTGGGTCGCATAAACAAGAAGCGCCTATCAGCACTTCAGAAGTGCGGGCTTTCAGGTTCATTCGAATTCCATTCGATCGATAGGTGCAAGGTTTGTTTGATGGGCAAAATGACTAAAGTGCCCTTTATCGATCGCGATGAAAGGGCGGGTGAATTATTGGGGCTGATACACTCGAATGTGTGTAGACCAATAAGTTCACTTGCCAGGAGGGGTTTTAACTACTTTATCACATTTACTGATGATTACAGTAAATATGGTTATGTCTCTTCGGTGAGACATAAGTCTGAAGCTTTTGATAAATTCAAAGAGTTTAAGACTATAGTAGAAAACCAGCTCGACAAAGGTATTAAGGCACTTCGATTGGATCGAGGTGGAAAATACTTGACCACAGAGTTATTAGATCATCTAAAAGAGAATGGGATCCTTTTAGAATGGACTCCTCCTGGGACACTGTAGTTGAAAGGTGTAGCCAAACGGAGAAATCGGACATTGTTAGACAATGGCCCGTTCCATGATTAGTTGGACTGATCTCCCAATCTCTTTCAGGGTTTATGCTCTACAGACGACCGCATTCATAGTGAATCGGACTTCGACAAGGGTGTGGAAGGGACACCATTTTAAAAATGGAATGGGATGATGCCCGCTTTGTCCTTCCTAAAGATTTGTGGTTGCGAGGCTTATGTGAAACATTTGGTTTCGACTAAGCTCGAACCAAGATCTGAGATATGCACCTTCGTGTGGTATCCCAAAGCAACAAGGGGATGCCACTTCTACAATCCCAGTGAGAACATGGTGTTCATCGCATGGGGTGGGGTCTTTATGGAAAAGGAGTTTTGTTTCCAAAGACGTCATTGGGAGGACTGTGCATCTCGAAGAAATTCAGGATGGTACAGATCTGTCTAAACCAATTGGCAACCCAGTAGAAATAAGCTAGAGATTGTCGTAGAGTAAGAACCAATTCCTGTTACAATTCCGGAAGGTCCAAGGCGATTTGAAAGGATCAATCTTCCACCTCCAAGATATGGTATCCGGAGGTGACAATGAAGTCATGGTGGATCACGATGATCCAGCCACCTTTCAGGAAGTCGTGGATGGGCCCAACTCCGAGTTATGGCTGGGAGCCATGAGGGAGGAAATGCAATCCATGTCGGACAACCGAGTCTGGGAACCGGTTGATCCCATCAATGGTGTGAGGACCATAGATGCAAATGGATCTTCAAGGTGAAGATGGACATGGACGGCAACCCTCTGACCTACAAAGCTCAACTGGTGGCGAAAGGTTATAGGCAGATCCAATGGATTGACTATGAGGAAACCTTCTCCTTAGTGGCTATGGTCAAAATCGATCCAAATTCTTCTTGACATAACTGCGTATCATAATTACGAGATATGGCAAGTGGATGTCAAAACCGCTTTCCTAAATGGAAATTTGACTGAGTACGTTTGTATGTCTCGGCCCAAAGGTTTTGACGATCCGAAGAATAAAGGAAAGATTTATAAGTTGTTGAAATCCATTTATGGATTGAAACGAACTTCTCGGAGTTGGATCCTTCGTTTTGATGAAGCTGTAATTGGATTTGGCTTAATCAAGAACGAGGATGAATCTTGCGTTTATAAGAAGGCTAGTGGGAGAAATATTACCTTTCTGGTTCTCATTGAAAACGACATCCCAACCTTGCACGAGACTAAAGCTTGGTTGAGGAAGTGTTTTTCAATAAAGGACTTAGGCGATGCTTCTCATATCTTAAGGATTAAGATATGTAGAGATCGCACCAAGAGGGTCTTGGATTTAAGCCAGGGAACCTATGTGAACAAGGCATTGAGTAGGTTCTTAATGCTCGATTCAAAGAAAGGACTCTTACCCACTAGTCATGGCATTCATCTCAGCAAGACTCAGTGTCCTAAGACACCTGATGAGCTGAAAAGGATGAGGAGAATCATATGCGCCTGGGGGCAGGATCGATCATATATGCCATGACATGTATGAGACCAGACGTCTCGTAAGTCTTATGTTGTACCAGTAGACATCATTCTAACCCGGGGGAAAGATGATGCTGAACTAGTCGTCGAAGGATGAGTAGACGCTAGTTTTCCAAGACAAATCCAGATGACTTTAGAAGTCAATCAGGATATCTGTTTACGCTGAATGGCAGAGCTTTAGCTGGGAAAGCATATAGCAAGACACCATTGCCGAATCTACGACAGAGGCCAAGTACATGGATGCTGCAGAGGCAGCTAAGGAGGCTATGTGGATTTGGAAATTCATGGCAGGGCTGGGTGTAATTAAAAACCCATCCAGTCCGGTGAATCCATTTTGCGACAACACAAGGGCCATTGCGCAAGCTAAAAGCCTAGATCGCATAACAAATCCAAACATGTACTGCGGCGTATCCACCTCATCAGATAAATACTGAACTGAGGTGAAGTGAAGATAACCGATATTGCAATAGATGATAACATAGACAACCCTTTGACTAAGGCAGTGTCACTGCCTGAACATGTTAGACATGTAAAGTCGATGGGGACATATTGGAGTTTAGATTGGAACTAGGGCAAGTGGGAGATTGTTAGTCTTAGTGCCCGTAGTTCAATCCTAAATGTCCAAATGTATATATCATCGTTAGCAATAAAATTAAAGCGGCTTTATATTACTTATGTGTTGGAGTAATATATCGATGTGTGCTCTGATCTATGCCCACCATGCGAATAGAACCATAGATCGAGATAGATCACACTCGATGGGTCCCTAGTCAACAAAGCTTCACTAGAAGCGACTAGTATGAAAGATGGCTCTTTATGGCTTACGTTCTGTTAGTCATTGGAATGGGATTCCGGAGTCTGATCATAGATATCATGTGGGACATGATATTGGACGACCCGCCCTGAATATGTGCCATAGATTAAGTCATGAACATATTCAGTGTTGTAGCTTGTCATGTATCCTTAGACCAAGGAGTCTTTGTGATCGCTATGTAGTCAACAACTGAGTTTGACCTGAGCCTAACGTTGTCCGTAACAGGGCTTGCATAACGGCCAGGATTGGCTTGGGGACGGGCTACATGAGTGACACGAAAGACGGCTAAGGGATTTATCCCTCATACTAAGGTATGGGAAAGATATCGGTTCTCGGCCACTTGATCGAGAGTGACTGGAAGAATAGCATGGCCATGCACATGATACTGGGTATCATATCTTCAGTCATCTCACATATCAAGGAACGGTGATTGAGAATAATAAGGATGACGGCTCTATGCCTTATCTCAATCAGGATATCGGAGATAAAAGGATAATGACAGGGACGACGGAAAGGTTAGAATCGACAGGGTCGATTCGTTATGTAGTGTCAGGCAATACTAAAGTCTCGTTAGTTGCCACTTAAATAGGATCAAGTAAAATGGGATTTTACGTTGATCTATTGACATGCATAAACCTAAGGGTCACACCGGAGGATGAAACTCATTGACACATTTATGGAGAATGGCCAAAAGGGAGTTGTCTCGGGACATGACCAAAACTGGGTTTTGGGTCATGTGCCCGTACGTGAATAGGACTTTACGGATCGAGACAAGGCTTGGAGTCTTGGGATTGATCGCGTCGGATAATGTTGGACATTTTCGGTATGGAAGGCTTGGAGGCGATGAGCGAATCACGGGACCTCGTTAGAAATGGCCACGGGCCATGTTCCAAGAGGCCCATGAAAGGCCCATGCAACCAAGGCCCATGGAACTAATTAATCAAGTCTTGATTAATTAGTACTAAGTAAGCAAGACAAGGATTAAGGTGTTGGTGATTCACCACCTAACCCAATCTTGTCTTGCCATACTTTGTCCTATTTACACCTTACTTGACACCATACTTGTCCCATGCCTTTAGTTGGACAAGTATGGGTTTTGTTATGTTTAAGTCATCTTTTTTCAACATAACAAACACAAGACAAGAATAGGAAACACATTTTCTCTCCCTCTTCCATGGCCATTTCGGGTTTGGCTAGTTTCCACCTCCATGTTTGTGTTCTTGAGTCCTCAAAGAGAAGAACTACGTGGCTTTGATTCCCATGTGGATACGTAGGCGTCTTGGAGACTCAAGCCAATCATTCGTTAACCGGTGTTCTTGTTTTGGTAAGAACTAGTGCTGAATTTTTCTCTTGTTAATCCATTCTTTGTTAGTTGTTTCATAGTTTTAATTGTCTCTTGGTTTTCATTGATTTTCCGCTGCGAGTTGGTTCATCTCCAACCCTACCTCGAGACCCAACACAGCCTCGTCCATTTATTCCATGCAGGGTCATAGTACGCCAGGGGCTCCACTAGAAGGGGTCGCCGATAGCCACCCGCGCCCTGCCCCCGGACACTAGCCGAAAAGTCCGGCCATCCAAAGGAACGAGACCCCCTATCCGGGACATAGTCCCGATGAGAGCGATATACCCGGGTGGTCAAATAGAACCATCCAGGAGATTTGATTGGGGTCTAGGGCCAGCTCCTCAAAACCCTAGAGCGATCCGGAAATCGACAAAAACCCGCCCGATGACCGGGCTGTCCTTGTACCTTTCGACGACCTATAGCAAGGTCATGGGTCACAATCTCCTTGAAACGTGGCCGCTGAGTACGAGGAAGACAACCAGTACCGGGGATAGGCTCCCACGGTCGCCCTCGCGTAAATCCTCGGCGTGGTGGGAAGGTCGCCCTACCCAACCGCTCCCGAATTGGTACCGTCTCCAGAACCGAGCGCCGACGGCGCAGCACCCATAGAGAGGGGGGCGAGGACGGAGAAAACGGGTGGGAACGATGCAGCGGCGATGGAGCGGATGACGGGAAGGAAGAGGATGAGTTGTCCGAGGATAACTATTACGCTCGGGGGAGAGGCAGAAGATCCTATAGCCGACACGATCTCCGAGGAGCTCTGCATGGCGACAGGTGAGGATGGGGCTTGACGAGAGGACCCCGACAAGGAAAACAGAGAAGACCACGCTGCCGATACGATCTTCGTAGAGGTTTGCATGGCGGACGCGGCGGGAACAGGGGTGAACTCCATAAGCTAGGGTTAGGTCTCGACAGAAGCGAGGAGGGTGGGTCTCGACATAATCGAGTAAATTTTTTTTACATTTAACACTAATTTGATCACTCCGATATAAAACATTTATTAGTGAAGATTTATCAACACATAACATTTTTTTATCACCCCGGTATAGCTTTTTATTTTTGTTCTTCAAAATATATTCAATACGCTACTTAATAGATAGCCCTTGGGAAAAGAAAAAATTGGCGCAAGTTTGAAGCTAACCGGAGTTCAAACGAATCGGGAATGATTAAATTAGTGAATTGGTCAAGAAAAAATGGGGACCTGTCTACATGGCACCATGCTATTACATTATGCTCTTGCTTGTGTGAGAAATGATGAAATGGCGTGTATTTTCGGTGAGATTGGAGTGATGATGTGGATCATGGTGAATGTTGAATCTTAGGTGTGTGTAGTTAAGATGGGTTCTCACAGCTTTTAAAATAAGAGAGAATTATAGTAGATTGGTCCTCTGTTCTATTATACTTAATCAACGATGCAACATAATTAAAGTATAGAGTATTGAGATATTTCATTTTAAAGTTTAAGACGATAAATTATAAACCAAGTTTAGTTAAGAGTTAAAAACCCTAACCGTCGCCACTTCGTCGTCGATTAAGGTCGCACCGAGTCTCTGAGACTATAACGAGCCTCAAGGGTTGTTCTGTAACTGCATCACTTGTTGTCCGATCGACACATACGTTCCACGACATCAAATCGCAGTCGATCTTCAGGTACATGTTATTGTCGCCACACTTTCGTCCTCTGGTATTGTTGTGCAATGGTTTTCTGGAGGTTTCGATGGTCAACTTCTTGGTTTGGAATTGTCGAGGCGTCGGTCCGAACAAAAATCGGCAACAACTAAAGGTTTATCAACCGAAAACCCGTACGAGGCGTTTCAAGAAGGCCCTGGAGCAATCTAGTAGTGGGTTTGGGATACGGGGGTGGAACGACAAGATGGGGTATGTTTCCACGACACCTAAGATCGGATTACCCCGACATACCAAGACGGATCGACAATACAAGGACGCACCCCTACGAAAATGAGTTTCAGGAGAATTGGCATCATAGTTTTGGTGTTAAGTTGTATTGTCTGTTTCGCTATTTCATGTTTTTTGCATTTTTGTTTGTAGGTTCCGAATCAGTTGTTAGCTTGATTTAAGTGTATTTTTAATTGTTTAGTTTTATTTTGTTTGGATGGTACAACGAGGTTTCTCTTCGTACTTGTCTAAGATATAAATAAGACTCTTTCTACTGGTCCAAAAACGTTGGGTCACCTACGGGGGCGAACATATTCTAGAACTCAGGGCTTGCGGTCCTTTTGTAACTGAAGTTTGACATTAATACATTTAACCTTGTTTTCCGTGAAAAAAAAGTGTGGTTAAGAGTTAAAAATTGTCATTCCTCAAATATAAAATTAAACTGATGAGTATGTTATATCGTTACATAAATATCATGGAGTGAGATCGTGTGAGCAGATGAGTATGCAATCCGAGTGGAGGTGAAAACATACCGTTATATGTATACCTGACGCAAGTGAGATCATGTGAACAGGAGAGTATGCAACCCGAGTTTAGGAGAAAACATACCGGTTTAAGCAGGCCCGACTTGAGAGATGAAAATCTTGATTCAGCATTACAAGGATATAGATATATAAATGAGATGCATAAGCTAAACTACTTTTGGATCAGTACTGACCCTCCCTCCAAGTCACATTTCTCAGCTGGCCGTCTTCTTCTAGCTGCAATAATCATAGTATTTTCCAATTTCAAACATGATCTGAAATCTATTCGATAAACTGGTTCCACCAAAATTGTGATATGGTCTCATAAGAATGAGGGACATGAATACAAGCTCATTCCAGCATAGGCTTTGTGATATGTAAGAGAACCTGAAAGCCACCTTGCTACAAAACCATCATTTCCGTTACAGAAACCATATTTTCAAGATTTCCCTAAACAAAGCAAATAACTTCCAACCTTAAAGCTGTTTAACCCTATTGTCGGAAATGAAGCTATATAAAACACAAGCAGTAATCTCCAACAATGAGATGATACGATCTATTATAAAATCAGATAACATAGTTTCCCAATTTCTAACATCTTGTTATTAAAACAATGAACTCTAAAAGAGCAACCAATGTGGAAACAAATTTACAACACAAGAAATGGGAATGGTAACAATTGAGAGATTCAATACACATATTCTAGCTAGAGTGGAAGCTACAGAGGGAGACTGGACTAACCATGCGTGGAAGCTAAACTTGGATATAGGTCTATTCTAGAGGCTGATGAGTTGTATATGTGTGTGATACATTTAGCAGCTTGCAATAGTTTATGTTGTTCCTATTACTAGACAGTACATACTACTCGGGGTTTACCTATGACAAACTATCATGAATCACTGCACTTTATTCTCCCTCCGGTTCTCTGCAAGAGATCCTTTGGCAAAATTTAGGAAAAGAGGCTTAAGCAGAGACAGAGGAACCTCCTTGGTTGGTGATGAAACGGACGACGACACACGTGATGTTGTCTGCACTGCCTCTACTATAGGCCTCAGTCATGAGCTTTTTAGCTGCCTGCTCCGGGTCCTTGATTGGTTTTGTCATTTCAACAGCCTCCTAAAAAAGGCAGAGCATCATCCAAATTGTTAGGAAGGTGGTTAATAATTATCATAATAGTAACAATAAATAAAGGCAAGCTCCCAAGTTAAGACGGCAAGACTCAGACCTCATTTGTGACAACATCCCAAAGTCCGTCACTGGCAAGGATAAGAAACTCCAGTGAGCTATCAACTATTTCCTCCTACAACTCACATAAAGAGATGTCAATGGCAGATGCAAATGTGAATGAATCACTGCACTTTTCACCTCTATATGCCTTTTGGAGACAGGTGCAAATGTGAATGAATCACTACGAACAAACCTGAATTTCGGGATCAGCAACAACATATTGCTTCAGGAGCCTATCACCAAATGCACGAGAAACGGCAAGAACACCTCCAACTCTCCATGTTCCTATCAATAACAAATTTAAGCCATAAAAACATACACAATCCACCACAGTTTCAGTCCAAAAACTACAACCTTGGGACATTCAATCTTACCAGCCCACATCACAAATCCTCCAGCATCTTCGATTCGTTGCCGCTCATCAGTTTGATCTGGTTTGTGGTCCCGAGAAACAGCAATGGCTGAAGGACATAACAATAATCGTTTAGTGTGTAAATATTGAGAAGATTATATGGATGACACAAAAGGAAATATCCACCAATTTCTCAGGCAGCATCTAAAAAACACCAAAAATTCTTCACTTCCCCTCATGCCACATATGCTAACCTGTGGTTATAAGTATCTCATGTAAAGGATATTATTGGTGAATTATGCATGATTAACTTCATTCTGGAGCATCTAATTTAGATGAGTAGGATACTGATTTCGGGGTGGAAGGAGTAATACAGAAGACAACATTATAAACTGCATAACAAGCAGAATACCCAGTCGCTTCTACTTTACTACAATTTAAGTATGATAAGACACTATGCTTCAATTCTTTACAATCAACTAAGTACGACATATGTTATGCATTCCTTGGAACCTCTTTTTCTTTATCATATGCCACTATAAAGCCACTTATGCACAAGATGTACCATAACTCCGAGATCAGAACCAGCACTCCTGAATCTTACCAGTACCACCACGACAGATAACGGCTCTGGAATCCCCAACATTTGCAACTAACAATCGGTCACCAACAAGGATGGCAGTAGAAGCAGTTGAACCTGCATCTCTGTTCTGGGTATTTTCTGACTTCAGAAATTCAGAGTCTGTATGACTATATGCATCAGCTGGAGAAGATACACGCAGGGTGTTGGAAGAAGTTGAAAATCAGTTAGTTTATAGAACTATCAATATGCAGTAATACAATTTCGGATCAACAGGCTGAGTGGCAAACCTATGGCCGATTTGGTGTCAGAAATAAACTTCGGATGGTTGATCAAATTACTGAAAAGGTTTTGCTTGACATACTCAGCAGCTCGTGCACCCCCATGACCTAAAATAACCATCCAAAAGGAATTACAAACAACGTTAATTTTTCAACTTTACAAAGAACAGTCCTGCAAATGCATGTTGAAATCACCACTAAAAATATTACAGGCAAAAAAAAGGTGCCTACGTCAAAGCAGGGAGAAAAAGCTACGGTACTTTCACAAATGGAACAAACCTATAAAGAAAGTAACCCTCCGCCGGGACAATGAATGAATGAAAACATTACTCTAAAAAAGGAGCACGAAAAGCAATAAATCATATTTCTTGTAATTAAATTAACAATTCAATTTGGAAATTGACGAGTCTATCACTTTTTTGGTATAATAGTTTCAGCACACTATGCCCATGCCCATGCTCACCCAGACAAATACATACATGTATAGATATCTACTTATCAAATCCTGAAGGTTAAAAGGTAAACTATGATAGAGAATATTAGAATTGTTATAAATTCCCTATCAACAAAACAAATAGGCAAGTGGAGTACTTTGCATGTAAATTTAAGGGATCCCCATGTCAAAGAATTTTCATAAACCTTTCTCTTTGTTACCCCAAATCTGTAATAACCTTTCCAAACTAAAAATCAGTGAATAGAAAATATCAAAGATGAAAGGGTCATGAGAGAATTACCATCAAATACACCAAAGAGACCGACTATCTCTCCATTAACACCATCAATTCTTGTCTCATAGAAGTCTTCCATTGACGATCTCTTCCCTGCCGAGCTTGCATATCCATAGCTGAACTTTCCATTCTGACTGTTGCACGATAAACACACAAGCCTTGGCATCAGACACATTTCATGACAAATTAAGATGGTGAAAGTGATCAAAATTTAAGACTGTCACCATCTACCTACATAAATGCCAGATCGCAACTTCTTATAACTCGAATGTTTCAGATGATTGAATTTCATAAACCTCTCCTAAGATATGCATGAATTATATCAGCTGTTAGCTCGTAGATCAAATGGTTTTTTGGTAGGCAAAATATCAGTTGCTTAATCCAGGTTGTCTAAACGACCATGAGACATTACTAGGCAGTAAACAATTTACATCATGGAAAATAGTTGCTAGTATTAAGGGTCGAGAAATCAGTACCACTCATGTGCTAATATCAATTTAGCAATACAGGATACGTCTAAACTTTCTCCAAGCTGCAGAATTACCTTCATTGGGAAGGGGAAAGGAAAGGAGCACTTAACTTTCCTACTTTGGGCATTTTTTGGAAAGGAAAGAAAAGGTTTGAGTGTTTTAAAAAACACACTAAGAAAAAAAAACACCTCAAAATTATAGGGTTAGAATGGGAAGGAATGTCAGCAATATTCTCGTCGTCTTCTTCCCATCATAAACAATTTGTATAACCATGCTCTTTCTACCACATGAGGACAGATATATGATCTATAGAGCTCTAATAGCTCCCCAGGAATACAGCAATGGTTCAACATCACATTTCTCCAGCTGAGATTGTGAGTTCGAACCTCATCGAGTATTGTTTGGAGGACAGCTACCATTGATGGGTAGATTAATTGCTTGTGGTTTGAACTTTGTGATTCGAGTGTGCTTTGAGCTATTTAGAACACTGGACCACATATATCGATTGTAGGAATATAGGAGACAACATGGCGAAGTATGAGACAGAGGAAGACTTCTGTAACACCATCTTTGCAGTTATACAAGAATAGTAGGGAGTAATTCTTCCAAAATAAGCTTGTTTGCTTTCCCAGTGCAATGCCAGTAGATTCTCATGATAAAATAGAAAGAAAAAAAAACAAGCAGATAACTGAAAGTTCTGTTCTCCAGTCTTGGAACTCTAAATATGCATTTAAATCCACAGTGAAAATGTATGATTTATCAAATTATATGTGACACCAATTCCACGGCACATGTCATTTGACATATTACTTTTTTCTCACTAAAATCGACATTGTCTGATTCCACTAAAAGATGGAAAGCATAATAAGTGTAGCTGCACTGCTATAGCCCGCCACGACGATATGTAATAAAGTCGGATCTTCTGAAACGGGAATAAAATATACATAAAAGATTGCATCAAGGTCAAAGTTGATGTGTGCATATCACAACTAAATCTATTATAGCACATGGCCAAAATAGAGATAAACCACATAAGCCAAAGAAATTGTCGTGAAATCAGCCAATCGGGGGAATGTCTGTTGAACCTTCCCAAATTGATGGACATTCAAATTTTGTTTTCTTCCACTCAATTTGAAAGGACAACTCAAATGACTACTAGTTCAAACAATTCTAGATCCAAGAATATGATTAATAAGCAACAGAAAAATCTAACCTGAGACCACCACCAGTGACAGGTCCATCATCCGCGTGAACCTGGCTAGAAGATGACAACACCGAATTGAGATAGCCCATACTATTTCCTTTCGCTTACGCGAGTTTCCAACTGTATCTCTTTTGATGATAAACGAGAAAAAGCACTATTTCAATTGGCAGGTAATTCACAAAATAGCCTACATAACATGTCAAACAACCCCAATGACCTTAAACATTCATGGGACCATTTCAAATTCAGGACTTGACAAGCTGAGCCTGCAAACAAACAAAGAAGTAAAACTCTCATATTGAAGGAACAAGTTCGAATACCAAAAAAGCAAATACACGGATCTCGTGACTAAATTCATTTGCATACCATCTTTATCCGCAAAACATGACCAACAGCTGAATGAATCAACAAAAAAGAATCTCCTGCTTACCTTGCTGATATAATCCCAGAAATTGAGCAATACTAGACATAAATAAATGCAACACAGATAACAAAATTGAATGAATCAACAAGAAAAAACAGAAACAAAACACGAAATTAACAATAGAAGGAGATAGGTACCTTAGAGGGGGAAGAGAAATGGAATGCCATAGAAAGGAGAGACCTTAAGGGTTCGTCAAAGGAGAAAACGACGGGAAAGAGTTAGAGAGAGAATGTGTTGTTTTAGTTTCTACAGAGAGAATGTGTTGTTTTAGTTTCTAGAGAGAGAAAGAGAGCGTTCTGTTTCAATTTTATTTGCTGGGCCGCGCAAGCAATGGAATTATTTAAATGTTAATTAATACATGATTAATAATTACATACTAAAAAAAAAAACTCTCCACACAACCTCAATGAGGTTCTCTCATACCCTAAAAGGGTCGCCGCCGCCACCGTTAATCACCACCTTCTCCGTTCGTTCTCTACCTCTCTCGCCATCACCACCACCCACACAACCCTCCTCTCTCCACGACATCGCCGTCAGCCACGCAGCCTTCTCTTCCCCGAGTTCGCCACTACGTTCGTCGTCGCCGCCGCCGCCAGATCTCGCCGACCACTGTCTCCCCCCTCGCGTCACACAGCCATGGATCCGGGTAACCAGATTCGCTCCAACGTTACCCAACCGATCGCATCGAGCTTTCACCCCGACGTCCTCATCTCCTCATCGTCGGATGGTTGCCTCATCCGGCTGCAACGCCCTCGTCCTGACCTTCTACGAGGGCCACCAGGGAGTACCCATTTAATGCCGGGTTGGCATATGATCGAGCCTTACCGAGTTGGAGATCGGCCAATCTCCCCTCCAAATCCGGATGGCGACGAAGTCAGCGGACAGACAAGGTCGGACACGATCGGAGCCCAACTAGGGGCGGGGGTGGATGTCCTGGGATCCCCTATGTCGCCGCTGCCGATGCTCTGGATTCCTGTTGAAAAAGGGAATCCCGGTAGGGCCCTCAATCGTATGGTGTCACCGCTGGCGTCACCTCTGGATGGAGAACCGTGGATCCCGCTGGGACCGACGAAGGGTCAAGCATCGGGGATAGAGGTCCGTGCAGGAGCAGCTGGAACGCAGTTGGAGGGACTTGACCCTCCGCAGGACGAATGATAGGACCCGGCGGGGGTGGAATGGTCACTTTGGGACCTATATCCACAGACCCGGGGCTACTACTGCCGGGGAGTCTCGGGAAATCCACACCAAAGGCATTACTTTCTGATTATTACCCTGTTTTAGGTCGAATAAA
Organism: Erodium maritimum; assembly: GCA_963921825.1. Lineage (NCBI taxonomy): Eukaryota > Viridiplantae > Streptophyta > Magnoliopsida > Geraniales > Geraniaceae > Erodium > Erodium maritimum. The sequence continues at coordinate 29,917,130 of OY997593.1, read as the reverse complement.
TTTTCGGCTAGCTAGGTCGTTTAGGCTTTTTCATTTAATGTCTCGCTGTTTTGAGACGCTGGTAAGGAGTTGTCTTGAGTTGTTGCCCACGATTTCAAGTGGGCTAATATTATGGGTCTATGAGCGCCGGGCTTGCTACGGTCGGCCCGGACAAATATCTGGAACCCGAGGCGGTCACGCCTCATCCTGTTTGATTGCCATTTGGCATTAATGAAAGTCTCCGGTTACCCGTATCAAAAAAAATACATAATTAATAATTTGAGTTTAAAATAATAACAAAAAAATCCTTTTCCCTCTGCTAGGGTTAGGGTTTGAGCTTTGTGGAAAATCTTCTCGTGTTTCCATGGCTTTATCGAAGGAGATGGAGGGCGGGGAGGATGTCTTCGACGGCGGGCTGTCTCAGGGACTGCGTCTATCGGAGAAAGGAGACCAGGTAACGGAGTACGACTCGGGGTCGAGGACGGCGGCGGTGGAAGCGATTGTGGACGCCGGGTTCGTGATCTTCGATGGCGTTGCGACGGGGAGGGACGAAAACGCATCCCTGATGCGTTTCTCGGCCCAACGTACGGAAGAGGAAGGAGGGGTTGCAGGGGGGCGACTCCAATCGGGACCGGGATGTCTTCACCGAACTCCGGCGACTGGACCAAGGCCGAGGCGTCTGGGGAGGAGCTCGTGCCGGAGAACACTGGCTAGCGGTGGTGGGGAAGAGAAACTCTCTCCGTTGGCCACGGGGGAGGAAGAATCCCCGATCGTGGTGTCCTCGGTCTCGGCTATCACGCCGGAGGAGACGCCGGAAGCCGTTGCGTGGAGGAGAAGCAAGGGAAAGGGTCCGGCGGCGCGAGAGGACCCTAAGGCTTCGGTGGGCTGGCTTGAGGAGCAGTTGGGCCTGAGCCGAGGGTTGACGACGTCGGATGGGGCATCACATGTAGCGGCGGGGGGCTTCAAGCACCCTCGCCTCCAAGAATGAGTGCTGGAGGGCCTAGGGAGGGTTTGGTCGACTGTACCTTCTCCCTGGCACATAGGCGGCATTGGTTCCGCCAACAGTTGATGAGTTACTTCTCTACCACTTCGGAGTCAGCAATCCCGCGTTCAGGAGCCCTACCATTATCAGTCAAGGGAGGACGACGCACGCTGACATACCGGGGGAGTAATCGGTCCACCACTGCTTGTTTATCCTCTGATCTGCTCGATCAGTTTCTTCTGGTTGGAGTATACTGTATCGGTGTCCCCGGATGCTACCGTAGTCCCGCCCCCCTCGACCGCCATTATGTGTAAGAGCAAATTTTATTTTTCTGCACTTGTCTTTCCAATTTTGTTAGTTTGGTTTATGTATGGTGATTCCTACGTTTGTGGGCACTGGATTGCTTTAAATTAATAATATCATTGTTTCTCTAAAAAAATAACAAAAATGAGTGTTGCACGTCAGCAAATAAAAAACTGGTCACAAGTATCGATTTTTTTACGGAAAAAAAAGGTATCGATTTTTAGTTCTCTCCATAAACCCTAGCGGCTCCATTACCACTAAACAACTTATCTAAGGGCCCCTAGCACAAGGAATAGGTCTAATTATAACCTCGTACATCTTACCTAACCTTAGGGCTTCGACTAAGGCGATTTGGGATTAGGTGGATCCTTCCTAGGGAGAAAATCTGGTTCACAAATCGGGTCGGAAAATACTTCATGGACTATCCCATCTAAGACAATAAGAAAAAAGAGAGGATCTACAAGGGAACCACGTGAAGATTAGTAGAAATGTTGAGTACCTAAGGTTCCGGGGACTTTTATCGAGAGGAATCCCTAAGACACATATATCCTCCCCTGCTTACTATTGAGTTCAAGTTTGATCGTACTCCTCTCGGCGAAAAGAGTCCCCCCATGGGATCAAGAAACATTTAAGCATCATCTTGAGCAGTTCTCCTTAGTTTGAATTTTATTTTCATCGTTTATATGATTTTCTTCAAAACCAAATTCTCGGTCAATTGTCTCAGGGTTTGTTAATCAGGGTTCTACGGATCTCTGTTTTTTTTACCGACTCTTTTTAATAATGATATATGCAACTTTCGTTAAAAAAAATAACTTTACACATTTTCATTTTACTCTTAACCCAAAAATATTTCGTTTGTGATCCCCTAAGTTATTTTTTTCATTTTACCTTATCTAACTATAAAAATTTGTTTACGATACTCATAGATGTTTTTTTTTTCATTTACCCTATCGAATTGTAATTAATTTCAGTTAAGAAAATAAGGAAAAAATAAAGTGAAAAAAGAAACATTTTTTAGTAAAAGGGTATGTATGTATTCATTCAAGCAAATCAAACGATACAACACCGATAATCAAGGGAAAACCCCGATATAAGCCAAGAAGAAGATCGAAATCCCCCGTGTGGAAATAGGTGATCTGACAAACATAGCTAAGAATAAAAATAATTCTATACAAGCAAGTAGAAGAGTTCTAGCAACTGAAGATACGATGACTAACACGAGACCAAGGGAATAAATTCCCAGGAGACAGGTTGCCTTGGGTCGCGGGGGCATAGTGTTTATCACCCCAAGGTACATAACCTCCCATATATATAAGGCCAAGAAAACGTTGGGAGGTATCCTGAACTAACCTCCCAACCGACCAAAGGCCTGTCATAACTCTCAAGGAGACTGCTTACCAACCTTCGTCGACATACCCAAAGGGGGAACGTGCTGGCCATCCATTACATTATGGTCAATGCCCATTAAAACAAAAGTTCTCTTCTTAGAGCTAGTCGCTGATTCATTTGGCCGAATTCCTTTCTCTCTGGGAATGACTTTGATAGTCTTTGCCTTTCTTGGGCCTCTCTTGATCGGCTGTTTCTTTTGCGGTTCTTTTTTTGGCTTGCTCTCCGTTTGGACAAGATTCTTCTTCTAATTAAGCCCAACAAAGATCTTGTCCTGGAGTATATGACGGACAAGATGAAATTGGGGTGGTTCAGACTGATTCTGAGGTGGCTTCCCATGTGCTTGTGGTCCTTCAACGTCCTTAGTCCCCTTATCCTCACCAGAGGTAATGGATGGTTCTGCCTTCAAGTTAGGCAAGTTGTTAGGGTGAATGGTCAGCAGAGGTAGGGGTAACTATCGATCCCTTCCTACGTTCCATATCCTTCAACATTACCTCTGGTGGGGGTTTCGATCCTTTGATTGTTAGGAAAGACTGTGGAATGAACAACAATGGGCTCACGCGCAGGATCAGATCCTTTCGACTGACTGATAGAGACCGAGCGGCGTAGTTCCAAAAGCTACTGGGAAATTGTAACAAAAACAGAGAAAGTTGGATTAGCAGGAGTTCTGTCGTGGTAATCGGGGTCGGTGGTGGCTTGGCATCCCAATCCATATGGAATATCCCTTCCGATTGGATTGTCGGATGAGCTCGCAACGACTTCCTATATATTCTTGCTAGCTGATCTACGCACGGGAGGACAGCCAAGCAATCTCTATTTAGATGGCCAATTCGGCCGCACTGGTAGCAAAAATCCGGTAACTCATATTCAAGCCGAACTTTAAGAGACTTTTCATTTGCATCGAGTTGCAGAATAAGATGGCGTTAGAGCGTCCGTGTAGCATCCAGTTCCACTCGGAGACAAAGAAACGAATCTCAACCCCGTGACTGGCTCGGGTGCTTTAGAATGTTCGCTCGTCGGATTTCCACTTCCCACCCCAAATTTGAGACTATGAAAGCTCTCATCTGAGAGGTTCTAGCCTCAACCGGGATATTATAAGCTCTCACCGATATGTGGACATATCGGAAGCTTAAGCTTTTTGGTTGGGTATGTGGCGGAAAGGGAGTAGGGAGTACGATAGTGTCGTAGAAGGACAACGACTCCCTAGCGTGAATGTCGTCCATCACAACTCTCGTGGGGAAGTAAAAAGCCATGATTTTTCTTGTCAGTGGTTGGACCATCAAATCCTCCACATTCCAGGCGTTTGCAATAATTGTACAGAGGGAACGAGATCTTACTATTTTATCAACTAGAAGGCCGCCGATAAGAACGAAGCGGTACCAGGAGTCATTAACCATTAGAACCGTATTGATCGGGACCTCAATAACCTCATCATCATCGAAGAAATCATCCATCTGGGGTCCTTAATGGAGACTTCCATGAGCTTAGTCTAAAACGAGCCTAAGCTTGTTAGGCATGGGTCCAGGGGTGATTGTGGCTTGGGTGATGAAGTGGAGGTTCGGGGGAGCTAGTTTGGGTATTCTCCTAATAGAGCCTCCCTTGCATGTTGCTTGGGGAGGTCGAGATTGTAGAGGATAGTGGGAAGCAATTGGAGGTGATGTTGGGGTCGGAAGAAGCGACAGTTCGATAGAATGTCTAGGCTTTTTTTGGGGGGAGGGGGGAGAGGTCGGGGAGCCAACGATTTTTTCAATTATCTTCCCCTCTCCATGTCCACAAAAACCCCTCAACTCTCCAAGGAGGACGATGCCAAGGTCAATCTCATCGGATTCTCCTCTTCCTTTCCTCTCACCGACAAGGACAAACATGGTTGGTTGCTCAACCCTTCTTTCCCTCCATTATGGCATTTCAGGTCTTTTTCTCTGCTTTTGAGTGATAATTTTTGTAGGCTTACTTCAATTTGGACATTTTTGGTTTCCAAATGGTGGTTTAATTTTGGGGGTTCTGTGAAAATTCATGCTTCAGGGGAAAGTTCATATCTTGATGGTGTAGTGCAGGTTTCTTGATTTTAATTCTGGCAATTTGCTTAGATATTTGACTATGCAATGTATGTGGGAAGTAGCTAAGTCTAGTGATAAACTATTTTGCATATTAAGTCTTGAGGTCTTGGAGTTGTAATTATTTAGCTAGAACCCGAATCCACAATTTGCTTAAACTATTAATGATAGTTTTGAAATTGATTTTGGGTTCAATAAACATTGAAATGGAAAGATGGTGAATTTCTCATTATTTTCTGGCTTATCGATTTTCAGGGGAGGTAAAATAGCTAAGTTTACTGATAAGCTATGCTACTCATGTTGGTTCTTTGTTATCCGAGTTTAAGTTGCTAATGAGCACCCACTTCCACAATTTGGTACCCTGCACTTGTTTTTAAGCTCAATAGATAGTTAGATACCGAAAGGTATAGAAAAATCATTTCTATTGGGAGATTTTGGATTACTTGTTCTTCTGTGTTTCACTTTTGTTTTGAACATTTTGATGCAATCCCAAAGTTTTACAGTGAGGAGTTTGCTTTGTTGTAGGTGGAGCATTGAATTGTGCATCAGTTCATATTGGTGAGATCCGACGAGGTTCATATAGGGGAAACCATAGGCACTATACATGCAATGAGACATTTGTTAATTTGGGCGATACCATAAAGTTTAGGGTATGATACCTCTTCCATACTAGGCGAAGAATGACCATATTTTACTTCGAATAGTCCCAAATATTCGATGTTTTTCTGGAATTTGGTAATTGTGGGTTCAGATTGAGGAGGAGTGTATATTAGGTATTTGGATGTTTGTATTTTTTTGCACTTTTACTTTGTGTTGATTGTGAATTGATGAATTTGGTTTTGGTGATTTAGGATTGTTTGGGAAGAACATATGAAGGAGAAGCACGAGCGAAGATTTCAGATTTGAAGGAGAAGCACGAGCAAATTTTTTTCAATTATTTTTCAGATTTATTGTTCTTAGAACATCAGATTTCAGGTTTGATAATCTTAGAAGGACGAACGAGGGATTGTAAAGCATGGTTGTTTTTGGGTTTTTTTTTGTGATAGTTAGTTGCGAAGATGAAATAAAAATTGTCCATATGAATTGTGAAATACCAAGCACGATTTGTTTCTGTTCTGTGAAGTAAGAGTGTTCTTACTCAACTTGTTTGAAATATATAATGGGCAAGGGTACAACTACCTCTATTAATTACACCACCTTCAAGCTGATGCATAGATATTAACCATGTCCAGCTTGTTACAAAGATAATCAACCCGAGTACCCGGAAGTGCTTTGGTAAACAGATCTCCTAATTGTTCTCTGGTCTTCACATATGCGGTGGTAATCAGGTTCTGCTGAAGCTTTTCACGGACGAAGTGACAGTCAATCTCAATATGTTTGATTCGTTCATGAAATACTGGATTTGAGGCGATGTGAATAGCAACTTGATTATCGCATCATAACTTCGCAAACTCTAAGACAGAATTCTGAAAGCAGGTGATATATCCACATGATCTCAGCAATGGATTGAGCCATGGCTCTATATTTTGATTCTACACTAGAGCGTGAGACAACATTTTGTTTCTTGCTTTTCCACGAGACCAAGTTTTCTCCCATGAATACACAGTATCCCGACGTGGATCGTCGATCAATCTTGGATCCTGCCCAATCTGCATCTGTAAAGCATTCTATATGAGTATGACCATGGTTCTGGTAGAGTATACCACGTCCAGGTGCTCCTTTTAGATAAGAAATGATATGTTCAAGAGCAGTCCAGTGTTCGATTGTGGGTGAGGACATAAATTGACTTACAATGCTTACTGAGTATGCAATATCTGGTCGAGTTACTATAAGATAGTTCATTTTTCCCACAATTCTTCTATACCTCTCTGGATCTTCAAATAGTTATCCTTCTTTCATGAGTTGCGTATTCTGAGGCATTGGGGCAGAGCATGGTTTGACTCTGAGCTTCTCGGTTTCCGTTAATAGGTCCAGCACATATTTCCTTTGAGACAAGAATATTTTCTTCTTACTTCTTGTTACCTCTACTCCCAAGAAGTACTTCAAGACTCTCAGGTCTTTAGTGCTGAATTGACTGTAGAGAAATGACTTCAAGGAATAGATGCCCACATTGTCGTTGCCGGTGATAACAATGTCATCCACATATACAACTAGTAGAATAACACCTGTTGGAGAGTTCTGTAAAACACGGAATGATCGGACTTGCTCTTGTTCATTCCAAACTTTTCCACTACTTGGCTAAACTTTCTAAACCAAGCCCGATGACTCTGTTTGAGTCCATATAATGATTTATGAAGATGACATACCAGTCCACACTCCCCCTACGCAACAAAATCAGGAGGTTGCTCCATATAGACTTCCTCAAGCAAGTCCCCATGCAAGAATGCATTTTTGATATCCAGTTGGTACAAAGGCCAATCATAGGTGGCTGCCCAAGAGATAAACAATCGCACAGATGTGAGCTTAGAAACGGGGGAGAAAGTATCAGTGTAATCCACCCTATAAGTTTGGGCAAAGCTTTTCGCCACAAGTCGAGCCTTAAGGCGTGCTACAGAGCCATCATAGTTGAATTTAATAGCAAACACCCACTTACAGCCAATAGCCTTTTTTCCGGGAGGCAATGGAATCAACTGCCAAGTACCATCAGCATCCAGTGCACTCATTTCCTCTGTCATCGCTGAACGCCAGCCAGGATGAGACAACGCCTCGTGAACAGTTTTCGGGAGCGAGACCGAATCAAGAGAGGCTATGAAGGAACAAGATGAAGGAGACAACTGATCGTAAGACACAAAGGAAGAAATAGGATACGTACATTGTCGTTTACCTTTGCGGAGGGCGATGGGAAGGTCGTCAGGATCTGATTGCGAAGAAGAACTTGGCTCCAGACATGTAGCAGGAGGGACCTGTCGACATGAATAGATGTACCGGATTGGTAGTGATGGTGGTGGTGGAACTGAAATAGTAGGCTCAGACGGTGTCGGCGTGGTGGTAGGTGGTAGAACATGTTGTGCAGGTACAATAGATTCTCGATGAGAGGTATGGTAGACTAACAAGTCATCGTTCTCCCCTTTTCGTGGAGTGTGAGGAGTCGTTGAATAAAAGAAAGGGCATTGCTCCATAAAAGTAACATTAATAGAGACAAGATATCGGTGGAAATCAGGACAGTAACAATGATATCCTTTCTGTAACCGAGAGTACCCCAAGAAAACACACTTAACAAACTTAGGATCCAGTTTTGTACGATTAAGACGAACAACACGAACAAAACCTGTGCTCCCAAAGATACGAGGAGTAATAGGAAAAAGAGTTTTGGTGGGAAATAAGACCTGATAAGGGATGTCACCTTGAAGGGCAAACGAGGCATACGGTTAATGAGAAAACATGCAGTGGAGACAGCGTTAGCCCAAAATCATTTTGACACATGAGTTTGAAATAAAAGAGCTCTTGCAGTTTCAAGGAGATGTCTATTCTTTCTTTCAGCAACTCCATTTTGAGACGGGGTATCTACACACAAGACGATTCATGAAGAATACCATTCTGAGCCATGTAAGTAGTGAATGGCTCAGGAAAATATTCCTTGGGATTATCACTTCGCAAGACACGAACATTAGTACCAAACTGTGTTTTTATTTCAGCACAAAAAGCAGTAAAATGAGAAAATAACTCTAAGCGATTTTTCATGAAATAAAGTCAAGTAGTTCGAGAAAAATCATCCACAAACGAAACAAAATACTAAACCCCAGTTTTAGATACTACAGGAGATGGACCTCGAGCATCACAATGAATTAATTCAAAAGCGGAGCTAACTCTTTTCTTGACTCGAGGAGTAGAGGGGAGACGATGATGTTTAGCAAACTAACATGCTTCACAATCGAAAGATTGTACCTTCTCAAACTAGGGATAAAGTTGCTTCAAAATTGGAAGAGGCGGATGGCCAGAACGGCAATGGGCTCCAAGTTGGGTTAAGGAGGCTGAGCAGGTAACTAATGGTGCAGGTTTCTCGGTATTCATGATGTAGAGCCTCCCCAATTTAGCTCGTCTTGCGGGTTTAAAGCGTAAAAACGGGACACGGCAAGTGCACTGGTCGCCAAGTAGTAACTGGAAATAAATTATGGGATATCGAGCCCAAGAGAGGAATAGACAATCACTTGCTATCTAAAGTTCGTAGCTAAGCTGTTTTGGTAAAAATCTAGTTTTTAGTTTTGAAATTAAACCTACAACGACTAAAAAGAAGATAAAACAAATATAGAATTTAGTACAGAGTTTTCTTATCTTGACTCAAGTGAAGAAAAATCAAGGGCATGGGTTCATCGAGTTCATTCCATAATATTGAACACGTTCGATTGTTGTGATGCCGACTTATTTTAGAGGCAACGAGTTATCTCGACTCTACTCCTAACTTCTTTCGAACGATTCAGACCCTAATGGAATCTAACCACCAAGTTCTTTCGACTCTCGATGTAGGAAGACCCAAAGCGTTAAGCTCTATGACAACTTCTAGCTTTCGACAAAATAAGTCTATGACTATTGAAATTGTATTAACCCCGCTAGTTATAGCTAGGATTTAAACCCAACCTATGATCGATTTTTGACTTAATTAGAACCATCCTCTTTCAAGTGACATATCCTATTTTGAAACAATTACCAAGTATACACGGGAGGTAAAGCATTACGCACAAATCAATCATGGACACTAAAGCAAATCAACAAGCACTGCAATCGAAGCATTCAAAACATGGAAATCCCTACTCTAATCCCCCATAGCCCTAGAAATTGGGGGTTTAGGTGTTCATGGTGAGAAAATGCAAGGATGAAAAGAAGCAAACAATTAAACTCATAATCAAGATGAAAGTTCAGATACAATCACCAAATTAGTCGTCTAAGGTTGTTCTTCCTCTTCTTCGATCTCTCTCTTTGACGCTCTTGTAAATCCACCAAAGAAAATCCCTTGAGTAGCTAAAAATTGAAACTTGTCTCCAACAATCTCTACTCAAAGAAATCCCAAATTGGTTCTCGACCCACAAAATATATTGATTCCAAACAAATATTCCAAGACAATAAGCTTCCTCTAAATTCTATATATATAAAAAAAACTATACAAAAAATGGCCTCTGTGTTTGTCTCTGTGTACAAGAAATGGTGAAGAAGAAGCTGTGTCTCCTTTCTCTCCGTTGCGGCCGTCCAATATAAAACAATGTTGCCCTAAATAATCCCCCCATCACCATAGACCACACTGCTGCCAAATAGAAGGGGAGCATCTGAGATGAGGGGGACATGTGTTGAAGGGAGAGGAGCTGATGTTGGGACACGTGTCGGACACAGGGTAAACGGCGGCTGTGGCTTCGACAAGTGCCAGCAAAGGGAGGTGGCAGTTGGATGCCGTCATGTGTCAGGCGCAGGCGCAGGCCACGCGGACGCAGGCAGGCCGGCTTGACACGCATCAGACTTGAGGGTAACGGCAGCTGGCGGCGGCGCCATGTGTCGATCTCTGGGAGTTCTGGCGGCTGAGCTGGCGGCGCCTCGTGTGGCCCTCTGACTTGCTGCTCCATTTTTTGCTCCTATCTCGCTATTTTGCTCGCTCCGGCTTCGTATGGACTCCGATTGATCTCATTCTTGCGCCAAAAAATTCATCTTTTCAAGACCTACAAAACAAGAACAGTCATGCATATATTCCGGAGCGAGCAAATTCGACCCTCTTGACGATCCACCTTCACGAAACACCCAAAATGTGTCGGTTTCCCATCAAAACACCGAACACATCGAGAAAAACAATCAGTCATGCTAAACCAAAATATATGATAAGAAATGAGATTAAAAGCCTATAAAACTTGATCTAATGTGGCCCTTTTATATGTTAAAATGCGCCCGCGTCACATGTCATTTACCAATAATCCGCTTCGTCAAAAGATCCTGAAACAGACAATGATCAGGGTAAAATGAGACACAACAATTGAGGGCACGAGTTACTTTACTAATGGACATCAAATTAAAGGAAAAACCAGGTAAATTTAACACAGAGGGTAAGGAAATGGAAGATGTAAGTTGAACCGTTCTAGACCCAAGGATAGAGCACTAAGAACCATCAGCTAAGGTTATGGAAGAACATGACGTATGAGGCTCATAAGTGTCAAGTATTTTAGGGTTACCTGTCATGTGATATGTGGCACCAGAATCAAGTACCCACTGAGAGGAAGATTGTGACGAAATGAGGCATGTAGGTAGATTACCTAACTCAACGGCAGAGGTGCCAGAGTGAGAGGAGCGCGTGAATGTGTCCTGGTACTGACGGAGACGATCATACTCAGCAAAAGATATAGAGATGGTTCGATCAGATGAAGTACCAGCAATATTAGCAGATGAACGCGGGGGAAACTTCGGGCACGATCTTTTGGTATGCCCCGGCTCATTATAATGATAGCAAATAACTTCCCCTGTCTCTTGATTTCCCAAACTAATTTCCAGATTCCGATTACTCCAACGACCATGATTGCTTCCCCGTCTACCTCCCTTGTGAGTCCCTCTCCCATAGGGACGAGAATTGAGAGCACCTCGTGAGTGACCAATAAGAGCGTTATGAACTTGAGGAGTGGAAGACACTTCTCCTTTTTGATTATCTATACGAAGGACTCTACTAAATACTTCGACCAACGAGGTTAGCTCTATGCTAGAGAGGATTTGAGATTTGGCAGACTCAAACTAAGAGCGAAGTCCTGCATGAAAGCTCATAATCGCCATTTGTTCTCGTTGTGTCTGTTGGGTTTTAACATCTATACTGAATGGAATCACTGCATTTAGTTCCTCATAAGTCTTTTTGAAGTTCATGAAGTAGGTTTGAAGGGATTGCTCTCCTTGCTCAGCAGGGTAAAAGCCCTGACAAACATCATAAATACGTGCAACATTCCCTTTTACGGAATAAAAAATAATCCATCAACTCTTTAACATACTCACAGTGATTAACCAAGCTAACCACTTCAGGGTCAATAGAGTTCCTGATTTGAAGGAACAAGCGTGCATCATCACTCACCCATTCTTTCTTAGCTTCCTCATCAATAAGGGGTCATCAGAAAGGTGATCATATTTTGAAATCCTTCGTAAATAAATATGAATACTCTTTGACCAACCCGGATAATTGGGTCCCGTCAATTTGTGATCAGTAATTCTTGACATTATGGGGATACTTTCCATCAAAATAGTACTTTTGGTCTCTTCGGCCATCCAAACAAATAAAGAGTAGAATCGAATAAAAACGGATAGAAAATATCCGGATTAGGCTGCTAGAAGCAAGGAAATAACAACACTGACTTTCACTGGGCGTGTGATGGTAGAGGATGGCGGCGTGTGGGGCCTACGCACGGCTGTGTGTGGCGGTGAAAAAATCCAGAAGCTCCAGAATGGCCGATTATGTCCTGTACAGACCTCACTCGCCGGTGGTGAGAGAAAAATGCGTCTGGAACTTTGTAAAAAATCAAATTCAGTTCCCAAACAATAGTAACTTGTTTCGGCAAGTGCAACTCCGGTTGTGGTCAGATGGCTCTGCGAATTCAGATGTAGGAAATCAGAATATCCTCTATCTTACGAGATAGGAGGTGAGAAAAGAGGATCGAAAAAGAAACACCAATCTGCACTCTTGGGCAGTGGTAGTGCACACCGAGGCACAAATGGAGATTGCTCCTAAATCTCCTAATCCCTCTGAGCTGATAACCAAAGATCTAATACCATGTGAAATAAGAGTGTTCTTACTCAACTTGTATGAAATATACAATGGGCAAGGGTATATATACACCCAATACTAAACTATCCAACTACCCCACTAATGGTTAGATAACTAATGAGAAGCTTAACAACCACCTCTACAACTACCTTTATAAATTACATGTTGGGATAACGCCAGATCCTAACTGTGTTTGAAAGGTGTTTTTCACGTCCTAACTGTGAGTCGCCTTTTGTTACATGTCCTATACAAAAGGTCACCTTTTGTCACATAACCTATACAAAGGGTGGTTTTTTTTTACAAAAACATGTAAAATGACACCAAAAAAATGTTTTTTTTTTGGAAAAATTATACCATCGACCTCTTGTAGTACACTGATAAACGCAAATTAAACAAAAATTAAGAGGAAAAACCATCGAATGTGAACCTTATACCACTTTTTTGGGTGTCATTTTACATGTTTTGTTATGAAATGTGACAAAAGGTGACCTTTTGTATAGGACATGTGACAAAAGGTGACCCTTAGTTAGGACGTGAAAAACACATTTCCAACACAGTTAGGATTCAGGGTTTTCCCTTACATGTTCTATTGAGTATTTTGGTTGTTTTTGAGCTTGTACGTGGGATTTGTTACTGGGTATTAAGTTGAAAGGGTTCTGAAATTAAAACTGATTTTTTAGAAAATTAATTACTTAAAAAAATCAAACTGATTTTTTTAAATAAAATTTAATTTTTTAAAATAAAATCTGATTTTTTTAAAACAAAACCTAATTTTTTGAAAATAAAATATAATTTTTTTAAAAAACAAAATCTAAAATTTTAATATAAAATTTGACTTTTTAAATAAAATCTTTTTTTTTTAAAAATAATTATTTATTTTTAGAGAATAAATAAATGAAAATAATTTTTGAAAATCAATGGCATGAGCTTGAAAATTTGACTGTTAGTGAGAGGTACTATGGACATTTTAAGTGTTTTGATGGAAAATAGACAGAAACTAACGGTAGGTAGTAAAGTGTAACTAAACTCCTAGTTAGGCTATCCACAATGGTGTCGAAACGGCATGTCGTTTGGGCATCGATAAATAAGGTAGCGTTGGAAAAAGGTGTCGAATCTGATTGGTTGCGTTTGGTCTGCGTCGAATCTGCGAAAGCGCATATTCGACGTCGAGGGTCTTGTAGACTTAGTGACCCGTCGAATCGATGGATACGGGGCCCAGCCGTATCGTGACCAGCGAACTAAAGTGTGTCGCGTGGCACGATTCTGTGATAAAAAGACCACCTGCTTCATCTTTCTCACTACTTCTCTCAACCCGTTACCTTCGACTTCCGATAATCATTGTCGAGTTTCCATACCTTCCGACGCAATCTTCCTAACTTGTTGACGTGGTCGGCATTTCTGCCACCCCATATTTTCCGGGAACGTCGCGAAGGTGTCTCCACGGAAGTTACACCCCCGTCGTTTCTCCATTAGCCTTACTTCACCACTGCCTCCTCTCCTTTTCCCATTTATCTACCGCCCGAATCACCTCTCATGGCCGATGACACTCTTCTGCGAGGCTCTTCCCTGGTGCTGGGGTCGAGCTCGAGCCGCCCATACCACGGCCAACCGAAACCGAGAACATAAATCCCGTCCATGGTCTTGTACGCACGGATGAACGTTGTCCTGCCGGAAATGATACGCATGTACCGAAAATGGAGTCGGCCCGAGGAATACGCCTTGGTGTGTGCATGGCTCAAACAGGCGGGTGAAGGTGGTGACGAATCCGACGATGCGTTTTGGGATGCCATACAGGGGGAGCTAGCCCACATGACCCGACAATCCCTCACGACTGAACGGTCCGCCGCGAACTGCCAGTATCATTGGATCGACATCAATCGGAAGGTAAAGAGCTTCAATGAGTGCTGGTCGGAGATGAAACACAATTACCAACCCGGTTGGACTGATGAGCAGGTGATGCACATGGCTGAGGTGGGATAGCACGAAAGATACGACCACAAGTTCGTCTTGCAACATTGGTGGATTCTCGCGCGGGACCATCCAAGGTGGATGCATTCGTAGGCACAATCGTAATCAAAGATATCAAGTGAGCCAATCGTCAATGGGTTGGAAAGAATAAGTCCCAAACCTTTGCCAATAGAAGTTTGCGGACCCGTTGACTGGAGAAGCTGAAATTGTGGTTTGAGCTATGGAAGTAATAGCCCTCCTGGGCCATTACTCGAAAGCTCCTCATCGCACAATACAGGTTCAACCTCTGGGAATGAAGGACGACGGAGGAAGGGGCGGTGGAGAACCTGTAATTATATTTGGAGGTGTAATGTACAAGACAACTTTAAATTGTCTCTTAGTTGTCAATAATCAAAAATGACGAGTGGCGTTGGTTACCTCACGACATTGCTTCAAGACACAACAAGATGAGTCCCGTGACCGTTTGTTCTACAGGGTCACGTGACATTACTTGCTGTGTTGTTAGAGTAATGACATAAGGGAATCCCCGTCACTTTCCATCTTTGATTATGAAATACTGAGAAAATTTTTTAAAAACGTCCGTCATATTACGCCCCCAGACCGATTACTCGAGTCTGGGAAGCTGGTTTGAGATAGGCAATAGTAGTTAGTTTGCACGTGTAATGTGATGACATCGATTTGAACATATTGATAAATGTATTTTGGTCTGGTCGGGTCTTCTTGCATTTTGATAAACACATCAGTTTGCACTTGTTTTCGATTTTAATTCTACATAATAGACTAAGAATAGACCGAATCGGTCTATTCTCATTGTGACACGATTTCAAATAGACACACAAAACGGGTCTAATTTTTTCGTGGGGTCCACAACTTTCTCAAAAAATTAGCCTCAATAGACCGGAATTAGATCGAATCGGTCTAATTCCATTATGGATAGTCTTAGCCTCTTAGGATAGTGAAGTAAAACAACAAATCATAATTAAGATAGTAAGATGAAAATAAAAAAAAATTGGGAAAACTCTGGTTCCTAACCTTTATGAACGTTTCATTCTCACATCCTAGCCCAGACCAACGTTTGGTTGCAATTCCTAACATGATAGGTTTGGAATTTCTCAGAAAGTATAAACAGCCATCCAAACTAACGATTTCGTCAACTCGTCGAGCACGTGAGTGTCACGTGTAGGGTCAGAAAAAATAAATGGGAAAGGGATATCGTTTTTTTTTTCTTTAGACGCTGAAACGATTGAAGATTGGGAACCAGAATCGTGTCTGAAGAAAGAAGATGAAGAACAACGTGCACTATGGTGGACGATGAAGGGAGAAGCTCGGGTAAGTTTATTCATCAACCCTGATTGATTTATTCATCGAAACGGTTTCTTCATCAACTATTACATCTAGGGTTTGTTCATCTAAATTACACGTGTTCACGAAATTTGTTGAAAAATCTAGGGTTTGTTCATATAAATTGCATGAAATTTGTGGTTGAATTTCAGTCTAGGGTTTGTTCCTAATATGATAGGTTTATGGTAATGAATTTCAGTTTTGACGCTGAAATAGATTTGATTAATTCCAAATATGAAACTGTAGTAATCTATTTGCAACATGAGAATATGATTCGATATCCTGGAATAATGTACTGCTATTGTGGAGTGCAAGCTTCACTTCGTACATTGTTGTCAAAGGAAAATCCCTGGAGAAGGTTTTATGGTTGTGGTAAATTCAGTGTAAGCATCTTCCTGAACAACAATGTTCATACAAATTTATGGTGTGAAAAATAAATTCACTTACAGTGTGACTATTATATATGTATGTGTTACGATGGGAGGAAAAAATATAATTTTTTCGCTGGTATGATGAGCATGTTCCTGGTTTGGAAGCGGCTGAACTGAATGAAAAAATTAAGGCATTGGAAGAGGCTATCTGGACTGAGGAAAAGAACAACAATGCAATGACGAGGAAGAGTTCGAAATGTAGGCTAGTGGTTTTAGTTATTATAGTAGGGTTTTTGTTATCTTTATTTCTTAAGGGTAGTAATGTACCGAGCAAGAAGGCCTGCATGATTCTATTCTGAAATGTGTAATGTGGGTTTTTACTGTTTATGTAATATTATTGTGGCTTAATGTAACAAGACTTGAAATTATGTCGTTATGGTAATGTAATAGTTGTATGGTTTTGTAGTTGTATTTGTTGTGTTTTTTTTATGTGTGGTTATAGATAACATGATAACTACTTCATTTTCACAAGCACAACAGTAGACATGACATGGTTGAAGCAACAAAAATAAAGATAGGTTTGGTTCATGGTAAGGATAAGTGCTTAGCCGGAGTTACTTGTTGTCTTCTGGATCAGTGCCTTCAGTGTCTTCAGTATCTGGAGCAAAACCTGACTCTTCCCCGCTGCCTTCTTCATTGTCGTCCCCGACGTACCCATGGTCCGAGCTATCCTCTTTCTTAGCCGAAGTCTATGGTGGTGGAGGCTCTGTTTCTGCCTTGGGAGGTCAATTGGAGTTGGAGGTGGTTTATGAACTAGAGTTGCAGGTGGTGTATGCACCAGAGATTCGGTTGCTGGCGACGGGATACCACGAAATGGATCACGGGGTCGAGAGTCGGGAATGGTTGGGTGCTCATAATGTTCCCAAGTATCACTCCCACCAAAGGAAGAGTCATAGTCCCAATGGTTGGACATTGTTGGTGTGGGTGGTGTGTGTAATATTTGTCACGCCCCGAATTCAGTAGGACCGAACCCGGAACGCGAACGGTGAAATAGTAAAACCATTTTCAAACATTTTAATGAAACCTCTTAAAATCAGCACTTTGAGTTAATCAAAATAATATTTTACAACTGAAAATACGTCCAAAACAAGCGGACAAAAACCAAAGTGTACGTCGCTAAACTCCCAAAAACCCGGACTCCCGCTCCCAGCTCTTCAAGCTTCGAGAGCTCTCCTAGTTCGTCTCACGACCAGTACTTGTAGGAAAAGCAGCTAGGGGTGAGCGTTCGCTCACCACCACGGATACCAGACTGACTACGACATACTGGCTGTAAAGTCCTGAAAGTTTAATTGTCTTTTTACGGGTTTTAGTTGACGGGTTTAAGAAGCGGTTGAAAAAAAAAAAAAAAACTTTTGGGTCGGACCGGGTCGGACCAGACCCGACCAGGAGACCCGGCCAGGCCTGAACCGCCGGATCCAGCTTCCCCTCACGTTTGGGCCGTGCGGCCCACTCCACTGAGGGCCTGCTAACCAGGCCCGGTTCTGGAGGCCCAAGCCCGTTTAGGGCTCTGGTATAAAAAGGGCATGTTAAGGGTGGAAACCCTAATTCCCTTGTGCAGCCAAAACCGACCCCTTCCCTTCTCTCTTTGGTTCCCGAAACCTCCCCTCTCCTCACGCCATCGCCGGCGACTTCTCCGACCGGCACCTCCCTTCTCCTCGTCGCCACGCCGTCCCCGACAACCCTCTCCCTCACCTCTCGGCCGTCTCCGTCCAGCCACGGCGCCACCCACCGAGCCTCCTCCTCCTTCTCCGACCCCAACCACGCCACCGTCTCTCCGTCCAACCACGCCACCGTCTCTCCGTCCAACCACGCCGCTTCCTCTCCGTCCAACCACGCCGCTTCTTCTCCGTTCAACCCGCCGCCGTTCCGAGCCCCTCGCACCGGCCTTCTTCTTCCCGGAGCGTGGCCGAACTCCCGGCCAGCTCCCGTGCTCGACTCCGGCCACAGATACCCGCCACAGACCGCCGGCCACGCCCTCGTCCCGAGCTCCTCGCCGGCGCGTTCGAAGGATCCGGGACGGAACCACCATGGCCGTCCGGATCTGAGTCGAGAAGGGTCCCGCCATGCACAGCCGTGCACTTCCGCCGTGCACCGCCGCCGTGCGCCGCCGCCGCCCTTGCTATTCCTCCTACGGTTAGCCCCTACCACCGGGCGACCCTGGTCGGCCGGATTAAAATCGAACCCTTCTTCCTAGTGTTGTTATCGAAGCTGCTCTTGGATTTGGTTTTGTTGTAACAAACGAAGAAAGTGTAATAAAACGGTTTTGATTTAAAGGTTATTTGTGTATTTGTGGAACGAAAATGGTTGAAACCGAAATCTACTGTCTTGGATCTGGTTATGAGGAGAAATTGTTGAAACAGAAAAGGAAAAAGGGAATTTAAAAAGGGAAAATCAGATTTAAGGAATTGAAAACGAAAATCAGTGTTTTAAGGAAAAAGGGATTTGAAATAAAATGGAATTAACATAAATTTGGTTTTAATAACGGTTTTGAGTCGAGGAGTTTTGAGAAACAAAGTTGTAGGAAAATGAACTAAAACGACTTGGGTTTTTTAAAAAAAGGATTTAAAAAGAACGATCAGATCTGATTTAAAGTGGGCCTTGAATTGTTGAGCGTGGAACGTTTAATCGGGCTGTTGAAATGGACTTAGGATGGGTTTAACAACGGAGCGCGGAATCGGTGCCTCGGTAGCCGTGTCTCGAAGTCCATGCACCGGGTTTTGTGCTCGGGGCTCGAGTACTCGGACCCGATTCGTCGTAACCCCGCTTTTATCCCGCTCGAGTTTAAAGGACAACTGTCGGTTTTAAACTTGATTAATCGTGACCTTTGAATTAACCTGGGAACCGCCTCTAATTACGGCTTTCGTGTTATCTTTAGAGTCCGGCTTCGATCGAAGTGAAGCTCGGAGGTAACGAGCCAGAACGTCAGCAGCTAAGAAGCGTAGCGGTTGCTCTTCGGTTGAGGTAGGGAAAAGTAGCCGGATCTCGGCCCTGACTAGGGAAAGTTATCAGTAGATTTGCATGTGACACCGGGGTGTCGTGGGTTGAGTAGGTTTAATTTAAATACTAGAAAAGCATGATACGGGGTTGTAGCGTTTATCAGAAAAGCATGTTACGGGAATTTAGTAATTATGAGAAAAGCATGTGACACTTAGTAGTGTCGTAGGAACAGAGAACTTAGCGATAATTGTTTTACTGGAGGCATATGACCATGCCCGGAGGTTGATTGTGAAACTATCGATATTAGGAGTACTGGAGGCATATGACCATGCCCGGAGGTTGTTTGTGAAACTAGTGATCTTAGGACTGTTGGAGGCATCGATTATGCCGGAGGTTGTTGTGCGTTAATTGTTGTTGCGTTTGAGTGGCCTTGAGAGCCCGTGTTATTTGTTGTTGCGTTTGGGTGGCCTTGAGAGCCCGTGTTATTTGTTGTTGAGTTTGGGTGGCCTTGAGAGCCCGTGTTATTTATAGTTGAGTTGGGTGGCCATGAGAGCCCGTGTATTTTAATTTGGTGTCTTGAGTGGCAGTGAGTGCCGTGGGGTTGTTGAACCCGAGTCTTGACCGTTGGTGTGTCTTGAGTGGCAGTGAGTGCCCGTGGGATTGTTGAGCCCGAGTCTTGACTGTTGAGGAGTCTTGAGTGGCCTTGAGTGCCTGTGTGATTGAACTTGCCTGTGATTGTGCGTGTGATTGCGGTTACCTGGGGTGGTGAGTTCTAAAGGTCGACAGCCTGATTCGACTTAGTGTCGAGGAATTGCGAGTTTTAAAGGTCGACAGCCTGACCCGACTTAGTGTCGAGGAATTGCGAGTTTTAAAGGTCGACGGCCTGATCCGACTTAGTGTCGAGGAATTGCGAGTTTGAAAGGTCGACAGCCTGATCCGACTTCGTGTCGAGGAATTGCGATATGTCGAACCCTGACCTGATTGAGATTGGTTACTGAGCAGCTGGTGTGCGATCCTTTGTGATCTTGTTTGGTGTTGTGTCGTTTCGTTCGAGTCCTTGAGGAGGTCGTCGATAGTTGTGTCGGGTCTACACTGTTTTTATCGAGTGTTGAGTCTGTTGAGGAAGGTAATGGGTTGTGGGTCAGTTGAGTACTTGAGTTGGGGAGAAGGTGAATTGGATTGAGGAAGAGGTGAGCATGGTCCATGTCTGTGCATCACTTCTTTTTTTATCAGCAAGTTTTTTTGATAAAAACCAAAGTCTTCAAAGTGAAGACGAAGGCCAAGGGAAAAGCCCTCAAAGCAAGTACAACAAACGAAGAATTCCACGAGAATCTCAGACAACACGGAAGGGTCTAACATAAATTTATACCCAGATTTTCCAAACATGAAGTACACACCAAAAGGTCTAAGAACCAAATAAACTTAACAAGAAGAGCAACAACCCAAGTCTAAACAACCCAACAAGGGGTGTTAAGACAAAACAAGAACTAAAAAAACAACAAAAACAGTAGAAAGAAACTCAGCCCTACACCCACCCTTGAGTCCAGCGAACTCCCACGAGCCCAACCTCCAAAGCACGCCACAAGAAAGCCGACAGCACCCAACCACCGCCGACCAGCCCCTCACCCGAAAAACTCCAACCAACAAAGGGAAAATGCCATGTGTAAATCATTCTTGCTCCGGGGCCAACACCATCGGGAATGCCAGTTCCCAATACCATCCCTCATCAGAGGAAAAGGATATCAAGACCCCTACATAGGGCCTTCCACAAAATTGAATTTGGAAGGATAACACGCTAACAGAGAAGCTCCACAGCACCCACACGCCGTCAGAACAGTTTTACGGTTCTCGTACCCCCCAAACACATCTCAGCCACTGTAATAACCACTCCCGGTCACTCTCAGTCAAACCTGCGAAAAACAGGAAAATTTAAAAATTTTAAGACAGACACTTAACTTAACTTAAATTGACCCCGAGGGTCATACCGGACTTAAGTTGACCCCGTTATCGACTAAAATGATTTACGGGGGACTCAGGGCAACTTTCTGGTCAATTTGGGAAAGATTGATTTTTCGCTGGAAAAGTCACCCGAGCGACGTTTTGGTCCATTCGAGGACCGTTTTGGACCCGAAAAGCTTAGCCGTTGTCGTAGCGGTCTTAGTTGGGCCGTTTCCTTGAAGCCCGTCCAGTTTAAAATTTTCTTGGGAAAAGTGCCCGTTCGGGGCCCGAAACGTCCTTTTTTCGCGAATCTGATTGGAAAATATCAACTAGATATTTTCCAAAAGGTGTGGGACCCACCTTGACACATGTCAACTACTTGGTGGAGTTAGTTTTGGGGGGAAAATGGATGGTTGTGGTGTGTTGGCCGAAACACATGGTTAAAGGGGGGAAAGTTGTGTTTTGTGTTAGTTATTTTAATTAGAAAAGAAGAAGAGAGAGTTTAGAGAGAGAAGGAGAAGAAGAAGAAGAAGAAGGAAGAGAGGGAAGTTAGGGTTTGGAGGAAAATCAAACCTTTGGATCGTCTTGAAGCAAAGAGCAATCACGTTCCCCTCATTCTCCTCTACGGTAATACCCGAATCGATTCTCGTTTCGATTATTTTCAAGAGCTAGAGTTTGGTTATAAAATTTGGTTTAGGGTTGTGTAGAGATTAGAGAGGTGTTGGAGACGTTTTAGAGGTGTTTGGGAGAGAAATTTCACGTTTTCCGGTGACCGGAGGCTCGGGAGGAGCTCCGGCCACCGTGGGTGGTGGCCGGCCGGCCATGTGGTGGCTGGCCGGAGGTGGCAGCAGCCACCACTTGGTGGCCGAGCCCCTCCCTCAAACCCTAGGGCACGGCCAAGCCCTTTGGGTGGGGCCCACGTGCTCGGTTGTTCGTGTTTTAATTACTCGGGTAGTTTAAAACGTTCCCTGGACCATTTATCCCAAACCGAATCGAATTTTGGAATTAAATTGGAGAAGTTGTAATTAACAGGTTTTGGGAAACTTTAAACGTTAATTAATTGATTTAGAAGTCGGAATTCGATTCCGTCAAGTGCGTTGAGTTCCTTGATTTATACTAAGACCGTGGAAACGAAAACGGGGGCTTTTGGAGCCCCGGAAGGCAATTAACCAAAACCGGGCAGATTCGCCATGTCGGGCGAATCTGGCCCTTACGGGTCCTTTTTCGGCAATATCGAGTAATGGGGAAGTTTGGGAGTGATCGGCATTGTCGGGGTTACGTTTGGGCGTTAAGTATGTTATTTTTCGGTTTATTCGTACTAGTTTAAAAGTACTTTAAATTTGTGTTCTGTTAGATCGTGCTACGGACCGAGACAAAGGGAAGCTCGGCGAGTGACTGGGTGTACTTCGGGTTTTGTTGGACCGCTTTTGGATCTATATACGAGGTAGGGAAAAGTAGCCGGATCTCGGCCCTGATTAGGGAAAGTTAATAGTAGAATTGCATGTGACACCGGGGTGTCGTGGGTTGAGTAGAATTATTTAAATATTAGAAAAGCATGATACGGGATTGTAGCGTTCAAGAGAAAAGCATGTGACACTTAGTAGTGTCGTAGGAGCAGAGAACTTAGCGATAATTGAATTACTGGAGGCATATGACCATGCCCGGAGGTTGTTTGTGAAACTAGTGATTTTAGGACCGTTGGAGGCATCGAGTATGCCGGAGGTTGTCGTGCGTTTTATTTAATTGTTGAGTTTGGGTGGCCTTGAGAGCCTGTATTTAATTGTTGAGTTTGGGTGGCCTTGAGAGCCCGTGTTTAATTGTTGAGTTTGGGTGGCCTTGAGAGCCCGTATTTAATTGTTGAGTCGGGGTGGCCATGAGAGCCGTGTATTTAATTTGGTGTCTTGAGTGGCAGTGAGTGCCCGTGGGGTTGTTGAACCCGAGTCTTGACTGTTGAGGTGTCTTGAGTGGCCTTGAGTGCCTGTGTGATTGAACTTGCCTGTGATTGTGATTGTGGTTACCTGGGGTGGTGAGTTCTAAAGGTCGACAGCCTGATCCGACTTAGTGTCGATGAATTGCGAGTTTTAAAGGTCGACAGCCTGATCCGACTTAGTGTCGATGAATTGCGAGTTCTAAAGGTCGACAGCCTGATCCGACTTAGTGTCGATGAATTGCGAGTTTTAAAGGTCGACAGCCTGATCCGACTTAGTGTCGATGAATTGCGAGTTCTAAAGGTCGACAGCCTGATCCGACTTAGTGTCGATGAATTGCGAGTTTTAAAGGTCGACAGCCTGATCCGACTTAGTGTCGAGGAATTGCGAGTTTGAAAGGTCGACAGCCTGATCCGACTTCGTGTCGAGGAATTGCGATAGGTCGAACCCTGACCTGATTGAGATTGGTTACTGAGCAGCTGGTGTGCGATCCTTTGTGATCTTGTTTGGTGTTGTGTCGTTTCGTTCGAGTCCTTGAGGAGGTCGTCGATAGTTGTATCGGGTCTACACTGTTTTTATCGAGTGTCGAGTCTGTTGAGGAAGGTGACGGGTTGTGGGTCAGTTGAGTACTTGAGTTGGGGACTGTAGTCCCGGCGTTGGGTTTGGTTTTAGTGTTACTGGCTTTTTCTGCTAATTATGCCATAGTCAGTCTGTTATCCGTGGAGGTGAGCGAACGCTCACCCCTAGCTGCTTTTCCTACAGGTACTGATCACCGGACGGACTAGGTTAGCTCTTGAAGTTCATGGAGCTAGGAGCGGGGTCCGGGTCTTGTCTTTTGAGTCTAGTGACGGATACCTTGTACTTTTGTCCACTTGTTGGGACGTGTTTTAAACTGTATTATTCTTTTGTGGAACTAAACTGACTTTTAAAGTGATTTAACAAAAACAGGTTTCAGTTTTGTAACTTTTTAAACGTTCGCGTCCCTAGTTTCGGTTCGCTGAAAATGGGGCGTGACACTGGCAGAAATGCCAGAAACACCAACAACAAACAAAACACCGGGGACTACTATCCCCAAACCCAATTAACCCGACTGTCACACGAAAACAGTTACTTTCCCCAACCAACTCAAAACCCGGACGCGTAATGTAGACCCGGCACATCGGTTACGACCTCAACCCCAAAACGCAGATAATAACCACGCAACACCCAAGATCACAAAGGATCGCACACAACAAACAAGATCACAAAGGATCGCATTCCAGCTACTCAGTGCTGGTTGCTAACCGGCTGGGCTTGAGCCTGCCCCACGCAACTTTCCCGACACGCAGTCGGGCCAGGCGGTCGACCTGTTCGCGATATATACAACAATACTTTTCCGATAGCTAGTCGGAAGGGGAGCCACCCTTCATCGCAGAAGAATGCACAACTTTACCGATGGTTAGTCGGAAGGCTAGCCAACCCCCACGCGCGCGACCCCAGGACCCCTTTTCTGTCAGGCGGGCCCCAACCTCCATGCAATCACAGTCATCACCCAAGGTTCAACAAATAGCAACAATAATACACGACTCACTACCCCTCGGCAGGACAGTCAACAACAATACAGGTTTAACACCCCACAGGCACACATGGCCACCCAAGACACACAAACCGTAAAATACGGGTTCAACACCCCAAAGGCACTCATGGCCACCCACAAACACAAACAATAACATACGGGTTCAACACCCCAAAGGCACACATGACCACCCTCATAAACACAACAAGTTACTTAACCTACGGGCACAACCAAAAGCCACTAGTATCTCTATTGTTCGATATGTTCACTTATCCTACGACACTACTAAGTGTCACATGCATTTCTATTGTTCGACACGTTCACGTATCCTACGACACCATTAAGTGTCGCCTGCATTTCTACTGTTCGATAAATTTACTTATCCTACGACACCACTAAGTGTCACATGCATTTCTACTGTTAACTTTCCCTAGTCAAGGCCGAGATCCGGCTACTTTTCCCTACCTCGTAACGCTTTCCCAAAAGTCCACGCCCAAGCTCCGGCGCGCTCTATGCCTTATCTCAATCAGGATATCGGAGATAAAAGGATAATGACAGGGACGACAGAAAGGTTAGAATCGATAGGGTCGATTCGTTATGCAATGTCAAGCAATACTAAAGTCTCGCTAGTTGCCACGTAAATAGGATCAAGTAAAATGGGATTTTACGTTGATCTATTGACATGCATAAACCTAAGGGTCACACCGGAGGATGCAACTCATTGACACATTTATGGAGAATGGCCAAAAGGGAGTTGTCTCGAGACATGACCAAAACTGGGTTTTGGGTCATGGGCCAAAAGGGAGTTGTCTCGAGACATGACCAAAACTTGGGATTGATCACGTCGGATAATGTTGGACATTTCCGGTATGGAAGGCTTGGAGGCGATGAGCGAATCACGGGACCTCGTTGGAAATGGCCACGGGCCATGTTCCAAGAGGCCCATGAAAGGCCCTTGCAACCAAGGCCCATGGAACTAACTAATCAAGTCTTGATTAATTAGTACTAAGTAAGCAAGACAAGGATTAAGGTGTTGGTGATTCACCACCTAACCCAATCTTGTCTTGCCATACTTTGTCCTATTTACACCTTACTTGTCACCATGCTTGTCCCATCCATGCCTTTAGTTGGACAAGTATGGGGTTTGTTATGTTTAAGTCATCTTTTTTCAACATAACAAACACTAGACAAGAATAGGAAACACAACTTCTCTCCCTCTTCCCTTGCAATTTCGGGTTTGGCAATCTCCCACCTCCATTTTTGTGTTCTTGAGTCCTCAAAGAGAAGAACTACGTGGCTTTGATTCCCATGTGGATACGTAGGCGTCTTGTAGACTCAAGCCAATCATTCGTTACCCGGTGTTCTTGTTTTGGTAAGAACTAGTGATGAATTTTTCTCATGTGAATCCATTCTTTGTTAGTTGTTTCATGGTTTTAATCGTCTCTTGGTTTTCATTGATTTTCCGCTGCGAGTTGGTTCATCTCCAACCCTACCTCGAGACCCAACAGTGGTATCAGAGCCGTGCTACCTTCGGTATTCACAAGACGGTGTTCAAAGTTTCGGTTTTGCTTGAAAGTTTCGTTTTTGGCATGTTGTTTTGCTAAATTGTTTGATAACATGTTTTAAATTATTGTTTATGGATTTAATGCATGTAAAATGAATTTTTGAAAATTATTACAAATCTGGAAATTTTGAATTTTTTTTTTGATTTTTCGGGTCTCGGGAGGGGGACTCTCGGGGAGCCGAATCTGGGATCGAACGGGGCTCCGTTGGACGGAGCTAGGCCAAGCATGACCATTGGATGGTTGATATGCCAAGGCTAAACCGTTTTGTTAGTTATGACGAGTTTGGAACCGTCATGACGAACTCGAAGATCAAATGTTCAAAAGTTTCATTTTTGAACGGTTTCGATAAACCGAGCATCAAAAAATTTCGAAACTTGGCTATTAAATAAAACTGGAAAATCACATGATGTTTGATAACATGATTGTTTGATAACATGATGTGTGATGTGATGTTGTCATGGTGCACATTATAGCCCCGAGCTCGTTTTAATTATTTATCGCTTTTCACGGCCTGCGAGCCGTTAAAGATATTCTTTCAAGGTGTGGTCGTCGAACCACTTCTTTGTAATATTTATTTATTCCCGACCTGCGAGTCGTGTATTCAATTGTAATATTTTGCTCAAGACGAAGAAAGGGTGTCACGCCCCAATTTCAGTAACCCGAACTCGGGACGCGAACATTTAAAATAAGAAAACACTTTGAAACCTTTTCCATTAAATCACTTTAAAATACCAGTTTCGTTCAATAAAATAATAATTACAACTCAAAATAAGTCCCAACAAGTGGACAAAACAATGTATCCGTCACTAGACTCAAAAGTAAAACCCAGAATCCCGCTTCTAGCTCTTCAAGCTTCAGAAGCTCACCTAGTCCAACCTGCGACCGGTACCTGTAGGAAAAGCAGCTAGGGGTGAGCGTTCGCTCACCACCACGGATAACAGACTGACTACGGCATACTTAGCAGACAATGCCGGTAACACCAAAACCAAACCCAACACCGGGAATACAATCCCCAAACTCAAGTACTCAACGGACACACAACCCGTTACCTTCCTCAACAGACTCAGCACTCGGACTCGTAATGTAAACCCGACACAACTATCGACGACCTCCTCCAAGGACACGACAGAAAACTACGCAACACCAAACAAGATCACAAAGGATCGCACATGTAATAACCACTTCCGGTCAACGACAGTCAAACCTGCGAAAAACAGGAAAATTTAAAAATTTTAAGACAGACACTTAATTTAACTTAAATTGACCCCGAGGGTCATACCGGACTTAAGTTGACCCCGTTATCGACCAAAATGAGTTCCGGGGGACTCAGGGCAGCTTTCTGATCATTTTGGGAAATGTTGACTTTTCGCTGGAAAAGTCAACCGAGCGACGTTTTGGTCCATTCGAGGACCGTTTTGGATCCAAAAAGCTTAGCCGTCGTCGCAGCGGTCTTAGTTGAGCCGTTTCCTTGTAGCCCGTCAAGTTTCGTAATTTCATGGGAAAAGTGCCCGTTCGGGGCCTGAAACGTCCGTTTTTCGCGAATCTGATTGGAAAATATCAAGTAGATATTTTCCAAAAGGTGTGGGGCCCACCTTGACACTTGTCCATTTTGTGGTGGTGTTAGTTTGGGGGGAAACTAAGAGGGAAGAGAGGGGTGGCCGGCCACACATGTAAAAAGGAAAAAAAAAGGAAAAATGAGTTAGTTGTTTGAAATAGAAAAAGAAGAAGAGAGTAAGAGAGAGAAGGAGAAGGAGAAGAAGAGAGAAGGAAGGCAAGAAGAAAGCGTCTTCCCCTCGTCTTCCTCTACGGTTTGTACTAAACCGATCGTCGTTTCGTTTATTTTCAAAAGATAGGGTTTCGTTAAGATGTTTGGGTTAGGGTTGTATTGAGGTTGGGGAGGTGTTGGAGACGTTTTAGAGGTGTTTGGGGGTGTGGTTGCACGTTTTCCGGTGACCGAAAGCTCGGGAGGAGCTCCGGCCACCGTGGGTGGTGGCCGGCCGGCCATGGGGTGGCTGGCCGGAGCTGGGACCAGCCACCACCATGGTGGCCGAGCCCCCCCCCCCCCCCCCTTGAACCCTAGGGCTCACGGCCAAGTGGGCCGGGTGGGGCCCACGTGCTCGGGTGATCGGGTTTTAGTGTTCGGGAAGTTTGAAACGTTCCCCGGACCATTTATCCCTAACCAAATCGAAAATTGGAATTAAATTGGAAAAGTTGTATTAACGGGTTTTAGAAACTTTAAACGTCAATTATTTGACTCGGAAGTCGAATTTCGATTCCGTCAAGTGCATTGGGATCCTTGAACTATTCTAAGACCGTAGAAACGAGAACGAGAATTTTTGGAGCCCCGGAAGGGCATTTACAAAACCCGGACAGATTCGCCATGTCGGGCAAATCGGGCCTTTACGGGTCCTTTATCGACAATGTCGAGAAATTGGGAAGTTTGGGAGTGATCGACATTGTCGGGGTTACGTTTGGGCGTTAAGTTTATTGATTTTCGGTTTATTCGTACTAGTTTAAAAGTGCCTTAAATTTGTGTTCTTTTAGATCGTGCTACGGACCGAGGCAAAGGAAAGCTCGGCGAGTGACTGGGATCACATCGAGACTTAGTGGAGCACTTTTGGAGGACTTATACGAGGTAGGGAAAAGTAGCCGGATCTCGGCCCTGATTAGGGAAAGTTAACAGTAGAATTGCATGTGACACCGGGGTGTCGTGGGTTGAGTAGGTTTATTTTAAATATTAGAAAAGCATGATACGGGATTGTAGCGTTTATGAGAAAAGCATGTGACACTTAGTAGTGTCGTAGGAACAGAGAACTTAGCGATATTAGAATTACTGGAGGCATATGACCATGCCCGGAGGTTGACTGTTTAATTTATTGTCTTGGGTGGCCATGAGAGTCCGTATTTGATTGTTGGTGTCTTGGGTGGCCATGAGAGCCCGTATTTGATTGTTGGTGTCTTGGGTGGCCATGAGAGCCCGTATTTGATTGTTGGTGTCTTGGGTGGCCGTGAGAGCCCGTGTTTTACTGTTGGTGTTTTGGGGTGGTCGTGAGTGCCCGTGGGGTTGTTGAACCCGAGTCTTGACCGTTGGTGTGTCTTGAGTGGCCGTGAGTGCCCGTGGGGTTGTTGAACCCGAGTCTTGACTGTTGAGGTGTCTTGAGTGGCCTTGAGTGCCTGTGTGTTGAACTTGCATGTGATTGTGATTGTGGTTACCTGAAGTTGTGAGTGCGATAGGTCGACAGCCTGATCCGACTTGGTGTCGATGAATTGCGATAGGTTGACAGCCTGATCCGACTTGGTGTTGATGAATTGCGATAGGTCGACAGCCTGATCCGACTTGGTTTCGATGAATTGCGATAGGTCGACAGCCTGATCCGACTTCGTGTCGAGGAATTGCGATAGGTCGACAGCCTGATCCGACTTCGTGTCGAGGAATTGCGATAGGTCGATCCTTGACCTGATTGAGATTGATAACTGGGCATGAGGGAAGTTACTGAGCAGCTGTGCGATCCTTTGTGATCTTGTTTGGAGTTGCGTAGTCTTTCTGTCGTGTTCTTGGAGGAGGTCGTCGATAGTTGTGTCGGGTCTACATTACGTTATCGAGTGTTGGGTCTGTTGAGGAAGTATCAGGTGGTATGTCAGTTGAGTTGCTTGAGTTGGAAATTGTATTCCCGGTTTTGGGTTTGGTTTTGGTGTTACTGGCTTTATCTACTAATTATGCCATAGTCAGTCTGTTATCCGTGGTGGTGAGCGAACGCTCACCCCTAGCTGCTTTTCCTACAGGTACTGATCACCGGACGGACTAGGTTAGCTCTTGAAGCTTGTGGAGCTAGGAGCGGAGTCTGGTCTTTATTTTTGTTGAGTCTAGTGACGGATACTGTACCTTGCCCACTTGCTGGGACGTTTGTAATGTAAATATTATTATTTTTGATAACTAAATGGTAATTTCAGAGTATTTATTCAAAACAGGTTTCAAGTGTTTTATGATTTTAAATGTTCGCGTCCCGAGTTCGGTTTACTGAAATTGGGGCGTGACAGCACACCAAACAAGATCACAAAGGATCGCAAACCAGCTGCTCAGTAACCTCCCTCACGCCCTTTACCGATCTCATCAGGTCATGCGGTCGACCTGTCGCATTTCCTCGACACAAAGTCGGATCAGACTGTCGAACTATCACACTCACAACCCCGAACCACACACGCGCGACCAGAACCCCTTTATTGACGGGCGGGCCCCCTACCCCGTCTGAACATGCAGACGCGTGTGATCGAGGACCCCCGTTTAAAGAAGCGGGCCCACAACCTCAGGTAACCACAATCACAATCACAAACCAAAGTTCAACAACCAGCAACAACACAAGTTCAGCACTCCACCGGCACTCATGGCCACCCAAGACACCAACCATAAAACACGGACTCAACAACCACACGGGCACTCACGGCCTCCCAAGATACACCAACAGCAACTCACGGGCTCAACAACCCCACGGGCACTCACGGCCACTCAAAACCACCAACAGTAACTCACGAGCTCAACAACCCCACAGGCACTCACAACCTCCCAAGACACACCAACAGTAAAGACACGGGTTCAACAACCCCACAGGCACTCACGACCTCCCAAGACACACCAACAGTAGAGACACGGGTTCAACAACCCCACGGGCACTCACGGCCTCCCAAGACACACCGACAATAAAGACACGGGTTCAACAACCACACGGGCACTCATGGCCACCCAAGACACACCAACAGTAAAGACACGGGTTCAACAATCCCACGGGCACTCATGGCCACCCAAGACACCAACAGTAAAACACGGGCTCTCAAGGCCACCCAAGACACAAAAATACACAATCAACCTCCGGCATAATCAATGCCTCCAACAGTTCTAATATCAACGGTTTCACAAACAACCTCCGGGCATGGTCATATGCCTCCAGTACTCCTAATCTCGATAAGTTCGCAATCAACCTCCGGGCATGGTCATATGCCTCCAGTAGTTCTATTATCGATAAGTTCACTGCTCCTACGACACTACTAAGTGTCACATGCTTTTCTAATAATCGCTACGTTCCCGTATCATGCTTTTCTAATATTCGATAAACCTACTTAACCCACGACACCCCGGTGTCACATGCAATTCTACTGTTAACTTTCCCCGGTCAGGGCCGAGATCCGGCTACTTTTCCCTACCTCGTGCGTGTTCTCCAAAAGCCGAAAAACGAGCTCCGGTGTGATCCCAGTCACTCACCCAGCTTTCCCTTGCCTCGTTCCGCGGCACGATCTAAAAGAACCCAATTTTAATGCACTTTAAACTCGCAGGAAATAAACTAGAATTTAATAAACTTAACGCCCAAACGTAACCCCAACAATGTCGATCACTCCCAAACTTCCCAATTACTCGACATTTTCGATAAAGGACCCGTAAAGGCCCGATTCGCCTGACATGGCGAATCTGCCCGGGTTTTGTAAATGCCCTTCTGGGGCTCCAAAAATTCCCGTTTTTGTTTCTACGGTCTTAGAATAATTCAAGGATCCCAAAGCACTTGACGGAATCGAATTCCGACTTCCAAGTCAAATAATTAATGTTTAAAGTTTCTAAAATCCGTTAATTACAAATTTTCCAATTTAATTCCAAATTTCGATTTGGTTATCGATAAATGGTCCGGGGAACGTTTTAAACCTCCCGAACACTAAACCCGAGCACCCGAGCACGTGGGTCCCACCCGACTCAACTTGGCCGTGGGCCCTAGGGCTTAAATGGGCCCGGCCCACCATGGTGGTGGCCGGCCCTAGCTTCGGCTAGCCACCGCACATGGTGGCCGGCCACCCCCTCAAGGTGGCCGGAGCTCCTCCCGAGCTCTCGGTCGCCGAAAAACGTCCCCCTTCACCTCCAAACTCCTCCAAAACGTCTCTAACAAACCCCCAACCTCAATACAACCCTAACTACTCATTTTTAACCAAACCCTAACATTTGAAAATTTACAAAACGACGATCGGTTTAGTACTAACCGTAGAGCACGACGAGGGGAGTTCGATTCTTGCAGCGTTGAGACGATCCAAGGATGGGAAGATCGTGAATAGTTGTCCAAACCCTATCTTCTCTCTCTTTTCTCCCTTTTCTCTCTTCTCCTTCTCTCTCTAAAACTATCTCTCTTTTTCTCTTTTTTTTTCTTTTTGATTTATGCTTGGCTGAAACTCCCCCTTATCTCTCTTCATTCCCCCCCCCCCCAAAACTAACACCACCACTTGTTGGACAAGTGGCAAGGTGGGTCCCACACCTTTTTGGGAAAATATCTACTAGATATTTTTCAATCAGATTCGCGAAAATCGGACGTTTCGGGCCCCGAACGGGCACTTTTTCCCAAAAATTACGAAATTTGACGGGCTACAAGGAAACGGCTCAACTAAGATCACTGCGACGACAGCTAAGCTTTTTGGATCCAAAACGGTCCTCGAATGGACCAAAACGTCGTTCGGTTGACTTTTCTAGCGAAAAGTCAACTTTTCCCAAAACGATCAGAAAGTTGCCCTGAGTCCCCCGGAACTCACTTTGGTCGATAACGGGGTCAACTTAAGTCCGGTATGACTCTCGGGGTCATTTTAGGTTCAATTAAGCGTCTGCCTTAAAAATTTTAAATTTTACTGTTTTTCGCAGGTTTGACTGGCGTTGACCGGGAGTGGTTATTACAAAGGGCGAAAAAGTCATTTGGTGGCTTTTCGGGTGTTGGCATCGGCTTGGAGTCGGTGGAGCTTAAGAAGCTAGTGGGAGTTAGTTTAGGGGGCTATTATGTGCACATTTATCGCTTTATGCTTGGTTTATATTATGCATGATTAATTCTATGTGTTTTAGAATTGCATGCTTAACTCTATTTACCGAGCATATCACCTCACATGCAAAGATAAAATTGGAATTTTAATCCTTGTTTGTGAGCCCTTAGAACCGTCATTACATTAGATGTAGTTGACGGGTTCGAAGGAAGAATTACATTTGATGTAATTGGAGGCATCATTACATTTGGAATGTAGTTGATGTGCTCATCGCATCTAGGATGTGCCAAAAGTTTTAAACACAACCGGACAAGTAAAAATTGATCATGTCCGATACCTCCCAATTCTCAACACCTTACTACCTCCCCGTCCTATGGGTGTCGTGCGCCTTAGCGGAGCATCCATGGGAAAGCGGGGTAGTAGGTTTGGATGACATATGTGGGTGTCGTGCGCCTTAACGGAGCACCTACATAGTGGCGGGTCATAGTTGAAAATTGGTGGACCCGACTACGATTCTCAGCTAGGGTTGAGCTAGGGTATCAGATAGGGTAAGTCGTGTACTTAAGTACATACCCTAGCCAAGAGTCACATTGGATGTGATTGGACGGGGTCCTACCTACATAGCTCGATTGAGTGGTGAGCCTTCGTTCATCTTGATCAAGTGAATCAAGGATCTTGGTTTTAGATTCTAAAGGTATAGAATCGATTGTTGGTGTTTAAGCTTGATCTTCATAAAATTTATTCAATTTACTGATTGAATTTTATCTGTTGTAGATCAAATGGAAAATTCAGCGAACATTAATAGTTTGTCATTAAAAGCCATTCTTGACAGGGTCAAACTAAATGGGACAAACTATTTGGACTGGTACAGAATTTTGAGGATAGTCCTCAAGTCTGAACGTAAAGAATATGTCTTTGACAAGGCTGTCTCTAAGACCATATCAGAGTTACATGAAGTGTCATTAACTGCTGAGAAGAATATATAAGGGATCTAGGATCCAAGGATATTCTGATGGTCAACAAGGGAATTGGAAGTGGCAAGGGCGGGGCCCATGCGCACTTGGCGGGAAAGATGAGACACCTGAGAATGTCTGCTTCTACTGCCAACAACCTGGTCATTGGAATCGGGATTACAAGAAGTTCACGGCTGATCTGAAGAAGGGCAGTGGGACTGCGCCTTCATCAAATAACCTGGATGATCTAAGGAAGGGCGGTGGGACCGTGCCTTCATCCGGTATTAACTCTATAGAGCTACATCTCTCTACTTCCAAAGATTCGTGGGTATTAGATACCAGGACTGAATCTCACACATGCACTAACATATAGTGGCTAAAAGTAGGAGAGGTTTGGAAAGCACGAAGTGGACCTCAGAGTTGTGGCAACTGTTGTAGGATCCATGAGTCTTGCTTTGCCAAGTGGCCTTGTCTTAGTATTGTATAATGTATATTGCATACCTATTTTTAGTAGAAATATTATATCTGTATCCGTGTTTGACAAGGAAAGATATAATGTTAATATTGAATATGGAGTTTTCAATGTTCTATGCAATGATATCTTTTATACCAGTACTAACTTGGTTGGAGGATTCTACATATTAGATATGGGTAACAATGCCTCAAGTTCTATATATTATGTTAATACCAAGAGGTCTAAATCCAACTATTTAAACCTAACTCTATTATGACACTGTCATTTGGGCCGCATAAAAAAGAAGTGCCTATCAGCACTTCAGAAGTGCGGCTTTCAGGTCCATTCGAATTCCATTCGATCGATAGGTGCAAGTTTTGTTTGATGGGAAAAATGACTAAAGCGCCCTTTATCGATCGCGGTGAAATGGCGGGTGAATTATTGGGGCTGATACACTCGAATGTGTGTAGACCAATAAGTTCACTTGCCAGGAGGGGTTTTAGCTACTTTATCACATTTACTGATGATTACAGTAAATATGGTTATGTCTATTCGGTGAGACATAAGTCTGAAGCTTTTGATAAATTCAAAGAGTTTAAGACTGAAGTAGAAAACCAGCTCGACAAAGGTATTAAGGCACTTCGATTGGATCGAGGTGGAAAATACTTGACCACAGAGTTATTAGATCATCTAAAAGAGAATGGGATCCTTTGGAATGGACTCCTCCTGGGACGTTGTAGTTGAAAGGTGTAGCCAAACGGAGAAATCGGACATTGTTAGACAATGGTCCGTTCCATGATTAGTTGGACTGATCTCCCAATATCTTTCTGGGGTTATGCTCTACAGACGACCGCATTTATAGTGAATCGGGCTTCGACGAAGGGTGTGGAAGGGACACCATTTTAAAAATGGTACGGGATGATGCCCGCTTTGTCTTTCCTAAAGATTTGTGGTTGCGAGGCTTATGTGAAACATTTGGTTTCGACTAAGCTCGAACCAAGATCTGAGATATGTACCTTCGTGTGGTATCCCAAAGCAACAAGGGGATACTACTTCTACAATCCCAGTGAGAACATGGTGTTCGTCGCTTGGGGTGGGGTGTTTATGGAAAAAGAGTTTTGTTTCCAAAGACGTCATTGGGAGGAATGTGCATCTTGAATAAATTCGGGATGGTACAGATCTGTCTAAACCAATTGACAACCCACTAGAAAGGAGCCAGAGATTGTCGTAGAGTAAGAACCAATTCCTGTTACAATCCCGGAAGGTCCAAGGCGATCTGAAAGGATCAGTCGTCCACCTCCAAGATATGGTATCCGGAGGAGACAATGAAGTCATGGTGGATCACGATGATCCAGCCACCTTTCAGAAAGTCGTGGATGGGCCCGACTCCGAGTTATGGCTGGGAGCCATGAGGGAGGAAATGCAATCCATGTCGGACAACCAAGTCTGGGAACTGGTTGATCCCATCAATGGTGTGAGGACCATCAGATGCAAATGGAACTTCAAGGTAAAGATGGACACGGACGACAACCCTCTGACCTACAAAGCTCGACTGGTGGCGAAAGGTTATAGGCATATCCAATGGATTGACTATGAGGAAACCTTCTCCCTAGGGGCTATGGTCAAAATCGATCCAAATTCTTCTTGACATAACTACGTATCATAATTACGAGATATGGCAAGTGGATGTCAAAACCACTTTCCTAAATGGAAGTTTGACCGAGGACGTTTTATGTCTCAACCCAAAGGTTTTTATGATCCGAAGAATAAGGGAAAAATTTATAAGTTGTTAAAATCCATTTATGGATTGAAACGAACTTCTCGGAGTTGGAACCTTCATTTTGATGAAGCTGTAATTGGATTTGGCTTAATCAAGAACGAGTATGAATCTTGCATTTATAGAAGGCTAGTGGGAGCAAGATTACCTTTCTGGTTCTCATTGAAAACGACATCCCAACCTTGCACGAGACTAAAGCTTGGTTGAGGAAGTGTTTCTCAATAAAGGACTTAGGCGATGCTACTTATATCTTAGGGATTAAGATATGTAGAGATCGCACCAAGAGGGTCTTGGTTTTAAGTCAGGAAACCTATGTGAACAAGGCATTGAGTAGGTTCTCAATGATAGATTCAAAGAAAGGACTATTACCCACTAGTCATGGCATTCATCTCAGTAAGACTCAGTGTCTTAAGACACTTGATGAGCTAAAAAGGATGATGCGAATCCCATGCGCCTGAGGGCAGGATCGATCATATATGCCATGACATGTACGAGACCGAACGTCTCGCAAGCCTTATGCTGTACCAGTAGGCATCAGTCTAACCCAGGGAAAATATGATGCTGAACTAGTCATCGAAGGATGAGTAGACGGTGGTTTTCCAAGACAAATCCAGATGACTTTAGGAGTCAGTTAGGATATGTGTTTACGCTGAATGACAGAGCTTTAGCTGGGAAAGCGTAAAGCAAGATACCGTCGCTGAATCTACGATAGAGGCCAAGTACATGGATGCTGTAGAAGCAGCTAAGGAGGCTATGTGGATTTGGAAATTCACGGCAGGGTTGGGTGTAATTAAAAACTCATCCAGCCCGGTGAATCCATTTTGCGACAACACAAGGGCCATTGCGCAAGCTAAAAGCCCAGATCGCATAACAAATCCAAACATGTACTATGGCGTATCCACCTCATCAGAGAAATACTGAACCGAGGTGAAGTGAAGATAACCTATATTGCAACGGATGATAACATAGCCAACCCTTTGACTAAGGCACTGTCGCTGCCTAAACATGTTAGACATGTAAAGTCGATGGGGACATATTGGAGTTTAGATTGGAACTAGGGCAAGTGGGAGATTGTTAGTCTTAGTGCCCGTAGTTCAATCCTAAATGTCCAAATGTATATATCATCGTTAGCAATAAAATTAAAGCGGCTTTATATTACTTATGTGTTGGAGTAATATATCGATGTGTGTTCTGATCTATGCCCACAATGCAAATAGAACCATAGATCGAGATAGATCACACTCGATAGGGTCCCTAGTCAACAAAGCTTCACTAGAAGCGACTAGTATGAAAGATGGCTCTTTATGGCTTACGTTCTGTTAGTCATTGGAATGGGATTCCGGAGTTTGATCATAGATATCATGTGGGACATGATATTGGACGACCCGCCCTGGATATGTGCCATAGATTAAGTCATGAACATATTCAGTGTCGTAGCTTGTCATGTATCCTTAGACCAAGGAGTCTTTGTGATCGCTATGTAGTCAACAACTGAGTTTGACCTGAGCCTAATGTTGTTCGTAACATGGCTTCCATAACGGCCAGGATTGGCTTGGGGACGGGCTACATGAGTGACATGAAAGACGGCTAAGGGATTTATCCCTCATACTGAGGTATGAGAAATATATCGGTTCTCGGCCGCTTGATCGAGAGTGACTGAAAGAATAGCATGGCCATGCACATGATACTGGGTATCATATATTCAGTCATCTCACATATCAAGGAACAGTGATTGAGAATAATAAGGATGACAGCTCTATGCCTTATCTCAATCAGGATATCGGAGATAAAAGGATAATGACAGGGACGACGGAAAGGTTAGAATCGATAGGGTCGATTCGTTATGCAGTGTCAGACAATACTAAAGTCTCGTTAGTTGCCACTTAAATAGGATCAAGTAAAATGGGATTTTACGTTGATTTATTGACATGCATAAACCTAAGGGTCACACCGGAGGATGCAACTCATTGACACATTTATGGAGAATGGCCAAAAAGGAGTTTCTCGGGACATGACCAAAACTGGGTTTTGGGTCATGTGCCTGTAAGTGAATATGACTTTATAGATCGAGACAAGGCTTGGAGTCTTGGGATTGATCGCGTCGGATAATGTTGGACATTTTCGGCATAGAAGGCTTGGAGGCGATGAGCGAATCACGGGACCTCGTTGGAAATGGCCACGGGCCATGTTCCAAGAGGCCCATGAAAGGCCCATGGAACTAATTAATCAAGTCTTGATTAATTAGTACTAAGTAAGTAAGACAAAGATTAAGGTGTTGGTGATTCACCACCTAACCCAATCTTGTCTTGCCATAGTTTGTCCTATTTACACCTTACTTGTCACCATGCTTGTCCCATGCCTTTAGTTGGACAAGTATGAGGTTTGTTATGTTTAAGTCATCTTTTTTCAACATAACAAACACAAGACAAGAATAGGAAACACAACTTCTCTCCCTCCTCCCTTGCAATTTCGGGTTTGGCAAGCTCCCACCTCCATTTTTGTATTCTTGAGTCCTCAAAGAGAAGAACTACGTGGCTTTGATTCCCATGTGGATACGTAGGCGTCTTGGAGACTCAAGCCAATCATTCGTTACCCGGTGTTCTTGTTTTGGTAAGAACTAGTGCTGAATTTTTCTCATGTGAATCCATTCTTTGTTAGTTGTTTCATGGTTTTAATCGTCTCTTGGTTTTCATTGATTTTCCGCTGCGAGTTGGTTCATCTCCAACCCTACCTCGAGACCCAACAATAAGAGAATTTACCTTAATCGATTTCTACTTCTTCGTTCCTCTTTCAGCTTCAAGCTTCCTCCACCAACGCCTTCTGCCGCAGCTTCGTCCTTGCTCACCAACGCCTCCAGCTTCGTCGATCTTCACCACCGAGTTGCTTTAGTTTAGGGTTTCGGAGTTGAAGAGAGAAGAGGGACCTGAAGAGTGTCGAGTGAAGGAGTGAGGTTCTGAGTTGAAGAGAGAAGAGGGAAGTGAGGTCAACGACATTGAGGGGGTATTTTCGACTTTTTGGGTGCACCGTTAACGATTTCGTTAGTTTGGACGACTGCTTATACTTTATGAGAAATTCCAAACCTATCATGTTTGGAATTGCAACCAAACGTTGGTCTGGATTAGGATGTGACAATGAAACGTACATAAAAGTTAGGAACCAGCGTTTTCCCAAAAAAAATAAGACAACGAGATGAAATTAATCTTTAGATAAAATAAAATAAAAGGCGTAAAATTAGAAACGGTAATGTGTAATTTTCTGTTAAAAGACAGTACGAGTAGAGTGTACTCGCCAGCCGAAGCCATACAGCAGAACATCTCGGGCCTGGAACTGCTTAATTTCAATTTTCAGAACCCTAATTTCAGCTAATCTCTCTCTCATGGCGAGTCAGCTACAGTCATCGTCACGGCCATGGTTCCTGGAGCTAATGCCGTTCATGGTGATTTGCCTTATCGCAGTACATGTCCTCGCTCTGGTACTCTTATTTTTTCTAATTTCATTTCCTACTTCTACTGCAAACAGATCTCCCAATTTTCTTCTGACGATGCGTCCATAGGTTTACTGGATCTACAGACTGGCCGTTGAGAAGGACAAGCGGCCACAGAGAAGGAAGGCGCACTAAATACTTCTTCAGAATGCATCGTCTAAGCTCGGGTCCGTTCATTATACCCTGATCTGTGTATTTATGTATTGTCCTGAAAATATGCTAATTAAAATGAGTTTAGGGGACAGTAGTTATGGAATCCAACTTTTGTATTGAATTGCTTTTTTGTTCATGGCATGTAGCTCCTTTTAACTCCATTGTGAAAAATCCTGGTCTTTTTTAACATATTCACATAGGGCACTTGAAATAAAGTAACTACAATCAACATTATCCTTAATTTTCGTAAGAGGTCAAATATGACACTGAATTTCAAATTATGATCGTAGTTCCATTCAAGACTGGAGTGTTATTTGTCAATGTTTGATTCACTCAGAAAGTTTTTTTAGTGGTAATGGCTATACAGTAGTCATTAACTTGAGTTTCTCTGATGTGCCACAGAAGTCTGCATTGTAGCTCGGGTTCAGCGCAATTGGTCTTAATAACTGAAACTGAAATTCGACCAGATTGAAGAAAATGAACATCGGTTTATTTGGGATTTGAGTATTGATAGCTCAACTTTTAGGTAGTAACTGACTGGTGTTCTCATTTTTTGCTTTAATAGGTTATAGTGACTGACATTGTAATACAAGGATGAAAAATAAATTCAATGGCTTTTGCAGTGTATTGAGTATTTATACCTCTATAGTACTTTTTATTAGAAACAAATAAATTGCAGGTAATTTATTTTCTCAAATCTTACTTGTTCATTCTTATGATTTGAGAAAATAACAGATATTTTAAGATCTGAAAGGCACAACAAGAAACTAATGTGCCAAAACTTTAGGAGTTAGTTACTACGATTACTTGCATTACTGCATCACAGTTATGGTATCTCAGCATTTCAGTCATTGCGATACTCATGTTAGTTAGTGCATTATAGCATGTCGTCCATGTTCCTTGAATTACTCCATGCATCAGATAAACATGTGAATTTTCTTATG
The DNA here is from genome assembly GCA_963921825.1 of Erodium maritimum. Taxonomy (NCBI): domain Eukaryota; kingdom Viridiplantae; phylum Streptophyta; class Magnoliopsida; order Geraniales; family Geraniaceae; genus Erodium; species Erodium maritimum. Next base: position 29,876,513 of record OY997593.1, on the reverse strand, counting down.
TTTAAAAGATGCTTATGTAATGAAAAGGCAGCACATATTATTTCCAGAAGTTGGTTATTGAGATTATAGGGTTCTCTCATTGATCTAGCTCTCAACCTATTAGCATTCACCCGTAATTCGATCCCAAACTTGGGACCTTAACAGAATGCTTCTCAGCTAAACTGAAACTGATTAACCTTGACTGATTTCATCTTTATCCATAGGAGAAAGCTTAAGTCTCCATGAATCTGATGGTACCAGCAATTTTGGGTACATATAAATTTACAATTGAAGAGGTTTAAGCATTTCTAATTCATTTGCTGCATCCTATTTTCTTTTTTCATTTTCTTCCCCTTAAATTTGATAGATGAAAGGATTTGATGGGGAGAAAAGAAGTCCTACAATTATATTCTTAGATGTGCCATTTTTTAGTTCGACTTATACAGTTCCGTTTTAATTGGCCGCATCAATCTCCTAGATTTTAAAGACATGAAGCAAATGAATATATTGCTATGGATCCAATAAGACATGATAAGCTATTGTTTACGCTTATCCGTTTGTCTTGGGGGAAGATTTTGTTTTACTTTATGTGTTGTTTTCTATGATTTATCTGTGGGGTAAAGTAATTTCCTTGAAATGTGAAGTTCACTCCCAAACTCTACCTGTTCCATGTGTTTTTTTGTTGTTGCCATGTTTAGTATTCTGGTGAAAAGATGCCTTTGTATACTCTTAGAAGCTAGAAGAAACTATTTGAAGGAAGGGTTGTGAGTGGAGAAGAGACATCTCTTTGATGAATATGAATCTAGGGAAGTAAGATCAGATATGGAAGGAGCAAAATTGTGAATATTAGAAGTATTGATTCAAAAAGTACCATTTACTATATCAAGAGACGAGAATATCTAAGAGCTTGTCTGGAACGTAATTCCATTTTTCAATGTCCCGATGCAAGACAGCATTATATGCATGCCTATGGTGAAGTTGAATGAGAATTTTTGGATAAAGTGTTTTAGGTTGTGGGTTTTGTCTTAGAGTAGACAGATTCATCTTCATGGGCAAAGACTGTTCTCGTGAAAAAAAGATTTCAGTATATAGTGCCATCTTTTGAGAAAATGCATCTTTGATTGATGATGATGAGAATAGTCACGGGTAGATTGGAAAGGATGGGATGCCAAAATCCATTGATGTTACCGGAACTCAATCAAGCTTCCATTCCAAGTTTCCATCTGCAAATCTAATTGCCAAAGAGATTAAATAACCCGGAGGGGAAAATATGCGTGGTGGATCTGAAGGAGTGTGCTAAAGAATTCATGTACGGTTGAACCAAACATTGTGAAATGACTCATTTTGATACTTTTGTTAAATACATGTATGTCTGTTCCCAACATATTCTAGAATGAGCTAGCGTTCAAGAATTGGCAGTGCTAAAGAGTGGTAGTTAACTTTGAAATTTGATTAATTGGTGGTGGTTCCATGAATACTACCATGAAGCTACACATTTTCTACTGAAAAACTACTTTCATGGTTGCCAAGATTCAGTATAGACACTAGTTGCTCAGTAATAGTTATAACTTATGCATGAATTTCTTCTTGTCGCTCTTATGGTCCATAACCATTTTTTTTGGGTGCAGGTGTTTCTTGGACTAGAAGTTACTTCATCATATATCTAACAAGTGGCACAAAATTTGTTCCTCAGGAGGTTTTACTTTAGGAGTTCGCATGTTTTTTTGTCCATAGACTGGTTCTTTAAATGTTGGATGTTGTGAGATTGCCTTCTTCCTCAATGTCTTGGCCTCACAACTTTTTTATACTATTTGCTAATGCATGAAGTATTGAATACCACTGTCAATGCTCTCGGGTATAAATTTCCAAAATATAATGTGAGGTTGCATTTGGATTATTGGAATGTGTAATTTGCTTGTTACAGTAAACAATGATTGTTGCATCAATTCGAGATAAAACTACAGAAACCATAACACACATGTTAGTTATATTTTTTTGAACTTAACACATGTTAGGTATTAGTTAAGGAAGTTATTAGAAATAAAGGCCAAAGGGCATATCGGTCTTTATACATTTCAATACGCATGCTATTTCCGCTCCTTTAAGTGAGTCCCCGTCTCTATTACTCTTCACCTAAACTCGCATATCCTGTTCAGAGACTCTTTTGCTTGCCCTTCCTCCATTTCTGTCCTCTGCTATATCGTAATCAGCATGTGGCCCACAACTTAGAATCCCTAGAGCTATGCTCATTTCTCACCGTCAGACTCTGATTTTTACTCTGTCGTCGGCTATTCCGATTGATATCCCAGTCCATATGTGGCGGAGCCAACGCCACATCGACCTCCACGGTGACTCCAACGGATGAGCCTTACCTCTCGCAAACCTCTTCTGTTACTGCTCTGGGGCCTATTTTTCTAAGCGTCAGAAAGTCCTCGTTGATTACCTACTCTTCCCGATTGGTGTGGACTGACTTTGATCTACCATGAAACTCAAGAACATCGTCGACCGCACAGATAACCACGTTGCCGCCTCCCTCCAATGTGTGGAGTTCTAGGGGAAGTAGCTTAAATCTTTCATCATGGCGGTAAATCTCCAAGTACACATGAAGGACAACTACAACATCGTGTTCTATTTTACAACTGAGGATCCGATTCCCCCAGGGTCACTCCTTTACCAGTTTGTGAACGAGGACGACGCACTCCAGAACAGTCGTTCGAGATCGTGAACCGGATCGAGAAGGGACTATGGGTGGTGTAACGATCGACAACTACAACACATGCTTGGTGGGAAAGGTGCTTACTTGCAGTTATAGCAGAAGTCCTAATCACCTGGAAATCGACGTCGATATCGGTAGCTCATCCATTGCTATCCTCCACTTGGCACTAGGTGATGTGGACATAAAATGCATCGGTTTTGGATGTTTTAGCCCACACTTTTGAGCTTTTCAGTCGCCAGGTTATGTGATTGTATGCATTTTTCTCTCTATTTGTGCAACTGGACTCTCTTTAGGGGTATTCAGAAATTCGGAGCGAAATAAGGAGTTTAATATAAATGAAACAAAAATCAGCTGAAGAAATTTTGGAGGGCTGATCTTTCGAAGAGAATAACTCTCTCATCCGATCCCCGATTTTTGCCCATAAGATATCGAATAGAAGGGACTTCATAGTCGGACCCAATGATGGTCCGCGCTTCGGACCACTGAGGATCCAGGAAAGGTCCGTGCCTCAGACGTTCCCGAAGTACAGAACACACATTTTTGGTACCCTTTCAGGAATGGGTTGGGTGAGCGCCCAACAGGCACCCAACTTCGTTTTTCTGCGTTTTTAAAGGCCAAAAATAGAAAAATTAGGTATTGTTGAGGCGATTTACGTCTTTTATAGAGAAAGGCACGAGTTTAAGAGGAAAAACAAGATAGTTTGGTAGATAGGGCCTGAGATTTAGGGAGAGAGAAGTGTATGAGAGCAAAGATTGAAGTATAACTATGAGATTTCATTGTTATATCGGTATTTGTATCTTCTTCTTCTTCTTCTTCTTCTTCTTCTTCTTCTTCTTCTTCTTCTTCTTCTTCTTCTTCTTCTTCTTCTTCTTCTTCTTCTTCTTCTTCTTCTTCTTCTTTAATATGAGTTCAATCTCCACTAATCTAGGATTAGGTGAAGCAATATGAGAAATTGATTAATGAGTTTCGTTTTTTACTTTGTGCAGTTTGTATTTAGGTTAATTATTGTAAAATAAGGACTTATTGCTTTGTCGAATTGATCATTTGTGTAAGAACTGCCCCCGATCGACATCGGTCTAACCGGTGAAATTTGGGAAAAGTTGACTTTCCGTCAGAAAAGTCAATCGATGACTTCGGGAGTCATTCGGGACCTTTCCGGGACCCCAAAAGCTTAGCCGTCGTTACGGTTAGTTTATTTGGGTCGTTTTCTTTCAAATGACTACTTTTGCGAAAAAGTCAAATCCGGGTCAATCGGGATCGAATTAGAGGTCTTATCAAATTAATTTAATTTGAGCTGAGATATTTTGGGTAGAGGTGGACCCGACATGGACACATGTCCATGTGTCTTGGAAGAGAAGAAAAGAGGGAAAAAAGACCCTTTGGTCCCCACTTGTGGACAAAAGAGAGAGAGAGAGGGTAAAGGACGAAAGGGACATTTCTACTCTTAGGATAAGGACTACTTTTGAGCAATTTTCAGCTCATTTATACACCTTGGCCGAATTACATAGAGAGAGAAAGAGAGCTTGAAGCCTTCATTGCTTGAAGAAGAAGGTGAAGAAAAGGAGCTCCTTTGATAGATTTTCAACACCAATCTTCTCCAAATTTACTCCATTCTCATCCCCTCTTCATTCCTAAGGTGAGTAACCTCTAAAAACCCACTTTCAATGAACTTTGGGGTTGTGGGTTTGGTAGAATTTGCATGAACTAGGCTTTGGTCTTAGGGATTTGAGGTTTTCCATGTTTAAATAGATGAGTTGTGGAGAAAAGTGGAGATTGATGATGAAATTTCATTGGGTCTTTGTAGTTTTGATGAAACCCACCATGGGTCTTGAGATTTCGGAGTTGTTGAGGTTAATTTTGAGGTGTTAGAACTTGACAGTGGAGTTTTGGAGAATCTAGAACTTGTTAGGAACCTTTTGGGAGAAATGAGGTATTTTTCCGGCGACCGGAGGTTCGCCGGAGCTCCGACCGGTCACCGGAGTTCCGGTCACCGGGGGGTATAACCGGCCATGGACGAAGGGGAGTCACGGGACCGTGACCGGCCACACGGTGGCGGTCCGGTCCGTCCACCCACGGTCCTGTGTGGCCGTGGGGTCCACTCGGCCCGGAGTGCGGGTTGTCATGTTCTAGTGGTCTTGGGTGAACCCCGGATCGATAGTTCACACCCGGAACAAATTATGGAAGTGATTCGTGCAATTTCGGAAATTGTGATTAGAAACTTTAATTGCGGAATTAGAACGCTCGGACATCGGAAATTGATTCCGTCAAGTGCGTTGGAACACATGAATTTAATTAGGAATGATAGAAACGAAAACGGGAATTCTCGGGACCCCGAGGGACGTTTTACTGATCCCGGGCATATTCGCCAAACCGAGCGAAATGGGCCATTTCGGGCCCATTTTGACAAGTTAAGTAATTGGGGGTTTGTGTGGGTGTTTTTCTCTTTGAACCACCTTGAATTAGTATTAATGCTCGTATTACTTTGTTATCTTAGAAGTTGTTCCCGAGCACGGCGGAGGAGGCTACTAGACGACTCATGTTTCTTCGTGTTTGGATAGCGGTTGAGGTAGGGAAAAGTAGCGAATACCGGTTTAAATGCGGAAAGTTACTAGAATTGCATATAGGATTTAATTAACCGGAATATTGTAGAATCACATGTAGGATGTGAATAACTAGGGTAGTCGTTGATAACATGGAACCACCTGCGGGCCAGGTCGTGCCCGTAGGTGTGGGAATTGCTGTGTTGTAGAATTGCATGTGGGTCCCTGGTTGGGACCGTAGGATTGTGTGATGATTGCTCTTGGTTGTGATTAGTAGATTTGGTATGATTAATCTGTGGTATGTTCTGGTCTAAATTAATGATCATGGTATGATATGCTCGGTATGATATGTTGGTATGATATGTCTGGTGTGATATGTTCGGTATGACATGAACTACTGCCTTGTGATATGATCGGGTGAATGATAGACCGATGTGGTGTGTTCAGTAAGATATGCTGTGGTGAATATTGGTGTGCATTATTGCTTGTGATGTGTTTGAGACCCTGTATGTGTGTACCCTGTTGGGATGTCTAGGCCGAGGATGGTGTGCCGGTCCGATATCGTGGCCGATGTTGTGTTTTCCGGCACGATATGTTCTGAGGCTGTGTGTTCCGGTACGATACCTATATCGAAGGACGATTCCGATATAGAATATCTAGACCTAGGCTTCCGGTATGATATCTATACCAAAGGAGGATTCCGGTATAGGATATCTAGATCGAGGCTAGGTGTTCCGGTATGATATCTATACCGAAGGAGGATTCCGGTATAGGATATCTAAGCCGAGGGTGATGTGACGGGACGATATCTAGGCCGATGCTGTGTGCCGGGTATATATGTTCCGAGGCTAGGTGCTCCGGCATGATATCCCGACAAATACTGTTTGTTCTGATATACGTATATCCTGACCGATACTGTGTTCTGATACGATATCTATATCGAAGGAGGATTCCGATATAGGATATCTAGACCGAGGCTAGGTGTTTCGGTATGATACCTATACCGAAGGAGGATTCCGGTATAGGATATCCTGACCGAGGCTATGTGTTCTGATATACGTATATCAATATTGTGTGTTCCGGTATGATACCTATACCGAAGGAGGATTCCGGTATAGGATATCTAGACCGATGCTGTGTGTTCCGGTGTGATACCTATACCGAAGGAGGATTCCGGTATAGGATTCCTAGACCGATGCTGTGTGTTCTAGTGTTATTGGTAATGATTTACTGTGTGTATTTACTCGATGATTCTTTGAGATATGGTTTGGGTGTGAACATTGAGAAATTGTAAATTGTTGAGCAGGGTTAATTTCACACGCTAAGTGTGGTGTTTGGGTAAGTGATGTGCTCACAGGAGGTATGGTTATGTGAGGTTGATTATGATTGTGGTTGTGGGTACTGTTCGATTCATTAGTTATGGTGCTTACTAGTATGCCCTATTTGGACGGTTACTCGTGGTGGTGAGCGGATAGCTCATCTCCTTTACTACTTTTTCCTACTGAGCGAAAGCTCACCCCCTTCATTACCTGTTTTTACAGGTTTCGACCGTGAGTTGGTTTAGAGGACGTCTCAAATCTGGGGAGCTTAGCGAGAGTCCTAGCTAGTGTTGGATGGTCTAGAGACGTACTTTCTTTTTCGTACTAAACTTCTTTTATTGGAATTCTGAGTTTTTGACTCGTGGTATCAGAATTATTGATTTTAATATATTATTTGAGGATTATTTCGCTTAAACTTGCATTGATTGTATTTATTTTTAGTTCACGTCTCGAGTCCGGTCAAAACCGGATTTGGGGCATGACAATTTGGTATCAGAGCCTGGTTTTTCAAAACTTCGGACCGTACGTTAATTAGGTGGGTAGAGTTAAGTCGTTAGGGTTCCGTGTGTCGGTTCCGCAAATCAGAAATGTCCTACGCGTAGAATCGAGATGAAGAGAGTCTCAGTTTATCGTAATGTCCAGTCTTGTGCTGTGTGCTTGGGGTGAACCATTTGTGGTTGATGTCAAAGATCATGTTAGTTGATTGTTGTGTGTTGACTCGACTGGGTGGTAATCATGTAATTACCAAGACCCGATGTGTATAGCTGCGATGCCTTGTTGTGTGCTATGATTGTGTTGTGTGCTTGATGCAGGATGTGAGTTGAATGTCGGTCATGCCCAAATTTCTGCAAAAACTGAAGTGTTTGTACCATCACGATTCGGCTCTAGGAGCTCATGTAGTCGAACGTGACGGGGGGGATGTCAAGTGGTTACAACGTAATTCGGGGACGCCTGAACCGGGTTGTAACGACATGATGTCAACATGGAATGTTATGTTAGAAAGAGAAAGTTTAAGAACCCTGAAACTAAGTGATGTTGGTGCCTTGTGAAATTGTTGTGTGATATGAACTGTGACAGTGTAACTTTGCCTGCAATTGTGGAATTATGTGGTTGACTTGTGTGGCGCACAAGTGTGCGGTTTTCTCTGGTTATGTTAGAACTAGTATGACTGTGCTAAGATTTGGCATGTTGTTTGGTTCGAGTGCGACCTTTGTGAACGTGTGTGAACGTTAGTGACTTAAGCGCGTCGCTTTATGCGAACTTAAGAACTAAGTGTGTGCGTATACCCGTACGGATGGTACTTACGACGTGGCACCTCGAGGCATGGGAGGTAAGCCGTTAGGGCGCAGGTGCCCAGGGTACTCCCACTGGGGAGGATAGGAGGAGCGACACCAGAAGGTCCCAGAGCTGCGACGGGACGGGGTGTCAGAGATGAAGTACGAGGCCAGGGTTATGGCGTTGGTCGTTTACACCAGTATTGGTGGCAGTCAAGACGAACCGATGCAGGAGGTTCGAGAGAGAGCCCCGAGCCCATAGTTGGATCGAGTCCTCACCCTGAGGATTCGGGTGTAGTCTGAGCTAGTGAATACGATGACGACAGTGGAGCGAGGTCGCAGAGAGGCCGCGAGGGTCCGTGAGATTTGGAAGCGACCGAGCGGTGTTGCGGGACCGTACGAGACTCGAGAACAGAGGAGGCAGAGAACCGCAGGGTTCTCCCGGCCACCGGCTCTGTCCGACGGTTTGGGGCAGACATGATCAGTAGCATCGATAGGGCCCATCGCGTTAGAACGGGGGCTAGTGTGTTTACACTGTCGGCAGCCAGGACATCGGAGACGAGTTCCCGAGCGGCGGAGGGCCGCTGCAGTACCCGTAAGCAGTCAGACCGGCCAGGGGAGATGGCCGAGTGGCGATGAGATCAGAGTGGCGCAGCGGAAGCGTGGTGGGCCCATAACCCACATGCGTCACACTCTTCCGTTTTCTTCTACCCTTGCTGAGAAGTTAGGCCTAAGAGTAGAGCCTTTGTGGCGACCCTTGTGTCTTGACAGCACATGTTACGGTGATGTGGTTTGACGAGTGAGTGTCGTGCGTATGAGATTAGAATAGTTGACCGTCCTTTTTCTTGATGACCTTCCCGTACTGGACTTTTTTTCTTCGAGTGTGATGAGAGGGTTATGAGAGCCGAATTGTGAAGTATCAAGCGTTCATCGACTGTTATCGGCGACGAGTGTCGACGTTAGCAGGAAATACGACAGTCCCGCGCGTACTGAGCAGCAAGAACGGAGTTTGAGAGTTGCCACGAGTTGTGTGCGAGTTCCCGGAGGTCTTTCTGGAGGAGTTGTTAGGGTTTCTGCCTGTGCGCGAGGTTGAGTTCAGGATTGACCTGATGCCAGAGACGGCGCCGACATCGATGGCCCCGTACAAGTTTACACCAGCCGAGTTGATCAAACTGAAGCATCAGTTCGAAGAGCCCTGAGAGAAAGGAGTTATATGTCCGTGCACCTCACGACGGAGTCCAGAGATAGTTAGCCGAGTGCAACTACCATAAAGCTTCCAAGCCAGTAACGAGATGGCACTATACGAAGCATTGTGTGGTGGGTCGGGTCAATTGCCCACGCGGGGCACATGTGTATGTTAAGAGTTGACTCCTGATTGGTCCTGGGATATTTGAGAGACGATCGAGGGGTCGCGCGGATCGTGAGCGGTTGAGGACCGCGTTGCGTCGACCTGGGAGCCCGAGGATGAGATTCGCGCGAAATACCCCAGCTTGTTCGATCCTTGAAGTACGTTCGTTTTAAATTTCGCGGACGAAATTTCTTTAAGGGGGGTAGATTGTAAGAACCGCCCCCGGTCGACACCGGTCGAACCGGTGAAATTTGGGAAAAGTTGACTTTCTGCCGGAAAAGTCAACCGATGACTTCGGGAGTCATTCGGGACCTTTCCGGGAACCAAAAAGCTTAGACGTCGTTATGGTTAGCTTAGTTGGGTCGTTTCCTTTCAAATTACTACTTTTGCAGTATAGGATATCTAGGCCGAGGGTGATGTGGCGGGACGATATCTAGGCCGATGTTGTGTGCCGAGTAGATATGTTCCGAGGCTAGGTGTTCCAGCATGATATCCCGACAAATACTGTGTGTTCTGATATATGTATATCCTGACCGATACTCTGTGTTCCGGTAGGATACCTATATCGAAGGAGGATTCCGATATAGGATATCTAGACCGAGGCTAGGTGTTCCGGTATGATACATGTACCGAAGGAGGATTCCGGTATAGGATATCCTGACCGAGGATATGTGTTCTGATATACATATATCAATATTTTGTGTTCCGGTATGATACCTATACCGAAGGAGGATTCCGGTATAAGATATCTAGACCGATGTTGTGTGTTCCGGTGTGATACCTATACCGAAAGAGGATTCCGGTATAGGATTCCTAGACCGATGCTGTGTGTTCCGGTGTTATTGGTAATGATTTACTGTGTGTATTTACTCGATGATTCTTTGAGATATGGTTTGGGTGTGAACATTGAGAAACTGTAAATTGTTGAGCAGGGTTAATTTCACACGTTAAGTGTGGTGTTTGGGTAAGTGATATGATCACACGAGGTATGGTTATGTGAGGTTGATTATGATTCTGGTTGTGAGTACTATTCGATTCATTAGTTATGGTGCTTACTAGTATGCCCTATTTGGACGGTTACTCGAGGTGGTGAGCGGATAGCTCATCTCCTTTACTACTTTTTCCTACTGAGCGAAAGCTCACCCCTTCATTACTATTTTTATAGGTTTCGACCGTGAGTTGGTTTAGAGGACGTCTCAGAGTTGGGGAGCTTAGCGAGAGTCCTAGCTAGTGTTGGATGGTCTAGAGACGTACTTTCTTTTTCGTACTAAATTTCTTTTATTGGAATTCTGAGTTTTTGACTTGTGGTATCAGAATTATTGTATTAAATCTATTATTTGAGGATTATTTCGCTTAAACTTGCATTGATTGTATTTATTTTTAGTTCACGTCTCGAGTCCGGTCAAAACTGGATTTGGGGCGTGACAATTTGATAGATGAATAGATTTTAGCATTCAACAATTGAGAATTTCCAAAAGGACTAGTGATTATGCAATTCGGGTGTAAACCTAATATATAGTACAACTAGGTTAACATGAGTACAATACCTATAGGAGTACAACCCGAAAAAATAAAGAAGTTCACAAATCGTAATGCATCTTGTACGTCTATACCTAGATTATGATTAACTAGACAGTTAGATTATAATAGATTACTAATATGATCGAGAGATGGTTAAGACGAATTAAAGAGATATTTCATTGATATTATGCTAATCTTGTTCGCAAGTGTAAAACATAACCCTACGAACTAATCGTCATGTTGTAATCCCGAAAAGTCCTAGATTACCTTTTTTCTTTGATTTCAAAACCACATTTGAAGTTTGTTCCTTAGAAATTTTGTCAATTTACATTTTTTCTTGTCTAACTACTCCCTTGGGTACGGTAACTTGGACTTAAATCGAAACACTAATTGACGACAGGTGCACTTGTCGCACCCTTTTTGTGAGTTAGTTCTCAGGGTGCCAAGTAAATAACGTCGTTGCTGGGAAGAAACTAAGGCAACATTTATATTTTTAATTTGCGTTGAATCTAATTCATTTGTTTTTATTTTAATTAGTTAATGCAATTGGGGTCTCACCAATCTCCAAGTTTGTTTAATAGATATGTTGAAGAGGTTGAGAGGAACACTATAGTGTTGAGAAGTTAGAAGAGAGAGACAACTATGAATCAACCGCCTGGAGAAAATCAAAACACTGAAACCAATTAGTTGAGGGTTGATGGTGTAGAGCACTAGACGCCGGATCCTCAGGCCAAGAATTAATAAGGTAATAATTACCTTGCTATTGAAGCGGTGCCAAGGCAAAGAGTGTTGATGGAATATGGTACTCCATTTACCATAGGTGGAGAATCAAGAATTGTGAGACTAATAATCGCAACAAATAATTTCAAGATCGGTGAACCGCTCTTCAATCTACTAAAGAGTGGCCTATTTAATGGGAATGCTCCCGAGGATCCAATGGACTATCAAATTACTTTCTTAGAAATCTGTGACATCTTCAAGGCCACTGGGGTCAGAGAAGAGGAAGTACGGTTCAAAACTTTTCCTTTTTCATTGAAGGATAAGGCGAGCTAATGTATAAGGTCTCTATTAGTAGGAAGCATCAAGACTCGTGGTCAGCTAGGATTGGTGTTCCTTAATGAGTATTTCCCACCATCTAAAGCAGTGAAATTGAGGGCTTACATAAACTCCTTCAAATAACAAGGTGACGAAACTATGGTTAAAACATAGGAGAGATTTTCCTGTTGCTTGAGATAATGTCCCTATGATGAAATTCCCTTGTGGTTGTACATGCAGGCTTTTTATTCCGCGTTGAATCAGGGAAGTCAAGCTCGATTAAATTTTGCAATAAATGGATCTTTTGTGAACTGATTACCTGAAGAAAATTGTAGAACTCCTAAATTTTATGGTATCTAACAATGCATGACATTTCGAAAGAGGGGAAGTTCAAGGCACAGTGAATGCATACACTCCCCAATAATGAACAAAATGATGGAGCGGATGAGAATTATGTCACAAAAAGTGGATCGTATACATATGCAATTAGCTCCCCCTGATCTTGTGGACCACATTAAGAGAAGTGGAGAGCCGCAGGGAGAGACTGCAGATTATTTGGGCAACCAAGGAAGTCCCCTCTACCAATTAGCACACAACCATGGACCTCATAGCTGTGCACCGAAACTCTAGGGGCCAATCTACCAACATATAGCACCCCCTCTAGAGTCTTCTTTTCACATGGGAAAGTTGATGTTGACCATAATGACGCAGTAGGAGGAAACGAATAAAAAGGATGAGTAAAAGGAAAGGCGAATTGATATTAGGAATCAAAACCAAAAAATTCAAATAGGCCACTTTGTAACTGCACTAACTATGAGAACATTATTTTGTTTTTTGATAAGCTCGAAAGTTTTATTAAGAAAAATCCGATTTCCAAGAAGGAAATGGACATAAATAAACAAGGAACTCTAAAAAGAGCTAAGGGGAAAAAGCCTAAAAAACAAGTAAACACACATGCCAGTGAACAGTTTCTCAAGAGACCCGACTAAGCGTCTCACCCGAACCAATGAACAGTACCTCAGGGTGAGTCCTCTAGTCCCAAAAGGACTAAGTAACTCGTGAGAACTATGAACCATACTTAGCAACACCAAGAATGACCCTAGGGAGAGCGTCAATGCAGTACTGTTGGGTAGTGTTCAAGCACAAGAGGAACTAATTCGAAAGGAGACAACATGAGCTGTAGTAGAAGGGTAAAAACAAGAAATAGAGTTTAAAGGGCACGCTTCAGGTAAGAAGGTAAAGGAGGCCGATGTTGAATCAAATGCTTGGACTTCAGCTCCTCATTTCCCTTTAGTTATTAACAAAAACAATCTTGATGATCAATATGCAAAGTTTTTTAATGTCTTTAAGAAGTTTGAGATTAATATGCCTTTACTTGAAGCTTTAACTCACATGCACATAATTGTTGAGCATTGGGTTTTGACCTAAACCCAATCGGATTTAAAACTCAGTTGGTTTTTAAACTAAATATTGATTAGTATTCAAATATAGAGATTATGGTTAAGAGTTTTCTTCTTCCTAATCATTCTCTCTAGCCTCCCTTTTCTATTATCTCTCGTACAAATAAAAGAAGAATCGTTCTTCCTCTATACAGTCGTTTCAATTGGTTGAAAACATCAAAGGTTGCTCGAATCTTATTGACAAATCAAAGACTTTTTTTGAAGAAGAAAATGAATTTTATTGAACCTCTCATGATTCTGAGGAAGAAACAAGAGAGAGGAGGACTAGGACCCCCCAAAATACAACTAACCAGCAAGTTTTTAAACAAATGAACCTTAACCTCATGTGCTAAGACCCTAATGTCAGTTATAAGGACCAGCCATACCAACCATTGTCCCCTAAACCAGTTACAAGGCCAAATAGTAAATCAAACCCCAAGTGAACCCTTTGTGTTTCAGCAAACAGAGAGTGAAATTCTATAGTTCCACCAAATTTCGAACAAAAAGATTGTGTGTTTGATTCTCCACAGCAGATAGTAGACTTGTTGCCTCTAAGATTTAGTGTATGCACCAAAAATCCTAATATGATTAGGCTTCACTGCAGAAGAAGTTGTGACAAAATACACCAATGTATGGGGATTCTCCAAAGCTTTCAGAAATTTGTGCTCCCCAGTAAACAAGCTTGACCTCACCAAAAGAAAACAAGTTGCCTGCAAGAACAGAAAAAAGAGAAACAGGAGACCCTCACCCTAAAAAAACATCTACCCACACTCAAAGAGGACCAATGAAGAAATAGAGAAAACCTATACTAACAACTTTCAAAAGCAACACAAAAGGAGCAAGAAGCTCAACAGCAAAAGAACCCAGGAAAAACCTCACCTCTTACCCTCTCAACCCCAAAACCCAACCCCAACCCTCCCAACCAAGGCAACCCCAAAATACCATGCAACACCACAAAGCCTGCTTCACTAGTTAAGTGTAGCATGCTGTCTTCTAACTCTCAAACACTCGTAAGGAACCTGAACCCACTGGTTAAAGGAGAAGGAGTAATGCTTGTTGAAATGTGACCACTCAATGGTATAAGAAGAGTGTTGGATTGCAAGTAGCACCTCTGAGGTAGTGTTATAGCAACCCTGGAAAACCATTTTGTTCCTTGCCAGCCAAGTCTCCCACAGATAAATGGAGTAAATGTTCCTCCAAGCCTTGTTTCTTCTATGTAAAAAATTCCATGAAGTCACATTTTCAATAATCTTTCTTTGTATGCACCCTTGAACCTTCCACCAATTCATAACACCCCCCAAATCCTCCATGTTCTAAGACAATCAGTGAAGAGGTGTTGTATGTCTTCAAATAAACCAGTGCAAAAAGGGCAGAAGGACTCTGCCAAAGTTATTGGGACACCCCTTGCTTCAAGATACAATTTAGTTGGGACAACTCCCCAACAAGCTAGCCAAACAAATGCAGAGATTTTAGGCGGGATAGAGGGTTTCCATAAAAGTTTACTCCATAGTTGCTCCTCTCTCCTTGGGGAAATGTGAGTGTACATAGATTGAACTGAGAAGCCTTTTTGTGACACCTTCCAAGTTAGTTTGTCTGAGATCAAAGTAGAAATTGCTTGATTGTTTAAGAGGTCTCCCAAATCTGCTAACTCATCCCATTCCCAACCTCTAATATCTCTTCTGAAGTGTAAGTACCAATCATCCTCAAACCAAAACTCTTGAACCTTGAATGAATGTTGAGTATTGAGCAAATAAAGCCTGGGGAATTTTTGTTTCAAAGGGATCTCAGCAAGCCAGAGGTCCTTCCAAAAATCAATCATGGCCCCATCTCCTAAAGTCCATTCCAGACTTGTGCTACCAAAGGATGAGCTGAACCTTTCCTCTTCTAATAAACCACTGAATTGTGTGAAAAAACTGTGATCTTCAGTGATATTAATGTTGGTGAGATCCCAATCTGCCATGTCCCAACCAAGTTTGTCACAAACAACTCTCTTCCATAAGGAATCACTTCAAGAGCAAACCTTCACCACCACTTTGCCAATAGTGCATCATTCATCAGTTTTAATCTCCTAATGCCCAACCCTCCTTGTTCTTTTGGTCTGCAGATCAAGTCCCAATTTATTTTATGCAGAGCTTTCCTAGTAACCTTGCCATTTCAAAGGAACCTCCTCATCCATTTCTCCATTTCCTTGATGACTCCTATTGGGGATTTGAATAGAGATAAATGATACATGGGTATTGCACTTAAAGTAGACTTAATCAGTGTGATCCTCCCCCCAAATGACAGCATGCTTGATTGCCAGAGAGTGAGTTTACTTTTTAACTTATTGATAATTGGCTTCCAAGTTTGGAGCCTCTTAGGGTTAACACCTAATTGGAAGCCCAGATAATCAAAAGGTAGAGATGTTATCTCACAACCCAAAATAATTGCCACTGAATCTTCATCCATTGTACAAACATTCAATAATATAGCTTTTGACTTGGCAAAGTTTATCTTCAGTCCTGTGGCACTTTGAAAGGCTAGGAGAGAATGTTTGAGGTTGATCAGTTCATTGGTCCCTGCTTTAATGCAAAGAAGAGTATCATCTGCAAACTGTAGATGACTAAAAGGCCCTTTGAAACCTGCAGCAGTACCATTGAACATCCCTAGTGTCTGTCCTTGGTTGAGAATTTGATGTAAACCCTCTGCCACTAATGTAAAGAGTAGAGGGGAGAAGGAACACCCTTGTTTGAGCCCTCTAGTAATCAAGAAATCATATGATGGAGAGCCATTGATGAGTACTGACACCCAAGCTTTGATGCAGTTGTTTATCCAGAGCAACCATCTTGAACCAAAACCCATAATTGTTAAAAGCTTTATCAATAAATCCCAATCTACATTGTCATAGGCCTTTTCAAAGTCCAACTTCACTAATATTACCCCTTCCTTAGATCTTTTTATGTGGTATCCAACAATTCAGAAGCTATAAGAATGCCATCTAAAATTTGCCTCCCTGCCATAAAGCCAGTCTGGACGTCACTAACCAATCCTACCATCAGTGGCTTTAGTCTGGCTGCCAAAATTTTTGAGATGATTTTGTATGCAACTTCCACAAGGTTGATGGGCCTAAATTCATTGAATTCCAAAGGACAGGGTTTCTTTGGAATGAGTGTGATGAAGGAGGAATTTATACCTTTCCCCAATGATCCAAAAAGATAAAAATGTTCACAAAAAGCCATGATGTCTGGTTTGAGTAGGGGCCAACTGTAATAACCACTCCCGGTCAACGCTAGTCAAATCTGCGAAAAACAGGAAAATTTAAAATTTTTGGACAGATACTTAAATGAACCTAAATCTGACCCCGAGGGTCATACCGGACTCAAGTTGACACCGATATCGACCAAAGTGAGTTCCGGGGGACTCATGGCAACTTTCTGACCAAATTGAGAAATGTTGACTTTTCGCTGGAAAAGTCAACCGAGCGGCGTTTTGGTCCATTCGAGGCTCGTTTTGGATCCAAAAAGCTTAGCCGTCGTCGCAGCGGTTTTAGTTGAGCCGTTTCCTTGTACCCCGTGAAGTTTCGTAATTTCTTAGAAAAAGTGCCCGTTCAAGGCCCGAAACGTCCGAATTTCGCGAATCTGACAGAAAAATATCTACAAAGATATTTTTTTAAAGAGGTGGGACCCACTTGCCACATGTCACCTAAGTGTTGGTGGTAGGTATTTTTGAACAAAAAACAAAAGGAAATGAAGGTGAAGTGTTCAGCCATATCAACAAAAAAAGAGAAAAAGAGATGAGTTGGTGGCCGAACAAACAATAGAGGGTTTGGCTCTTGATTCCAACGGTGGGTTGCGGCAGACAACAGAAGAGAGAAAGATCAATTTTTGGTTCTTGGATCATGGGAGGCAACAAGATTGTGCAAAGGGAGAGCTTTCTCGGTGCTTTTTGGTGATGGTTCACTGAATGTTCTCTTGATAAATAAAGGAGTGGCAACTGCAACAGAAAAAAAAAGGTTTGTCTCAATTTTGGGTGACAAGAAGCAAGTTTTTGTTTATCCTTTGGTGCCGTAGAACAAAGATGAGAAATTGGTCAATATTTTGTTTGATGTCCATGTTCTCTCCTTCGGTTGGTGACTGTGAAGGTGTGAAACCAAATACAAGAAGGTTTGGTCTCATTTATTATTCCTAAGGTGACTTGGCAAGAGATTAAAAGACAGGTACTCTTTTCTTTTGTCTTAATTTGGTTGTGACACCATTAAGAGAGGCACAGTAATTATGGGGTGTTTGGTGATTTTCAGCAGCAAGCAAAATGCAAAATGGATAAGCTAAGAAAGCAACAAGAAAAATGGATAAGCTAAGAAAGGTTACTTCTTGATCTTTAGTTTATTTATCGATAACAAAGGGTAGGTTAATCTCCTCTGTGGATTACCTTTTTTGTTGTTTTGAGAAATAGGGAGTTGGGGTTTGTAATTCGTGTATTTTCGGAAATTGATTCCGCCAAGTGCGTTGGAGCACGTGAATTTAATTAGGAATTGTAGAAACAAAAATGGACATTTTTGGAGCCCGGAAGGGCGTTTCCAAAACCCGGGCAGATTCGCCATGTCGGTCGAATTGGGATTTTCCGGGTCCAATATCGACAATGTCGAGTAATTGGGGAGTTTGGGAGTGATCGACATTGTCGGGGTTACTTTTGGGCGTCGGGTTTATTAAAATTCAGTTTATGCTTGCAAGCTTAAAAGAGTTTAAAATTCAGTGATCGACGCTTCATGAAATGGGGGTCCACGAGCACACGTGTCTGCATGTTCAGAAGGGGTAGGGGGCCCGCCCGAAAACAAAGGGGTCTTGGCCGCGCGTGTGTGGTTTGGGGTTGTGAGTGTGATAGGTCGACAGACTGATCCGAATTTGTGTCGATGAATTGTGATAGGTCGACAGCCTGATCCGACTTTGTGTTGATGAATTGCGATAGGTCGACAACCTGATCCGACTTTGAATCGATGAATTGCGATAGGTCGACAGCCTGATCCGACTTTGTGTCGAGGAATTGCGATAGGTCGACCGCCTGACCTGATTGAGATTGGTAAAGGGCGTGAGGGAGGTTACTGAGCAGCTGGTATGCGATCCTTTGTGATCTTGTTTGGTGTGCGATCCTTTGTGATCTTGGGTTTGCATGGTGGTCTTTTGAGTCCTTGGAAGAGGTCGTGATCGTTGTGTTGGGTCTACATTACGAGTCCGAGTGTTGAGTATGTTGAGGAAGTAACGGGTTGTGTGTCAGTTGAGTTACTTGAGTTTGGGGATAGTGATCCCCGGTGTTGAGTTGGTTGTTGGTGTTACCGGCATTGTCTGCTAAGTATGCCGTAGTCAGTCTGTTATCCGTGGTGGTGAGCGAACGCTCACCCCTAGCTACTTTTCCTACAGGTACCGGTCGCAGGTTGGACTAGGTGAGCTTCCGAAGCTTGAAGAGCTAGGAGCGGGATTCTGGGTTTGTTTTGAGTCTAGCGACGGATACCGTACTTTTGTCCACTTGTTGGGACGTATTTTAAGTTGTAAATATTATTTTGATTAACTAAATGGTGATTTTAAAGTGTTTATTCAAAACAGGTTTCAATTGTTTTATTATTCTAAACGTTCGCGTCCCGAGTTCGGTTTTACTGAAATTGGGGCGTGACAGCTTGGTATCAGAGCTCGAGGTTTCACACCTCGGACTATATGTCAATTAGGTGGGGAGAGTCGAGTCAGTGATGTCCCGTCGTGCGTTGGGTACGCAGGTAGGAACCGTGTGTAGACCCGTTGTGTTTGAGTCCTGTTGTGTTTGTGTGTATGCGCAGTACGGGGTTACTGGCATACTGTTTGTGTGTTGCTGCGTGAAACATTTTTTAAACTGTCGCGACTCGACTCAGGGGCGCCCCTGTAGTCGAGCGTGACGGTGTTGACATCAAAGGGGTACAATGTAGTTCGGGGACGCCTGGACCGGGTTGTAACTACCTGATGTCAGGAAATGAGGTTTTTAATGAAGTGGTGAAAGTTTTAAAATTGGTTGGCCCAATGGGCGCGTTTTAAAATTTGATTGGCCCTGAGGGCGTGTTTGATTTTGATTGGACCTGAGGGCGTGGTTGATTTTGATTGGCCCGGTGGGCGTGGTTCGGTGTTGGTTGGCCCGGTGGGCGAGTGTTGTTGTGTTGTTGTTTGGCCGTGTCGGCTTAAGATTGAGGATTGGGGAGGTTTGTGTCGGTCTTGAATGGTTGTACGTGTGTTGGTAAATTGTGGGTCGAGCGTGTGTGTCGTCCAAGGTTTCTCTTTTAGGTTTAAAACGGGGTGAGGTTCGAGGTTGAAACGAATTTGGAGAACAGGTCTGCGCGAGCGTCACGGATCCTGTCACGGATCCGTGACGAACCAGAGCATCTGGTCAAACTTTAGGCCTTCGTCACGGCTCCGTGACCCCAACCGTGACGGGGTCTGTCACGGATCCGTGATCCCTGTCTGTTCCACCGTCTTGATTGTGCAGTTTGAGTGTTGGTTTTGCGTGGCGGTGTTCACGGTTGTGTTGGTTGTAGAGGTCGTAAGTTCGGTGTTGAGGGATGAGGTCTTGGGTTCGAGACTCATCAATAACATGCGGTAGTGATACAGCGCGTCGGTGTGAGAGTCTCACCACGGAGAGGGGTTAGAGTTGGTGCGCTGCGGCGCCATACGAACTAGGTTTCCCTTATGTGATCAGGTACTTGGGGTATCGATATTGTGAGCAACAGTGTTGGCTTAGTTGAGAACATGATCCCCGTTTGAGGTTTCCCTACGTGATCGGGTAATTGGGGTATTGAGGTTGCGAGCAATAGTGATTTACTGAATCGAGGACGTGATTCCCGTGTCGAGGTTTATCTTACATGAGCGAGTACTTGAGGTGTTGATAGCGTGAGCAGTGTGACGTTTGGTATCAGGTTTTGAGGTAATGGTTTGCCCTGGTTAGATCGGGAAGTCTTTAGTGCTTTACTAGTATGCCATAACCGAACGGGTGTCTGTGGAGGGGAGCATAACGCTCATCCCCTTTACTACTTTTCCCGCATGGGACGAGTAGCGAACACTAGTTTGGTTGCGGAAAGTTATAAGTAAATGCATAGAGGACCGTGTGAGGGTTGCATTAGACCTTACCGGAGTGACTAATGGAGTGGGTGTTCGGTCTTTGATTTGTGCGTCAGTCTTATTGGATACCGGGGTGTCACACTCGTTAGTTTCGTCGAGTTGTGCTGAGAGGTTGGGGCTGAGTTTAGAGCCGTTGAGTCCACCCCTGCGTCTGGACACGCCGGTTGGTGGTGGTGTGGTGTTGACTAGGGTTTGTCGTGCCTACGGAGTGGAGAAGCGAACCGATACAGGAGGTTCGAGAGAGGGCTCAAGAGCCCTGATGCTGGATCGAGTCCTCACCCCGAGGATTCGGGTATGTTCGGAGTTGGTAAGCACGATAACGGTAGAGGAGCGAGGTCTTAGAGAGACCGCGAGGTTCCGTGAAGTTCGGAAGCGACTGAGCTGGTGCGTATGTCCGTGGGAAGGATACTTACGGAATGACAACCTTTAACGTAATCTTGGGAATGGATTGGCTGGCGAAGTGCTGAGCCAATACCGACTGTTACTGGCGACGAGCGATTTCAGGTGTTCTCAGAGTCATAAGAGCTTTAAGTACATTTCTTCCCAACGAAACCTGAATACGCGCCAGCGGCGATGGATGGGACTACACGAGGAGTACGACTGATGCTGGATCGTCCTCACCCCGAGGATTCTGGGTTTGTTTTGAGTCTAGCGACGGATACCGTACTTTTGTCCACTTGTTGGGACGTATTCTAAGTTGTAAATATTATTTTGATTCACTAAATGGTGATTTTAAAGTGTTTATTCAAAACAGGTTTCAATTGTTTTATTATTCTAAACGTTCGCGTCCCGAGTTCGGTTTTACTGAAATTGGGGCGTGACACCAACCCTTTTGAAAGAAAGCCATAAAGTATCCATCAGGGCCAGGAGATTTATGACCCTCACAATCCATAACAGCTGCTTTAACTTCTTCTTCAGTAAAGGCTCTCTCCAAATCAACTGTTGCAAGGTGTTGATCTTGTTAAATGGTAACCCAGACAATTCCACCAATGATCTAGCCCCCTTTTGGAATCTCTTTCTGAAGTGACTTGTGGCACAAGCTTTGATCTCAAATGGAGTATCATATAGAACCTCTTCTTCAATAATGCAAGAAATTTTATTCCTTTTCTGCCTCAAATTTGCAAGCAAATGAAAGTACTAGGAACATCTATCCCCCTCCAAAGAAACTTTAAGTTTGGTCTTCTGTCTCCAAAACTTTGTTTGAGCCTTGAGTTTTTGAATGAGAAGTGTTGTTGTAAGTGATCTGTGGCTATATTCCATAATTGACAAGGGTATGGCTTCAAGGATTTGATTCAGAGATTGAAGAGTGTCATTGAGATCAGCTATTTCCTTCTCAATATTTCCATAAGTGTTCTTCCTCCAATTGATAAGATAAACCTTTAGAGTCTTTAGTTTGAACCATAACTTGTAGTGTGGATCCCCAGTCACTTTGATGGAACCCCAAAATTATGAGATATCTTTCCAAAAGCTCTTATGATCCATCCAAGAATTGCAAAATTTGAAGGGCTTGGGACCCTAGTTGATTGAAAGAGAAGAGAGCAAGAGTGGTCTGTGATCTGATAGACTTCTGTGGAGGCATTTTTGTGAGACATTTGGCATTTTTAGAAGTATCTCAGGACTTACTAGGATCCTATCAATCGTAGAAGCTGTGGTTGAGGAGCCAAACCAGGTGAAGTTCCCACCCTCTAATGGTAAATCAATGATCTTCATGAGAGAAACAAAAGATACAAAATCAGCATTGGATCTGGTGGAAGTGCTGTTCAGAGATCTGTCAGTGTGTAGTAGAGTTGCATTGAAGTCCCAGCACAAATTAGAGGTTCTTGTATATTAAGACACTCCTGCCTTATTTGTGTCCATAGCCTTCTCCTATCAACAACCTTGTTGAAAGCATAAATGTTGATGATGCAGACTTTAAGGTCAATAGATAGGAGCTTTCCAAACCAATATATAACATTCTCCTTCTTGAAAACACTCTCCATCTGTAAATCTTTGGTGTCCCAAGCAATGAGAAGAACACCAGATAGTCCAATAGATGGGATGAGATCACACTCCCAATTAGAAGTGCCTCCACAAGCTTTCAGAAAAGAATATGGTAGTTGCTCTAGCTTTGTTTCTTGTAGCAGTAAAACATTTAACCTTTCCTTTACTACAACATTTTTGATCATCCTCTTCTTTTGGCTAGAGGATGCTCCTCTCACATTCCATGAGAGGAGTCTCATCTCTGATCAATGTAGTAAACTATGATTGGAGATTAAATCCTCTAATCCCTCTTCCTGATCACCCTCCTCTACAACCAGCTCATTATCTGAAGCAGCTTCTATTCCAACCCTCCCTTGTAATTCTACATTTATATTTTCAAACTGATCTGCCACTTCAGTATCAGAAGCAAATGCTTTTAAGCCTATGGCTTTACAATAGTCCCAAGTCCCCTTTCCTGTAGCTTCGAAAATTCTGTTCCTCTTCTCTGTTGAATGTATACCAGTTGAGGATGGAGAAATAATTTGAGTAGAGGCCTTATGCTTCCCAACCTTTGATCTAGTAGCATAAATGTAGGTGGTGGGATTTTTGTTCACTTCCCTTCTATCCTTTCCACTCCTAAGCAACAGTACTGGGCTTTGGAAATTATTTGGAGTGTTTTGGGCCAAAAAATGCTCTTTTAAAGTTCCCTCCAAAATTTGCTTGGCTGGTGATCCTTGTGGCTGAGCTGTGAAGTTTGAATTGACAGAGAAAAAGGTGTCTACAACAATCACATTATCATTAATGTTTGCAACGCCAAAGCATCTTGGGACTGAGTTGCCTCCTTTCCCAAGTCTGACCCAGCCTCCACCATCACTTCTTCAAGTAACTGGGAATGTGTTTGTAAATGAGTCAAGCAAACTTCATTATTGGTAGTTGGAACAATGATTTCTTCAATAATTGGTATCAATGCATGTGTCTGCTCCAAAACCAGGGTGTCTTTTGATGATGAGGGGATCATAGATTCTTCAATATTCTGTCCTTTGTCTGACCAGTTTGAGATCAAAGCAGCACCATCCCAGTGCTTAGCAGCCTTAGCAAATTGTTGGTCTGCAATAACTCCTTCACCTTCAGTTAATAAACCTGACTGCTCCAATAAATATAGTTGTTGAGTTGTGACTACATTCTCTGCAAGAACAAGATCTTTTGATTGATGAACTATTGGGGAAGCTTCTTCTGATAAACTGAACTCACTGGACATATCATCTTCCTGGGCTTGTCTTTGCTGATTAATTTCTGGAGTATCCTCTTTTGTTGAAGGTTCTCTGAGATTTGGATGGATGATCACAGGTAAAGTAATGAGGCTAGCTTCAGTGACCCAAATTCTAACCGCTTCTCCTTCAAGAGTGATTTTAGCTTCCTTATCAATGTCTCTCAGTTCCTTGGAATGAATGAGGAGTAAGGCCTCCTGAAAATTATCTTTTGCACTGGTTCTAGGGTGAGTAAAGACAATTGTGCTAATATCTGCTACACAAGCCTTAAAGGTTTCTGCATTCCACCCTTGAATTGGCAAACCTTTAATTGAAATCCAGTGAAAGCACCCCCCTTTCAATGCCAGGAGATTAGCATTAGGAAGAACTGGGAGCCATTGCTTCAGCCAGTTCTCAGAATCTTTTAGAATTTCTGTCTCAAAGTTGGGGTCTTTACAATGTAGGAGAGCCACCCTATTAGCAATTGGATACAACTTTATATCATAAACCCCCTACAATGCAAACTCTCTCATAACTGCCTCATATGAAAGATTTCTGTGAATGATGACTAAATGTGTAGAATTTCCAAGCTTCAATAGATTCTTGCAGACAAAACCAATGGCCTGCCCTTTCTCCTTTTCCAAATCAATGTTTGGAATTTGTCTCCAAACCCTGTTAACTCTAGGTTTGTGTGTTGACCCCTCTGATCTCTCCCAAGCCTTTGCTACAAAAACTTTGTACCCCAAACAATAATAACCATTGAACTCTTATATTGCCTTCTTCACTGCTGAGTCAGTTTCAAATTGGATGAAGTCAAACCATATGCCTCTAGCATTAGGTTTAATAGGAGTCTCAACCTTTAGAATCCCTCCACAGTGCCAGAAAAGGCCCTCTAACCAGCTCGGCTCTAGTTTAGGTGGGAGATTGTGCATTATGATCTTGTGCACCAGCTTCTGACAGTTTGTAGGGTAAGCTTTCTCCCTTTCCAAAAACTCATGGTTCAGATGGGTAGTACTCTGTTTACCCAAGAATGGTCTGACCACTCCTCCAGCTCCTCCCCCTGAAATCTTCTCCAGGACATTGGGCTGACGCCAGGAAGCATAGGCTTCTCTCCCACCCCCACAATTCCTAGCCCCCATCGTTTCCACCCTCTCCTTCCAGTTAACCGCTTTACCTTTCTTCCTCTTCCCCCCTTCTTCATCAGAGACAACCGGAGTTGAGTCAGTATCTGAGGTGACTGGATTGAAATGTTTATCGTAAAACTTCTTTTGGCCATCAATCAACTTCGTGTGACCCCCTGGTGAATATTCATGTGTGTGATCCGACGACTCAGAGGAGTTAACCCTTGCTTTGCTCCTTTTCTTTTTCAAATTCTTCTTGGCTTTTGTTTCGAAACCAGGAGGTGGCCCAATAGAAGATGATGTTGCCTTGACAAAAGGAGCTCCCTATCTAATCTGATCCAACTTTGTGCTTTGTCTGTGGATGGTTCCTCCGCTGAGTTCTTCCTCCGAGAGCATGATAACACTAAACGGGACTGAAACGGTGGTTCGATGACTAATTGCCAACTAGAACACTAACAAGGATGAATAACACACTGTAGCAAACAAGGAGGTTTACTATAGCGCTAGAGAGTTTTCGCCGGCTTCACACATATGTTAGTAGCTCGTTCCATACAAACCAAAGACTTTGTCTACCCCTTTCATATATTTCTCATAATAAAATGATCTCATTTTTACTCTAAACAAATAAATAACATTTTCCTTATCTTAGAGCAGATACTATACCTGACATGGAGTTATGGGAGGTAGAATTGTCTTGGTCTTTCTAAGAACCGAAAAACTTACATCCTACCGAAAATCTGCTCCAGGCCCGGCCCGCCCACTTGGCGAGTTAGGTTGTGGCCTATGGCCACCACTAGAAGAAGGCACCAAATTTCTGATAAAAATTAGACCTAGGCCTAAAAATATTCTGCAGAACAATAAATTCCTCCAAAAGACTAACTTTTTTAATTATTTCCTCCCCTATCATCAATGACAGACAAAGCAAAAGAAAAAGAGAATATGCAATATACCAGGTTACTGAATTAAAATGTAATAGTTTCTATTAAATTTTTATCTTTTATCTATATATATGCAAAACGTGTTTATAGTGGGATGCATGAGATTTTGTTTCTTTTTTTTCGAAATTAAGAGATTTTGTCTCTTACAAACATATAATTGTGAAAACAGTGAACCTTTTTTTTTTGTTAAAATGTTCTGATTTATTTATTGTATGTACAAATTCAGTGTTCAATCTTTTGAGGAGAAATATGGTGAGAACCATGTTTCAACGTAGGAACCGTGAGAACCAATCTAAGTCATCCATTTTAGGAATGGATGGATGAGATGCAATTGAGTAGTTGACTTGTTGACTGCAAAAAAACAGCACTTTTTAGTAAGTGGTAAGGGCTTTTTAGTAAAACTATCATATTATTTTTTTTAACCAATTCACTAATTTAATTTTTACCGCTTCGTTTGAACTCCGATTGGCTTCAAACTTGCGTCATTAGTTTTGTTTTTAAGGGCTTTCAATCAAGATCAGTCATGAATATATTTTGAAGCACGAATTTTTTTTTATTTCGGGGTTGATTTTTTTTTTAAAAAAATTTGGGTAATTTTTATCAACACTTTGCTCTGTATTTATCAACACTTTTACACTAGTTTTATCAACACTTTGCACTGGTTTTATCACCTCATTTTCCAAAACTAATCATAATTTATCACCTCATCTCGTGCTTTTTATGAACACTAGTTTATCAACACTAAACACTAGGTTTATCATTCAAATTACGTGTGTTTTATCACCCTCATCACATGTTTTTTTGAAGCACGAATTTTTTTATATTTATTTCGGGGCTAGTTTTTAAAGGAATTATATATGGGTAATTTTGATTAACGCTTTGCTCTGAGTTTATCAACACTTTACCCTGTTTTTATCAACACTTTACACTGGTTTTATCACCCCATTCTCCAAAACTGATCATGATTTTTATCATCTCATCACGTGTTTTTTATGAACACAAGTTTTATCAACACTAAACACTAGATTTATCATTGAATTAGGTGTTTCTTATCACCTCATCACAAGTTTTTTTATCAACGTTAAACTCTAGTGTATCACACTTATTATCAAAATTGAAAATGGTTTTTATCACCTCATTATTTGTTTCTTATCACCTCATTACATGTTTTTTTATCAACATTTAGCACTAGTTTGGTACTCCGATATAAAACATTTATTAGTGAAGATTTATCAACGCTCAACATTATTTTTATCACCTTGATATAAATTTTTATTTTCGTGCTTCAAAATATATTCATGACTGATCTTGATTTAAAGCCCTTGAAAAAAGAAAAAAATTGGCGCAAGTTTGAAGTTAATCGGGGTTCAAACGAATCGGGAAATATTAAATTAGTGAATTGGTGAAAAAAAAATGGACAATTGTCCACATGACACCATGCTATTACAATTATACCCTTGCTTGTGTGAGAATTGTTGAAAGTGGCGTGAATTTGGCTTGGATTGGGGTGATGATGTAGCATTTTGATGAGTGTTGGATCATAGATGAGTGTGGCTAGGATTGGTTCTCGCGGTTCATATGTTAAGAGTGGTTCTCAATAGATTTCTCCTCCAATCTTTTAACGAACTGAAGTACATCAATTGTTATCAAAGTAGTTTTAACTTACAAAACTCGTTTAACATAAAATTGTTAAATCTAAACAGTTTTTTTGGTTGTTATAATATGTTTGCACTGTAAATATTTTATATTGTATTGATGATTGTTGTAGGCATGATCACAGTCGTTTATACTTGTTAGCTTCCAAAACTGATTATATATGTATCTATGCCAAAATTGTTTATCTGTTATTTGGGTTATGGACATTATAAAGGTAAACACAGTGGAACAACATGAACTAAACATGATGAAGAGAAAAAAAGAAGATTAAAAAATAAAGGCCGGTATGGAAAAAATGTTATATTTTGATGTAATTTCTTATATTCTATACAGTTAGTCTTAGATGAATCATTATCATAATACATAAATAGAGGGATAATCTATTGTGAACCACTCTTAACATAGGAACTGTGAGAACCAATCCTAGCCACACACACCTAAGATCCAACATTCACCATGATGCCACATCATCACCCCAATTCTACCCAAATTCACGTCACGTTCATCCATTCTCACACAAGCAAGGGCATAATTGTAATAGCATGGTGCCATGTGGACAAGTGTCCATTTTTAACCAATTCACTAATTTAATATTACCTGATTCGTTTGAACTCCGATTAACTTCAAACTTGCGCTAATATTTTTCTTTTTTCAAGGGCTTTAAATCAAGATCAGTCATGAATATATTTTGAAGCACAAAAATAAAAATTTATATCAAGGTGATAAAAATAATGTTGAGCGTTGATAAATCTTCACTAATAAATGTTTTATATCGGAGTACCAAACTAGTGCTAAATGTTGATAAAAAAAACATGTAATGAGGTGTTAAGAAACAAATAATGAGGTGATAAAAACCATGTTCAATTTTGATAATAAGTGTGATACACTAGAGTTAAACGTTGATAAAAAAACTTGTGATGAGGTGATAAAACACACGTAATTCAATGGCAAATCTTGTGTTTAGTGTTGATAAAACTGGTGTTCATAAAAAGCACGTGATGAGATGATAAAAATAATGATTAGTTTTGGAGAATGGGGTGATAAAACCAGTGTAAAGTGTTAATAAAACCAGTGTAAAGTGTTGATAAAACCAGAGCAAAGTGTTGATAAAAATCACCCAGATATAATTTCTTTAAAAACCAACCCCGAAATAAAAAAAAAATTGTGCTTCAAAAAAAACATGTGATGGGGGTGATAAAACACATGTAATTGAATGATAAATCTAGTGTTTAGTGTTGATAAAACTAGTGTTCATAAAAAGCACGCGATGAGGTGATAATATCATGATCAGTTTTGGAAAATGAGGTGATAAAACAAGTGTAAAGTGTTGATAAAACCAGTGTAAAAGTGTTGATAAATCCAGAGCAAAGTGTTGATAAAAAATATCCATATTTTTTATAAAAAAAATCAACCCCGAAATAATTTTTTTTTTGTGGTTCAAAATATATTCATTACTGATCTTGAATTAAAGCCCTTAAAAAAACAAAACTAATGGCGCAAGTTTGAAGCCAATCAGAGTTCAAACGAAGCAGAAAAAATTAAATTAGTGAATTGATTAAAAAAAAGTAGTATGATATTTCACTAAAAAGCTCTTACATCTTACTTAAAAGTGCTGTTTTTTTGCAGTCAACTACTCAATTGCATCTCATCCATTCATTCTTAAAATGGATGATTTAGATTGGTTCTCGCGGTTCCTACGTTAAAACATGGTTCTCACCGGATTTCTCCTCATGACAATAATAACCTCCATTGTTAGGGTGTTAAAATGAAAACTATCCTTTAGAATTTTCAAATTTTACAAAATCACTTTTTTATTTTTATTAATTCAGTTTTTATTTATGAAAAATAATTTTTATTTTTAAAATTCATTTTTTTGTTAAATTAATACAAAAATTATGTTTTTTTTTAGTTCAGTTTTTTTTTATAAAATCAGTTTTACTATAAAAAAATAAGTTTTATTTTTTTATATAAATCAATAAAAGATATTTTTTTCAGAATCAGATTTTATTTTTTTATAAAAAAATTCCCCAAAGTTATGCCCTTATCTTTTCCCTTTTACATTAATACCAGGGTAGTACGCAGTCATGAAGCTCCTTCGCCGCCGCCCGCGAATCGCAGCCGACCACTTTCCTCCGTTCCTCTGCGAATCGCAGCCTCGGCGGCCGGGTCCTTCCTCAGTTTTGGAGAATGGGGTGATAAAACCAGTGTGAACTGTTGATAAACACAGAATAATTTTTTTTTCGTACTTCAAAAAAACATGTGAATGGGGTGATAAAACACACGTATTTTGAATGATAAACCTATTGTTTAGTGTTGATAAAACTAGTGTTCATAAAAAGCACGCGATGAGGTGATAAAATCATGATCAGTCTTGGAAAATGAGGTGATAAAACCAGTGTAAAGTGTTGATAAAACCAGTGTAAAAGTGTTGATAAATCCAGAGCAAAGTGTTGATAAAAATTACCCAGATTTTTTAAAAACAAATCAACCCCGAAATATTTTTTTTTCGTGCTACAATATATATTCATGACTGATCTTGATAGAAAACCCTTAAAAAAACAAAACTAATGGCGCAAGTTTGAAGCCAATCAGAGTTCAAACAAAGCGGGAAAAATTAAATTAATGAATTGGTTAAAAAAAAGTAATATGATAGTTTTACTAAAAAGCCCTTACCACTTACTAAAAAGTGCTGTTTTTTTTGTGCAGTCAACTACTTAATTGCATCTCATCTATCCATTCTTAAAATGGATGACTTAGATTGGTTCTCGCGGTTCCTATGTTAAAACATGGTTCTCACCAGATTTCTCCTCTACATAAATATATACTTGGATGATTATTGAAGTATATCCCCGAACCCCTTTTATTTAGGTGTATTTATTCTGCCTTTTATATTAAAAAGGCCCATTTTTATGCTTTCGCCTAAGACCACCGAACTCAAAGGGCCGGCCATGATCTGCTCTGGAATTCGATTACTAGAACAGTTTCATCAAAGTCAACCGCATATGTCAAATTTTAAGACTAAGATTTTTCAACACACTCCTACCTAATTCGCAATACCCTTACTTCTTGCGAGGTTCCTTTTGTTGACTACTCTTACATATATGCTCAATCAATCATGTGTTTGTATATATGTGTGTTTACATTATCATGGTTTGTCCAGTTTCAGATCTTCCTTGAGGAGTTCCTTGTTAATGGATATCTGCCACATAACCCATTTGTTCAGTATTCTCCTACTAATCATATCCGGTCCTTTCAACATCTATGGACTCGTCCCCATGGACTCTCTCTGACGACCCCCTACTTGCTCCTTTTCAGGTTCCAAGGGACTACAAGTGATGGTGGCTGTCACGCCCCAATTTCAGTAAACCGAACTAGGGACGCGAACGTTTAAAAACATGAACACTTGAAACCTGTTTTCAATAAAAGCTTTGACATTTCCATTTACTTCTCAAAATAATAGTATTTACAATACAAAAACGTCCCAACAAGTGGACAAGGTACAACATCCGTTACTAGACTCAACAAAAAGTAAAGACCAGACTCCGCTCCAAGCTCCATGAACTTCAAGAGCTAACCTAGTCCGTCCGGTGATCAGTACCTGTAGGAAAAGCAGCTAGGGGTGAGCGTTCGCTCACCTCCACGGATAACAGACTGACTATGGCATAATTAGCAGAAAAAGCCAGTAACACTAAAACCAAACCCAACGCCGGGACTACAGTCCCCAACTCAAGTACTCAACTGACCCACAACCCGTCACCTTCCTCAACAGACTCGACACTCGATAAAAACAGTGTAGACCCGATACAACTATCGACGACCTCCTCAAGGACTCGAACGAAACGACACAACACCAAACAAGATCACAAAGGATCGCACACCAGCTGCTCAGTAACCAATCTCAATCAGGTCAGGGTTCGACCTATCGAAATTCCTCGACACGAAGTCGGATCAGGCTGTCGACCTTTCAAACTCACAATTCCTCGACACTAAGTCGGATCAGGCTGTCGACCTTTCAAACTCGCAATTCCTCGACACTAAGTCGGATCAGGCTGTCGACCTTTAAAACTCGCAATTCATCGACACTAAGTCGGATCAGGCTGTCGACCTTTAGAACTCGCAATTCATCGACACTAAGTCGGATCAGGCTGTCGACCTTTAAAACTCGCAATTCATCGACACTAAGTCGGATCAGGCTGTCGACCTTTAGAACTCGCAATTCATCGACACTAAGTCGGATCAGGCTGTTGACCTTTAAAACTCGCAATTCATCGACACTAAGTCGGATCAGGCTGTCGACCTTTAGAACTCACCACCCCAGGTAACCACAATCACAATCACAGGCAAGTTCAATCACACAGGCACTCAAGGCCACTCAAGACACCTCAACAGTCAAGACTCGGGTTCAACAACCCCACGGGCACTCACTGCCACTCAAGACACCAAATTAAATACACGGCTCTCATGGCCACCCCGACTCAACAATTAAATACGGGCTCTCAAGGCCACCCAAACTCAACAATTAAACACGGGCTCTCAAGGCCACCCAAACTCAACAATTAAATACAGGCTCTCAAGGCCACCCAAACTCAACAATTAAATAAAACGCACGACAACCTCCGGCATACTCGATGCCTCCAACGGTCCTAAAATCACTAGTTTCACAAACAACCTCCGGGCATGGTCATATGCCTCCAGTAATTCAATTATCGCTAAGTTCTCTGCTCCTACGACACTACTAAGTGTCACATGCTTTTCTCTTGAACGCTACAATCCCGTATCATGCTTTTCTAATATTTAAATAATTCTACTCAACCCACGACACCCCGGTGTCACATGCAATTCTACTATTAACTTTCCCTAATCAGGGCCGAGATCCGGCTACTTTTCCCTACCTCGTATATAGATCCAAAAGCGGTCCAACAAAACCCGAAGTACACCCAGTCACTCGCCGAGCTTCCCTTTGTCTCGGTCCGTAGCACGATCTAACAGAACACAAATTTAAAGTACTTTTAAACTAGTACGAATAAACCGAAAAATAACATACTTAACGCCCAAACGTAACCCCGACAATGCCGATCACTCCCAAACTTCCCCATTACTCGATATTGCCGAAAAAGGACCCGTAAGGGCCAGATTCGCCCGACATGGCGAATCTGCCCGGTTTTGGTTAATTGCCTTCCGGGGCTCCAAAAGCCCCCGTTTTCGTTTCCACGGTCTTAGTATAAATCAAGGAACTCAACGCACTTGACGGAATCGAATTCCGACTTCTAAATCAATTAATTAACGTTTAAAGTTTCCCAAAACCTGTTAATTACAACTTCTCCAATTTAATTCCAAAATTCGATTCGGTTTGGGATAAATGGTCCAGGGAACGTTTTAAACTACCCGAGTAATTAAAACACGAACAACCGAGCACGTGGGCCCCACCCAAAGGGCTTGGCCGTGCCCTAGGGTTTGAGGGAGGGGCTCGGCCACCAAGTGGTGGCTGCTGCCACCTCCGGCCAGCCACCACATGGCCGGCCGGCCACCACCCACGGTGGCCGGAGCTCCTCCCGAGCCTCCGGTCACCGGAAAACGTGAAATTTCTCTCCCAAACACCTCTAAAACGTCTCCAACACCTCTCTAATCTCTACACAACCCTAAACCAAATTTTATAACCAAACTCTAGCTCTTGAAAATAATCGAAACGAGAATCGATTCGGGTATTACCGTAGAGGAGAATGAGGGGAACGTGATTGCTCTTTGCTTCAAGACGATCCAAAGGTTTGATTTTCCTCCAAACCCTAACTTCCCTCTCTTCCTTCTTCTTCTTCTTCTCCTTCTCTCTCTAAACTCTCTCTTCTTCTTTTCTAATTAAAATAACTAACACAAAACACAACTTTCCCCCCTTTAACCATGTGTTTCGGCCAACACACCACAACCATCCATTTTCCCCCCAAAACTAACTCCACCAAGTAGTTGACATGTGTCAAGGTGGGTTCCACACCTTTTGGAAAATATCTAGTTGATATTTTCCAATCAGATTCGCGAAAAAAGGACGTTTCGGGCCCCGAACGGGCACTTTTCCCAAGAAAATTTTAAACTGGACGGGCTTCAAGGAAACGGCCCAACTAAGACCGCTACGACGACGGCTAAGCTTTTCGGGTCCAAAAAGGTCCTCGAATGGACCAAAACGTCGCTCGGGTGACTTTTCCAGCGAAAAATCAATCTTTCCCAAATTGACCAGAAAGTTGCCCTGAGTCCCCCGTAACTCATTTTAGTCGATAACGGGGTCAACTTAAGTCCGGTATGACCCTCGGGGTCAAGTTAAGTTAAGTGTCTGTCTTAAAAATTTTAAATTTTCCTGTTTTTCGCAGGTTTGACTGAGAGTGACCGGGAGTGGTTATTACAATCTACCCCCTTAAAGGAATTTCGTCCGCGAAATTTAGAACAACGCACGTCAGGAGTCGAACCGGTCGGGGTACTTCGCGCGAACCTCGTCCTCGCGTTCCCAATTCGACTCGGCCTCGTGGTGTCGCCACAACACCAGCTCTAAGCGGATAACCTTTCCGCGCAGGACCTGCTCTCGTGGATCCCTTTCCCGCATCGGTTTCTCCTTACACGGGACATCACCCGTTACCTCGACATCTGCCCATTTAATGACGTACTCAAGACCTCGAAAGGCCCGATACACCGCGGGGCTAACCCGCCTCTGCCGCGGTTGAAACGCATTAGTCCATCTTTCGGGCTCACCTCCTGGGATACATGATCACTGAATGCTGGCTCGAGAGGTCGGCGCCGTCAGTCAGCATAGCTCCTGCTGACTCTGCGCGGTCTTCAACCGCTCACGCCTTGGCACGACCAACTTAGCTGTCTCTCGATCCAGTTCTAGACCCAGTAACCTCTTATTTCTCACTTCTGCCCAGCACACGGGCGACCGACACGGCCTATCACACAACGCTTCAAACGGTGTCATCATGATACTGGCCTGAAAGCTGTTGCTGTAGGCGAACTCGGCCAATCACTCACGAAACCCATCGTGACGTGCCCCCACTTCCGCCGTGCAACCGGCGGTGGCTGCAATAATCCAGCGGGACGCTGTTGTTCGGCTCTCACCTACCGACGGGCGAGGCATCGCGATACTAACTCCGCGACCGCTCTCCGCATCCCGCTCCACTAGACATGCCACCTGATGTCGCGCTCCTCTTAGTGCTATTCACGTGCATTGTTAGACGCGAATGCTGCGACTCTCGTAGCTCATCGCCTCTGCCGTCACGCGGTATGTACAAACCTCCACGATACTGTAACTCCCAATTAGTACAACGATCCCAGCCCTCGGCATCCGTACCGCCGGCAACTAACTCCCGGATCCTGGTCGTCCACAAAACACCATCACAAACTGATTTAAGAACAGCCGGGCTATACTGTTCATCAGGTCCAAGAACGTTGCAGGTGCGTTCGGTAGTTCAAAGTCATCACCCAGAACTCGTAATGTTCATAGCATGTCCGGAATGCAGTCCTTGCGACGTCCCCCTCTCGGACTCGCAACTGGTAGTATCCGGATCGCAGGTCGATCTTCGAGAAATACGTCGACCCTCTCAACTGGTAGAACAGGTCATCAATTTTCGGCATCGGGCATCGGTCATTCACCGTAACCCAGTTCAGTTTCCGGTAGTCCATGCACATCCGAAGCTCTCCACTCTTCTTCTTCACGAAGAGTGTTGGCGCTCCCCACGGCGATGTGCTCGGACGAATAAGCCCCTTCTCCCGAAGTTCCTCGAGCTGACCCTTCAGCTCGGTCAACTCGGCTGGCGCGAACCTGTAAGGCACCATCGATATCGCTGCCGTTCCCGGCACCAGGTCAATCCTGAAATCCACCTCACGAACTGGTGGCAACCTGCTCAATTCCTTAGGGAAGACCTCGGGGAACTCGCACGCCACTCGCGGTAATCCTCGGCTCTGCTCGGCCGATACTTCCTTTACTACAGACAAGCCGACAGGAGAAACTCCGATCCTACTGCCAAGAATACACGAACCTTTCGTGTTGCCTGTTGACACCGTCACTCGTCGCCTGTAACAGGCGATAATGACTTGGTACTTCGCTCGCCAATCCATTCCCAGGATCACGTCAAGGCGGTCATTTCGTGTGTATCCTTCCCACGGATACACGCACAAGCTCAGTCGCTGCTAAAACTCACGGACCCTCGCGGTCTCTCTAAGACCTCGCTCCACTATCGTCGTCGTGCCTACCAACTCCCAACATACCCGATCCTCGGGTTGAGGAGCCCTCTCTCGAACCTCTTGTACCGGTTCGCTTCTCTAACTCCGCAGGCACGACAGACCCTAGTTAACACCACCCCACCACCAACCGACGTGTCACGACGCAGGGGTGGACTCAACGGCTCTAAACTCAGCCCCAACCTCTCAGCACAACTCGACGAACAAACGAGTGTGATAACCCGACATCCAATGAAACTGACGCCCAAAACGGAAACCGAACACCCACTCCATTAGTTACCCTGGTAAGGTCTAGTGTAACCCTCACACGGTCCTCTAGGCATTACTTGTAACTTTCCGCAACCAAACCAGTGTTCGCTACTCGTCCCTTGCGGGAAAAGTAGTAAAGGGGATGAGCGTTATGCTCACCTCCACGGACACCCGTTCGATTATGGCATACTAGTAAAGCACTAAAGACTTACCGATCTAACCAGGGCAGACCACTACCTCAAAACCTGATGCAAAACGTCACACTGCTCACGCTATCAACACCTCAAGTACTCGCTTACGTAAGATAAAACTCGACACGGGGAACACTTCCTCAATTCAGTAATCACTATTGTTCACAACCTCAATACCCCAAAGACCCGATCACGTAGGGAAACCTCAAACGGGGATCATGTTCTCAACTAAGCCAACATTGTTGCTCACAATATCGATACCCCAGTTACTCGATCGTGTAGGGAACCTCAATTAACCCACTCGCGTGAAGGAAACCTCAATCACCCGTTCACGCGAGGGAAAACTCGAACACTCGTTTACATAGGGAAAACCTGGTTCGCATGGCACCGCAGCGCACCAACCCTAACCTCTCTCCGTGGTGAGACTCTCACACCGAGGCATTGTACTACTACCGTACGTTATCGATGAATCTCGAACCCAAGCCCTCATAACTTAACACCGAGCCTACGGCCTCTACAACCCACAACCGCGAACACAGTCACGTAAAACCAACGCTCAAACCGCACGAACGTGAACCGAGTCACACAACCCCGAACCTAAACGCACAACGAAACAACGAATTTTTTTTTTGAAGATAACCGGCTGGACCGATCCGGCACACGACCCAGGCCGTGCCACCTTCCGGGCCGGTAACCAAGCCGGGCCGTTCCCCATACCGGGCCGGCACCAAGGCCCTGTCGCGCCCCCTACCGGGCCGGCACCTAACCCGTGTCGTGCCCCTTACCGGGCCGACAACCAAACCGTGCCGGGCCGCTTACCGGGCCGGCGTTCGAACTCTGCCGCGCCCCTTACCGGGCCGGCGTACAAACCGTTCCGTCTCACCTACCGGGCCGGTACTCCGTCCTGCCCATTTCACCTCCTAGGCCAAACCAGTGACCCCGATTTCCTAGCGGTGATAATTTCGCACTACTTACACCCGCTATGTCTACCCTAGGGTATTCGTAACTTTCCCGGCTAAAAGCGACCCGTACACTAGTACGTCGCAAACAACGACCACCAAACACATAACACAGTTACGGCAACTCAAGACTGACCTCAAACACAAGCCAACACGGCCGAGTAACAACAATACACGCCCACCGGGCCAACCAACACCGAACCACGCCCACCGGGCCAAGCACAATCAAACACACACGCCCACAGCGTCAAACAAAATCAAAACACGCTCACCGGACCAACCAGTCTTACACACACGCCCACAGGGCCGGTCAAAATCAAATACGCCCACCGGGCCAACCAACTTACACACACGCCCACAGGGCCAACCATTTTTAAAACTTTCTCCGCTTCATTTTTAAAACCTCATACTTGACATCACGCAGTTACAACCCGGTCCAGGCGTCCCCGACTACGTTGTACCGACTTGATATCAGCACCGTCACGTTCGACTACAGGAGCGCTCCTGAGTCGACCCGCGACAGCTTAAAAACTTTTCACGCAGCAATACACAAACAGTATGCCAGTAACACCGTACTGCACATACACACAAACACAAGCAGGACTCACAACACTACGGGTCTACACTGACTCGACCCTCCCCACCTAATTGACGGACAGTCCGAGGTGTGAAACCTCG
Organism: Erodium maritimum; assembly: GCA_963921825.1. NCBI lineage: Eukaryota > Viridiplantae > Streptophyta > Magnoliopsida > Geraniales > Geraniaceae > Erodium > Erodium maritimum. Next base: position 29,839,018 of record OY997593.1, on the reverse strand, counting down.
AGCTCTGATACCAAGCTGTCACGCCCCAATTTCAGTAAACCGAACTAGGGACGCGAACGTTTAAAAACATGAACACTTGAAACCTGTTTTCAATAAAAGCTTTGACATTTCCATTTACTTCTCAAAATAATAGTATTTACAATACAAAAACGTCCCAACAAGTGGACAAGGTACAACATCCGTTACTAGACTCAACAAAAAGTAAAGACCAGACTCCGCTCCAAGCTCCATGAACTTCAAGAGCTAACCTAGTCCGTCCGGTGATCAGTACCTGTAGGAAAAGCAGCTAGGGGTGAGCGTTCGCTCACCTCCACGGATAACAGACTGACTATGGCATAATTAGCAGAAAAAGCCAGTAACACTAAAACCAAACCCAACGCCGGGACTACAGTCCCCAACTCAAGTACTCAACTGACCCACAACCCGTCACCTTCCTCAACAGACTCGACACTCGATAAAAACAGTGTAGACCCGATACAACTATCGACGACCTCCTCAAGGACTCGAACGAAACGACACAACACCAAACAAGATCACAAAGGATCGCACACCAGCTGCTCAGTAACCAATCTCAATCAGGTCAGGGTTCGACCTATCGCAATTCCTCGACACGAAGTCGGATCAGGCTGTCGACCTTTCAAACTCGCAATTCCTCGACACTAAGTCGGATCAGGCTGTCGACCTTTAAAACTCGCAATTCATCGACACTAAGTCGGATCAGGCTGTCGACCTTTAGAACTCGCAATTCATCGACACTAAGTCGGATCAGGCTGTCGACCTTTAAAACTCGCAATTCATCGACACTAAGTCGGATCAGGCTGTCGACCTTTAGAACTCGCAATTCATCGACACTAAGTCGGATCAGGCTGTTGACCTTTAAAACTCGCAATTCATCGACACTAAGTCGGATCAGGCTGTCGACCTTTAGAACTCACCACCCCAGGTAACCACAATCACAATCACAGGCAAGTTCAATCACACAGGCACTCAAGGCCACTCAAGACACCTCAACAGTCAAGACTCGGGTTCAACAACCCCACGGGCACTCACTGCCACTCAAGACACCAAATTAAATACACGGCTCTCATGGCCACCCCGACTCAACAATTAAATACGGGCTCTCAAGGCCACCCAAACTCAACAATTAAACACGGGCTCTCAAGGCCACCCAAACTCAACAATTAAATACAGGCTCTCAAGGCCACCCAAACTCAACAATTAAATAAAACGCACGACAACCTCCGGCATACTCGATGCCTCCAACGGTCCTAAAATCACTAGTTTCACAAACAACCTCCGGGCATGGTCATATGCCTCCAGTAATTCAATTATCGCTAAGTTCTCTGCTCCTACGACACTACTAAGTGTCACATGCTTTTCTCTTGAACGCTACAATCCCGTATCATGCTTTTCTAATATTTAAATAATTCTACTCAACCCACGACACCCCGGTGTCACATGCAATTCTACTATTAACTTTCCCTAATCAGGGCCGAGATCCGGCTACTTTTCCCTACCTCGTATATAGATCCAAAAGCGGTCCAACAAAACCCGAAGTACACCCAGTCACTCGCCGAGCTTCCCTTTGTCTCGGTCCGTAGCACGATCTAACAGAACACAAATTTAAAGTACTTTTAAACTAGTACGAATAAACCGAAAAATAACATACTTAACGCCCAAACGTAACCCCGACAATGCCGATCACTCCCAAACTTCCCCATTACTCGATATTGCCGAAAAAGGACCCGTAAGGGCCAGATTCGCCCGACATGGCGAATCTGCCCGGTTTTGGTTAATTGCCTTCCGGGGCTCCAAAAGCCCCCGTTTTCGTTTCCACGGTCTTAGTATAAATCAAGGAACTCAACGCACTTGACGGAATAGAATTCCGACTTCTAAATCAATTAATTAACGTTTAAAGTTTCCCAAAACCTGTTAATTACAACTTCTCCAATTTAATTCCAAAATTCGATTCGGTTTGGGATAAATGGTCCAGGGAACGTTTTAAACTACCCGAGTAATTAAAACACGAACAACCGAGCACGTGGGCCCCACCCAAAGGGCTTGGCCGTGCCCTAGGGTTTGAGGGAGGGGCTCGGCCACCAAGTGGTGGCTGCTGCCACCTCCGGCCAGCCACCACATGGCCGGCCGGCCACCACCCACGGTGGCCGGAGCTCCTCCCGAGCCTCCGGTCACCGGAAAACGTGAAATTTCTCTCCCAAACACCTCTAAAACGTCTCCAACACCTCTCTAATCTCTACACAACCCTAAACCAAATTTTATAACCAAACTCTAGCTCTTGAAAATAATCGAAACGAGAATCGATTCGGGTATTACCGTAGAGGAGAATGAGGGGAACGTGATTGCTCTTTGCTTCAAGACGATCCAAAGGTTTGATTTTCCTCCAAACCCTAACTTCCCTCTCTTCCTTCTTCTTCTTCTTCTCCTTCTCTCTCTAAACTCTCTCTTCTTCTTTTCTAATTAAAATAACTAACACAAAACACAACTTTCCCCCCTTTAACCATGTGTTTCGGCCAACACACCACAACCATCCATTTTCCCCCCAAAACTAACTCCACCAAGTAGTTGACATGTGTCAAGGTGGGTTCCACACCTTTTGGAAAATATCTAGTTGATATTTTCCAATCAGATTCGCGAAAAAAGGACGTTTCGGGCCCCGAACGGGCACTTTTCCCAAGAAAATTTTAAACTGGACGGGCTTCAAGGAAACGGCCCAACTAAGACCGCTACGACGACGGCTAAGCTTTTCGGGTCCAAAACGGTCCTCGAATGGACCAAAACGTCGCTCGGGTGACTTTTCCAACGAAAAATCAATCTTTCCCAAATTGACCAGAAAGTTGCCCTGAGTCCCCCGTAACTCATTTTAGTCGATAACGGGGTCAACTTAAGTCCGGTATGACCCTCGGGGTCAATTTAAGTTAAGTTAAGTGTCTGTCTTAAAATTTTTAAATTTTCCTGTTTTTCGCAGGTTTGACTGAGAGTGACCGGGAGTGGTTATTACAGTGGCTGAGATGTGTTTGGGGGGTACGATAACCGTAAAACTGTTCTGACGGCGTGTGGGTGTTGTGGAGCTTCTCTGTTAGCGTGTTATCCTTCCAAATTCAATTTTGTGGAAGGCCCTATGTAGGGGTCTTGATATCCTTTTCCTCTGATGAGGGATGGTATTGGGAACTGGCATTCCCGATGGTGTTGGCCCCGGAGCAAGAATGATTTACACATGGCATTTTCCCTTTGTTGGTTGGAGTTTTTCGGGTGAGGGGCTGGTCGGCGGTGGTTGGGTGCTGTCGGCTTTCTCGTGGCGTGCTTTGGAGGTTGGGCTCGTGGGAGTTCGCTGGACTCAAGGGTGGGTGTAGGGCTGAGTTTCTTTCTACTGTTTTTGTTGTTTTTTTAGTTCTTGTTTTGTCTTAACACCCCTTGTTGGGTTGTTTAGACTTGGGTTGTTGCTCTTCTTGTTAAGTTTATTTGGTTCTTAGACCTTTTGGTGTGTACTTCATGTTTGGAAAATCTGGGTATAAATTTATGTTAGACCCTTCCGTGTTGTCTGAGATTCTTGTGGAATTCTTCGTTTGTTGTACTTGCTTTGAGGGCTTTTCCCTTGGCCTTCGTCTTCACTTTGAAGACTTTGGTTTTTATCAAAAAAACTTGCTGATAAAAAAAGAAGTGATGCACAGACATGGACCATGCTCACCTCTTCCTCAATCCAATTCACCTTCTCACCAACTATTTCTCAGACCAATCCATAGTTGACTTCATCAATGACCCCAGTACCAGTCTGGCCCTCACCGACCGCGTCCTCGGCGTCGGAAACTACCTCGTCACCGTCGGGTTTGGCACTCCTAAACAAGACGCCACCTTGATCCTCAACACCGGTAGCGACCTCCCGTAGATCCAATGCAAGCCCTGCTCCGTCCGATGTTACCCCCAGCACGAACCCATCTTCGACCCTTCCGCCTCCGCCACCTACAACGCCACCTCCTGCTTCTCATGCGACTACTCTATCGCCTACGCCGACAAGTCCTTATCCCAAGGCCACTTCGCCAACGACACCCTCACCCTCTCCAGCTCAGGAACCTTCTCCAATTTCATCTTCGGCTGCGGCCAGTGTTAGAATATTAAAATAATATGTCTTAGTGGAGGTCAATCATGTATGAAATGTCATCATGATGTAAGGTAGACCTTCACACTTCTTCATATAGTTAACTTTTAGAAGCTATTGTCATGCATTAGAAATGTCATCATGATGTAAGGTAGACCTTCACACTTCTTCACTTCATATGTAAGGTTGAAGATGATCGAAACTACGTCGTTTTGGTCATCTCTTTAAAGAAACAAAAAAAAAAAGGATTTTAAATCTATTGGTTGCATGCTACAACCACTAAGCTAAATGCCCTTTTGTGAACCTTGTGCTTTAATTTGTTCACATACATGTCTGTTCTGTTTGCGTGATTATGGACCTTTAGTTGTTGGAATTCAATCCAGGGAAGATTTTAGTTTAACACATTGCCAAACATTTAATTTCATTTTGATACCCTGACATAAATTTTTAATACTTTCATACCTAAACCAAACATTTAATAACACTTTCATACCCAACCGTCAGATTCTGTTAACTTTTCATCCAAAATAGATAAAATGTCCATAATACCCCTAACTATTACTCAAATTTTAAAACTCATGCCATTGAATTCAGAACTTGAAAAAAAGTGAAATGACAATAAGAGGGATAATCTATTGAGAACCACACTTAACATAGGAACCGTGAGAACCAATCCTAGCCACACTCACTTATGATCCAACACTCATCAAAATGTCACATCATCACACCAATTCAACTCATATACACACCACTTTCATCTTTCTCTACACAAGTAAGGGCATAATTGTAATAGCATGATGCCATGTGGACAAGTGTCCATTTTTTCCCCACCAATTCACTAATTTAATATTTCCCGATTCGTTTGAACTCCGATTAACTTCAAACTTGCGCCAATATTTTTATTTTTTCAAGGGCTTTAAATCAAGATCGGTCATGAATATATTTTGAAGCACGAAAATAAAAATTTAAATCAAGGTGATAAAAATAATGCTGAGTGTTGATAAATCTTCACTAATAAATATTTTATATCGGAGTACCAAACTAGTGCTAAATGTTGATAAAAAAACATGTAATGAGGTGATAAGAAACAAATAATGAGGTGATAAAAACCATGTTCAATTTTGATAATAAGTGTGATACACTAGAGTTAAACGTTGATAAAAAAACTTGTGATGGGGTGATAAAACACACGTAATTCAATGATAAACCTAGTGTTTAGTGTTGATAAAACTGGTGTTCATAAAAATCATGTGATGAGATGATAAAAATCATGATTAGTTTTGGAGAATGGGGTGATAAAACCAGTGTAAAGTGTTGATAAAACCAGAGCAAAGTGTTGATAAAAATTACCCAGATATAATTTCTTTAAAAACCAGCCCCGAAATATAAAAAAAATCGTGCTTCAAAAAAAACATGTGATGTGGGGTGATAAAACACACGTAATTGAATGATAAACCTAGTGTTTAGTGTTGATAAAACTAGTGTTCATAAAAAGCACGCGATGAGGTGATAAAATCATGATCAGTTTTGGAAAATGAGGTGATAAAACAGTGTAAAGTGTTGATAAAACCAGTGTAAAAGTGTTGATAAATCCATAGCAAAGTGTTGATAAAAATTATCCATATTTTTTAAAAAAAAATTAACCCCGAAATAATTTTTTGTGGTTCAAAATGTATTCATGACTGATCTTGATCTAAAGCCCTTAAAAAAACAAAACTAATGGTGCAAGTTTGAAGCCAATCGGAGTTCAAACGAAGCGGGAAAAATTAAATTAGTGAATTGATTAAAAAAAAGTAGTATGATATTTCACTAAAAAGCTCTTACATCTTACTTAAAAGTGCTGTTTTTTTTTGCAGTCAACTACTCAATTGCATCTCATCCATTCATTCTTAAAATTGATGATTTAGATTGGTTCTCGCAGTTCCTACGTTAAAACATAGTTCTCACCGGATTTCTCCTCATGACAATAATAACCTCCATTGTTAGGGTGTTAAAATGAAAACTATCCTTTAGAATTTTCAAATTTTACAAAATCACTTTTTATTTTTATTAATTAAGTTTTTATTTATGAAAATTAATTTTTATTTTTAAAATTCATTTTTTTGTTAAATTAATACAAAAATTCTGTTTTTTTATTTAATTCAGTTTTTATTTTTATAAAATCAGTTTTACTATAAAAAATCAGTTTTATTTTTTATATATAAATCAATAAAAGATAAAAAAATTCATAATCAGATTTTGTATTTTTATAAAAAAAATTCCCCAAAGTTATGCCCTTATCTTTTCCCTTTTACATTAATACCAGGGTAGTACGCAGTCATGAAGCTCCTTCGCCGCCGCCCGCGAATCGCATCCGACCACTTTCCTCCGTTCCTCCGCGAATCGCAGCCCCGGCGGCCGGCTCCTTCCCCTCCTCTTCTCCGACCCCTCTCTCTCCTCGCACCTTCCTCCAAGCTGTTTTGGAGATTTTAAGTCGGTAGATCGATTCGGCCGACGATCTAGCGGAGGGGAGGCGACCAGTGGAGGAGAAGGGCAGCGAAGGTGCGTCGACGCGAGTTGTATGTTTGAATAGAAATTTGTATGTTTTGGAGGGGCGTCAGTGGAGGGGAGTTGGCGGCGAGTTGTATGTTTTAGAGATTTGCTGAAACTTGTGTGTTTGAATTTCTGCATAAATTTTACTAGGGTTTCGAGATGGAATTGGGGATTTTCTTAGTTTGATGGTTTGAGGGTAGTTTTTGATGATTTAATAGTTTAGTTTGCTGGATTTATTAAGGGTTTAAACAAGCAAGGGTTTGTGCCTCATATATAGACAATAAAAAAGGTAATGTAAAAAGCATGAAACGCTCCCAACGTTCTCAAGTTGGAGGGAGCATCATCCCCGGTAAACTGGATGAGTTCTACTCGTTTTGCTCAGGCCTTTTGTCTCTGTACAGGGAATACCAGTCCATTGCTTTTCCGGCTGAGAACCGTTCAAGTCCGCCCAAAGGAAGGGGTGAGAAATCGGAGGCGCTTCACCAGGGCAAGACCAAATCTCGTCCGGTTTCTGCCTAAGGGACGGGGAGGCAGGACGTTGTTGCAACTATTCCGACCTCTGCTCCTCTGGAAGGGAAGTTGACCGGAGGCTGTTCAGATGATGTGGGTCATTGACGACAACTTCCGGCTCGATATGAGGTGAGTGATACGGAACTGTACGTTCGGAACTTACCGTACCCGCATCGGAAGATTGGTTTAGGGAGAAGCTTTCAGCGTTTGACGATATTGCATCATTTTCTTTGCTGCAAAGAGCAAACAAAAAATGTTTGTTTTTTGGGTTTGTCCGTTTTACAACACCCTCTGCTGCGTCTCAAGCTTTCGAGAGTTTAAAACGGGGAGTAGGTGAAGGGCCATGTCCTGTTCGTGGCGTTTTCTCGGCGTCGGTTGTGTTCTTCGGCGACTGAACCAGGCGGGAATGAGAAACAGAGCATCGACTCTGTTCTGCGGGCTGACGTTAATCCTATATCCGGTTATGCTCGGAAGGAGGATGATGAGTTGGTGTTTCCTAGAGGGATCGCCGAGCCTGTGGTCACATCCTCTCTGGCGTTGGCGTTAGTGCAGGTTTTTGGAGAGGTTTCCGGCGCGCTTCGTAGATCAGTCTCATTTTCCCCCGTTTCAGGAATCGACCCCGTGATTACAGGAAGTTTGTTTCCTAATCACGGGATTTCGAATTCGAATCATGGGATGGAGCTTCCTGCTGATCCTGCCTTGATCTTTCCGAAGAGTCCGGACGCGTCGTCTCTGATTGCGGCGCTGAGTTGTGACATACGAGCGTCTGTTGGGTGACCCACCATGTTGAAAACGGTGTTGTTGCACTGCGCTGTCAACGGTGAGAAGGCGCGACGTTAGGACTAGGGCTTCCATGGAAGATCTAGCAAATCAACCATGACCGGCAAAGGATGAGCTCGTGAACATGATGAAGACCCTCCATCAGATTTCTCGGTCGCGTTCCTCCTCGAGTTCTTCATTTCTCATCGATTTGTTTGTTATATTTTGGATTGTTGATTCGGTTTAGGGGGAAACGAGAATTTGGTTTGAAATGAATCTGGGTTTGTGACGAGCAATGAATTCGGGAAGATGATTTTTTTTTCCTGTTTTGGGATTAGAAAACCAAAAATTATGATCATATTTAGATTTTGCAAGCAAGAACAAAGGATTTAAAGTATTATTGAAAAGAATACATTAACAGAAAATGTATATATGAAATTGAAATAATTATTAATCATAAAATACGATTTTAATAATTATAAATTTAATTAAAAATAAATATATAAAATCTTATTTTAAGAATTATGAATTATAAAAAATAGATTTTTTAAAATAAAATTTATTTTTAAATGAAATTTATTTTTTATAAATAAAAATAAAATTTGGATTTTTAAAAATAAAAATAAGTTTTTAAAATAAAATTTTGATTTTAAAAAAATAAAACTAATTTTTTATAAATAAAAACTGAATTTTCAAAATATATATTTTAATTATTTTAGAAATTTTGATTTCAAAAATTTAATTTAATTTTTATTTAAAAATATAAAATTTTAGGGTTGGAGAGAGATATAAGGTTGTACTTAGGTTTGGAGAGAGATGTAGGGTTGGATTCAGGGTTGGAGTTGGATTTAGGGTCGTATAACAAAGGGCATTTTGGGTATTTTAGGAAAAGTGAATAGTAAACGGATGGAAGATTGGATGGAAAGTTGTATGTCATTAAAACATGAAAGATAAGGGTAAGCATTCGTTAAAAAAAATCAAGGTATGCATTAGATAATCGTGCAAACTTAAGGGTTGTTAATTGTAATTAACCCTATTTAATATTTTAATATTAATAATATTTTTTATATAGTATAATATAAAATTTTATAATATGTATGCACCAAAAATTAAAAAAAAAATGATAAAATAATAATCTAATTATTCATGCATAGCGCCTAGAACCCTTTCCCGTCCGACTGACGTCTAGCATTTTTTATAACCTTGGACCCAGGGTTCCAGAATATGGTACAAGACTCCCGTAGGAATACCATCGCTCTGGGATCTGTAGACAAAATCTATTTTGCATCATAGACATTAGTGGGCAATATTGAAAAATAAAATAGGAAATGTAAAAACGTAGAAAACAAAAAACTGTCCCAGGATCGAAGTTGCCTAAGGAACCTTGAGAGAAGCTGCATAGGTGACTGTTCGACCACCTTCTTTTGGATCTTGTTTTCCAAAACATAATGGGATATTCCGCCCAATAGGATCGATCGACCGTCGTCTTGATTCGCCTGTGGTGTCGTGGAACAGTGCACCATCTTACCATCCCACCCTCGGATCCCAAAACCACTGTTCGTATAGATCCAGTGCCTTTTTCAGCTGTTGTCATCTGGTGGCGGCTGCATGGAAGACGACGACGGTGGAGAAAGACGAGACTCGTACCTGATAATCACCGGAGAGGCGACGCCCAAAACCTAACTCTAGCCGAATATAGTTAGCTCTCACTAATCCTAGACGGATGTTCTTGGCTCTCACTATGGAGAAGAAATACTTAGCGACATCGGAGGTTGGGAGGTCACCCATAAGAGGGAGAGAGATAGGGCTGATGTAGTCTCTTAGACTCGAACTATTGTCAAAAAATTTCCAATGAAGCAATCCGATATACTTTTCTAAATCCCTATTGCTAATATGATGTTTTGGAAATATTGGTCCAATTTTTTTGTACTATTGTCGATGGGGTATTAATGTAGATTTTTTGCTTCTTTTTTCTCGTACATTTTAATCGAGTGTTATGGAAGAGATGTCTATCGGGTGATCAGTATGTGAGGATATATTTTTGTATTCGTATGTATGGCTGCGGATTGTTATTTCTATCATTCGTGAATGGCCTAAGAAAATACAGACTTGACAGGTTCAATTTGTATAGATTTATGGGTGGATCAGGTTCTATTCGCTTAATCCGTTTTATGTACAATTACCCGAAAATCCACTCCAAACCTAAAATACTAAATTTTGGATAGGGTTTGTGCAAGACTGAGACTACAACTCGTAATGAGCTTGTTGGGTGAGATTTTATGAACAGGGATGGTTGTTTTGGGTTTGACTATGGTCTAAACTAAGGAGACTTATTAAGAGAAGCGGGTGACCCGACGGATCTCATTCTGGGAACCCGGAATGCACCCACAATATAAGATGGGTTCAAAAACCCTATCGGTAAATCATTTGGTTTTATATGGATAGATATTAAATAGGTATGGAATTGAACGGATTAAGATTTATTAAGAACCCTACGTACATAAAGGTGTACAATAAGTAGTACAAACAGGAAATAGAAAGACCAATAGTTTAAGGAAACCTTTACTTGAAGGACAAGAAAGAGCCTCGCGTCCTTATATATATATATATGTGTGCGTGCGTGTGTGTTCAGGTTACTCAGGTGACAAGTATCTACCAATCATGAATCCATGGCAGCTACCCTGTGAAGAAGCCGCGGTTGATAAGTTTGTACCAATCACCATGAAACCAAGTTATCTGCCGTTTACGTTTGATAAGATTAGTGAGGGAAGAGGCAGAGTTAGACATTGTAAGGACTTCCGGACTGATCGTAATCCAGCAAGGTTCGATACAATAAAGTGGTTCAAAGAACATCTGGTGGAGAAGAAGCTCCAGAAACTCAATGAAGAACATCTGGTGGAGAAGAAGCTTGAGAAGCCCAAGGATGAAAATAAAGAAGATCGATCTGGTCGAGAAGAAGCTCGAGACACCTAATTAAGGATGTTTAAATGTTATTTTAAATGTTTTTTGCATTCTACGTTATTATTAGGGCTTCTTATTTCCTTCTTTTGTTGAAAACCCTAGCCGGTGTATCTCGGGCATCAACTAAGTTGTTTACACTCCCTTTTGGTTCATCTTAGTTTGTAGATTGGATACCGGAGATTTGTGATTTTTATCTTAGTGTTTTTTGAACGAATGTTGCGAATTTATATTGTAAATCAGAATTCACGGTACACTGTAGTGCGTCAGGTATAGAGCCTGACCACTGAAGAACATGCATGGAACGGGCCTCCCTAGCAAGCTAGTGGGATGCCTTGTTCGCCCTTCTTTTTTACAAACTGAAGGGTAGTCTCATCTTGTTGAGAAATAAGCTCCCGAATATCCTTAATAAATGTCCCAATGGGTGATATCGGCGGGTCGCCTTTAGATATTAGGTTGATAAGAATCTGGGCATCCGAGCGAATAATGATATTAGGCCCTAGGCTTGGAGCACTCTTCATAGCTGTCGCCAGGGCACATGCTTCGACCATTAGCGGCTCACGTATCCCCGAGAGGATACCATTTGCGGCCAACCGGGTCGTGCCACTGTGGTCTCTAGCTATGAGACCCCAAGCAGATTGCTATGTATCCTGAAATACAGCCTCATCCACATTGATAACAATAGTACCTGAGGGTGGGCGGGTCCACTTCGTCGGACAGACAGAGGGTATATGATTTTGTTGTGGGGAGGCGACCTTGGCCTCTCTCCAAGTCTTCAGATGTGCAACCGCCGTGGAGATTACCCTCAAAACCGCCGGGGCGTCCCTCTCCATTTGAGCTCATTTCTTGCTTTCCAGATTTCCCACAGGATGGATAGAACCTCATCCACCTTCTCCCAAGACCTCCCGCTCTCAATCCCCTCCCACCACTGCACGAATCTCCCACCAAGACCTTGTGGAATGAGATCACTCGCTTTCACCCAACACGTCTTAGCAAACTCACACTCAAGAAATAAGTGATCAACTGATTCAGGGGCTCTTCCACAGATATCACAGGTCGCCGAGATAGGAACAAACTTACGGGTCAAGTTAGTAGATACATGCAAGGTATCAGTCAGACCCCTCCATAAGAAGATCAAGAGACGGGGAGGGGTCGGAATAGACCATAAAGCCGACCATGTTACCAACGTCGTTTGCTTCCGCACTTCCTGCCTCGCCATAACCAGTACCTTATACCTTGTCTTTGTAGTATACATCCCATGACGGTCGGTCGACCAGTACCAAGTATCCTTAGGTAGGAGCGCCGAGATGGGTACTTGAAGGATACTATTCTGCTCTTCAACGGAGAATACTTGACCCATTCCGGCAACATCCCAATTTAGTTGCCCCGGCTGCATAAGACCCGCAACCCGAGCCCCAATCAACGTCGGGTTAGATGATGTGACTTTCGGATTCGGCTCCAACAACCATGGTGTACCCAAGACAAGGGTATCTCGGCCATCCCCGATATCTATCCAAAGGCCACTCCTAAGTAACTCCTTAGTTGACAAAATACTAGCCCAGGTGAGGCTCGGGTTCGCTCCAGCTCCAGCTTCAAGGAAGGTAACCTTCGAGAAATAGCGTGCCTTAAGCACCCAGGCCATAAGAGAGGTAGGACGATAGATAAGGCTCCAAGCTTGCTTTCCCAAGAGCGCCTTGTTAACATCGCTCAAGTAGCGGAACGTCATACCTCCAATCTCCTTTGGCATACACAATTTTTCCCAATCCTGCCAGATGATTGGACGAGCCGTCTTTCCTCCCCACCAGAATCGGCTAGTGCCATATGAATCCGGGCAATAATCCTGGCAGGTATGGTGAAGACAGACATGACGTAGACGGGAAGGGAGGTTAGGACTGACCAGATCATCACTTCCCTTCTTGTCGGCGAGAGGAGTTTCCCATCCCACGACCGAATCCGTTTAACAACCATGTCGCCTAGATAAGCCATTGCGGCATTCGTATTTCTGCCTACCATGTTTGGGACACCCAAGAACATAGACTCCGCGGAGGTCTCTGCTATATTTAAGATCTGATAACATTGTTGTTTGATGGCATGCGAAGTGTTCTTGCTGAACATAATCGACGACTTATCCAGATTCAACACCTGACCAGAGAGGGTCCCAAACAAGTCTAGGACGCCTGTGATCGTCTGAGTATCCTCAGGGGTAGCCTGATAGAAAATGTAACAGTCGTCTCAATTGGTTGAAAACATTAAAGATTGCTCGAATCTTATTGACAGGTCCAAGACTTTGTTTACCCCTTTCATATATTTCTCTTAATAAAATACTCTTTTTACGCTAAACAAATTAATAACATTTTTCTTATCTTAGAGTAGATATTGTACCTCCCCTAAATACACATTAGAAATAATCATCTTTTTTTTGAAACGGGTAACCGGGGAAGTGCATTAATGCAAATAAGAAACCATACATGGTAGAACGTAACCGCCCTGGGTTCCAGATATGTGTCTGGGCCGACCATTGCAAGCCCAGCGCTCATGGGCCCATAAAAATAGCCTACTTGATATCGTAGAAAATAACTCCAGACATCCCCTTATCGACGTCTCAAAACAACGAGACATAAAAGAAATTGTCCAAACCAAGGCTTAAAACAAATTGTTACAACAAAAAGCATAATAGTACAAAAACGACCAGAAGTAGAGAGTTGTGAATGCGGGCTTCCCGAGACCTCCCAGCACTGGTTGTCCCGGCTTTGTTGATATAGGCCAGCAGCGGCCAGACCCACCCCCGCCGGGTCTTCTCATTCCTGCATAGGAGGTTTCCCTGCCTCCGCTTGATACATTTGGTCGTCATCGATCTTGTCCGGATATTCTCTTGGTGTGGGGCCCGATAATTCCAAAGGTTTCTTTGACCCGGGAAATCTAGCATACAGTTCCCCGCTCCTCCTTCTCATGCTTGTCTTCATTGCCTTTGCTCTGATTGGACCTGCTTTTCCAGACAGCTCTTGGGGATCTTTCTCCTTCCCTGTTTGTACACCCAGGGCATCTGCAAATCTGTCTGGGCAGAGAGCAACCCCAACATTGTGGACATTAGCCAGGTTGTCAGGCTTTGTAAAACCCGGCGCCCCCAATATGTTCTCGGGGATCCTCCCTGCAGAGTGTTGACCGCCCCTTCCAAGGAAGTCTTAGCCAAGTTTTCAGACTTCGGGTGGTATTCTGTAAAGGGTACGCTTTCCCCCGAGATGTCCTCTCTGAGTCTACCAATCGGTTTCAGGGAGAGCCCTGTTAGGAGGTCATCAACTTCCACTTCCTCGATATGTCTTGGAGGGTGCCAGACCGTCTTCAGCGGGCGATCCAAATCCAGTTGCCTAGGTACATGTATGGAGTTATCATAGCGGGCCTCCTCTCGTCCAATCCCCGGTAAGTGAGTCGTACATCCCGATAAACAGTGTGTCAGCCGCCCACACCGACGACAAAATTCTGGCAGCTTCTCATATTGCAGTTCAATCAGCGAGGATTGAGTGTTACCAGGGAAACGGAGACGAAAATGTCTCCGTAGCGGTTGGTTCACCTCCAATCGGACCCTCATCCACAGAAAGTGGTCCTCTCGCCTAACAAAAGATAAAGGAGCCGAAATTACCTGAGTTCCCATGGAGGAGCCTATTAGGTCGCGGACAGTTGGGGTCCGGGAACCCCCCGGGACGTTCACAGCCCGAATCCTGATCTCTATATGATTTAAATCAATGTCGTTGGCTTGCATGTAGGGTCGATAGGGCTCCAATAGCAGCGGGAACCCTTTAAAGATCCACGACTCCCCATGGCGGATGTCCTCCATAATGGCCTGGGACGGGAAGTGAAATCCAGTGACCTCCGGTGATAGGTATTCAACCTGGATGCCGTCTACCTTCCTTTTCTGCAACATCAGTACGTAGACCGCGTTCCGGTTGTGGGTCTTCCCTCCAGCGACCAGTCCCACCAAAGAGTACAAGTATTTGCCGTTTTTGGTTGCCGGGACAGCCTCGGTCGGAACAATCAGTTCCTCGTCTTCATCCTCCCAATCTGGCACCGGAGTGATATGTTCCAGAGGGGTCCCACCCTACCAAGGAGCGAATCTGATGTTGGTCGACGACTGGCCCACCAAATCTAGGTCATGCATGCCCGGGGGACGGTATTTCGGGTAGGATGACGGCGGAGGGATGCCACGGGTCTGCGCGGCTCAGTATGGTTGCGGTGGTTCAGCCCGATCTCTGCATGTGGCTGGCGAGGGGTCATCCACTCTGGTGCTGCGGCTTTCTCCGATGGTTGGGGTTCGCAGGGGACAAGAACACCCGAACAGGCCGAGACCGGCATGTCCTTCGGCGGCGGATGCGTGCCGCAATCGAGGACTGGTTGTCCGACCGGCAGGGAAGTGTACTGGACGACGTCTGGTGCAGGGAAATCGACGTCAGGGAGGAAAGCCGGGGGAGATGTCTTCGCATCGTCGGGCTGGTGTGGGTATGGTTGGACGGATGCCATAGAAATGGGTCGGAGATGGCTACTGGAGCGATGGGGATGGCGAGCCGACAGAGGAAACACACGGTGGTAGAGGTTGCAGGGTGAAATAGAGGTTTGCAAGGTGGAGGTTGAGAGAGGTGGGCGGCGGAAATGGATAAACCCTAGAAAGGGTAATGCGCAACCCAAAAATGGGTATTCAGAGCGCTTTTTTAGAGAGAACTGAAATAATCATCTTTTATTTGTCTATCGAAACACAAAATTGTGATTAAAAACAGTACTATCATATAAAGATCAGTGTCACAAATCTTATTGGCAGATCCAAGACTGTCTACCCTTTTCATATATTTCTCATAATAAAATAATCTCATTTTTAAGCTAAACAAATAAATAACATTTTCCTTATCTTAGAGCAGATACTATACCCGGCATAGAGTTATGGGAGGCAGGGCCGGCCCGTCCATTAGGCGAATTAGGCGACTGCCTAAGGCCTCAGATAAAAGGCAGGCCTCAAATTGAAGAAAAAAAACTAACCTATAATTAAAGCCCAAACAAAATCATCGTCTTCTTGGTAAAACATACAGCCATCATCTTTTCTTCACGCATGGATTGATCTTCCCCAAACGAACCTTTCCTCTTCCCAATACCATTATTCATCAATTTATTTTTCTAAAAACAATCTTTTCTCACCATTATTTCTCCTCTTGTTCAGATGTTGATCTAATAAAGAGTTGGAGAACTACATCGGGAAGGCCCTTCCTCTATGGGACCTCTGGTTGTAAAAAGTGTGTTGATCACTTCCTTCCCCAATTTGTAGCCGGATTGGCAATTTCTGAAGCAACAACTAATTTCTATACATTTTTTCTTAATTTGATCAACTATCGGCTCTAGTTGGATGAATAATTCTTTCATTGCCTGTTCTCTCTTCGAAATGCTCTTCACATCTCGATAGAGGGTATGTTTCCTTTTGTTTCTATGACTTGATAGAGGGTACGTTTTCTTGGTGTTTTGCTTTAATAGTTTTGGCATTTTAAGTAACCAAATTTGTAGAATTGTGTAGTACATTATTGATATTGGCTGCTACTGTAAGTCATTTATAATGATGGTTATACAATTTGTTCCTCTTTGCTGTTGTGACATTTACACTAACTCGAAATTGCAACTACATTTCCTGCTCTATTAAACAAATTTCTGGTCATAATTGCTTTGTTAACCATTCTTTATTATTGGTTCAAAAATAACAAGCTCTTGCTGTACCTCCTTAAACTGAATGTTCAAGGCTATTCTAAGTAAATTAATGTTCGCAATTCATGAGTAAAAGTTTGTAGACATTTTACATACTTGTTTGATATTAGATTTTATATTTTTAATTAAGATAGTTAAATTTATAATAACACAAAAGTGAATTAGAACATATCGTTAAGTACTATATTACTGATTTTCAATATATTATCAATTTTCAATTTGTATGATAGATAAAAGGGATAACAATGTCTATACCAAGTAACAAACATTCAGCCAAGTTTGAATAAAGAGGACTAATAAAATTCATTATGAACAAGATTTTTGAACCATAGTGAGATGTAATATTTGATATTCAATATAAAATTAGACGATTTGAAGTAATACTATCATGTACTTAGTTTGATTGTATTTTTTGGGGAGAATTTCATTTTACCACTCTGGCAAACATTTAATTTCAGTTTAATATCCTGCCATAAATTTTTTTCACTTTCATACCCTAACCAAACATTTAACTTCACTTTCATACCCAGCCGTTAACTTTCTGTTAGTTTGGATGGAAAAAGGTAAAAAGACCATAATACCCCTAACTATTACTCAAATTTTCAAACTCATGCCATTGGTTCAGAATTTGAAAATAAGTGAAATGACGATAATGCCCTTCATTGTTAGGTTGTTAAACTGAAAATTTCACTATTTTTAAAGTAAAATCAGTTTTTTTTTTTAAATTCAGTTTTTATTTTTATAAATTCAGTTTTTTTTATAAAAATTATTTTAATTTTAAAAAATTCAGATTTTAATTTAAAAAATACATAAAAATCAGATTTTATTTTTAAAAATACAAAAAAAAACAGTTTTTTTTATTAATTCAGTTTTTATTTATGAAAAATACTTTTTATTTTAAATTATATATATATATATAAATTTTTACTTTTTAAATTACTTTTTTTAGTTTAATTTCTATCTCTTCCTTTTTTCAATACAACACACACAGTTGTTTTTCAATTCAACTTTTGTCACTAGAATAGATCTGAAGTGTAGAAACGTAGCTCCGCCTTCATCTCCGGCCACCTTTCCGCCGCCCCTTCCTCCTCACTCGCGACCCCAAAAACCCCGACCCTCGAGCCTTCTCTCTCCACTCCAACCTCCAAGAACCATTTCCCTTCTCCCGCCCTCTCCGCTGCCCATTCATCTGCGACGGAGAGCTCTGGGTCGTCGAGGGAAGATCTACGGCGATGTCGGCGCACGAGATGCACTACACGGGAAGATCTCCACTGCCCATTCACCTACACGGTGAGCACGACCCCGACGATCCCCGCGCCGATGACGTAGATCTGGAGGATCCTGTTCTTCGGATCGAAGACCCGCGACTCTGACGCCAGGCCGAGGGTCGAGAACACGGATCTGTAGATAAGGAGATGAGGGAGGAGAACTGGGTTTGAGGGAGATGAACTGGTTTGGAGGGAGATGAACTGGTTTGGGTTTGAGGGAGATGAGGGAGCAGATTTGGGTTTGGATCTGTAGATAGGGAGATGAAGGAGCATATTTGGGTTTGAGGGCGTGGATCTGTGAAAAAAAGGAATAGAAAAAAAAAAGGTAAAACAAAAAAAGAGTACAAAAAATGAGGCGTGAATTTGTAAAAAAAGAAATAGAAAAAAAAAGGTAAAACAAAAAAAAGATAAATTTTTTTTAAATAAAGCTGGTGTTTATAAATAAAAACTGTTTTTATACATAATTTTAAAATAAAAACTGTTTTTAAAATAAACTGTTTTTGGAAAAAATAAAAAAATATATATTTTTTAATAAATGATTTTTAAAAAAAATTAGAATTAGATATATATTATTTTTTTTAAATGATTTTTATGTATTTTTTAAATTAAAATATGATTTTTTGAAAATAAAAATAATTTTCATAAATAAAAACTGATTTAAAAAAATTGATTTTATTTTAAAAATAGTGAAATTTTCAGTTTAACACCCTAACGATGAAGGGCATTATCGTCATTTCACTTATTTTCAAATTCTGAACCAATGGCATGAGTTTGAAATTTTGAGTAATAGTTAGTCGTATTATGGTCTTTTTACCTTTTTCCATCCAAACTAACAGAAAGTTAACGGCTGGGTATGAAAGTGAAAATTTTTTTTACCAGGGTATTAAACTGAAATTAAATGTTTGCCAGGGTGGTAAAATGAAAATTTTCCTTTTTTTTTTTTCATGTACTCAAATTGGTTTTTAGAGGAAAGCTTATTATTTTCTCTCTATCTAAATGTACTTTTTATCATTATATTAATAAATTTACCATAGTATCATTTTTATATATATATTTTTTTTAACAAAAGGGCCTCATTTTGAATTTTTGCCTAAGGCTTCCATATGCTTGGAGCATGTACAACAGAAAGGACCTTGGTCAGGGAGTGGGAGTGCAGACCTTGTGCTGATTGGACAAAAGTCAGGGAGTGGGAGTGCAGAAAAGTGGGTGTTTTGCAACAAAAAGGACCTTGAGGTCCTGGGAGTACAGAACAGTGCTGACTGGATTATTAATTTGTTATTTTCCTGTTTTATTTAATTCGTTATCAGAAACCGTTTAATTTAATCATAATTTAAACAATTTTGGAAATAAATAATTAAAGACAATCAATAATTAATAAGTTCAACACGAATAGAAATGAACTTCTAATTTTATTCAATCCATTTTAATACAACCCAAAACAAAATACAAGTTCAAGAATTATCCTCTGTTGGGTTGGCATCTGGTGGTGGGGGTTGGTTTCGAAGATCTTCAATTTGGGCTTCAAGGCTAGTGATGAGTCTTCGCACTTGGGTCTTGCAAAACTTATGCTCTTCCAACGCCTCTTCGTCGTAGGAAGATGTGTCCTTCTCCACCAGGGCCTTGTAATAAATGATGTTTGATTCTCACTGTTGGGTTAATGACTGCATGAGGCGATGCCTTTCTACATGTTGTTCGCGACGTGAACGTTCAGCATCCACCCGTGATTTTTCCAGCTCGACGAAGGCAGACATTTGGGCCGTGAGGACGACCCCCTTCTTTGCGGCCTTCGCTGCCTTCTTCCCTTGCGGTCGGGGAGGGGGACTTGGGTCGGCCTCGGGGGATGGGGGTGTGTCGCTGAGAGGGACCTGAGTCCCCTCGTAGTTCTCGCTTCCTCCCCATTCTGGTGGTTGGGACTCACCACTGAGAGGTGTGCCCTCCTCCCTTGTGCTTGTGGGTGGGGTTGAGCTGTAAGCTCCAGCCTCATCCAACCGCTGTCGTTGTTGGCGTACTTGACGGCGGACAGTTCCCATTGTGCCCTCCTCGGCACTGAACTTCTCATTTCCATCGAGCCTCCAGACCCAATGATCCAGGTCGAACTTTAGCGGGTGATCTTTAACCACTTTCCCATCTTTCTCCCACATTTCCTTCGCACGTCTCAAGTGCTCGTCGTCGTTTGCGCCGCTCGGCTTCTCCTCCCTGGACCTCTTCATATAGCCGAGCATCCTCCTTGTCTGGCTGGAACCTCTGAGCCAACATTTCTTGATGGCTTCCCAGCGGCGAGGTGGGTAACGGTTCTGGGAGTTGTATTTCCTCTGCACTGAGCACCAGAATGTGTTTCCGGTTTGCGAGTTGCCCTTGACGGCGTCTCTTGATGTGCTCAACCAGGAAGTTATGAGGTGGTTGTCCTCCTCCTTGCTGAATGTCCGGCCATCCGCCTCTGGTTCTTTGGGTTGGGCTCGGGGTTGGGCTCGGGCAGGGCCTCGGGCTCGGGCAGGGGCAGGGGCTCGGCCTCGTCGTTGGGAAGAGGATGGTTGGGGGGTTTCTACGTCGGGTAGTGGATGACCCTCGTAGTTGTAGAATTGGGGTCCCATGCCCCATTGTGATTGTGATTCTGGTGGGGGCATGCTCCATTGTGCTTGTGATTCTGGTGGGGGCATGTTCCATTGTGATGGCACTTGGAACCCTTGTGGGGGCATGCTCCATTGTGATGGCACTTGGAACCCTGGCGCCATTTGGTATTGTGGGGTACGGGTTTGCCCTAACAAAAATATTTATACATTAAATTAAGTGCTCAAAAATTTAATACAAACAAAATTATACATTAAATTAAGTGCTCAAAAATAAAATAATAAAATAAGTGCAAATAATGAATAAAAAAATGAATACAATGCATTAATACAATAAAATAAGTTTGCACTAACCTGAACTCGACCCCGGGTTCGAGCTTGGGGTACGGGTTTGCCCTAACAAAAATATTTATACATTAAATTAAGTGCTCAAAAATTTAATACAAAAAAAATTATACATTAAATTAAGTGCTCAAAAATAAAATAATAAAATAAGTGCAAATAATTAATCAAAAAAATGAATACAATGCATTAATACAATAAAATAAGTTTGCACTAACCTAAACTCGACCCCGGGTTCGAGCTTGGGGAGTTGGAGCGAGGGCCCGTCAGAATGTTTCCGAAACCTCGTGCCAGTTCGTCCGGGATGAATTCTCGTTCGTCACCAAATGAGTGTGCACGAGACCCAGCGTCGCCCGATATTTTTCGCGAGAATAATTGAAACGAGAGAGGAGAATTTGGGAAGGAGAGAGTGAAGTTGGATAGTTGAAGTAGGAAGTGGTGTGAAAAATATGAGAGGAAAGGGGTATTTATAGGGTTTTATTTGTTGATTTTTGAATTAAAAAAAAAACTAGCCGTTTGAGGTGCAACGGTCGGGACACGTGGCACACCCACACGCTGCCAGCGCAGCTGACAGCGCGCAGGCGCGTCCAACGCGCTCGGCCAGCGAGAGAGGAGCGGGGGCGTGTACAGCGGGAGCGGGAGCGCGTGGAGGGGGAGCGGGGCCGTGGTTTTTGCCGTTTACAGCGGAACGGCCAGCGCGCCCGGCCAGCGAACGGAGCGGCGCGGGAAACGGGACCGTTCCGTTGTTCTTGCTCTTAGGGCAGGCCCTGATGGGAGGTAGAATTGTCCTGGTCTTTCCAAGAACAGAACAACTTCCAGCCTACCTGAAATCTGCTCTGGAATTCGATTACCACAACAGTTTCATCAAAGTCAACCGCAGAGGTCAACACACTCGTACCTAATTCGCAATACCGTTACTTCTTGCGAGCTTCCTTTTGTTGACTACTCTCACATGTGCTCAATCAATCATGCGTTTGTATATATGTGTGTTTACATTATCATGACTTGTCCAGTTTCATATCTTCTTTGAGGAAGTCCTTGTAAATGGATATCTGCCACACAATCCATTTGTTGAGTGTTGTCCTACTAATCGTATCAGGTCCTTTGAGCATCTATGGGCTCGTCCCCATGGGCTCTCTCCGACCACCCTCTACTTGCTCCTCTTCCTCCCCTGGTTCTAAGGGACTACAAGTCATGTACAGATATGGACCATGCTCAACTCTTCCCCAATCCAATCCACCTTCTCACCAACTATTTCTCAAAGACCAATCCAGAGTTGACTTCATCAACGACCCGGCTACCAGTCTGGCCCTCGCCGACCGCGTCCTCGGCGCCGGGAACTACCTCGTCACCGTCGGGTTCGGCACTCCTAAACAAGACGCCACCTTAATCCTGGACACCGGCAGCGACCTCACCTGGATCCAATGCAAGCCCTGCTCCGTCCGATGCTACCCCCAGCACGAATCCCTCTTCGACCCTGCCGCCTCCTCCACCTACAGCGCCACCGCCTGCTCCCCATGCGACTACTCCGTCGCCTACGCCGACAAGTCCTTCTCCCGAGGCCACTTCGCCAACGACACCCTCACCCTCCCCGGCTCTGGAACCTTCCCCAATTTCATCTTCGGCTGCGGCCAGAACAACAGCGACGGCTTCGGCAACTCCGCCGGCATGTTGGGCCTCTCCAAGGGAAGCTCCCTCTCCATCGTCTCCCAGACTCAGTCCACCTTCGCCCAGATCCTCTGCTACTGCCTCACCACCCGCGAAGGCTCCACCGGCTACCTCCTCTTCGGAAAAGAGGCTCTGGTTCGATGTCAGACCCAGACCTTCACTCCGCTCCTCACCAACCCCAAGAGGCCTAACCTCTACTTCGTCGATCTCGTCGCCATCACCATCGGGACCAAACGACTCGCCGTTTCGTCCTTCGCCCCCAATTCCAAATCTCCCAACACCATCTTAGACTCCGGAACAGTGATTACTCGCCTGCCGCCCTCCGTTTACTCGGATCTCCGTGCCGAGTTCAAGAGCCTGATGTCGGAGTACCCTCCGGCTCCGCCGCTGCCGCCGTTGTTGGACACGTGTTACGATCTCACGGGACACGACGGCGTGGCGATACCGGAGATGGTGCTGCATTTCAAGCAGGCGGACGTGGGTTTGGACCCGTCGGGGGTGATTTGGCGGGAGAGTGATTCGCAGGTGTGCTTGGGTTTCGCCGGGAATAGTAACGCCGGTGACTTGAATATTATTGGGAACAATCAGCAGAAGACTTTGGGGATTTTGTACGACATTCAAGAGAATAAAGTGGAGTTCAGGACCAATGCTTGCTGAAGTATGAAGTTCGTATCCAACGGCGTCGTATAGTTGAGTCGCCCAACACCGAATATGCGCTAAACAAAATCAAAACAGATTTTTATATATGTTTGAAATTATATATACATTTTAAGTTTCAAATGGCAGAAATCATTATGATGGGCTCGATTCGGTGTTATTCTATTTTATCAATTCTAACGGCATTACTGTTTTGCTAATTCTCAAGTTTGCATACTTAGCTAGTTGTTCATCTTCTTGTATTTCAGACCTTTTTTAGTTTTTATTTGCTTATAGTATGTGGACAAGCCGGGTTAAAGATAAAGCCAAAGAGGGCCAATGAAGAAAAAGGGAGCAAAAGACCAGAGTTTAAATATAATGTCTAAGACAATCTAGCGCATAACGAAATACGACCTACTAAGATTATCTTGATTTACATTCTCAAACTTTTACACAAATACAATCTTATTTGACCGAGACTTTATTATCATCAACTTATTAATTTTAAAGCTTTTGATTTCTTCTTAATCAACAAAGTAGAATATATATAAATCTTCTATTTTTCAAAGACTGAAAAGAGAGGATAAAGGGGTCTCTAGCTACAGAGACTAAACAAACCGGAAAATCGTACAAAACCAATAACCAATATGAAGCTTTTGATTACACAGTAACAAAGTTTGCCTGAATAACAATTTACTTGTTTCATTCCTAAAAAAGCATATAAACAAGTATAATTTTGAATCCCAAACTCTCGTGTGCACAAACAATTCTTCCTAAACTAACACAAAACAAAAAAGAAACCAAACAAGCCTTGCATCATACAAAAAGTAACAAACATGAAATCTTCCAAGCATGTTAAGAGTATCGTCCTAAACTTGTGAAATGACACAAATCTGATTATTAGTTTTCCCGACGAGCAACTGAATGGTATTATGTTGAGGAATCAATTAATGGCGGAACATATATGCCGAATCTCGCCCTGGTCGCCCGTCTTCACTCCAATGCTAGTAAGCTTGACGAAAGATTGATCCCAACTCCCAAAGAAGCGATCCTGGTCATTGGCAAGATCTTGTACCTGTTTTGTGGTTCTCGGGTCATTGATGAGCACAGAATCGGACTGGAAGAGTCCTCTGTGCGCCAGGAGGTTTCTGTAGTACTGATTGTCAAAAGCAAAAGATGTTTGGGGATCATTATTGACAGGTTGAGTTGTGCTCCCACCAGCCGGACACTGTTTTATCAGCATGTCTGCATAAGAAGTGTCTAGCGACGCGTCGACCAGTGTGAACTTGCCCTTTGAATCTTGTCCAAACCTGCCCATGAAGGAGCTGCAGTGCGCTGATCCAATGGTGTGCGCTCCTGTAATGCGCAAAACGTGATGTTTTTATCATAGGACCAACTCAATTAAAAGCTTAAACTGATAGTTGAAGACCCAATTATAATTATATTCTAACAGTTTTGAATTTGAAGTTTAACGGTTACAGTTGGGAAACATATATACCGGATAAAATGACAAGGTCGTCCAAGGACAAGCCTTTGGAAGAGAAGATCCTGGCCATCTCATCCATGGTAAAGCTGGTGTCAACAATGTTAGGCCTTACATTGGAAACAGAGGATATTCTTCCATCTCTCCTGCCTGTAGGAATCTGAACCATGGGTCCACCAGTCTGCATCATAATAAGCATCATAAAAGATGAAACAAAGAAATGGTAATAGTAATGCTAATGGTAATGAAGAAAAGCTCACAAGTGCAACAGCATCTCTAGCAGCCATGGCTAAAATATCAGCACATGAAACGGTAGCTGGACAGAAGAGTTCAAGGGCTCTTTTGGCTGTATCGATCACTGCAAATCCTCCCAGTGACCTGTTCGCTGGATCACTCCGCTCTGTCCCATTTCCTTGTACCAGTACCGATGCATCACACCCCTGATCCAACACAATTATCCGTCATGGAAGAGCTATAAGAGATAAATCCTACTTTAGTCTAATCTAAAAGAGAGGTGAGACGTGAGACGTGAAGAGTTCTTAACCATTAGGATAACCCAAGTGGGCATGGAGGATGTACCTCGACAAAGCAGTCATGGAAGAGCAAGCGGAGGAGCTTCCCGGGGATGGTGGGGTCATCATTAGAAGCTGATCTGACAGCGTTGCCGACAATGAACTCGGCAGCAGGGCAGGATAGCTCATAGAACCCCAAGGACAAGCTGCCAACACCAACGCTTACGCCGCACAAGACTACAAGAATGGCTACAGATAATGATGCACAAGGCCTTGTCTCCATAACACTACAACACAGCACAAGAGAAGAGACTCCCACACACACTCAAATAACACAACACTTTATAATGTTCACGCAAATATGTATATGTTATTTAAAGCTGCATTTACTCAGTTGGGTGATGTGTGTCAGATGGTAGATGGGTCTTAATGTTTTCTGAGTTGAATGCTCCATGTGAAGAATGAAAAACCATTTAAAACCATTCCTCTTCCAGAAACAGCCCTTCACAAACACTCTGTGAACTTCATTGCTCTATTTGGATTGTCTTCTAATTGGCTTTGCTCTGCTACAAACCCAAGATTGCCTTATCATTCTTTTTCTTTTCTTTTTTTACTTTTGGGATTCATTAGGATGTTCCAGAAATGGAGATAAGTCAGCGGACTTTATCCTTTTTGTCGGCAGAAACCACATAATTGAGATGGTAAGGGACTCTACTAACTTAGTAGTCACAAGTCCGGATCTTCAAATGTAGAAATAGAACGCTTTTTTAAGTGACCAAACGATTTAAACTTGTAGGTCATGTTGAGTTTTTAACTTCATATAAGCAGTAGAAAACAAAAATTAATTTCTAAAATCTAAACTTCGAATCTATTCAATTTGATGAAGTGATAGACCAATGAATCAGTCATGTAAGATTAACTTAAGATATATAACACCAATAGTTTGACAGTCAGGGTAGCTCCAAAACAAAGAAAGGTAGTTTTGGCTGGTGAGGCTCATCGCGGGCCTTGCAACAAAAGGTGGAAACTTGAGAAAGTGTACAGAACTTATGGTAGTGTCCAATGCACACATTGTCATTTACTTCACCATCCGTCAAAACTAACAGCCCTAGGCCGATCAAGTAGAAGACTACCCTTGAGCATCACAGCTTCTCCTTCTCCGTCTTCCACATCACTACCATAGCTAATAAATTTAACTACTTGAATGCAACAAGAGAATGAAGACCGTTCAGCTACGCCTTAATTTTTCAAGCACTCAGATGAAAACCCAAATACACTCGGAAAATTGAGATAAGTATGATCCATATTCAAGATTTAGCAAAAATGTTATAATTACCACAATGCATCTTGGTAGAAACCATATAACTGCTGTGCTATCTTATATGTCCAATACAGTGAAACTGATGAGGGCAAAGCAGCTGAAGTTAACAATTCGCTCTTTCTAACAAAGACATAGGCCTTTTGGTCTCACGTCCAAGTACAGGTAATTCAAAATAACAAATGCCAAAAAAACCTATGATATATCTCCACGTTAGCATGACTCCATTCGGTCAACAACATCCCACCTAATTTTGGTAATAAAAAGGGTTCATCCAAACTAACAGTTGACAGCTTACATGGGATGGGAGATGGGTGTCTTCTTAAATTTTCAACTCTCCTCATCCTCTTCTTCCAGCTCATCCACATCATCAAGTGGAATCTCTTCACTGTCATTATCAAGAGAACCTGCACACAAAAACACCGTAAGATATGTGCAGGAAACCTTTTGGGGAGCCTTCCTTTTCAATTTTCCTCACAAACCAAATACAACAAAGGGTTCAATTGTCCTAAACTACATTAAAGTTTTGTCCACACTTTTGTCAGTGTATTGAAGTATTGCTCACAAATCTATTGAATCCGGGAAGCACTGCCCAGACCATCATTCTGAATATCCCTATTACGTCAAAACTAAAAAAGTCAAGGACAAAACTTCTAAAGCGTGGATAAAACGTTATGCATGCATCTGTTTGTGGACAAAACTTTAATGTAGCTTTGGACTATTAACCCTACAACAAAACAACCAAACTAATTGCTTGTCCAAATTGATCAAGCACTTGAACTTGGCTAGGAATGGGCTTTCTCTCAAGGCAAGCAAGACTGAGTTGGAGTAACTAAAGAAAACGGAGAGAGACAAGAGTTCAAGTCCCAGCAGCAGCATCTCCAAAGCCTTATTTCGCTCCAACTTTGGTTGGACCTCTTTGATCTTTCACCAACTCTTTTTGGGTCAAGTGGCAATTATAGACCTCCCCTCTACGTAAATGGTGGTCTTGAACCCAAATCTTGATACGTTTAAATAATTACTAATCAACAAAACAAATCACATATTTACTAAGCCAAACATCCGTCACTTTAGGTGGTTTCCCCTCATCTCACCTTCAACTGAAGCTGCCCGAACTTTTACTCAAATAGCTTCATTCCTAAGCCACCAAAACCTTCCTTCCCAGCTACCCCATATTAGGCCACAGTATGGTCTACAATTACTGCGGCACAACATAATTGGTTGCACAGCTAACTTATAAAACTTTCCTCCCAAATTTAGGCTATAAAACTAAAATCGATATGATCCTATTTCCAGACGAAATCCCACAAAATAAGCCATCTGAATGCATGACCCACCAAGGGTTACTCTTGACTTTAGACCCATTATGGAGGCTTTTATGAAATTATAGGATTATCCCCAATTTTCTTCCCAACATATGTAGATTCACTAAAGCATGGACAAACTGTCTAAATTATACCTCCGTGAATCAATGTTGTAGGACTCTGGGTCACCACCCTTGAAGCTGATGTGTTATCAAGAAGATAAGGAAGTCCTAAAAGCTGCAACAGAGATTCTGTTTGAGGATTTCGAGGACATCCTGCAAAAAAATATCAAACATGAAAAATGATAAGTTTATAATGTATTCTTCCAAAATAAAATATTTGTTTAGCTGTTGGTGCACCATGTTCTATTTACCACAAATAACAATAGTAATGAACTTATCAAAGTCGCATGAAATGTTTGCCCCACTAATCCACATTAAATATGAATATAGGAACCTGATGTAGAATTTCTTGTAAATAGATTTGGCAATTTGCAAATTGGGATACATGTGTTAGGTAATGATTTTGACATTGACATCAAGATACTGCAAAAGCCTTGACAAAATTATCAACCAGAACCATGCATTATCCATAGTTTGTACCCCTAATCCCTCATTCAAAACATTTGAGTCAGCATCCTCAAATGATTCCTATGAAAAAACAGAGTGTACCTTTAATTCTTCCGTTCTGATGTTCATACTCTGAACTTCAGATATCAGTTTTCAGTTAAGAAACCTTATTAAGCATTATATTTGTGTTAGAACTCCAAATATCAGTTATGTGTCAAGAAACCTTGTTAAGCAGTATAGTTGCTAAGCAGTATAGTTGCATTTGAATATGTAATAGTAAGAATCTCTTTCTTATTTTTCATATCAGAATGTACAAGAGACTACATATATATATACATCCTTAACATGACTCTTCGACTTCCTATGACTCTTCAACTTCTTAATACATGACTCTTCAGCTTCTCTTTATTACAATCTCCCTCAAGCTGACGCATAGATGTTAATCATGTCCAGCTTGTTACAAAGATAGTCAACCCGAGTACCTGAAAGTGCTTTGGTGAACATATCTCCTAATTGTTCTCCGGTCTTTACATACGCGGTAGAAATCAAATTCTGCTGAAGCTTTTCACGGACAAAGTGGCAGTCAATCTCAATATGCTTGGTACGTTCATGAAACACGGGATTTGAGGCAATATGAATAGCAGCTTGATTATTACACCACAATTTTGCAGGCATTGAGACTTTGAGACCAAGTTCGGAAAGTAGTTGATAAATCCACATTATCTCAGCAACAGATTGAGTCATGGCTCTATATTCTGATTCAGCACTGGAACGTGAGACAATGTTTTGTTTCTTACTCTTCCATGAGACTAAATTTCCTCCAACAAACACACAATAACCTGATGTATATCTTCGATCAATCTTGGATCCCGCCCAATCTGCATCTGTAAAGCATCCTATGAGTATAACACGTCCAGGTGCTCCTTTTAGATAGGCCAATATATGTTCAAGGGCAGTCAAATGTTCGACAGTAGGGGAGGACATGAATTGACTTACAATACTTACTGAGTATGCAATATCAGGTCGAGTTACCGTAAAATAGTTCAGCTTCCCCACAATTCTTCTGTACCTCTCTAGATTCTCAAATAGTTCCGCTTCTTTCATGAGTTGCATGTTCGGAAGCATTGGTGCAGAACATGGTTTTACTCCTAGCTTCTCAGTTTCAGTTAATAAATTCAGCACATATTTTCTCTGAGACAAGAATATTCCTTTCTTGCTTCTTGATACCTCTACTCCCAGAAAATACTTCAAGGCTCCAAGATCTTTGGTGTTGAACTGACTGTGGAGAAAAGTCTTCAAAGATGAAATACCCACATTATCACTGCCAGTAGTAACAATATCATCCACATATACCACTAGAAGAATAACACTTGCTTGAGAGCGCTTGTAGAACACAGAGTGGTCGGACTTGCTCTTGTTCATTCCAAACTTTTCGACTGCTTGACTAAATTTTCCAAACCAAGCTCGAGGACTTTGTTTGAGTTCATATAACGACTTCTGAAGGTGACATACCAGTCCACACTCCCCTTGAGCAAGAAAACCAAGAGGTTGCTCCATATAGACTTCTTCATGCAGGTCCCCATGTAGGAAAGCATTTTTTATATCAAGTTGATGTAGGGGCCAATCATACGTTGCTGTCAAAGAGATAAATAATCGCACAGAAGTCAATTTAGCAACAGGAGAGAAAGTATCAGAGTAGTCCACACCATAGGTTTGGGAAAAGCCTTTAGCCACGAAACGATCCTTAAGGCGTGCTACAGATCCATCAGAGTTGAATTTAATAGCAAATACCCACTTACAACCAATAGCCTTTTTCCCGGGAGGCAGCTAAACCAACTGCCAAGTACCATTCGTATCCAGTGCACTCATCTCTTCTGTCATCGCTGAACGCCAACCAGGATGTGACAATGCCTCATGAACAGTTTTAGGAATTGAAACGGAGTCCAGAGAGGCAATAAAAGAACATGATGAAGGAGACAAGTGATCATATGACACAAAAGAAGAGATAGGATACGTACACTATCGTCTACCTTTACGAAGGGCGATTGGGAGATCATCAGGATCTGGTGACGAAGAAGAATTTGGCTCCGGACAAGTAGCTGGAGGGGCCTGTCGTCGGGTATAAGTATAACGGATAGGTAGAGGAGGTGGTGGTGGTGGTGGCGGTGGTATAGGATCAACAACAGGCATGGCTGGTTTCTGTGTGGTAGGTGGTGGTATGGGCACAACTGGTGCTCGATGTGAGATGTGGTAAACTAAGTCATCGTTCTCCCTCCGCCGTGGATTGGTATGAATTGGAGAATAAAAGAAAGGATTGTGCTCCATAAAAGTGACATCAATGGAGACTAGATATCTGTGAAGACTAAGACGATAACAACGATATCCTTTCTGTAAACGCGAGTACCCCAAAAAGACACACTTGACAGACTTCGGATCCAATTTCGTACGATTCATGCCAAAAATCACGAACAAAACATGTACTTCCAAAGATACGGGGGGTAATAGGAAAAAGGGGTTTGGTGGGAAATAGGACCTGATAAGGGATGTCGCCTTGATGGACAGATGAAGGCATACGATTAATGAGAAAACATGCGGTGGAGACAGCGTCGGCCCAAAAACATTTTTGTACATGAGTTTGAAACAAAAGGGCTCTCGCAGTTTCAAGAAGATGTCTATTCTTTCAGCAACACCATTTTGGGATGGAGTGTCTACACATGAAGATTCATGAAGGATGTCATTTTGAGCCATGTAAGTGGTATATGGCTCTGAAAAGTATTCTTTTGCATTATCACTTCTCAAGACGCGAACATTAGTACCAAACTGTGTTCGTATTTCAGCACAAAAAGCAGTAAACTGAGAAAATAATTTTGGACGATTTTTCGTGAAATAAAGCCACGTAGTTCAAGAAAAATCATCCACAAAGGAAACAAAATACTGGACTCCAGTTTTAGACATAGTAGGTGACGGACCCCAAACATCATAATAAACTAGTTCAAAAGGAGAACAGACTGTCTTCTTAACTCGAGGAATGGAGGGGAGACGATGATGTTTCGCAAACCGACATGCTAAACAATAGAAAGATTGTACCTTCTCAAATTGGGGATAAAGTTTCTTCAAAATTGGAAGGGATGGATGTCCAGAACGACAATGGGCTTCAAGCAAGGATAAAGAGGTTGAGCAAGCAGCTGGTGGAGCAGGTCTTTCAGTATTCATGATGTCATTTACCAATAATCCGTTGCGTCAAAAGATCTTGAAATAAACAATGGTCGGGATAAAATGAGGCACAACAATTGGGGGCACGAGTAACTTTACTTATGGACATCAGATTGAAAGCAAAACCAGGTAAACTCAAAACGGAAGGTAAGGAAATGGACGGTGTGAGGTGGGTTGTCCCAGACCCGAAAACAGGGCACTCAGAACCATCAGCTAATGTTACTGAAGAATGTGAATTATTAGGTTCATAAGTGTCAAGTATTGTAGGGTTACCTGTCATGTGGTTTGTGGCACCAGAATCAAGGACCCAGCAAGAGGGACTGTGACGAAATGAGATACGTAGGTAGATTATCTGACTCAGCGGCAGAAGTGACATAGTGAGATGACTGCGCGGATACGTCCTGGTACTGGCGAAGACGGTCATACTCGGCTGCAGATATAGAGATGGTCCGATCAGAAGTAACAGCAACATTAGCAGATGATCGTGGGAGCAACTTCGGACACGATCTTTTGGTATGTCCCGGTTCATTACAATAGAAGCAGATAACTCCCCCTGTCTCATGATGTCGACTGCCCCAAACAATCTCCTGATTCCGATTATTCCAACGACCAGGATTGCTTCCTCGTCCACCTCCCCTATGGCCCCCTCTCCCATAGGGGCGAGAATTGGGAGCACCACCCCTTGAGTGACCAATAAGAGCATTATGAACCTGAGGTGTGGATGACGTCTCTCCTTTCTGGTTGTCTGTCCGGAGAACTCTGCTAAATACCTCAACCAACGAGGTTAGCTTTGTGCTAGATAAAATCTGAGATTTGGCTGACTCGAACTGTGAGCCAAGTCCTGCAAGAAAGCTCATGATTGCCATTTGCTCTCGCTGTGTCTGTTGAATGGTAATATCTGTGCTGAACGACATTACTGCATTAAGCTCCTCATAGGTTTTCTTAAAGTTCATAAAGTAAGCCTGTAGGGATTGGTCTCCTTGTTCAGCACGATAAAAGCCCTGACATATATCATAAATACGAGCAATATTTCCTTTCCCAGAATAAACAAATTCCAAATAATTCATCAATTCTTTAACATATTCACAGTGGTTGACCTAACTAACCACTACATGATCAATAGAGTTCCGTATTTGTAAAAATAAACGAGTATCATCACGTACCTAATCTTTCTTAGCGTCTGCTTCTATTGGGGGGTCATTAATGAGGTGGCCATCCTTTGAAATGCTCCGTAGGTAGATGCGGATACTCTTTGCCCAATCCGGATAATTGGGCCAGGTCAATTTATGATCGGTTATCCGAGAAATCATTGGAATACTCTCAACAACAATAGCACTTTTGTTTTCTTCGTTCATCTTTAAAAATAAATCAACAAGGACAGCGGGAATCGCTAAACAAATGCGAAAAATACCCGACAAAAACTGGCTGAACATTGGCAGAGAAGAGTGTTGTCCACGGAGGCGCGTGCCTGTCACTCACGGCGGCGCGTGTATCTCACGCGCGGCTGTCCGCGACGGCGCGTGTCTCACGCGCGTCTGTCTGACCCAAAAACTTCCAGATCGGCCGGTCCTTCCCTGAGGAGCCTCCACGTGCCGGCGGTGAGAACCAGAAACGCCTTGTTTTGGCTGAAAACTGAGCGACAGTTTCGAACCTCTAGAGAAACGAAGCTCCAAGCTTCATACACACTTGGGCAGACGAGCCACAGACCTGATGTGCACACCAGGGCACAACCTAGAACTAACCAGGCTCTGATACCATGTAATTATAAGAAACTTTTTCTTATTTTCCATATCAGAATGTACAAGAGACTACATATATATATACACCCTTAACATGACTCTTCAACTTCCTAGTACATGACTCTTCGGTTCTCTTTATACAAAATACAAGCTATGAAGATTCTGGAAACACGTATATGTGTATGTAGCCATATAAATTAGTTCTGCAGTTGAATAGAGTGCTATTTAAAACTCAACTCATGGTCTGCTGCAAGACCATCGCACTGCAAATCACAATCAGAATAGTACAACCATTACCTGAAAAGGAACCATTAGAGACAGTCTGAGACGGATGGTAACATGGAACTGTCTGTACAAAGTCAAAAGGTTTAGCTCCTCTTTCTTCTAGCCTGCTCTTGACCCATTGACGACAGTCTTGCTTGTCAAACTGCACATTCCTATCATAGAGAGAAAAAAGTTTCCAATTACGTTCGGAAACTTGGGAAAACAAATAATCGATTTCGTTGGATCATAATATTCAAAGTATCCTCAAAGGCAAACACACCCAAAATTAGCCCGATTTCTGGTCAAAGGGAAGATAGAATTGAACTGCCGTGTTATAGCCAACCATTCTTCATCATACTGAATCTCGTAAGGTCCTGGTTCTGACTCAATCTCAACAATCTAACCTCCCAGTGCATGGAAGAGTTAAAAATATTAGCACCACCAATGACAATATGAAATATCCAATCAACAAAAAACGAATAATTACAATAAGGACCTGTAAAAATCTACGCCCTGGAATGCACTTGTCAAGTGCAAGGAATTTTGTAAATGGACCGGTTTCCCCGTGTTGAACAAGAGCAGAAAATTTGCAGTGCAGGTGAGCGGAAAACCAATAAGGAGGCTTCAACTTTTCCAACAGTTCAGCAGCAGCCTCACTTCCAAGCGTTCTATCCCTAACCTGGATAATTATGTCAACCAGATAAACTTATATTACACTTGTTATAACAAGCACATATTCTGTGGAATACTCAATAACACCAAACAGACAAGACGATGTAAAAACCCAATATTTTTCAGCTCAATCAAACTCTCACAAGAGTACATGGTCCTAACCACCTTGTCACCAAATACTTGTATACCAGATAAGATGATCGATGTTTCTCTCTTTAAGCTACTAATCCAAGTTCGAATGCACTAAATAATTAATAACTGCATATTGGCATACAACTGAGTGTTTTTTTAGCATTACATACAAATCAAGTTAGACTGTACAGATAAATATATGGCCAAGTGATGATTTTTCCGTTTTTGGTCCAATACACAATCTTTGTGACAGTCGTGTGAAATATATGAAATATATCATTCTTTTTTATTCATGAACGAAATATATGAAATATATCATTCTTTTTTATTCATGAACAAGACTTTCAGATATATGTTTAAGTACCTCGTTCTCAAAATGTGGTTTGTATCGAATAAGTTCTTGCCAGTTTCCACAATCAGTGATGCCACGTGGCCAATCATGTGAAAGAAATATATCAACCGGCTCCTCAACTTGCATGAGTTTGTGAACATCATACTCACGAACATGATAGACAGATTTGATGGTTTTATCATCATATGGAGGCCGCTCAAAGTGTCCTGTTTATAAATTTATTTTGACATCAAATGTTAAATTAGTCACATATTATAGCGACATCTCTATCAATAATGTTACACTAAAGTTCCACAAAGACAAAAAAGAAGCTCAGCCTTTTATTCCATGCGTCGCGCATGGAAAGATGGAGGTCACAGCCAAGACGCCCATATAAGGATCCATCAAACAGCTCTATAAATATCCGTGAAATAACTAATAACTAGTTCAGGTGACAAGAAGATAGCACCTAACCAACCTTGACGGTAGTCATATGGTTTATATATTCCAGACAATCCACCTATACGAAGATTTCCAAATTTGACAACACCAGCAAACCCCAAGAAATATATATTAGGTGCTGCCCATCCTCCGTAGTACCTAGAGAAATAGCATGTGAACAAGTTAAAACTGTGAACCATCCACAATACAAAATTTCTTAAGTAAATTGTAGTGCTCATGAGATATAAAAAGTAGCGAAGCCATAGCCATTTCATCTAGAAAAGCACTATCGGACTAATACAAGTAGTAAATTACTAAGCAACAAAACCTTCCAAGCTACATGCCCTATAAATTCATAACAATCTAAACCACGCCCTTAAATTTCCAAAAGAAGATGAAGTGAAAAAACATATTCAACAAATGTGATTGTAACAACAAATAAAAGAGTCCCCAATTTAATAAAAACTAACAGGAAAGCAAATAAATAAGTGTTCCGGAAAATAATTGCAGAAGCTACAACTTACAGTTCCCACAAGTAATTAGAAGCCTCATGGTTGCCGCCGATGAAAATGGTAGGATAGGGCGCCACAGCTTGGCCAGAAAAGTACTTCCAGAACGAGTTCATGGCTCTATACTTTGGCGGCACAGCCATGCTTTCCAAATCCTTATCGTTCCTCACAGCCTAAGAAAATTGGCATTGTGAAAAGGAAAGCAAGGAAGAATCTTAGACATTGCGAAGAGTGGAAAAGTACCTGGAAGTCGCCGCAGCAGAGGAGGAGGTCGATCTTGGTGTTTTCGACCTTCTCGAGGTGTTGGAGAGTTGCGTAGACGTTGTCGAGGTCTCCGTGCATGCATCCTTCTACTGCGATTTTCATATCTCCGACTGCAAGCTCTATGACGATGAAGACGGAACAGAAGTGTTCGATTGCAAGAGTAAAACCCTGTTTCTACACAAGCATAAACGAAAAAAAAAAGTTAATATGGAAACTTACAAGTATTGGTCACAAACACTTCACTGCTTAACGTTTCAAAATGATAAATGCACTCCTCTAAATATTGGTTAGACGATTATATTGTAAAATGGACCTAATATTCTATTTCGTTAGTCGTTAGTCAGTCGTATGGCCTCAAGTATCGATAAAATGACGTTTTTCCTCAATTATTTGACCTCGATACATTTTATAAGGAACATTACTATTATACTCTCGTTATGGTTCCTTATAAAATGTATAGAAGTCAAATACTTAAGGGGAGTGGATATCATTTTACCATCGATTATATGACACTTGAGGTCATATGACTAACGGAATGAAATATTTCGTCCATTTTTACTAACATAATCGCGTGTCTAATATTCAAGGTAGTGCATTTGTCATTTTGAAACGTTGGATATTGCAATATTCGTGACCAATACTTTAAACTTTAAAGTAAGTTTTAATATTTAACCCAATAAAAAATTACGTGATACTATCTCACTCAAAACAAGTATTGTTAAGAAAAAAATTAGGGTTAATTCCACCTCAGTACCTTAAATCTTTCATATTTCATTTAGAGTACCCTAAATTTTTTTTTGTCACCTCAGTACCCTAAAATTTCACTAATTCATTTAGAGTACCCTAAATCATTTTTGTGTCACCTCAGTACCCTAAACTTTCAATAATTCTATTTTAGTACCCACCGTTAATTTTATCCTAAATTTGGTTGTTAGTGAGGGGTACTATGATCACTTTACCTATTTTGGATGGAAAATCATATGTAAAGTTAACAGTGGGTACTAAAATGAAATTAATGAAAATTTAGGGTACTGAGGTGACACAAAAAAGATTTAGGGTACTCTAAATGAATTAATGAAAGTTTAGGGTACTAAAGTGACATAAAAAAGATTTAGGGTACTATAAACGAAATATGAAAGATTTAAAGTACTGAGGTGAAATTATTCCAAAAAAATTATAACTACACCAAATTACATATATTTTTCTGAACAAAAAATTACATACATTTTTAGTTATGTTTATATTTTTAAATTACTCAAATTTTATTAGGGTTAATTACAGATATCCATGTAAACTTCTCGGTGTTTTACTAAACTATTCAAAAATTAAAACCATTAGTTTTTCATTCAAATTCGTGAGATTTTCTTGTTGGGTTAAATATCGAAACTTACTCTGAAGTATTGGTCACGAATAGTACACTACCTAACGTTTCAAAATGATAAATGCACTACCTTAGGTATTGGTCACGCGATTTTGTTAGTAAAAATGGACGAAATATTCCATTTCGTTAGTCATATGACCTCAAGTATCATATAATAAATGATAAAATGATGTTTTCCCTTAATTATTTGACCTCTGTATATTTTATAAGAAACATTATCATTGTACCCTCGTAATTGTTCATTATAAAATGTATAGATGTCAAATACTTAAGGGGAAAATGTCATTTTACCATCCATTATATGACATTTGAGGTCATATGATTAACAGAATCGAATATTCCATACATGTTTACTAACAAAATCGTGTAGTCAATACTTAAGGTAGTGCATTTGTCATTGGGTTAATTACCTTTAGTACCCCTTATGTATTGGTAACACTCCTTTAGTACCCTGATGTATCGGTAACACTCTAGACAAAATTTTGGTCAAGTTTATGCCATTTTGATGATTTGTGACCAATTCACAAGGGGTATTAAATGTCATGTTACCAATACATTAGGGGTATTAAATAATATGTGACCAATTCGTAAAAGGTACTAAATGTGTGTTACCAAAACGTAAGGTATGTTATTAAACGGTATAAAACTTTAGGGTACTAAAGGTATGTTACCAATTCAAAAGGGGTACAAAAGGTAATTAACGTTGAGTAGTGTAGTGTCTGTGACCGATACTTAAGAGTAAGTTTCGATATTTAACCATTTTTATTATGTTCTTAAAATGACGAAATTACTCGCACTATTAAAACCTTAGGACTGCAAGCTCTAACCTTAAGAGCCTCCACAGCCCATTACTGCTAGTCACGCGCTACAGTAGCGCTAGTCTATCGTGTGCGCTGCAAGTGGCAGCGGTGGACCGGCGCTCTGGGCCCGCTAGCGCTCCGTGGGCGGGTACCGCCTAGGGCTGTTTTTTGCTACTTTTTTAATAATAAATAATACTAATTAAAAGTAAAAACATTAAATGTGGTATATTGATTTCGAAATTAATTACACTGATATATTGGTTGAGCATTAAATTTTCATTCCTTTTTAAATTTCGAAATTAATTTTTGTTTTGAAGGGTTCGTTTTTTTATAAATCAGATTAAGTTAAAAACTATTTACATATGATTTATTTGAACTACAACTATGAAAAAGCTAATTGTATTGCTACAGTTTAGTAATAGCTCTGTTAGGGTTTTGATGCCCACAGTACAGGCGGCGTGCCGCCTTCTCTCCCGGCCATGGTTCAGTCCTCCTCCTCTAATCCTTCGTCCCCCTACCTCTACCACGGGCTCGCAGAGGTGCCGGTTGTCGTCTCCGATGCATGTCTCTCTCTCTCGGGGTTCGGTGTCAATCCATGAGGTATCCCCTCAATATCAAAGCCACCGTTTGCCGGCCGCTCAGTCGACCCATGACCTTGCTCTGGGCTTCCTGCCGGGCGGCGCGGGGATTGCAGATCTTCACCTGCCAGTGAAGCCGCCAGCACTGGATCCGCCTCCTTGGCCTCCTCCGCGGATTCTTCCTCGACCTCTGTTCGATTGGTTCGACTTTACTATATCACCTATAATCTATTTTTCAGGGTTAATGATCAAGGAGCGACGATTCAAATCTTTTTCCCAAAGAGTCAGAGACTTTTACCGAGAGGAATCCCTGACTCACATCTTTCATCGTCGCTCGGACGTCCACAGGCTCGGTTTTACAGCGGAAGAAACGTGTCGCCTTCAGGGGACCCAGCGGTTTATAGGCCCTACCTTGAGCAGTGTTCGTCATCACATCTACCATCGTCAAGCTTACGTCCACATGTTCGGTTGTACAATAATAGAAACGTGTCGCCTTCGGGGGACCCAGCGGTCTACAGGCCCTACCTTGAACAGTGTTCGTCAATTGCTTGTAGGTTTCAGCTTGGTCTGCTTCATGTCTTAGTTAGTCGTATGTTAGTTATCCTTAATGGCACTCCGTTAAAAAACGTCCTAGACGTTTACGTAGTTACAGGGTTATTATGTTTGTTCCGTCTAGGCCTTCAAACATGTACTAGCTCTTTTTAAAGAAATAAAAGTTGCACTTACTCAAAAAATATACATATGATTTATTTAGGAAAAATTACACCATCAATTTTTTTTTAAATAGACTAGTTGTTGTAGTTATTTAAAAAAAATTAGTTTAGTAAATTAGATTTCTTTTCTTACTTTTCTTCATAAATAAATCTATTTTGTAATAATATAAACTAATAGTGATATGTTTGGTTAGACATTAACTTTTAGATTTAAAAAAATCAAAATTAAGTAAAGTTAATATGTTTTTGTGGACATTGATTGAATTAAAATTAGTCCACATGAAAAATAAAATAAAATAAAATTTCAAAGTTATAGAATAAATTAATAATAAAATTTATAAATCTAGCTCTAGTTTAGCATCACTCCATTGTAGACAAAAATGTTAAGCATCACTATAAAGTTTTTTCTCTATCCTATGTGGCAATCATTTCCCTCTCCTCCAATGCAAATTGTTAGTGCTAGACTAATGCTATCCTTGTGGATGCTCTAAAATGGAACGCGATCTTAAATCTACCTTTATTTTTTTTAAGATTAGTATTAATAATAAATTAATTTTTGGATAAACCATGAAACATAACTTTGTACTATGATCCGTTTCTGAATCCTAACTACTTTGACCTTTAATGACAATTCTTAGCTGCGACCTTATAAAAATTTGTGGAACCTAGCGTA
Organism: Erodium maritimum; assembly: GCA_963921825.1. Classification (NCBI taxonomy): domain Eukaryota; kingdom Viridiplantae; phylum Streptophyta; class Magnoliopsida; order Geraniales; family Geraniaceae; genus Erodium; species Erodium maritimum. The sequence goes on along the minus strand of OY997593.1, from coordinate 29,799,035 downwards.
AAGTTTACGAAATTTGTTTGACTCCACGGATGCGTTTGTTTGAGTACCAAATCTTTAAAATGTATTGGTGAATGCATAAGTGTTTGGTAGTTATGAGGTAAGGGTGAAGGCTACGAAATGACGTTAATCCTCATCTTTACGCTAGGTTCTATAAACTTTTTAAAGATCACTGTTTGGAATCGTCATCAAAGGTCAAACATAATTAGAATTCGAAAAAAGGTCATAGTATAGGGTTAGGTTTCAAGGTTACCCCTTAATTTTTTTCAAATACATATTAAATAAGTAAGAAAGAAAAACTTCATCGATGAATCATGGGGAAAATCGTGCAGAAGGCCTTGTGCGTTAAATCAATTTGAATGGCAGCCTCCCTCTTTTCTCTTTGTTTTTATCTGTTTAAATTTAAATCAAAACAAATCAGAATTAATGAAAGTACTCTGATACCTTTGACCCTTTACTCTTTCTTTTCCCTCCACGTCCACAGCTTCCTCCTTCTTCTCTACGATTGAAATCAAACTAAACAAAACATACGAATCCCAAACCCACCAACTCTTCATTTTCCTCTCTCTCTCTCTCTGCAAATCCAAGCAACACCAACACCGTCTCTTTCCTCTCTCTCTGCAAATCCGAGCTTTGATTCACGGCAACGATCTTTCATCTCCGGCCAACCAAGTACAAAATCAAACCTAAAGTGTAGAACATTTAGGGTGTGTAATTTTTGTTTTACCCGATAGTCGCCATAGGTGACTGGTGTTTAAGGTTCGCGATGGATAAATGCCATTGGTGGTGAGGTCATGTTTCATCAATGGCCAAACCCCGTTGAATGGTACCAATCGACGGTCGGTCGGCAGCCAATCGATGGTCGGTCGGCATCCAATCGAGGGGGTTTGGACACTGATGAAAAAAGGAACCAAACGTCGTAGATTGGGACCAATCGATTTTCGATTAGCACCCAGAAGAAGGCGTTTGGCTCCCTGTTGGAGAAGGTCCAAATGCCGTCCAATCAGTCGCGGATTGGCCCCAACCTACGACGTTTAGTCCCTTGTCCAAATGATAGTCAAACAACGTAGATTAGGGCCAATCGATTGGTGATTGGCACCCAAACGACAATGTTTGGATCCCTGGTTGAGAAGGGCCAAACACCGTCGTTTGGGTGCCAATCGGTCGTATATTGGCTCCAATCTACATCATTTGGTCCCTTGTCCAAACAAAGGCCAAACATTGTAGATTGAGACAAATTGACTACTGATTGGCACCCAATCGAAGACGCTTAGCTCCCTATTGGAGAAGGGTCAAACTCCGTTATTTGGGTGCCAATCGGTCGTAGATAGGCCCTAATCTACGACATTTTGGCTTGTTGGTTTAGGGGATTATGCACGTCGATTGGCACCAATCGACGGTTTGTTGTGCTTTAGTAATGGTCTCTAGAATTCCGGATCAGTGGTATCTAGTCACTGATTGACGGCACTTGATTTTGGGGGTCAACTTGTTGAGATCCTTACTATACTACGCACCTATAATGCGGCATGTGACATGCGTCAGGTCGCATTTAAGCTTTGGAGATCGGGTGCTGGCTCCCAAGGATCATATAACTGGTCTTGGCCTGGAGGATCACCTGTTGGCTCTTAGCCTCATACCCCAGCAGAAAGGATATTTTCGTCTTGGGAGGAGGTTGTCGATGAGGCCCCCGTAGAACAGGCCGAGAATGTTACCCCCATTGCAAGAGGTTCTCGTCGAGCTCTCAGAAGTTCTCGTCCCCTTCTCGAAAGTTCTCGTCCCCTCTGAGCAGCGGTACCCACTCAATCGGTACTTGGGCCTCTAAGTTCAAGAAAGAGGAAGAGAATCCTCAAAGTAAGAACGGTAGAAGCGATGTCAGTGGATAATTGGAATCCTCTAACCCCCATACCTACTAGAGTGAAGAGGTGGAATGTAAAGACCGCCCCGTTTTAAAAGAATTAAAATATTAAAATTGTTCTTTGGAACGTCGTGGTTGGAAAACGGGTTGAAAAATTGGAACGAGTGCAAAATAAAAAAAGTGACTTGGACTGGGCTGGGACTTGGGCCAGACTTGGGCCAAGTCAGAAGACCGATCCCAAGCCCAGCACCACGAGCGCGCACCCGAGCCCAAAACCCACGCGAGCCCAACCCTCAAAAACCATGTTCCCTTCCTTCTTTCTCGCGTCGCGCACGCGGACCGAGGCACCCCATCTCACTCTCTCTCTCGCACCTCTCAGATCTCTCCCTCTTCCCTCTCGACCCTTCTCTCCCTTCTCCCTCTCTCACACGACCTCGCCTTCCCCATATCCCTCGCCCCCGAGTGTGAATCGAACGGAATCGAGGCTCGACGACAAAAACCCTCTTCGTCGTGCATCTTCCCGACCTCGAACAACATCGGCGACGGAGGAAAGCAATACGGTTCAAGCTCCCTCTCGCCCTTTCAGCTTCTCCGACCTCTCACAGCCTGAAAACCCACCGAGATAAGGTCGAGTGGACGAGTTTCGCCGCCTGAAACCCCGAGCTTTGTCACAGCCCTCACCGCCGGGGAGCGAAAGAGCTTCGCTCTCTCCAGATATGAGACGGAGGGGTGTTGGACCGCGCATCTGCCACAACCGTCATCGCCATGGCCACGCTGGAGCCCTGGCGCCCCTCCCGGCCAGCTCTGCTCGCCCCTTCGGGCGTCCTTGACGCCGTCGACGATGGCCGGAGAAACCCTAGCCTCGCCGTCCTCGTCTCCAGCTCAGACCGGGCCTGACGGACTTGGGCCTTGGGCTAGACAGGCCTTGGGCCAGGACTCGAGCCTCGGGCCAGATTCAGGCTGGGCTTGGGCCAGGCCTAAGTCTCTGGACTCGGGTCTGGACCGGGTCTGATTCGGGTCTGGAGCCGGGTCTGGGTCTGGTCTGGAGCCGGGTCCGGGTCGGGTCTGGGTCCGGTCGGGTCTAGGTTCTAGACTCGGTCGGATTCGGGTCTGGTTCTCGGATCCGGGTCGGATCCGGTCGGCAGTTTAAATTATTTATTTTATTTATTTTAAATAAATTAAATTGGACATTTAAAGGACAATTTGGACAAATCAGGGGACTTTTGGACTATACCGGGACTGATTGGAAATTTTACCTGTTAAACCCAGACTTGGACTTCGCCCGAGAAGACCGGAGGTAGGCCCGGATGTCACCAGCTAGGAGACGTAGCTGTTGTGATCATCTTGAGGTAGGGAACATAGCAAATACCCGTCTAATTACGGAAAGTCACTAGTATGCATAATTAGGGAATAATAATAATCGGAAAGGTCCCAATTGGCATATAGGATGTGATTCACTAGAATAACCGCTTTCAATTATTAAATAACCGGACGAGTCTTAGTAACATGTAGGATGTGATTCACTAGATTACCTGCTTTCAATACTTGGGAAATTGTTGTGCTGGTAGAATGGCCATGTCGAGCCTTAGGGTTTGCGTGCTGATTGAGATGCATGATGCGTGTTATAACCGCTGTGTGAGAGTCTAACTAAGATTATACTCAGTGAAGCATGTTGTGACTATGTGTGGGAAAGTGTGTCGTGTTTGATATGATGTGGTTCTTTGGTTGTGATATGATCGGGTAAGTGATAGACCGATAGTGTGTTTTGGTGAGTTGGTCGGTTGGTATACCGAGGTCAACTATAGCATTGTGATGTGTGTTATACTCTTGATGTGTGTTCCAAGAGGAGGCGTAACATGTGCGATGCCTCCACCGAGGGATAGTTCCGGTGCATATTATTGAGGCCAAGGATGGCGTGATAGATACCCCGATTCTCCGTGACAGGAAGGTGTACGACCGAGGTATGTGCCGGTCCATTGTACGTGAGGCCCTGATTCTACGTGACAGGAAGACGTCCGACTGAGGGATTTCCGGTCTGGGATGTTACCCCGATTCTACGTGACGGGAAGATGTCGGGACCGAGGCTTCGTGTTCCGGTACGACATAAATGGAACGGGCTAGGATAGCCGGAGACGTTGGAATTGGTTGTACTAAGTCTTGTGTGGGTCTACTGTGTGTGCTGAGCGTGTTGTTTGGCTTGTGCGTTGTTTAGGTGTGATTATGGTCTTGTGAGAGTGTCTAGTGACTCGAGATGCTGTCATACCTGAATTCCATGCTTTGCCGTGCAAGTTCGCACATGTGACCGGTTGTGAGATAACTGTGAGCGTTGTCCTTTGAGAATTTTTAGGTGATGAGTACCAAGAGCAAAAGTGAGATAAGTGTTTGTGTTCGGTTCTGTTGAGTTTGATTTATGGGTTGTACCGAGTGAAGGTCAGGCGTTGCCTTGGGTTATTTGTCTTTGGTGGTTAGCTATGCTTTACTAGTATGCCCTAATTGGACGGTTACTCGTGGTATTTAACTGTTATGCATAGCCTTAACTACTTTTCCTACTGAGCGTAAGCTCACCCCTTTACCTTGTTGCATTTCAGGTGTTGAGCGGGATTAGTACTAGCAAGATTCTCGGAGCTTGGGAGCTGGCGATGGTTTTGGCTAGAGTCTAGAGACGTGTAGTGTTTACTATTGTTTGAACTATTTTATTATTTATTTAATCAAGCTGTTGACTCGTTTGAATTTTCGAAACTTTAAATTGCTTTTGAGACCCTCTTTATTATCTAAATTACTTTATTATTATTTGTTTTAAGTTCGAGTCTCGAATCCGGTCAAAACCGGATTTGGGGCGTGACATGGAAGAGCGATATTACTATCACTAAGCTGTTTGAGACTGCGTATGGAAGATGCACGAACGAATATTTCGAGGACCTCTAGATGGTTGGAACATGGATCGGCAACGATGTAAGTTTTAATTCTTTATTATTATATGCAACATATAGTAAATGATCACGTAGGGTGGTAAGTTTAAACTGTTTTTCAATTTATGCAGTATATGGATGATGCTTTGTGTAGAATACGACGCCAACAATGATATTATATCAAGGTTTTCCGTACTAGATGTCATGTGTTGGATGCATGGCTCCACCAACTGCATGAAGCTGAGTATGAATTAGGGACACCAGGTGTGAGCACTCCATTTATGCACTGTGTTCTCGGTAAGAGTCATATGCATCTGTCATGGTCCTTGAAGCGCATGAAGAAGATATATTTTACTATTAACTACAAAAACGAGCATTGGATCTTGGCAATCGCGGACATATTAGATCGATATATTCAAGTCTACGACAGTATCATTCACCACTTATCGGATGATAACCTAACGACGTTGATGAGGTCGTATGTCACCCTTCTATCAAGGATGATCCGCTATGTCAAATTCTAGGACAAGGACAGATTAAGCTTGTACATGAAGGATTTCACTTTCGAGAGGCAGCAGGGTTTACCCAAAAATAAAAGGTAAAAATCATAGTTCCTTACTTTGATCTACACACTGAAATTCATGCTTACCATATTATATTATTTGGTAGGACTGACGATTGTGAGATCTACACACTCATGTTCATCGAGCTGGATTTGGCGGGACTACCAGTCGACACGTATTTGAATGACAAGTATATAGGCAAATATCGCAACAAGTATTGTACTGATGTTTTCTCAAACTACCAACTACTTCTGTAGTTTGTGGGATTTTGTGTAAGTCGTTGAAGAACATATGGGATTTTGTAATGAGTATAAGTTTTAATTATTTTGATGATAAAAATATGGTTATTGTGTACATTTACCTGCATTGTGGTCAATTGTCTTGTATGAGTTGAACTGCACAAGGAAGTGATTAAATGTTGTCTAATATGAGTTGCAATTCCTTGTGAGTTGCCATTTTGTTAAAATGAATTTTGCCAATCGGCTACAATGTTTCTGATTGACAATAAACCCTAAACTCCGTAGAATTACCAACCGGCGAGGGAAAATCACCGATCAGCAAGAAGTTGACACTTAAGACAAAATTTAAACCCTTGGAACCCTCCGATTGGTGAGGGTTTCCATACATCGACGGGTAATTCTAGCCGGTCGGTGGGAATTCCTCACCTTGGAACCCTCCGATTGGTAAGGATTTCCATACATTGACGGGTAATTCTAGCCGATCGATGGGAATTCCTCACCATAGAACCCTCCGGTTGGTGAGGATTACCAAGAGATCGGCGATATTTCCGTCGAGTGACAGGAAAAAACCACTGATCGGCCAAAGTAAATTCGGGCATCGGTTAGGTTTTGACACATAATTGACGTTGATGAGTTACAAAAGTTACCCTAATAATTGGGTTACACATAATTACCCTTTTAGATGAGTTACACATCACTTAAGGTCTATTAGATGAGTTACAAGAAGTAACCCTAACTGATGAGTTACACATACAACAGATACTCATGAGTTATACATAGAGTTGTAGAACACATATAGTTCCACCTAGGTTACACATAGTTACTTTAATACTAAGTAACACATGATTACCATAGTACTAAGTTACACATAGTTACCCTAATACTAAGTTACACATAGTTCCACCTAGGTTACACATAGTTATCCTAATATTAAGTTACAAGAAGTTACCCTAATAGATGGGTTACACATAGTTACGCTAATACTAAGTTACAAATAGTTCCACATTGGTTACACATAGTTACTCTAATACTAAGTTACACATAGTTACCCTATTAAATGGGTTACAAAAATTTACTCTAATACTAAGTTACACATAGTTCCACTTGGTTACACATAGTTATTCTAATGCTAAATTATAAATAGCTACTCTAAAAGATGATACACATAGTTACTCTTTCTTCTTAGCGACTTCCTTGGCTGGTGAATTTTCTTTGATTTCCGATGTTGCCTCATCACCGCTACCATATTGTTCAATATCCCCTTTGACGAGATAGTCGTCTACGGAAGACTCTTCTTCTTCTTCTAGAGGATCTTCCTCTTTTTGCTCCTCATCTTATGGGTCTTCTTTAGCCGGAGATGGGTAGTCCTCTTTAGGGTCTCGTGGTGGAGACTCAAGTGTTGTCGGATTACGAGCACATCCGTATTTGTACCAAGTATCGCTCATTTTCGATGAGGAGTCTTTGGAAGGAAAATAATCATTCCACGACATTTATTGTCTTTGAGATATAAAAGTAGATGGTAGAAGTAGATGAAAGATGAGAGTTCTACATCTATCTTACTTATAGAAGAAGATGGTAGGAATAAGGAATATATTCCTTCCGACGTCGATTAGATACGAATTACTTTACGTAATACTTTATGTCATCTTTCACGTCACACTTTAGATCAAACTATACACATAAGCATTAAAATTAAACCACATTGAGGATTAAACTAAACAGTCAGTCACATACATAACTAAAATAGCGTTCCAACTAAAACATAAATAGAGTACCGTTACAAATAATATCATTACACATTAGATGAAGAAGAAAGAGAAAGACATGTTCGTTTGTTGTGCCCGACGATCTTACAATTTCCAAATTTCCGTGGATGTTTTGGAGCCGGTCTTACGCGAGGCTCATTTATTGACAATATCCTTTTTTCTGTATGCCTACCGCGTTTCGGTACATAGAGCGGATGATGAACCTTCATAAGAACTTCACGATCATCAACAATCCACTTTTATTCGCGTAACACTAGATAAATGATACATGCATAAGCCACACATCATGTATCTATGTAGTAATACAGATCGCATAAATCATAAAGAACAGTACCATCACGCTCACAACACGTTAATCCTTTGGATAGACCCTCGACACTACATTGATGATAATTCTACATTTATCAGAAATGATAACTAAGTCCCCCTCATCTGGTATCTCCGACATCAACTTCTCGAAGAACCATGTCCATGAAGCGTCATTCTCAGAGTCAACCACAACCCAAGCAATAGGATATTGGTGATTATTACCATCTTGCGCTGTATTAATTAGCATTAGACCTTTATACTTTTTTTTCAACCAATTACCATCTACTGCAATAAACCTTTCTCATGGTGTGGATAAATCCATCAATGCATGACCGATATGCTATGAAAACATATTTAAATCTACTATCTGAATCCACATTCAAATGAATTACTCCACCTCGATTCATTCTCTAAACCTATTGCAAATAGGCGGGGAGTAATCCATAACTTAGGTCTTCACCCCCTAGAAGTTTAGCCCTTGCAAGTGCTTTTCCTTTCTAACATTTTCAGTATTTTATGATGTCATAGGATCTACCGAATAAATTGTCTCCAATCTACCTTGGAGTGGGCGTCTTTTTTCCTCGACTATATTTTGTAGCCAACATAGTAGCAACCACTTTCGCACTAATTTGACCCTCTTGGGAGTTGCGCTCGCTCAACAACACAAGTATGCAAAGGCTCATGGGTTCTAACAAGGAGCCTATTCAAAGTCCCGATTTTTGCAACAAGCACTCTCCATTTACAATTAGCAGCATGGCATATTGCAATGTATAAACTCTTATTTGATCTGTCTCGCTTTATCCTAAACTTACCCTTGACTGCAACCTCGTTCCGATACTTTATCGCTGCTTCCTTGTTCCGAAAATCTTTACCAATTACCAAATCTGGATAATCTTTGAAATCGATCATACTCTGTTCTACATCCACCGTATCTAACGAAAATTCCTGATTTATAGGAACATACTTCACCATTTGACCGTTATCTTCCATATCATCCAAACTTACTGGTGCTCCGGTAGGAGATGATGTTACTGCATCTGAATGCTCTGGTATACTTTCACGTTGAAGAACAAAATTATGAACCTCTACACCACTATAAATATACACATCAAAATAACTATCATGCCCTACATGATCATGTTCACGTCAAAATAACTATCATGCCCTACATGATCATGTTCAACATGATCAACGACCACAATATCGCTACAAACTGTTCAACTGTAACAGTGCCAGCTACAACATGTTCAACTACCATAAGTTCAGCTTCCGCAACAGTGGTATCTTTGTTGATCAGCTCTACATGTGATATGGTTCTAGAACTTAGGTTAGCATTCTCCAATACTAAAGACCGCACATATTTATCATCTACAATCTTATAGGGTGAGATACCTCCTTTATAATTGGGCACCAAGGTATGTATCTAAGTTTCATATCAGTATAATTTTCCTTCACTCTGATATTAGACTACAAGAAGTCCTTCAATATGTTCAATGTTGCATTGACACTATCATCAAAAACAACACTAAACAATTTATTGTTTGTTGATATCCAATTATAATTCTCATCCTCTAGCTTATATTCCATGCCGTAAGTATCAAGGATTACAACTTCACCCATTCCCGTAATAATTAAAACCTCATAAACTTAAGTAATTAACCATAGAGACATATTACTAAATAAGCATGTTCATGTAGGCATATGCAAACAACCGATCGGCTGGACAAACCCGTCGAACGTCAAACGATATATGACATATTAGTCCATGATGTAGAAACTTGACGCCCTGCGTTTTTAGCACAGAAAAGGACACGGAAAGCGTACAGGTCGTCAAGTAGTATTTCAGGATTTTTAGTTCCGAGTTATCGAACCCAAAGGAGCACGAGTCAAGCATGTTCTATCTCAAAGTTGTTGTCAAGCTATTTCGATTAAAAGATGGTTTTGTTTTAAAACATAAAAGGTAAATAGTAAACGAAATGACAGTGAACCAGTACTCACCAAGCTTAGAAGAGTTTTAATTCAGAGAAAAAGTAATCTAAGGTTGTGGGTTCATAGAGACCGTTTCCAATGCATTTAAATGACGATGAACATTGTGAAGTTGTTCTGATCCTCCTTTTCTCCCCCTGACAATCCTGCACACAAATGCATCTATTAATTCACGAAAAACAAAGAAAATAAACACAAAATAACCTCGGGTTGTGTAATAACCACTCCCGGTCACTCTCAGTCAAACCTGCGAAAAACAGGAAAATTTAAAATTTTTAAGACAGACACTTAACTTAACTTAAATTGACCCCGAGGGTCATACCGGACTTAAGTTGACCCCGTTATCGACTAAAATGAGTTACGGGGGACTCAGGGCAACTTTCTGGTCAATTTGGGAAAGATTGATTTTTCGCTGGAAAAGTCACCCGAGCGACGTTTTGGTCCATTCGAGGACCGTTTTGGACCCGAAAAGCTTAGCCGTCGTCGTAGCGGTCTTAGTTGGGCCGTTTCCTTGAAGCCCGTCCAGTTTAAAATTTTCTTGGGAAAAGTGCCCGTTCGGGGCCCGAAACGTCCTTTTTTCGCGAATCTGATTGGAAAATATCAACTAGATATTTTCCAAAAGGTGTGGGACCCACCTTGACACATGTCAACTACTTGGTGGAGTTAGTTTTGGGGGGAAAATGGATGGTTGTGGTGTGTTGGCCGAAACACATGGTTAAAGGGGGGAAAGTTGTGTTTTGTGTTAGTTATTTTAATTAGAAAAGAAGAAGAGAGAGTTTAGAGAGAGAAGGAGAAGAAGAAGAAGAAGGAAGAGAGGGAAGTTAGGGTTTGGAGGAAAATCAAACCTTTGGATCGTCTTGAAGCAAAGAGCAATCACGTTCCCCTCATTCTCCTCTACGGTAATACCCGAACCGATTCTCGTTTCGATTATTTTCAAGAGCTAGAGTTTGGTTATAAAATTTGGTTTAGGGTTGTGTAGAGATTAGAGAGGTGTTGGAGACGTTTTAGAGGTGTTTGGGAGAGAAATTTCACGTTTTCCGGTGACCGGAGGCTCGGGAGGAGCTCCGGCCACCGTGGGTGGTGGCCGGCCGGCCATGTGGTGGCTGGCCGGAGGTGGCAGCAGCCACCACTTGGTGGCCGAGCCCCTCCCTCAAACCCTAGGGCACGGCCAAGCCCTTTGGGTGGGGCCCACGTGCTCGGTTGTTCGTGTTTTAATTACTCGGGTAGTTTAAAACGTTCCCCGGACCATTTATCCCAAACCGAATCGAATTTTGGAATTAAATTGGAGAAGTTGTAATTAACAGGTTTTGGGAAACTTTAAACGTTAATTAATTGATTTAGAAGTCGGAATTCGATTCCGTCAAGTGCGTTGAGTTCCTTGATTTATTCTAAGACCGTGGAAACGAAAACGGGGGCTTTTGGAGCCCCGGAAGGCAATTAACCAAAACCGGGCAGATTCGCCATGTCGGGCGAATCTGGCCCTTACGGGTCCTTTTTCGGCAATATCGAGTAATGGGGAAGTTTGGGAGTGATCGGCATTGTCGGGGTTACGTTTGGGCGTTAAGTATGTTTTTTTTCGGTTTATTCGTACTAGTTTAAAAGTACTTTAAATTTGTGTTCTGTTAGATCGTGCTACGGACCGAGACAAAGGGAAGCTCGGCGAGTGACTGGGTGTACTTCGGGTTTTGTTGGACCGCTTTTGGATCTATATACGAGGTAGGGAAAAGTAGCCGGATCTCGGCCCTGATTAGGGAAAGTTAATAGTAGAATTGCATGTGACACCGGGGTGTCGTGGGTTGAGTAGAATTATTTAAATATTAGAAAAGCATGATACGGGATTGTAGCGTTCAAGAGAAAAGCATGTGACACTTAGTAGTGTCGTAGGAACAGAGAACTTAGCGATAATTGAATTACTGGAGGCATATGACCATGCCCGGAGGTTGTTTGTGAAACTAGTGATTTTAGGACCGTTGGAGGCATCGAGTATGCCGGAGGTTGTCGTGCGTTTTATTTAATTGTTGAGTTTGGGTGGCCTTGAGAGCCTGTATTTAATTGTTGAGTTTGGGTGGCCTTGACAGCCCGTGTTTAATTGTTGAGTTTGGGTGGCCTTGAGAGCTCGTATTTAATTGTTGAGTCGGGGTGGCCATGAGAGCCGTGTATTTAATTTGGTGTCTTGAGTGGCAGTGAGTGCCCGTGGGGTTGTTGAACCCGAGTCTTGACTGTTGAGGTGTCTTGAGTGGCCTTGAGTGCCTGTGTGATTGAACTTGCCTGTGATTGTGATTGTGGTTACCTGGGGTGGTGAGTTCTAAAGGTCGACAGCCTGATCCGACTTAGTGTCGATGAATTGCGAGTTTTAAAGGTCGACAGCCTGATCCGACTTAGTGTCGATGAATTGCGAGTTCTAAAGGTCGACAGCCTGATCCGACTTAGTGTCGATGAATTGCGAGTTCTAAAGGTCGACAGCCTGATCCGACTTAGTGTCGATGAATTGCGAGTTTTAAAGGTCGACAGCCTGATCCGACTTAGTGTCGATGAATTGCGAGTTCTAAAGGTCGACAGCCTGATCCGACTTAGTGTCGATGAATTGCGAGTTTTAAAGGTCGACAGCCTGATCCGACTTAGTGTCGATGAATTGCGAGTTCTAAAGGTCGACAGCCTGATCCGACTTAGTGTCGATGAATTGCGAGTTTTAAAGGTCGACAGCCTGATCCGACTTAGTGTCGAGGAATTGCGAGTTTGAAAGGTCGACAGCCTGATCCGACTTCGTGTCGAGGAATTGCGATAGGTCGAACCCTGACCTGATTGAGATTGGTTACTGAGCAGCTGGTGTGCGATCCTTTGTGATCTTGTTTGGTGTTGTGTCGTTGCGTTCGAGTCCTTGAGGAGGTCGTCGATAGTTGTATCGGGTCTACACTGTTTTTATCGAGTGTCGAGTCTGTTGAGGAAGGTGACGGGTTGTGGGTCAGTTGAGTACTTGAGTTGGGGACTGTAGTCCCGGCGTTGGGTTTGGTTTTAGTGTTACTGGCTTTTTCTGCTAATTATGCCATAGTCAGTCTGTTATCCGTGGAGGTGAGCGAACGCTCACCCCTAGCTGCTTTTCCTACAGGTACTGATCACCGGACGGACTAGGTTAGCTCTTGAAGTTCATGGAGCTTGGAGCGGAGTCTGGTCTTTACTTTTTGTTGAGTCTAGTAACGGATGTTGTACCTTGTCCACTTGTTGGGACGTTTTTGTATTGTAAATACTATTATTTTGAGAAGTAAATGGAAATGTCAAAGCTTTTATTGAAAACAGGTTTCAAGTGTTCATGTTTTTAAACGTTCGCGTCCCTAGTTCGGTTTACTGAAATTGGGGCGTGACAGCTTGGTATCAGAGCTCGAGGTTTCACACCTCGGACTGTCCGTCAATTAGGTGGGGAGGGTCGAGTCAGTGTAGACCCGTAGTGTTGTGAGTTCTGCTTGTGTTTGTGTGTATGTGCAGTACGGTGTTACTGGCATACTGTTTTTGTATTGCTGCGTGAAAAGTTTTTAAGCTGTCGCGGGTCGACTCAGGAGCGCTCCTGTAGTCGAACGTGACGGTGCTGATATCAAGTCGGTACAACGTAGTCGGGGACGCCTGGACCGGGTTGTAACTGCGTGATGTCAAGTATGAGGTTTTAAAAATGAAGCGGAGAAAGTTTTAAAAATGGTTGGCCCTGTGGGCGTGTGTGTAAGTTGGTTGGCCCTGTGGGCGTGTGTGTAAGTTGGTTGGCCCGGTGGGCGTATTTGATTTTGACCGGCCCTGTGGGCGTGTGTGTAAGACTGGTTGGTCCGGTGAGCGTGTTTTGATTTTGTTTGACGCTGTGGGCGTGTGTGTTTGATTGTGCTTGGCCCGGTGGGCGTGGTTCGGTGTTGGTTGGCCCGGTGGGCGTGTATTGTTGTTACTCGGCCGTGTTGGCTTGTGTTTGAGGTCAGTCTTGAGTTGTCGTAACTGTGTTATGTGTTTGGTGGTCGTTGTTTGCGACGTACTAGTGTACGGGTCGCTATTAGCCGGGAAAGTTACGAATACCCTAGGGTAGACATAGCGGGTGTAAGTAGTGCGAAATTATCACCGCTAGGAAATCGGGGTCACTGGTTTGGCCCAGGAGGTGAAATGGGCAGGACGGAGTACCGGCCCGGTAGGTGAGACGGAACGGTTTGTACGCCGGCCCGGTAAGGGGCGCGGCAGAGTTCGGACGCCGGCCCGGTAAGCGGCCCGGCACGGTTTGGTTGTCGGCCCGGTAAGGGGCACGACACGGGTTAGGTGCCGGCCCGGTAGGGGGCGCGACAGGGCCTTGGTGCCGGCCCGGTATGGGGAACGGCCCGGCTTGGTTACCGGCCCGGAAGGTGGCACGGCCCGGGTCGTGTGCCGGATCGGTCCAGCCGGTTATCTTCAAAAAAAATTCGTTGTTTCGTTGTGCGTTTAGGTTCGGGGTTGTGTGACTCGGTTCACGTTCGTGCGGTTTGAGCGTTGGTTTTACGTGACTGTGTTCGCGGTTGTGGGTTGTAGAGGCCGTAGGCTCGGTGTTAAGTTATGAGGGCTTGGGTTCGAGATTCATCGATAACGTACGGTAGTAGTACAATGCCTCGGTGTGAGAGTCTCACCACGGAGAGAGGTTAGGGTTGGTGCGCTGCGGTGCCATGCGAACCAGGTTTTCCCTATGTAAACGAGTGTTCGAGTTTTCCCTCGCGTGAACGGGTGATTGAGGTTTCCTTCACGCGAGTGGGTTAATTGAGGTTCCCTACACGATCGAGTAACTGGGGTATCGATATTGTGAGCAACAATGTTGGCTTAGTTGAGAACATGATCCCCGTTTGAGGTTTCCCTACGTGATCGGGTCTTTGGGGTATTGAGGTTGTGAACAATAGTGATTACTGAATTGAGGAAGTGTTCCCCGTGTCGAGTTTTATCTTACGTAAGCGAGTACTTGAGGTGTTGATAGCGTGAGCAGTGTGACGTTTTGCATCAGGTTTTGAGGTAGTGGTCTGCCCTGGTTAGATCGGTAAGTCTTTAGTGCTTTACTAGTATGCCATAATCGAACGGGTGTCCGTGGAGGTGAGCATAACGCTCATCCCCTTTACTACTTTTCCCGCAAGGGACGAGTAGCGAACACTGGTTTGGTTGCGGAAAGTTACAAGTAATGCCTAGAGGACCGTGTGAGGGTTACACTAGACCTTACCAGGGTAACTAATGGAGTGGGTGTTCGGTTTCCGTTTTGGGCGTCAGTTTCATTGGATGTCGGGTTATCACACTCGTTTGTTCGTCGAGTTGTGCTGAGAGGTTGGGGCTGAGTTTAGAGCCGTTGAGTCCACCCCTGCGTCGTGACACGTCGGTTGGTGGTGGGGTGGTGTTAACTAGGGTCTGTCGTGCCTGCGGAGTTAGAGAAGCGAACCGGTACAAGAGGTTCGAGAGAGGGCTCCTCAACCCGAGGATCGGGTATGTTGGGAGTTGGTAGGCACGACGACGATAGTGGAGCGAGGTCTTAGAGAGACCGCGAGGGTCCGTGAGTTTTAGCAGCGACTGAGCTTGTGCGTGTATCCGTGGGAAGGATACACACGAAATGACCGCCTTGACGTGATCCTGGGAATGGATTGGCGAGCGAAGTACCAAGTCATTATCGCCTGTTACAGGCGACGAGTGACGGTGTCAACAGGCAACACGAAAGGTTCGTGTATTCTTGGCAGTAGGATCGGAGTTTCTCCTGTCGGCTTGTCTGTAGTAAAGGAAGTATCGGCCGAGCAGAGCCGAGGATTACCGCGAGTGGCGTGCGAGTTCCCCGAGGTCTTCCCTAAGGAATTGAGCAGGTTGCCACCAGTTCGTGAGGTGGATTTCAGGATTGACCTGGTGCCGGGAACGGCAGCGATATCGATGGCGCCTTACAGGTTCGCGCCAGCCGAGTTGACCGAGCTGAAGGGTCAGCTCGAGGAACTTCGGGAGAAGGGGCTTATTCGTCCGAGCACATCGCCGTGGGGAGCGCCAGCACTCTTCGTGAAGAAGAAGAGTGGAGAGCTTCGGATGTGCATGGACTACCGGAAACTGAACTGGGTTACGGTGAATGACCGATGCCCGATGCCGAAAATTGATGACCTGTTCTACCAGTTGAGAGGGTCGACGTATTTCTCGAAGATCGACCTGCGATCCGGATACTACCAGTTGCGAGTCCGAGAGGGGGACGTCGCAAGGACTGCATTCCGGACATGCTATGAACATTACGAGTTCTGGGTGATGACTTTGAACTACCGAACGCACCTGCAACGTTCTTGGACCTGATGAACAGTATAGCCCGGCTGTTCTTAAATCAGTTTGTGATGGTGTTTTGTGGACAACCAGGATCCGGGAGTTAGTTGCCGGCGGTACGGATGCCGAGGGCTGGGATCGTTGTACTAATTGGGAGTTACAGTATCGTGGAGGTTTGTACATACCGCGTGACGGCAGAGGCGATGAGCTACGAGAGTCGCAGCATTCGCGTCTAACAATGCACGTGAATAGCACTAAGAGGAGCGCGACATCAGGTGGCATGTCTAGTGGAGCGGGATGCGGAGAGCGGTCGCGGAGTTAGTATCGCGATGCCTCGCCCGTCGGTAGGTGAGAGCCGAACAACAGCGTCCCGCTGGATTATTGCAGCCACCGCCGGTTGCACGGCGGAAGTGGGGGCACGTCACGATGGGTTTCGTGAGTGATTGGCCGAGTTCGCCTACAGCAACAGCTTTCAGGCCAGTATCATGATGGCACCGTTTGAAGCGTTGTGTGATAGGCCGTGTCGGTCGCCCGTGTGCTGGGCAGAAGTGAGAAATAAGAGGTTACTGGGTCTAGAACTGGATCGAGAGACAGCTAAGTTGGTCGTGCCAAGGCGTGAGCGGTTGAAGACCGCGCAGAGTCAGCAGGAGCTATGCTGACTGACGGCGCCGACCTCTCGAGCCAGCATTCAGTGATCATGTATCCCAGGAGGTGAGCCCGAAAGATGGACTAATGCGTTTCAACCGCGGCAGAGGCGGGTTAGCCCCGCGGTGTATCGGGCCTTTCAAGGTCTTGAGTACGTCATTAAATGGGCAGATGTCGAGGTAACGGGTGATGTCCCGTGTAAGGAGACACCGATGCGGGAAAGGGATCCACGAGAGCAGGTCCTGCGCGGAAAGGTTATCCGCTTAGAGCTGGTGTTGTGGCGACACCACGAGGCCGAGTCGAATTGGGAACGCGAGGACGAGGTTCGCGCGAAGTACCCCGACCGGTTCGACTCCTGACGTGCGTTGTTCTAAATTTCGCGGACGAAATTCCTTTAAGGGGGGTAGATTGTAATAACCACTCCCGGTCACTCTCAGTCAAACCTGCGAAAAACAGGAAAATTTAAAATTTTTAAGACAGACACTTAACTTAACTTAAATTGACCCCGAGGGTCATACCGGACTTAAGTTGACCCCGTTATCGACTAAAATGAGTTACGGGGGACTCAGGGCAACTTTCTGGTCAATTTGGGAAAGATTGATTTTTCGCTGGAAAAGTCACCCGAGCGACGTTTTGGTCCATTCGAGGACCGTTTTGGACCCGAAAAGCTTAGCCGTCGTCGTAGCGGTCTTAGTTGGGCCGTTTCCTTGAAGCCCGTCCAGTTTAAAATTTTCTTGGGAAAAGTGCCCGTTCGGGGCCCGAAACGTCCTTTTTTCGCGAATCTGATTGGAAAATATCAACTAGATATTTTCCAAAAGGTGTGGGACCCACCTTGACACATGTCAACTACTTGGTGGAGTTAGTTTTGGGGGGAAAATGGATGGTTGTGGTGTGTTGGCCGAAACACATGGTTAAAGGGGGGAAAGTTGTGTTTTGTGTTAGTTATTTTAATTAGAAAAGAAGAAGAGAGAGTTTAGAGAGAGAAGGAGAAGAAGAAGAAGAAGGAAGAGAGGGAAGTTAGGGTTTGGAGGAAAATCAAACCTTTGGATCGTCTTGAAGCAAAGAGCAATCACGTTCCCCTCATTCTCCTCTACGGTAATACCCGAACCGATTCTCGTTTCGATTATTTTCAAGAGCTAGAGTTTGGTTATAAAATTTGGTTTAGGGTTGTGTAGAGATTAGAGAGGTGTTGGAGACGTTTTAGAGGTGTTTGGGAGAGAAATTTCACGTTTTCCGGTGACCGGAGGCTCGGGAGGAGCTCCGGCCACCGTGGGTGGTGGCCGGCCGGCCATGTGGTGGCTGGCCGGAGGTGGCAGCAGCCACCACTTGGTGGCCGAGCCCCTCCCTCAAACCCTAGGGCACGGCCAAGCCCTTTGGGTGGGGCCCACGTGCTCGGTTGTTCGTGTTTTAATTACTCGGGTAGTTTAAAACGTTCCCCGGACCATTTATCCCAAACCGAATCGAATTTTGGAATTAAATTGGAGAAGTTGTAATTAACAGGTTTTGGGAAACTTTAAACGTTAATTAATTGATTTAGAAGTCGGAATTCGATTCCGTCAAGTGCGTTGAGTTCCTTGATTTATTCTAAGACCGTGGAAACGAAAACGGGGGCTTTTGGAGCCCCGGAAGGCAATTAACCAAAACCGGGCAGATTCGCCATGTCGGGCGAATCTGGCCCTTACGGGTCCTTTTTCGGCAATATCGAGTAATGGGGAAGTTTGGGAGTGATCGGCATTGTCGGGGTTACGTTTGGGCGTTAAGTATGTTTTTTTTCGGTTTATTCGTACTAGTTTAAAAGTACTTTAAATTTGTGTTCTGTTAGATCGTGCTACGGACCGAGACAAAGGGAAGCTCGGCGAGTGACTGGGTGTACTTCGGGTTTTGTTGGACCGCTTTTGGATCTATATACGAGGTAGGGAAAAGTAGCCGGATCTCGGCCCTGATTAGGGAAAGTTAATAGTAGAATTGCATGTGACACCGGGGTGTCGTGGGTTGAGTAGAATTATTTAAATATTAGAAAAGCATGATACGGGATTGTAGCGTTCAAGAGAAAAGCATGTGACACTTAGTAGTGTCGTAGGAACAGAGAACTTAGCGATAATTGAATTACTGGAGGCATATGACCATGCCCGGAGGTTGTTTGTGAAACTAGTGATTTTAGGACCGTTGGAGGCATCGAGTATGCCGGAGGTTGTCGTGCGTTTTATTTAATTGTTGAGTTTGGGTGGCCTTGAGAGCCTGTATTTAATTGTTGAGTTTGGGTGGCCTTGACAGCCCGTGTTTAATTGTTGAGTTTGGGTGGCCTTGAGAGCTCGTATTTAATTGTTGAGTCGGGGTGGCCATGAGAGCCGTGTATTTAATTTGGTGTCTTGAGTGGCAGTGAGTGCCCGTGGGGTTGTTGAACCCGAGTCTTGACTGTTGAGGTGTCTTGAGTGGCCTTGAGTGCCTGTGTGATTGAACTTGCCTGTGATTGTGATTGTGGTTACCTGGGGTGGTGAGTTCTAAAGGTCGACAGCCTGATCCGACTTAGTGTCGATGAATTGCGAGTTTTAAAGGTCGACAGCCTGATCCGACTTAGTGTCGATGAATTGCGAGTTCTAAAGGTCGACAGCCTGATCCGACTTAGTGTCGATGAATTGCGAGTTCTAAAGGTCGACAGCCTGATCCGACTTAGTGTCGATGAATTGCGAGTTTTAAAGGTCGACAGCCTGATCCGACTTAGTGTCGATGAATTGCGAGTTCTAAAGGTCGACAGCCTGATCCGACTTAGTGTCGATGAATTGCGAGTTTTAAAGGTCGACAGCCTGATCCGACTTAGTGTCGATGAATTGCGAGTTCTAAAGGTCGACAGCCTGATCCGACTTAGTGTCGATGAATTGCGAGTTTTAAAGGTCGACAGCCTGATCCGACTTAGTGTCGAGGAATTGCGAGTTTGAAAGGTCGACAACCTGATCCGACTTCGTGTCGAGGAATTGCGATAGGTCGAACCCTGACCTGATTGAGATTGGTTACTGAGCAGCTGGTGTGCGATCCTTTGTGATCTTGTTTGGTGTTGTGTCGTTGCGTTCGAGTCCTTGAGGAGGTCGTCGATAGTTGTATCGGGTCTACACTGTTTTTATCGAGTGTCGAGTCTGTTGAGGAAGGTGACGGGTTGTGGGTCAGTTGAGTACTTGAGTTGGGGACTGTAGTCTCGGCGTTGGGTTTGGTTTTAGTGTTACTGGCTTTTTCTGCTAATTATGCCATAGTCAGTCTGTTATCCGTGGAGGTGAGCGAACGCTCACCCCTAGCTGCTTTTCCTACAGGTACTGATCACCGGACGGACTAGGTTAGCTCTTGAAGTTCATGGAGCTTGGAGCGGAGTCTGGTCTTTACTTTTTGTTGAGTCTAGTAACGGATGTTGTACCTTGTCCACTTGTTGGGACGTTTTTGTATTGTAAATACTATTATTTTGAGAAGTAAATGGAAATGTCAAAGCTTTTATTGAAAACAGGTTTCAAGTGTTCATGTTTTTAAACGTTCGCGTCCCTAGTTCGGTTTACTGAAATTGGGGCGTGACAGGTTGCCTCCTGAGAAGCGCTTTTGTTTAACGTCGTTAGCTCGACTCAAAGGCGGCTTTAGGCCGCCTCTTCATCCTCAGAGTCTGGCTCCTCCAGGTATAGGCACTCCTCTGGTCCCAACGGTCCCCCATAATAATGCTTAATTCGATGTCCATTGACTAAAAATGGGGGCCGTGTTCCATCACAAATTTCTACCGCCCCTTTTGATAAGACTCGAGTAACTTTATAGGGCCCGCTCCACTTCGAAACGAGCTTTCCAGAGAAGATCTTCAACCGAGAGTTGTAGAGAAGGACCCTATCTCCTTCCTTAAACTCCCTTTGCACAATTTTCTTATCATGGGCGATTATTGGTGCGCTGCTTGTATAACTCAGTGCTGAAATAAGAAAGGGACCTAAACTCGTCCAGCTCATTAATCTGCATCAACCTCTTTTCAGCACAAAGATTAGCATCAAAATTTAAAAACTTAAGCGCCCAATATGCTTTATGTTGTAACTCTAACGGTAAGTGACATGACTTCCCATATACCATCTTATACGGTGACATTCCAATAGGGGTTTTATATGCTGTTCTATATGCCCAAAGTGCATCATCTAACTTTTGTGCCCAATTTTTCCTAGACAGATCAACAGTCTTTTCTAAAATACTCTTCAATTCCCTATTAGTAACTTCCACCTACCCGCTAGTTTGGGGATGGTAGGGTGTAGCTAAGTGATGGGTGACTCCATATTGATTTAGAAGTTTCCAAAATATCTTATTGCAAAAGTGTTTTCCACCATCGCTTACTATTGCCCTGGGTGTGCCAAACCGGGAAAAAATGTGCTTTTTAAGGAAAGCAACCACCGGCTTGGCATCATTAGTGGGTAAGGCTATCGCCTCGACCCACTTTGACACATAATCTACTACAACTAGTACATATTCCATACCGTTAGATCTAGGGAATGGACCCATGAAGTCGATGTTCCACACATCGAACAACTCTACCTCTATGGTAACATTCAGAGGCATCTCATGCTTCTTTGATATATTTCATGTTCTTTGGCACCTGTCACATTGCTCAACAAACCGAATAGCATGATGAAATAAGTTAGACCAATAAAAACCTGATTGAAGTACCTTTTGAGCTGTTCTCTGTGGTCCAAAATGACCTCCTACATCACCCCCGTGGCATTGATGCAAAATAGCTTCTTGCTTCTCTTCGGGGACACACCTTCTCACCATTTGATCTGCACAAATTTTAAACAGAAAAGGGTTATCCCAAAAATAATTTTTTACAGCATGTAAGAATTTTTTCTTCTAGTAGGGTTTCATGTCATGAATTAGAGCACCACTTGCCAAGTAGTTTGCAAAACTTGCAAACCACGGGGCTTCGATGTGCTTTGCCTAGAATAGGTGCTCATCTGGAAACTCCTCATTTATTGGCTTACTAAGCTCTTCATATGGATTCTCAATCCTAGACAGGTGGTCTGCTATCACATTCTCTACTCCTTTCTTATCCCGTATTTCCAAATCGAATTCTTGGAGTAGTAAAATCCACCTTAGCAATCTAGGCTTAGCATCCTTCTTGCTAAACAGGTACTTAAGAGCTGCATGGTCAGTGTATACTATAACCTTGGATAAGACAAGATATGGGTGAAATTTGTCACATCCAAATACCACAGCTAAAAGTTCTTTTTCAGTAGTAGCATAATTTAATTGAGCCTCATTGAGAACTCTACTAGCATAGTATATGGTATGAAATTTTTTATCTTTCCTTTGCCCTAAAACTGCTCGTACCGCTATATCACTAGCATCACACATCAATTCAAAGGGTAGAGACCAGTCGGGATTGACCATTACCGGTGCATTTACCCATTTTTCTTTTAAGGTTAAGAAGCTTTTCAAACATGCATCATCAAAA
Source organism: Erodium maritimum (assembly GCA_963921825.1). Taxonomy (NCBI): domain Eukaryota; kingdom Viridiplantae; phylum Streptophyta; class Magnoliopsida; order Geraniales; family Geraniaceae; genus Erodium; species Erodium maritimum. The sequence continues at coordinate 29,777,056 of OY997593.1, read as the reverse complement.
TTGAAAGGGACATCTTTTACTAGCAAATTACATAATGGTTTAGAGATTTCAGAAAATCTCTTTATAAATCTTCTATAAAACCCTACATGTCCTGAGAAACTTCTAATTCCCTTTATATTAATAGGTGGAGGTAATTTCCCTATTACATCCACTTTGGCTTTATCTACCTCAATCCCTTTAGAAGAGATTTTGTGGTCTAAGACAATTCCCTGTTGTACCATAAGATGCCATTTTTCCCAATTAAGAACAAGGTTTGTTTCTTCACATCTAGTCAACACTTTATGCAGATTATTTAAACAATCATCAAATGAAGAACCAAACATAGAAAAATCATCCATAAATACTTCAAGGTAATCACCAATCATGTCATGGAAAATAGCAGTCATGCATCTTTGAAATGTAGCAGGTGCATTACATAAACCAAACGGCATTCTCCTATATGCAAATGTTCCATAAGGGCAAGTTAAAGTTGTTTTCTCTTAATCCTCGGGAGCTATAGCTATTTGGTTATACCCACTATAACCGTCTAGAAAACAATAGTATTCATGACCAGCTAATTTTTCTAACATTTGATCAATAAAAGGCAAGGGAAAATGGTCTTTTCGGGTGGCATCATTTAACTTCCTATAGTCTATGCAAACTCTCCACCCTGTAACAGTTCTAGTAGGAATTAATTCATTTTTATCCTTTGTTACTACCGTCATCCCCCCTTTTTTAGGTACACATTGAATAGGACTTATCCAAGAACTATCAGAAATGGTATAGATAATACCTGCATCGAGTAGCTTTATAATTTCCTTTTTTACTACCTCTTGCATTAATGGGTTGAGCCTCCTTTGTTGTTGCATAGTTGGTTTGTAGGTATCTTCCATTAAAATCTTGTGCATACATGTTGACGGGCTAATTCCTCTAATGTCAGCTACTGTCCATCCAAAGGCCTTTTTATGTTCCTTGAGCACCCTCATCAGCTTTTCCTCCAGTAGAGAAGACAATTCAGAAGAAATTATAACAGGTAATGTATTGTCTTCATTTAAAAACATGTATTTTAAATTGTCTGGGAGGGGTTATAATTCAAGCTCAGGGGCTTGCTCAACAGAGGGTTTCAGCATAGGCCCTTGCCTCGCCTCCAAGGTGAGACGAGTGTGGGGTCTATCCCTCCTTCTTGGAGGGCATGCCTCCAAGATATTGACCATCTTTGGTTCCTTATCCTGCATAAGATCGCAAGTGGTTGTATCCTCATTAATTAAACATGCCAGTAAAGGATCACCAGGAATAAAATTTTCCTGCACTATAGAATCAATCAAGTCAATCCTATAACAAGTATCATCAATTATAGCATGTTTAAGGGATCTGAAAACATTAAAAATCACTTCGTCTTTTCCATATCGGATGGTCAATTTCCCTTGCTCTACATCAATAAGAGCTCGGGCTGTGGCCAAGAATGGTCTTCCTAGGATTAGGGGAATCTCATAATCTTCCTGTATGTCCAAGATAACAAAGTCAGCAGGGAAAATAAATTTGTCAGCTTTTACCAACACATCTTCCACAATCCCTCTAGGGTACTTAATAGATCTATCAGCTAGTTGTAGGGACATAGAAGTTGGTTTTAATTCCTCTTTCAATCCTAATTGCTTAAAAATATTTAAAGGCATCAAATTTATACTAGCCCCTAAATCACACAAAGCTTTTGCAAATGAAAGGGACCCCATTTCACATGGTATAGTGAAGCTACCCGGGTCTTTCAATTTAGGAGGTAGTTTATTCTGCAAGATAGCAGAATATTCCTCACTTAAATTCACCCTTTCATGCTCTTGCAATTTCCTTTTGTTAGATATAATATCCTTCAAGAATTTTGCATATATAGGCATGTTTTTAATTGCATCAAGAAAAGGAATATTAATCTCAAGTTTCCCAAATACATTCAAGAATTTAGCATACTAATCATCATGTTTAGATTTCTTAACAATAGAGGGGAAAGGAAGATGTGGAGTCCGGGTTTCTGAATCAACCACGGGCTCCCTTACCTTCTTACCTAGTGGAGTGCTCTCTGCTTACTACCTCTGTTAAGTCTTCTTGCTCTTGATCTTAAATTTGTTCTACAGAGATTTCGGGGGGTAGCTCTTTCTCCTTCTCCTTCTCTTCTGGTTCCACCACCTTACCACTCCTTGTAGTAATTGCATGCGCATTTTCTCTAGGATTCCTCTCGGTGTCACTAGGTAGGGATCCTGGAGGTCTGTAGTTTGCTGCTGTGGCAACCTGTCCTAGCTGAGTATTTATTGATTTATAGTTGTTATCTGCTTCAGCTTGTTTCCTAAGCAGCTCCCTTATCTGCTGATCTTTTTCCTCTAACCTCTTATGGATTTTCCTATTCTCTTCATCATGTATCCTATTCTTCTCCTCCTGTACCTGCAGCATTTTTAAAATTAAAGAAGTTGGGTCAGAAGAAGGTTGTTGGTTACCTGAATTTTGCTGAGGTTGAGGATTTATCTGCTGGTTGGCCTGATTTTGAGGTCTCTGATTGAATCCGGGAGGTGTTGGATTTTGGCTTCTTTGATTCTGATCTCCTCCCCATTTTAACTCGGGGCGATCTTTCCAACCCTCATTATAAGTGTTGGAATAAGGATCGTACTTCCTCCCTTGGTTGTTGTTGTGATTCACCCAGTTAGCCTCTTCATAGTCCATTGGATTAGGCTGGGGCGATTGTCCTTGCATGCCTGCCATCATCAGCTTCATTTCTTTTAATTGCTCCATGACTTGATTTATTTCTGCTGCTGAGTTGACTGAATTGACTGTAGACCCTCCAGGTGCTCTTTCAGAATGCCAAGCATCATTGGACATGATATTCTCTAGAATCTCTTGGCATTCCTGCAGAGTGTGTTTGGTGAACGAACCACCAAATGCGGCGTTCAGCTCAACCTGACTTGGTCTGTTTAACCCTTGGTAGAACGTCTGCAGCTGCAACCACATCTCTTGTCCATGGTGAGGACACTTCCTCATGAGTCCTTGATATCTTGCCAAAGCTTCTGCTAGCGATTCAAAGTTTGATTGAGCAAAATTCTGGATCTTGGCTCTAAGCTTCTTACTCTTCCTTAGCGAGTAGAATCTGGCCAGAAACTTTTGTGATAGATTGGCCCATGTTGTAATTGCGTGGTTAGGCAGACTTGCAATCCAGTCTGCTGCCTTATCTCTTAGGGTAAACTTGAAGACCCGCAGTTTAATTGCTTCGTCTGTCACTCCATTGTACCTGAAAGTGACACAAATCTCATTAAATTTAGTCAAATGTGCAGCAGGTTCGGGATCCGTGTTTGGTTTCCCGCTAAATGTTTTTTGTAGAAGTAATTGGATGGCAGAGGTTTTAATCTCGAATTGGTGAGCTGTCACTGGTGGGTGGAGAATGCTCTGATGTAGGTTGTTGGTGTGAGGTGTGCAATAGTCACAGAGATATCTTGGTGGCTCCGCGATAGTTATAGGTTCCTCTTGTTGATTTCTTTGGACCACCTGGTTATTCTGCTGCCCACCTCCTGCATTCTGCTCAGTGGCATCAGCGCCAACAGTTTCCATCGTATTTGATTTGGCACTTCCCTCACCAAGTTTCTTCTTTAAAGCTCTTATCTTCAATTGTCCTGCTTCTCGTAAATCTGTATCACTAAGCAAATCACTTTGAGTGGATTTAGATCTTGTGAGCATAAATTAAAAAGCCAAAATTAAAAAGTGAAATAGTCGAAACACAACTTTTATAGAAAGGGTTGGCTCAATTGCTCCCCGACAACGGCGCCATTAACTTGACGCCCTGCGGTTTTAGCCCAGAAAAGGACACGACGAGCGTACCGGTCGTCAAGTAGTATTTCGGGATTTTTAGTTCCGGATTATCGTACCCAAGGGAGCACAAGACAAACAATTCCTATTTGAAGTTCGTAGTTAAGCTGCTTCGATAATATGATGGTTTTTGGTTTTAAATGTAAACAAGTAATTAAAAGGTGAACAAGTATTTAGGTAAAACCGAATATATTAGAATCAGAGAAAAAGATAATCTAAGGTTTTTGGGTTCATAGAGACCAATTCCAATGCATTTAAACGACGATGAACACTTTGAAGTTGTCTGATTTTAGGGGCAACGAATCATCTCTCCAACTAGTCCTAACTCCTCACATTGTTTCGGACCCTAATGGAATCTAACCACCCAGCTCTCACGAATCAGGATGTAGGGAGACCCAAAGCACTACGTTCTTTGATAATTTCTTACTTTCGGTATGAATCCTATGGTGGTTGCAATCGTGTTAACCTAGCTATCACTAGTCTATATTTAAACCCAATTTGTATAAGATTTCTGACCTAATTACAACCCACCTCTCACGAGTGTCAGATTGCAATTCTCACCTTCTATCAGGCCTACCCGGGAGATAGAGCATTAACTTTAAATCTAATACAAACCCTAAATCAAATCAACTAACACAATACTCATTCATACATTCAATACATTGGAAAGTAAATCTCTACTCCCCCATAACCCTAGATTATGAGGTTTAGCTACTCATGGAGAAAGAAGAAGAAAAAGATGAAGAAGAACATTCATAAGCAATCATCATATTGAAAGAGTAGTTGAAATACAATACCAATGTAGAATTACAATGGTTGAGTTCAAGCACTCTCTTCTCATACAAAGCTTGCCCAAGTTGCTTATCTTTCTTCAAGCTTCAAAGTTCACCAATCTCCACCTTCTAGCTCTCTAGGATTGTCCCAAAAACAAGTTCTTCCTCTCCAAATTCGTGCTCTTCTATTTATAGGACTACAAGACCCTCTTTTCCTTCTCAAATTCGGATTTGGAATAGGAAAATTTCCTTTTCTTAACTAGGAAACCCGTCTAAAAGTTTGTAAGCCTCTCTCGGGCCTGATAGAGGGCCGGAACGGCTTTGGGCCCTTGACGAAAGTTGTAGATCTCTGAATTCCCTTCGATTTGACATACAATTTAAGGCAAGCGGAGTTCGTAGGAAGAAGTTATGCTCTTTGCAAGATCAGCCAGCTTCCAAAACTCATAAAACCGGGTTTTCCTCTATTTTAGCCATTTTTTCGATCAAATCACCTACAAAACATAATGAGAGACACAATACGAGTAACGAGAGAAAAGTGGTCCAATTTATACAATCTCGAGACTAAAATGCTCAAGAATGTGAGCTAAAAACATTTAGAATTGATGCAATTTATGTCCACATCAACCGGCCAGATGGCCTTATATGTAAACCGCCGATTGGCAATCTTCTCTCAATAATGTAAAACTCCTTATTTTTCCTGATCTATGACTTAATTTCGTAGATCGACAGTACTGGTTTTATAATACGGAAATTCACCCAAAACCTCAATAAAACGCATCTAAGCTTCCCTTAAACCACCATATTCCAATTCTTAGTTCAATTCACTAAGTTTATACGTATTAAACCACAATATATTATTTCCCCCATCCACAATTTGAAAATCAACTCAAACCTAGAACTGAAAATCACAAATCGAAGCTTGGGTTGCTTACTTGGACTTTTCTTTACTAGCATATACAAAGAGGATGAAGAAAAACACAACACAGTCGGAGGAGGATGGCGGTGGACAGTGATGGTGGTCGGCGGTACTCGTTTCTCAGCTGGTCGGGGCAAGGCACGAAGAGGGGTGAGAGGGTTTCTATTTTGGGACTGTGTTGAAAAGGGTGTATTTTACAAAACTACAAAAAGGGAAAAAGAGGGAATATCAAACTTTCATTAATGAGGAGTTTTTCTTCTTCTTCAAAATATAACATAGAGGAGGTCTTTCCTCATAATACATCTCTTAAGGAGGCCCTTTTAAGAATTCACCCTAAATCACAAACTTCTTCTGCCACCATGATAAATTTTCTCAATTTTTGTCTCTATCGCCTATTTCTCTTCATCTCCATTTATCATCATCTTCTTCGTCCTTTGATCATCTGTTCCTTGCAGAGAGGTTAAGTTATCATCGACATTCTTGTAACGATGGTGGGGGACAAAAGCGGTAAATACATGATGATTGCAGGTACGTTAAAGCTGGTGGGGGAGAAGAGCACGACAAGCATCGAGGCAGGTCTCCTCTCTTTTAGATCTATAAATCGTAGATATGAAATTCCATATCTTTAAATTTCAAATCTACAGATCATCTGTGGTAGTGGGGTTTCTTCTAGTGTGAGTCGATCTAAGATAATTTTCTACTAAGACACATGGGTTTAGCTTTTTGTTTAAGCACCCGTATCCATGTACCATCGACCATCCGGAACTTGTTGTATGGAGAGATTAGCCATAGCGCTGGAAATGTCAGTCGGAACTGTCAAGCAGTCTTGAGATGGTGTATTTGGCCGAGAACCCAAAACTCCTTGCTGTCCAAGCTGAGGCGATGGCCCACGAACCCACTGACCTAGAAAAGGCGGGTATGGACAAGGTGGCATCTGGACCTGTTGCTGCTGATAGGGCCAGAATTGTGGATGCGGTTGGGCCCAATTCGGCGGCCCAGACCAAAATTGTTGCTCATTCCAGTACATGGGCTGGGGCGCAGCCCATGTTGGCTGCTGTGAAGGTCCTCTTGGAGCAGAACGACAAGGACCTGGTCGTGGGTGTCCACTTGAATATCCTTTAGCAGCATCACGGGCTCGAGAAGAACCACGGGCCGGAGGGAGAGCAAGTGTGTCCTTAGCAGATGGAGTCTGAACAACCATGGGTACTCAGCAGCTAGGAACTATCAGTAGTGAACGGAAGCGGACTTGGACCGGATGGGTCTGTAGAAGTTGGGCTGCAAGCGTGGACTGCAATTGAGATGGCGTGAAGCAGGGACGCACATCTTTTTGATTTCAGAATCGGAAAATACGATTAGCACAATCTTGCAACTGCGATTGAGATGGCGTGAAGCAGGGACACGCAGCAGGAATCGCAGGCGTTGTCTACGATTGAGATGGCTGTAAATCACATAATCGCAGGAATTGCACTTGCTCTCCCTCCGGCCCGTGGTTCTTCTCGAGGTCGTGATACTGCTAAAGGATATTCACGTGGACACCCACGACCAGGTCAGCAGCCAACATGGGCTGCGCCCCAGCCCATGTACTGGAATGAGCAACAATTTTGGTCTGGGCCGCCGAATTGGGCCCAGCCGCATCCACAATTTTGGCCCTGTCAACAACAACAGGTCCAGATGCCACCTTTTCCATACCCTCATTTTCTAGGTCAGTGGGTTTGTGGGCCATCGCCTCAGCTTGGACAACAAGGAGTTTTGGGTTCTCGGCCAAATACACCATCTCAAGCCCGCTTGTTAAGAATTTTGTTTTTGTACGTCGTTTAACTTGTGATAATAATGTCTCGATTGAATTTGACCCTTTTGGTTTTTCTGTCAAAGATTTTTCGACGGGACATCTGGTTTTGAGATGCAATAGTACATGCGATTTGTATCCCGTCACACATAATAATTCGTGTCGTTCATCATTTCCCTTTTCAGCTTCTGCAACTGTGTCTCCAATTTTATGGCATTCTCGTTTAGGCCATCCCGGTTCCCCGGTGTTTAATTCTCTTTGTCGGAATAAACTTATTGGTTGTACGAACACTTTTAATTCTGTTTGTCAGTCGTGTGTACTTGGTAAACATGTTAGGCTTCCTTTTCAAACATCTATGACTGCTACTTATGCGCCTTTTGATATTGTGCATGCTGATTTATGGACATCCCATGTGTTAAGCACCTCTGGTTATAAATATTATTTGATATTACTTGATGATTTCACTAATTTTTTCTGGACATTTCCCCTGGGCAAGAAATCCGATGTTTTCAAGTTATTTCTGTCATTCAGTGCCTATGTCTCTACACAATTTGGGGTTCCTATAAAAAGTTTTCAATGTGATAATGGAAAGGAGTTTGACAACTCTCCGTTTCGTACATTCGGCGTTTCATCAGGATTGGTGTTCCGCTTCTTGTGTCCACATACATCTTCTCAAAATGGACGTGCGGAACGCAAGATCAGGAGTATCAATAACATGGTTCGTACCTTACTCCTTCATGCGTCCATTCCCCCGCCGTATTGGCCATATGCCCTATTTATGTCTACATACTTGTCCAATATTCTCCCATCTAAATTACTTAATTTCTCTTCTCCAACTTTTTCCCTCTATCGTCGTGTTCCCTCATATTCTCACATGCGTGTTTTCGGTTGTTTGTGTTTTCCTCTTTTTCCCTCCACCACAATTAACAAACTGCAAGCTCGGTCAACACCATGTGTCTTTGTCGGATTTCCTCATAAGCATAGAGGGTATATTTGTTTTAATTTAAAGGAAAATAAATTTATTATATTGAGACATGTATTATTTGATGAAACGGTGTTTCCATTTGCATCCTCGTTCACCCCTACCCTACATAGCCATGATTTTCTGTCTGGCCCTTTATATCCAGCTTCACGGGCCCAAATGTTTTTTGGACCGCACCCATCAGCTCGACGTCAGGAACGCTTTCTTGCACGGACATCTGAATGAGATCATCTACATGCATCAACCCCTGGGTTTTCGTAGCTCTACTCATCCAGACTATGTGTGCCTGCTGAACCAGTCTCTCTATGGTCTCAAGCAGGCACCTCGAGCCTGGTATCAGCGGTTTACTGACTTTGTTTCCTCGATTGGTTTTCTCACAGCAGGTCTGATCACTCGTTGTTCATTTATCGACATGGCGCTGACACCGCCTACATACTACTATATGATGACGACATCATACTTGCCTCCTCGAGCGAACCTCTTCGGGAATATATTATGTCTTGCCTCAGCTCTGAGTTTGCTATGAAAGACCTGGGTCCCCTATCATACTTCCTTGGCATCGCTGTCACTCGAAGCTCCGACGGCTTGTTTCTCTCTCAACAGAAATACGACACCGAAATTATAGCTCGTGCTGGCATGTCCTCCTGTTCGGCATCAGCAACTCCTGTTGATACTCTAGGGAAGCTCGGTGCCTCTGATAGTTCTCCCTTTGAGAATCCATCTTTATACCGCAGTCTTGCAGGGGCGCTATAGTACCTCACTTCCACGAGACCTGATATTTCCTATGTAGTTCAGCAAGTGTGTCTACATATGCATGATCCGAGGATTAGTCACATGGGCGCTTTGAAGCGTATTATCCGATATCTATAGGGCACGACACACCTCGGTCTTCACTTGTACTCCACACCTATTTCCGGTCTAGTTTCTTACATGGATGCTGATTGGGCTGGTTGTCCAGACACTCGTCGCTCCACTTTCGGATACTGTGTGTTTTTGGGGGACAATCTTGTCTCTTGGTCCTCCAAACGTCAGCCTACCCTTTCTCGCTCCAGCATTGAGGCGGAATATCGAGCTGTTGCTAATGTTGTGTCTGAGACTTGTTGGCTTCAGAATATTCTACTAGAGCTTCATTGTCCTCTCTCCCGAGCCACATTGGTCTACTGCGACAACATCAGTGCCATATATCTGACTGACAATCTTGTTCAGCATCAGCGCACGAAGCATATCGAGCTTGACATTCATTTTGTCAGGGAAAAGGTTGCCAAGGGTCATGTTCGAGTACTCCACATTCCCTCACGTTCACAAATTGCCGACGTCTTCACTAAAGGCTTGCCGAGGGTTCTGTTTCTTGATTTTCGGTCCAGCCTGAACGTCCGCGAACCTCCCGTTCAGACTGCAGGGGCGTGTTAGAGATAGAATACATTCAAATATTTAGATATATACTGTATAGAATTTGAATTGTATTATCTTATCTACAATTGTATACAAATATACATGAAACGGAATAAAGAAAGGCACGGTTGAAATCCTAAATATATCAAAATATTTTGTTTTACAGGTTTAAGAAACTATCTACACTCTTTCTCTTCTTAATCAGATTCTATTGTGAACGTCCATTGTGTTGTGTTCATCCTAGTTTGTAACTTCATATAGCTAGACATTTTATTCCAATCGCTTGAGGAGAGGATTATTTTCTTCCTTGTCTGACAATTTAAATGTTGTGTGTAACTTAATAATTTCGGAATAATTCGCATTCTTGAACAAAGAAATGGGATTTGATCTTGGGTTTTTGTATTACTGGCATAAAATTTTATGTTCTTTAAGAATAAAAAGAGCCGCCAAGGCTAGAATTTCTTCACGACCGACGAAGATTGTTTTCCTCTCAGAGACTGACGCTCGTATATCTTATTCCAGTAAAAATGTTCCCTGACATCACCTAATCGTCGTCGATCTCCAAGTACGTGATACTATCTCCACGCTTTCGTCCTCTCGTATTGTTGTGCACTGTTTTTTAGAGGTTTCAATGGCCAAGTTCATGGATTGGAATTATCGAGGTTTGGGTTCAGAAAAAAATTGACAGTAGCTAAAGGTCTATGAACCGAACACCCGTACAAGCCAATTGAAGAAGACATTGAAGCAATCCAGTAAGTGGGTTTGGGATCCAGGGGGTGGGACCATAAGATGGTGTATTATTTCACGATACCAAGATCGGGTTACCTGATGAATCAAGACGACGGATCACCAGTACAAGGACGCATCACCACAAAAACTATGGGGTTCAGGAGAAATAGTAACACAGGCTCCCTAGTTTTGGTGTTCCACTGGGTTCCCTCGACGCACATTGGAGAAGGAAGAGAGCGGTCGGGAGTTGGCTGTTGTTTTATGGTTTTTTGTTGTTTGTTTTTCTAGTTCAGTTTATTTTGTTGTTTTGGACTAACTTTTTGTTGGGGTGAATATGAGATTGTTTGTTTTTTCTAAAGTGAAAATTAGACTAAGTCTGCGGGTCCAAGAACAGTGGGAAACTTACAAGGCTCTCAGACATTTCCTGGAAACCATGATCAATGACTCAGATTGTGTTTCGTTTTGACATGATTAATACAAATCCTTTTCCGTATGTTTTAAAAAAAGTTGTTCTTTTAAGAGGAATACTAGTACAAAAGTATCATCTCTAGCAAGACGAGATGTTGATGATAAATCATTCTAGATTGCTAATGGTGCTTATGGTAATACCCATCACATGTAAAAATTGTCGTATAATTTTTCTCTTGTTTTTTGCATTAGTTAATGATTAATAATTATGAAAAATGAAATATTTGTATTATGATCTCTGATTCAAGACCATCATCAAGTTTAAAATTACATACCCCATCATTAATAACAAACATGCTCACACTCGTTGATTATGCAAAGATCTCTTCACTAAAAAAGCATAAATGTCAACTATACAGCTAATGAAAAACTCCATAAAATATATGAGGTAGAAGCAGCAACAAAGTAACTGATGTACAATATAAAATAATTACGACACACAAAGACTCGCATTTAGATGGAAATCTCGTTCATGAGAAAGGATGTCATCTGGGTTTCAAATGTCAAACTCACTGTACGATAAGTATTTTCTTATTCTTATTCTAATTTGTAGAGGAGCATTCGTCAATTTCGATTCCAGTTATTCTTATCGACTTCAGATTAAACAACCTCACTCAAATGCACAAACTTGTCGAAGAAAGAAGATCTGACGAGTGTTGTTGAGTAGGCGGAAAAAAAAGAGGGTGAAGACAATATAGTTTTGTTAAAAATAAGGTCAATTTTAGAATTTTATGTTAGAAAATATGGGACAAAACTGTATACTCATACAATTAAATAGAATATTAAAAATAATGATTTTTATAATTTAAATTTATAAACATTTTTTCTAGTTTAAAATTTATTTTAAGAATGATTTTTACTAGTTTAGTTTATATTTTCGATAAAATTTAAAATTAAAATTATATTTTGAAATATATTAGAGTTGGAGAGAGAGGTTAGCTTTAAGTTTGGAGGAGGAGGATAGGACTTTGTAAACTTTGAAACTATTTGGAGGTATTTTTTCTATTTTATCGAAAAATCTAACAAATTAGTAGGAAAGGTAAGTATGTTCATTTTTAAAATAGTTAATATAGTTTTTTTTATCAGCATAGCATATTTAAATTAGACCTCTCTCAAGGAGGAAGAAGAGTACAACTAAGAGAGTCTAGCTACAGACTCTCCAACAAAAAAGATCACAACGGCTACAACCATGGTAGGATGAAAGGGTACGCAAACCCTGATGATGAGTGGGCACGCAGACCCTGATGATGAGTGGGTACGCAGACCCTGATGATGAATGGGTACGCAGACCCTGATGACGAATGGGTACGCAGACCCGAATGTAGTGAAATGAATGGGTACGCAGACCCAGATGAAGTGAAATGAATGGGTACGCAGACCCTAAAATGAATGGGTATAGTTAAATGATGTGTTTATGCATTTGTGTAGGCATGTGTTGGCGTATAGGTTTGTGTAGGTATTCACAATTATCCCATTTTATTATCTTTTGAACGGAAAAGAACACATGTGTTGATCGCATGTTAATTTTACAAAAAAAAAATATTATCCTTCCTTTCTTCAATCATAGTTTCATATTTTTCAACCCCTTCGTCTTCTTTCTAGGACATCCTTACTTTTATTTTCTGCGTCATTTCTCTTGGGATCTCTAATTATAGGCTTCATCATTGTTGTATGGCGTGGAAGAAATATAGATTCCAATAAGGTGAAATGGTAGGAGCTAGGCGTTCCACCTTCGTTTACGTTAGCTGAAGATGGAAAGAGAAGCTCGAAAATTCTATCGAATTAGATATGAAGCTAATCAATATGCATAGATATTGGGCATCCCCATCAGCTTTGACTCTTCCTCTTTCTTTGTTCTCCTATATCAGAGTCGTCATTTTCGTCATACCTACTAGATCGAGGAATAAGTCTGCCCATATATTTTGTTATAGAGCCATTTACGATATCGTCATCGATTCGCTACTAAAGTCATCGTGCAGATTGGCAACTCGGATATGTTGTTCGAAGACCATGAGGCTCTGACGACAATAAAGACGAAGTTTAAATTAGGATTTTTAGGACTTCCCAAAATTGTGTCAATCGATCTCCACTTTAGATTTTCAATTTTATAATTTTCCGGATCTGGAAGTAGAGATGAGACTCCACCAAAGCTCGTCTTCTTTCCCCGAGTTCCATTCCGTCAATGATGGACTCACGAATAAGGAACATGGAGTTGAGGCTCAACACCTCCAAATCAAACTCGAGTTCTCCAACACCTTACAAAATAAATAATTGTGAACTCTAATGATCATTAAATATAGGAGGAGAAGTCTATTGAGAACCACCCCTTAATCGAAGAACCATGAGAAACAATCCAAGTCATTAATTTGATAAACGGAAGCATAAAATATAAAGTTGACATATGTTTACTTGTTGACTTTGTAAATACAACACCACACATTTTTAGGGATATTTTGGTAAAACTGGGAGGCACGTAAAAAATTTGTTGCCTAAGTACATGGGTTTTATCACCCTATTACCTGATTTTTATCATCTCAGTAGATGTGTTTAATACATGTTTTTATTGACTCATTACATGTGTTTTATCCCTTCATTACTTGTTTTTTATCACCTCACAAGATTGCAAATATAATCCTATTGACATGTACTTTTATCACTTATGAATACTTTTTTTTATCTATGTCAAACCATGTTTTTATCATCTCAAACATATAGTTTTATCATGTCAAACTATGTTATATGTTTTTTGAAACCAACAAAAAAGCAACAGACTATTATCACCTATATGCAAACAAATTATCAACACATAATACTACTTTTATCAGCTTTGGAAACTATTTTTATCAACTAACTGACGTTGCGATGAACAATAGTGAAAACCTAATATAGAGCACGGATATCATATTTTTGGAAGAACACAAAGATTTTGATCTTTGACCCTCGAAGTGATTCTATGATGATTGAAGTAAGGAAAGAGGAGTTTCTCACCTAGTTTGGAGCTTGATTCGTTAAGGAAACTAGTTGAAATCGTGATGAACCATTGAGAAACTAAAATAGAGGATGATTTTTAAAAATGTGGCAGAACACACAGATTTTGATCTTTGATCATTGAATTGATTCTAAGGTTAATTTCATCTCATTACCCTAACTATTTTTTGTGGCACCTCACTACCCTAAAATATATATTTTTTTCACGTTAATACCTATCGTCAATTTCCATCCATTTTTGGATGGAAAATGGTAACGTGCATAACACATGACCTTAAATTTTTTTGAAATGACAAAGTTATCCTTTAATTCATTGAAACTCTAACCTTTTATCTCTCCAACTCTCTCTCTCTCTCCTTTCTTCTCATCAACACACCCCTCAAACTAATCCTTTAACTTTAAACCCTATTACTTTTATTTTTCTCCTCTATCTCCCCTCTTCATTCCATACATTCTCCTTCATTTCTTTTTTTTCCTCTCTCTGTTCTTCGTTTTTCATTTCCTTTCTTGCAAATCACAGCCACCCTTCCCTTCCCTCCGACATGCCCTACCACCACCATGATCTTCAAATCCGAGGCCAACTACATTTTCATCATTCCTCTCTTCTTCTCCATGTCTTCTACGTCGAGGCGCTATCTTCATCAATCCATAGTTCTACGAGATCGGTTCACCACGCGACGTCACCGCAAAGTACACAACCCCGTGACTCGATGTGGCCGCCTTTTGATCTCCAAAGAAGAAGACGAGCTAGAAGTCGTGAACCCAGCCGAACGAGTTCTAGAGTAGCGAGCGGGACGGTGGTTTCTCTGGTGCTCTTCGTCCTCCAAGCCCAGATCGAGAAAAGCCCTAAAAAATCATTTCCTCTTCTCTTCTTTTAGTTACTAGAATCTTCTCATTGACATGTCACTCTAAACCCTCGAGCTCACCTCCAGTCAAAAATTGGGTTTGATTTTTGGGTTTTTGGAGATGCAGATGGAGGGTGGGTATGAGAGTTGGGGTGTGGAGCTGCGAGATCTGTTGTTCTTTTTTTTCAATTTGGTTAATAAATAATTTTCTGGGTAAGAATCTGAGTTTTTAATTATGAATTAAAGGAATTAGGATTTCGGTCTTCTTGAGTTTGTAATTAAAAATATGAGTTTGTAATAGAATTAAGATTGGATTTTACTGGGCAAGAAGAAAATGGCTAAGGAAGGAGAAGCATTTACGTAAAATTTTTTTAGTAAAAAGCATCAAAAAGTAATAAAAAAAGAACAAAAAATTAAATTGAAACATGATTTCAAAAATAAAATAATAAAAAAAGAATTCTGATTTTTATATATTTAAAAAAATGAAATTTGATTTTTTGAAATAAAAAACATATTATATAAAATAAAACTGTTAAAAATAAAAACTATTTTTTTTAAATTAAAAGTTGATTTTTTTTATTAAAATCTAATTTTTATAAAATATAAAAGTGATGTATATAAGATAATAAATAAAAAGAATTTTTAAAAACCAATAACATGATTTTGAAAATTTAACTGTTAATGAGGGGTATTATGGACTTTTTATGTCACGCCCCAATTTCAGTAAACGAACTCGGGACGCGAACGATTAAAACAATAAAAACATTTTGAAACCTTTTAAATAAATCACTTACAAATCACCATTTGTTCATCAAAAATAATCATTTAATCATTTACAACTTAAAGGTATGTCCCAACAATTGGACAAAAAGCAAGGTACACGTCGCTAGACTCAAAAGTAAACCCAGAATCCCGCTCCTAGCTCTTCAAGCTTCGGAAGCTCACCTAGTCCAACCTGCGACCGGTACCTGTAGGAAAAGCAGCTAGGGGTGAGCGTTCGCTCACCACCACGGATAACAGACTGACTACGGCATACTTAGCAGACAATGCCGGTAACACCAACAACAACCCAAACACCGGGGATCACTATCCCCAACTCAAGTGACCCGACCGACACACGCACTGTACTTTCCTCAACCGACTCAACACTCGGACACGTAATGTAGACCCGGCACAACGATTGACGACCTCCTCCAAAGACACGACAGACAACCACGCAACACCAAAGATCACAAAGGATCGCACTCCAGCTGCTCAGTAACTTCTCTCACTCACGCGCTTTGCCGGTCCCTGTCAGGCCAGACGGTTGACCTGTCTCAGTAACCTCACTCACTCACGCGCTTTGCCGGTCCCTGTCAGGCCAGGCGGTTGACCTGTCTCAGTAACCTCACTCACTCACGCGCTTTGCCGATCCCTGTCAGGCCAGGCGGTCAAACTGTCTCAGTAACCTCTCTCACTCACGCGCTTTGCCGATCCCTGTCAGGCCAGGCGGTCGACATGTCTCAGTAACCTCTCTCACTCCGGTAACCACAATCACAATCACAAGCAAGTTCAACAAACAGCAACAACACAGGTTCAACACTCCACAGGCACTCATGGCCACCCAAGACACACCGACAATAACTCACGGGCTCAACAACCCCACGGGCACTCACGGCCACCCAAGACACACCGACAATAACTCACGGGCTCAACAACCCCACGGGCACTCACGGCCACCCAAGACACACCGACAATAACTCACGGGCTCAACAACCCCACGGGCACTCACGGCCACCCAAGACACACCGACAATAACTCACGGGCTCAACAACCCCACGGGCACTCACGGCCTCCCAAGACACACCGACAATAACTCACGGGCTCAACAACCCCACGGGCACTCATGGCCACCCAAGACACACCAACAGTAAAGACACGGGCTCAACAACCCCACGGGCACTCATGGCCACCCAAGACCCAACAGTAAAGCACGGGCTCTCATGGCCACCCAAGACATAACACTAAAGTACGGGCTCTCATGGCCACCCAAGACACAACAATAAAGTACGGGCTCTCATGGCCACCCAAGACACAAATTACACAATCAACCTCCGGGCATAACCAATGCCTCCAGCAGTTCTAATATCAACAAGTTCAAATCAACCTCCGGGCATGGTCATATGCCTCCAGTAATTCTAATATCGATACGTTCACTGCTCCTACGACATTACTAAGTGTCACATGCATTTCTAAAGTTCGCTACGTTCCCGTATCATGCCTTTCTAATATTCGATAAACCTACTTAACCCACGACACCCCGGTGTCACATGCAATTCTATTGTTAACTTTCCCTAGTCAGGGCCGAGATCCAGCTACTTTTCCCTACCTCGTACGCTTTCTCCAAAGTGCACACAATAAGCTCCGGCGTGATCTCGGTCACTCGCCTAGCTTTCCCTTCCCTCGGTCTGCAGCACGATCTAAAAGAACACAATTTTAAGGCACTTTTAAACTCGCAGGAATAAACTGAAATTCAATAAACTCGACGCCCAAAAGTAACCCCGACAATGTCGATCACTCCCAAACTCCCCAATTACTCGACATTGTCGATATTGGACCCGGAAAAGCCCGATTCGCCCGACATGGCGAATCTGCCCGGGTTTTGTAAACGCCCTTCCGGGGCTCCGAAAATTTCCGTTTTCGTTTCTGCGGTCTTAGAATAATTCAAGGGTTCGTAGGCACTCGACGGAATCGAATTCCGACTTCCGAGTCATTTAATTAGCGTTTAAAGTTTCTAAACCCGTCAATTACAACTTTCACAATTTAATTCCAAATTTCGATCCGGTTGTGGATTAATGACCCGGGGAACGTTCTAAACCACCCGAACACTAAACCCGAGCACCCGAGCACGTGGGCCCCACCCGGCCCACCTTGGCCGTGGGTGGCTAGGGCTCCAATGGGCCCGGCCCACCATGGTGGTGGCCGGCCCTAGCTCCGGCCAGCCACCCCATGGCCAGCCGGCCACCCCCCTATGGTGGCCGGAGCTCCCCCCGAGCTCCCGGTCACCGGAAAACGTCCCCCTTCCCCTCCAAACGTCTCCAACAATCCCCAATCCTCAATACAACACTAAACTACTCATTTTAACCAAACCCTAACTTTTGAAATTAAGCAAAACGACGATCGGATAGTAGCTCACCGTAGAGAATGTAGAGGGGAGTTCGATTCTCATAGCTTTGAGACGATCCAAGGGTTAGATGACGTGAATAGTGGCAAGAAACCCTAGCTTTTTCCCTTTTCTCTCTTCTTCTCCTTCTCTCTCTAAAACTCTCTTCTTTTCTAAAACTAACTCTTTTTCTTCTTCTTTTTTTTCTTTTTGAACTAGTGGTGGCCGAACCCCCTAGGGTGTTGTCCTCTTGTCTTGTCCAAAACCTAACACCACCACTTTTTTAACAAGTGGCAAGGTGAGTCCCACACCTTTTTGGGAAAATCAGATTCGCGAAATTCGGACTTTTCGAGCCCCGAACGGGCACTTTTTCCAAGAAATTACAAAACTTAACGGGCTACAAGGAAACGGCTCAACTAAGACCGCTGCGACGACGGCTAAGCTTTTTGGATCCAAAACGGTCCTCGAATGGACCAAAACGTCGCTCGATTGACTTTTCCAGCGAAAAGTCAACATTTCCCAAACTGATCAGAAAGTTGCCTTGAGTCCCCCGGAACTCACTTTGGTCGATATCGGGGTCAACTTAAGTCCGGTATGACCCTCGGGGTCAATTCTAGGTTCAATCAAGTGTCTGTCTTAAATTTTTTAAATTTTCCTGTTTTTCGCAGGTTTGACTAGCGTTGACCGGGAGTGGTTCTTACATTTTAAGTGTTTCCATCCTAAAATGGATGACAAGTTGACGGCGTGTATGAAAGTGAAAAATATGCATTCTATGGTAGAGAGGTGCCACAAAAAAAAAATAAGGTAATAAGATGAAAATCAAGAATTTTTAAGGTATCAATCCTTGATTGTATAATGATCAAAACAAGGGAATAGGAGTTGTTACTTGTTTAGGAGCATGATTTATTGAGTGAAATCATTGGTTGAAAGTGAAAACAAAACACTTCTTCGTGTTTGATTCGTTTATGATGAATATTTTGTTTCTACCTACGTAAGTGAAAACGAGAAGTGGGATATTTTGTTACGATTTTAGATGTCATGATGAATATTAAATCTTAAACGTATATGACTTGGATGAGTTCTTGTAACTTAAAAAAATGGTTCTCAACCTTTAAAGACCAAATATGTTGTGGAAAAAAGTGTAAATATTTAGTTGCTCTGTGGTAGTGAATTTTTAGTTGAGTTAGCATTAGATAGTGTTAAATAGTTATATGGAGTTGTCGTGGAAGAGTGTTGGAAGTTGTGTGTGGCTGTGAGGTGTACACTGATCCAGCAAGCAACAAGTCAAGTCCTTGTTGCTTCTTCTTCTTCATCACTTGGCTCTACCTCCCACCATAGTCCATAGCCATGGCCTCTCTGAACTCTCTCCTTCTCCCCCGTCCCTCCTATCTCCTCAACCCCAAACCACTCCACTTCGCCCCTCTCCCGCAACCCCCATTCCTCCTCAGACTCAGACCCAAACAACTCAAATGTAGTGCGCTGGACAGCCAAGATCGGACGGTCCTGGGGAGCGAAGAAGAGCGCGTGGACGTGGCGGCCTACGATTGGACGGAGGAGTGGTACCCGCTGTACCTGACCAAGGACGTCCCCGAGGATTCGCCTCTGGGTCTCACCGTCTTCGATCGCCAGATCGTCCTCTACAAAGACGGCTCCGGCGTCCTCCGCTGCTACGAAGATCGCTGCCCCCACAGGTCTTCAAATTGTTCACATGCATCCACATGGAACATTTGTGTTGATGAATGAATGAATTGTGATGAACTAACTCCTTGGTGTGTTTGTGTGTGTAGGTTAGCTAAACTATCTGAAGGCCAGCTGATTGATGGAAGGCTTGAATGTCTCTACCATGGCTGGCAATTCGAAGGTGACGGCAAATGTGTCAAGATTCCTCAGGTTCACTCTTCTACTATTACTACCTTACCTTGTGTTCATGCTTGCTCTAATCTGAATCTATATTCCATACAGCTTCCCTCGGATGCCAAAATCCCTCGATCCGCTTGTCTTAAAACATACGAGGTAACAGACTCCCAAGGGGTTGTATGGGTATGGATGTCTCAGAAGACGCCCCCAAACCCTGCTAAACTACCTTGGTTCGAAAACTTTGCCAGGCCGGGGTTTCAAGACACATCCACAATCCATGAGCTTCCTTATGATCACTCCATCCTTCTTGAGAACCTCATGGATCCTGCCCATATCCCCATTTCGCATGATAGAACCGATTGGTCTGCCAAGAGAGAAGATGCTCAACCACTAGGTTTTGAGGTGACCGAGCGAACCCATAGGGGATTTGCAGGGTGGTGGGGCAAGGCCAAAGACAAGCCATTGCCTAACTTCGTCCGCTTTCAAGCACCTTGTGTTCTTCAGAACAACCGGGAACTTGTTATGGATGGGGAAAAGCACTACTTCTCAGGTCTCTTCCTTTGTAGGCCAACCGGACAAGGGAAGTCCATGCTCATTGTGAGGTTTGGAGGAACGAAAAGATCCCCCTTGGCCAAGTTGTTCCCCAAGTGGTACTTTCATCAGAACGCAAGCAAGGTTTTCGAGCAAGACATGGGGTTCCTCTCGTCACAGAATGAAGTTCTACTGAAAGAAAAAGTCCCAACAAAGGAGCTTTACCTTAACCTGAGGTCTTCAGACACATGGGTAGCGGAGTACAGGAAGTGGATGGACAAAGTCGGGCATGGGATGCCTTACTATTTCGGGCACAGCACCATTTCACTGCCTAAACAGCCTGCTGTAGTAGAGCACGCACCCGCTGGACTGGTTGCTGCAGTCTCAGCATCCCTGCCAGCAAAGGGAGGCATCGGAACGGTGCACGCTCCAAACCTGGCCAATCGGTATTTCAGGCATGTCATTCACTGCAAGGATTGCAGGAATGTCGTCAAGGCTTTCGAGGCCTGGAAGAAAGCACTATCTGTTACGGCACTTATATTGACCGCAGCGGCGATTCTTGCGTCGGGAAGACAGTGGAAGGCTCTACTTCTGTTATCAGTCAGCTTGTGCTTGGCTGGGGCTTATGCATGCTCGGCTGCTGTTACTTTGAACACTACAAATTTCATTAGGACACACAGGAGAATCTGAAGGAATAAATAGATGCATGTTAAACTCTTCTTCAATGCCAGCTTTCATTAGTGTGGAATGATACTGTATATAGTTTCAGTGTTATCTGTAGACGTTATATAAACATCAACTGGTTCCGATCCCTTTTTTTTTTCATCACAGGTTACAACACTCAAAACAGATAAGTCAGCATGCACAAAAAATGATCATCTGAATCTCTAATGCCTGAAATATATACTTTCCACCTAGGACAAAATTGTTTTGGAAGTGAATTCCACAGTTCCATTGCACCTTCCACATCTAACTTGTTTTATACGAACATTTATAAAACTTGGGTCACATAATGTCAGCATATCACTGTGTAAATAACTAAATATTAAGTCACACTACAGCCTGGTAAATACTTGCCGGTTGACTTTGTGAAAGGAAGATCTCTAGGGCGAATATCACTGTGTAAATAACTAAATATTAAATCACACTACAGCCTGGTAAATACTTGCCGGTTGACTTTGTGAAAGGAAGATCTCTAGGGCGAATATCACTGTGTAAATAACTAAATATTAAATCACACTACAGCCTGGTAAATACTTGCCGGTTGACTTTGTGAAAGGAAGATCTCTAGGGCGACAAGCGTAAGAGACATCAGTTCTAGCGGTGATTATTTGTTGAATAGAAGTGGGATGAATAACCTTGGACCTTCGGCAATCCTGTGGTAGCTTCAGCACTCGAGCTTGACTTCCAACTTCGGGGTGAGATATCAGATTCAACCTCCTCAAGTGTCTACAACAAACAGAACATGTTTTTTTTTTTCACGAAATGATCCAAACAAGACTAGAAAACCTATACCAAAGGTAGTTATATCGATCCCAAGGCAATCATTAATATGTGAGGTAGTCAGAAGTCTCCAAGCATATTAACCCTCCCCACTACACATGCATAAATCATCAAGAATTCAACATTTCCAGAAATTCTACCGTGTAAACTTCTTGTTAACTAACCTGAACAGCTTGCTGCAAAACATGGAACATTTCTCTAGCATGTTTTCTCTGTATAGCCACTTCATCCTGCTCCTGGAGCAATTCTTCAAAAGCGCTTTCTCTGCATCATCAGAACAAGTATTATATATTAACACAATGTATATAGACCGTTGGATCTATAGTTCATGTCACAGCCCAGATTTTACATCAACAGCCTTGCATAGATAAAAACCAGGAAGCAATACAATTTGAACAGTCAATACATCTTTCCTTGGTATTATCAGCATTCAGGTCATCAAAAGGTTCAATGTAACGCCACTCTAAACTGGGGGCCTACTTGGGTGGCAAACATTAATTTTTTTAATTCATAAGCCTATACTTTGCATATCATATCTATGCATCACAAGTAGCCAGGTGAAAGCACCGACATCATTTAAAGGGACATGAAGTCATTTTTAAAGAACTTAAGGTCAACTCACTCTTTAAAAATACATTATACTGAAAAAAATGTATGGCACGTTGCGATAAACACTGAAGTAGCAAAGTAATTCCATAAACATATTTTATTCGTAGAGTAGTTTTTCATTAAGCTATGTTCTATGTGGAAATGCAAATTTGTCAAAGTACTTCATTTATGTAAGATTGTATTTGTAGGGCTAAATGTAAAAGCTTGGGCTCCCCACACCGAAAGATCAACCTTATTAGTACTTTAGCAGGGTTTGGCTTTTGCATTTAGATGTCTCTATTTTCCTCTTTCTGAGCAATGTTAGATTATACTATTCAACAATTTACGACAACCAAAGGAGATAAGATCAAAATCGTAAGAGAAGGATTACGAAAAAAAACTCTTTAAGTTTGAGCGATATGCGCACCTGTACAATTTCTGGATAAAGGTACTGTGAAGATCCCTTTTTGTATGATTTACCTAGGGCACAGTAACAAATAGCAATAGTATTTATATTGGAGAAGTTTTTTAAGAAGTGCAGAGTCTAAAATTAGATCTTAACTTAATTCTCCCAAACACATCTGGATGAGTAGGTGAAACAGTGAAGTACCAGAAAGTGCATTATAGCTTTTGGAACCAAGTCCTGAATGTTTTTCCTGACAATGTCATAGTAAGACTTCAAGAGTAGTTTGGTTATAATGATCTCCAGTGCTTCGTCCTCAGTCATTTCAAGTGGCCTTAAGATGGACGGGGGCTAAATTTCCAAGGGCATAGAGATAAGATTATATCAGAAGGATGAAGAGTTGAGTAAGATATATCCCACAAATTGGATCTGAAGCAAGATATACCTCTCTCAACTGGATCACAGTTGGCATCAGCTCCATCTCATCAGCAGCTCCGGAAAGAGATCTGCCAGCTGGATTCTCACCGGATGGAAACCTAGTCCCAAATAGTGATGGAAGACCCCAAGACCTTGTTGATGAATTACTGCCTATATTGTAAATGAATGGATTACTGCTGATGTTTATCAATGGAATTAACAATGACAATATAGTAATGTGAGGATGGCTATATTCATGTGAACACATCTTTGAAACGTTAATAGATCTAAGAAAGTTTATGCTTCGACTTATATTTTTTCCACACTTACTGCAGTATACAATTTCGATGGATGTTCAACGCAGCTTTTAGCAAATAGTACATGAGGTAACAACTTTATCCTATAAAATAAAGGGTTAATTGTAAGAAACTACATTAAAGTTTTGTCCACAAACAGATGCATGCATAAAGTTTTGTCCACGCTGTATGGTGCACTGAAGTTTTGTCCACAAACGGATGCATGCATAAAGTTTTGTCCACGCTGTATGGTGCACTGAAGTTTTGGCCACACTTTTGTGGGTGCCTGAAGTTTTGTCCACCCTTTGTGGGTGCATTATGTATTGCTCACAAATCTATTGAATCCGGGAAGCACTGCCCAGACCATCATTCTGAACATCCCTATTACGTCAAAACTAAAAAAGTCGTGGACAAAACTTCAGTGCACCCACAAAGCGTGGAAAAAACGTTATGCATGCATCCGTTAGTGGACAAAACTTTAATGTAGTTTTGGACAACTAACCCTAAAATAAATAGTTGCCTATACTATATAATTGGATTACACTTGTAGTGGAAACACAAACTTTTTGATAAAGCCTAATCAATACACTATTAGTTTAGTTAAATAAAGACTACAGATATTAAAAGTTAACTTTTAAAACATTCCATATACTCTACATTTTTCTGGGGTTTTGTAACTGAATCAAAGCATAAACATGGCTATATCAGCATAAACATTAGGGTTAATATCATAAAGCACCACACAAGTATACAAGTTTTTCAAATAACACATTAAGTTACAATTTTTTTCATGTGGCACACCTATGTACCAACAAATTATCAAAGTTTGTTGATCCATAGGTGTGCCACATGAAAAAATCGTTGATACATAGGTGTGCCACATGAAAAAATCATAACTTAGTGTGTTATTTGAAAACGTGTATACTTGTGTGGTGTTGTATGATATTAACCCTAAACATTATTTTTGTATCGGCATTTCCAAAATTAATTCTTAATCTAATTGAATGTACCAAGGTTTGAACTCAAGACCTCTCTTAATGTAGAAATAAGTTCTTTACCACTTGGCCCAACTTAAGTTGGTCAGCATGAACATTATTGAAGCTGAATCTATTCCTTTTCCTGATTAATTATATTTAAAAGGGGAATTTACAATCCACACCGGTTAACTGTCACTTTTGCAATTCACAACGGTTATCTTTCAACTGTGCCAACTCACAACTGTGAACTTTGCCACTTTTGCACGTCACAACAGTTATATTTTAAGTATGCCCATTCACAACGTTTGACTTTCTGATTGTTGCTCTGTCAATTAAGTTGGACGGAAATCTGAGAAAATTTGATTGTGTGATGAAAATAATGCTATTTTACTGTTGAATGGTTAGCAGTCAAGGAAGTGCATTCCCGCAAGTGAAACTGGAATTTAGAGGTAGTTTAGGGATTTAGAACAGTATCTTCATCACACAATCAAATTTTCTCACCGCCCGACTTAACTGACAGAGCAGCAACTAGAAAGTTAACCGTTGTGATTGGGCACACTTAAAAATAATCATTATGACGTGCAAAAGTGGCAACGTTAACCTTGTGAATGGGCACAATTAAAAGATAACCGTTGTGACTTGCAAATGTTGCAAAGTTAACCTTTGTGAATGGTAAATTCCCATATTAGAACTTTCATACACATATAAGGAAGGAAACCATTGCATATTTCAATATTGTTGCTGTAAACCCAACTTACTCGAATTCGAAATACAGAAAGACTAATTATGCATTTTTTTCAAAAAAATAAGAAGTTTTTAGTCTTGAGAGATATATGATCAGGAAAAACTAAACCATAATCCAACAAGACTTTATATGAGGTAGCCTGACACATTATTACTAATAACACAATGATACTGAAATATAGGATCTATATCCAAGTGATGAAAGATAAATGAATAACTAAGTTATCAATAGACAATTTACCAGATCCAACCGATCTCTCATTATTTAATCGATGGCGTCCCTGCCATAGTCAAGCATGAAGCGTATCAGGACATAAGCAATACACATAGACAGGAATGAAGTTCAACATGACTATTTGCACACGATCATTGGACACAAGCAATACACATAGACAGGAACGAAGTTCAACATGACTATTTGCACTAGATCATTGGATATAAGCAATACGCATAGACAGAAACGAAGTTCAACATGACTATTTGCACAATTACCAGGTACCACTAAAGAAATACAATTGTATGGATTGTTTAAGCATTGGATTGAATGATATGTTGATTTCACAGCAAGGGGTTGACACAATCCTCGACCATTATGGTGGCCATTTCTGACTTCCTAGATTTCTGACTTTTTTGACATGGTATTGGTAACAATTTTTCCAACATTTATTTTTCCAAAAATATCTAATATGCAATTGAAAAACATAGATGAAGAAAAAACGTTACTTGGTTAGGCACCACACCATTCACAGCAGACCTAGAAACAACCGCTGGAGAGCTTAACCTTTCAACATCATCCTGAATCATTAAACAACACCATCAGAAGAATACATATGATAAAATACTGAATCCATTAATATCATTGCCTATAATTTTGTGCACCAAGTTCAGGATCACCTGAATTTTTTTATATGTTTCTAGGCATGAATTTGTTGATCACCAGACATGACCATGGGCATATGCCACCACTTTTGGAGATAAAAATACAAAAACTGTAATATTATATATTTGGATCTGTACAGATAGATACCTGTGAGTGTGACGATCTTAGCTGCTGCTTAGCTATTTCAACTGCTCTACTCCCGCCTATAAAGTTAGGATGTGCAGAATTTATATAATCCATCTGCATGACGAAACCAATATCAAATGTCACAATGCAAGGTCAGCCATCTAGAACAAGCATCATGTTCTGAATATTTTCTTGAGGGATAAACTGGCTAATGTGAAGATATAGGGATGGAAATAAAAATCGTGTTCAAAATATAAACATTAAAAAGAGAATATTCCCAACCACAGAAAGAAATTAACCCAAACACAACCTAGTTGCATATAATATGGCATTCAAGCAGTGTAGAAACATGTAAATATAACAAAACAAAAACAGAAAAGCTAAACAGCGCGTGATATCTATCAGGTATTGTTATGTTGCTATAATTGAGAAAAAAACTATGATTCGAGAAATTATATTACAAACAACAAGCTTCACCCTAAATTTAATGCACTGGAAAGAATATAAACAAAGCTAATTATGAGTAAAGCAGCATTCACAACATCCTCATGTTCCAAGCTTCAGCTTCAAGTACACATGGGCTAGCAAAGCCCATTTCCAATAGATAGATTTTGTGTAGGCTGACCATTTTTTTGTACCACCAAAACAGTCATCGGCTTTTGATCAAAGATGGACCTAATCCTGAAAGGAGGGCCATTGATGGTTTAACAGTCTGAAGTCTGAACACCTAATCTAGTCCATGACCGAGACTAATATTTTCTACCCATTTTCACCAGTCTGCTAGTCAATCAAATTCACAGCAAAGAATTTTAACCCAAAAAATTTGTAGCCAGCATTGGAATACCATGTATATGACTACCTGCATGAATAGGAGTGAATAATGTTACAAAGTTGAACAGAAAGACATCAGATAACCTCCATCTCGATAAGATTTTCTATCATCCTCTCAGCAGGTTTTACACCATCACGCAAGAACTTTCCCATGACTTCGTCCATGCGCCTTCTGAATGTTGGAAACCTTTGTAGCTCAGGTAATTCACAGGCACGGGTCATCTGCAAAATTTTAATATCCATTCGAAATTCAGAAACATAATATAATAAATTATTCAGAAGTACCAGAGCTGCATTACCTTCATCAATTCAGCATAAACAAATCGTAGGCACTGGAGGCTGGGATCCAACAACCGAGCTATTTGTCTTCTAATCAAAACTTCAAAAGGGATCTGAAAAGCAACCCTTAGACTTTTTTTGATAAGCAAGCAACCCTTAGACTTAATCATAGATGATTCACAAATAGGTCATGATCGAAGTAACAGGTCAGGAGAAACTCAACACATAATCCACCATCTTTAGTTGTCATGATACTCACCTCTGGAACAAATAAAGAATTTCTCAGACCAGTCGCATTTTGAATAGCTGTTCGAATATCTTGGTCAGTTAGATCTTCACAAGGGTCCACCTCCTATAAGTACTTGATCAGTTGGTAATCAATGTAATCCTTCATCCCAAAATAAGTGAATTGGACTTACTGAAATTAAAATTTATGTGCTTAAGTTTCAGGGTACTAGAATGTTTTTCTATGTACCACACGCTCCAGTTGGTATTACGAAGTTACGGAAGGGAATTTATTGGAATTCATACATAATTCAATTACCAAAAGGGAAAGTGGACACTTACTCACAGACGAGCATATTAAATAAGGTGGGCATTTATTTTGGGGCAAAGGGAGTAGTAGCTTTTATCAATACTATGTTATTCAGCAGATGAATGAGTGATAACTGAGGAATATAATGTTCTCATAGGAATCCTACAGGACAGTGTACATCAACCCAGATAAGAGAAGAAAACAGGTACATATTATATGCAGCCCGGCTCCTGGCTCGGGCTATCATCAAAGTAAGCAAGAATGACATAATGCTAATCCAAAAGAATCAAAAGCACTTAAGAAAATAGATTGTTCACCTCCAAGGTCTTTACAAATATCGACTGAAAAATGTAGTGGATCCTAGCTCCCCCAGACAACTCTTTAGTTGACATCTCCGGACTTTTCCCATCCATCATGGCACAATAAGCTGACAATTAATGAGAAAGAACCAAAAAGAGAAATTAGACAGAAATCCAAACTGATGTGTAAGAGGAGTATACAGACTCCATTTAACAGAATAATACACAGTAGTACTTTCACAGTGTTTGGGAGAGAAGGGTGGAAGAAGGATAATATTAGAAAGGGAAGATCTCTTACTTTCCTCACTCTTGATCTCTCCTAGACAAGGTAAGTGAAAGTGGATTCATTTTTTGTCTAGCCCAATGAGGAGACTAAAAGAATATATTCTATTTCAAATAGAATTTACCATTATACTCCTCGATTCGACAAATAATGGATATTGGTTGTTCGTTTGTATCAGCAAAGGATATTGTTTGTTGCTATGACAAATATATTAAATAAAGGTCTCACAATATGATATCATTCTTTTCCTATAAAATAGACCCAAACTAGAAATGTGGCCCAAGAGGACTGAAATCCTTCCATATCTCCTTCCCATATTGTTTTTGTAGTTGCAGTCTCTCTGTCTCTGAATTACTGAAGGTTTCTTTAAATGCCCATTTATCAGTCAAAGACTCAAAAGTACAATTTTACAATTGGTTTCCCAAACTGAGCGGTGAAAATGGAGTTGGTCAAGTCATTCTAATTGTATTATACACAAACAAGATATATTAGGTACAAAATGCAAGCATCTACCAGGTCAGGAAGCAATAAGGAAGACAAACAGAATTAAGTTTCAATCCTATGTAAGGTTTAAAGGCGGAATCGGGAACTGAGGCGTAAGCCTCAAAATAAAAATGATAAATTTAGAAAATATCATACAATCTAGTTCAAGCAACACATAATTTTATAGCAGTCACAAAATTCATCAAACTAGATGTTGGCTAATATAGCCTCTGGTCTATCAGTTTTGGCTGGTAAGCCTAATGTATTTTGGCACAGGGACTCCCATCTTGGAAGTTCTCCAGTTCATTAATGAATACAAATTTACTGATCAAAGAATAAAATATTTACTAAAACAAAAGTATTTAATTGATAGAGGAATAATAGATTTATGGGTTAGTTGCTAAAAACTACCTAATGAGTTGTCCATGTGCGAAAAACTCCCTTATGTATTGTCCATGCTTTTAAACTACTCTATCTTTTAACCACGGCTGTCTGTTAGTTTTCTGAACGAAATTACTACCCTTAAGTATTGTCCATGTCCCTAATTTGAACGGAAAATATTCCAAAAAAATTCTAGTAAACGACCGAGGTCAAAAGATATGGTAGTTTAAAACAATGGACAATACATAAGGTAGTTTTTCGCACGTGGACAATACATAAGGTAGTTTTTCGCACGTGGACAATTCATGAGGTAGCTTTTAGCAATTAACCCTAGATTTAAAGTCTAAACATAAAGGAAACATATTCCATGTTCGAAGTCCTTGTTTTTTCCACCTTCACTCCTCCTAACTTAAAGTTCAACAAGCAACTAAAAAAATCAGCAGCTATAATAAAATAAAAGAACACTAAATTAGTAAACGAATTATGCAATCATTTATCTATATGAGTGAACGAATGGAGGAGTGTTGCCGTGACTTGGGGAGATGAGGGTGAAGAGAAGGAGTCTTTCCATGAGAGTGTCTATCTTTAGGGTATTTAGGGTTTTGTTTATCTTTTTAAGAACTTTAAAAGACCTATTAAAAATACCATAGATATTCTGATACCAAGCAAAATATGGCCCACACTGCCTTTTTAAAACAACCTAATATGTTCTAATATATGAGGTGTGAGCCTCATAAGCCTCGGGTACTTAAGGTGCCAAGGCATAAGCCTCAAGGGATTTTTAAAACTATGATCCTATGAAAATAAATAATGTTGCTATGGACACTGATCAGCAACTAAGTACAGAAAAGGGTCAAAGATGGTAAAATTAATTTGTAATCCTATAAAAACGGATAACTTTTGCATGGACACCATTTAATTAGCAACATGGTATAAAAGTATGTTAAAGATGGCTACACCCATAATTTCTTAACAAAATCCACATGAATCTTAGTTACATCGCCAAATTCAATAAACAAAACAACTTATTTCCTCCTAGCAGATCAGAACACCTCAGATTTCTCAATAAAAAAAAAGTATGAAGTCTCCACTTCTATTGCCAAATTTTAAAAAACACTAGAAATGCATCAAATTCAAAGGCCACAAGGAAAACAAGTACAAACTTCACATTCTTGAACTTGATTCCAACCAAGTCCAAATTGAGGGAAAACTGGCCACCCTAGAGATATAATAAGCACTTTAACAAGTAAAATAAACATATGCAGATATTGGATGAGGAAATCTCACCATCACAGAATTTTGTCAGAACATTCAACAGAATTGCTCCCTGTTCAGCCTAGTCAAATAGCATAAATAACAAAGTGCTTAGACTAAATTCAAGCAAAGAAAGTTACTCTATGAAATTAATCTAACTTCAAGGCAATATCAATATGAGTGTGTCAGTGTGCATTATACAACATGATATGCAATGGGAAGGAGTAACAAATAGGTAGATTTGATTTCATATGTGTCAAATGGAGCCTTAGGCTGTAGTATCTTATAAAAAAGGTAATTAGTCACCAGTGTTCTAAAAGTCCCAATATCTCCCCAAGAACTAAGTGAAACCACGAGTTTTACCCATTTCTACCGAGCTCAATAATTGAATCGGTCAAAATTTGGTCAGCTCGGACAAAACTCAGTTAACTATTTTT
Organism: Erodium maritimum; assembly: GCA_963921825.1. Taxonomy (NCBI): domain Eukaryota; kingdom Viridiplantae; phylum Streptophyta; class Magnoliopsida; order Geraniales; family Geraniaceae; genus Erodium; species Erodium maritimum. Next base: position 29,746,115 of record OY997593.1, on the reverse strand, counting down.
CGTATACAAAGTGTATATGGAAATTTGTGCTCAAAGATCTGTGTATAGCACAAACACGAAAAGAGACTATCAATAGCAAGTTCAATTCACTTTTCAAATAGAATTCAATTTCACAGAACATAACTTAAAATGTGTTTGGAACTATCTTATTTTAACTAAACTATTGCAATTATGTCTTTAATATATATTAGGTATAATTGTCAAAACATGCACAAAAGTTTCGTCCACAAATGAAATAGTGCACAACGTTTCGTCCACGTTGTGTGGCTACCCTAAAGTTTCGTCCACAAAATGAAGTAGTGCACAACGTTTCGTCCACGCTGTGTGGCTACCCTAAGGTTTCGTCCACAAAATGAAATAGTGCACAACGTTTCGTCCACGTTGTGTGGCTACTCTAAAGTAATTTGCTAATTTAGGTTTCATAAGTAATTTTAAGTAATTTTTCTAACAAATGTTCGTGGACGAAACTTTAGGGTAGCCACACAACGTGGACGAAACATTGTGCACTATTTCATTTGTGGACGAAACTTTAGTGCATGTTTTGACAATTATCCCTATATATTATACATATGATTAGTACAGAACGAGTTTTGACAATACATCCCTGATTTTTCCCCGGCTAATCAAAAGACCCTTATTTGATGCATCGACGAGTTTTAGAACCTTGTTAGTCACTGACCCATATTTCATAAATGAACTGTGCCAAAAACTCCATGCATACAATTCGTTAATGATTCACTAATCACATAACTATATTGGCTAATGGGTACCACTAGAGCATTACAGGCCACATGCTAGCAGAGCCAGAAACCTATATCTAGTCCACAGAGTTTTGGTAGTAAACTAGATCTAAAAGTTACAAATACAATCCTATTCTACTAGTTTCAAAAAGAAGTAGGTCCAGCAAGCATTATCTCTCTTGAATTAATTAGTGTTTTACAAATTGGATTCTCTTCTTTCTAGATTTGTTAATTTATAAGCTCTGTAGCTAACTACATGCTACACCTCCATCATACTTTATAATGTTTACCATCATCAAAATACTACATATGTAGTAATATGTGCATAGATAGATCCACACATTGTACCAAAATTACTATAGCAAGTTTCCCATGGTACATCATGACGCATACAAGTAAACCATCCTTATATTGAATAGATAAGATCCCAAAAGCATGAGGTTATTTGACTTACTTTTGTTTCCACAACGTCTCCATATGTTTGCATCTCTTTTGCAAGAGCAATCAAACGAGAATTTAGCTCAGTCTTCAAAACTGGGAGAACTTGTCTTATGTGCTTCTCCAAGATCTAATACAAAGAATCAACAAATAGTCAAAAGAGGATTGCATTCAACTCCAGTAAACTTTAAGATGACAAGAAGTTTAACCTCCTTGTAGAGCAATAATTACTTAGTTTACAACAGGAAACATATAAAGTAGTTTCTCTCAAGCTTAGCTATAGGTTTTCATCTTCTCGTACAAATTGATTTTTGGCTTGACTTTGAGCTCACACAATGGATTTGTTATAAATAACAATCTAACTGAACCCCAAAAGCATTGTCAAGTTGGAAAACTACACCTTTCAGCCTGTAGCTATTAATGCTTTATCTCTAATATTTATTGTTAATGTTTCTGTAGCCTACAGCCAGTGATTATATTATAAAGGTGATACTATTATGAAGTAAGCCACATTGCTTAATGCTATTCAGCAATGTTCTAAAAATCCCGACTAGGCGCCGCCTAGGCACCCGCCTACGCCTAGCCACCTAGGCGATTACAACAATTTTGCGTAGTATACTGACTCAATTAAAATAATTAGATGGTTATCGTGTTGGTGATATTAGGATTTGTGCTTTTGAGTTGTTTGGTATTAGTTTTTAGGTATTTTAGATATTAGTTACCATTTTTAATATAATGAAATTCATATTTTATTTCTATATATAATAATATATCTATTAAAAATACAAAAAATACAAATCCGATTAATCCCTGATTAATCCCCGTTTAGTCCCCGATTAATCCCCGAAGGACCTAGCCGTCCGACTAGCGCCTAGCGACTTTTGGAACCTTGCTATTCAGACTTATCCTAATCATCCAGCATGAAGAGTAAACATAAACAAATGTAAACCAAATTAAGTGTCAAGAACCACTCATGACATTTTTAATAGGGTTACTTGCTAATAACTACAAAAAGTTTTGTCCACTTGCTAAAAACTACACAGAGTTTAAAAGTGGACAAAAACATACAATAAGTATTGTCCATAGTCTTCTGTTAAAATAATGAACATAATATTCTGTTCTGTTAAGTATTGGGCCCATATGTTTTGCCCATAGTACTTTTCAAGGCTATATGTTTTGACCACGGTACTTTTCAATGCTATATGTTTTTACCACAATACTTTTCAATGCTATATGTATTGTCCACATATCCTGTAGGGGTTAACAGAACTGTTCATTATTTTAACAGAAGACTATGGACAATACTTATTGTGTGTTTTTGTCCACTTTTAAACTCGGTGTAGTTTTTAGCAATTAACCCTTTCTAATATACATCAACTCTACGTGATTTAAACACTACACATGTACTGATAGCCATTCACCTTGTCTGTCGTATCAAACAATTTTTACTTTTACCATCTTCATAATGCAAAATAGAGGATAAATAAGGAAAAATGAAGACAAGAAAGAAAATTTCTAAGCCAATTTTGTAACAGAACCCGGAGATTAAGGACATTAAGATATAGCAGGGGCGATGCTCTATTTAGACTTATCAACAACAACACCAATTGGGGTAGGCTCTATGAATCAAATGCAGATTACATTGAGTCATTCACGTTAATACAGTTGGCTATAATTAGACTTATCATAAGCTAATAAAAGTACAGTTGTCATTTATCCATGTTAGATGGCATAAATAATCTTGAAGCAAGATATTCAAACAACTAAACTTAACCAGTTAAGAATACAGTACAATCCTTTATGATTGAGTTACATGATGTAATAACTAAAAAGCGATGCAGACAAACCTGATTCAGTTTTTTTGCCAACTGAGGAATGCCGCAACGATCAGAGAGAGCATTATATTTCTATCAAAACAAAAGAGAGTATTATATACTTCCTAAATTCGAAAGGCAGTCAACAGAAAATGAATTACCAGACATTCAAAACCAACACCAAAGTAAAACAAAGAGTGATTTCAAAGCTTGAAACTTACGGGACTCTTGTGGAAGAATTCAGCTTCGGATGCAAGCGCGTCAGCTATGCTGCGATTTTGATTAATATCCTGCAATAAAAATTGGTTATATATGTTTTACCTCGTTCAGAAAAGAAGAATTATCAGCATAATAAAAATCAAATAATATTGACCAATCGCAATCCCTATATTACAAGGGAGGTGGACACTCTAGTATCATCCAATCATAATTCCCAAGGTTGAAATGTACATTAAAAACATAAATCCAATGATCCAGCTATAAAGATGGATGCATATTGCCGAATTGGTATATTAAGCAAATAAGCATAACTAATATTGTGATCTAATCATCTTCGTTCAGAACCGTTGGATGGTGAAAAAGATTGTAGATTTGCAAATGCAGAACCATTGTAGCCATTAGGCACTTACCCTTAGGTCATTCATCCAGGTATAACATTAGTGTGGTACGCTCCCAACTGATTTATAGTAGACATTGTATTTACACTGATGAAGCATTCATAACAAAACTGCAGACTACTGAAGCTTTCAACCTTAAGGATCTCACTGATTTAACAGTAATACGTAATGCTTCATTGTTTCAATATAATTGGTGTTCTTCTATTAGCATGAGACTGTATGGTAGGAAGCCTCATGCAATGAGGCAACCTTTTTTCTCATAGTAGGAAGTCTAAAAGCATGACTTTCTCGTATTCAAGACAATATTTGAATGCATCCCCAAGAGCTTATTTACACAATTTTGAAAGGCTAATTCAAATAGCAGTAGCTTACATGAAAAATTATATTTTTTCACAAAAATTACTTAACATACACTCAGACACATCTGTTTGGGGTTGGCCAAATTCATATTTTTTAGATAGGTAGTCATGAGCTACAGAAGTAATTGCTATATATGTTCTGTTTTAGAAAAGTGTGACAGTTTTACAGGCATCACATCAAGGCGTATGGATATAATAAAAATGTATAAAATGCATACCTCCTGACATCGATTTACAACACCAACATAGCCAAGTTTAAGTGGAACAACTTTTCCAAGCAGGAAGTTACAGGCATCAGTTCCCCGGTCCATTATATCAAGCTAAAGAAAAAAAAACATAAAAAAATAGTATTGTTGCTGAAGTGTATATCATTAATGAGGATATCAAAGGCAGCTTCTTATAGCAAAAAGGACAAACACAAACCTTGGTGATTACACCAATTGTTCGAGAACCTGCACGTAATCACACATCAGTGAGCCAATAAAACATGTATCAAATGATAGAAACACTTTATAACAGAATGGCCCTTCACCTACCGGAGGGATCAGCTTCTTTGGCCATCTGAAGTGCATCAGAGGTTGCCAAATCAGAATTTGCAGGAGTAACAGCCAATATTACACAATTTTTCCCCCTGATTTGGGCCATTATCATCCGTCTAATCCTTTCTTCTATATCGGAAGGTTGATCACCTACAGGAACCTTTGTAATGCCAGGCAGATCAATGAGGGTCATATTGAGTACATTTGGAGAGGAGATCGTTAACAGAATAGGTCTGTCAGAAACTCCTTTGTTAAATCCTGCATCTCTTTCAGTCTCAGCCTGCAGTAACCCCAAACAAACTCAGAAACTCCTTTGTTAAATCCTGCATCTCTTTTATTGTTAGTATTGTCAGCTGCTTGGCACAACTATTAAATCAACCAAAAGGTAAGAACAAGTGGTCGTTCAGGTCAGCTGCTCCCTTTTTGCACATAAAAGTTTGTTCACTTTCACAAGATTCTTAGGGTGATTAAAATTCATTTGTTTGTTTTGCATTAACAAAACAGCTGCATTTCTGAACCAAGATTTACAAAACAATGGGTTGAACCAGTGTGCTTTGTAAAATAGGTGAAGTAGCTTGGTAGGACCAAGTTCTGCTGTTAACGAAACAGGTGAGAAGGTAAATTGAAAATCATAATATATCTACTTTCACAGTGCAATTCCAGTTTTTGCATATGGTCACACTCAAGCCATGTATGACCCCAACTTAAATTGTATATGACACAGCAATAACTGTAAATCCAATCATGACCATTTCCACAGTTTTCATTCGTGCATATGACACATTTAGTTATTCACTTCATGAAGTAGACAACAACAAACCAACAATTTCAAAATCCAGTCTGATAAATCAACTGAGCCTAATGCATACTGTCACTTGTTCATCTAAACAAAAACAATGCTAGTACAATAGAAGAAGCTAATGCAGTATAAACGAAAAAGTATGCTGTAAGCCAATTAAAAGCTACTGTTACCTGAATTTCTCGGCGAACCTCGGAAAAATCATAGAACCGCTTTGCAGGCAAATGCCCAAACATGCCCCATTCTCTGCCATCATCGTCTGGCTTCCTGGGGCGATTCTCGAGCATGAGAAGGAGCGGCCTCCTGGTGCAAATGTCGCATCCACGTGGGAGAAAGTCTCGACCGACGAGGGCCTCGAGGACGCTGGACTTTCCGCTGCTCTGGCTGCCGACGACGGCGATGTGCGGCAGAGAGATGTTGTCCAAATCGCGCATGACAGGAGCACAAATGTCCTGGAGCTTGTTGATGATGAGGATCACGGAGGAGCCGATGGAAGAAGCTCCGGGATTGACACTGAGATTCCCATTCCGATTCGCCTCTTCACCCATTTTTGGTGAGGTTTCAGGGAACTTGTTATTTCGCCTTTTATATGGTATTGGTTGTAGCTTCAGGTCCAAGGAAGAAAGAGAGTAGAGTGGGTAGGGTTTTAAAAAGTATGTTCGTGGGGAAGAAGAAAAGGAAGCCCGAGCTTGTGATTTTGATTTTTGGGAGTCTGTTTTGGAAAGACGGAGGCAGTCAGGTGAGTGATGTGCTGGGTAAGCGGGTACAGGCCAATCCCATGGGATTGATTTGCAAAATAACTTTGTTTTGAGTTAATCGGGTAAAGGTAACCTTAACAAGTTAAATTAAAAAAAGTCTTAGAAACTCTTAGAGTTTACTTTCTTTCTCTTTCAGCTCCCATTTTCGAATTACCTACTTCGAACTTCGCACCCTCACATAGCTTCTTGTGACTCCTCGTCTTTCTCAGTCTCGAATCATAGGCCCGACCTCATCACGGTCGTAGGCCTGCTGCACCCAGCAAGTATGTCGCCCCCACAATTGTTTGAACCTGCCGTTAACGACACCCTGTCTCTACAATCGGGGACTCGATGTACCAGACACCGCCGCCAGGGAAAAGGACTCTTTTACTCCTCGCCTCACGGTGGAATTCGTTACAAGACTCATCGCAATCATCTCATGACGTCTGCTCCCCCAAACGTCAAGGTCAAGGCTAGATCCAAGAGCCCCAACCACATGCATGGCCACCGATCCGACCTCAGACTGCGGTGGTACCTCCTCGTCCTCGATTGGATCTTCCGTCCGTTCCTACCCATCCGGCGAACGGTACTCTAGAGGCAATCTCGGACCGTCTAAGGGGAGTTTTATTGGAGGATGAAGACGAATAGGACGTTGTCATCGTGGTTCCGATTGAAGCTATTCCGGCTATGTCGGATGGTCAGTATCGTTTGACATTAGTGGGCAAAATAGTTTCTGGAATTAGCTGCAACCCGAAGACGTTGTGCGGGGTCATGTTGAAGCACTGGCAGGTCAACAACATGGAGGTGGAGGTCCTTTCTATGGACGTGGTCTCCTTCCAGTTTCCCTCAGGATCGGCCCTCAATCAGATCTGACACAAAGGTTCGTGGACTTTCAATGAGGACCCGCTGATCCTACTCCCTTTCGTGTAGTGCATGCAACTGGATAATATTCCTTTTCGATATATGAATATCGGCGTCTGAGCGTACAACGTCTCAGGAGATGCCCGGAACGACCCTATCCGATCCCTACTCGCAAATACGCAGGGGCAAGAAGTGACTGAGGCCCCCATCCCAACTCTGAAGGCATGGGATGACTTTTTGTGGTTCAGGGTCAGTCTGGACGTGGGCAGACCGCTTAGGTGAAAGATTCAGTTACAATTCTCGGGCCATCATCTTTCACTACGGTGGGGCTGCAGTATGTGATGCGGTCGCATCCTAGCACTAAAAGTGCCGCATTTAGGGGGATTTTATGAGTAATATTAGTCCCGTTTTGATCTTACTCTCCTATGTTTTACGGGTTTTTGGTATATCTCATGGTTTTCAGGTAATGGAGCGAATAAGAACGAAAATCCATCGAAAAGAAGGAATTTCGTAGTACTGCTGACATGCGGGCAGTCTCGCGGAGCCGCGGAGAAGCCCGGTACGAGTTGGTACCCGGAGCCGGCAGGATGGACGCGACAGATGACCCACAATCGCCAAAATGTATTGTTGAGATGCGGGCAATCCCCCAGATCCGCGGAAGAGCCCGACACAGGCTTGAAGCCGGATCCGGCAGGGTGCCCGCGACGCGCGCAGGCCTTATTCTTTGTTTCGTTTCAAACTCGGATTTTGCCCTATTTAACTCAAATTTCAGCTTTAGAACAGGGCTAACTTGTTATTTTGGAGAGCTAAGAAGAGAGGAGATTTCTACTTGGAAGAACATAAATGTGTTCAATTTGGGTACTGTATTTCTCTACACTATTTGATTATGAAGCTTTGTTTATGTTCATCCATGGTTTCTTCTCTTTCCTTGTTCATGAGTAACTAAACCCCTATAATCTAGGGTGTATGGGGGATTAGAGATTTTATTTCCAATGTATTGAATGCATGAATATTGTGTTGTTTGATTTGATTTAGGGTTTGTATTTGGTTTGAACTTAATTCTCTATCTCCCGGGTAGGCTTGATAGAAGGTGGGAATTGCAATCTGACACTCGGGAGAGGTGGATTGCAATTGGGTCAAAAATCTTATACAAATTGGGTTTAAACCTAGACTAGAGATAGCTAAGTTAACACAATTGAATAACCATAGGATTCGTACCGAAAGTTAGAAATTATCAAAGAACGTAGTGCTTTGGGTCTTCCTACATCTTGATTCGGGAGAAATAGGTGGTTAGATTCCATTACGGTCCAAAACAACAGGAGAAGTTAGGACTAGTTTGAGAGATAATTCGTTGCCCCTAAAATTAGACAACTTCACTTTGTTCATCGTCATTTAATGCATTGGAATTGGTCTCTATAAACCTGCAACCTTAGATTGCTTTCTCTCTGATTCAAATCTCTTTCGAACTCCGTGAGTACTTGTATACTGTTTTATTGCTTACTTTCACTTTTACATGTTTTAGAAACCACAAAATCATATTATTACAGAGATAGCTTGCTAACAACGTTAAGATATAAATTGCTTTGACTCATGCTCCTTTGGGTTCGATAACCCGGAACTAAAAATCACGAAATACTACTTGATGGTCGGTACGCTTGTCGTGCTATTTTCTGTGTTAAAACCGCAGGGCGTCAAGTTAATGGCGCCGTTGTCGGGGAGCAGTTGAGCCAACCCTTTCTATAAAAGTTGTGTTACGACTATTTCACTTTTTATCTGTCATTTTAAATGTTTGCTTTACATTCCGTTTTCATCTTGTGTCTGTTACTAAAGATATTTTATGATTACAAGATCTAAATCCACTCCAAGTAATTTGCTTAGTGATACAGATGTACGAGAAGCAGGACAGTTGAAGATAAGAGCTTTAAAGAAGAAACTCGGTGAGAGAAGTGTCAACTCAGATACTATAGAAAATGTAGGCGCTGACGCCACTGGGCAAAATGCAAGAGGGGAACAGCCGTATAACCAGGTGGTTCAAGTAAACCCACCAGAGGGTCCTATACCTGTCGAGAGGCCACCAAGATATCTCTATGACTATGACACACCTCAGACAGATAACCTACATCGGAGTATTCGAGCACCAGTAGTGGCAGCTCACAACTTCGAAATTAAAACCTCTACCATTAATTTACTTCAGCAAAACCAGTTTAGTGGGAATCCAACTACGGATCCTGACCCGACTGCACATCTATCTAAATTCATCACTATTTTTTCTACTTTCAGGTACAATGTAGTGACAGATGATGCAGTTAGACTACCGCTCTTCGAATTCACCTTAAGAGATGAAGTCGCGGACTAGATTACAAGTTTGCCTCACCACACCATTACAACATGGGCCGATCTATCATAAAGGTTTCTAGCTAGATTCTACTCGCCAAGGAAGACTAAGGAATTCAGAGCCAGGATCTAGAATTTTGCTCAATCAAACTTTGAATCACTAGCAGAAGCTTGGGAGATATATCAAGGACTCATGAGAAAGTGTCATCATCATGGACATGAATTGTGGTTGCAACTGCAGACGCTCTACCAAGGGTTAAACAGAGCAAGTCAAACAGAGTTGAACACCGCATTTGGTGGCACGTTCACCAAGCACACTCAGGAGGAATGCCAAGAGATTCTAGAGAATATTATGGCCAATGATGCTTGGCATTCTGAAAGAGGGCCTGGAGGTTCTATACTCAATTCAATCAACTCAACAGGAGAGATGAATAATATAATGTATTTAATTTAAAATTCATAATTGCGACACGATTTAAATACAATTTGTAATTTCCCTTAATATTTATCTATAAATTTTCAATATGTAAGAAAATTGAAGATAAGTTTCACATAATGAAGTAATTAATGCATGTATAAGACAATGCATGCTAGGATTTCTACATCGCTAGCCCAAGCGGCTAATCTCCCCCGAGGTTGCTATCGTTTCTCTTGGTTTAGGTCTGAACGCTTTATCTTGTCGCAATGGCGTCGTTCCAATTCCTCGCCGCAATCAACCCTGGTTATTCCCATGTCGGGAGCACTATTGACCACGCCTCTGTCTCTGTCCTATGCTAACCAATCGACACCGCTTCCCCAACCTCACGCCTCCTTGAGCCCCCTTCCGTTGAATCTGGGGCAACCCACTCTGATGCCACATTGTCAGTGTCGGATAGACCCTGGACCGGGAATGATTCCAAGTTCAAATCTCATTCCTAACGAACCCGATTTTTTAATTCTGGCATGGAACTGTTAACGGATGGGATCCCGACCGCACAAGCAGCATCTCCGCCACCTTCTATGGGATCACCGACCTCATGTAATGTTCTTATCGAAAACCCTAATGGCGACGCAGGGTTGTATTTTTCTGGCGCGTTCATTAGGATTTGATGATCACATATCCATCCCAGCCTCTGATACTCGAAGGGGTCTGGCTACGTTTTGGGTAACAAGCGTGGATGTAACGTTGAGATATTTGGACGACCATTATATTGATATGGAGCTGACAGCTCCAGGACACGATGACGTTCGCCTCACGAGCATCTATGGTAAGGCATGAAGGGATCGTCAACATAGAACTTGGGATCTATTATGCCAATTGCACCAACAAGCACGTTCCCAATGGATTATCATTGGAGATTTTAATGGCATTCTTGACTAGGAGGAGACCATTGAAGGAGGTACGTACCCCCGCAATCTGGTGGATAATTTTTTCAAGTTGTGGAAGATTTGGATCTTGTCGACATCCCGATGACAGGTCATCAATTTACATGATTCCGAGGTCGAACCCATACTCAACGCATCCAATCACGTTTGGATAGGGAGTTGATGTCTAGCTCCTTTTATTACTCACTTCTGGAACTAGATTTATGTAATGCAGGCACTACTACCTCTAACCATTGGCCAATTATGTTATCTCTAGCGCGGAAAGTGGGTCATCGTGGTCTGACAAAGGTTCAGGTTACAATCCCAATGGATTTAGGATCCAAACTGTGGGAGATTGGTGCAACAAGAATAGACCACATCACCTTTGGAGCCGATCAAGGATGTGATTAGGAAGGTGGGGTTGTCACTGCTAAATGTGTCCAGATCCACTTTAAGAAGAATGTGAATCATATTAAATGGTGTCAGTGTCGTATTGTGGAACTTAATGGTCAGATCGACCGGTTTGGGATTCACCGAAGGGAAGCCATACAGATTCAATACGAAAAGGCTTTGTTGCTCAGGAAGCATTCTGGCATCAGAGGGCTAAACAACACTGGTTGGCAGAGGGTGATAAAAATACCAAATTCTTTCAAGCAACTGCTTCTTACAGACGCATGATCAATGTAGTTTTGACACTAAAAAATAATGTGGGACAGGTAGTCACCTGGGATACAAGAATGAGGGAACTAATTATTGAGTACGTTGGCCACCTCTTTGCTACCATCCATCCAAATTTGGATCACTTCCTTATCAAGATTCCCCCTCGAATAACGGCCACATAGAACCAATTATTCATGGCTTCAAGGACGACGTCTAAGATTCAACTAACAATTTTTTAGATTGGACCGAATAAATCCCTAGGCCCGGACGGGCTTAATCCAAAATTCTACCAACACTATTGGGCGATCAAAGCATAAGAGGTTATTCGTTTCATTCAAGGGGTCATAGAATCCAAGACTTTCGACCCGGCACTAAATGATACCTCTATTGTTCTAATCCCCAAGAAACCCGATCTAGACGTCATTATACATCTACGACCTATTGCTATGTGCAATGTTATTTTTGGATCCTCTCAAAGGTCTTAGCTAATAGACTCCGACCCTTACTCCAGTATGTGGTCTCTGAATCACAAGGGGCATTTATCCCAGGCAAGTGTATTGAGGACACAATTTTGGTGTCTTTTGAGGTTAGTCATTATCCGCGCCGTAAGAGGCAGGGAGCCACGAGATATATGGCAATGAAGTTGGATATGAATAAGGCCTATGAAAGAATAGAGTGGGATTACCTCCTGACCATCATGTTTAAACTTGTATTCACGGCAGAATGGATTGATCTTATAGCATGTTGGATGTGAACGGTACAATACTAAGCATCATCTAAGGGCAGGACACACCTCGGTTCACTCCCTCACGGGGCATTCGGCAAGGAGACACTTACACGAGAAAGCATATGAGATTGGGAATATCCATGGCGTCCAGGTCGTAAAGGGAGCCCCAAAGGTATCTCACATGTACTACGACATCTGTACGTCAAGACTGCTGTGGAATCCTCTTTATCGCGGAGACCTCGGCTACGCCCATATACCTTGGAGTTCACAATATGATTGGTCGGAACCGAATTGCGGCCATTGTATATCCAGGGGATCGGATTCTCACCCGTATTAGGTCCTGGGATGGAAAACTTCTTTCACCGGTTGGAAGGGAGGTTATGATCCGCTCAGTCCTGACCTCGCACCTTGTTTTTGTTATGTTAATCTACGGGGTTCCCCGGCGTATTGTGAACCACATCCATGTTGATTTAGCACGATTCTGGTGGGGTGGTCAGTCGACTCGCCCAACTACCTTGCAAAATTGAGACAAGCTCTGTATGCCGAAGGAATGCGGGGGGATGGCATTCCGGCACCTGCAAGATGTTAACACAACGCTCCTTGGGAAGCAGGCTTGGAGCCTTATTCATTGATCGGAATCACTAATGCTTAGGGTCTTGAAAGCCCGATATTTTCTTAAGACGGACTTCCTACATGCAGAAATCGGATCCAATCCAAGTTTCACATGGGCAAGTATTTTCCCCACACAGGCTCTAATCATTAATGGTCTTCGGGTGGCCATCGGGAATGGACGTGATACGCTAATATTGGGGACATCATGGCTTATCGGGACGGTGCCCGTTATCCAATCCACATTGGCAACTCGAGAGTGGGCTTCGATCGTCGTTCTCATGATTCTAGGCTCCCGATGTTGCGATGTGGGCCTCGTTAATCAATTATTTGACTCAACCGATCGAGATAATATTTACGGATCCCCCTTTTAGACACGAGACCAAGGGATGAATGATACTGGGTTACAAATAAGAAAGGCTTCTATTCCATCAAAGAGGGTTTAAGACTCTGGCTACTACTCGCCATCAGGCCCTCCAACATAGGGATGCAGTCGTATGGGCCTCACTCTGGGATATCCCGACCCCACCGCGCCTTAAGATCTTTTTATGGAGATGTCTTACGGATACATTGCAAGTGGCTACCAACTTAAACTGTTAGTATGTCCCTGCCCATCCGACTTATGCTATATATGGTCGGACCCAAGAGACAGTAAGTCACCTATTTCTTTCTTGTGGTTTTGCCAAGACTTGCTGGTCGTACTTGGGGGGTGTCAACTAGGTGGGAACGATACTCCCTTTTCTACATGATGGGACTCTATCACGCTGGGCGTGGCGCCAAGCCGGGTGGCGGATAGTCTTGCTGTCCTTTGGGAAATATGGAAAGCCCGGAATATACACTCTGGGTACAGGACCTGTTATCATTCGGTCAGATGCCTAGGTCTTGCTTAACATGATCAAAGTGGGTGAACCACCAGCTTCATCGATAGGTACTATCATCTGAGATATCCGTCACATGCTCCTGCAAAACGAGAGAGTAACTCTCGAGTTTGTTAAAAGAACTACGAACAAAGCCGCTCACTGTTAACTAAGGAACCTCGTTCCACGTCTGTTCTTCAGTAGTCAAGAAATCTCCCTGACGCACTACAATGTATCATTTTTTCTAATAATTAATAAATCCGCACCTTTCGCTAAAAAGAATACTGTTATAAATATAATTAGGTACAAATTCGATTTAATCAAAATGAAATAAGAAGTGTGATACACAAATTTTTACCATGTATACTGCACGGATTAGGTCACGCGATTAATCCAAGTTTTGGAGTTTTTTACCTTTCCCCCCAAGTTCTTTTTCCTTCTCATTTTAGCCAACAGATTATTCATGAAAATTGACGGAAAAGCTCCATAACCAAAGTTTTGCAACAACTGTTAATTTACTTTTATTTATATAAAATGAAATTTTCATCATTCCACATCAATATAATTGAGTGTGGCAATAAAATTCCATCTGTATCTTTTATCATTATTGTTTAGTATTTTGCACCTTTAATGATAGATGGAAAATATATTATAAGGCCTCTGTTTGTTCTGATGTTTTCTGTAACGAAAGGAATGTGAATCATTCCCAACTCTATGGTCCATACAAATTGCCGATTTCTACTTCTTGGTTTTGACTAACTTGACTATGGTCAATACATCAATAATATAGGCTCGTAAATTTGATCAACGGAAATAGGTAGAATGACAATTTTGGAAAAGTAGAATACCACAGACAAATTTTATATTTAGATGTAGCTAGAAAAAAAAAAGGGTATAATTAAGTATAGCTAGGTGAAATTTTTCCTTCATGTAATAAATCTGATAATCGCAAGGCGGATATTATTCTCACTGTGCCAGTATATGGGTACAAAAGATCACCATTTACATTACAATTCCAGTTCTCCCTTCATTAGAGTATGCCATAAACAAACGAATGAAGAAAAAAATACTGTAAAGAAGAAGCTCGTGCCCAAGAAAAATTAACTTGTACTTTGCGAGATGTAAGAGGAAAATAGCTATTCATTTCCCACTCTATGAATTTAATCAATAACTGTTAAGTACAGCAGACTATACAAAGATATTGGATCAACATAGCAATCCAGCATGCTCCGAAAAGGGACATAAATGAGTAACATTTCACTCTATGCATGATATTGAAGTCAGGAAGGTGGGAAAGAAAATAAACCGGTACATGAATGAATTGTTGTTGCAGTTTGAATGCGTGAAGGTTCATTTGGATATGGGAGGTTTTTCCAACCATACAGCACGAAACCCAGTTCCTTTACAATCCGAACAGCATGTTGAACCCTGGAAAATCATTAAAATAATGGTTTTTTTATCAGATCATTAAAATAATCGTTGTCTTGTGATTTTGCTGAAATAATATGTTCAGTAGCAAAAATATAGTAGTTTGCAGCATAATTAGACTCGTGCAACTGTACCTTTCCACAACATATAACACAACTGGTGTTCCTGGAAGGAACTTGGCATAGCATGTTATCGCCAAGAATAAAGAAACCTGTACCTGCACACCATTTACATTCTACGTGCCCATTTGAGTGACAGGAAGAACACCCAATTGGCCTTGGTTGCTGTGGCATCACAAGCATTGAAAATTTAAGGGACCGGATGATATGAATTACATAACCTATTTAAAAAAGGCAGAAGATCTGCAGTATCCTGCAAACAAACCAATGAAGCTACTTCCCTTTCCTTTGAAACCATATATAGATTAAATTAATGAACAACTAAAAGCAGTGTTCTAAATAAACCGATATCTCGGTGAAACTTAACCACCGAGTTTTGACTGTTTTCCACCGATATTTGAAAATTGATCAAAACTCGGTCAAAACTCAGTCTACTAGTTTTCATATAAAATTGTAAACTGCATAAGAAAATTTGTACTTGAAGATATGTGTGTAGCACAAACACAAAAAGAGATTATCAATAGCAAGTTCAATTCGATTTCCGAATACAATTAAATTTCACCAAACATGAATTAAAGTGTCTGGAACTCTCTTATTTTACTAAACTATTGTTACCTTTGTCTTAAATATATGTATTTATTTGTTATTTAATACAAAACGTGATTTGCCAATATCTCCCCCTTAAGTTGAAATATCCTTAAACGGTAACTCACCGCGATTTGACCGTTACCGTTATGTAGAACCTTGACTAAGTCTCAAACCACTCTGTGTCACTATTTAAGGTTTTTAGTGATGTAGAAAGGAAAATGGTTTTCGCTCGACAGGAAGTACCTTCCAAGTACTACAAGTGGAAGCTTCTGAAATGATAATTAGGAGAACATGATTTCAACATTACTAAATTGGATCAAAAAAAATCGCGGATGCCTTTTTGTGTAGGATGTTGAATCACATATAATCCTAAACTAGCTTAATGCCGTTATGAGTGGTATAGAAAGTAGTTTTATTCTCTTGGTAAACAAAAACTATCTGCTTCTGCACCATATTTAAGCCAACATATAAAGAAGAAAACTCAAGAAGACAAGAGTACAGGTTATGGTAACTGGGAAAGTACAATTAACTAGATCAGAATATCAATGGGTTCTACATAATATGAAAGACAAAGCTGCTTAAACATTTCAACCAAGGAGCACACTTTCTAGCCTGAAAAGGTGGGATTGGATTGGATTACAGGAGTTATTGAAAAAGTGGCTTGTTAACTTGCAGAATAACAGGGCTGAGTCTGACCAGCAAAATATAACGATTGAATATTAGTATGATCACTATTTATAACTCTATTATCTCCAAAACAAGTGTGCCCTTCGAACTTTCGTAAACATTAAGAAATACTGAAGTTAGCGCTCCACTTCCCCACCATGCCCCGATATGCTCTGGCTTGCTAAGACAAGCGTGTACTAAAAACTAACATAGACAAGGATATTAGTGGTAATCCAGATATAATTCACTTAGTCTGAAGGAAAAGTGGAAAGTTTTTTTGGAACCAGCACTTGAGGGAAGTAGGACACGAGCAATGAAACATAAGGATAGTAGGAAGTAGCAGAAATACATCAAGTGGGATGTGGAGAGAACCCACAAACAACAAAAGGAAAGACTAAAGGAGACGAAGAAAATACTAGAACTGACACATCATTGAGACCATGCTGTAATACTCCCACCTAGGTCTAGAGGCTTCTGAAGTGCCTTTACCATAAGTTAACAGAAACATATAAACATAACCGAATAAACAGGTCAGTGGAATGATTTTCCAACTAATATACTGTATGTTGACCAGCATTTGCCACAGAAATAAATCAAATAATGGGTTCTTACAACCATGATACTGCTACTAATGCAGTCAGGCAGAAAAGCCTAGATGTTCGTATTATTTAAAACATATCAGAAGATATAAACACAAGCAAACCCAACCATACCCACCTAACTTCTCATCTGCTATTCTTGACTTATCCACCAAAAAATTTACCTGACTTGATCCAACCAAATTATACTTCTAAATGACATACGGATACCTAATAAAATATTCGAATTCCATCTAACATTTTCAGTCATATTGCACTCTACAACATACTCCATCATTGCCTCTAACACCACATCTCGATTAAACAGTAACGATCACCCAGGACAAGGCAAGCTTGTATACTGAATAATTTTCATATGAACTAATTCTCCAATTCATTGTCATTTACAGCTTCCACAAATATCCCTAGAATCAGATTATCAACTATACAGATTTTAAAAATAAATCCGAAAAACAAAAATCGAGAGTAGAGAGAGCCAAAAATCGGAAGAGTAAGTAATCGGGGTACCTGAGAGATAAGCCAGGCCTGTTCCGTGCGCTTGGCGAAGTTGGAAGAGCTCTCGCAAGAGTCCACCATGGAAGCTCTTGTAGGAACACAAAAGGCCCTAGGATACGTAATCGGACCGCCTCGGCGAGGTACGGAAACGGTGTTGCTTTCTGCTCTTCTCTGCGGGACGACTGATTTGGCCAAAATCGTTGGTTTATAGCAACACACACTACAGCTCGCCATTTCTGCTCTGTTCCTCTGTCTTCGATAGAAATTGATGTCTGACACTGAGAGGGAGAATTGTCTGTGGATCTCTGGAGATGATTGTTTCGTTTTGTTTTGTGGGCACGAAAGCTAACCAACAAATTATAAATATCACTGGTGTATTTTTTTACCGGGAGAATATCATGTAACTTCATTTTTTTTCACTTAAAAAGATGAAGATATTATAACTTATGAGAGCCAGTATAAACAAGGAGTTTCGGAAGGCCTTAAAGCACCTAATTCTAAGATAATATAATTATTATAGACGGTGTTGAAATTGTTATATAGATAGACAAAAATAAGAAGAGAGAGGGGGTTGGAAAACGAGACTGACGAGGACTGCTTAAGGTATCGCCTATACGCTGTATATCATTATGTGAGGTGCGACTGAACCTGAACTCCTCAATACAGGGAGGAATGACTTTCACCAGGGACTTCTCCCAAGGAAATCCCCTGAAGTCATAGTTCCTTATCATTCCTCCTAGAGAGGCTGTTTTCCAGCCCTCGCCTACTCTTCATGGGGTTCTCCAGTTGACGCCCCCCCCCCTCTTTACTCCTACAGCTTCAGTCGAGGAGGTTCCTGAGGCTTCGGTCTCCCTGCTCCTTGTGAGTAGACCAGCCACCAAGTTTTTCCAGTCGGGATCTCTAACCCCGGTTGGGGTACCCACCCGTCTTACTGTACCGTTAAGTATAATGTTTGGGGTTACTATCGGGCTTCTGCGCCGATGTGAGGCGCCGTTAGGTACAGTGTTCAGGGTTATAAGTCCAAAGCATGGTGGAATATCCGGGGATACATTAGTCTCCCAATCAGTCGTGTACTTCTTGGCCTTCTAGTCCTTCTAGAACTCCAACATTGAGTTGTCGAAGCGTGGGATACCGGGCACCTCCTAGTTACACCCCCGCGCCACATGTCCAATCCTCCCACAATTGAAGTAGAATGTGGGTAGCTTGGTGTTGGTCAGCGAAACCTGAACTGGGTCTAGGAACTCTCTAAACCGCGATAGAAGATTCAGTCGAAGAGAACGATTCATGGGGTGTCAGAAACGGACCTTGACCGCCCCTCCCCAACAAAGGCCCCAATGATCACACGAGACCTCCACACAAGTTCCTAAGGCAGCGCCAATAGTTTCTCCGGTCGTCTTTGTTCGGACCAACGAGGGAAGTCCATTGGCATGAACCCATAACTACAGTCAGTTCAGAGTAGGAAGCTCTTTGGCCATTGGGTCAATGTCCCCAAGGAGGAAAGGATGACCGTCAAAACATCATGGATCATTACCCCAAACTCATGCACGAGCCGCCGTGGACTCAAAGTAGAACCTGAAGATCCCCGAGCCGATATCATTGATTACCAACTCCGACGGCGATCATCCCCACACATTGGTAATGATCCGAAGCAGAACTTCCTTCCAGGGAGGTCTCGGGGACAAGAGCTTTCTTACCGTACCAAACTATTGGCATGCCAAATACATACAGATCAACCGGTGTGTAGGGGACCAATACCTCCATGTCCTCTCCCTCCTCAAGAGAACAGGTGGAAAAAGTTTCCTGGAGACACGCCATGGTGGGCTTGAGCAGACTCAGTGGCACCGGAACAGGCGGTGCTAGGGTTTCCTCCGGGCGCGGCGGCGTTCCCCCTCGCTGAAGCATACCTGTAGGGACAGTCAACAAAAAGAGGATTAACGAGATCCGATCAGCGTTGGGGAGAAAAATCGAAGCACGCATAGGCCCTTCCGTCTCCTTCCTCAGGCGGGGTGCCTTCCCTTGAATAAGGTCTCCCTATAGCAGATTCAAAGACTCAGGACCGTCTCCGAGGGTGCGAGGGATGTTCAACGCCGGGTTACGTGGTGCCGAAGTAACGGCGTGGACTTTCACCGGACAACCCCGTCGAGGTTTTAGTTTGGGCGACGTCGACGTGATAAGCCCTAGAGAGAAGGCCAAAATCGTTGTGGTAGACGGTGGCATCGGAATTAGTCTTGCTGTGTTTGGTTTCGGTTTCCTCCTACGCTGCGCCTTTAAGGGGCTCACGAGTTTAGACAACGGACGTGGAGGTGGGAGAGTTAGAGGAGAAACAATAAACACACAAAATACTAAAAACCCAAAACTTTCACCACCCTTAATTTTCTCTCATTATACGATACAAAGAAAAGAAAATTAAGGGAGATGAATTTTTCAGATTTTTTTTGGGATAATTGTCTAAAACTGATATAAACTTTCGTCCACAAATGTTTTGGTGCACAAAGTTTTGTCCACGCTCTGTGGCTACCCTAAAGTTTCGTCCACACACTTCTGTCAGAAAAATGGACGGAATATTCCGTTTCTGTTATGCATGTGACCCATGTGCCTGTTAAGGGTAAAGTGAAATTACCATTTTACCCTTAACATCTGTATCCTTTGACTTGTGCAAGTGAAAATATCGTTTTACCCTTTTAAATAAAAAATAAAAAATAAAAAATAAAAAATAATAATTTCTAATTAATTTATAAAATCTATTTTATATCAAATATTAATTTTAAAAATATATAAATTAAAAAATATTCTAATTTTATAAAATATGTTATAATTCAGATTTTACTTTTAACATTAATATACAGAAATAATAATAAAATTAATTATTTAAATAAATAATTTATTTTGAAAATTTTAATTTATTTTTAAATAAATAATTAAATAATTTAAATAATTAATTAGAAAAATAAATCAAACAATTTATTTTGAAATAATTAATTTATTTTGAAATAATTAAATAAATAATTTATATATATTAAAAAATTAATTTATTTTGAAATAAATAATTTAAATAACTAATTAAATATAAGAATAATTTTAAATAAATAAATAAATATATTTATTTTGAAAAAAATTAATATTGAGAAATATTTTTTTAATTAATTAAAGCTAATTAAAATATTAATGAGTTATTAAGGATTTAATGAATTAAGGTGTATAATCGTCTTTCAATTCATCTACTTCAAATTCAATTCAAACATAGAACGGTAAAATAGTCATTTCAGATTCTTCTGTTAAGTTTTCCTGATACAATTGTGTCGACGAAACTTTAGGGTAGCCACAGAGCGTGGACAAAACTTTGTGCACCAAAACGTTTGTGGACGAAACTTTAGGGTAGTTGATGTGGACATATATTGCATCGTTTTTAGATGTTTTTAGCCCACATTCTTGAGCTTTTTAGTCCCCAGATTGTATAATTTAGACCACTTTTCTCTTGTTACTCGTATGGTGTCTCTCATTATGTTTTGTAGGTGATTTGGACCACTTTTCTCTCATTATGTTTTGCGAAGGGCATAACTTCTTCATACGAACTCCGATTACCTCCAATTTTATGTCAAATCGAAGGGAATTTAGAGATCTACAGCTTTCGTCAGGGGCCCAAGGCATCCAAAACTCTATGCTTCATCACGGAGCCGTGACATGGTCTGTGACAGGTCCCATCACGGAGCCGTGACAGAGATCGAAAACAGCCAAAAATCTCTAATCCATCATGGATCCGTGGCGGAGACCGTGACGGACACGCCAACGGAGCCGTGACGCGCGCAGAACCCTGTTTACTATTCCGATTTAGACTCGCGATTTGCCCTCTTTAACTCAATTTTCAGATCTAGAATTGGACTAACTTGTATTTTGGAGAGCTAAGAAGAGAGGAGAGTTGAGAGCAAGTAAGAGAGGAGATTTCTACCTTGAAGAACATCGTTGTATTCAATTTGGGTATTGTATTTCTCTACATTATTTTGATTATGAAGCTTTGTTTGTGTTCATTCATAGTTTCTTCTCTCTCCTTGTTTATGAGTAACTAAACCCCCATAATCTAGGGTTTATGGGGGATTAGAGATTTTATTTTCAATGTATTGAATGCATGAATATTGTGTTGGGTGATTTGATTTAGAGTTTGTATTTGGTTTGAACTTAAGGCTCTATCTCCCGGGTAGGCTTGATAGAATGTGGGAATTGCAATCTGACACTCGGGAGATGTGGATTGCAATTAGGTCAAAAATCTTATACGAGTTGGGTTTAAATCTAGACTAAGGATAACTAGGTTAACACAATTGCAATAACCATAGGATTTGTACCGAAACTTAGAAATTATCAAAGAACGTAGTATTTTGGGTCTTCCTACATCTTAATTCGGGAAACTAGGTGGTTAGGTTCCATTAGGGTCCGAAACAACGGGAGAAGTTAGGACTAGTTTGAGAGATAATTCGCTGCCCCTAAAATCAGACAACTTCACTTTTTTCATCGTCATTTAATGCATTGGAATTGGTCTCTATGAACCCAAAAGCCTTAGGTTGCTTCTCAAAACTCGTTCGAGCTCCTTGAGTACTTGTTTACTGTTTAATTGCTTACTTTCACTTTTATATGTTTTAAAAACCACAAAACCATTTTGTTACCGAGATAGCTTAATAAAAAATTTAAGATAGAAATTGCATTGACTCGTGCTCCTTTGAGTTTGATAACTCGGAACTAAAAATCCCGAAATACTACTTGACGGCCGGTACACTTGCTGTATTATATTCTGTGTTAAAACCGCAGGGCGTCAAGTTAATTGGACAATTATCCCTTTTTTTACTTACTATTTTCGAATTCTAATTTTCAAGGGTAAATACGTCATACTGAACATGTTTACATAGTGCAAAAAAAATGTACTACGACTTGCAATTTTCTTTGTCATTATCAAACTAAAGGGCTACGACTTGAATAACCCGAATACCTAAGGGTATTTTTTTGCAATTATCCCTGAAAAGAATAATTTGCTCGTAGCAGCCACCCCTGGATGTATGTGTAGGAAATACACTATCCTTAAAGTTAAAAGGCGCAATCATTTAAAATGAATCAATGAAGTTAAGTGACATCTTTGACATTTCCTTTGTTAAAAGTGAGTTTGTTAGTAATTTGATTTCATTCGTTTTACTAATTGAAATTTGGATGTCAAGTGGAAGAAGAGCCAAAGTAACTTAATATTGCTTTTTTTTAATGTTCTGTAAGTTGTTTCTGGTAAATGCAAATCTTATAGTGAGCACTCTATTGTAGCCAATGTTTCCAGGGGAAAGTGGTGTTGATCAGCTTGTGGAAATGATCAAGGTGACCGATCTTTTCCTTACTCTACTTGTATGCTATCTCACTCTCTCTTAGTGATTTATTCTTTTCTGTACCATATTAGATTCTTGAGAAGAGATTAAGTGCATAAATCAAAGCTACACTGAATTCAAGTTTCCACATATCAAAGCTCACCCGTGGCACAAGCTATTTTGTATTTCTCTTTACGAGCAACTATCTTCACCTCTAGGACCATGAAATTCTGATATGTTCATAATTTATAGGTATTTAACAACTCTGAAGCGGTTCATCTTTGTGTCAAGGCTGCTCCAATATTCACCTAATTTGCACTGCACTCCTGTAAGATAATTATGCTGTTTTACATAACAGTTAAAGTAACATCCTTCGTTATCTGTACAACTTAGTAAAGTCTTGATTCATTCTGAGTTGAGTACTTAATGTCATTCTTTCTGAAGTTATGTCCTAATGTTTTCTTTCAGTTGGAGGCTTGCGCTCACCCTTTTTTTGAAGATTTGAGAAACCTAAATACATGCTTGCCTAGTGGAAAAGCTCTACCTCCGTTGTTTGATTTCACAGAACAAGGTATCTCTAGATCAGGGTTGGCCCAAGCTTTAAGCGAATTAAGCAACCGCTTAAAGGCTCGGATCGGAAAATATCCCATAAAATTAAATAGGAAGTTGTTTAAGGTGTCATATAAAAAATGTCTTATAAAATTAAAAGTCTGTTACTATTTGATGAAACTTAATCAAGAGAAAGTATTATACTTTAAATTTTGAAATAAAATTTTAATACAAGTTTGGCCCTATTTTGATCCCGATTCAAATTTGTTTTTCGGATAAAACAATTTTCATCCAAATGTACGACAAATTTTTCTTGATGGTTGAACATTCTAATAAATCTTTATTTAGTAGTAAAAAACTATCATTAACGAAAAAAACATGCAATTTCAGTTTACCAGTGATCAGTGAATTAGACCCATAAGCCTTATGGGTGGGCCTTATAAAATCCTGTCCAAACTCTTATCTACGAGGCTAAAGGAGGTGATCAATGGTTTAATAGGAGATCAACAATTAGGCTTCATCACAGGAAGGCAGATCATAGATGGAATTCTAGTGGCATCTGAACTGGTACACCATCTCAAAAAATCAAAGCAGAAGGCCATCATCTTCGAGGCAGATTTTGAAAAGACCTTTGATAAAGTCAACCGGAGTTTTGCAATTCAAGTACTCTCAAGAATGGGTTTTGGATCTCTATGGAATATGTGGATGAAGTCTTGCTTCAAAGCCTTTGTTTCAGTACTTATAAATGGGTCTCCAAGCCCTGATTTTCAAATAACAAGAGGCTTAAGACAAGGATGTGCATTGTCTCCTCTCATCTTTGTCATAGTAGCAGAAGGACTCAACCAGATAATCACCAAAAGTGTACAGTCTAAGATGATAGAAGGTATTCAAATAACTCCCTCTGGTCCTCTAATCTCACATCTCCAATTTGCAGATGATAAAATCTTCTTCAGCAAAGCTTCAACCATCAGCTATCTGTGTCTAAAGTATGCTCTCATTATGTTTCAACTAGCTTCTGGTCTAGCAGTTAATTACTCAAAATCAAGTGTGATCACCTTCAACCTATCTGAAGAAGAACAGGCTCAGGTCATCAATATTTTGGATTGTGATATAGGCACTCTTCCATTCACCTATCTAGGATTTCCTCTTGGAGCTAACCCCAAAAGGCTCATCACTTGGGAGCCAATCATAGCTAGATTCAAAGCTTCTCTTGGCTTGTGGAAAGCTAAACTTCTGTCCTTTGGAGGCAGAATAACTCTAATCAAAACCACCCTGAATGCCTTGCCTCTCTATTATTTCTCAATTATCAGAGCCCCAAAAGGTGTTTTAAGGTCCTTGAACTCCTGGCAAAGGAGGTTTTTATGGCATGGTTCAGATCAAGCTAAATGCTTCAGCAAAGTGAGTTGGTACACAGTTTGTAAAACCAAAGCTGAGGGAGGGTATCAAAAATCTTTCTCTAATGAATATTGCTCTTCTAGCAAAATGGTGGTGGAAATTTTCCTTAGAAAGATCTTCTATGTGGAAATTATTCATATGCTCAAAATATGGTTGGAAGGAAATTGATTGGGACCTATCATCTTTTGAAGAAATTGGGAGTGCTAGCTTCATATCTCACATTTTAGCTCTAAATCAGGATCCTATATTTTCTGATCTCTTTGGCCTCAAGGGTCTAAGTTGGAAGGTTGGCAATGGGGATAGAGTCTCATTTTGGACTGATATATGGTGGGGAGACCTCAGCTTCAAATTCTTATTCCCAAGACTCTACAATTCTTCACAAGGCAAGACTCTAACTGTTGCTAAAGCTTGGTCAGATAACACATGAGACTTAAAATTCAGATGTACTCCAAGAGGCAGAGCTGAGCAAGAATGGTTATCTCTTAACACTATTCTAACCTCAGTGCATTTATCCTCTCAAGAGGATTTATTAATCTGGACCTGGGATGATAAAGGCTTCACAGTCAAAAAAATTTATACTTTGCTTGACAATCAAGGATCATCTGCTGCTATAAATGCCTCTTGGACAAAGAACCTTTGGATTCCTGACTTCCCTCCAAAGATAGCAGCATTTGGGTGGCTAGCCTGCCTTGAAGCCATTCCTACAAAATGCTTCTTAGATTCTAGATGTCTTCAACTCTCCTTGCATGGGATCATCTGTCCTAGATGTGAAGCAGATCTGGACGATTGCCATCATGTTCTTCTGCATTGTACAATCTCTTGGGAAGTATGGACAATGGTCTTTGGCTGGTGGGGAGTTTCAGGTGCATTACCTGCATCTTTTAAGCTCCTTTTATCATCTTGGTCTACATTATTAATTTCAAAGGCCAAGAAGACTTGGAAAAAGATTGTCACGCCCCAATTTTAGTAAACCGAACTCGGGATGCGAACATTTAAAATAATAAAACACTTTGAAACCTTTTCCATTTAGACACTTTAAAATACCAGTTTAGTTCAACAAAATAATATTTACAACTCAAAATCAGTTCCAACAAGTGGACAAAAACATGGTATACGTCGCTAGACTCAAAATAAACCCAGAATCCCGCTCCTAGCTCTTCAAGCTTCAGAAGCTCACCTAGTCCAACCTCCGATCGGTACCTGTAGGAAAAGAAGCTAGGGGTGAGCGTTCGCTCACCACCACGGATAACAGACTGACTACGGCATAATTAGCAGACAATGTCGGTAACACCAACAACCAACTCAACACCGGGGATCACCATCCCCAAACTCAAGTAACCCGACCGACACCCACACACTGATACTTTCCTCAGCCGACTCAACACTGGACACGTAAAGTAGACCCGACACAACGATTGACGACCTCCTCCAAAGTCACGACAGATAAAAACGCAACACCAACCAAGATCACAAAGGATCGCACACCAAACAAGATCACAAAGGATCGCATACCAGCTGCCAACTGCTCAGTGCCAAGAACGCTCGCAACCTCCTGAGACTCTAACTCGGTCAGGCCAGCCAAAGAACGCTCGCAACATCCCGAGACTCTAACTCAGTCAGGCCAGCCGAAGAATGCTCGCAACTTACCGAGACACTAACTCGTAAGCCAGCCAAAGAATGCTCGCAACTTACCGAGACTCTAACTCGTAAGCCAGCCAAAGAATGCTCGCAACTTACCGAGACTCTAACTCGTAAGCCAGCCAAAGAATGCTCATAAACCCAAACCACACACGCGCGGCCAGGACTCCTTTATAGCAGGCGGGCCCCCTACCCCGTGTGAACATGCAGACGCGTGTGCTCGTGGACCCCTGTTTCATGAAGCGGGCCCCCAACCTCAAGTAACCACAATCACAATCACAATCACAATCACAATCACAAGCAAGTTCAACAACCAGTAACAACGCAGGTTCAACACTCACATGCACTCATGGCCACCCAAGACACCGACAGAAAAACACGGACTCAACAGCCCCACAGGCACTCACGGCCTCCCAAGATACACCAACAGTAAAACACGGACTCAACAGCCCCACAGGCACTCACGGCCTCCCAAGATACACCAACAGTAAAACACGGACTCAACAGCCCCACATGCACTCATGGCCTCCCAAGATACACCAACAGTAAAACACGGACTCAACATCCCCACATGCACTCACGGCCTCCCAAGATACACCAACAGTAAAACACGGACTCAACAGCCCCACATACACTCACGGCCTCCCAAGATACACCAACAGTAAAACACGGACTCAACAGCCCCACAGGCACTCACGACCTCCCAAGATACACCAACAATAACTCACGGGCTCAACAACCCCACGAGCACTCACGGCCACTCAAACCACCAATAGTAAAGACACGGGTTCAACAACCCCACGGGCACTCATGGCCACCCAAAACACCAAAGGTAAAGACACGGGTTCAACAACCCCACGGGCACTCACGGCCACTCAAACCACCAACAGTAAAGACACGGGTTCAACAACCCCACGGGCACTCACGACCACTCAAACCACCAACAGTAAAGACACGGGTTCAACAACCCCACGGGCACTCATGGCCACCCAAAACTCAACAATAATACACGGGCCCTCAAGGTCACCAAAGACACTAAATACACAAACAACCTCCGGCATAACCAATGCCTCCAACAGTCCTAATATCAACAGTTTCACAATCAACCTCCGAGCATGGTCATATGCCTCCAGTACTCCTAATCTCGATAAGTTCGCAATCAACCTCCGGGCATGGTCATATGCCTCCAGTAATTCTAATAACGCTAAGTTCTCTGCTCCTACGACACTACTAAGTGTCACATGCATTTCCAATATTCGCTACGTTCCCGTATCATGCCTTTCTAATATTCGATAACTTACTTAACCCACGACACCCCTGTGTCACATGCAATTCTACTGTTAACTTTCCCTAGTCAGGGCCGAGATCCGGCTACTTTTCCCTACCTCGTGTGTGTTCTCCCAAAAGCCAACCAACGAGCTCCGGTGATGATCTCAGTCACTCACCCAGCTTTCCCTTGCCTCGGTCCGTGGCACGATCTAAAAGAACACCATTTAAAGGCACTGATACAGGAACGTGGTGGTAGGATGGAGAACCTTAGCTGGTCGTACAACACTTTCTAAGGTTCCAATGGATGAAGATGGATTCGATGATGGAGATTGCTTCAAATGGTCGTACAACACTTTTTGAAGAATCGAAGTAACTAGGAGGGTAAATGGTGGATTGAATGACGCCACACAGATTATGGAAAGTCTGTGATAAGTCGAACAAACAAGCTTCAAGGCTTCGCACACAAGAAGGTTGAATGTGATAGATTCTTCCCAGAAGAAAACTCGAATTTTTATTTCATAAAACTTGGATAATACATGCTGAGAAGGGACTTTATTAAATAGTCCAGCAGCAAGTGACCTTCAAGGGTCTAAAATTGATTACATTTGACTCTAATTAAAGCTAAATGACTCTTGAATAACTAAAGGCTTTGAATCTGCAAAACAGCAAAAGTAACTCATTAATAATCTGAATTTAAATGCATACCTTGGCTATTTAATGTTCTGGAGTAGTTTGAGGGGCTGAATCTCCTTTGGAAATGATGAATAAGTTGGCTTCATTAATTCCTTGAAGTAGAGGCAAAAACAGATTTGTTGAAGTCTTGAATTGTTCTAGAATGCCTTCTTGATTTGCCTTGGTGATCGCGTCTTCTTGGAGTTCCCCATGCTCTATTAAATTCTCCACTTTCTTGTTGAATTCTTCATGTAATGCTTTGGTGCCTGATCTTGTCCTTAGTACTGATCGCATAATGGGAATGTTGCTGATAGCTTCTTCTTCGGGCTCGGACAAATTACTAATAGCTTCGACGTCCGGTGTTGATCGCATAATAGGAATGTTGCTAATAGCTTCGATGTCCTCATCATCCCCTCCCCCTTGACAAGGTTCTGACCTCAGAACTGATTCATCTACATGATAGGGAGCCAAATCAGTAATATTGAAAGTTGGAGAAATGTTTAACTCACCTGGAAGCTCAAGCCTGTAAGCGTTGTTGTTGATTTTCTCTAACACTCGAAATGGTCCATCTCCTCTTGGTGAGAGCTTGGATTTTCTTTGAGTTAGGAACCTTTCCTTTCTCATGTGTACCCATACCAAGTCTCCTGGTTCAAAACTGATATCTTTTCGATTTTTATCAGCTTGTTGCTTGTACTTCTCGGTCCTTTTCTCCATATTTTCTCTGGCCTTTTGATGGAGTTTCTTGATAAAATCTGCTCTGCTTTCTCCTTCACTAGAAATAACACCTTGAGGCAAAGATACAAGATCCAAAGGAGTAGTAGGGTTAAAGCCATAAACAATTTCAAAAGGAGAGAATTTAGTAGCAGAATGTTTGGCATGATTGTAAGCAAACTCAATAAATGGTAAACAAGATAACCAATGCTTTAAATTCTTACCCACCGTAGCTATCAACAATGTTGAAAGAGTTCGATTTACTACCTCATTTTGGCCATCTGTTTGTGGATGACATGTAGTTGAGAAGAGCAGCTTTGTTCCCAACTTTCTCCATAAAGTTTTCCAAAAATGGGCTAGAAATTTTGTGTCACGATCTGATACAATTGTCCATGGCAATCCATGCAAACGTACTACTTCTTTGAAAAAGAGATCAGCAATTTGAGTAGCATCATTAGTCTTGTTGCATGGGATGAAATGAGCCATTTTGGAGAATCTGTCCACTACCACAAAAATGGAGTCCTTGTGGTTGATCTTTGGCAGACCTAAAACAAAGTCCATAGAAATGTCTACCCATGGTAGGTTAGGAATAGGCAAAGGCATATATAAACCATTAGGATGTGACATGGATTTTGCCTTTAAGCAAGTGATGCATTTAGCACATAACCTCTCCACATCTCTCTTTAAGTGCGGCCAAAAGAAATGATCCATAAGCACACTTAGAGTTTTGTCTCGACTAAAGTGTCCCATAAGCCCTCCTCCACGTGCTTCTCTGATCAGCAAATCTCTCATGGATCCTTGTGGTATGCAAAGCCTTTTATCCTTGAATAAGAATCCATCTTGTTGATAAAATGATCCATACGCAGCTTTGCTTGTCTCCTTGAAAGCTTCTTTGAAATATGGATCAGTTTCATATAAACTCTTGATATGCTCAAATCCCATGATTTTTGCCTCCAATGTGCAAATTAGAGCATGTCTCCTTGATAGTGCATCAGCTACGACGTTTTCCTTGCCTTTCTTGTACTTGATCACATATGGAAAAGTCTCTATAAACTCAAGCCACTTCGCATGTCTTTTCTTAAGAATGGTCTGTCCTCTTAGGTGCTTGAGGGTCTCATGATCTGTATGAATAACAAACTCTTTGGATAATAGATAATGTTGCCAAGTTTCAAGAGATCTTACCAAAGCATAGAGTTCTTTGTCATAAGTAGGGTAATTGAGGGCTGCTCCATTGAGTTTCTCACTAAAATATGCTATTGGTTTTCCCCCTTGAGTTAGGACAGCGCCTATACCTGTACCTGAAGCATCACATTCAATTTCAAATGTGTTATCAAAGTTAGGTAATACCATAACAGGTGCATGTGTAAGGCTATCTTTGAGCTTTTGGAATGCTTCCTCTTGTGCTTGACCCCATTTAAACTCCACATTCTTTTTAATCACAGCGGTCAAAGGGGTAGCAATGGTGCTAAAATCCTTCACAAATCTTCTATAGAAGCTGGCCAGTCCATGGAAGCTTCTAACATGTCCAATGGTGGTTGGTGTAGGCCAATCTTGAATAGCTTTGATTTTCTCCTCATCAACCTTCAATCCCTGCGAGCTTACAACAAATCCTAAAAACACAACTTGATCAGTGCAAAATAATGAGCATTTCTTAAGATTTGCATAGAGATTTTCAGCTCGTAGTGTCTCTAAAACTTGTTCGATGTGGTTTAAATGATCTGCAAGGTTAGAACTATAAACCAATATATCATCGAAATATACTACCACAAACTTACTGATGTATGCCCGTAAGACATGATTCATGAGTCTCATGAATGTACTTGGAGCGTTTGTGAGTCCAAATGGCATGACCAGCCACTCATATAAACCTTGCTTTGTTTTAAACGCTGTTTTCCATTCATCTCCTTCCTTCATTCTTACTTGATGGTAGTCACTCCTCAAATCAATCTTAGAGAATATTGTAGCTCCATTTAGCTCGTCTAACATATCATCAAGCCTCAGAATTGAATGCCTATACTTGACGGTGATATTGTTGATGGCTCGACAATCAACACACATCCTCCATGTTCAATCTTTCTTAGGCATTAGAAGGACAGGTACTGCACATGGGCTAAGACTTTCACGAATATAACCTTTTGACATGAGATCTTGAACTTGCTTTTCTAGCTCTTGAGCCTCTTTGGGATTAACTCTATAAGCTGGTCGGTTTGGCAATGGTACGCCCGGAACATGATCAATTTGGTGCTCAATTCCTCTTATTGGTGGCAGACCTGGTGGTATCTCCTCGGGAAACACCTCTTTGAATTTTTCTAGTAGTTCAAGCATCTCGGGAGACAATTCACGCTCTTCTTGACCTGAAAACAAACCTTCCTTAAAGATCATTAGTAGCACCTTATTTGATGAATCAAGAGATTTCAAAACAGTAGAAGGTGTAATATAAAGGTTGGTTTTGTCTAACTTAGCTCCTTTGGACATAGATATTTTCATTTCATGCACTTCTTGTGGGGTAAGAGGAGCCAAAGTGTGCTTCTTGTTGTTGTGAGTGAAAGAGTAGTAGTTGGTCCTTCCATTGTGTAGAGTTTCTTTGTCAAACTGCCATGGTCGTCCTAAAAGAAGGTGACCAGCTTGCATAGGAACCACATCACACACAACTTGATCTGCATATTTTCCTATGTTGAAAGGTATAGTGACTTGCTCGGAGATCTTGAGCTCGGAGGCGTCATTGAGCCATTTCAGCCGGTATGGTCGAGGATGCTTTGTCTTTTGGAGACCTAGCTTATCAACCAAATACTTGCTGGCCACGTTAGTACATGAACCTCCATCAATAATCAAGCTACATACCTTAGAATTTATGTTGCATCGCGAGTGAAATATATTTTCTCGTTGAATAGTCTCGGGATCAAAGAGCGAGCTTAAAGCTCTCCTTATGACTAGTAGCTCTCCAGATTCTGCATATTCGATAATATCTTCTTCGGAGTCATCTCTTTCTTCTTCCTCATCTTGAAACTCGTATTCTCCATTAGCCTTGAGGATCATCACTCGCTGGTTTGGACATTCTCGTGCATAGTGTCCTTTTCCCTGACATTTAAAACAAGTAATGTCACGAGTTCTTTGAATTAAATCCTTACCTTGCTCTGGTTTGCTTCCTTTTGATGATTCTGGTAGCTTTCCTTTGAATCTTTGGTGCATCTCATCGGGCTTTCCTTTGTCTAGCATTTTTGGTGGTTGGGATGACCAAGATTCTTGTTTCGATTGGTAGAAGCTGTCTTCCTCTTAATGTGTTGTTCAGCTTGTGTAGCAAGGTGCAACAATTCTTCCAAATCATGGTAGGTTTGCCTCTCCACCTTTCTAGCAATTCTATCATGAAGACCATCTAAAAATTGAGCCATTAGAGACTCCTTTGAATCTTCAGATTCTAACCTGTTCCGAAGTGTCTCAAACTCATCAAAATATTCCTCCACTGATTTATTCCCTTGAGAAAGCTTTCTGAACTTTTGTTGTAGGCTTCGGTAATAATAGGTTGGAACATATCTCTTCCTCATGATGAATCTCATGTCCTCCCAAGTTGCAATCTGACCATGCCTATGCCTCCTTCTCTCGGACGCATCTCTGTCCCACCAAGCCAAAGCACCTTCAGTAAGTTGGGCAGCAGCTAGGGACACTTTCCTTTATTCCGAGTAATTGTAATATTCAAAGATATACTCCATACGTCTCTCCCAATCAAGATAAGCTTCTGGATTGACCTTCCCTGCGAAAGTTGGAGCATTAAGCTTGACATCTTTGTTTCCATGCCTAGCATCCTCTTCTCGGCCTCGATCATAATTGTATTGTCTCCTTGGCCTTGGGTTTTGATAAAAATATGGTTGTTCATCATCTTCAGAATCTGGTTCATCTTCATTTTGATTCATTCTTGGAACATTCACATTTCGAATGGGATTTCTACGTGCTGGTGGTGGTGGTTGTTCAATTCTTGTCAATCGATTTCCAAGGTCTTGGATGGCAGCAAGAATCTGATCCATGTTTACATCCCCTTGTTCTTCCATAGTCCTAAAATTTGATGTTTCTCAAAAACAAACAAATCAAGTGCAAAGGAAGTTGAAAAGGCAATAAAACGAAATTGATGAGACAACAAACTAAGAACAACAAATCTGGACAGATTTGAGTTCTGCTCCACTTCTTCTTTTCTCCTCTTTTTTTGAAACTAGAACAGCAGCAAAAGATAAAAACGAAATTAATAATAAAAGGGATAGATAAAACCTGATTTGGAGCGTTTAGCTCTGATACCAGATGATACAGGAACGTGGTGGTAGGATGGAGAACCTTAGCTGGTCGTACAACACTTTCTAAGGTTCTAATGGATGAAGATGGAGTCGATGATGGAGATTGCTTCAAATGGTCGTACAACACTTTTTGAAGAATCGAAGTAACTAGGAGGGTAGATGGTGGGTTGAATGACGCCACACAGATTATGGAAAGTCTGTGATAAGTCGAACAAACAAGCTTCAAGGCTTCGCACACAAGAAGGTTGAATGTGATAGATTCTTCCCAGAAGAAAACTCGAATTTTTATTTCATAAAACTTGGATAATACATGCTGAGAAGGGACTTTATTAAATAGTCCAGCAGCAAGTGACCTTCAAGGGTCTAAAATTGATTACATTTGACTCTAATTAAAGCTAAATGACTCTTGAATAACTAAAGGCTTTGAATCTGCAAAACAGCAAAAGTAACTCATTAATAATCTGAATTTAAATGCATACATTGGCTATTTAATGTTCTGGAGTAGTTTGAGGGGCTGAATCTCCTTTGGAAATGATGAATATGTTGGCTTCATTAATTCCTTGAAGTAGAGGCAAAAACAGATTTGTTGAAGTCTTGAATTGGTCTAGAATGCCTTCTTGATTTGCCTTGGTGATCGCGTCTTCTTGGAGTTCCCCATGCTCTATTAAATTCTCCACTTTCTTGTCGAATTCTTCATGTAATGTTTTGGTGCCTGATCTTGTCCTTGGTACTGATCGCATAATGGGAATGTTGCTGATAGCTTCTTCTTCGGTCTCGGACAAATTACTAATAGCTTCGACGTCCGGTGCTGATCGCATAATAGGAATGTTGCTAATAGCTTCGATGTCCTCATCAGGCACTTAACAACTCGCAGGAATAAACTGAAAATCATTAAACTTGATGCCCAAACTTAACCCCGACAATGTCGATCACTCCCAAACTCCCCAAATACTTGACATTGTGGATAAGGGACCCGTAAAGGCCCGATTCGCCCGACATGGCGAATCTGCCAGGGTTTTGTAAATGCCCTTCCGGGGCTCCAAAAATTTCCGTTTTCGTTTCTACGGTCTTAGAATAATTCAAGGGTCCCAATGTACTTGACCGAATCGAATTCCGACTCCCGAGTCAATTAATTTCCGTCTCAAGTTTCTAAAACCCGTTAATTATAAATTTTCCAATTTATTCCAATTTTCGATTCGGTTAAGGATAAATGGTCCGGGGAACGTTTTAAACCACCCGAACACAAAACCCGATCACCCGAGCACGTGGGCCCCACCCGGCCAAGCTAGGCCGTGGGCCCTAGGGTTCATTGTGGGGCTCGGCCACCATGGTGGTGGCTGGCCCTAGCTCCGGCCAGCCACCTCACATGGTGGTCGGCCACCTCCTAAGGTGGCCGGAGCTCCTCCCGAGCTCCCGGTCGCCGGAAAACGTTCCCCTTCCCCTCCAAACACCTCCAAAACGTCTCCAACAATTCCCCCAACCTCAAACACCCTAAACTAATAGTTTTACACAAACCCTAACTTCCAAAATTAATCAAAACGAGAATCGATTCGGTGTATACCGTAGAGGAGAATGAGGGGAGTGCACTTCCTCCTAGCCTTGAGACGATCCAATTGATGGATGACGTGAATAGTGTCCACACAAAACCTAACTTCTCTCTTCCTTCTTCCTTTTCTCTCGTCTCCTTCTCTCTATAAAACTAACTCTTTTCTTCTTCTTTTTTTTTCTATTTTTTTCCCTTTTTTGCCATATATGGCCGAACCCCCCTCAACACCTCTCATCTTTACTTTCCCCCCAAAACTAACACCACCACATATTGGACAAGTGTCAATTGGGTCCCACACCTTTTGGGAAGAAAATATCTACTAGATATTTTTCAATCAGATTCGCGAAAAACGGACGTTTCGGGCCCCGAACGGGAACTTTTCCCAAGAAATTACGAAACTTCACGGACTATAAGGAAACGGCTTAACTAAGACCGCTGCAACGACGGCTAAGCTTTTTGGATCCAAAGCGGTCCTCGAATGGACCAAAACGTCTCTCGGTTGACTTTTCCAGCGAAAAGTCAACATTTCCCAAACTGACCAGAAAGTTGCACTGAGTCCCCTGGAACTCACTTTGGTCGATATCGGGGTCAACTTAAGTCCGGTATGATCCTTGGGGTCCAATTCCGGTTCAATTCAGTGTCTGCTCAAATTTTTTAAATTTTCCTGTTTTTCGCAGGTTTGACTGGCGTTGACCGGGAGTGGTTATTACAAGATAGTTCTAGTCACAGCTTGGCAAATCTGGTTAGCAAGAAATGCTAAAATCTTCAAAGATGAAACACTCTATGCAGAGCAAATTTTTCAAAAGATCACTCATCATTCTTATAGCTTGGATGTGGCTAAATTCTCTCATCAAGGTTTTGGTTTCTCATTTCACAATTGGATAACCTCACCAAGAACTTGTGGTGCTTGGAAACCCTGATTTTCACTGTCTTTTGGGGATTGGGTTAGGGTGGCTTGGGTTGGGATGGTTGAGTTAGAGGAGTGTTGTAAGGGAGTCTTGTTTGGTGTTTGGGGTTTGTGTCCTCTCTTTTCCTGAACTTGAGTGTGGGTTCTTTCTTCCCCCTTCCTTTTAATTCTTGTGAGTGGCTAGGATCTTTCTAGTTGAGTCTGGTTTCTTCTCTTTGGTGTCTGGCCTCCTCCACAGGCCCTGTCTTTGTTTCTGCAGATCACTCATTCAGATTTCAAGACCAAGTTGAGCCCATTCAAAGCATGTCTGAACTCAAAAACAAGCTCAGCTCTATCAAGTCATGCCTCATATTATGCAGATCCAACAGTCTACATTTCAAGCCTATATCAGCATCATGCCTCAGATTATGCAGATCCAACATACTGAATTCAAGACTTTATCAGCATCATCTCCTCCACTCAGACTAGATCAATATCTTTTGGTCATCAAATGACAACTTCAACAATCATGGAGCATCTCTGAAGATCTCTACAAGCTCCACAATCTAATAACTTCATTCACAAGATTCAGATCAACATTACTCAAGCCCTCACAAGACAACCAGCCTTCATTTCTAATCCATTTTGTAGATCATCTCTCTCAGTTTCTTGATCTCATTCATTTCCTTTTAATTTCTTGCACTTTAAGTTACTAATACCTCCTAGGTATCTTCATTCATTTTCAGTGCCTACAAGTATAATTGCTTGTAGATCCATGGATGTAATTGTAACTCCTCTTTTTTCTCAAAGGAGGTTTTAATTTAAATTTTTTGTTTTGCTGATCAAAAAAAGAAAAAAAAGGAAGTGCGGATATTTGTATATAGTATACTATTATTTTTTTTAACGAATGACAATCAATTTATCAACTTCATTACAGAAATGTTCAAACCAAAATAGTTTGGAAAAGTAAGCCCTCAAAGTTGAAAAACAAAATCCAATATTAGATATTGATGTGTGATCATAGCAGCAAAAAAATGTGAAGCAAACATATGAGAATTTCATTAAGTGTTGATTTGATATATCGTACTTCCCTTAATATTTTGTACACCAATTTATTAGACATTCAAATAATGAAACTACGCATCTAAAGACGAATCTTAAATAATATCAGTATTGTCTTATTGAAATGGAAACATGACATGTATTAACAAGTGGTGCGAGAATGTCTTGACTTTGTACAAAATGTGTAGTAAAAAAATAAGAGCATTTATCGATGAATATGGACTAGAAGCATGAGTCATATTGAGTTTGAAAATATTGAAACTTAGAAGTACTAATATACACTATAAACTATAAAAATATTACAAGAAACCAAGAGTATTTTGACTAAAGTACAAGCCAAAAAAAAGAGAAACTCTAAAAATATTACAATAAAAAAAGGTATTGTGAAAGTTTCGTTTCATGATTAAACAAGACAGTAAATAAGGTTGAATTTATATACCTATTATATATATTTGTATTGTCCAAACTCTTGAGAAATTATTCACTCATATGAGATGGAGATGCTTTCTGATCTTGATATGGAGATGCTCAACGGAGAGGAAAGACTAGAGGTCATGAACATGAATGATTATTTGTTTCTGATTTCTTAGTCTTGAGTTTGTTTATAAACTTCTTTAACATTTAGAAAGCAATAACAGTTAAATGAATTTGGACATATATCCTAAGATGATCTAAATAATGTGTTGGACTTATCTTATCTTATTTTTATCGGTTAACCGGCGAGTTTCAATACCGAATGTCGTTGGTTCTTGAAAATTCCCAGCCATCTATTATCTTATGTCGTTAGTGTCGGTTCTGACTTTTCTTATTTTCCTTCATATTTTATTGATCCTAGTTAGAACTTATATTTAGTATTTAAAAAATATTTTTAAGTGTGAAGATTTCTAGAACTTGATGATAAAGCGAGCATACACGACATCACATATAAACAAACATAATTTGGTGTAATTGTATAGAATTATCTTGAACCCATCATATTTGAACTTGGCATGAATATATCTTATGTATAGATAAATGTGAATCCTTAAGCTTTTGAATTCTTTTATAGAATTCTAAACGGTAAATCTTATCCATGGACGTTGTCTATTTAGAAATTAATCTCTACCATCCCTTTTAGATTTTGAGTGTTATAAGTAGATGTTGAAGCTCATATTTAAATATCATCTAGTATAATCTTTCCATATGAACAAATTTTCTTATTTCCTATTATATTCTTTCATAAGGAAAAAAAGGCATCGATCAAATTTTCGTTTTAGGCCCCAATAACGATTGGGCCGGCCCTACTTCAGATAAGCATGCCTTTTTTTACCCACTTCATAATCGCTCTGTTGATTAACACATCAAGTGTCTTTCAAAGCTTACTGGTGCAAGTCCTGAACTGTGTCAACGACTCATTCCCGAGCATGTAAGACAGTAAATTTTTTGTTCAAGGGTTCGGATGCATGACCCCCGCTGAAACCCTTTTGCCTTAAGATATGCGGAAAAAAACAATAGTAATGTCTTGCTAGTGACTGGTTTAGGATTATTGATGCTTTGCTAGTTGGAGTTGCGTTTTCAAGCAACGAGATTTTGATGTTCTAATCTATTTGTTTATTTATTTAATTTATTTAATTAATGTTTAGAATGTAATATATAGTGTAATTACGAAATATGAGATAAGTACAAAAAATTTACCAAGTGGAATTCTAGCTTACAGGAGCTTGTAATGGATTGGAGAATACTCAAGAGATCTTCATTAACATGGGAATGATTAACTCGTGTTTCGCTTTTGGGATCATCATATATTATTAGGTTAAATGCAAATAACTATCATAATAATACCTACAAATAATAAGTGCTCCATTGGGAAAACATAATAATATGATATATTTTAAATTGTCCATGTAACAATGATATGTTAATGTTATAGGAACATCAACAGGGAAAAACCCTTTCTCGTAACCCTAGGGTTTTAGCCAATCGTCGGCCCGTAGTCTCTGTTGTATCCCTCCATGGATTCCGATCAACACAAGCCGGGGAAGCCAAGTGTCACGCCCCAATTTCAGTAAACCGAACTCAGGACGTGAACCTTTAAAATGATAAAACATTTTGAAACCTTTTACAATAAACCACTTTAAAAACACCATTTGTTCAACAAAAATAATATTTACAACTTAAAACACGTCCCAACAAGTGGACAAAAGTATGGTATCCGTCGCTAGACTCAAAATAAACCCAGAATCCAGCTCCTAGCTCTTCAAGCTTCAGAAGCTCACCTAGTCCAACCTGCGACCGGTACCTGTAGGAAAAGCAGCTAGGGGTGAGCGTTCGCTCACCACCACGGATAACAGACTGACTACTGCATACTTAGCAGACAATGTCGGTAACACCAACAACAACCTCAACACCGGGGATCACCATCCCCAACTCAAGTACTCCGACTGACACACACCCACTGACACTTTCCTCAACCGACTCAACACTCGGACACGTAAAGTAGACCCGACATAACGATCGACGACCTCCTCCAACGACACGATAGACAACCACGCAACACCCAAGATCACAAAGGATCGCACACCAAACAAGATCACAAAGGATCGCACACCAGCTGCTCAGTAACCCATCTCTGTCTCTCGCACTTTTACCGATCCCAGTCAGGTCAGGCGGTCGACCTGTCGCGCAAACTTCTCCCGATCTCTATCGGGAGGCTAGCCCACAACCTCTCCCCTTCCCCCGATCATAATCGGGTGACTAGACTCACCCGGGCAAACCACGAAACTTCTCCCGACATACAGCCGGGAAGCTAGCCCACAACCTCTCCGCTTCTCCCGATCCCAGTCGGGAGGCTAGCTACACCACCAACCTCACAATCCTTCTCCCGATCCCAGTCGGGAGGCTAGCCCACAACCTCTCCGCTTCTCCCGATCCCAGTCAGGAGGCTAGCCACACCACGCAACTTCCCCGACACAAAGTCGGGTTTCCAACCTATGGTAACCACAATCACAATCACAAGTAAAGTTCAACAAACATCAACAACACAGGTTCAACACTCACAGACACTCATGGCCACCCAAGACACACCAACAGTAACTCACGGGCTCAACAACCCCACGACACTCACGGCCAACCAAGACACACCAACAGTAACTCACGGGCTCAACAACCCCACGACACTCACGGTCACCCAAGACACACCAACAGTAACTCACGGGTTCAACAACCCCACGGGCACTCACGTCCACCCACGACACACCAACAGTAACTCACGGGTTCAACAACCCCACAGGCACTCATGGCCACCCAAGACACACCAACAGTAAAGACACGGGTTCAACAACCCCACGGGCACTCATGGCCACCCAAGACACACCAACAGTAAAGACACGGGTTCAACAACCCCACGGGCACTCATGGCCACCCAAGACACACCAATAGTAAAGACACGGGTTCAACAACCCCACGGGCACTCATGGCCACCCAAGACACACCAACAGTAAAGACACGGGTTCAACAACCCCACGGGCACTCATGGCTACCCAAGACACCAACAGTAAAACACGGGTTCTCATGGCCACCCAAGACACAACCGTAAAACACGGGCTCTCATGGCCACCCAAGACACAAAATACACAATCAACCTCCGGCATAACCAATGCCTCCAACAGTCCTAATATCAACAATTTCACAATCAACCTCCGGGCATGGTCATATGCCTCCAGTAATTCTAACATCGATAAGTTCTCTGCTCCTACGACACTACTAAGTGTCACATGCATTTCCAAACTTCGATAACATACTTAACCCACGACACCCCAAGTGTCACATGCATTTCTAATATTTGATAAACCTACTTAACCCACGACACCCCGGTGTCACATGCAATTCTACTGTTAACTTTCCCTAGTCAGGGCCGAGATCCGGCTACTTTCCTTACCCCGTATAAGTTCTCCAAAAGCTAACCAACAAGCTCCGGCGTGACCTTAGTCACTCGCCTAGCTTTCCTTTCCCTCGGTCTGCAGCACGATCTAAAAGAACACAATTTTAAGGCACTTTTAAACTCGCAGGAAGAAACTGAAATTCAATAAACTTAACGCCCAAACGTAACCCCGACAATGTCGATCCCTCCCTAACTTCCCAATTACTCGACATTGTCGATAATGGACTCCGAAAAACCCGATTCGTCCGACATGGCGAATCTGCCCGGGTTTTGGAAACACCCTTCCGGGGCTCCGAAAATTCCCGTTTTCGTTTCTACGGTCTTAGAATAATTCAAGGGTTCCTAAGCACTCGACGGAATAGAATTCCGACTTCCGAGTCAATTAATTAACGTTTCAAGTTTCTAAACCCGATAATTACAACTTTTCCAATTTAATTCCAAATTTCGATTCGGTTATGGATAAATGCTCCGGGGAACGTTCTAAACCACCCGAACACAAAACCCGAGCACCCGAGCAAGTGGGTCCCACCCGGACACAATGGAAAACGTTCCTTTTCGCCCCAAAACGGTCCTAGCGAACTCTAAACCTCAACCGTTCATCATTTAATCAATTCTAAACAAACACTTAGAAAACAAACGTGTCAAAACGAGAAAAAGTCGGGTTCTTACCGTAGACAACGAAGAGGGGATGACAGTTATGCAAGAATAAACCCGATCCAACGGTCGGATCGTCGACAATCTCCAAAAATCTCCCCTTTTCTTTCTTTTTCTCTCTTTCCCTTTCTCTCTCTTCTTTCTCTCTATTCTCTCTCCTAATTTCTGAAATTTTCTGAATTGCCGTGTATCACCCTCCACCATTCTCTTTTATTTTGATTCAAACACTAACACATAACAAAAAGACCAAAATACCCTTCCTTTTCATTTTGTCTTTTCTTTAAAGTTAAGGGTAAAGTTTTCCTCCCTTTTTCCTTCCACCACATTCATGACATGTGTCATGTGGGTCCCACACCTTTTTGGAAAATATCTTCAAGATATTTTTCAGTCAGATTCGCGAAATTCGGCTGTTTCGGGCCTCGAACGGGCACTTTTTCCAAGAAATTACGAAACTTGACGGGCTACAAGGAAACGGCTCAACTAAGACCGCTGCGACGACGGCTAAGCTTTTTGGATCCAAAACGGTCCTCGAATGGACCAAAACGTCGCTCGGTTGACTTTTCCAGCGAAAAGTCAACATTTCCCAAAACGATCAGAAAGTTGCCCTAAGTCCCCCGGAACTCACTTTGGTCGATAACGGGGTCAACTTAAGTCCGGTATGACCCTCGGGGTCATTTTAGGTTCAATTAAGTGTCAGTCTTAAATTTTTTTAATTTTCCTGTTTTTCGCAGGTTTGACTGGCGTTGACCGGGAGTTGTTATTACACCAAGCACCATTCTCACAGCAAAGGCCCCACCGATCCCCTTCCCGCTATGATCCTCGTCGTAACCGGACGTCTCTGGGATTCGATCTTCTCGAGTCCCACTTTGGGGGCTGCATGTCTGAACGATCACACCGTGGTGACCGGCACCGACCCGGCGGACATTCACGAACCCCCCGGCATCGATCATGACCTCAATCACTGGATGCAAATGAGATCTCGGTGGAGACGGGTCGTCCCGACCCTCCCTCGGTTCTTAGGGACAAGGAATACCGGTCGACGATCATTAGGGACTTGGGTGGTCGGTGAAAGCAAGAGCATATGATGAGTTATCATCAGGGCTTATTGCGACGTACCCCGACGATTGGACCGCGCCCTTAAATGGTGGTGAAGAGAGCAGGAAATACCACAGAGAGTAACGTCTGGGACCAGGCTCTACATAGAGGAAAAGCTTTTCCTGTTTTATGTGCAGGTGAACATGGTGAACAGATCCAAATGCAAGGGACGCAGAAGGAACCTCAGGGCCAAGAAACTCCGGTTGCAGTGGATCGGGAAACATTACACCCCTAAGGGAAGTCGGAAATCTGTTACACCATGCACATGATACGGGACGAGGATGGAGCTTATGAGCCACAGATGGAGGTGTCACAGCCTCCTTCGGAGCAATGAGAGGACCCGACGAGGGTGGGAAGGATCTAGTAGGGTTTATACCCACAGACCCGGGACTGCTGGTGTTGGGAAGTCTCAGGAAAGCCGCAATCAGAGCACTATTTTCAGACTTCCGTTATGTTTTTTCTTACTTTAGATTGGGTTGGTTAGTTTGTTTCGATTGTTGGACTAGTTATTTTCTGCTTCGTTCCTTTGAAATGTCGGTAAGGGGATGTCCTAAGTTATTATCCGCGAACCAAAACAGTATTTTTCTACGGGTCCATGAGCGTCGGGTTGGCTACGGGCAACCAGGACATATATCTAAAACCCAGGGCTTTTACGCCCTACCTTATATAGTTTATTTCTTGCATTAATGCACTTCCCCGATTACTCGTTTAAAAAAAAATGTTAATGTTATAAATTGTCCGTAATAATTAATTGGCTCATACATTAGGAAAAGTTATGCATATAATCTTATTTCTTAATTTTATTTGCTCCCTAGCATTTTTCTTTTCTTTTCCGTCCTTTTTCAATTCAAAAGTCAACAAAATCATGAAAATGTAGGGTTTATCCCTCATTTAAATACTATTTTTCTCTCTATTCTCTTCTCTCCTGTCTTTTTACACGGATTCCGAATGCATTGTTGTTACATTTAGGTTGACCATATTTGTGTCAAGCAAGATATTGTCCAAGATGGAGGCTGGGAGTCGAGCGAACGACTCATAGTAGCCAGGGATTGAGTCCTCAAAAACGCCCCGAGGTGCCTTAGGTTACTCGTGGTGACCCGCGGGGAAGCTCAGCACACTTCTCTCCTTCCTTAATGGGGCCAACTTACTCGATGTTGTCTGTGGATGCCGAGCATTACTGAGAAGTGGTGGTAGACCCATCTGTCTCCGAGGAGTAGACGTAACAGCGAGGGTCCTCCATTCTCTGTTGTGTGAGACCTAGTTCATCCGTCCTTGGAGGGGATGGGTACTATCAAGGGATCACCTGTCGTGCCCTAGGTCTTCCGTCGGTATCAGGCGCAACTTCGCGATTCTCCGTTCTATGAGAGGGATCAAATAGGTGTTGTCCGGGTCTCGAGTGGTTCTGGTGTGGATGGGTGTCAAGGGTTACCCAGATGCGGAGGAGCATGGCCGTCGGCCGAGGGGATTTGTTTGATTCCCGATCACCCCCTTCATCCTCTCGTGATGGTGGATCAGGTGCCAATGGGAGGATATTTGTGACCGTAATCCCCGATCCATCCTTGCCTGGTCCGGGGAAACAGGTGGTGTGTCCCACGGACGGGGAGGGTTTCTAGGGATTTGTGGTTGTCTTGGGCTTGGTTCCATGCTAGAGGACCTGCCAAAAGGGTGGAGTGGCAT
Organism: Erodium maritimum; assembly: GCA_963921825.1. Classification (NCBI taxonomy): domain Eukaryota; kingdom Viridiplantae; phylum Streptophyta; class Magnoliopsida; order Geraniales; family Geraniaceae; genus Erodium; species Erodium maritimum. The sequence goes on along the minus strand of OY997593.1, from coordinate 29,702,099 downwards.
TGCCGATATCAGTGTTTCCCTAATAGGCTACCGAGGGTCCCGAGTTTCTCTTCCATCACTTCCTTTCTATTCCACCATTGGGAAGCATATGGCCCATCTTCCTCCGTGTCGATCTGACAACGCCTCGATCGGTCGCGAGGTTCAGATCTCAAGAATCGGGCTTCGTGGTATGGTGTCACCTCTCGAGTAATCCATAGGGGGGATTTTCATCTTCCGTGTCAATCCTCCAGTGGCGTGACTGGATTCAGGAGATTGAGTGGGGACGATAGTCCCCAAGAAGCGTGTACACCATCTCATGGGGAAAATGACGACGAGCATTATCTGGGAAGCGAATTCGTCCTGCGAGGTGATCCATGGGCCCAATGCGTTGGGTGACCCATGACCAGTCGTCGGATCGATAGGCGGGAGTTGGAGAGTTGTATTGTCGGGCTTAGTGATAGTACAAACTTAGTGAGCGGCAACGAGCAATAAGAGAGATTGAAAATGGGATTATCGATTTGGGGGATTAAAAAAACAAGAGAGAAACCTAAATTTTGAAAGACTTTCTCTTTTCAATATAATTCAATTGTAAACTAAGTTTACCTATCAAATAAAATCCTCATTTATATGCTCATAAAAAAACCCAAGACCACTTTTATAAACTTTATACACTCTAATTTGGCCTCGCTTCCTAAATTTCTGTCGTTTTCCCCAACAATGACTTTTTCCTCGATTCTCTCGACCCCAAACACCTTTGTCCCGCCATCTTTCCGTCTTGTCGTCGTCGTCTCCTCCTGATTGTCGTCCACCACTATCTTCTCCTCGCGATTGTCGTCCGCCCCCGTCATCTCCTCCGAGGCCTTCATTTCCTCGCGACTCTGCGCCGCCGCCGTTAACTCCCGTCTCTCCGCCGTCACCTCCTTCCCTCTCTAGGCCACCTCTTCCCGCCTCCGCTCAAATTATAGGTCAGTACCAAGAACCATCACCATCGCTGATGATTATGACGATGACGAAGAGAAAGTGAAGCGGGTAAGAAATCAGTTTACCATATACCTTTATTAACTGTTGAAGTTGCACTCTAAATATGTTCATCTGAGTTCTCGTAGATTTTCCCCGACCCCAAAGATTGGCAAACTAGGGTTCAGCTGGATATACGCAACTAAGGCGACGACAACTATTGCATCCATGTACGCGTGGCAATGTTGATTGGCTATTTATGGTTGATCGAAATGGGGCAGAATATTTTATTCTCCGCTTAGGGGATCGTGCACGCCTTGGAAATCCCTAAGGATGGGTCCAGGGCCGGTCCAATCATTATTGAGGCCTAAAGTGAGAGTTTGATCGATGTCTTTTTTCCTTATGAAAGAATATAATAGAAAAATAAGTAAAATTGTTCATATACAAAGATTATACTATATGATATTCAAAAAATGAGCTTCAACATCTACTTATAACACTGAAAATCCAAAATAGATGGTAAATATTAATTTCTAACAAGAAAACCTCCATGGATAAGATTTACCGTCTAAAATTCTATACAAGAAGTCAAAAGTTTAACGATTCACATTTATCTATAAATAAGATACATTCATGTCAAGTTCAAATATGATAGGTTCAAGATAATTCAATATAGTTACACCAAATTATGTTAGTTTATATGTGACGTCGTGTATTTTCCTCTTTACCATCGAGTTCTAGAAATTTCCACATTTAAAATCTTTTTTAAAAACTAAATATAAATACTAACTAGGATCAATAAAATATAAACGAAAATAGCAAAATTCATAACCGACACTAACTGTGAAGACCGCCTCGGTAAAAATATTTAAGTTATTTAATTTTATTCGAGGCGTCGAGATTGAAAAATCGGATTGTTATTTTTTAATAGCTTTTGCAAAAAAAAAAAAAAAAAAAGAATTCCTTTCAAAAAAAAAAGCCAAGGGGGCTGACCTGACCAGACGGGTGATGTCCCGTATAAGGAGAAACCAGTGTGGGAAAGGGATCCACGAGGGCAGGTCTTGTGCGGAAGGGTTATCCGCTTAGAACTGGTGTGTGGCGACACAACGAGACCGAGTCGACTTGGGAACGCGAGGACGAGGTTCGCGCAAAGTACCCCGATCTGTTCGACTCCTGAGGTGCGTTGTTTTAAATTTCGAGGACGAAATTCTCTTAATGGGGGTAGATTGTGAAGACCGCCTCGGTAAAAAGATATAAGTTATTTAATTTTATTCGAGGCGTCGAGATTGAAAAATCGGATCGTTATTTTTTAATAGCTTTTGCAAAAAAAAAAAAGAAAGAAAAGAATTCCTTTTAAAAAAAAGACAAGGGGGCTGACGTGACCAGAACCGCAGGCCCGGCCAAGCCAAGCCCGTCTCGCCCTCTTGGGCCGCGAGGCCCGTCTGGTGGTCAGAAGCCCAAACGCGCCGAGCCCGTGCCTTATAAGACACGAACCTGTTTCACTAACCCTAATTTCAGCCTCCTTCTCGCGTCCTCACTCTCTCTCTGAAACTGATCCCTCACCTTCCTCCCTTCTCCTTCGTTCGCAAACGGCCGCCCCACCTTCCATCTCACCTCCCTCTCCCGATCCTCCCCGACCTCGAGCGCCGCCCTCCCCGCCGTCTTCTCCCCGTCCGGTGAAACCCCGCCGTCGTCCTCATAAACCCGAGCCTCACCTCCCTCTCACGACCCCGAGCGTCAAACGACCGCCACCGCCCCTTCCTCCCTCCATCTCCGATCTCTCCCAAGCCCGTCACCGGTCCCGCCTCCAACCTCCCTCTCCGACCACCACTCCTCCGCTCCGTTCAGATCTAGCCACCACCGCACGCGGCCGAGTTCGCCAGCGCCGTCGGCTGTCTTTCTCCGTCTCCGAACTTCCCCTTCACCGTCACGCGCGTCGGATTTGAGACGGAACCCCGACGTGCCGTCCAGATCCGTCTCGAGGAGCCCCGCCGTGCTCCGCCGCTCTCACCCCCGCGCCACAACCATCCCCGTCGTCCTTTTCGTTCCCCTACGGTGAGTTCGAAAATCCCGTTTGACCTCGGCCGGATTTGTCGCCGCCAGTGGTCAGTTTCTGACCCGAAAACAAAAACCCCCTCCTCCCTTTTGATTACTTCTGTCCCAAGCTCTTCTTGGCTCTGTAAAACAAAATCACCGGATCTGGACTTTTTGGAACGATTTTGTTAAATCCGGAAAATTAAAGAAAATGGTTTATACAAAATCAGATTGGAATAAAAGAAAGTAATGGAAGTTGGGTTTAGAACGACAAATCAGTTTCTAATGGGAAAAAGGTTTTGAAATAAAAGAAATTAACTAAATCGGTATCGTTTTAAGACGTTTTGGATTATGACCGGTTTTGGTAACCGGAATGACTGAACGAGACGTTAAATCGTTTTTTGAACGGAACAAAAGCGGACCGCTGAATCGGACCTCGGGATTCGTGCATTGGGACCGTGCCTTGGAAACATGCGCCGGTTTCGGTGCTCGGGTACTCAAACACGATTCGCCGTAATTCCGCTTTTAGCTCGTTCGAGCCAAAAAGAAACTTTTGAACTTAATCGAAACCGTCGTAACCTTTAAATTTAAGTTGTGAAACCGGTTTTAATTGTAAATTTCTGTGTAAAGTAGAGTGCGGCTTCGATCGAAGAGAAAACCGGAGTTAAACCCAGATTCGGACATCGCCCTAGAAGACGGTGCTGGCCCGATCGTCAGCAGCTGGGAGACGCTGCTGTGGTATCGTCTTGAGGTAGGGAAAAGTAGCCGGATCTCGGCCCTGACTAGGGAAAGTTACCTGTAGAATTGCATGTGACACCGGGGTGTCGTGGGTTATCTAGGTTATCGAATATTAGAAAAGCATGTTACGGGAACTTAGTAATTATTGGAAAGGCATGTGACACTTAGTAGTGTCGTAGGAGCAGAGAACTTAGCGATAATTGAATTACTGGAGGCATATGACCATGCCCGGAGGTTGATTGCAAACTTATCGATATTAGGAGTACTGGAGGCATATGACCATGCCCGGAGGTTGATTGTGAAACTAGTAATATTAGAACTGTTGGAGGCATTGGTTATGCTGGAGGTTGTTGTGCGTTATCTGTTGTTGAGTTTGGGTGGCCTTGAGAGCCCGTGTTGTTTATTGTTGAGTTTTGGTGGCCTTGAGAGCCCGTGTTATTTATTGTTGAGTCTTGGGTGGCCATGAGAGCCCGTGTTGTCGTTTCGGTGTTTCGCGCGGCCGTGAGTGCCCGTGGGGTTGTTGAACCCGTGAGTTATGGTTGGTGTGTCTTGAGAGGCCGTGAGTGCCCGTGGGGTTGTTGAGTCCGTGTTTGCTGTTGGTGTCTTGGTGGCCTTGAGTGCCTGTGGAGTTGTCACCGGTGTCGTTACTGTCTGTTTGAACTTGTTTGTGATTGTGTTTGGTTACTTGATACTGGTGGAGGTTGTGTGGTGTAGCTAGCCTCCCGACTGGGATCGGGAGAAGCGGAGAGGTTGTGGGCTAGCTCCCCGACTGGGATCGGGGGAAGGACGTGCGGTTGTGGCTAACCACCCGACTGGGATAGGGTGAAGCGGAGAGGTTGTGGGTTAGCCTCCCGACTGGGATCGGGAGAAGTTGCGCGACAGGTCGACCGCATGTACCGACTGGGATCGGAAAGGGCGAGATACAGAGATTGGTTACTGAGCAGCTGGTTTGCGATCCTTTGCGATCTTGTTTGGTATTGTGTGGTTGTCAGTCGTGTCTTGGAGGAGGTCGTCAATCGTAGTGTGGGGTCTACATCACGTGTCCGAGTGTTGAGTCAGTTGAGGAAAGTATGGGTCGTGTGTGTGTCTTTTGAGTCGTTGTTGGTGTCACCGGCTTTGTCTGCTAAGTATACCGTAGTCAGTATGTTATCTGTGGTGGTGAGCGAACGCTCACCCCTAGCTTCTTTTCCTACAGGTACCGTTCGCAGGCTGGTTTAGGTGAGCTTCTGAAGCTTGAAGAGCTTGAAGCGGGTTCTGGGAGTTTTGAGTCTAGTGACGTGTACCTCGTTTTGTCCACGTGTTGGGACGTATTTTAAGTTGTAATTATTATTTTGTTGAATTAAACTGGTATTTTTTAAAGTGATTTAATGAAAACAGGTTGCAAGTGTTTTTATGTTTTTAAAACGTTCGCGTCCCGAGTTCGGTTTACAGAAATTGGGGCGTGACAGCTTGGTATCAGAGCACGAGGTTTCACACCTCGGACTGCACGTCAATTAGGTGGGAGAGTCGAGTCAGTAAAGTCCCGTCGTGCGTTGGGTACGCAAGTCGGAACTCGTGTGTAGACCCGTTAGGACTTGAGTCATGTTTCTGTTATGTGCTTGTGCAGTACGGGGTTACTGGCACAGTGTTTGTGTGTTGCTGCGTGAAATGTTTTTAAACTATCGCGACTCGACTCAGGGGCGCCCCTGTAGTCGAGCGTGACGGTGTTGATGTCAAGTGGGTACAATGTAGTTCGGGGACGCCTGGACCGGGTTGTAACTACCCGATGTCAAGAAATGAGGTTTCCAATAAAGTGGAGAAGGTTTTAAAATTGGTTGGCCCAGTGGGCGCGTTTTAAAATTTGATTGGCCCGGTGGGCGTGTTTGATTTTGTTTGGCCCTGAGGGCGTGTTTGATGTTGATTGGCCCTGTGGGCGGGTTTTGATTTGGTTGGCCCGGTGGGCGTGGTTCGGTTTTGGTTGGCCCGGTGGGCGAGTGTTGTTGTGTTGTTGTTTGGCCGGGTCGGCTTGTGTTTTGGTTGAGGTTGAATGACTTGATTTGTCTGTGAGTCGTGGCGCGTGTGTCTGCTGAATTGGTGGTCAAGCGTGTGTTTTGGTTGAGGTTGAATGACTTGGTTAAAACGGGTTAAGATTCGAGTTGGAACCGAGTTTGGAAAACAAGTCTGCGCGAGCGTCACGGATCCTGTCACGGAACCGTGACAGACCAGAGTGATTTCGCGAATTTTAGGTTTTTGTCACGGCACCGTGATCCCAACCGTGACGGGGTCTGTCACGGGTCCGTGACCCTGTCCTTCTCACTGTCTTGATTGTACAATTTGAGTGTTGGCTTTGCGTGGCGGTGTTCACGGTTGTGTTGGGTGTAGAGGTCGTAAGTTCGGTGCTAAGGGATGAGGTCTTGGGTTCGAGTCTCATCAATAACCTGCGGTAGTGTTACAGCGCCTCGGTGTGAGAGTCACGCCGCGGAAAGGGGTTAGGGTTGGTGCGCTGTGGCGCAATACGAACTAGGTTTCCCGTAGGTGAACGGGTGTTCGAGGTTTCCCTCGCGTGAACGGGTGGTTTGAGGTTCCCTTCACGTGAGTGGGTTGTTTGAGGTTCCCTACATGATCGAGTAACTAGGGTATCAAGGGTGTGAGCAATAATGGGTTGCTGAGCTGAAAGTGTGGATCCCCGTTGAGATTTCTCTACGTGATCGGGTGATTGGGGTATTGAGGTTGTAAGCAACAGTAGTTGCTGAATTGAGAACATAATCCCCGTTTCGAGGTCTCCCTTACATGAGAGAGTATTTGAGGTGTTAATGACTTTAGCAGTGTGACGTTTTGGTAGTAGGTTTTGGGGTGGTGTTTTGCCCTGGCTAGATTGGTAAGTCCTTGGTGCTTTACTAGTATGCCATAATCGAACGGGTGTCCGTGGAGGTGAGCATAACGTTCATCCCCTTTACTACTTTTCCCGCAAGGGACGAGTAGCGAACACTGGTTGGGTTGCGGAAAGTTATAAGTAAATGCATAGAGGACCGTGTGAGGGTTGCACTGGACCTTACCGGGGTGACTAAGGGAGTGGGTGTTCGGTCTCCTTTTTTGGGCGTCGATTCTAATGGATAATGGGGCGTCACACTCTTCTGCTTTGTCGAGTTGTGCTGAGTTAGAGCCGTTGAGTCCACCCCTGCGTCGGGACACGCCGGTAGGTGGTAGTGTGGTGTTGACGAAGGTCTGTCGTGCCTGCGAAGTTAGAAAAGCGAGCTGATACAGGAGGTTCGAGAGAGAGCTCAAGAGCCCTGATGCTGGATCGAGTCCTCACCCCGAGGATCGGGTATGTTCGGAGTTGGTAGGCACGATGGCGGCAGTGGAGCGAGGTCTTAGAGAGACTGCGAGGACCCGTGAGGATCGATAGCGATTAAACTTGCGCGTGTATCCGTGGGAAGGATACTTACTAAATGTCAACCGTTAACGTAATCGTGGGAATAGATTGGCTGGCGAAGTACCGAGCCAATATCGACTGTCACAGACGACTAGTGACGGTGTCGGCGGGCAACACGAGAGGTTCGTGTATTCTGGACAGTGGGAGCGGAGTTCTCCTGTCGACTTGTCCGCAGTAAAGGAAGTATCGGCCGTACAAAGCCGAGAGTTACCGCGAGAGGCGTGTGAGTTCCCCAAGGTCTTCCCTAAGGAATTGAACGGGTTGCCACCAGTTCGTGAGGTGGAGTTCAGGATTGACCTGGTGCCGGGAACGGTAGCGTTATCGATGGCGCCTTACAGGTTCGCGCCAGCCGAGTTGACCGAGCTGAAGAGTCAGCTCGAGGAACTTCGGGAGAAGGGGTTTATTCGTCCGAGCACATCGCCGTGGGGAGCGCCAGCACTCTTCGTGAGGAAGAAGAGTGGTAAGCTTCGGATGTGCATGGACTACCAGAAACTGAACCGGGTTACGGCTAATGACCGATGCCCGATGCCGGAAATTGACGACTTGTTCGACCAGTTGAGAGGGTCGACGTATTTCTCAAAGATCGACCTACGATCCGGATACTACCAGTTGCGAGTCCGAGAGGGGGGCGTCGCAAGGACTGTATTCCGGACATGCTATGAGCATTACGAGTTCGGGGTGATAACTTTGGACTGCCGAACGCACTTGCACCATTCTTGGATCTGATGAACAGTATATTCCGGCCGTTCTTAAATCGGTTTGTGGTGGTGTTTGTAGACGACAAAGATCCGGGAGAGAGTTGCCGGCGGTGCTGACGCCGAGGGCTGGGATCACTGTGCTAATTGGGAGTTATGGTATCGCGGAGGTTTATACATACCGCGTGACGGCAGAGGCGACGAGCTGCGAGAGTCGCAACATTCGCGTCTAACAGTACACGTGAATGGCACTAAGAGGAGCGCGACATCAGGTAGCATGTCTAGTGGAGCGGGATGCGGAGAGCGGTCGTGGGATTAGTATCACGGTGCCTCACTCGTCGGTAGGTGAGAACCGAACATCAGCGTCCCGCTGGTTTACTGCAACCACTGCGGGTTGCATAGTGGAAATGGGGACACGTCACGACGGGTTTCGTGAACGGTTAGCCGAGTTCGCCTACAACAACAACTTTCAGGCCAGTATCTTGATGGCACCGTTCGAAGCGTTGTGTGGTAGGCCGTGTTGATCGCCCGTGTGCTGGGCAGAGAAGTGAGGAATAAGAGTTTACTGGATCTAGAACTGGATCGAGAGACAGCTGAGTCGGTCGTGCCGAAGCATGAGCGGTTGAAGACCGCGCAGAGTCAGTAAGAACTATGCTGACAGACGGCGCCGACCTATCAAGTCAGCAGTCGGCGGTCATGTATCCCTGGAGGTGAGCCCGAAAGGGTGGACTGGTGCGTTTAAACCGCGGCGGAGGCGGGTTAGCCCCGTGGTGTATCGGGCCTTTCGAGGTCTTGAGTACGTCCTTGAGCGGGCGGATGTCGAGGTAACGGGTGATGTCCCGTATAAGGAGAAACCAGTGTGGGAAAGGGATCCACGAGGGCAGGTCTTGTGCGGAAGGGTTATCCGCTTAGAACTGGTGTGTGGCGACACAACGAGACCGAGTCGACTTGGGAACGCGAGGACGAGGTTCGCGCAAAGTACCCCGATCTGTTCGACTCCTGAGGTGCGTTGTTTTAAATTTCGAGGACGAAATTCTCTTAATGGGGGTAGATTGTGAAGACCGCCTCGGTAAAAAGATATAAGTTATTTAATTTTATTCGAGGCGTCGAGATTGAAAAATCGGATCGTTATTTTTTAATAGCTTTTGCAAAAAAAAAAGAAAGAAAAGAATTCCTTTTAAAAAAAAAAGACAAGGGGGCTGACGTGACCAGAACCGCAGGCCCGGCCAAGCCAAGCCCGTCTCGCCCTCTTGGGCCGCGAGGCCCGTCTGGTGGTCAGAAGCCCAAACGCGCCGAGCCCGTGCCTTATAAGACACGAACCTGTTTCACTAACCCTAATTTCAGCCTCCTTCTCGCGTCCTCACTCTCTCTCTGAAACTGATCCCTCACCTTCCTCCCTTCTCCTTCGTTCGCAAACGGCCGCCCCACCTTCCATCTCACCTCCCTCTCCCGATCCTCCCCGACCTAGAGCGCCGCCCTCCCCGCCGTCTTCTCCCCGTCCGGTGAAACCCCGCCGTCGTCCTCATAAACCCGAGCCTCACCTCCCTCTCACGACCCCGAGCGTCAAACGACCGCCACCGCCCCTTCCTCCCTCCATCTCCGATCTCTCCCAAGCCCGTCACCGGTCCCGCCTCCAACCTCCCTCTCCGACCACCACTCCTCCGCTCCGTTCAGATCTAGCCACCACCGCACGCGGCCGAGTTCGCCAGCACCGTCGGCTGTCTTTCTCCGTCTCCGAACTTCCCCTTCACCGTCACACGCGCCGGATTTGAGACGGAACCCCGACGTGCCGTCCAGATCCGTCTCGAGGAGCCCCGCCGTGCTCCGCCGCGCCACATCCATCCCCGTCGTCCTTTTCGTTCCCCTACGGTGAGTTCGAAACTCCCGTTTGACCTCGGCCGGATTTGTCGCCGCCGGTGGTCAGTTTCTGACCCGAAAACAAAAACCCCCTCCTCCCTTTTGATTACTTCTGTCCCGAGCTCTTCTTGGCTCTGTAAAACAGAATCACCGGATCTGGACTTTTTGGAACGATTTTGTTAAATCCGGAAAATTAAAGAAAATGGTTTATACAAAATCAGATTGGAATAAAAGAAAGTAATGGAAGTTGGGTTTAGAACGACAAATCAGTTTCTAATGGGAAAGGGTTTTGAAATAAAAGAAATTAACTAAATCGGTATCGTTTTAAGACGTTTTGGATTGTGACCGGTTTTGGTAACCGGAATGACTGAACGAGACGTTAAATCGGTTTTAGAACGGAACAAAAGCGGACCGCTGAATCGGACCTCGGGATTCGTGCATTGGGACCGTGCCTCGGAAACATGCGTCGGTTTCGGTGCTCGGGTACTCAAACACGATTCGCCGTAATTCCGCTTTTAGCTCGTTCGAGTCAAAAAGAAACTTTTGAACTTAATCGAAACCGTCGTAACCTTTAAATTTAAGTTGTGAAACCGGTTTTAATTGTAACTGTTAGAGTTTAGTTTATTTCCAGTTTTAAGTATTTCCTATTATAGTTAAGTTAGATTTCCTTTGTTGTTTAGTATTAGTATTTCCTATTTTGCATAGAGTTAAACCCTATATAAAGGGGTGCTCTCATTGTATTGAAACATCAAGAATATCGAATATCATCAATAATATTTCAGAATTTTACATGGTATCAGAGCCTATTCGATCCTAGGTTATTTTTTCGTGGGTTATTGCTTTGCCCACTCGTTAATATATGATTTAGCGGGTGGGCAAGGCATTATTGTTCGGGATCTATACTGTTCATCCGAGACTGTTCACGCAGGTCACTGTTCATCGAGACATTGTTCACGACATCACTGTTCACCGCCGACACTGTTCACGGAAATACTGTTCACCGGCCGACACTGTTCGTAAACGGGAAATTCGGTCATGACAGTTTTCTTCTGAATTCTTCTAATTTTAGTGTTTTGGTGATTTTCTATTAAAAAAAATCACATATATTTGCACCATCGTCGTGCTTACTTGAAGATATTTCGCACCGTCGGCGTAGTTGCTTGAAGTTGTTTCGCACCGTCGACGTAGTCGCTTGAAGTTCTTTCGCACCGTCCTTATGAGGCGTAGTTGCTTGAAAAGTTTTGCACCGTCGTTATGCGACGTAGTTGCTCGAAGTTGTTTCACATCGTCGTTATGGGACGTCGTTGCTTGAAATTTTTTGCAGCGTCATGTGACATAGTTGCTTGAAGTTGTTTCACAGATTTTTTGTTCCCACGTGGTGGAATTTCTCGAAGCTGAATCGTGCGTCCGTAAAATCAGGGTATGAGCCAATGGCTCCAAATCGTCTTAGGCTTTAAAAAGCCGTTATTGGGTATCGTCCCGTTTGTCACCTCCACCCTGTGATCTCCGGTACATATGCAGATGTCCAGACCTACTATGGCCCACGTGTAGAAGATCATACCTACACGTGAGGGGGAGTGTTGAAAAAAAATCTAGTCTTCGGCAACAACATCATAGTGGTGAAGCAACAACATGAAGAAATTTGAAACTTATTCTTCGTCCACGTGCAAGACTCGTTATCCGATTTGCACGTGAGGGGGAGTGTTAGAGTTTAATTTATTTCCAGTTTTAAGTATTTCCTATTCTAGTTAAGTTAGGTTTTAGTATTAGTATTTCCTATTTTGCATAGAGTATTAGTATTTCCTATTTTGTTGTTTAGTATTAGTATTTCCTATATAAAGGGGTGCTCTCATTGTATTGAAACATCAAGAATATCAAGTATAATCAATTATATTTCAGAATTTTACAGTAACTTTCTGTGTAAAGTAGAGTGCGGCTTCGATCGAAGAGAAAACTGGAGTTAAACCCAGACTCAGACCTCGCCCTAGAAGACGGTGCTGGCCCGGTCGTCAGCAGCTGGGAGACGCTGCTGTGGTATCGTCTTGAGGTAGGGAAAAGTAGCCGGATCTCGGCCCTGACTAGGGAAAGTTACCTGTAGAATTGCATGTGACACCGGGGTGTCGTGGGTTATCTAGGTTATCGAATATTAGAAAAGCATGTTACGGGAACTTAGTAATTATTGGAAAGGCATGTGACACTTAGTAGTGTCGTAGGAGCAGAGAACTTAGCGATAATTGAATTGCTAGAGGCATATGACCATGCCCGGAGGTTGATTGCGAACTTATCGATATTAGGAGTACTGGAGGCATATGACCATGCCCGGAGGTTGATTGTGAAACTAGTAATATTAGAACTGTTGGAGGCATTAGTTATGCCGGAGGTTGTTGTGCGTTATTTGTTGTTGAGTTTGGGTGGCCTTGAGAGCCCGTGTTGTTTATTGTTGAGTTTTGGTGGCCTTGAGAGCCCGTGTTATTTATTGTTGAGTCTTGGGTGGCCATGAGAGCCCGTGTTGTCGTTTCGGTGTTTTGGGCGGTCGTGAGTGCCCGTGGGGTTGTTGAACCCGTGAGTTATGGTTGGTGTGTCTTGGGAGGCCGTGAGTGCCCGTGGGGTTGTTGAGTCCGTGTTTGCTGTTGGTGTCTTGGTGGCCTTGAGTGCCTGTGGAGTTGTCACCGGTGTCGTTACTGTCTGTTTGAACTTGTTTGTGATTGTGTTTGGTTACTTGATACGGGTGGAGGTTGTGTGGTGTAGCTAGCCTCCCGACTAGGATCGGGAGAAGCAGAGAGGTTGTGGGCTAGCTCCCCGACTGGGATCGGGGGAAGGACGCGTCGGGGTGGCTAACCATCCGACTGGGATCGGGTGAAGCGGAGTGGTTGTGGGTTAGCCTCCCGACTCGGATCGAGAGAAGTTGCGCGACAGGTCGACCGCATGTACCGACTGGGATCGGAAAGGGCGAGATACAGAGATTGGTTACTGAGCAGCTGGTTTGCGATCCTTTGTTATCTTGTTTGGTATTGTGTGGTTGTCAGTCTGTCTTGGAGGAGGTCGTCAATCGTAGTGTGGGGTGTACATCACGTGTCCGAGTGTTGAGTCAGTTGAGGAAAGTATGGGTCGTGTGTGTGTCTTTTGAGTCGTTGTTGGTGTCACCGGCTTTGTCTGCTAAGTATGCCGTAGTCAGTCTGTTATCTGTGGTGGTGAGCGAACGCTCACCCCTAGCTGCTTTTCCTACAGGTACCGTTCGTAGGCTGGTTTAGGTGAGCTTCTAAAGCTTGAAGAGCTTGAAGCGGGTTCTGGGAATTTTGAGTCTAGTGACGTGTACCTCGTTTTGTCCACGTGTTGGGACGTATTTTAAGTTGTAATTATTATTTTGTTGAACTAAACTGGTATTTTTTAAAGTGATTTAATGAAAACAGGTTGCAAGTGTTTTTATGTTTTTAAAACGTTCGCGTCCCGAGTTCGGTTTACAGAAATTGGGGCGTGACACTAACGACGCAAGATAATAGATAGCTGAGAATTTTCAAGAACCAGCGACATTCAGTATTGAAACTCACCGGTTAACCGATAAAACAAGATAGGACAAGTCCAACACATTCTTTAGATTATCTTAGGATATATGTCCAAGTTCATTTAATTGTTATTGCTTTCTAAATGTTAAAGAAGTTTATAAACAAACTCAGGACGAAGGAATTAGAAACAAATAATCATTCATGTTCATGAGCTCTGGTCTTTCCTCTCCGTTGAACAACTTCATATTATATGAGTGAATCCTTTCTCATGAGTTTGTATAAAACAACTATACATGATAAGTATATAAATCCAACTTTATTTATTGTCTTGTTTGATCATGAAATGAAATTTTCACAATACCCCTTCTTATTGCAATATTTTTGGAATAGTTTCTCTTTCTTTTGACTTGTATTTTGGTTAAATTACTCTTGGTTTCTTACAATACTTTCATACTTTACAGTGTATAATAGTACTTCTAAATTTCAATATTTTCGAACTCTACGAGACTCATGTTTCTAGTTCATGAACTTCATGGATTATTTTCGATAAATGATCTTGTTTTTTCAATAAACATTTTAATACAAAGCCAAGACATTCTAGCACCAGATGTTAATACATGTCATGTATCCCTTCCAATAAGACAATATTGATATTATTCAATATTCGTCTTTAGATGCATAATTTCATTATTTGATTGTCTAATAAATTGGTATACAAAATATTAAGGGAAGTAGGGAATATCAAATCAATACTTAATGGATTTCTCACATGTTTGTATCACATTTTTTTGCTTCTATGATCAAACATCTATATCCAATATCATATTTTGTTTTCAATTTTGACTGCTTACTTTTTCCAAACTATTTTGGTTTGCGCATTTTCATAATGAAGTTGATAAAATGATTGTCATTTCTCAAAAAAATACTAGTGTATTTATATATAAATATCCACACTTTCTTTCTTTGGTTTGATTCATTACTTTTTATCCATGTTTTTAATTCACTGACCACTAGTAATTTGAACTTGCATGTTTTGTTTCGTTAACTATAGTTTTTCATTGCAAAATAAAGATCTACAAAGTTCTTAGAATGTTCAACCATCATGAAATTTTTTCTTCCATTTGGATGAAAATTGTTTTATTTGAAAAAAAAATTGAATAGAGATCAAAATTGGGCCAAAATTGTATTAAATTTTTTTTTTCAAAATTAAAAGTGTAGTACTTCCGCTTGATTAGGTTTCATCAAATAGTAATGGGTCTTTAATTTTTTTTAATCAGCCAAGAAATTTTATAAAAGCCGTATTTCCTGATTTTGGAAAATAGAGGAATGAGTACATCAAGCTTCATACTTATGAAGTTGAACAACAAGAGCAACATGAAGAACTTGAACAAATGATCAACTAAACATAAGTAAAGGTAAGAAGACTAAAAGAGTAGATCCTTGTGAAAGTGACATACGTTAAAGTGATGAGTTATAAGGGTCTGAACGTGTGGAAGTGTGGTAGTGCAGTTGAGCAAGTATTGTCAAATGATGTGGATGTGTAGAAAAGCAGTTGAGACGCAAAGCCAAAAATCTCTTGCAATTGGCAGCCCAAATGCAAGCAGGGTAATCAAGCCTTATTGGATAGATGAGAGTGAAGTGAGGAGACCATCAATTTTGAGAACCAGGACCACATAAGCATTGTTGGCACACTGAATCAACAAAAAAATAAGGATTCACAGGACACATTTTTTCATCTGATGCCTTAAACAACTTCTTATTTAATTTTATGGGGCTTTTTCTGATCCGAGGCCTTAAGCGATTGTTTAACTCACTTAAAGCTTGGGCCGACTTTGGATGGGTCATCCTGTGTCGCAGAGTGTCTATATAATGTGGCGCGCCTTCTCTGAAGAGCAGTGTTCCTATACTGGGGAGAAGGGGAACCGCAAAGTATTCGATATCACCTTGGTATCGGGTGAAATTTCTCTCAAGGTAGTCCAGTCAGTTATTTCCAAGCGTTATCCCAAGTTGGATTTGCTCGACAAAGTTCTGCAGGTACACCTTGTCATTGTGATGCTAAATTGCAATTCTGATTTCCAGCAATCCTGATTTCCATAACTTTAAAGGGCTAGTGTGGAGAAAATTGTATGTAAGGGATGAGGTTAAGGTTGAGGATGGGGATGAGGTTAAGGATGAGGATGAGTATGAGTGTGTGTATGTGGATGAGGATGAAGATGTGGATGAGGTTGGGGATGATGTATGTCACGGAAGCATTTTGCATTGCTTTTGTAGGGATGAGTTTGGGAGGTTATATGTGTTGTTGGAGAACACTTTGGGACCTGATTAGGGAAGCCGTGGGCGAATAGTAATGTCGTTTGAGGCTACTCAGTCATTCGGAGTCTTTAGACATGTTTGGTGGGAAAATATGATCAGGGGTGAGTAATCAGTACTTTGTTTTTCTTTGTTAAAATGTAGTTATGGTAAGAATTTATGTATGGACCTCCTTGTGCATTGGTCCGGAGAAAAAGAAATGGAGCACTTAAGTCCACAATCTGGCATTGGCTGCACAATTTTTTCAAGTTCTTAAGGTAAGTTGTAGTGTCCTACTTCGAATGATCTAAATGGGTTCAATATACAAATGGTCTGTTTATTGGCTACAAAGTTGTCCTTATTTCATTTCGTTATGTATATGTACAGGCACATTTGAAGTGTCTGAAGCTGAAAGTTTTGTTTCCATATTGAGTTTATGGAGTTACTTCTATATTTTTGCACATTTCAATATTATGAATTTTGGGTAAGTTTAAGACATTATGCAACGAAAAGACATTAGGATGCTTGAGTCAAGAATGTAAAAGTTCATTTTCCTTGGAACTCCGATTTCTGTTATTGTCATTGAGTTTTATATGATTTCATCTCTATGTTGGGTTATTTCAGTGATGAATTTTAGATAAATTTAAGACAACCATCCAAATTGGTAGTCATTACCTTGCATGGGGTTGGTGGTAGATGAGTTTGTGGGACAGAGCTGGGAGTATTTATTTTAAAATAAATTTGTCATCTTCATTAATTGAAATTTGTTGGTTATCTTGTGCTCCATGGTTGCATGCATTAGAAAATTGGTGTTTGGATTGGATTTTTCACCTCCTATAAATCTATATATTTTAAGTAATTGTAACTTGTAAGCGAATGTGTAGGTATCAATAATTCATTTATTGTTCCTTTGATGATGAAAGTTTATTTGACATGCTTGTTGAGGGTAAGCGTTTTTCTTTGTTCCGTGATATTTAGTAGTGATAATTGTCCAAAACTACCTTAATGTTTCGTCCACAAATGAGTTGACGCACAAATTTTTGTCCACGTTGTGTGGCTACCCTGAAATTTTGTCCACGCTTTTGTGGGTGCATTGAAGTTTTGCCCACACTTTTTTGGGTGTATTGAAGTTTTGTCCACGCTTCTATTCAATCCGGGAAGCACTGCCCAGAGGCCCCAGACCATTATTCTGAACATCCCTATTACGTCAAAACTAAAAAAGTCGTGGACAAAATTTCAGGGTAGCCAGACAGCGTGGACGAAACTTTGTGCATCAACTTGTTTGTGGACGAAACTTTAGGATAGTTTTGGACAATTATCCCTATTTAGTAGTACAAGTGTTTGGAAATGGTTGTGCAGGAAGAACCCTAGATCCATTTAGTAAAACCAGTTCAAGAAGCTGTATTGTTGATATAAATATTTAGCTTTATGTTGTTTCAAGCTTTATTTAGTAGTGATTGTTATGTATGTCCATAATTCAGCTTGATTGTTCTTAGTGTAATAACCACTCCCGGTCAACGCCAGTCAAATCTGCGAAAAACAGGAAAATTTAAAAAAATTTAAGACGGACACTTAATTGAACCTGAAATGACCCCGAGGGTCATACCGGACTTAAGTTGACCCCGATATCGACCAAAGTGAGTTCCGGGGGACTCAGGGCAACTTTCTGATCGTTTTGGGAAATGTTGACTTTTCGCTGGAAAAGTCAACCGAGCGACGTTTTGGTCCATTCGAGGACCGTTTTGGATCCAAAAAGCTTAGCCGTCGTCGCAGCGGTCTTAGTTGAGCCGTTTCCTTGTAGCCCGTGAAGTTTCGGAATTTCTTAGAAAAAGTGCCCGTTCGGGGCTTGAAACGTCCGAATTTCGCGAATCTGATTGAAAAATATCTAGGAGATATTTTCCAAAAAGGGATGGGACCCACTTGCCACATGTCACCAATGTGGTGGTGTTCGGTTTGTTGGACAAGACAAGAGGAGACTACTTGATGGTTAGTTTACTTTTTAAAGTGTTAGTTGTTTTTCTTAAATAAAACAAAAGGGAAAAGAGATGACTTACACGTTCATTTCAAAAAAAAAGAGAAGAAAAGGAGTTAGTTTTAGAAAAGAAGAGAGTTTTAGAGAGAGAAGGAGAAGAGAGAAAAAGAGAGGTGTTCTTGAGGATTTGTGACGTTTCCCTTCCATCCAACCCTTGGATCGTCTCAAAGTTAGGAGAATCAAACTCACATCGTCTTCCTCTACGGTAAGCACCAAACCAATCTTCGTTTTGTCAAGTTCTAAAGTTAGGTTTTGGTTTAAAACTATTAGTTTAGGGTTGTATTGAGGTTTGGGGTTCGTTCGGAACGTTTTGGGGCAAAAAGGAAATTTTCCTATTGTGGCCGTGTGGGGCCCACATGCTCGGGTATCGGGTTTTCGTGTTCGGGTGGTTTAGAACGTTCCCCGAATCATTTATCCACAACCGAATCGAAATTTGGATTAAATTGCGAAAATTGTAATTATCGGGTTTAGAAACTTTAAACGTTAATTAATTGACTCGGAAGTCGGAATTCGATTCCGTCGAGTGCCTAGGAACCCTTGAATTATTCTAAGACCGTAGAAACAAAAACGGGAATTTTCGGAACCCGGAAGGGTATTTACAAAACCCGGGCAGAATCGTCATGTCGGGCGAATCGGGCCTTTACGGGTCCTTTATCGACAATGTCGAGTAATTGGGAAGTTTGGGAGTGATCGACATTGTCGGGGTTACTTTTGGGCGTCGGGTTTACTGAATTCCAGTTTATGTCTGTGAGCTTATAAGTATTTAAAATCGTGTTCTTATTAGATCGTGCTGCAGACCGAGGGAAAGGAAAGCTAGGCGAGTGACTGAGATCACGCCGGAGCTTGTTGGTTGGCTTTTGGAGAACACGCACGAGGTAGGGAAAAGTAGCCGGATCTCAGCCCTGACTAGGGAAAGTTAATAGTAGAATTGCATGTGACACCGGGGTGTCGTGGGTTAAGTAGGTTTATCGAACATTAGAAAGGCATGATACGGGAACGTAGCGAATATTGGAAATGCATGTGACACTTAGTAGTGTCATAGGATCAGAGAACTTAGCGTTATTAGAATTACCGGAGGCATATGACCATGCCCGGAGGTTGATTGCGAACTTATCGAGATTAGGAGTACTGAAGGCATATGACCATGCCCGGAGGTTGATTGTGAAACCGTTGATATTAGAACTGCTGGAGGCATTATTATGCCCGGAGGTTGATTGTACTTTATTGTTGTGTCTTGGGTGGCCATGAGTGCCCGTTGGGTTGTTGAACCCGTGTTACTTTATTGTTTGTGTCGTGGGTGGCCATGAGAGCCCGTACTTTACTTTTGTGTCTTGGGTGGCCATGAGAGCCCGTGTTTTACTGTTGTGTCTTGGGTGTCCATGAGAGCCCGTGTTTTACTGTTGTGTCTTGGGTGGCCATGAGAGCCCGTGTTTTACTGTTGTGTCTAGGTGGCCATGAGTGTCCGTGGGGTTGATTGAACCCGTTTCTTTACTGTTGGTGTGTCTTAGGTGGTCGTGAGTGCCCGTGGGGTTGATTGAACCCGTGTCTTTACTGTTGGTGTGTCTTGGGTGGTCGTGAGTGCCGTGGGGTTGTTGAGCCCGTGAGTTACTGTTGGTGTGTCTTGGGTGGCCATGAGTGCCCGTGGGGTTGTTGAGCCCGTGAGTTACTATTGGTGTGTTTTGGGTGGCCATGAGTGCCCGTGGGGTTGTTGAGCCCGTGAGTTACTATTGGTATGTCTTTGGTGGCCATGAGTGCACGTGGGGTTGTTGAGCCCGTGAGTTATGGTTGGTGTGTCTTGGGAGGCCGTGAGTGCCATGGGGTTATTGAGCCCGTGAGTTATGGTTGGTGTGTCTTGGGAGGTCGTGAGTGCCCGTGGGGTTGTTGAGCCCGTGAGTTATGGCTGGTGTGTCTTGGGAGGTCGTGAGTGCCCGTGGGGTTATTGAGCTCGTGAGTTATGGTTGGTGTGTCTTGGGAGGCCGTGAGTGCCCGTGGGGTTGTTGAGCCCGTGAGTTATGGTTGGTGTGTCTTGGGAGGCCGTGAGTGCTCGTGGGGTTGTTGAGTCCGTGTTTTACTGTTGGTGTCTTGGGTGGCCATGAGTGCCCCTGGGAGCTGGCGAGGAGTAGTCGGCGGCGGGGAGCAAGCGGGGAGCTCGCTGGCGGTGAGGGCCGACGGGGAGCTCAACACCTCTTCTCAACGCCGGCGGTGAGCAAAATTGTGAAGAAAAAATCCCTTAGTACCAACTCTTACCACCTACCATTGCACAGTACTGACGTTTTCCGCCGACGGTGAGCTAGCAGTGAGGCAAAAAACCAATATTTTAATACTCCACGCCGTCCACTCCCCACCAGCAGTCGGCGGTAGCACTGTGGATGTCCTTAGTAGGAAATGTACAAAATCTAGACTTAAGGGGATAGGAAACATATACTGAACACTTCAATCATTGAAGTTCGTGAATTCTGGCACGCTGCCTAACAAAACACATAAAGGTCTTATTGTATTTTTATTTTTTTAAGGGTTACTCCATGTCCTAACCTCCATCTTTCGTTTATTACTAAATCCTAAGCCAAGCAAACGTAAACGCTACTACACGTGGGTTATTTCACGGCATTAGTCACACTTAACAGATTTTGATACATTGTGAGAAATAATAAGGTAAACATCGTTCCTATCTGATACGTTTCATATATGTGGGTTATGATTTGATGTTTGACTTTAGTATAACGAGGTGACATAAAGTTCTTTCTTTTTAATATATATGAAAATCTATCTGTAGACTCTAGTTCAAGACACAAAGCATCTCATATTTTAAACTGAGCAATGAGGAGAAATCCGGTGAGAACCATGTTTTAACGTAGGAACCGCGAGAACCAATCTAATCAATTCATTTTAAGAATGAATGGATGAGATGCAATTGAGTAGTTGACTTGTTGAGTGCAAAAAAAAAAAAACACTTTTTAATAAGTGGTAAGGGCTTTTTAGTAAAACTATCATATTACTTTTTTTAATCAAGGGTTTACTCCATGTCCTAACCTCGTACTACACTTAAATGTCAAATCCGCACCCAAGCTTTGGAAAATTGTCAAATAGTAACGAATTTCAAAACTGAATTATTAAAAATCAAAAAGTACCGTTTAAATTGACTTTTTCCGTGAACAGTGAATCACGTGCTGGCCACGTGACTCATTTTATAATGGAGCTTGCGCGAGTTGAGGTCACGAAGAGATGAAATTCGAAGCTTGGACACAAAGAGATGAAGTTCGAAGAGCTGAGATGAAGAGATTAGGTCACAAAGAGAAGAAGGTAGGCCAAGTTAACATCCGTAGGAAGAACATATTTGAGGGTAAACTCGACTTTTAACTTGGCCAAGTTAACGTCCGTTTAAAATTAGAAACAGTTGGCAATTTCAATTAATTGACCGTTACTACATGGCAATTTCAATTGTACAGGGTTTGGATTTAACAATTTCTGAAAGTTGGGCGTTAGGACATGGAGTAACCCCAAAAGAAGGGTTTACTCCATGTCCTAACCTCGTACTACACTTAAATGTCAAATCCGCACCCAAGCTTTGGAAAATTGTCAAATAGTAACGAATTTCAAAACTGAATTATTAAAAATCAAAAAGTACCGTTTAAATTGACTTTTTCCGTGAACAGTGAATCACGTGCTGACCACGTGACTCATTTTATAATGGATCTTGCGCGAGTTGAGGTCACGAAGAGATGAAATTCGAAGCTTGGACACAAAGAGATGAAGTTCGAAGAGCTGAGATGAAGAGATTAGGTCACAAAGAGAAGAAGGTAGGCCAAGTTAACATCCGTAGGAAGAACATATTTGAGGGTAAACTCTACTTTTCACTTGGCCAAGTTAACGTCCGTTTAAAATTAGAAACAGTTGGCAATTTCAGTTAATTGACCGTTACTACATGGCAATTTCAATTGTATAGGGTTTGGATTTAACAATTTCTGAAAGTTGGGCGTTAGGACATGGAGTAACCCCTATATTTTTGTGATAGTCGATTTATATTTATATCTTTAAATTTTTTAGTCGAAAAATACAAAGAGAAGGAGATACAACCCAAAAAAGGGATCGCCTGGAAACCTAAAAAACCGATAAGAAAACATGGCCCTATGATCGGAGAAGACATGGAAGGAGGTAATATCAGTTCTGAACACAGAGCCCATAAGCCAGCTTGCGAAGCATGACATCACGACGAAACAGCAAGACAGATTCCACGGGAAAGAACCCCTCTACATTACTCTCAGCTATCTACGAGTAACCCATCGAGAACCAACACCAATCGATGACCAAAACATCGGGAGAGTGACAAACGCCTAACCACGAAACCTCCTTCGACAAAGGGGCGAAAGAATAGACTGGTACTCAATAGAAACACTGAATCCCTAGAGGAACCAAAGGGAAAAAGTCGTAAAGCCCTGTCCCATGGCACTGAGGCCTACGTGGAGCCTCAACCCAAATCTGACGAGACTAGAATCGAGAAGAGACATCACCACCATTGCACAAAAAAGAAGAGAGGCCTCCGACATCATTTATGGTCTCCAAGATGAAGCCATGACACCGGCGGCGGCGGAAGAGCACTATGGTTTGCAACCAGAGCAAAAAAAATACCTCGAACTATGTAGTAAACTTAAGTGAGTGTAAAGAAAAGGTTATCCAGACTGGTCTTTTTTTTAATAGTCCTTCTTTTATTACTCAAGGAATATCATTTGACAAAACACAATTGAGTGACTCAGGGTCGAAAACCCTAACCACGTAGGGACAAATATAGGGCTAGCAGTTCTGGCAAGCCAGTGGGCTGCAGGATTCGTTGACCTCTTAACAAAAACGAGTTGAGCATTCTCGATACAAAGTAGTAACTGTTTGCAATCCTGAAGAACCCCTCCCAGGGGAGAATTAAGCACTACGTCTTCCAAGATTAGCTTGACCACCACCTGGGCATCCGAAAGTAAGGTAAAATTTGATTTATTGGTCTCTTTTGCCCATCGGAGGGCCTCCCTGATAGAAATGGCCTCAATCAGGGGAGCCGAAAGAGTCCCATTGACAATACCATTTTGTCCCTCCAAGACTAATCCCGCCCCATCCTTGCTAATGAAGGCCCATCCTGATATACTATCGTTGAGCAAAGTGGCCCCATCTGTGTGGATCGTTAACCCTTGCAAATAAGGATGCTGGGGGAGTTGGTGCGGTATGATTTAAAGGCTTATGCTTTTTCCGGGAGACTTGATGATTGCATCTTTCCAAGCCTGATAGTGAATCTTTGTAGCAATAGCCATTGAGGCCAAGAGGAGATCATCATCATTCCAAACAAACCCATTCCTCTTTTTCCATAAGTTCCAAGTCCACCTAAGGAACTTAGATTTCAAATCCTTTCCTTGTGAGGACAGGACCTTTTCCCCCCATTTCTTGAATGTCATCCCGGGAGAGTGTAAAATAGGAAGGTCCGAAAGCTCCCAACACCCTTGAGCAAGCAGGAAATGGAGGAGTAGGTGTGTTGTAGACTCTTGGTCCGTCATACAAATAGGACATAAAGGTGATATTAGGACACACTTGGAAAGTAGATTGGTTGCAACTTGAAGCGAGTCCGTCAGACATCGCCATAAGAATATCTTGACCCGGGGTGGCGCTTGAACATCCCAAGTGTGTTTCCAAAAAGACTTCGTATGCATTTGTATCTCGTCCCCTTTCATGAATAAGATCGTTCGATACCCCGCTTTTGTGGAGTAAAAGTCTTTTTCATCCTCAGCCCAATAACACGGGTCGTTGATCGAGAAACAGATAAAGGGATGGACGAAATAACCTCCTGTTCCGAGCTTGAAAAGGTAGCTCGAATTTTCTCCATATCCCATTCCCTCTTCCTAGGTAAAAATAGGAAGTCCACATACTCACTGGTTAAGTCGGTAGCCACTGTCTGCACCAACAGATCTTCTCCTGTTAACCACGGATCCCCCAAAAATCTTTCTGGACGTTCCCGACCCAATTGTTCAATGTGCTCCATGCGTAAGCATTGTCTGAGTAGTCCTAATACGGGTCCACAAAAATATGGGGTTATTTTTGTTGGAATTCTAGGGAGCAAAACGCAATGGAAAATAAAAAATTTCCTTAGAATAGCCTCAGGATCCATGTAATTCCGAGTAAACCGACAAACAAAAATTAAAGGAGAGATTACCTCTTTCAAATTTTCAGCTTGGTTCGAGACAGGGACCAACTTGGAGCTCGTATATCTCAGCAATGAACCGTTGTAATACAAATCACTTCGGTCAGATTGAAGACCAATATGTGGAGAACGTTCACTCCAGAAATCAGCAAGATCGGACCGCGGATGAACCTCCGATCGAGCTCTTTACAGTGACTGGTCGGACATAATCTGGGCAGATTTTTCTCTTCTTGTTGCAAACCAAAAACACCCGAAACAAATGGATTTGGCTTGAGTCTCCAAGACGCCTACGTATCCTCTTGGAGGAATCAAAGACACGTAGTTCTTGAACAATCCTTCCCAAAATCGTTTGTGTGCTAGCACAAGATGAAGAACACTTCTTCCTCTCTCTTTTCTCTCTACTCGTTTTTCTCTCTACACTTTGAGAACCATTCTCAACACAACCTTGAGAAAAATATGATTTTTCTTCTCTCTCTTGCATGCATACTTAACCCAACATGACCACACTTATTTTATTTGGAAAAACCCAACACTTGGACTTCCAACTTGGACAAGTGTCTCACTTAGGTTTTGCATGCTTACTATTCCTAAACATGACTCCATTAAGTCATTTCAAGCAAGTCCAACTCTTGGACTTTATTTTATGACAAGTGTCTCATTTTAGGAGTAGTGCTCATGCAAAAATACCCTCTTTGAATTTCAAAAATTCAAGAGTCATTTTTGCATTTTAATGCCCAACATAATCTTTATTATATTGGCAATTCAAAAAACGAGTTTAATGAATAAATAAATATTATATCAAATATAATATATTATTTTATTCACTTAATGGACTTCCAAAGTCCAATACGATTTTGGGCTTGTTGTTAAGTGGGACCCTGCAGGCTCATACGACGTTCGATAGTGGGCCCGAAATCCTTGATTCGTCCACATGTCATAGTTGTCTTCTAGCAAAGCAATATGACTACCCAAACGTGTATGATGATCGTCAAAGCGACTTAACCTTTACACGATAATATGCTAACCCTTCTGTCAACGATATCTCGATCGAACAAGGCATAGGGTCGTCATCCTTATTTTACTCGATCGCTGTTTCTTGATCTTAAGTAGACTGCCAGTGATAACTATTTATCAATTCGCATGGCCATGCTTTTTCTGCAGTCTCACTTATCAAGGGGCCCAAACGATATCTCTCATATTTATATGAGTGACAGATCCCTTATCAGTCAACCATATCTCTCACATAGACACTTATGCACCCAATCACAGCCTTTATAATTGTCCGGTTAAAGACAACGTTTAACTGTGTCAAAGCACACAGCCACCTATGTAGAAATCATGATGACTATAAGGTCAGAGGACTTAAGTCATATTACGGTACTGAGAAATACTCATGACAGTTCCTATGTAGTATTCTTGTCACGCCCTAAATCCGGTTTTGCCCAGACTCGAGACATGACTAAAGATTTACAGTAAAACAAAAATAATGAAACAAAATAAAGTTTCCAAATGATATAAGTCCTTCAAAATGTAAAGAGTCACAGCTCAAACGGTAAAACACAATATCCAACATACAAGGGTACACGTATCTAAAACTAGCTAAACCCTCAAGCTCCCAAGCTCCAAGAGTCCGGCTATTACAGCTCCCGCTCAACACCTGAAACACCACAAAAAAAGAGGGGTGAGCTTACGCTCAGTAGGGAAAATGCATAACCAGGTCACCCTTTTAGTTTAATAAACAGGAGTTCACAAGTTCATTCAAATCTTAATAAAACGAGAAACCAAACCGATGATGAAATACGGAGGCAAACCGAATGTTCAACAATTTCAAAGAGTCAATAATGATCGTAGGAAAATAAGAGAATCAATACATTTCTTAAATACTCAATAGAAGATCGAACGTTCAAGTAATGTCGTGGGACATGAAGTCGCCACCCTCCGATCCACGATACTCGTTGTGTCATGTCGGATTTTCCCTCGTTCCAGAGGAGACGCATAATGTCGCAGAAACGTATAACGTCGAGAATGTCGGAAACATCCCTAGGAGGACGCATATCATCGGGATTCTCGGAAACGTATCCAGAGGACCATATGTCATCGGGACAAGTAGAATAATGTCGTGGGACATTTAGTCGCCACCCTCCGATTCACAATACTCTCTGTGTCATATCGGATTTTCCCTCGGTCTAGAGGAGACGCATAACGTCGCAGAGACGTATAACGTCGAGAATGCCGGAAACATCCCTAGGAGGACGCATATCATCGGGATTCTCGGAAACGTATCCAAAGGACCATATGTCATAGGGAACCAAGGTAATACTCCCGCATGACACATACACTTGGGTGAAATAACAAGAAATCAATCCCCGCAGGGTAAACCATCCAATTGCCCCGCATGGTCCAGTAGTCGATGCCCCGCATGGTCCAATAATCAATGCCCTGCAGGGTCCAATCCATTGCCCGCAGGCTCAATAACCAATGCCTCGCAGGGTCCATAACCGTTGCCCGCAGGCTCAATAACCAATGCCCCGCAGGGTCCATATCCATTGCCTGCAGGCTCAATAACCGATGCCCCGCAGGGTCCAGTAACCATTATCCCGCAGGATCTGCCAAACAATGCCCCGTAGGGTCTACCAATCAATATCCCGCAGGATCTACCAAACAATGCCCCGTAGGGTCTACCAATCAATATCCCGCATGATCTACCAAACAATGCCCCGCAAGGTCTACCAATCAATATCCCGCATGATCTACCAAACAATGCCCCGCAGGGTCCACAACCAATCATAGAATTACACACGTTCATCAACACACCACACGTGATTCATACCCATAATTACACTTACCATCACTTACCACTTTCTCTCCACCGATCAATCGATCACCTGGTCGTGCCTCCTTGGCACAACCAGTCATACTCGATCAACCATTCAATCATTTAAGCATTCAATCAATTTACCAATGATTCAAGCATTCAAGTTCAATCATTCAAACATTCAAGCATGCATTCGATCTAGTTTCATTAGACTCTTGATTATCCTAATGACTAGCAAACAGGCATGTGAAGCTAACACACAACTAATCTGAGGGCTCATCACGGCCTCTCTACCAGTAAATCAATTCCCAAGTATTGAAAGTGAGCTATACTAGTGATTCACGTCCTAAGCATGCTTACTATACACCTCCGGTTATTAGTAATTGAAAAACAATTATTCTAGTTATTCACATCCTATATGCAATTCTAGGACCTTTCCATTTTTATTAACCTAATAGGCATACTAAGCGTTATTGAAACGAGAAGTTTAGACTTTCCCTACCTTGTGGTCTTCCTCTAAATACTCTGCTGAAAAGTCGATTTGCCCCTACTCCGTTCTTCACACGGATTCCGGATTGGTCTTCGTCTTCTCGGGCGAAGTCCAAGCTCTCGGGCAAAGTTCAATCTGAGTTCAACAGATAAAGATCCAATAAGTCCCGGTAGTTGTCTAAGGGTCCTTTGAATTGTACAATTTGCCCTTTAAAGTCCAATTTTAAATCAAATAATTAGATTAATTAATTATTTAAATCTGATTTTAAAAACATTTTTATTTGAGACCGGGTTGACCCGAATCCGACCCGGGTCCAAGCCCTGACCCGGACCTGACCCGAACCTGACCCGAGCCCAGACACGGACTCAGACCCGGTCCGAGCCCGAAGCCCAGACTAGATCCAGCCCGAGGCCCAGACCCGAGGTCTGCCTCGTTCAGGCCCAGGCCTGCTTCTGGTTCGAGCCAGGATGAGCTAGGGTTGCTCTTGCCGGCGGTGATGGCGAGCTCAGAGGGGTGGCGGTGGTTGAGGGTGGTTCTTGTCGACGGGGAAAGGCGACAAGATGCTCGGGTGTCGCGGGGGAGTTGATGGCGTGATTTCTGAAGCCCTTAGTTCAGATCTGTTGCCGTGAGGAGTTTGCCGGCGTGCGAAGCGTGCATGAACTCCTGCGACCTTTCTCCGGCAGAATCCGGACTAGACGATCTCGTACTCGCTCGATTTCTAGAGAATAGGAGATGGGGAGAGCAGATCGAGGGTAATAGAGGCTCAGCGGTATGGTTTTGTTCATTGAAGGCACGGCGAGTTCGGATGGACGACGACGAGGCTCGATTCGAGGGAGAAGAAGCGAGGATGAGGGCTTGGGGTGGTTTCTGGTGTGGTGGTGTGGAGCTGATGCTCCGGCGTAGTTGTGGTGTCTCGGTGGCGCGGATTGATACCGGGGGAAGGCGTCGCCGGCGAGGGTTCGTCGAAGGAGGACGCGAGCTCAGCGAGAGGAAGGGACGAGCTCGAACTCGTGAGGGAGAGAGTGCGGCGCCTTGGAATTCGTGCCCACAAATGAGGAGCTGAATCGTTCAAACTAGGGTTAGGGTGTGAGGAGTCGGGCCTGGCTGGTGTTGGACCTGCACGTGTGCTTCGGGCCTGGTCTGGTCCGGCCCAAATTGAGGTCTGGCTGGCCCAGGCCTAAACTCCCTTTTTTTCTTTTCCTCTCCTTTTTTTTTTCTTTTTGTTGCAATCGAACCAAAAATCGACTCGCTCCCCAACTCAATGACGTCTCCTACGATAAATTATCGGAATAAAATTTCAGGTCTTTACAGTTCTCATAGTGGGTCATCCAATGTCATCTCCCTAAATGAAATCTATGATTTGACTTCATATCCAATATGTATGATCAGTAAAACGTGATCATCAGCCAACATCATAGTAGTCTTAGTATATCAGTAAGACCAGGGATCAAGTGAATAATACTCTATTACTTCTAAGAGTTTTACTATCAGGTCCTCAACCCGATGATCTTAAGAAAGAGTATTATTCACACTATTAACATTTCGCAAATGATAATACTAGTGTTGATGTATTAATGAAATGATAATGTCGTCCATAATCACGATTGGCCTAGGGCACAAAAACCAACAATTTTCGTTGCCTGCCGTCAAAAAGTCCTCATCCGGGAATTACCTTGCTTTGAAGATTCAGGAAATCAGGGTGTTTGGTTTCGTAAGGAATTTCCATCTCATTCTATCTACTAGGGCTACATTAAAGTCTTTCAGGGTTCAGAACCCCATTCTCCTCGTGCTTTCGGGAAACAGAGATTTTGCCAGTCCTTCCAAATTATCGGACGTTTGGATCTTGACGAACCAGCCCACCAAAATTTGGCCAACGCCACATGGATGGTCGAGATAAGAGACTTGTGTAGTAGGAAGACCCTCATGGTATATACCGGTAGATCCATGAGGACCGATTTTATAAGCACCTCCTTCCCCCCTTGAGACGGGAGCTGATTATCCCAAGTACCAATCCGAGATAAGACCATGTCGGCAATGAATTGGAGGGCTAAAGTTATGTTCCTCCAAATAAGATTAGGAACCCCCAGATAAGTGGATGCCTCTGAGATCTCTCAAATTCCCATCTCGGTACAACACGTATGTCTAACCTCCCCCAAGGTATTGGCGCTAAAGAAAACTGAACTTTTATCCCGATTTATTTATTGGCCCGACATGGTTCCAAACCCTGTAAGGATGTCCTGTAAAGCCATAGTCTCCCGGGTATCCGCCCTACAAAAAATAAGTAGCAATCATCCGCAAATAGCATATGAGATACCAATGGTTCCCCCTTGCGATCGAAACTCCATGAATGTCCCCCCCGTGCTTCCGCTTGATTGAGCATACAATATAGAGCTTCCATACAAAACAAGAACAAATAAGGGGATAACGAGTCTCCCTAACGTATCCCTCTAACCGTCCTAATTGTGTCAATGAATTTCCTCCCGATGAGACCTTGTATTTTACTGAAATGATGCACACCTTCATCAACTTAATCCAAGATTCCCCAAATTTCATCTTCCTCATCATTTGTTTCAAGAATATCCATTTGACCCGGTCATAGGCTTTTCTCATATCGAGTTTGATAGCCATGTAACCCTTTTTCCTTGAGTTTTGCGTCGAAGAAAGTGGATGACTTCGAAGGCAGTACAAATATTATCCTGGATAGACCTCCCTGGGACAAAAGCTCATTGGTTATCCTAAATAAGAGAATGTAGCACAAGTTTGAGTCTGTTTTCTAGGACCTTTAAGAGAACCCTAAAAATCACATTGCACAACGCAATTGGGCGGAGGTCATCAATCTTCCTCGGTGCCATTTTTTTGGGGATAAGGACAAGGGTTGTGTGATTATGATCCGCTGGGAATTCCCCTTTTTCAACAGCACTTTTAACGAACATCGTGACTTGGTCCTTTATAATCCCCCAGTATTTTTTGAAATAAATACGGTTTTAGCCCGTCCGGGCCTGGCAATTTATTCTGTCCCATTTGAAATATCGCCGCTTGGACCTCCTTTGTGGTAACATTCGACACGAGAGTTCTGTTTTGATTGTCTGAAAGCTAGGGTTGGACTTCAAACGGTAGGTGGTGCTCGGTTTCCAGTGATGTTTTGAATATATCCCTGAAGTACATAGTAATAAAAACCTTAAGGCCCGCCTCCCACGTAAGGGCTCTCCCCTCATCATCTTCAATATTCCGGATAACATTAGTTCTCTTCTTTCTATTCATTGTTGCGAAGAAAATTTTGGAATTTTTGTCACCTTCCATAAGCCAGTGCTTTTTAGCTCTTTGTCTCCAAAAGTTTTACTGGTCTTTAAATAGTGAGGCATATTGATTATGGACCTCTTCCCTATCCATGATCCCTGGTCTATCCACTCCACTATTGAGAATAGCCAACCGCCTTTGGCAGCTTTTAATATTCCTGCTTGTAGCCCTGAATACATTATGTCCCTATTAATGGAGAGCCCTGGATACCTTCTGTATATTCTCAAACATTATGTTGTCGTTACTCTGATCCCATTCTTCTTTTATAATCTGACCACACTACGGATCCCCCGTCCATATATTCTCGAATCTAAAACGAACAGGTCTTCGTCCAGTCTCCACTCTGTCCAAGCTCAACAGGAGTGGCTTTTCATCCGACATCGAGTATCCCACATTGGTAAGAGAGGCTTGAGAGTAACTTTGTAGGAAGGTCGCTGACACAAGGCCTCTATCCAGTTTAGTTTCTATCCTCGTCAGAGGATCTTTACCTCTATGCCAGGTAAATTGATAGCCATTCATTGGCATATCTTCAAGTCCGATATCCACCATGACTTCCCTGAAATTGTTTATGAGTTGATTCGGATATGGTTTCCCCCTTTGATTTCCGATGGTTGTAGGATACAGTTAAAATCACCTAACACCACCCATTTGTCTCCTCTATCCTCCTCTGCCAGTTCCCGAAGAAAACTCAAGGTCCTATGTCGATTAGACCAATTCGCTTCCCCATAGATCCCTGTGAGTCGAAATTCAACCCCTCCCAGTGGGGTCACACAGATGTATATGCAGTGTTAAGTACACTGACCTTGTTTAACTTTTAGATCCTCATTTCAGAACATCGCCTCCCCTCCCTGGTGGCCATTAGCTTCCTTCCAAGTGCCCCCGTGGAATCCCAGGTTCCTAAGGAGAATTTTGAGGGCTAAGAAAGTTTCTAAGATAATCACCACTAACGGTCGAAACTGTTTGAGGTAACCTTTCAGTTCATGTTTATGAGTATCATTGCCTAGACCCTGACAATTCCAAGGCAAGACACTAAAATCTATCTCCATCCCAGACCACCGGAAAAGCCCTCTTCCAGGATAACGATAAAATCCAGACACCCACTGTCACGCCCCAATTTCAGTAAACCGAACTCGGGACGCGAACGATTAGAATAAGAAAACACTTTGCAAACACTTCCATTAAAACAGTTTACAATCCCAGTTTAGTTCAACAAAGGGTAATTACAATTCAAAAAAAACGTCCCACAAGCGGACAAAGAAGGCGAGGTATCCGTCGCTAGACCAAAAGTCCCAGAAACCCGCTTCAAGCTCTTCAAGCTTCAGAAGCTCACCTAGTCCAGCCTACGAACGGTACCTGTAGGAAAAGCAGCTAGGGGTGAGCATTCGCTCACCACCGCGGATAACAGACTGACTACGACATAATTAGTAGACAAAGCAGGTAACACCAACAACAACTCAACACCGGGGAAACACCATCCCCAACCCAAGTACTCTAACTTACAAACACCCACGGTGACCTTCCTCGAACGACTCAACACTCAACCACGTAAGTAGACCCGACACAACGATCGACGACCTCCTCCAAAGACACGACACAACGATCACGATCTCTTCCAAGGACTCAAAGGACAACTACACAACACCGAACAGATCACAAGGGATCGCACACCAAACAAAATCACAAAGGATCGCATACCAGCTGCTCAGTAACCTCTCCCACTCACACGAACACGGATCAGGCTAGCCAAAGAATGCTTACAACCTGTGATACTCAAACTCGGACCAGGCCAGCCAAAGAGTGCTTGCAACCCGTTGATACTCAAATTTGGTCAGGCCAGCCAAAGAGTGCTTGCAACCTACCGGGATCCGCAATCACAATCACAATCAAAATTCAATCACACAGGCACTCAAGGCCACTCAAGACACCTCAACAGTCAAGACTCGGGTTCAACAACCCCACGGGCACTCACTGCCACTCAAGACACACCAACGGTCAAGACTCGGGTTCAACAACCCCACAGACACTCACTGCCACTCAAGACACACCAACGGTCAAGACTCGGGTTCAACAACCCCACGGCACTCACTACCACCCAAAACACCGATAGTAAGACACAGGCACTCATGGCCACCCAAGACACCAATTTAAACACACGGGCTCTC
Source organism: Erodium maritimum (assembly GCA_963921825.1). Lineage (NCBI taxonomy): Eukaryota > Viridiplantae > Streptophyta > Magnoliopsida > Geraniales > Geraniaceae > Erodium > Erodium maritimum. Next base: position 29,669,667 of record OY997593.1, on the reverse strand, counting down.
AAGGCCACCCAAGACGTCAAATTAAATACACGGGCTCTCAAGGCCACCCAAGACACCAAATTTAAACACACGGGCTCTCATGGCCACCCAAGACGTCAACAATTAAATGCGGGCTCTTAAGGCCACCCAAACTCAGCAATAAATAACGCACAACAACCTCCGGCATAAAACGATGCCTCCAACAGTCCTAAGATCACTAGTTTCACAACCAACCTCCGGGCATGGTCATATGCCTCCAGTAGAACAATTATCGCTACGTTCTCTGTTCCTACGACACTACTAAGTGTCACATGCTTTTCTCTTAAACGCTACAATCTCGTATCATGCTTTTCTAATATTTAAATAAACCTACTCAACCCACGACACCCCGGTGTCACATGCAATTTTACTGTTAACTTTCCCCAGTCAGGGCCGAGATCCGGCTACTTTTCCCTACCTCAACTGAAGAGCAACCGCTACGTTTCCTAGCTGCTGACGTTCCAGCCTACTACCTCCGGGCTCCACTTCGATCGAAGCCGGACGCTAAAGGAAACACGAAAGCCATAGATTAATAACAGTTCCGCCGTTAAGTTAAAGGTCATGATTTATCCAGTTTTAAGACCGACGATTGTCCCTTAAACTCGAGCGGGAGAAAAGCGAGGTCACGGCGAATCGGGTTTGAGTACCCGAGCACCGAAACCGATGCATGCGAGGCACGGTCCCAATGCACGAATCCCGAGGTCCGATTCAGCGGTCCGCTTTTGTTCCTTTTTAAACCCGAAAAGCAGTCCATTTTACCCAGAGTTCCAGAGTCGTTCCCAAATCCGATTAATAACTCTTTTTCAAAACAGAACGGCCTTTATTCTAAATCAAATTCCCTTTTGATTTCAAATCTGTTTTTGTTCCGGTCTTTTGAGCCCAAAATGAATTAGGTTCGGTTTTTGAACAACCGTTCCTAAATCCCGTTTACAAATTAGATTCACAACTCCTCGATTTAAACCGTATTTAAAACCGAAACGCTTTTAATTCCTTTTCATTTTAAAACCCTTTTTCCTTAAATTTGATTTTCCAATTTACAACCCTTTCTTTCCAAAACCGTGATTTCGATTTCAACCGAAGCAACTCCAAAAACCGTCTTTTACCTCAATCTGATTTTCCAAATCTTTTCCTTCAAAACCTTAATCAAATCTAAACCGTTTTGCTTTGTTTTACTTTCCTTTTTAATTTCAAATCCGATTCCACTTTAATCGATTTCTTTAACGGGTTTAACAGATATGATTTCTCTCGACAGATCCAAATTAAATCGAACTGAACTACACGGGAAACTGAAATAAGGGGCTCGGTTTTGAAACCGGCCGGTCACCGACGGAGACGCCGCCGGCGACCAAACCTCGCGGTGAGAATCTCACCGTGGACAAAGGGAAACGACGGGGTGGTGGAGCACGGCGGAGTACGGCGGGGATCCGCCTCGGATCCGGACGAAGACGGGCTGTTCCGTCCCGGATCTGTGCCCGCGCCGGCGAGTCCGTCTCGGCTCGGCCGTGCACGGCGACGGCGGGACTCAGGGACGCTCGGGCGCGGAGGGGCAAAGGGAGCTCGCCGTGGTTGAACGGAGGTCGGAGACGGTGATTTCCGGCGAGACAGGCCTGAGAGAGGGAGGGGTTCGGCCAACGGTGGCGGCGGCGACGTGAGCTGGAGAAGACTGGGTGAAGGCGTGGCCGGCCGGAGAAGGAGACGGTGGTGGTCGTGGGAGGACGGAGGAGAGGGAGCGGACGGTGAGGGAGCTGGAGCTGGTGCGTTGACCGGAGATGGAGGCGGGAGATCGGAGCTAGCGAGGTCGGGATCGAAGAGGGAGGAAGGCCGGGATCGAGTTCGAGGAAGGAGAAGGAGTGAGGGGAGGTCGGTGCTGGTGTGGTCGGACTCCGGTGAGGGAGAAGACGGCGTGGAGGAGTAAGGTCGGGGCTGCCGTTTCCGGCGAGATGAGAGGGAGTCGGGGGTGGGTTCGAAGAGGACGAAGACGAAGAGAGGGAGGGGTGTGGGGGTCGGCTGCGCAGGACAGAAGAGGGAGGTGGGTCTGTTCAGCTGAAACCCTAGGTTTTGGCTTATAAAGCCTGGGTTGGGCCGGGTCAGCACTTGGGCCGGGTCTGACTCGGGTCGGGTCAGTCCGGTCCAGCCCAAAACAATTTTTTTTTTTAGGCGGGTTTTACACCCACCCCACCCCAGAGCTTCACAACAATAGTGCCGGCCGTGAGTGTCAAAGAAAGGCCGACCAACTACATGGATAAGACAGAAACCAGCAAACCAAAACCAGCGGAGAGCAAGAAACTCACAAAAGAAAAGTGGAGAGATCTGTAGGAAAAAAGAACCTGGTTCGAGAAGCGGATTCGGGATGCGGAGCCTTAAGCCGGTACCAGAAGCGAAAGATCAGCTACGGGGCCATCAGGTGGGAAAAGGTAGGTAGCCCACAGCCTCGCCGGGGTTCAGACGCACCAAATCAATCAACCGTCGTGGTGGAGAAGGGAAGAAGAGCGAAGTCACCAAGAGGATAAGCTTATCACCAAAAGAGGGGTGTGTGCAATGCGTTCTATTTCTTCTACTTGTATGTAAGAATTTTTTTAGTTTTGGCTAGTCTTCAACAATAAATAGAATACATGAACGAAATTACAATAACGACCTTGAAATTTTAATGAATTGTAAATCTAAATTACAATAAACTACCCTCGCGCTTTGAAATGGTTAACCCACTACCTATCAATAACCATGTAGTGTTAGTTTCGTTTGTCCTCGGTTATGTGGGAAGTGTTCATGGCCTTGTTGTGACTTGTGTCAATATTCTAATATATGTGTTTTGATGATAAGAAATATTCACAATTTTATTCTACATCATATATGTCGTTCATACGTATTTATATATGTTTGATAATGTGATTTTCGGATTTTCCAGAACATCATCTTTGGTTGTACTTGAGGAAAGTTTGAAAACTCATTTAAAATGCGTTTCTTTATCAAATTTAAAAATCTTTAATGTAATGAAAAGTGTCATGAGTCTTCTTTCCAATAAAAAATCGCATTACCCATTTTCATATTCCACTAGAGAGTAATGGACAACAAAGAAATTAGACATCAAATCTGTCAAAGTGGGTAAAGCATAAATTAAAAGTTCGTTTTGTTGAATAAAATGAAATTACTTACAAGGTATTAATAGACTTATCAACATCTTCATATGCTCTTGGCCTTCACATTTCAATTAAGTGAATTATAATTTTAAGTTTGTTTTCATTTTGAGTATATTTGATCGCATGATTTATTTTACAATATATTTTTAAGTTGCACTTTGGATATTGCTCAGTGAGGGATAATCTATTGAGAATCACTCTTAACATAGGAATCGTGAGAACCAATCCTAGCCACACTCACCTATGATCCAACAATCATCAAAATGCCACATCATCACCCCAATCCAATCCATATACAACCACTTTCATCTTTCCCTACACAAGTAAGGGCATAATTGTAATAGCATGATTTATCTCCAAAAAAAAAAGTAATAGCATGATGCCATGTGCATAATTGTCCATTTTTTTAACCAATTCACTAATTTAATATTTCCCGATTCGTTTGAACTCTGATTAACTTCAAACTTGCGCCAATATTTTTCTTTTTTCAAGGGCTTTAAATCAAGATCAGTCATGAATATAATTTAAAGAATGAAAATAAAAATTTAAATCAAGGTGATAAAAATAATTTTGAGTGTTGATAAATCTTCACTAATAAATGTTTTATATCGGAGTACCAAACTAGTGCTAAATGTTGATAAAAAAACATGTAATGAGGTGACAAGAAACAAATAATGAGGTGATAAAAACCATGTTCAATTTTGATAATAAGTGTGATATACTAGAGTTTAATGTTGATAAAAAAACTTGTGATGAGGTGATAAAACACACTTAATTCAATGATAAACCTATTGTTTAGTGTTAATAAAACTGTGTTCATAAAAAGCACGTGATGAGATGATAAAAATCATGATCAGTTTTGGAGAATGGGGTGATAAAACCAGTGTAGAGTGTTGATAAAACCAGTGTAAAGTGTTGATAAAACCCGAGCAAAGTGTTGATAAAAATTACCCAGATATAATTTCTTTAAAAACCAGCCCCGAAATAAAAAAATTTCGTGCTTCAAAAAAAAACATGTGATGGGGGTGATAAAACACACGTAATTGAATGATAAACCTAGTGTTTGGTGTTGATAAAACTAGTGTTCATAAAAAGCACGCGATGAAGTGATAAAATCATGACCAGTTTTGAAAAATGAGGTGATAAAACCAGTGTAAAGTGTTGATAAAACCAGTGTAAAAGTGTTGATAAATCCAGAGCAAAGTGTTGATAAAAAATTACCCAGATTTTTAAAATAAAAAAAAATCAACACCGATTTTTTTTTTCGTGCTTCAAAATATATTCATGACTGATCTTGATTTAAAGCCCTTAAAAAAGCAAAACTAATGGCGCAAGTTTGAAGCCAATCGGAGTTCAAACGAAGTGAGAAAAATTAAATTAGTGAATTGATTAAAGGGGTTGCTCCATGTCCTAACGCCCAACTTTCAGAAATTGTTAAATCCAAACCCTGTACAATTGAAATTGCCATGTAGTAACGGTCAATTAACTGAAATTGCCAATTGTTTCTAATTTTAAACGGACGTTAACTTGGCCAAGTGAAAAGTCGAGTTTACCCTCAAATATCTTTTTCCTACGGATGTTAACTTGGCCTAACTTCATCTCTTTGTGACCTAATCTCTTCATCTCAACTCTTCGAACTTCATCTCTTTGTGTCCAAGCTTCGAATTTCATCTCGTCGTGACCTCAGCTCGCGCAAGCTCCATTATAAAATGAGTCACGTGGTCAGCACGTGATTCACTGTTCACGGAAAAAGTCAATTTAAACGGTACTTTTTTATTTTTAATAATTCAGTTTTGAAATTCGTTACTATTTGACAATTTTCCAAAGCTTGGGTGCGGATTTGACAATTAAGTGTAGTAGGAGGTTAGGACATGGAGTAAACCCAAAAATATATGGTCTTTATGTTTAGTAAAACTGAATAGAAATTGTTGTGTTTACGTCATTATTTTCTCCAATTACGATTTTTTTGGGTGTAATGTTACATTGCTCACAAATAACTTTCTAATTGAAATGATCTGGCGTATAGAGTTATGTGACAATTTCGATGAAGACTTGGAAAGTATAAGGATTTAGTGGAATTTAAAGACGATTTACAAGTAGCCTGACTCGTGTAATGTTAAGGCTTTCAAGCTGGACAATTCAGATTGGGAAAGATTATTAAGAGAAATGAGTCGGATGAAAAAGTGAGTTTGGGGTTGGATTATGATTTATCTTCATTGCATCTCCATTGGCCTATAATTATAGGTTTTCGTTCTTCTCATGTATTCTGATAAAGGTCAACCAGTTTCCAAATCAAACAACAATGGAGAAAGAAGACATGATGGTGAAACAAACATCATTGGTTGCACGTTCATCTGCATATTGGTCTCTGAAACTGACAAAAGTTTTTACCAACTATAAGCAAAATCAGAAGAAGTTAGGAAAAAATCATGAACCTTCGGAAGCTTGGTCTCCATTAGAAAGAATAAGATAATGAAATTATATTACATTAATTAATCTTATAATATGTATGATTGTTTCTAACAACGTGTCAACCATTTCATATGGCATAGACACTAATGCATACGCCTAAAAAGATGCTTGCTTTGTTTTGTTAAGGTTTGTAGTGATGGAAGCCTTCAGCATCCAAACGGTGGCGACGGCAGTAGATAGAGACGCAGCCCCCTCTCTCTTTCCGGACCTCCATTGATGTAGCTTCTCTCTTTCGTTGTTCGTCAACGATTTATTTAGGGATCGCTGTGACGACGAGGGTGGGGCTTGTGCTCGCTGCCCAGGCGATGAAAGGACCGCCGGAACCACCGGAAATACGGGTGGGTTGTGGCGGTGTTCGACAGGGATCTCTCCTGACCAGATCTAGGGGTCTCGTGCGGTGATCTCAGTGACATCGTCCCTTGTCCTATCTTTTGATCTCCTCCTATCGGACTCCTCTCTCCTTCACCGACGATGATCGTACACTCTGGAGGCCGCCTTTGGGGTTCGGTGGGGATTTTTGAGTCCGTGGATGGGGTCTCGGCACATCGGGGGGCGCAGGGGTCGGCTGGCCAGAGGTGTAGAGGGGCCTGGATGGGAGTGGCTCGGTTTTGCTTATGGTGGCGACACAAAGACTCGAGGAGGTTGGCCCGGGGAAGGAGATCGGTTGGCGGCGCTGAGATTTGCCCTTCCAGCTTAGGGTTTCTGTTTCGCAGAGGAACCTTGATGGGAGACACGGGCCAACGCTGGTTGGGCCACACGGGTCGGGTCATACGGGCCTAGAAATGGGGAAGATCCAATGGATCTCAACCTCATTGTAACAATTTGTGAAGAGGATGGATGTTGCGGGTTGAATCGTGGGGATTTCCTCACTTCTGGACCGCATCAGGCGGACCCTAATCGAGACATCCATGGTCAGGGGAACACTCCCTCCCTCCCATCAGGATGGAAATGACCTGTAAGGAAGGACCGGGATCTGGAGCCGGAAGGCTCCTTACACACACTCCCTCCCTCCCATCAGGATGGAAACGGCCTGCAAGGAAGGACTAGGATCTAGAGTCGGAAGGCTCCTCACACTCTGAAGGCGCATAACGCACAACAGCGGGGCGCGTAAAACACCCTCGCCTCGGTCAATGAGGAGTCCGTGGTCCATTGGGGGGTCGGCCAACAACACCGCCCTAGTGGACCTAAAGTGGTAGTGGTTCCACCAAGTCCTGGCATGGTACTCTCCTACCATCTCGGAGGCCAACATTCTCGCGTTTTGGGTGCCTTACTTTATCATTCCAGGGTGGACAACGCACATTGGTATCTCGGGAGAGTTCACAGTCCACCATCGCACCTCTCCGGTAGTGGGCCGGCTCTGCCCTCGCTCTCAATTTGGCTCTACTATATGAGTGTCTTTGGACGCTATCGCAGCGTTAGTTGCTAAGCGCCTTTATAATGCATATCGGTTTCTTGAACTTTTTTATGTTTTCCACTGTGGCCCCATGATTTTAGGGAATTTCTTTACTCATTTACTTTACTTGTTATTTTGTTTCGGTACCTACTTTGGGTTGGGTACTATAGTTTTTTTTTCCTTCAATTAATATATCACTTTGTACCCCTTTCAAAAAAAGAATATGGCATAAACACTAAAGAAATGTGCATTGTTGAAAAAATTCAATTAAAAGAATCAAATTATTTAATTAAATGAGATTAAATACAAATTAGTATTTTGGGGTTAATGAGGATTAATGGATATTAATGGAAAACATGGAAATTCCTTTACTAACCTTCTCCGAGTCTATATATACACTTTTTTTATCTTCATTTTTCTTCTTGAACAAAATTATCTCTAAAGAATGATTTGTTTCAAGTTTGGTCTTGGGTACTGTGCTTTACAAGTTCCACATCCAGATCCGTGAGTGGGCACGAATTTAGGTAGAAGTTGTGTTAAACTCGGGAGCATACCGACTTGTCCTCCACCTCGGACGCGCTAGAATAATTTGCTTCAAGTCAGTGGACCTAATTACCACGACATAACTTGTTTTTTTTGTTTTTGCGATCTACAAAACGGGTGTGTTCATTCTATTTTGTTACTATTTGGCTGATGTACAATGTGATTTGGTTGCATAATTGCTTTATTCATGAAACATATATGTTCTGTTTATGTTATATGGACATGGTGGAACTGAGGTAACAAAATGATTTGTATTACATACCTACTTACTCATAATGATAGGAATATATAGTACGTCTGTGTTACAACAATTTTAGAATGTATCGATAGAGGGATCTATTGTTCTTGGAAGCCATTCGAGTTATTATGAGCCTAAGAATCGTTTGTTGAATAAAATATGTTTCTTTTGCTGATAAAAAAAAATACAGAAGATGAGAGAAGTTGGCTATTCGACCTTGGAGTACTAAGGAAGAAAGCGGTCGAGTGCAATGCGCCCATATTCTTGGGGTTAGGACGAATCATTGAGTATGAATGGTTAGGTCGATTAAATGTTTGTTTTAATTCTGGGTTGAACTGACTTGGCTTTGCACAAAAACCATCACCCCTTCCTGATCCAAACCCTTGTTCTAGGACCCTTTTTTTCACATAACGTTTTCCCGAAAAAAGTGACAGAAATCTGAGCCTCGAGGGCTCCGAGCTCTTGTTCGCATGGTGGAGTTGAGACGAGTTCAACCTCGGATTTGATGCACGAGATGGAGTCGCGATCGGGCATCTCTCTCGGGACTTTCATGATGCACTCGTCACAGGTGATAGCCACGACGTCGCTAGTTATGACAATCGCACAACTGGTTTGGTTGGAGAAGATCGGAGTTACAAATCCATTAATTTAACGTGTTATATACATGATCCATGTGAAGACAATAGGATAAAGGAGAAAGAACCGTGGTTGATTCATGTGAATATTGGAACTCATTGAAAACGGGAATTTAAACATCTTGATACCGAGACTAAAATGTCAAAGGGTGTTAGACAAAGAAATGAACTTTCTATATTCTTGAAACAATTAAGTTTCAACGTGATGAATGTCATGCTCTTGAGTTCGATACTTTTTGACGAAATGTGGGGGGAAGCATCTTGTCGTCTTGCCATGTCCTGAACTGAGTACCACACAAGAAATTCGACAAGACCCCTTACGAGATTTGGAAAGGCTACGTTGCTAACCTTCGATTTCTCAGAATGTGGGGGTGTTTGGAAAAAGTCGCTCTCATTAACCCCAAGAGAACTACTATTGGACCAAAAGCCTATGATTGTGTGTTCATAAGTTACACCCAGAACAACGCGGCATATAGATTCTTGTCTCTAGAGGATCACTCGATCTCTGAAGCTAGAAATGCTGATTTATATTAACACATCTTTTCGCTAAAGAAATATGTTGTTGCTCCTTTGGTTGAACCTACTATCACCAACTCTTTTTCTCGTTGACTGATAGGCGGGTTACTGATGCTCGTCTTGAATAATTCAAAAGAAGCAAGAGAGCTAGGGTCGAAAAGAGTTTCGGAGGTGACTTTGTGACGTCCTTTCTCTCTGAGGTCTTTACGGTGGACGACATAACGAACGAGCTTGTTTCAGCATTCCTACTAGAAGATGATCCAAGAACCTATTCTAAGGCTCTAAGATCACTCGATGCCAACTTTTGGAAACAAGCCATCAAGATTGAACTGGACTTTATCGTATCTAACCAGACTTGCCTAAAGGATCCAAACATGTTAGTTGTAAATTGATCTTCAAGAAGAAAATGAGATGAGACCTGACGGTATGATAAAGCGGTTCAAGGCGAGACTCGTAGTACGTGGGTTTACATAGAAGAAGGACATTGACTACTTTGATACCTACTCCACAGTGACCAACATCGCGACAATTAGAACTCTAGTATCCATGGCTGCCATTCGCGACTTGATTATCCATCAGATGGATGTAAAGACCATGTTTCTGAATTGTGATCTGGAGGAAGATATTTACATGACACAACCCAAAGGGTTCATTGTCAAGGGTCAAGAGGAGAAGGTTTGTAGACTGCGTAAGTCTCTTTATGGCCTGAAACAAACGCCTAAGCAATGGCAAGAGAAGTTCAACCATACCATGGTATCTGACTCATACACCTTGAACAACTCTGATTCATGTGTATATTCGAAGATAACTGAACATGGTAGGATGATACAAAGTACATGGAACAAATCCCTAAGAACCGCAATAAAGGAAGTCATTAAAGATGTGGGGTGTTCGTTGGACAATTGGGGACGTCTAATAACCACTCCCGGTCAACGCCAATCAAATCTGCGAAAAACAGGAAAATTTAAAAAAATTTAGACAAACACCGGAATGAACCTAAATCTGACCCCGAGGGTCATACCAGACTTAAGTTGACCCCGATATCGACCAAAGTGAGTTCCGGGGGACTCAGGGCAACTTTCTGACCAATTTGGGAAATGTTGACTTTTCGCTGGAAAAGTCAACCGAGCGACATTTTGGTCCATTCGAGGTCCGTTTTGGATCCAAAAAGCTTAGCCGTCATCGCAGCGGTCTTAGTTGGGTCGTTTCCTTGTAACCCGTGAAGTTTCGTAATTTCTTGGGAAAAGTGCCCGTTCGGGACCCGAAACGTTCGGGACCCACTTGCCACTTGTCAAACAAGTGGTGGTGTTAGGTTTTTGGGGCAAAACAAGATTAGTACAAGGGGGGAGAGGTTCGGCCAACACTTAGAAAAAAAGAAAAAAATAGAAAAAAGAAGATAGTTTTAGAGAGAGAAGGAGAAGGAGAAAAGGAGAGAAAAGAGAAGGGTTGGCTAGGGTTTTGCTACTATTCCCGATCATCAAACCATTGGATCGTCTCAAAGATAGAAGAACCGAGTTCCCATCGACATTCTCTACGGTGAGCACCTAACCGATTTTCATTTTGTTAGGTTTGAAAGTTAGGGTTTGGATTGAAATGGGTTGAATATGGATGAGTTGAGGTGTGGGGTTTGTTGGAGGTGTTTGGGAGCGAAGAGATGACGTTTTCCGGTGACCGGAGGCTCGGGGGGAGCTCCGGCCACCGTGTATGGTGGCTGGCCGGCCATGGAGTGGCTGGCCGGAGCTAGGACCGGCCACCACCATGGTGGGCCGGCCCCAAACCAGCCCTAGCCACCCACGGCCAAAGGGGGTCGGGTGGGGCCCACATTCTTGGGTATTCGAGTTTCGTGTTCGGGTGGTTTAGAACGTTCCCCAAGTAATTAATCCACACCCGGATCGAAATTTGGAATTAAATTGTGAAAGTTATAATTGACGGGTTTAGAAACTTTAAACGCAAATTAAATGACTCGGAAGTCGGAAATTGATTCCGTCGAGTGCATAGGAACCCTTGAATTATTCTAAGACCGTAGAAACGAAAACGGGAATTTTTGGAGCCCCGGAAGGACGTTTTCAAAACCCGGGCAGATTCGCCATGTCGGGCGAATCGGGATTTTCCGGGTCCATTATCGACAATGTCGAGTAATTGGGAAGTTTGGGAGTGATCGACATTGTCGGGGTTACTTTTGGGCGTCAAGTTATTAAAATTCAATTTATGTCTGCAAGCTTAAAAGTATTTAAAATTGTGTTCTTATTAGATCGTGCCGCAGACAGAGGAAAGGGAAAGCTAGTCGAGTGATCGGGATCACGCCGGAGCTTGATTGTGAGCTTTTGGAGAAAGCATACGAGGTAGGGAAAAGTAGCCGGATCTCGGCCCTGACTAGGGAAAGTTAACAGTAGAAATGCATGTGACACTTGGGTGTCGTGGGTTAAGTAGGTTTATCGAATATTAGAAAGGCAGGCGACACCGGGTGGTGTCGTATGGTACGGGAACGTATCGAACAATAGAAATGCATGTGACACTTAGTAGTGTCGTAGGAGCAATGAACTTTCGATATTAGAAGTACTGGAGGCATTTGGTTATGCCTGGAGGTTGATTGTTTAATTTGTGTCTTGGGTGGCCATGAGAGCCCGTATTTTACTGCTGTGTCTTGGGTGGCCATGAGAGCCCGTGTCTTTACCGTTGGTGTCTTGGGTGGCCATGAGTGCCCGTGGGGTTGTTGAACCCGTGTCTTTACTTTTGGTGTTTTGGGTGGCCTTGAGTGCCCGTGGGGTTGTTGAACCCATGTCTTTACTGTTGGTGTTTTGGGTGGACTTGAGTTCCCGTGGGGTTGTTGAACCCGTGTTCTACCGTTTGTGTTTTGGGTGGCCTTGAGTGCATGTGGGGTTGTTGAACCCGTGTCTTACCGTTGGTGTCTTGGGTGGCCATGAGTGCCTGTGGAGTGTCAAACTGGCGTTGTTGTTGTTTGTTGAACTTTGTTTGTGATTGTGATTGTGGTTACCTGAGGTTGGGGGCCCGCTTCATAATAACGGGGGTCCTGTGATCGCACGCGTCTGCATGTTCAGACGGGGTAGGGGGACCGCCCATGAGGAAAGGGGTCTTGGCCGCGCGTGCGTGAGGGTGACAGGTCGACAGCCTGATCCGACTTTGTGTCGGGAAAAGTCCGACAGGTCGACCGCCTGGCCTGACAGGGATCAGCAAAGTGGCGACAGGTCGACCGCCTGGCCTGACCAGGATCGGCAAAGTGTGTGGGGACTGAGTAGCTGGAGTGCGATCCTTTGTGATCTTGTTTGGTGTGTGATCCTTTGTGATCCTGGGTGTTGCGTGATTATCTTTGAGTCTTTGGTGGAAGTCGTAATCGTTGTGCCGGGTCTACACTACGGGTCCGAGTGTTGAGTCGGTTGAGGAAAGTACCAGTTCGTGTGTTAGTCGGGTTGGTGTTGGTGTTACCGGCATTGTCTGCTAGTATGTCGTAGTCAGTCTATTATCCGTGGTGGTGAGCGAACGCTCACCCCTAGCTGCTTTTCCTACATGTACTGGTCGCGGGACGGACTAGGTGAGCTTCCGATGCTTGAAGAGCTAGGAGCGGGAGTCCGGGTTTACTTTTGAGTCTAGCGACGTATGCCTTGCATTTTGTCCGCTTGTTGGGACGTACTTTTGAGTTGTAAATATTTATTTTGATTAACTAAATGGTGGTTTTAAAGTATTTTATTTAAAAGGGTTGAAATTGTTTTATTGTTCTAAACGTTCGCGTTCCGGGTTCGGTTCTATTGAATTTAGGGCGTGACAGGACGCCATCACTTCCGGAAAAATGTAAACCTTATCAAATGGTGTTAGAGGAGGATCGCAGAGCTTAATGGGCGGAAGGATAGCGCAAGGATTCATCGTCAGGAGGCTATCCAAATTCAATACGAGAACGCCCTATGTGCTCAAGAAGCTTTCTAGAGACAATGTGTAAAACAACACTATTTAGCAGAGGGGGACAAGAATACGAAGTTCTTCCAAGCATCGACGTCTTATCGTAGACGAGTGTGTGTTGTTGTGGCCCTTAAAAATGAGCTTGGTGTTATGGTCACATGGGAGCCCGGTATGAAGGAACTCATTTCAGAGTACTTTACTCAGTTGTTTACATTCAGTCAACCGGATCTCTCGAACTTTCCTATTCTATTACATGCCCGCCTCGTGTAATCTGATAATGACGCCCTGCTGCTGGAGGGCACAGCCCAGGAGATTCGACACACCGTTTTTAAGATGGGTCCGGACAAATCCCAACGTCCTGATGGTCTTAACCCGAGGTTCCACCAACACTATTGGTCGGTGTTGGCGGATGAGGTTATTCGATTTGTCCAAAGGGTTATTGTCACAAGGGGTTTCGGTCCAGAACTCAATGATACCTCTATCGTCTTAATTGCGAAGAAACTGGATCCCGATGTGGTTATGGATCTCCGTTCTATTGCTCTATGCAACGTGATTTTCAGAATCCTGTCAAAGGTACTAGCTAATAGACTCAGGGCCCTACTGCATAAGGTCATCTCAAAGAACCAAGGGGCGTTTATTCCTGGTATATGCATTCATGACAATATTGTCATCTCTTTTGAGGTCATCCATCATTTGAAACTGAAGCGCCAGGGCGCGACTGGCGTTATGGCCATAAAACTCGACATGAACAAGGCAATGATCGAGGCGAATGGAGTTTCCTACGAGCGATTATGGTCAGACTAGGTTTCTCCCAAGAGTGGATAGAGCTATTGTCTCTCTGCATGTAGACAGTCACGTACTCCGTCACCTTAAGAGGACGAGAAACTCTGAAACTTACCCCATCACGGGGTCTTTGTCAAGGGGACCCGCTGTCTTCCTACTTATTTCTCCTCTACATGGAAGGCCTCTCTTATCTTCTTCAGAAGGCGTAAGGGGCTGAGTTAAATCATGGCGTTCAGATTGCTAAGGGAGCACCAGAGATAGCCCATATGTTCTTCGCTGATGATTGTTATATTTTCTGTAGGGCTACCACTACGGAGGCACATAAAATTAAAGAAATTCTTCATACCTTTGGTACGTCATCAAGGCAGGTTCTTAATTTGCAGAAATACACTATTTTATTTAGCACAAATACTACATGAGCCATACGTCAAGCCTATAGCGATATCATCTCCATTGCTGAAACATTTGTTGCACCTATGTATCTGGGGGTCTCCAATATGATAGGTAGGAATCGGAATGCGGTCATGGCTTACTTGGGGGACCGGGTTATCTCACGGGTTAATTCCTGGGAAGGGAACCTATTGTCTCCGACAGGGCGGGAGGTGATGATCTGGTCAGTCCTGACATCTTTACCCGTCTAAGTTATGTCAGTTTTCAGGGTACCGGGTAATATTGTCCACCGTACTCATGTCGCTTTGGCCCGTTTCTGTTGCGGGGAAAAGACGATCGCTCTATTTTTTGCAAGGATTGGGATAGGTTATGTATGCCTAAGAAGAATGGTGGCATGGGCTTTAGACACCTCAAAGATGTCAGTACGACCCTTATGGGAAAACAAGCATGTGGACTGATTCATCGCCCTCATTCACTGGTGGCGCGGGTACTTAAGGCTCGGTACTTCCCTACTTCCACCTTTCTACAGGCTCACATATGTCGTCAATCGAGTTTCATATGGGAAAGTATTCTTTCAACCCAGAGCCTCCTGCATGATGGGGTGCGTATAACTATTGGAGATGGGAGAGACACCTTAATTCAAGGCACCCCTTGGCTTGTGGGGGATACTGCTACTATTGTCTCGATAGGGGCCAACCTTGTGGGGGCCCCAGTGGCAGGTCTGATGATTCCCAATACAAGGTGTTGGGACACAAACCTCATACACCAACTGTTCGATGAGTCGGATGCAAGCAAGATCCTTCGGGTACCACTTTCTAAAAACCGCCACAAGGATGAATGGTATTGGGCGTCTGATAAAGAGGGTCAGTATACCACCAAGGCAGGCTATTCTATCCTTGCTCATAGGCGTCATCAGTTGCGTCAACATGTGGTGACGGTCACATGGGATTCGATCTGGAAAATACTTGTCCCACCTAGACTACGAGTCTTTTTATAGAGGTGCCTTACCAATACTCTCCAAGTTGTAGATAATTTAACCCGAAGGTATGTCCCAATGTCTCCCAATTTTACTAGGGAAATTTGAAAAAAAATATGCTTCATAATAGCATGTATTTTATTCCTATGCTAACATAATCCAAAATTGGAAAAATATGTCTTCAAAAAGTTTTAAAGACAAAAATAACCTTCTTTTATTTTATACAAAATTCATAATTTCACATTCTCTATTTTTCATCTTTCATTCACATCTTTAATTAACTTATTCAAATATATTTTCAAAAACATAAATTAAAATTTTATATAAAAACATTTTATTCAATTATATTAATTATTAAAATCAGATTTTAATTTATTTTTGCGAAAATTCATGTTATTTTTATAACTATTTTTAAAGAAAAATAAATTAATAAATAAATTTAATAATTAACAAAATTGAACCAAATATATATTTTATGAAATCTAAAATATTTTTAAAAAAGCATATTGTAAATTAAAATCAATGATATATATATATATCAAAATTATAATTTTTATTAAATTGACTTTAATTATTAAAATTACGTTTACTTTATGTTTTTGAAAAAAATCATATTATTTTGATAAATATAATTCGAATTTATAATGTTAATTTTTAAAATATAATTTACACTCCATGAAAAAATATTTTAATTGGATTTTATTAATTATTAAATTCATTTTTTTTCATTTTAAAAAGTATTTTATTCAGTTATACTAATTATTAAATTCAATTTTTTTTATATCTATCAAAATAATCGTATTTAAAAAAAATTATAATTTAAAATCTGATTTTAATAATTAATATGTTGAATTAAATATTTTTTATGTAAATTATTAATATGTATTTCGAAAATGTATTCGAATAAAACAATTAAACATCAATTTATTTTTAGAGGATTGGTGAAAAAGATGAGAAATAGGGAGGGTACGATAAAGAATTTGTATAAATTAAGGTTATTTTTGTCTTAAAAAGTTTGAAAGGCATAGTTTTCCAATTTTGAGTTATACTAGCATAGAAATAAAATAGATGCTATTATGTAGCATATTTTTTCAAATTTCCCTTTTACTATATGTGAGCGCGGGGAGGAGACGGTCGCCCATTAATTCATCTCATGTGGCTTCACAAAAACTTGATGGGCAATGCTCAGAGGTACTTTTGCTTCAATGCCTACCCAATCATTCGATGAATGGTGGGAGTCTGTTACTACAGGTCCATTCAGAAACAAGGAGCCTGAGATTGTGAGTGTTCTCTGGGAAATATGGAAGGCCAGAAATGCATGGGTTTGGAACGAGATCGCGCCAGCAGCTATAAGAGTCATATTAGATGCTCGGGCCCATCTTTTAGCCTATCAAGAAGCGATTTTGACCTCGGGAACCCTCACGCAGATCCGTCCAACATGGCCGTCTCGATTCGTTCGACCTCCACTAGGAACTTGGGTCATGAATGTGGATGGGGCGACCTTCCCCGACTCGAACCAGGCCGCGTGGGGTTTAATTTCTCGGGCAGAGGACGGGGGGTCGACCTCATGACAAATGAGATCATCCCAAGTTGTACCTCTCCGATAAAGATCGAACCTTATGCTATAGCTATTGCCCTTCGCAACACGGCTACGTTGGGACCGACCCTATTGTTATTCGGTCTTATGCGCAAGTCTTAATCAATATGATCCTCAAAGGGGGGGGGGGGGGGGGGGGGGGGGGGGCAGTATCCCTGGTTGGTACTATTATTAGGAACATACGTCTCATGCTGGCTCAAAACGAGGGAATTTCCTTCCAATTTGTAAAAAAGACGGCGAACAAGACTGTTAACTGGTTTGTCAAGAAGACTCGTTTTACATCTGTCCTTCAATGGTCAGGAGATTTACCTGACGCACTAAATTGTATTCTTCTGACTGATATCTAATAAAATCGCACCTTTTTAACAAAAAAAAAAAAGGTTTAAAGTAGGCATGGGTCAGCCTTTTATGTGCCATGGACGGTGGAGTTGAACAAAATTAGTAAACAAGATAAAGCATAGAACACGATTTGCAAAATAAATAAGGCACATGCTCCACAATATTTGTATGGCCACTTTGCTCTTGTACCTTTCGTGCCACTCACCATCATACCATATTTATGTGCCTATTTCCTACCTAGTTGACCTATTTTCCTATTCATCTTATAAGAGATATGTATTTACACTTTGAAGATCATACTTTCTTAGTCAACACAAATATTCCAGAGCTCGTAAAAAACGAGAACACAAAATTTGTAAGCCTCGGAGAATCTAAATTAGAAACCAAAATCTATTGTGAAACATCCAAAAGAAGATAAGAATGTTAATTTTTTAATAGAGAAATGTTAAATTCCATCGATCATTATTAACTTACAAATACCAATAACACGGGATAAGCCCTATATAGTCGAGATATAGGTCGGGACCCAATTCAACACAGGTGTTCCGGCATATTAATTTCTAAAACAACATCTAGAAGTAGTACGACAACAAGAGATTCGCTCAATTAAGCAAGATCAAGGTTCTAAATACTCATTCGGATGATTGTCTTGACTTACGAGAAGGTGACAAAAATCACCCCAAGGAACATGACCCTCCCAGATAGGGCCAAAACTAGGTCGGAAGGAAAGTTCCAAAAACCTCTCAACCCTAGAAACGCCTATCATGGCTCCCAGTGAGGTTGTTTTCCAGCCTTCGTCAATCGCCTCACTGGGGAGGAGAAATGCACGTCCTTATCCTCCTGGCCCATGTCCATTAACTCAAATACTCGCTTCTTGAGTTTTCCTTTATCACAACTACTCGTTGTGCTCTCTCCCAGCAAGTTCTTTAACATTTTTTCCTTACGTGAGCCCCTTTTGCTTGGCTTTGGATTCTGATCATCCTTTTGTTTCTCTGCTCTTATGATATCTTCCTTCTTCTGATCATTGTCCCTTAAGATCTCGTGCTGGTGAATAGGGGGTGTTTCTTGTGGTATCGTTGCTTCCACCACCTGGTTGGACACCAATTACGATGTATCTAAAACCCCCAACTAGTCTAGGTTAGGAAAAATTGTAGGTTGGATGGTCATCAGTGTTCGGTTGGGTACTACCGATCCCTACCCGATTCCCATTACCAAACCCATTTACAATGGTGGGGCACGCCTTCCACTACGTTCTTTAGGCAAAACTGTAGGTTCAACTTTTTCTGGTCCCCGAGTGGAATCCCTTTCTTCTTCTCGGTTGGGGCTTCCTTGATATGCAAGAACAGGAAAAGAGCCCTCAGATGGTCGAGACAATCCTGCATGAAACACAAAGTAATTTGGGACCCCTTGGGTTCCCATCAGAGGATTTAAAGTAGACGATGGCTCGGCTTCCCAATGTGGCCGGCAATAGCCTACTATACGGACAAACGGTGGCGCGCGGAGGGAGTCTCCGTACCTTATTTCAAGTTGATCAACTCCTATAATGACCACCATGAAGTACCAGTTTAAATGTCCAAGCTGACCACACCGATAATAGAAGTCAGGGGGCTTCTCATAATGAAGACGAATAATAAACGGTGTCGTCAACTCCTCAAACTGGAGCTTGAGGTGGCGTCGGAGAGGTCGAGTGGCATCAAGCTCTACTCGGAGCCACAAAAATATATCCCAACCCCTCGGTTGAGTCAGGCTATCCGGTTTTCGTACTTTGATTTCCATTTCCGACTTTGAGACTATGAAAGCTCTCATTTGAGACGTCCTAGCTTAAACCGGAATGTCGTAGGCTCTTATCGACACACGGGTATGCCGGAAGATTACCTTTTCTGGTTGAGTACGTGGTGGTAAGGGAGTAAGGAGGAGCACTGTCCCATAGAAGGACCATGGTTCCTTGGTTCTAAAACCATCCATCGCAGCTTGGGATAGGAAGAAGAAATCAATAAGCTTGTCTGTATGAGGTTGAACCGTAAGGCCTTGAACCCCCCAAGTGTTGGTTATTAATCCACTAAGGGTTTTAGGTCTTACCCGTTTATCCGCAAGAAGCCGTCCTGCAAGAGAAAAATGATATTGAGCGTCATCCTGAGCTGGGACAGTTTTGGCCGGGACATCGATGACCTCATCATCATCATCAAGAACACCCCTACTCCTCCCCGATAGACACGTCGACTAGCTTAGCTTGAATGTCCTCAAACAAGCTTGGATGGAGCTTCGAGGGTGGATGAGGAGGTGTAGTGGATGTAGAAGCACAAAACCGAAGGTCCAACCTCTCACCCAAGACAGACCCATTTGCATGTTTCCTTGGAGGTCTCATATTTCACGAAAATGTGAAGGTACTGGTTGGAGATAAGGTCGGAGGCATACTGAGAGGGGTAGCAAAGATTAACGTTGAGAAAGGTTTAATATTAGTCTGTGGTTTTAGAGCTCAGGTCGGAAGGGTGGGAATCATAGATGATGAGGGTTGTGAGGGTACTGTGGGGGATGATTGAAAGGGATGAAAAATCAGAGGTGAAAGGGGTTCCATAGAAATCCCGGGAGAAAAAGAGGGGGGTAGAAGGAAGATAAGGCACCATCGTTACAAGCCTCTAAAGAAGGGGGAGTCAGGAGTTTGAGAGACGCTACGATAAAGAGCACGAGGGGAGGAGCTCAAGACAAGGATTTTAATTTTTATCATTAAACATTAACAAAAGTACATTAACTCTCTTATCTTTCCCACTTAACTATATCGAATTTTACATATATATTTTCACCAAAAAGAGCATGCAATTTGTTATTCATATAGAGGAATAGAAATACAAGTAAATAAAAGGACCAGAATTAAGAATTGACATTCTCAACTCTCTGATCCAGACAAATCATCATTCTTTACTCATCGTTTATTAATCTTTAATTGACTAATGAAAACACATGCAAAATACAAGTACGTGGGTGACCAATCATGGCTCAACCTCACTATGATGACTTTATGTGTCTTAGTCTTATGGAGGAGACATGTTAAAATCTAAGAGAGGTTTGATAGTGTCTTAGGGGGCTTTCTGGTTGGTGGTGGAAGACGATTAACTGCGGACAGCTATAGTGGGGGCGGGACGCTTCTCCTCCTCATCGTCCCATATCCATGTGGACCTTCCATTTGGCCTGACGAGGCTGTTGAAGATCCCTCGTTTGGTTATCAGGGACCAAATCCTCCACGAAAGAACTCCATGCTAATGTGCGCGGTCCATCCCCTTCGTCCTTGTGAGGTCTCAACACAAGAGTACCATCAAGAGCCCGGATATTCCGCGTCGAGATCGCACCATCACATGCTAGCCTCATCTCATCATTATTAGTTAGCAATTGGAGGTGACCTTCTAGGCCGTCAGATTGGGCACCCCGAGATGTCACGCCCCAAATCCAGTTTTGACCGGACTCGAGACGTGAACCGGAAATTTATAATGGAAACAGTTTTGAAACCAAAAATATCATCCCAAATGCTCTTTAACAATAGATACTGACATAAAATGAGTCCTACGCTCATGTCCAAAAATAAATAAGTTTGGTACAAAAGGAGTACATCTCTAAGTACTGCCCAAAACCCGGACTCTCACTATGAGCTCCCTAGCTTCGAGATGTCCTTCTAACCAACTCACGACCAACCTGTAGGAAAAGTAGTAAAGGGGATGAGCATTTTCGCTCATTGCCACAAATACCCGTCTGACCAAGGCATACTAGTAAAGCATCAACAAACCAACAGTTTAAAACAGGTAAAACAAATATCAACGCCCAGTCCAAACTTAGGGGAATGCATATCTCACACCTGACACCAACTGTCACAAGGTCAATTCTCAACATCCATACCTTTACTCTCCATTTCACACAGGAAGTCACATGACACCGGCCATATCTATAACAACCAAATGCAAACACACACAATCCTGCATTGAGAAACACACACAAACACCCAAGATCACAAAGGATCAACACACCTTCTGCTAAGTTTCCGGTAGCAATCCGGCTAGGCCTGGCACTGCCCCCACGCGCTTTCCCTGACACACAGTCGGGTCAGGTGGTACAACTGATGTGTGCGCAGCAAGGTCAGAACGGTCCTCAAATGCTCCTCGTGCGCCTCCTCGCTCAACGAGTAGATCAAGATGTCGTCCACGAACACCACAACGAACTGATCTAAGAATGGCCGAAAGATACTATTCATCATATCCATGAATGTTGCAGGTGCGTTCGTCAGCCCAAACGACATCACCAAAAACTCGTAATGCCCATACCGCGTCCGAAATGCGTTCTTCGCAATGTCCTCCTCCCGAACCCGCAACTGGTAGTATCCGGATCGTAGATCGATCTTCGAGAAGCATTTCAACCCTCTCAATTGGTCGAAGAAATCGTCGATCCTCGGCATCGGGTATCGGTTATTCACCGTGACCCAGTTCCACTTCCGGTAGTCTATACACATCCTCAGCGCTCCACTCTTATTCTTCACGAAGAGTGTTGGCGCTCCCCACGACGATGTGCTCGGACAGATAAACCCCTTCTCCCAGAGTTCCTCGAGCTGACGCTTCAGCTCGGTCAACTCTACTTGTCACGCCCCAAATCCAGTTCTTACCCGGACTCGAGGCGTGACTTGAGTAAAACGGTTTTCGACACTAATTAACCATCAACAAGTTCATAAATCCTTCAAATAAATCTCAACTCTACAAAACTCAGTTTGAAACGTAAATAAAACCCTCCAGGGGTGTAATAATAATCCTCCAACATAGTTTGTTCAAAACTGAAATGAAATAAAAACGAAGTCTCTAATAAGATACCCACACCAAGAAGCTCCCGAGCCTCTACTCCTCAATCAAGCCTGTAATCACAACAATAAACTCATAGGGGTGAGCTTGCGCTCAGTAGGGAAAATACATAACAAGAAGGACTTTAAACTCAACAATTTCATCGGTAAAGTCAACAAGATAACTCTTAACAATTTCGGGCAATAGGTAATCCAATCAATGTCGTGGCGCATGAAGTCACCACCCTCCGATCCACATATGATGTGTCCTCTCGGATTTTCCCTCAAGTCCAGAGGAGACGCATATCATTGAGGCTACCGGAAACAACCCCCTGAGGGCGCTTATCATCGGGATTCTCAGAAACGTCTCCAAGGGACTATATGTCCTCGGGAACCAAGGTATTACTCCCATATGAAGCATACACTTGGGCAATTCAATACTAATCAGATATAATTAAGTAACATACTCAAACTAAACACGAAGCAATCCATTCCCAACGAACACCCTTCCACTATCACACATAGTTCACGAATCACCGTTTCATCACAACACACATCACACGAATCACATATCCATAGCACACGAATCACATAACTACAACTTACCATTTACTTACCAGTCTTGACTCATCGGTCCATTGATCACCTGATTGCACCGAATGGTACAACCAGTCATACTCGATTCTCCAATCAACCCTTTGAGGAATCAAGCAATCATACAAATACATTCAACAGTCAAGCACAAGTTCAAGCAACCAATCATGTAAACCTTCAGCCGAACATTCAAGCATGCAATTCAACCAGTTCCGTTAGACTCTTTAGCCTATCCACTAAGCAACCAAACAACCAAGCATGTGATCCTAGCACACAACTAATCCGAGGGCTTTGCCAAGGCCGCTCTACCAGTAAAACAATTCCCAAGTATTGAAAGCGAGTTACACTAGTGATTGGCATCCTAAGCATGCATTACTAGACACTTCCGGTTATTAGTAATTGAAAGACAATTATTCTAGTTATTCGCATCTTATAGGCCTTTCTAGGACCTTTCCGATTTTATTAGCCTAACATGCATACTAAGCACTTAAACGAGAAGTTAAGACTTTCCCTACCTCAAGGTCTTCCTCTCAACACTCTGATGTCACAAACGATAGTCACCACACCGTTCTTCACACGGGTACCGGCGTGATCTTCGATCTCTTAGCTCGCGTCCACGTTCTTCCTTCTTTCCTAGCTTGGTCCCACGGTCTTGGACCACAAAAACATCACAAATTAGTACCCCCAACAAAGTGTTCTTCTCCCCAAAATACACAACAATACTCAGAAATGGACCAAGGTTTGAAGAGGTGATGTGGGAATCAAATTGAGCTAAAAGGAAGGGTTTTGGGCTCTTGGGGTCTGATCCGGAGTTCCATACGGACCGTGTGGCTAGCCGTGCTGGAACATGGCACAGACCATGTCACAGGCCGGCCCGGAAGCCAGCGCGGAACGCGTCACAGACCGGCCCGGAGAGCGACACGGACCGTGTCAGGTACCGTGCCGGACTCCCATCCGTTCCGTGCCGTGTGCCGTGCCGGTACCAGGCCCGTTCCGTGCGACATACCGTGCCGGCACCTGGCCCGGTCTGGGTCAGCTTCCGTATCAGACCTGACCAGCTCCTTCCCCTTTCTTCCCCAACTCGAATTTCACGAAAATCTCAACACAAACCCCATTTCCAAGCTCTCTTAGCTCCAAAATGTTCAACCAAAGTTACCCAACAGCAACACCCTCAATGGGTTCATCAAACTTCAACCAAAACACAATCCAAACATCCTACTTCACTACTTCTTCTCCAAGCAACACCCACAAGGCAAGTTCTTCAACTTTTAAGCCAAAACCCACAAAACCCATAGATTGGAAGTGGATGAAATGGAGAGTTAAGAGTATCTTTACCTCTAGGGAGATGAGATGAAGAAGATGAAGTGAAAATGGAGGCAAAAGGACCAAGAACAAGCTCCAAAATCCAAGCTTTCTTCTCTATCTTCTTCCTCAAGAAATAAGCTCTTCTCCTCCTCTCTCCTTGTGATTTTCGGCTGCAACAAGAGGAAATGGGCTGAATTGTTGCTCCATTTCCTTTAAATGACCTAAAATGTCAATTTACTCAAAAGCCCTTAAGGTCTTTTCCCTTTAAAGTCAAGTTAGGAGGGTATGAGGGTCATTTGAATCCCCATTTTCATCCTCCAACCCAAGCATGACAAGTGTCATGCGTGGTCACTCCCAGTTAATTAAATTCCAGCTTTCCAAGATTTTATCAGAAAACAACCGATATAAAGCCCAAATTTGACCGACGGTTGACTTTAACAAAATTACAGTCAAACTGAAGGAAACGGCCCAACTAAGCTAACCGTGAAGTTGGCTAAGCTTTTTGGGCCCCGGAAAGGTCCCGAATGACTTTCCGAGTCATCGGTTGACTTTTCCGACCGAAAGTCAAACTTAGTTAGGATTCACCGGTTCTACCGGGGGCGGGTCTTACACTACTGGCGCGAACTTGTACGGTGCCATAGATATCGGCGCCGTCCCTACCATCAGGTCAATCCCAAACTCGACCTCGCGAACTGGCGGCAACCCAATCAGCTCCTCAGGGAAGACCTCAGGGAATTCACACACTACTCGTGGCAGCCCTCGGCTCGGCACGGTCGGCACTCCCTCCCCGACAAATAGTGCTCAAAGGAGAACTCCGCTCCTACTGCCCAGTACACACGTAACTGGCATGTTGCCTGATACCACCGCCACCTGTCGCCGATAGCAGTCGATAGACGCCTCATATCTCGCAAGCCAATCCATTCCCAGAATCACATCAAAGACCGTCATGTTCAACACACGAAGATCACCAAGAAAAGGACGGTCAACTACTCTAATCTCACACGCACGACATACACTAGTCAAAACCACATCACCCGTAACAGGGGTGTCGAGACACAGGGGTGGACTCAAAGGCTCTACTCTTAGCCATAACGTCTCAGCAAAAATCGAAGAAATAAAAGAGTGTGACGCCCCAGTGTCAAATAAAAACGATGCCCAGGAATTATATAGTAAGCACGTACCCTGAGTGGTCTCATGATCAGCAGGGCGTCCTTCGGCTCGAGAGTCGGTAATCGCATACACTCTGCCCTACAATGTCTGCGATACCTGCCTCGGAGGTGGTGGAAGGACCACCGGCTGTGCGGACCTCGACTGCTGTCTCGGGGCTGGCGCGCTCGTAGTCGGCCGTGGGAACCTCGGCGGCTGGGTCTGACGCTGACGCAACTGAGGTGACTGTCCTTTATGCGACCGCTGCGGTCGCTGTGCCGACGTCCCTCTGTCCTGCTCGGGGATGCTGATAGCAATGTGCTCGTGCTGGCCGCAGCGGTAGCACCTGAACTCGCCGCTACTCGGCCTCCTCTCCGGCCCGGTATGACTGCTCGTTAGACGAGCTACGGGCCTCCCGCCCCTCGGGCACTCCCAGCTCAGACCCGGATGGTGGCATAGATGACACACTGCCTCCGCTCTGACGCAGCGGGCCCAACTGATGCCACCGATCCTTCCGGTCTCGACCCGCCAAGCTGAGCCTGTGGTCGGAAGAATCCTACGGTCCTCTGCCGCCTCGGGTCCCGGATCTCGGACGGTCTCAGGAAGCTGCTCGGTCACAGACGGATCTCTCGGGCCCTTGCGGCCTCCTTGAAACGTCGCTCTACAGCTAACGTCGTGTCCACCAACTCGGAGTACACCTTAATCCTCAGGGCGGTGACTCGATCTAGAATTGGAGCACTGAGTCCCCCCTCGAACCGTCTGCACCGGCTCGCCTCAGTCATCACCATCTCTGGTGCAAAGCGGGACAATGTTATGAATCTGGCCTCATACTCTGCCACTGTCCTCTCGCCCTGTCGTAGCTCCAAGAACTGCTGGTGTCGATCCTCATGGGCTGACTCTGGAAAGTAATGCTCTAGAAATACCTCCCGGAACGTAAGGTAATCGTCCCCGATCTTGTCCTGCACGCGCCTCCACCAGTGGAAGGCATCGCCCCTCAGCTGATGAACCGCGAAGGACACTCTCGTGTGCTCATCCACGATGCCGAATGTGTCCAGGTTTCGGGTAATCTGGTCCAGCCACCTCTCTTCCACATCGAGGTCTGGCTCCCTAGAGAACGTAGGCGTGTCGAGCCTTAGAAAATTTCTCAGTGCATGGGTTGTATGGCCTTAGGCCCGAATAGGCCTCGTTGGAACAGCTGCGGCGGCAGCAGGTGTGGTCTCCAGAGCCGGAGCCGCGACCTCTCTCTGGGCCAAGATCGTCACTAAGCTCTATACAGTGCGAGTCAGCTCGCCTAGAGCGGTCACCGTAGCCGGATCTGCGACCGACGAGACCCTGGGCGGAAGCCCCGATGGTCCTGCGTCGCTCATCTCAAACTCCTCGGCGGGAGCACTCTGGACACCTACTGCCCCTGCCAGCTCGATGGCATGCGGCTGTACCCGTGCCCCAGCCGGTCTGCCTCTCCTACCTCGTGGTATAGGCACACTCTCCATGTCGTCGATATCCACTACACGGATACACACATACATTCAGTTCGTAAATTCGCATAAAGGAAACACGCTCAAGGTACTAACGTTCACACACGGTTCGCAAGGTTCGCACTCGAACAAAGCATTAAGTCTATACTTAGCCTAGCCACAACTTGTGCGTCACACAATGTCAACCACACAGTTCAGTACTTGCAAACATGACCACGAGGTCCATAGTCAAATCACACAACAGTTCCACTTAGTCTCAACACCACTCAAATTCAAAGGTTTCTTAAAAATTTTCTCTTTCCCTCATAACATTCCATGTCGGCATCACGTCGTTACAACACGGTTCAGGCATCCCCGAACTACGTTTTAACCACCCAACATCCCACCGTCATGTTCGACTGTAGTGGCCCCTGAGTCGAATCGTGATAGCACAAACACTTCAGTTTTCGCATAAATTTGGGCATGACCCGTTTGAAAACTTTACTAACCATTCGCGTACGCGGGACATTCAAATTACATCCTGCACAACGCACTCAACCCGCAACCATACCAACCAAGACAACGATCAATCCAAAATTGTCAACCAATCAAGACAACGATCACACTAAGACATTCCACTGAACCGAGACTCACGTCATCACGAGTCTACACGTAGGACCTTTTCGAATTGCGTAACCGACACACTACAGAAAACCTAATGACTCAACTCTACCCACCTAGTTGACGTACGGTCCGAAGTTTTGAAAACCTAGCTCTTATAACAAATTGTCACGCCCCAAATCCGGTTTTGACCGGACTCGAGACGTGAACCAGAAATTTATAATGGAAACAGTTTTGAAACCAAAAATATCATCCCAAATGCTCTTTAACAACATAATTTTACATAAAATGAGTCCTACGCTCATGTCCAAAAATAAATAAGTTTGGTACAAAAGGAGTAAATCTCTAAATACTACCCAAAACTCGGACTCTCACTAAGAACTCCCTAGCTTCGAGATGTCCTTCTAACCAATTCACGACCAACCTGTAGGAAAAGTAGTAAAGGGGATGAGCATTTTCGCTCACCGCCACGAATACCCGTCTGACCAAGGCATACTAGTAAAGCATAAAAAAACCAACAATTTAAAACAGGTAAAACAAATATCAACGCCCAGTCCAAACTTAGGGAAATGCATATCTCAAACCTGACACCCAACCGTCACAAGGTCAATTCTCAACATCCATACCTTTACTCTCTATTTCACACAGGAAGTCACATGACACCGGTCATATCTACAACAACCCAATGCAAACACACACAATACTGCATTGAGCAACACACACAAACACCCAAGATCACAAAGGAACAACACACCTTCTGCTCAGTTTCCGGTAGCAATCCAACTGGGTCTGGCACTGCCCCACGCACTTTCCCCGACACACAGTCAGCCCAGGCGGTCGACCTCCTCGCGGAATAAGCGCACACTTCCCGAGTGCTAGTCGGTAGGCGGGGAAAACACCTCTTCGCGGAATCTCAAGCCTCAACACTTTACTGATCGCGCGCCGGAAGGTACGACACACCTCGCGGGAAACACAGCCCTCGACACTTTACCGGCCGCGCATCGGAAGGTACGACACACCTATCGGGCACAGCTCATCCAGGTATCACCAGAACAATCACAATCACAGCCAAATATCACATGGAAAATATTACGTCGCACGCATCATTCAATTCACAACTTATTCGCTACAAACGCGGTTTCAACACTTCAAACGTTCAACAGGTCAATCACACAAACACACCATGAGTCAATAGACAAGTCACGACGATCACAGAGCACACACAACCTATGGGTACAACCAAGTACCCACATGCAATTCTACAGTACGACAAGTCCATAAACATATGGGCCCAACCAGGGACCCACATGAAAATATATATTATATCGAGAATTCATAACCTACAGACACCACTAGGTGCCCACATGCATTTACTCGTAACGTTCCTAAATCATACCAGTATTCGCTACTTTTCCCTACCTGAAACGCAATCCACTCCAATATGCGACGAACCGGCTAGTGCCTTCTTTCACCGGGATCGAGGATAAGATCTAAGATAACGAAATCACGCAAGTCTCAAAAACAACCAAAAGTCGATCTTAGAGAAATTAACACCCCAATGTACCCCAACAAGTACGGTCATTAATTAACTTCCTTAATACCCGATATCATCAAAATGGGCTTGGAATGGCCCATTTCTGCTCTATCACGGAGTGGGTCACGGATCTGTGACGTGCTCCGTTACGGGTGAGTCACGGGGCCATGGTAGGCTCTACTACGGGGAAAACCACGAAGCCGTGGTAGGCTCCGTTATGGGAGACACCACGGAGCTGTGGTAGGCTCCACAATGGGAGACACCACAGATCCGTTATGGACCAACGGGTTTTTCTCCTTGTTTTCTTTCCTTTCTTCAGCATACTCCTAGCAAGTTCTAGGTTTCACTTTCCCCAAGTTTCAACCAATTTCAGCAAAATCAAATCTCAATCTCATCAATTTCTCCAAGAAAAAATTAGGGTTTCACCAAATTATCAAGACCCACTAATTTTCCACCACAAATCTCCAACTTTGCATCATTTCTACTCAAATCCACTAACATTCATCCTAGTTCATCCATCCCCAACAAAACCCATAACTTCAAACTCAACAAAATGGGAAAAGAAGAGGTTTTTACCGTAAGAAACGACGAGGAGATGAAGAATATGTAAAAATATGGAAGAAACAAGGCTTGGATGATGGGCGAAACACCTCATTTCTTCTCTTCTTCTTCTTCTTCTTCTTCTTCTTCTTCTTCTTCTTCTTCTTCTTCTTCTTCTTCTTCTTCTTAGCTCTCTTTTTCTCTCTCTTGCAAATGTTGGCCACACATGTCTAAATGCTCAATAAAGACCTATTTTTGTTAAAAGACAAAAGTGCCCTCCCAATTTGTCTTCTAGTCTTTAAAGCAAGGGTAAAGAGGTCTTCTCTCCTCCCATTTTCTCTCTTCCACAAGTCTAGTGACATGTGTCCAACTGGGGACCACTCTCTCTCCAAAATATCTCAAAAGATATTTTAATAATCCGATATTTCAAATATCGAACTCGTTCGGCCCGATTTTGACATTTTTACGAAAACCCTCATTTGCAAGGAAACAACCCAATTAAGCTCCCCGTAACGACGGCTAAGATTTTTGGGTCCCGGACGACCCCTGGCGTCATCGGTTGACTTTTTCGGCAAAAAGTCAACTCTTCCCTATTTCTGCCGGTTTGACCGGCGTTGACCGAAGGCGGTTCTTACACGAGAAGCCAGATTCGAGGTGCACAACCGGCCTCATCCTTTCAATGTCTAACCTGATTCTATCATCTCTCCAACAGCCTGCCCGAATGAACCAAGGTGAGCCCAACCACCAGACATTAGCGAGAACCCAAGGCTTTTGGTCCCGTGCTAGAAAAGAGCCAGGTGTAGATGGCGACGCAAACGGTGGTAGTATGGGTTTGTAGTCGTGATTGTCACCATCGTCGGGAAAAATGACCAGCCCCACAATGGATTCAAATTGGTGGTGGAGCACGATGTCGTCATAGGCAGGGGAAGGGAAGAGGATGTGACGGGACGAGGTCACACGCAGGGGAAACGAATGCAACTTTAGCTGGCTGGAGGGATATCGATGGCGCACAGGTCATGTGCAGAAACCCTAATCTAAGGAGGGAGGGCATTGTAGCCTAATATAATAAAAAAAATAGATTAATAGACTTATATATATAGTTGGTATCAGGTACAAACCACCCCTTATTGTGCAAACTACGAACCAATATGAGCCATAGGATCCCCCCAAAGTGATGTCAGCAGAGCGCACCAGTTGACACGTGGGCAGTTAAATGTATAAAACACTGCACCTTATTGTGCAAACTACGAACTCGCCAGATGATGACACGTGGGCGCGCGCTGCTGGTGCGTGCGTGCAAAGTGCTGATAGTTTGCATAGCACGGTACTGATAGTTTAGTATAAAAGTGTTGATAGGTTACATTTGTACTAAACTATCAGCATTGTGCTATGTAAACTATCAGCACCGTGCGCGCGTGCACCAGTACCGTGTGCGCGTGCACCAGCAGCGCGCGCCACGTGTCAGCATCTGGGGCGTTCTGCTGACGTCACTTTGACCGCATCCTGTGGCTTAGATTGGTTCGTAGTTTGCACGATAAGGGTGGTTTTTACTAGATAGCTACCCTATATATATATATATATATATATATATATTGCAATTTTAAATTTTCTCACTTAAATATGTTTTGATATTAGATGATACAAATATTCTTAATTAAAATTTAAATACAAGTTATGACATTTTTTTCCTAACTTCATTAAATCGGATAAAAAAAATTAACATGATTAAATTAGAAAAAAAATATATAGTATTTTCATTTCTTACAACTATATGAATGAGCGATTAAAATTTTAACATTTACATGCATCAACTATGGCAACTTAATGATTGGATAAATTAATAGTTGAAATAGTTTTGTTATTGTTTTTTTACGTGAAATTCCAATGTACTACCCTGAATAAACATACATCAACAAAGTTTTGGAAAGAATTCAGATGAAAGATTGTTCACCCAATGGCCCAATGTAGCTTCTACTATAAAGGGCGATAAATTCATGTTAAACCAATGTCCAAAAATGACATAGAATGACATAAAATGAGGAATATTCTATATGTTTTAGTCGTTGGAAGCTTGATATATGCACAAGGTTGCACAAGACCTAATAATGCATTCATTGTGGGTATGATGGGGAGATATCTAAATAATACAGGCATTGAGCACGGAAAAGTTGCAAAGAAGGTATTGCAATACCTTAAGGGGACTCGAGATTACATGTTAGTATACAAACGAACGAAAAATATGGAAGTGATCGTTTATCCTTGTTTCGACTTTGTTGGATGTGTTGATTCATGAAAATCAACTTTTGGTTACATATGTATGTTGGCCGGTGGAGATGTTTCATGAAGGAGTGCCAAATAGTCCTTGACTACTACTTTTACCATGTAAGCCGAGTTCGTATCTTGTTTCGAGAATACTTCTCACGGTGTATGGATTAAGATTTTTATTTCCAAGTTGATAATCATGGACTTGATCAGTAGACCCTTGAAGCTTTATTACGATAATTCAACTGCTTTCTTCATGGCTAAGAACAATAAAAGAGAAAGTCGAAGTAAGCACATCGACACCAAGTATTTAGACATAATAGAGCAAGTGAAAGACAAAATAGTTATCATTGAGCACATCAGTACTGGCTTAACAATAGCGAATCCTCTTACTAAGGCATGCCACCAGAAAAAAAAATTGAGGATCTTGTTAAGAGTATGAGACTTGGTTCCCAAATGTAAAATTTTCGTTATTGGAATGATGTTTGTGGTTTGAAACATTTGAAACGTTATTAAGTAGGTTAATCATAACAATCATAAATTAAGTTTGGACCAAGAATAAACATCGGGTTTATTCATCAAGTTGGAAGAACATATGCATTGTAATAGATGAGAGGTACTACTTGTTTCTATTATACTAACATTATTCATGTGTTTGGTTTCTTACTATTTGGCGTTGTGAAAATAATATTAATCAAGTGGGAGAATATTAGATTAATTTCTCTAATTGATATTATAAAGTTATGATCAATATATATTTGGTCAAATTCTCAAAGTATATGATGTTTTAGATATATTCGCAAAGCAGTGCACTATTACCTGCAAGACTATAAGACAGGCTAAACTAAAGAAACAACAAAAGACAACTATGTGGACTGAATGAACTCCAACAACAAACCACAGGCAACCAGGACCATTCCGGGAAGGAAGCCACCAAAAGCTTCGGACGGACCACCTTGCCAACCCCTTAGGCTGCTAACTACATCCTCAACACCACATGTTCCACCACTGAAACCTCTTTACTGAAGGCTTTGAGCCAACCTCACCTCCCAAATACCTAACAATTTCCTTCAAAACCATTGAACGAAAGATGCCCACCCAGTAAACAGGCTCCTCACGTCCCCTCGGGGTCACCCATTGGCTCCCTGCCACCTCAAACCCCATTACCACCCAGAGAATTGTTAATTAAGTCTAATTTTGGTCTCTAAGTCTACACTACATCTGACAATATTCCCATCCACTATTTAGAGAGGCAGATAAATGAGTGGAATAACTTGGAAAACAAAAATAATCAAGAAGAGTTCTGAAAATCACAAAAGAGATTGTAATGGTTAGAGGTAAGTGTATCGATCTTCCGTAATTCGGATTCTAACATGATTAGAAATCACATGTTAGAAATTATGTAACAATGTTTTTTTGTTTCATTCTATTCCTATGTCGTTTGTATAGTGTTCTCTTCCATATATATTTTCCTCGTCCAATGGAAAACATAAGAAAATTTTAAACTTATTTTTTTTATCAGAGAGAAAGGAATGCATTAAAAAGGTAAATGTGGGTCCTGAGATAGAAACCACACACCAAAAAAGATCCAATAAAACCTGCCAAACAGGCAAAAGCAACAAGGAAAACAGTAGATAACAACTACCCCGGTCCACCACAACAACCACAAACCCACCAAACTAGCGAACGGTGCCTCAGGAGACCGCTCGGGAAACTATGATCGGACTAGTGAACAATACCACAGGGGACCGCACGAGTGGATCATCTAGCCTCAAGAAGGCTAAGTGATCTGTGCTCCTCCACTCGAAAACGGGCAGATCGGCCCCAAAAGCAACCCTGGAACAAGTACTCACCGGACCCCACCAAGATAAAACAACCTTAGAAGCTCCTAGGCGCTCCTAGTCAGCGCGGCAACCGGAGACTCGATCCACTCGAGGAAGGTAAACTGACGACCAACCGCTCTCAAGCTGGAGAAGGACCCCTACTGAACTCTAGCTAGAAGGATGCTTGGTTCAATAGTAGCGGACCCTGAAAAGACACGACGGTTGCGCTCTATCCAAATATGCCAAAGACACAACAACCCGATACCCATCCACTCAAACCTGACCCTCCTCAGTCCCACCAGAGAGGTCCAGGACTCAAGAAAAAGAGCTAGCAACAACGGAAGAACATCAAAAAATCCCCACCATCCCAAGACTAGAGACCAGACCCTCCACGTCCACGGGAAAATGACAAACAAGGGCCTAGAGTCCTCCCCTCCAGAACCACACAACACACACCTCCACCGGACCAACGGAACCGAAACACCCCTATCCACCAAGAAGGAAATAGTGGAAACCCCCTCATAAGCAAATAACCAGGCGAACAAATGGATCTTGGGCGGAACTGGGAAGACTAGATCACAGAAGCCCAAAGTGCGGTCCCATGATCCACCCAACCAGCGACAACCTGAAAGGCTCTAGCTGTAGAGAAACCACGTGGATCCCAGGACTAAACCAACGAATCAGGGCGCTCCTGCACCAGACGAACCCCAATCAAACGGACCCTTATCTCCTCCAACGCCTCATCATCCCGGACCCGCAGATCCCTGCCAAACAAAAAGACCCATTCCACACCCACGAAAAACTCAACAACTGACCCATGATGACCTTTTGCCAACCTATAGAGTCGGGGAAAACGAATCAGAAGAGCGGTCTCAAAAATCCAAGGGTCCTTCTAGAATCGAATTGTGGTGCAAGAACCGGCCAACCACCTCAAAGTGCCAGGACCAAACACCCTCGCTAAGGGGTCTCGATCCAAACGAACCACATGCCGAATGAAGAAAGAGGAAGTCCTCGGGGGAACAGTAAGCGCACCCAAGTCCCACTCAGTCTCCCTCCACCCAAAACATGCACAAATAACACGCCTCCAAAAGACAGTCCCTTTAGTAGCAAAGTGCCACCACTATTTCAGGAGAAGACTAGTGTTTACCGCCGACAAAGAACGAACACCAAGTCCCCCCTTGAGTCCTTGGACAAGCAAACCACCTCCCACGGGACCTTAGAGAAACACCTCCTCTCTCTACCTGAACACCAAAGGAACTTCCTCTGAAGTCTTTCCAGCAAAAGAACCACCTTCTTAGGAGCACGAAACAAAGACATGAAAAAGATCGACATGCTCGCTAGGGTCGCCCTGGTAAGCTATGACGACCTCCCAAGGAGAGAAAACGGGTCCGTCAGACCGCCAGCCTCTCTCTGTACCTATCCACAACCGGGTCTTAGAAAGAAGCCTAACGAGGGTTTCCCTCAGAGGGAACCCAAGGTAAGTGAAAAGAAGAAGACCCAAAGAACACTGCAAGGCTTCCGCGAGTGTCTCGCACATAGGATCAGCCACATCAAAAGCAACCAAAGACGACTTAGCGAAGTTGATCCGAAGACCCGATGCCAACTCAAAAGTGTGAATAACAAACATAACAGCCCAAAGCTGCTCCACACCTGCCTCAAGAAACAACAAAGTGTCATCCGCAAGCTGGAGGTGAGAAACTTGAATGACTGAACCAACCCGGACCCCGCCGTACAACCCCTGCCTGATTCCAAGCTCAAAAAATCTGATGAAAACCCTCAGCAGCAATCAAAAATAAGAAAGGTGACAACGGACATCCCTACCTGACTCCCTGTAGTACCCTAAACTGCTCAGAAGGAGACCCATTGAGCAACACTGAAGGGAAACCCTGTAAACACGAGGAAATCCACATAATCCACTTCCCACCGAAACCCATGCTCTTAAGTACATGAATCAAGTAGGATCAATCAACCCTGTCGAACGCCTTCTCAAAGTCTAACTTCACCAACGCAGTTGGCTGGCGAGACCGAGGCACAAGCCCTAGGACCTCCATAGCTACGAGAACACTATCCAATAATTGTCTCCCCTGAATGCACGCAGACTGAGTGCTGCTAATAAGATCTCCAATCACCCTCCTTAAGCGCCTCGATAAGATCTTGGCCAAGATCTTATAAGTAGCAGTCGTAAGGCTAATAGGACGATACTCCGAGAAGATCCTAGGAGAATGGACCTTTGGAATGAGAACAATAAAGCTTGAGTTCACCCCTCGACCAAGCTGAAACGAGGAGTGAAAGAAGTGAAGAAAGCGCAAGAAATCAGCCCGAATGATCGGCCACGCTGCCCGGAAGAAAACCAGATTAACCCATATGCCCCCGGTGCCTTGTCCCCAGAACAAGCAGACAAGGCCTCCAAAACCTCAGCCTTAGTAAAAGTAGACTCCAAAAACCTTGAGTCCTCATCGCTTAACCTGGCGAAGGGTAAAGCAGGTAAGGTATGACGGGTCGACTACTCGGAGAAAAAACGGGCCCAAAGTGTGCGAGAGCCTGAGCCTTGACCCCTACTGGATCAGAATGCTCTGTACCATTCTCTATTACCGAGAAGATCTGATTTCGAGAAGCACGGGTCTTAACTACCCGATGAAAATTTTAAACTTATTTAATGTTGGCAACACCATCTCGTTTGTAAATTGTGGACTGAACTAAGATGCAAGAATGTGAAAGATGAGATCAAAACAAGAAAACTTGTATTTTAGAGTTTAGACATCTTCACTCACTTTTCCTTATTAAATTCGCGTATTCCATAGCGTGAACATTCATATACAAAGCATAAATGTTATTGAGCTAGAATTTAATTTAAATTTAGGCCAGAAGGGTTGTATGTTAGTAGAAACAAAATGATGTAAATAATTAATTAAATACAAATACTTCAAAAGGAATAAAATGTGGATCTTATACCAACAACAATCTTCTTTTAAAATTCAAAGCAAAATCTTCTCATGGGAATGGTCTTCATTTTCCCACACTTATTATTTCTCCTATGAAGATTGGTTGATCTTTCCTGCAAGTTGCTTGTCTCACAGACAGAGCCTTTTGGGTTGATCATCACTATTTCTTGGATTCAGATTTAGATTATTGGAAGTGATGGTTGATCTGATGGCTACTTATTGCTTCTCTGATCTTCTATGGTATGGTTGGATCTATCTTTCTTTGTTGATCTGGGGTTTGGGTTTTGGGTGGGTCTTGGGAGGGTTTGGGAAGTGTTGTGAGGTGTGGTAAGTTCTTTGTGCTTTTTTCCTCTGGTCTTGTGTGTTCTGTGTGTGGGTAGCCTTCAGGAGCTCTCTCTTCATCTACTGGTGCTTTGTTTGCGTGGGTGGGTAGTTGTTTAGGCTTGAGATTGTTGTGTCTGGCCTCATTTCGAGGTTGTAGTATTTTACCAAGTCTGGTTTTCATCTCTCACTCAGTTCTTCATGCTACTGATTTCTGCTTGTTGTCTTGTGGGTCTGAGGATTTGGTCTAGGTCCTCTTTGTTTCTTTTCTTGTGCCACAAGTTTGCTAAATATTTACAGAACAACTGCAATTCTTTTGCAAATCAACTGTAGTTCCTCCTCAAGCTATCAAAACAGATCAAAATTTCATCTTACCTGAAGAACTCAACTTTGTCAACAGGTTCTGTAACACATAATGGGTAGCATATGTTTACTGCGGAAGGATCATTGCAATAGTCTACCCCTTTGTTCCTGTTGCAATTATGTCTCTTGCCTCGGGAGTTTGTGTCAATTTCAAGCACTATAATTTTGGGGAGCAGATCTATTCTATCTTCAGTTGCAGACTCGTCCCTGGGTGCCTTTTGTCTTTCTGATGTTTTCAGTTAACTACCCTTATGTTTTAAGTTCTATTTTATGACACTTCGTTTGTATTTTGTGTTTGGACCGATTTGTTTGGTCTTTGTAGCTAGAGGTTGTTCGCCCTCTCTTTTCAACTTTTGAAAGTAAGAGGTTAATAATATTGTTTTGCGAGGTGAAATCGGCTACAAACCACTCTTAACCTAAGAACCGTGAGAACCAATCCTAGCCACACACACCTAAGTTCCAACATTCACCATGATGCCACATCATCACCCAAATTCACGCCACTTTCATACCTTCTCACACAAGGAAGGGCATAATTGTAATAGCATGGTGCCATGTGGACAAGTGTCCATTTTTTTCTTCACCAATTCACTAATTTAAAAAATACATGTGATGGGGTGATAAAACACATGTAATTTAATGATAAACATAGTGTTTAGCGTTGATAAAACTAGTGTTCATAAAAACATGTGATGAGGTGATAAAAATCATAATCAATTATGGAAATGAGGTGATAAAACCAGTGTAAAGTGTTGATAAAAATTACTCATATATTTTTTAAAATCAACCCCGAAATAAATAAAAAAATTGTGCTTCAAAATATATTCATGAGTGATCTTGATAGAAATCCCTTGAAAAAACAAAACTAATGGCGCAAGTTTGAAGCCAATCAGAGTTCAAGCGAAGCGGAAAAAATTAAATTAGTGAATTGGTAAAAAAAAAATATGATAGTTTTACTAAAAAGCTCTTCCCACTTACTAAGAAGTGTGTGTTTTTTTGTAGTTAACAAGTAACAATTCAATTGTATCTCATCCCTCAATTCTTAAAATAGATGGCTTAGATTGATTCTCACGGTTTTTAGGTTAAGACATGAATTGTATTAGATTTCTCCTCATTGTTTTGCTAATAAAAAATATATAAAAACTTTGAAATTGAATTGGAATAATAAACTATTAAAAATTAAAAATGTTTTGGAATATTTTTCCAACAAAGAGTAGCATGTGTTTTGTGAGAGCTGCGAGCCGTGCGTGTGAGCTTTGTGATTGCGAACAAACCAAAAAGGCATTAACTTTAAGTCCAATTCAAGTCTTTCTTTTATTTGTCTTCTCCTTCCTCCATAGTTTCTATCTCCTCTGATTGTGATTTTCGGAAAGGGCATTTTCCCCCCCTCAAATTCTCAGAATCTTCTATCTGTGAAACCGACAATCCTCTCTGTGTGGCCACAAATCCATCTCTGAGATTTCTTTCTTGTTCATACCCTCTCTTAAACCAGAGTCCAATCCACAATCTCCAACACCTCGTATTCATTCACCTGCTCTTGTTCTATTCTGTTCCTTTGTTTTTATTGCTATTTGGGTAAAACCCATTTGCTCTTTCGACAGCCATGGATCGATTTATTTAAGCCTTTATTTTATTTTATTGGTTTACAGTGAAGCAGCCATGCACAACACTTCCACTGTAACTCAAGAAGCCACCTTTGCTCCTGATTACTTGTCCCAATTAGCTAGCTCTGTCGTTAATTCCAGGTTTCAGAGATTGCTCTCTCATGGGTACTCGTCGTTTATGCCTACCGAGTTGTGTTTCCATCGGGTGGGTGCGAAGAAGCTCAAAGCTGCTGCTCCTTCGGCTTCGATAAGCTTAATCGGTAGTGGACCGAGAGGTTTGAATTTTACCAGGATTCTGAATGAATTTAATAGTGCAATTAGGTCACATTGCGAGAAAATCCCACTTGGATTTGCATCGGTTCGGTTAGGCGCATCCGAGAATGGTGGGCTCAGGGATGATGGAGATGGTGTTTTGCGGGACGAGGGCTTGCCCTCTAATAGTTCTGTGGCTAAAGGGCCCAAAAAAGTTCTGATTTTGATGAGTGATACTGGTGGTGGCCACAGAGCTTCCGCTGAGGCAATCAAGGCTACTTTTCATGAAGAGTTTGGGGATGATTATCTGGTCAGTTTGTAAAGGATGCTCTAGTTTCTAGTATGAAAATGGTTGGTTTCAATCATCTTGCATCAATCTGTTTGGCTGCCAGGAAAATTGAAATTGGGGTGTGATGGTAGTAATAATAAGTTAATTTTCTTTATCTATACTTGTGATTATGTGTGACCAATCAAGCTATTTGACCTATTGGGTTGAATCTTGCATCCAATGATCCTTTGAAAATTAGACAAAGTAGTTGAAAAATTGAATCCAGTTGGAGCGTTTGATGGTGGCCTGTGACTAATGTTTATGAGTGTTTGTTGCAGGTGTTTGTTACGGATTTGTGGGCTGATCATACTCCCTGGCCTTTTAATCAGTTGCCCAGGAGCTATAACTTCTTGGTCAAACACGGGTCATTGTGGAAAATGACATATTATGGAACTTCTCCAAAACTGGTTCATCAATCTAATTTTGCTGCAACGTCAGCGTTCATAGCTAGGTAAGACTTCATTCTCCGTACCAAACTTAGTTGGTTCTCACCTGAGAAACTATACATTGTGCATTATTTCCTTCGCATCGTATTGAAGATATATATATATACATACAAGTATTGATAAAATCATCGATGATCTGATTGGATCCAGGGATGAGTATCAGATACTTTTTAGCGTTGTTTTGCAATTAGAACAAGTAGAAGATTGCAGGTTTTTGTAACGACTGACATGGTTTGGGTAAGAACTCTGCTTTTGCAGCATTAGCTATTGGTAGTTTGTGTTAAATTTTTGGTTCATTTAGTTTCATATGTTAAACTCTGTAGGGAATTTATAAATCCACAATGACTTGTTCAAGCTGCTTGGTTTCATATAATGAACAAAGGTCGTCTACTGCCCTTTGCTGTATTTTGTGATGCATTTTTATGCAATACTGTAGGGACCTAATAAAGTGAAGCCAGCAAATACAATCGACATTCATCCGCTCTTGTGAAAAATGTAATCATAAATTCATGGGAATCTTTGTGGTAGCTTTCACGTCAACAGGCACTTGTTTACTCGTTGCAGATGTGAATTTTATAATGGCTCATATGTATAGATGAGTTAGTATGTATCATGATTTTGTTGCAGCCAATCGTATTGCACATATGACTTCTGGTATATGTAGTTTTTTTCTTTCTGTGCTTGCTTAGCATATTATTGCCATGCCCCTTGGTATCAATCTGAAATCTGAATATCTACAACTTCAGACTTACTGATTTCAATAATGTCATTTTCATCCTTCCCCTTATCATGTCTGTTTCTAGTCATCTGAAGTACATTTCCTAGTTTTTCATGCTCGCAGTGACATCAACTCAGCATGTAGAAGAATTCTTGTATAGTTTTATGTTGATGACCAGATTTTCAAATGTCACACATTCAAATACTACCTTATCTATGTCGGCATCAATTTAGCAGGGCGAAGTGTTTACTTACTCGTTATTTTTGCAGTACAAAAACGTGTGATTTGATGTTCCTGGTTTTTTGTATGCATAGGGAGGTAGAGAAAGGACTAATGAAATATCAGCCTGATATTATTATCAGTGTGCATCCTCTGATGCAGCACGTTCCACTCCGTATCCTAAGGGCGAAGGGGCTTTTGGAAAAGATTATATTTACGACTGTAGTCACGGACTTGAGCACTTGCCATCCGACATGGTTGGTTGGTTCTGCACTTGTTTTCTTAGATTTTGAATTCCTATCTGTATTTCTCAAGTGTTTGTTGGTTTTGCAGGTTCCATAAACTTGTAACACGATGCTATTGCCCAACAACAGAGGTAGCAAATAGGGCACTGAAAGCTGGTGTCCCTTCTACCAAGATTAAGGTTTATGGCCTGCCTGTCAGACCCTCATTTGTTAAGCCAATTCGACCAAAGGTTAGTTCTTAGCGGTTAGTTGTTTGAGGATATAGAATATATTGCCCCTTCCTTTGATATAGTTAAAGATGTTTCCTTTGGATTGATTGGTACTAGCTTTAGTGTTTTCAAAATCATGAATGACAATAACAATATTGAGTGCAAACTCTACTTAAATACTGCATGAAGCGCATTTGCCATAATATTTTTAGGTTGAATTGAGGAAGGAACTAGGGATGGATTATGGTCTTCCAGCTGTGTTACTTATGGGAGGAGGGGAAGGAATGGGACCTATTGAGAAAACTGCTCGGGCACTAGCAGATGCATTATATGATGGGGAGCCTAGAGGTCAGGTCCTCGTTATATGTGGCCGTAACAAAAAGCTCGCCAACAGATTACTTTCAGTTGACTGGAAAGTCCCCGTCAAGGTATTAGTCTTTTCGTTTCTTAGTCACAAGTTGCCTCTTCTAATAAACAGCATTCTTGATCATGACATATTCACTGTCC
This sequence comes from Erodium maritimum, assembly GCA_963921825.1. Taxonomy (NCBI): domain Eukaryota; kingdom Viridiplantae; phylum Streptophyta; class Magnoliopsida; order Geraniales; family Geraniaceae; genus Erodium; species Erodium maritimum. The sequence continues at coordinate 29,628,475 of OY997593.1, read as the reverse complement.
TTGTCAATTATTATAGCAGCAACAAGCGTGCCCTTATCCCAAAACAAGTATTTAAGCATTCAACTCTGAGTGCTTGATTGCTGAAGCTTCTTTATATATTATTATGTAGGTGAAAGGATTTGTCTCAAAAATGGAGGAAGCCATGGGTGCATGCGATTGCATTATTACGAAGGTAAATTTCCCGATTTCAATTCTCTTTACCTCAATTATCAGCACCAGCACTCTATCGGGGTTCCTGTTTTTTATAGGCTGGACCGGGCACTATTGCAGAAGCCATGATACGAGGCCTCCCAATTGTTCTGAATGACTACATTGCTGGGCAGGTAATCTAGTTAACTGGTGTGGTCTGGCCTTTGTTTTTCCGAAGTGGTCATAATTTTCAGCTTTCATCTTGACAACTTCGGAATGACGCTTCTAGGAAGCGGGGAACGTACCGTATGTGGTGGATAATGGATGTGGAAAGTATTCAAAATCGCCCAAAGCCATAGCAAAAATAGTTTCTGATTGGTTTGGTCCGGAAGAGGAGGAGCTTCGGGCCATGTCCCAGAACGCACTGAAGCTGGCCAAGCCTGATGCAGTTTTCAAAATAGTTCACGACATGCACGAGTTGGTCACGCACAGAGACCTTAAACCCCAATCTCAATATTGTTGTGCCTCGTAAATTTTCTGCCAATCAATTTTGGAACTGTGCATTCATTCTGCTCTGTTAGGATCTGTAGTTATTATTGCTCATAATCATGTTTATGAGCCGAGTCCTTATTCCTTGGAAAGGAATACAGTTTTATTGAATAAATATTAAGTTCAAGCTCATTACAAAAGATAATGGGAAAATGACACAACCCTGCCTAGCTATCAGGCTTTTTTATATCACCCCCCTAACTATTTTTTGTGACATTTAATCCTCCTAATTTCATTTTTTTTTCATTTCAATCTAACGTTGATAACTTTCCGTCCAATTAACGTCAAAAGTCAAAAATACTCTCCACTTATCATCAAATTTTCAAAATGAGCCATTGACTTAGCAAAACCCAAAAACTTTAAAATGTCTATATTAACTAGAAAAATACCAAACAACTTTGAAACGTTGTTGACTTAGTAAAATACCTTCCACTTACACCGCTTTACATGTCTCTCTACATCTTCATCTCAATAATTTCAAAAGAAGAAAAAAAAATTAGAGAACTCAAATGTGAACCAAGACCAAAAATCGCCATCTCCATCTTTACATCTCTCTATTACTTGAATCCATGACCGGGAAACAGATGAAGATGAAACCCAAATCAAAATGAACCGAGAAACATACTTTGATCCAAATGAGTTGTTAAACCTTTTTCATAAACATACTGTTAGAATATGTTGTATAGGCCCAGCCCATGTGGCTCGTTAGGGTTAGCATCGGGTTTAGGAAACCCTACCACTATATATACACATGTACCTTATATGTATTATTCATCAATTTCAATACAATTCTACAATTGTTATCATGGTATCAGAGCCTCTATCGCTCTAACCTAGCTTCCGCTTCCGCCGCCACCGTCGCGCCGCCATCGTGCACCTTTGAAGTTGCCCGCTACTCTGCCGGCATTCCTTCTCCGTTCAGCTGTTGTCCCTGCTCCAGTCGCCACCGCCGACGAGCCCAGCAAGCACCAGTGAGGAGATCCGGCTCGTCCTCACCGCAGCCGCCGGCGAGGAGATCTCGGACGACCCCGACCGTCGCCACTCGTTGGTTACTACATGACATGGGTGTTGTTCACAAGTCACCCACTACCATTCATTGTGACAGTCAGAGTGCTATTCAGATTGCTCATAATGATGTCTTCCATGAACGCACCAAGCATATTGAGATCGATTGTCACTTTGTCAGACAACATCTCAGTCAGGGCACCCTCGCTCTCCGATCTGTCTCCTCTAGCGATCAAATTGCAGATATCTTCACCAAGGCTTTAATCCTAGGAAAGTTCAAACCTTTAGTTGACAAACTCAACTTGGGTTCATTACCACCATCTTGAGTTTGAGGGGGGGTGTTAGAATATGTTGTATAGGCCCAGCCCATGTGGCTCGTTAGGGTTAGCATCGGGTTTAGGAAACCCTACCACTATATATACACATGTGCCTTGTATGTATTATTCATCAATTTCAATACAATTCTACAATTGTTACAATGTTGCCGAAATCAATATTGATTGTTGCCACATTCCCCAAAATTTTTAAAACAAATTACAGAGAACTAAATCTCAACAAATAAAGTTGTTGCTCATATATGCCCATCATACACAACAAACACATCCTTAAAAGCTTTGAAATTGGAGAACTAAATATAAAAAAAAAAAAAAAGTAAAACCAAATTGAAGAAGACGTTGTGACGGTGGTGGTGGAGATAGGAGGTTGAGAGAAGAACTGAAAATAGGAGGTTGAGAGGGTGTGGTGGATAGAAAATGTGGGGAGATGAAGTTAGGTTTTTAGGTTAGGGTAGTTAGTTTTTGTGGGTTAAAAGGGTAGTTTTGGGATTTAGAAAAAAATAATAACATGTGATGTGCACATGTTCAATTTCCGTCCGTTTTTGGATGAAAAAAGAGTAAAGTGAAAAAAAAAATGAAGTTAGGGGAGTTAAATGTCACAAAAAATAGTTAGAGGGTGATGTGAAAAAGCGTAATAGTTAATCGGAGTTATGTGTCATTTTCTCAAAGATAATTGAGCTCGTTTATTAAAGCATTCTGCGCAAGCCTAATCTTTCAAATCTCCTTAAGTACAAAAGTTGGCTCGTTTGTAGTTCATTTAATTGCATATTGTCATATTTGATATAAAACAATAATTTTAAATTTATTCTTCGTAAATTATCATGATATTTTTGGAAGTTAAATGTGGATGAATTTATGGCTCAACCGAAGCAACGACTAAAGTATTAATCTATAAATCCGAACTATGTCTTAGAGTCTTTGTAGAACTAATGGGGACATAAGATCAAAATAGCATAAATAATAAATGTTACTTACTTGGAGTTATGGGAGATCAGTTGATGAAGATAAACATAGTTATTGATCTTTCAATGGATTATACTTGCTCTATAAATTCTAACACTCCGATGGGGTGAGAAGAAAGAGGAGAAAAAGCCAAAAGGTCTCCAATTGTCAAGTATCTCCATTAGGGAGCATAGCCCCTTATTTATAGATGATCAATGCTTAGTTGGCCAACTATTTGTAATTTTAACTCGACCCCTCAACAAAAGGAAACTACAATTTGGTATCTATACTAATAACTTCCACGACACTTTAATAATACCTATAGATACATACCTGAATTGGGTCACTTTAAATTGTATCCAACTTTAGTGATATCATGTACATTAAACACATATGCGCCCACCATAGGATTATAATCCAACAGTCTCCCATTTTGGCAACATATGTTTTACCTGAGAAATGTACAACCTTATGAGCTCAAATTGTTATCACAGAATAGGTAACCCTTAACAATCTCGTTCATTCAACCATACTCGTATAAAACCAAAACAACATTCGTCAATTAAATTTAGACTAAACCATCAATGATCATGTATGCAAGCATAGCCAAACGACACAGATCAATCATGGATATGTAATGTGATCCTACATGCATATTTCCAACTGCTCCGCCTTAAACTTACGTGAAGTCAATAACCAAAACAGAATGCATGAACTGAATACTTTATTTCTGATCAAAATTTATCCGGAAACTTGAACTTTAACTTTAAACTTTAATCGTACACTATTTATATAGAAAAGTGCAACCTCCCACTAAACCAAAATATCCTCAAGTGGGGTTACACCCTACGAGCAACATGCTCATGAAAGACCACCCTTAGTGAGCGGATCCGCTATCATTGAGTTTGTCATAGTATGCTTTATGGATATTTGTCCATTTTGCACTCTTTCTTTCACGACTAGGAACTTTATGTTTATACTTTGACGGGCTCTTGTTGTTGTTGGAATATGCAACTGTAGAGTTATTGTCAGATAACAACTTTAATGGTCTTTCAGCATTTTTCAAAATGTGCAGCCTAGTGACAAAGTTCCACAATCATATTCCCTGTTTTGATGCCTCATAGCATGCTATAAGTTCTGTTGTCATAATGGAGGAAGCTACAAGTGTTTTCTTGATGCTTTTCCACGATATAGTTCCTCTGGCTAATAAGTAAATATAGCCTGATGTAGACTTTCTACTATCTTGGCACCCAGCGAAATCAGAATCTGAATACCCAATGACCTCCAAGCGATCTGATTTCTTGTAAGTGAGCATGTAATGTTTTTTCCTCTTTAGATACCTCATAACCTTTTTGGCTGCTATCCAATGATCCATACCAAGGTTGCTTAGATATCTCCCTAACATCCCAACAACGTACATTATATCCGGACGGGTACATACTTGAGCATACATTAGACTCACAATTGTTGATGCATAAGGAATCTTTTGTATTTCCTAAATCTCAAGATTACTTTTAGGACATTGAGCAAGACTTAATTTGTCTCGTTTTCCACCGAGTATCACCTATTTTACAACCTTTCATGCCAAACATTCTAAGTACCTTATCGATGCAGCTCTTTTGTGACAATCCAAGAACACCTCGAGGTCTGTCTCGGTGTATCTGAATCCCTAAAACAAAATAGGCCTCCCTAAGATCTTTCATCTCAAAATGAGTAGAAAAAATCTCTTGGTTTCTTTCAGTAATTTTACATCGTTGGTGGCAAGTAATACGTCATCGACATATAAAACCAGGAGCATAAACTTAATCCCACTGAACTTGTAATACACACAATCATCAACCTTATTTGCTCAAAACCGAATGAGGCAATCACTTTATGAAATTTGTAGTAACATTGACGGAAAGCTTTTTTGAGGCCATGGATGGATTTCTTTAATTACAAACCAATTTCTTTGGGCCTCTAGGCTCAAATTTTTCTGGTTGTACCATATATATTGTTTCTTCAATATCACCATTGAGAAACTTTGACTTAACATCCATCTGATGGAACTCAAAATCAAAATGAGTGACAAGTGTCATAATTATTCTAGAAGAGTCTCTCGATGAAATCGGAGAGAATGTCTCTGTAAAATCAATGCCTTCCTTTTGAGTATAGCCTTTAGCCACAAGACGTGCCTTATACCTCTCCACACATTACCTATTGCATCCATTTTGGTTTTAAAAATGAATTTACAACCAATTGACTTTGTACCTTCAGGTAATGGGACAAGTTCCCAGACTTTATTGTCTTGCATAGACTTATACTCTTCCTTCATGGCAACAATTCATTTTAGAGAGTCATAACCCTTCATGGCAACAAAATCGTGTGACCAATACTTAAGGTAGTGTAGTGTTCATTTTGAAAACGTAGGTAGTGTAGTGTTCGTGACCAATACTTAAGAGTAAGTTTCGATATTTAACCCTATTTTAAATTATTGAAAATTTAAAAATTATAAAAATTTAAAATTTTAATGATATTATTAAGAGTTAGTTAAAATATCAATGAATTATTAAGAAATGTAATTTTAAAAAAAATGTAAAAAAGACAAAAATAGTCTTTTAACTCATAAGATAAATTAATTTTAAATATGAAAGGATAAAATAGTTATCTAATCTGAAATATAAAAGGAAAAGAGTTATTTTACTTTATTATATTAATTTGTTAACAATATTTCAAAAACAAGTTTAGGGGACAAAACAAAGATACCAAAAAAAAATACTTAACCCCATTTCAAAATGAACTATTGAGGAGAAAAAAAATCTAATTTGAAAACAACGAGCCAAACAATATTGGCTCAAGGAAGGGGACTTGAATTCCCAGTATTTTCATGCAAAGGCAACGTACAGGCATAGAAGGAATAATATTCACCAGCTAAGGACAGAGAACAGATATTGGGCTACCTGGGATACTAGCCTTGATCATGTGATAGTGGACCATTTTAATGGTCTGTTCATGGTTGAGGTAGAGGCACATGTTGAAGTTAGTGATCTGATTACAAGCCCATTTCGGAGGAAAACAATGATGAACTTTTAAAACCGGTGACGAGGGAGGATGTGTGAAAGGCAATTTTTAGTATGGAGCCAGATAAATCCCCAGGTCCAGATAGGTTTAACCCAAGTTTTTATCAACATTATTGAGGAACTTAGGGGACGGAGTCTTTGAGGTGGTCAGCAGGCCTTTCAGGAGAAGAAATTGCCTGAAAGGTTGAATGAAACAAACATTGTTTTAATTCCGAAAGTCAGAAGGCCGTAAAGAGTAGGCGAATATAGACCTATAGCATTGTGTAATGTACTATAAAAAATCATTACCGAGACTCTGGTGTTCAGAATGAAAAAGGTTCCGCACAAGGTAATTTCTGAATCCTAAACCACGTTTCTATCTGGTAGGCTGATTACAGTCAACATAATTATATCATGGGAAACGATTCACCACCTTTGCAGAAGGAAAAATGGGGCCGATAGACTCATGGCATTGAACCTAGACATGAGAAAAGCGTGTAATAAAATTCAATGGAGCTTCTTGGAACGGGTTATGAACCGAATGGGGTTCCATCCTCTTTGGGTTGGTTTCATCATGGACTGTGTCCGTTCTGCAAAGTTATGGGTTGCTACCGAAGGACAAAGGTTAGGATCGTTGAGGATGGAAATGGGTATTAGACAGGGGGACCCCTTGCCTTTGTATCTATTTATTCTGTGTGCAGAAGGTTTGTCCTGTCTAATTTACAAGGGAGAGAGGGATGGATGGGTCTGAGGGTGTAAGGTAGCCATAAGAGCATGAACAACGGGCCGGCCCTCGCTCCCGGGCCTGCGCGCGCTCGGTCCGCAGACCGCGGCCCGTTCCGTCGTGGGCTGGTTTTCGCGCGGTCCGCGGCCCTGAAACACCGGGCTCGCTCCTCGCTCCTCAATCGCGGGCCGGTCTCGCAGGCCTCGCTCCTCGCTCCTTGCCCACGCTGACCCAACCTCGGGCCGACACCTGGAAGCCGCGCACTCCTTTTTTTTTTTAACAAAAATTTCTGTCAATGGTGAGATTTGAACCCCCAACCTCAAGGTTTAAAGCCTTGTGGTTCTACCATTGAGCTAGATGAGTTTTTGTTACTATGTTTTATTATAATTTATATGATATACTTTTAATTTTGGAGTGAAATGCATATTAAAATTCAAAATCAAATCTTCTTTTTAATAGATTATATATTATATAATTTAATGTTGGATGATATTTCAAATAAAATAACATATTTATGCAATATATATTTGACCATATTATCATTTTTGTGTGTATTTATATCCGGTCCGATTCAAAGATTTTTCGTTATAGCAACTACTATGAATATTACGTAGTTGACCATATTATTCCATACACATGTTTTATTGATTTCTATTCCATTATTAAAAAGTTCATTTTTATTCGTGTTAAATTTATTTATTATTTATTTATCGTCATTAATTATTTTTTCACATTTGTTTTTATAATTTAAATAGTTTCTGATAACAAATTAAATAAAACAACAAAATATAAATTAATAATCCAGTCAACATTGTTCTGCACTCCCAGGACCTCAGAGGTCCTTTTTGTTGCAAAACACCCACTTTTCTGCACTCCCACTCCCTCACTTTTGTCCAGTCAGCACAAGTTCTGCACTCCCACTCTCTCACCAAGGTCCTTTATGTTGTTCATGCTCTAAATGCCCCGTTTATATCACACTTTTTTCGCTGATGACAACTTCTTGTTCTCGAGGGCTACGGGTTAAGAAGTCAGGGTGTAGTCGGACGTGTTGAGGAAGTATGAACTGGCCTCGGGCCAGAAATTTAACATGGTAAAGTCTTCAGTGACATTTAACCCGAACACGCCGCAGGCCACACGTGGAGAATTTAAGGCAATCCTGGGAATGAGAGAGGTGGAAGATACAGGTTTTTACCTCGGGTTACCGTCGATAATTAAACGAAGTAAATATGCTAGCTACGCTTTCATCCGAGACAAAATTGTGAAGCGCTATAGGGGTGGGATGAATTGCTACTGAGCAAAGCTGGTAAGGAGGTATTGTTAAAGTCAGTGATACAAGCTCTGCCTACCTACACGACGGGGGTTTATAAGATCCCGAATGGCCTGATTCAGGAGTTTGAGGTAATCATGAACAGGTACTGGTGGATCCACGATAATCGCACAAGAAAAGGTTTGAGGTGGAAGAGTTGGAAAAGGCTTTGTAAGCATAAAATGGAAGGTGGTCTGGCTTTTAAGTTTCTCCAGGATTTTTACATAGCTATGTTGGGCAAACAAGGGTGGTGATTACTTCAACACCCGGAGAGCTTGGTGGCGAGAGTTCTGAAAGCCAAATACTATCCCTGATGCGAACTATTGGAAGCAACATATAGAGTCGTGAATAGTTACATATGGTCGAGTATAATGTAGGGGCTACTGTTACTACGGGAAGGAGTGAGAAGAAGAATCGGTAATGGGCTGCATACGACTACCCTTGGTCACCTGTGGCTATAGTCGGAGAGAGGAAGCATTAGACTGGTGAGAGGGATTTGTTCAGAAATGCTGGTAGCGCATTTGATGCTGCAGAACACAAATAGATGGGATAGAGAACTCGTACGGAGGTCCTTCGAACTGGGGACAGCGGAGAATATCTTGGCCATACAACTCCCTCGGTACCCCTTTGAGGATGGTTGGAATTGGTGGGGAACGAACGACAGGTTGTATCGCTTTCGAGATGCATATCAGGTTTCTACAGCGAAGTTAGGGACGGTGGGCTGAGCAGGATACGTCGCTTTTCTAAAAGCGGTTTTAGAGAATTAAGGCTCCCCAAAGGTTAAACACACGACTTGGAGGTTTTTGACAGACTCTATACCGATCAACGTGAACCTCAGGGAGCGGTACGTCCTAGTAGAAGCGGAATGTGGCTACTATGGGCGTCCCGAAATTGAGAAGCATGTCTTATTTGAGTGTGAGACCATGTGTAGCACTGGGACCGGTTATATTTACCTCCACTGTCAAATGAGGTTTTGAATGGTCAACAAGCACCCATCGCAGGTAAGATCATCACTATGTGGTGGGAGCTATGGATGTCGAGGAATCTGAAGGTGTGGGAACAGAAAACCAGGTCGACGGAGGAAGTGTGGAATGGGGCTATGTTCATGCTCCACGACTAGGAGGAAGCTAACATGGCGGATGTGGGAATTCGGGAGGCTCCCAGTTAGGCTAGATGGTCGAGACCGACTGAAAGTGAATATTGATGGTGCGGTTCTGAACCCATTGTTGAGAGGGGGCGGTATGATCTACAGAGACTCTAAAGGTGCGGTGGTGTCAACTAAGTGCGTGATATACCCAGGGGTCCATGACCCTGAATGAATATATATGTTGACACTAATGGAGGCTCTGGTCTGGGTTAGTGAGTCGGGATGGACAACAAGGGTAATAGAGTTAGACTGTTTGAGCGTTGTGCAGGCTTTAAATGGCGACTCAGTCATGTTGTCTCCATTCGGGGCGATAATCTCTGAATGCCGAAATATCCGTCGTTCGTTGCCAGGCTTCTCAGTCTGTTTTATACGTAGAACGACGAACACTACATCTCATCTACTAGTTAGGAATGCTTTTGTATGGAGTGATGTTGGCTAGCATAATTTAGCCTTACCAGGTTTTTTGTTACCAGTTCTCTCGGACGATTTAAATTAATACAATCCATACAGCTTTAAAAAAAACATGTTAGGTTCTATCAAATTTGGTTATTTTTTTTAGTTACATAACTAGATCTGAAATTAATAGTGATTTTGTAAAATTGGATCATAGGAGTAAATATTAGGGTAAATTACAAATGCATACCATTAAGTATGCACGTTTAACCGATGATTACCTTGAAATTTAAAGTTAACTAATGCATACCCTGAAGTTTCATATATTAACCCAAAACCCCTTCTGTCAGTTGGACTGTTAGTTTTTGATGTTAAATGACGAAAATACCCTCAACGTGTACCAATATTACACAACCTTGCCATTATTATTAATTTATTTTCTTTAATTGTTTTTTTTCCTTTTGTTCTTAATAATTTATTTAAATTTATTCAAATTATAATTTAATTCTAAATATTTTTTTAAAAAATTCAGTTTTTATTTAAAAATAAATTTTTATCATTCAAAAAATCAGATTTTTTTATAAAAATCATAATTTAATTTTTAAAAAATCATTTTTTATTTAAAAACTAACTTTTATTATTCAAAAAATCATAATTTAATTTCAAAAAATCAGTTTATATTTTTAAAATCATTTTTTATATCTTCTTTCTATTTTATTTATTTCTTTTTTAAATTTATATATAAATTTAAAAAATATTCATATAAATAATTGAATAACCCAATAACCACAAATTGAAGCTTGCCAATTATTCCACTAATTGAATAATTGAGTAACTCTTCGTCCTTATGTTTCTCAAAAAATCACCACAAACTTAACCTTACCACTGATACATCAATTACAGAAAACGTGATTCAAACAAAACCTTCAAAATAGACTAATCCTTGCCACTGATACATCAATGACAATTTTTTTTTGAGATCTAACAGATTCAAAAGAAAAAAAAACCAATTATGCAAAATCCCCAACCGTTGAAGTTGAAGCCCTAGATCTGCCTGAAACGCTCAGATTCGAGACCCCCATAGAGAAGTGGAGCTCCAGCAAGGGAAGCACAACATCGAACGGACCGATGCAGACGCCCTTCAGCGACCTTCCCTCCGGCGACCTGCTCCACATGCGCTTTAGACACGAGAAGAGATTCACCACCATCGTCGCAATTAGTCGTCAGTCGAGCAACCCCCAGGACACCCAGATCTAGAAACGGAGCTCCACAATCTTCTCTTAGACGGCCACCGCCGACAACAACACTGTTGAGGCACTTCCGGAGCTGGGTCTTCCATTATGGAGGTGGAGCATGAGGCTCGGGAGTGAGAATAAGAGGGTGTTGGAGGAGGAGAGTTTTCAGAGAGAGAGGGCCTGATTTAAAGGTGAAGGGGGTGATTTGATTTTTGTAATGTTAGGTTTAGGTTTTATTATTATTTATTTGTTTATTATTTTCTTTTTTATTAATTTAATTTTTATTTAAAAAAATATATAAAATGAACAGTTTTGAGGGCATTTTGGGTATTTTTGAAAAAATGAACAGTAAACTGACGGGTCTGACTAACGGAAGGGGTTCTGGCTTAATGCATGAAACTTTAGGGTATGCATCAGTCAGAGGCGGATTTAGGGGGTTGAGATCTAACAGATTCAAAAGAAAAAAAACCAATTATGCAAAATCCTCAGTCGTTGAAGTTGAAGCCCTAGATCTGCCTGAAAAGCTCAGATTCGAGACCCCCATAGAGAAGTGGAGCTCCAGCGAGGGAAGCACAACATCGAACGGACCGATGCGGACGCCCTTTAGCGACCTTCCCTCTGGCGACCTGCTCCACATGCGCTTTAGACACGAGAAGAGATTCACCACCATCGTCGCAATTAGTCGCCAGTCGAGCAACCCCCACGACACCCAGATCTAGAAACGGAGCTCCACAATCTTCTCTTAGACGGCCACCGCCGACAACAACATTGTCGAGGCACTTTCGGAGCTGGGTCTTCCATTATGGAGGTGGAGCATGAGGCTCGGGAGTGAGAATAAGAGGGTGTTGGAGGAGGAGAGTTTTCAGAGAGAGAGGGCCTGATTTAAAGGTGAAGGGGGTGATTTGATTTTTGTAATGTTAGGTTTAGGTTTTATTATTATTTATTTGTTTATTATTTTCTTTTTTATTAATTTAATTTTTATTTAAAAAAATATATAAAATGAACAGTTTTGAGGGCATTTTGGGTATTTTTGAAAAAAATGAACAGTAAACTGACGGGTCTGACTAACGGAAGGGGTTCTGGCTTAATGCATGAAACTTTAGGGTATGCATCAGTCAGAGGCGGATTTAGGGGATTGAGATCTAACAGATTCAAAAGAAAAAAAAAACCAATTATGCAAAATCCTCAGTCGTTGAAGTTGAAGCCCTAGATCTGCCTGAAAAGCTCAGATTCGAGACCCCCATAGAGAAGTGGAGCTCCAGCGAGGGAAGCACAACATCGAACGGACCGATGCGGACGCCCTTTAGCGACCTTCCCTCTGGCGACCTGCTCCACATGCGCTTTAGACACGAGAAGAGATTCACCACCATCGTCGCAATTAGTCGCCAGTCGAGCAACCCCCACGACACCCAGATCTAGAAACGGAGCTCCACAATCTTCTCTTAGACGGCCACCGCCAACAACAACATTGTCGAGGCACTTTCGGAGCTGGGTCTTCCATTATGGAGGTGGAGCATGAGGCTCGGGAGTGAGAATAAGAGGGTGTTGGAGGAGGAGAGTTTTCAGAGAGAGAGGGCCTGATTTAAAGGTGAAGGGGGTGATTTGATTTTTGTAATGTTAGGTTTAGGTTTTATTATTATTTATTTGTTTATTATTTTCTTTTTTATTAATTTAATTTTTATTTAAAAAAATATATAAAATGAACAGTTTTGAGGGCATTTTGGGTATTTTTGAAAAAAATGAACAGTAAACTGACGGGTCTGACTAACGGAAGGGGTTCTGGCTTAATGCATGAAACTTTAGGGTATGCATCAGTCAGAGGCGGATTTAGGGGGTTGAGATCTAACAGATTCAAAAGAAAAAAAACCAATTATGCAAAATCCTCAGTCGTTGAAGTTGAAGCCCTAGATCTGCCTGAAAAGCTCAGATTCGAGACCCCCATAGAGAAGTGGAGCTCCAGCGAGGGAAGCACAACATCGAACGGACCGATGCGGACGCCCTTTAGCGACCTTCCCTCTGGCGACCTGCTCCACATGCGCTTTAGACACGAGAAGAGATTCACCACCATCGTCGCAATTAGTCGCCAGTCGAGCAACCCCCACGACACCCAGATCTAGAAACGGAGCTCCACAATCTTCTCTTAGACGGCCACCGCCGACAACAACATTGTCGAGGCACTTTCGGAGCTGGGTCTTCCATTATGGAGGTGGAGCATGAGGCTCGGGAGTGAGAATAAGAGGGTGTTGGAGGAGGAGAGTTTTCAGAGAGAGGGCCTGATTTAAAGGTGAAGGGGCTGATTTGATTTTGGTAATGTTAGGTTTAGGTTTTATTATTATTTATTTGTTTATTATTTGCTTTTTTATTAATTTAATTTTTATTTAAAAAAATATATAAAATGAACTGTGTTGAGGGCATTTTGGGTATTTTTGAAAAAAATGAACAGTAAACTGACGGAATGAGTTCTGGGTTAATACATGAAACTTTAGGGTATGCATCAGCTATCAGTTAACTATAAACTTCAGGGTATTCATCGATCAAACATGCATACTTAAGGGTATGTATTTGTAATTTACCCTAAATATTATCATAAAAGAACACTCCCTTGTTTCGATTGTGCATTCGAATCCATGTTATATTCGGAAGTATATTTGAAGATAAAAAGAGGTGTTGTTTATTAAGGCCTAACTCCAAGTCTACAACAATCAAACCCGACCCACTTCAGTCGCGCCGAAGCCGTTCCTCCGTAAGCTCCAAGAGAAAATCGAATCTAATATCAGAGACAGAGAAGAGAAACAATGGAGAAAGGGAAAGGAGTTATGGGGGCTGGTCGAAGATGGGCCGTTGATTTCACTGACAATTCAGCTGCTCCTTCTTCTCGCGACGTCCCTGATCCTCTCGGCTTCACCCGGGCATCTCAAGATCAGGTTTCCACAGTTGCTCAAGGATCCGTCTATAGCTTTCTTTTCAATTTCGTTTTCGTTTTTGCTTAATTTCGGGATTTGGGTTGGTGTGTGCTTTTCTTTTCAGGATGATTCGTCGCTGAGCAAGCAAAAGAAGGATGCTGAAGCCAATTGGAAATCTCAGGTATATTCTGCTACGATTCAGTTTATCGGTTTCAGTTCTGTATGATGCATCTGGAGTTACTTTCTGGGAATCCTTCCTTTTTTTTTTTATCGTGAAGCAAATAAATAATTGTTGTGTGCTGAACCTGAATATATTGCAAAATTGGCACTAGTAGTAGTAGCCTTAACGATTAACCATGTATTATAAAAGTAAAATTTATTTGATTATGTCTTAAAATCGATTATCGTAGAGACGAATATAATCATGCTAAGACAATTTATATCACAGAACTGAATCATGGATTTAATCAGATTTTCAATATTATTTGGTAAATACTTTGCATTTTGTTTCAAGCTAAAGAAACTTTCCAATCATTTAAATATAAAAAACATTGGGAGAAATGGATGTAGGAGACGGGGAATTTGGATTTTGGAGTTAATGCATTAGCAACTTTGAGGAGTTTTGAGAGCACAACCTCTTTAAAACGAGGTCTTGCATAGTTCCTCTACAAAGGAAACTGTTTCATTATGTTGTTAGAGCTATACCTTGTGGAATTGAACTCTGAATTATGCACATTGGTGTTTGGTTCCTATGTTGCTCATTCCCTGGTCAAGTTATATTTTGTTTTCTCCCCTTGTATTCGTAGGCTTTCATGCAATGGTTGTTGTTTTGCTGGATTTGAAGTACTGTATTCTGGCATGATATTTTCTTTATTCGTCAACAGAAAGCTTGGGAAGTGGCACAGGCTCCTTTCAAGAATTTCCTGATGATGGGCTTCATGATGTGGATGGCTGGAAATACGGTGCATTTATTTAGCATTGGTATTACATTTTCAGCTCTTTGGCAACCTATAAGTGCCCTTCAAGGTGTTGGGAAGGGTAAGATTGTTGCATTATATATTTATCTGCATCTTTGAATGTATACTCAATTCCTTTTGGTCTTTAAATCTGTTTTTGCTTCGGTTCCTCAGCTAATGGGGGGAAATGTATAAGAAAATTGAAGGGTAGCATATTCTACTCCATATGAAATCCAGTTTTCTTTCCTTGTATGACACACATTCACCAATCCATTGATTCTTTTTAGCTGACTGTTAAGTTTATAGCCAGAACGTTATGCGGTTATAGTATGCTCTTTCTGTTTATCAATAATTTCATACACACGAATACAATTTCAGTAATTTATATTACCTGCTCGATAAGAGTTTAGAAGGTAAGTTCGATACTATTATACTTCTAGTTTGTGGATTAACTAATGCTAAATAAATTTCAAGTCCAAGGGAAGATGCCATGCATTTATGATTCAGTTAAGTTCTGGCTTAATGTTTTTTTTCCTCTTTTTTGTTCTCTTTCAATAAAAAAAATGTTAGGAAAGAAATATTAACTGATATTCAAGAGTTATTTTTATTCATCAGTTATGTTGTATGAATGTTAAGTATGAAGTGAGCATATTTCCACACTTTCCTGACATTGCCATTTTGCATGAGTTTCTAGCTTTCAATCTTCTATATTGGCATGCTTTCTGATTCTAGCTTCTGAATTTGCTGACAAACTCACTGTAACTTCAGTTAACTGACTCAGAAAGCCAATTTATGTGACTATATAATGCAGTCTTCGAACCTTACAAAGATAGTAAAGTTGAACTTCTTGGACCCAAGCTACTCTTCATTGCCCTTAATCTGGGGGCTTTAGGCCTTGGTGTTTGGAAGGTGAGATGAGTTTATATATTTAAATGCTTATTTTGTTTCTGTTTAACTCTTTTTGGTTGCATATCCGATTTATTGATGTTGAGCATTATTTTACTTTGACAGCTTAACACTTTAGGACTTCTTCCTACGCATGCGTCAGATTGGGTTTCGTCCCTATCTCCTGCTCAGGTTCAGTTTTTCTTTTTAACAATCGAACTGCAAAGGGTCTTTGTTGTCTTTTCATTTCTCATCCCTAGTGTGTAGCCTGAAACACTTGATATATGCCTCATCATAGTACATGAAGACCTTAGCGTATTAATTGCTATAATGATTCTAATAAATAATGTTTGATAGATGTCTGCTCAGTTGATATTAGAGCTAATAGTACTAGCGGGATTTCTTAAAATTGTTCAATTTTCAGGAGGTTGAGTATTCTGGTGGGGGCATTCCTTTTTTGTAAGGAGCTATCTCATCCAGTTCTATCCTGAGGTGAACCAATGTTTGAGAAAGACGCTGTAATGAATTCTTGAAGCTGGATGGAGAGTCTGTTACAAGCTAGCTTTTACGATTCTTCCCCTGACTGACAGGTCATTATATTATACTCCCTGCGAATTGTTTTGATTTTCTGTCAAGAATGAGACGGTTATCTTGTAACTTGGATGGCGGTTTGAACGCGTTTTGATATTAAATTTTTTTACAAGCTTGATTGAACTGCAGTATCATTTTCTACAGGGTGCCAGTTGGTTCCAATGAATAGATTGATGAATTAGAACTCGGCCTGCTTTTCCTGACGCTTTGATGAACAATCATTCCCAAAACTGTGTAACTAGTAAATTGACCGAATTGGTTTTTCTTTCAATTTGATTAAGTCGGTTTAACTTGTGTTTTCAATACTAGAAACTTTTACTAGGCTCCCAATTGGTTGAATCATTGGTAGAAAATTGATT
Source organism: Erodium maritimum (assembly GCA_963921825.1). Taxonomy (NCBI): domain Eukaryota; kingdom Viridiplantae; phylum Streptophyta; class Magnoliopsida; order Geraniales; family Geraniaceae; genus Erodium; species Erodium maritimum. Next base: position 29,611,978 of record OY997593.1, on the reverse strand, counting down.
GATGGGTTAGTATGCATGCTTATGGTTCTCTCTGAGTTGAGCGAGTGATGAGGCTAATAGGAGACTGTCCACGAGCCGGAATGGATTATAGTGTATGTGAGCTAGGACCAGTGGAGTGTAATGAGGCATGACTTGAACTGTTTTTTGACTGCGAATTAGGCACTTGAGTTGATTGGTCTTGAGTCCACGATACAACCATACAAGCCTCAAAATTTTCTTCATCAATGAGTAATCGGGAGAAATTTTCGAGGTCTATGCTCAACATTGTCGCTTGAATTATATGTAGGGTGCTTATAGGGGAAAAAATATTTTTTCTAATTCAAATATTCATCTGGCCATTGGCTGAAGCCAACAATAATATTTTCAACCAAACTGCCATGTGATAGCTCGACATTGGTTGAACGACTGTCGGGCGTCTCGGTTTGGGACCGATGATAGGCACCGTCTTTGGGATCAAAGGCCGAAGGTTGCATCCTGCAATAATGAAGGCTCTGACAATAGCCTTGGACCTCAAAGTCTAATGCTATCAAAATTACCCCATTGTGAATGCTATGAGTATCCTGTAGAAACAAATATGGTCATCTCTGGAATGTTTGCTTGAAACCTTGAATACAAATGCTTAATATTCAGAAAGACTCTGGCTATTGTAAAGGTGAAATTGATACTGGATTCCTCAACTAAACAGTGCTTGCTTAATATACTCACACCTCATTGCTTATCCTTTTGGAACCATGCTCCAAAAAGCTCTAACTAAGCAAACTTGTAGATACACCTCATTGCTTCCACCTATAAAATAAACACACAATTGTATTTATGTGACACTTTTAGTCAAACTTGTCAACAACACACACAAATTTACAACTCTCAACTTAGCTTATCACATAAGAACACAACACCATCACTCAAGAACAAATTGAACTCTCAGCCCTTGATCATCACTAGATGATTGTCAAGGTCGGTACATCCAACGGTTGAGATTTCTTCAAGAAAAAAAAAGGGCCGTGTTCCATATTCAGCGAAGCACAAGTCGGTCTATAGCGCAGGAACTTTCTCCTTTCTTCTTCCCTTCTCCAGTAAGTCATTCGTGTGAACCATTCATTTTGGGTGCTCTCTCTCATCAAAATTACCACAATCGAATCCATACCCATTTCTTTTTACCACTCATATCCTCCGATCCATCGCTCAAATTTTCCCCTTTCATCGTTTTCGAGATTGAAAGATATTAATCGCAGTTTCTGGTTTCGAATCAGTCATCGGAATCTGCCTGATTGTGTTTAGCATGTCATCCCGAAACCTTCTGTACACAAACCCAAAACCCTGCCCGCACCTTGCTGATTATAAGCTCAAGTATGGCTCGAATGGCTACACCTCCCTCCAGAAGTGCCTCAAAATCACCCCACAAGGAAGGACTAGCGTCTACAAGTGTCCAACCCAGATGCCCAGATGCAGTTTCTGTAATGGGTATCAGCCCAAACTCTTTTCTTGCTTGATTTGCTCTTCGATTTCTTGCTCGGACCATACCCTTTTGCACACCCAGTCCCAGAGTGGCCATGACATAGCTGTGGACATTGAAAGGGCTGAGCTTTATTGTTGTGTGTGCTGCGATCAGGTCTACGATCCTGGTTTTGATAGAGCTGTGGTGTACAAGCACATCAAGGAGATGCCTGGGAGCAGGAATGGTGTTGATGTGATTAGAGTTAGATCGGGTAAGAGAAGGAGGAGGTCTGCTTCGGGGATGGAGTTGGATTTGGCAAATCCAAGCCAGTTAGTTTCTGCCAGAGATCAGAGGGCCAAATCATGTTATCCACTAGGTCTGAGGGGTTTGAACAATCTGGGCAGCACTTGCTTTATGAACTCTGTCTTGCAAGCATTGCTTCATGCTCCGCCTTTGAGGAACTACTTCTTGAGTGATCAGCATAGCCACAAAACCTGCACCAAGAGATCATCTGACCAGCTGTGTTTGTCTTGCGACATAGATGTGATTTTTTCAGCTGTATTTTCAGGGAACCGGAGCCCGTATAGTCCAGCTCAGTTCCTTTACAGGTCTGCCATTGTTATGTTCTAGCAACCCTTTACTGTCCAAGCTCGCATATAGGGTTTATTTATTCTTGATCTCATAATTTAGATGATTGGAAATGTGCCATTAACTATCTGTATATGAATAACCTGTCATTTTATACAAGTATTCTATGATTGGCTGCGAAAAATATTGCACACGGTTCCTTGTTTGCTTTTTTATTTATTTTGATCTGCTGGAGAAAAATGTCTATGAGGTGGTAGCTATTTGTTGGTGGGAAATGTGAATGAGTGTTACTTTCTGTTTTATAGTAAGTGTCGTGTTAGATCTCCTCTGAGTCATCTATCTATTTCCTTTAATAGAATTGTGGGGATGGATTTAGCACTTCCATAATGCAATTTTGGTTTGTATTTGAAGTTGGTGGCAGCATTCCGCAAATTTAGCCAATTATGAGCAGCAGGATGCTCATGAGTTCTTCATTTCAGTCTTAGACAGGATCCATGAGAAAGAGGGCAAAGCAACACATCCAAATGAAGGTAAACTACATGTCTGCTCTGGATTCCATCCATATAATCTTATCTTGTCTTGCGCCGAATATTGTGGTATACAAGTGTCAAGTTTATTACAGTCCTCCAATTATTTTAACTGGTTGTGCATCATATCTCGTTTTGTCATTGAGAATGTGGTGAGCCAAATCTGCCTTCAACAGTATGTAGTCTTTGAAAATTACAACTTTTGATGTAATCAGTAAACCAGAATTTACTTGCATTGCTTGCTACTTTGGTTTTACTTATAAACTTGATTTGTTTTATGACAGATAACGTTGATTGCCAGTGTATTGCGCACAGAGTGTTTTCTGGGTTGTTGAGATCAGATGTTACTTGTATGACCTGTGGCTTCACTTCCACAACCTATGAGCCTTGTGTGGACATTTCTCTCAACTTGGACATGAGCCGGTGCTCCTGGTTAGATGTAGCTAGCAAGTCCACAAAACCAAATGACGCATATACTCTTTTCGGTTGTCTGGATTTCTTCACAAGGCAAGAGAAGTTGGGGTCTGACCAGAAACTCCACTGTCAAAGCTGCCAGGAAAGGCGGGACTCATCCAAGCAAATGTCCATCAGAAGATTACCTTTGGTGCTGGGTTTACATGTCAAACGATTCGAGCACTCTTTAGCAAGAAAAAGGTCTAGAAAAATCGATCAGTATTTGCAATTCCCCTTCTCCTTAGACATGAGTCCGTATATGTCTTCATCAATTGTAAGAGGCAGATATGGAAACAGGATTTTTGCCTTTGAGGGAGATGAAGCAGACATTTCTACAGAATATGAGATTTTTGCAGTGATAAGTCATTCAGGAAAGCTAGAATCGGGGCATTATGTGACTTATCTGCGCCTCAGAAACCAGTGGTACAAATGTGATGATGCATGGATCACTGAAGTTGATGAAGAGGTAGTCAGAGCTTCACAGTGTTATATGGTGTTCTATGTGCAGAAAACAGTAAGCCTCAGATCCAACGAGGATTCGAGCAGCCTACCAATTTCTCCATGGAGGCATCAACATCTTCCCGTCGCCGGTTGTTGCTGAAGACTGTTCCTCAGTTGATGGTGTCTGAGAATCTAATTCATTCATGTTGGTGCTTAAGATCAGTGCACATGGATTCTTTTGCTGCAAGTCAGGCATGTACAGAACATATATATCATATCATCTTTTGAATACTAATCAATCATGACAGTTATTTCAGAATTTGCTCTTTGAATTAACCCTCAATTAAAGTTAAAACTGTGCTTCATGTAAGAATCTTACATGCATTGTTTATTTTGCCTTGGTTGATGAAAATGGCTTCAATATTGGTTCACGGTTCCGATTCACTAAAAATATCGATAAATAACGAATCGGAGCCGTCAACCGCGGTTGACGATCCATAAATGTGAATAGGTAGCACCATAAATGTGAATAGGTAGCACGTGACTCGCAAGTTGCAGCCGGCGAATGAAATGTTGCCATATGGTAGCTGGCGTGGTTCCGTTGGCAACTTCTCTTTTTTAATTAAAAAATCCTATTTAACATTAAAAAAAAATGATATGTCCATTATGGGATTCATGCCAGACCATTAAAACAAGTATGCATATGTTCGGGGACAAATAATGTATGATCTAGATTGTATGTTTTAAGATGTATGATTGAGGATGAATGAAATTTAAAGTTTTGAATTAAATATTTATTTGTTTTTAATATAGATAATTTATTTATTTACTTTTAGCATAATTAATAGAAGCTAGAGAATTACAAACAAGGATAAGAATATGAAAGAAATAAAAAAAGGAGACGCAATTTAAACTCTTAGGTATTGAACGCTAACCCTATGATGAAGTATTCGGTTGTACTAGGGAAAAGAAGTGGGAGACGATCTCTTACTTATGGGACAGTATTGAAAGAAGCAACTCATTTTCAAACTCACTTGAAAATGCATATGGTAGCATATCAGAGGCGTTTGAAGGAGATACAGGCATCTAGGGGGAGGAACATCAGGAAACAGGGGAACCCGGGCATCAGACTTGCACCGAACTCGGCAGGGCGGATATGCGTCCCCATATACTTCTCGTTGCACGGGGGACCACTCATTTCACCTAGCGAGGCTGCTTTGCCATCCTGACTTCTTCTTGTTTCGAAACGGCTTGTATCTTGGACAAAGTGGGTGCATCCAAGCACCTCTTGTTTGGAGCATGCAGAGCGACTATCTATCTCCCATCCTAGAGGCTGAACTTATTAACCCTTTCCGTGTCTGGCGGATGGTCGAGACCTCAATTGTGGGTATAAGGGCTTGTAGCTCCCCCTTACTAAACAAGAGTATCTCTTGGTAAGGTAGTAGGTGTTGTATCGTTCCTTTCATGGGAAGTCCTATTCCCCGAGCTTCGAGGTGGGATGGGTTGGAAGGATTGGGCACGAAGCCTGCTCCATGTCTGTGTCGGGGTCTTAGGTGGGAGGTGTTGCACCGCCTCTAGAGCTGACATGGCTAGGGGAGAAAACTTTGGGGGTACAGTTGGCCTCGGTGTTGTGAGGGATAAGGGGGTAGCTAAATTTCCCAATAAGGGTCATGATCGAGTCATTCGTTGGTCTAGAATAGGGTCCGACCAGTTCTTTCGGATCCCGGCCTTGATATAAGGGATTTCTGGGGCTATAAGGGACAAGTGGAAGCGAGGCTGTTGGGTCTCGAGGTAGGGTTAGAGATGAACCAACTCCCAGCGGAAAATCAATGAAAACCAAGAGACGATTAAAACCATGAAACAACTAACAAAGAATGGATTCAACACTATTTCTTACCAAAACAAGAACACCGGGTAACGAATGATTTGGCTTGAGCCTCCAAGACGCCTACGTATCCTCCAAGGAATCAAAGCCGCGTAGTTCTAAGCTTAGAGGACTCAAGAACAAAAAATGGAGGAAGAACACATCCATGGCCGAAATTGGGGAGGGGAAGGAGAAAAAATGTGTTTCTATTCTTGTCTTGTGTTTGTTATGTTGAAAAAAGATCACTTAAACATAACAAACCCCATGAACTTGTCAAACTAAAAGCATGAGACAAGTATGGTGTAAATAGGACAAGTATGGTGCTAAATAAGGCTATACAAGATGGGGTTAGTGGTGAATCACCAACACCTTAATCCTTGTCTTGCTTACTTAGTACTAATTAATCAAGACTTGATTAATTATTTCCATGGGCCTTGGTTGCATGGGCCTCTCATGGGCCTCTTGGAAGATGGCCCGTGGCCATTCCCAACAAGGTCCCATAATGCGCTCATCGCCTCCAAGCCTTCCATACCGGAAATGTCCAACATTATCCAACGTGATCAATCCCAAGATTCCAAGCCTGGTCTTGATCCGTAATGTCCAAGCCTTGTCTCGATCCGTAATGTCCTATTAACTTACAAGCACATGACCCAAAACCCAGTTTTGGTCATGTCCCGAGACAACTCCCTTTTGGCATTCTCCATAAATGTGTCAATGAGTTTCATCCTCCGGTATGACCCTTAGGTCTATGCATGTCAATAGATTAAAGTAAAATCCCATTTTACTTGATTCTATATAAGTGGCAACTAACGAGACTTTAGTATTTCCTGACACTGCATAACGAATCGACCATGTCGATTGTAACCTTTGTATAGTCCCTATCATTATCCTTTTATCACCGATATCCTGATTGAGATAAATCATAGAGTCGTCATCCTTATTGTTCTCAATCAGTGTTCCTTGATATGTGAGATGACTGAATATATGATACCTAGTATCATGTGCATGGCCATGCTATTCTTTCAGTCACTCTCGATCAAGCGGTCGAGAACCGATATCTTTCCCATACCGCAGTATGAAAGATAAATCCCTTAGCCGTCTTTCGTGTCACTCATGTAGTTCGTCCCCAAGCCAATCCTAGTCGTTATGGAAACCCTGTCACAGGCAACGTTGGGCTCAGGTCAAACGCAGTTGTTTACTGCATAACTGTAAGAACCGCCCCTGGTCGATCCCGGTCGAACCGGGAAAATTTAGGGAAAGTTGACTTTCCGCTGGAAAAGTCAACTGATGACTCCGGGAGTCATTTGGGACCTTTCCGGGACCCAAAAAGCTTAGCCGTCATTACAGTTAGCTTAGTTGGGTCATTTCCTTTCAAATGACACCTTTTGTGAAAAAGTCAAACTCGGTCAAATTAGGTCGATTTTGGAGTATTAACGAATAAATATAATATGAGCTGAGATATTTTGGGTAGGAGTGGACCCCACATGGACACATGTCCATGATAGCTTTGAGGGGAAGAAAAGTGGGTTAAAAGACCAATTGGTCCCCACATATGGACAAAGGAGAGAGAGGGGCTAAAGGACGAAAGAGACATTTTCACCTTGAGGATAAGACCACATGGGGAAACAATTTCAGCATTTTCTTCACCTTGGCCGAACATCATTGCTAGAGAGAGAGAGAAGAAATCCTCCATTGAAGCTCCATTGCTTGAAGAAGAAGAAAGGGAGGAAAAGGGAGCTTCTTTGGGTGATTTCCAACACTAATCTTCTCCAAAACATCATTTTCTTCTTCCTTTCTCCTTTTCTAAGGTAAATCTTCAAACCAAATTCATTTTTATGAAGTTTGGGTTTATGGGTTTTCTAAAAAAGGCATGAAATGGACTTAGGTCTTAGAGATTTAAGGTTTTAAGTGTTCAATTAGATGAGTTATGGAGAAAGTGAAGATTAATGATGAAGTTTCATGGGTTTTTGGTACCACTGCACCTGTACCAGTGGGATAGTCTTGCCAAGAAAGACCTTCTCCCGCGTATCCAGAATCTTGACTGGCTGCTACTCATACGAAACATCCTCAGCTACCTCGATGTCCGTCCACTCAATAACGTGGGAGGGGTCCGTAGTGTACTTCCGCAGTTGGGAAACGTGGCAGACGTTGTGAACGCTCCCAAGCTGCGGTGGCAATGCAAGACGGTAAGCATCGGCTCCTACTCTGCCCAAAACCTCAAAAGGACCGATGTACCGCGGGGCCAACTTGCCTCCGCCGCGGTTGAACTGCACTAGCCCCTTCTTCGGGATCACCTTCAGGAACACATGATCACCAACTACAAACTCAAGAGGTCGGCGCCGTCTATCAGCATAATTCTTCGGTTGGCTCTACGCGGTCTTCAGCCGCTCATGAATCAACGCGACCTTCTCGGTCGTCTCTTCGACAAGATCCGGACCAAGTAAACTCCTGTCTCCCACCTCTACCCAACACACGGGCGATCGACACGGCCTACCATACAATGCCTCAAACGGCGCCATCCCAATACTGGCCTGGAAGCTGTTGTTGTAGGCGAACTCGGACAATGGTAAGTGGTCCTCCCATAACCCTCAGAAGTCCAACACACATGCCCGCAACATATCCTCTAAGATCTGAATCGTACGCTCTGATTGTCCGTCCGTCTGTGGGTGATACGCTGTACTGAGTAGGACCTCGGTCCCCAGTGCTCTCTGCAAGCTCTCCCAAAACCTGGAGGTGCAACGAGGATCTCTTTCGGACACCACCGACACTAGAACCCCGTGAAGACGGATGATCTCTCGAACGTACAGACGGCTCAGAGCGTCCACCGTGTCGGTCATCCTCATGGCTAAGAAGTGTGCCGACTTGGTCAGTCGGTCGACCACTACCCAAACTACGTCGTGCTCTCTCGGAAACCTCGGTAAGCCACACAGGAAGTCCATCGTGACGTGCTCCCACTTCCACTACGCGATCGGCAGTGGCTGTAATAAACCGGCGGGACGCTGATGCTCAGCCTTCACTTGCTGACAAGTGAGGCATCTCGAAACGAACTCCGCAACTGCTCTCCGCATCCCGCTCCACCAAAATTTCCGCTTGACATCCCGATACATCTTGGTGCCACCCGGGTGTACAGCAAGACGGGAGTGATGAGACTCTCTCAACACGTCGTCTCTACAGCTGCGCGACACAAACAGCCCTCCTCGGTAACGTAGACCCAGATCAGTACCCTACTCCCAGCCCTCAGTGTCAACACCGTTGGTAATCCTCTCCCGGATCTCTGTCGTCTCGGCATCCTCGGCCTGTGCCTCCAGCACACGAGCAACTAGTGTGGGCTGAGCCACCAGCGAACACATGGTCACGCCATCGGTGATCTCATCTAGCTAAAGCCTGAACGTGTTCAACTCCTCCATCATGTCCCACTCTCGGACTGATATACCGGCAATGCAGTGAATCGACTTCCTACTCAGGGCTTCGGCGACGACGTTCGCCTTAGCGGATGGTAGAGTAGCTCGAAGTCGTACTCCTCAAGTAATTCCATCCATCGCCTCTGCGCATGTTCAAGTCTCGCTGGGAGAAAATATACTTGAGACTCTTGTGATCCGAGAACACCCGGAATCGCTCTGCATACAAGTAGTGTCGCCAGCTCTTCAGCGCAAAGACGAGTGCTGCCAACTCTAGGTGCGCTCATGTGTCTTCAACTGTCTGGAGCCATAAGCAACTACCTTCCCGGATTACATCAACACACACCCCAGTCCCTCACCGGACGCATCACAATACACATCATATCCAATCCCGCGCTCCGACACTATCCACACGGGCGCGGTAGTTAGACGAGCCTTCAGCTCGGAGAAGGAGTTCTCACACTCATCAGTCCACACAAACTCGGCTCCCTTGCGTTTCAGGGCAGTCATCGGCACGGCCAGGCGTGAGAAGTCTTGGACAAACCGTCGATAGTATCCTGCCAAGCCTAGGAAGCTGTGGATCTCGAAGACACTCGTGGGCCGTGCCCACTTCGAGACTGCGTCGATCTTCGCCGGATCGACCAGTATCCCCTCTCGGGACACAACATGCCCGAGGAACTTCACCTCGGCGAGCCAGAACTCGCACTTCTCCAAGTTGCCGTACAACTGGTGAGTGCGCAACAACGTCAAAACTGTCCTCAGATGCTCCACATGCGCCTCCTCACTCGGCGAATAAATCAGAATGTTGTCTACGAATACCACAACGAACTGTCCAGGTAGGGTCGGAAGATACCGTTCATCAGGTCCATGAACATTGCAGGCGCGTTCGTTAGTCCGAACGGCATCACTAGAAACTCGTAGTGTCCGTAACGTGTCTGAAATGCGGTCTTCGCCACATGCTCCTCCCGAACCCTCAACTGATATTAACCGGATCGCAAATCAATCTTCGAGAATCACTTCGCTCCTCTCAACTGATCGAACAAGTCATCGATCCTCGGCATCGGGTAGCGGTTCTTCACCGTGACCCGGTTCAACTTCCGGTAATCGATGCACATCCTCAGCGCTCCACCCTTCTTCTTCACGAAGAAGGTGGGTGCTCCCCACGGTGAAGCACTCGGACGAATAAATCCCTTCTCCCGAAGCTCCTCGAGTTGTCGCTTCAGCTCGACCAACTCGGCTGGTGCAAACCGGTACGGGGCCATGGATATCGGCGCCATCCCCGATATCAAGTCGATCCTAAACTCAACCTCGCGCGCCGGCGGTAATCCTGATAACTCCTCCGGAAATACCTCCGGGAACTCGCACACTACCCGCGGCAGCTCTTTGCTCTGAATGGTCGTCACTTCATCTCCCACGGTCAATGCTGACAGGAGAACTCCGCTCCTACTGCCCAAGACACAAGTGACGATCGTGTCACCCGATACAACGGTCACCTACCGCCGATAGCAATCGATCGATGCTCGGTACCTCGCAAGCCAGTCCATCCCTAGAATCACATCAAATGTCGTCATGTCCAGCACAAGCAAATCACCAAGAAAAGGGAAATCAGCTACTCTAATCTCACATGCACGACATACGCTACTCAGGACCACATCTCCCATAACCGGGGTGTCAAGACATAAAGGTTGACTCAAAGGCTCTACCTTTAATCTCAACATACCATCAAAAGTAGAAGAGATGAAAGAATGTGATGCTCCAGTATCAAATAACAAAGACGCCCATGAATTGTAAAGGAAGCACGTACCCTGAGTGGTCTTATGACCGGAGTGGCGTCCCTCCGCTTGGGAGTCAGTGACAGCATACACCCAGCCCTGCTGTGCCTGAGGTCCTCCTCTCGGGGGTGGTGGAAGGATCATCTGCTGCAGAGCCCTCGGCTGATGTCTCTGTGCTGGTGCGCTCGCTGCCTGGCGTGGGGCTCTCGGAGCCTGAGTCTGACGCGGGCGGAACGAAGGTGCCTGGCGGGGCTGCGTCTACTGTGGTCGCTGCGATGCCAATCCTCCAAACCGGTCGGGACACACACTAGATATGTGTCCTAGTCGGCCGCAATGGTAGCATGTCCTCTCATCGACACGCGGCCTCTCCTCGACCCTCTTCGGACGACCCGCTGGGCGGTCTGCAGGTCCACTACTCCTCGGACAATCTCGGGCCAGATGACCCAGCTGTCTGCACAGGGGGCATAACCTCTCTAACGGGGCAGGTCCCACGGACGCCACTACTCCGACCTGTCGCACCCCACCAGACTGGGCCTATGGCCAGAACGATCCTGAGGTCCTCTGCCTCCTCAGATCGCGGCCCTCAAACGGCCTCAGGAAGCCACTCGGTCTCGGCCTGCTCTCCCGGACCCTGGCTGTCTCTCGAAAGTGTCGCTCCACGGTCAGTGCCTGATCCACTAGCTCCGAGTACACTTGGGTCCTCAGTGCTGTGACCCGGTCAACAATTGCGGGGCGAAGCCTTCCCTTAAACCGTCTACAGCGGTGAGACTCGGTCGGCACCATCTCCGGTGCGAAGCGGGACAAGGAGGTGAATCCCGCCTCGTACTCAGAGACTGTCATCCCTCCCTGATGTAGTTCCAGGAACTACTGATCCCTGTCCTCCCAGGCTCACTGCGGGAAATATTGCTCCAGGAACCGCTCCCTGGGTAGCTGAAAATCATCCCCAACTCGAACCTCCTCGCGATGCCACCAATGGTATGCATCGCCCTCCAGCTGGAATGCTGCAAAGGATACCCTGAAGTGACCGTCCAAGATCCCCGATGTATCCAAGTTGTGGGTAATCCGCTCCAGCCATCTCTCGGTTGACTCGGGGTCTGGCTCCCCGGAAAAGACAGGCGTGCCCAGCCTGCGAATATCTCTCAACGCCTGAGCTGTATGGCTGTCAACCTGGCTAGGCCTCATGGTGGCGGCTGTAGTGGCAGCAGGCACAGCCTCTGGTGCCGGGGTCGTAGCCTCCCTCTAGGCGATGATCGCCGCTAGACTCTGAACAGTGCGAACCAACTCCTCCAGAGTGGTCGCCTGGGAGCGCGAGGATGAGGTTCACGCGATGTACCCCAGCTTGTTCGACCCTTGAGGTACGTTCGTTTTAAATTTCGCGGACGGAATTTCTTTAAGGGAGGTAGATTGTAAGAACCGCCCCCGGTCGATTCCGGTCGAACCGGGAAAATTTGGGGAACGTTGACTTTCCACCGGAAAAGTCAACCGATGACTCCGGGAGTCATTCGGGACCTTTCCGGGACCCAAAAAGCTTAGTTGTCGTTACGGTTAGCTTAGTTGGGTTATTTCCTTTCAAATGACACCTTTTGTGAAAAAGTCAAACCCAGGTCAAACTAGGTCGATTTTGGAGTATTAACGAATAAATATAATATGAGCTGAGATATTTTGGGTAGGAGTGGACCCCACATGGACACATGTCCATGATAGCTTGGAGGGGAAGAAAAATGGGTTAAAAGACAAATTGGTCCCCACTTATGGACAAAGGAGAGAGAGGGGCTAAAGGACGAAAGAGACATTTCCACCTTGAGGATAAGGCCATATGGGGCAACAATTTCAGCATTTTTTTCACCTTGGCCGAACATCATTGCTAGAGAAAGAGAGAAGAAATCCTCCATTGAAGCTCCATTGCTTGAAGAAGAATAAAGGGAGCTCCTTTAGGTGATTTCCAACACTAATCTTCTCCAAAACATCATTTTCCGCATCCTCTCTCCATTTCTAAGGTAAATCTTCAAACCAAATTCATTTTTATGAAGTTTGGGTTTATGGGTTTTCTAAAAAAAGGCATGAAATGGACTTAGGTCTTAGAGATTTAAGGTTCTAAGTGTTCAATTAGATGAGTTATAGAGAAAGTGAAGATTAATGATGAAGTTTCATGGGTTTTTGGTGGTTTTGATGAAACCCACCTTGGGTCTTGAAACTTTGGAGTGTTTGAGGTGAAATTTAAAGTTTTAGAGCTTAACAATGGTGTTGTGGAGAACCTAGAACTAGTTAGGAACTTGTTGGAAGAAATGAAGTATTTTTCCGGCGACCGGAGGTTCGCCGGAGCTCCGGCCGGTCGCAGGAATCCGGCCATCGGAGGAGGGGATGACCGGCCATAGTCGGCCACGCTTGGAACCGTGACCGGCCATGGTCGGCCACGCTTGAACCGTGACCGGCCCGGTCTGGTCCGACCACCCACATGGCCGGGAATGGGTTGTTTCGTGCTTGGACTGTCATGCCCCAAATCCGGTTTTGACCGAAATCGAGACGTGAACTTAAATAAATAATAAATAAAACGATTTAATACCAAAACGAGTCTCAAATAACAATTTAAATCTCCAAATAACAACACGAGTCAATAGCTCGGTAAAAACACACAGTAAAAGGGTTCAGTAAAAGATAAACAGTACATCTCTAGACAAGTTAGCCTATGACCTCGCTAGCTCCCAAGCATCGAGCATCCGGCTAGTACAAATCCCGCTCAAAACCTGAAACACAACAAAGTAAGGGGTGAGCTTTCGCTCAGTAGGAAAAGTAGTTAAGGTTATGAACATCAGTTCGCCACCACAAGTAACCGTCCAATTAGGGCATACTAGCAAAGCATAACTATCAACAACGCCCACGGGACGAGTACCAACCACCAATCACTCTCGCAAGACCACAATCACATATGAAACCACGCACATAGCCAATCAGCACGCACATAACACACAGCAGAACAACACATAACTTAGTACAACCGTTCCCAACCTCACCAGCTATCACAGCCCGTCCCATTTATATCGTATCGGAACACGAAGCATCGGTCCCGACATCTTCCCTTCACCTAGACTCGGGGTAACATACCTGACCGGCAATACATTCAGTCAGATGTCTTCCCATCACGGAGACTCAAGGCCTCAAGCATAACGGACCGGCACCTACCTCGGTCGTACGCCTTCCCGGACCACATAGCATCGAGGTAATGGTTAAACCGTCCTCGTCCTCGATACTCTACGCCAACATACTCTCTCAGTGTAGGTATCCTACCAGACACAACTCCTCTTGGAACACACATCAAGAGAATAACTCACATCACAATGCCATAGTTCGATCACGGTATACCAACCGAGCCAACTCACCATAACACACAAATCGGTCTATCACTCACCCGATCATATCACACCAAAGATTCACATCACATCAAACACGGCACACTTGCCCACACATAGCCACAACATGCTACACCGAGTATATCATAACATGCTTCTTAATCTTATCGACACTAAGTCACACATCATGCATCTCAATCAAAGATCATGGCATTTCAATCAGCACACAACCTAAGGCTCGACATGATTATTCTACCAGCACGACAATTTCCCAAGAATTGAAAGCGATTATTCTAGTGAATCACATCCTACATGAAAACTAAGACTCGTCCGGTTATTAATGTAATTGAAAGGAAATGGCCCAACTAAGCTAACCATAATGAGGCTAAGATTTTTGGGCCCCGGAAAGGTCCTGAATGACTCCCGGAGTCATCGGTTGACTTTTCAGGTAAAAAGTCAACTTTTGCCGAAAACCTCCGGTTCGACCGGGGTCGACCGGGGCGGTTCTTACAATCCACCCCCTTAAAAGAATTTCTTCCTCGAAATTTAAAACAGAGGTTCCTCAAGGGTCGAACAGGCTGGGGTACTTCGCACGAACCTCATCCTCGAGCTCCCAGGTCGACTCTGGTCCGTGGTGCTTCCACTGCACACGTACCAGTGGGATAGTCCTGTCACACAAGGCTTTCTCTCGCCTATTCAGAATTCTGAATGGTTGCTCCTCATACGAAACATCCTCCGCTACCTCGATGTCCGTCCACTCAATCACGTGGGAGGGGTCCGCAGTGTACTTCCACAGCTGGGATACATGGAAGACGTTATGAACGTTTCCGAGCTGTGGCGGCAAGGCAAGGCGATAGGCAACAGCTCCAACTCTGCTCAAGATCGCGAAAGGTCCGATAAACCGCGGGGCCATCTTGCCTCCGTCACGGTTGAACCGCAATAGACCCTTCTTCGGGCTCACCCTCAGAAACACATGATCACCAACCGAAAACTCAAGAGGCATGCGTCGTCTATCTGCATAACTCTTCTGGCGGCTCTGCGCGGTCCTCAACCGATCCCGAATGAGTGCGACCTTCAGCTCGGCAAAGGAGTGCTCACACTCATCAGTCCACACAAACTCAGCTCCCTTGCGTGTCAAGGCAGCCATCGACGCGGCCAGACGGGAGAAGTCCTGGACGAACCGTCGATAGTACCCTGCCAAGCCTAGGAAGCTGCGGATCTCGAAGACAGTCTTGGGTTGTGCCCACTTCAAGACCGCGTCGATCTTCGCCAGATCAACGAGTATACCATCTCGGGACACAACATGCCCGAGGAACTTCACATGTGCGAGCCAGAACTCGCACTTCTCCAGGTTGCCGTATAGCTGGTGAGTATGCAACAAAATCAACATTGTCCTCAAATGCTCCTCATGTGCCTCCTCACTAGGCGAATAAATCAGAATGTCATTCACAAACACCACGACGAATTGATCCAGGTAGGGTCGGAAGATCCCGTTCATCAGATCCATGAACGCTACAGGCGCGATCATCAACCCGAATGACATCACCAAGAACTCCTAGTGCCCATACCGAGTCCGACATGCGGTCTTCTTCATATCCTCATCCCGAACCCTCAGCTGATAGTACCTTGATTGAAGATCAATCTCCGAGAAGCACTTCTCGAGACCGGTCAAAACCGGATTTGGGGCGTGACATGGACGGTCTTGGGTGAAACCCGGGACGATAATTTGACACCCGGAACGAATTATGGATGTGATTCGTGAAATTTCGGGAAAAACGATTAGAAGATTGCGAATTTAGAGCGCTCGGACCTCGGAATTTAATTCCGTCAAGTGCGTTGGAACAAGTAAATTTAATTATGAACGATAGAAATGAAAAGGGAAATTTTCGGAGTCCCGGGGGACGTTTTCCCAACTCCGGTCAAAATGGGCCTTCCGGGCCCATTTTGACAAGTTAAGCAATTGGGGGTTAGTTTGGGTATTTCTCTCTTTAATCCACACTTGAATTAGCATTAATCCTCGTATTGCTTGTGATCTTAGACGTTGGTCCCGAGCACGGCGGAGGAGACTTCTAGACGACTCTCGTTGACTAAGCGTTTGGATAGCACTTGAGGTAAGGAAGAGTAGTAATTTACCGCTTTTAATTAAGGAATGCTAATAGTATGCATATAGGGTGATAATAACCGGTAAAGTCTTAGCTTGCATATAGGATGTGATTAACTAGAATAATCGCTTTCAATTATGGGAATTGTCGTGTTGTAGAATCACATGTGGCCATGTCGGGCCTTAGGACTGTGTATGCTGGTTGTGTTTGGTTGTGATTAATAGTCCGTTAATGTTAACGTATAGTATAGTCCTTGGTTAACTTAAGAATCATGTTATGCTATTAGAAGGTGATAAATGCAATGAATGTGATATGGTTGATTGTCTCGTGATGTGAATGGGTGAATGAATGTGATATGAATTGTTGTCTTGTGATATGATCGGGTGAATGATAGACCGATGTGGTGCTCTTGGTAAGTTGTGTCGGTAAGCTTTGATGGTATGATAAGTTCGGTGTAGCGTGTTTGGTATGGTATCGTGTGGTGTGACGTGTACTCCGTGTGACGGAAAGATACCCGACAGAGGTGTGTGCTGGTCTGGTATATGTGTGATGAGATTTACCCCGCTGTGCGTTTCTGGGAAGACATCTAGGCCGATGTGCGTTTCCGGTATGATGTATTGTTTGCTTACCCCGATGTGCGTTTCCGGGAAGACATCTAGACCGATGGGTCTTCCGGTATGATGTATTATTTGTTTCACCCCGATGTTGTGTGTCTGGGAAGACATCTAGGCCAATGGTGTATTCCGGTATGCTGTATGTATTTCACCCCGATGTGCGGTTCCGGGAAGATATCTAGACCGATGTCGTGTTCCGGTACGATATGTTGAGTTATGAGTGATGTTCGGAGTGTCATGGTGTACCTTTCTCATGTACGTATGATGTCGGTTTGAGTGTTGTTGTAGTGGGCATTGTAAGGTAGTATTTTTTTGTCGTGTGTTTCTCTAGCTGATTCTATTGTCGATAATGTTATATTCTTGTTGGTTAGGGTCTGAGTTGTCACTTACTAGTATGAATTATTGATCGAGCAATTGTGGTGACAATGCATGAGTCTTTCCCGTTACTACTTTTTCCTACTGAGCGAAAGCTCACCCCCTCTGTTTTACTGTTTTTACAGGTTTCGATCGTGAGTCGGTTTAGAGGACGTCTCAGAGCTCGGGAGCTCATCGAGAGTCCGGGGACTTATCTTTAGTAGAGCCATACTTTTCTTTCATGTACTAAATATTGTCCCTTTTTATTTAACTTTTGAGCTTTGACTCGTGGCTTAAGATTTTGTTTACGAACTATTCGGAGATTTATGTTGTTTAAACTTATTTTGTTATTATATTATTATTCTCTTTAGTTCACATCTCGAGTCCGGTCAAAACCGGATTTGGGGCGTGACAATAGCGATCACAAAGACTCATTGGTCTAACGATACATGACAAGTTACGAAAATGAATATGTTCATGACTTGATCTATGGCACATATTCATGTCGGGTCGTCCAATATCATCGCTCACATGATATCTATGATCAGACTCCGGAATCCCATTCCAATGACTAACAGAACGTAAGCCATAAAGAGCCATCTTTCATACTAGTCTCTTCTAGTGAAGCTTTGTTGACTAAGGACCCATCGAGTGTGATCTATCTCGATCTATGGTTCTATTCGCATTGTGGGCAGAGATCAGAGCACATATCGATATATTACTCCAACACATAAATAATATAAAGCCGTTTTAATTTTATTGCTAACGATGATATATACATTTGAACATTTAGGATTGAACTACAGGCATTAAGACTAACACTCAGTGCTCGATTCAAAGAAAGGGCTCTTACCCGCACGTAATGACATTCATCTTAGCAAGACTCAGTGTCCTACGAAACCTGATGAGCTGAAAAGGATGAGTCGAATCCCATACGCTTCGGCGGTAGGGTGGATCATGCATGCCATGATATGCACGAGACCGGATGTCTCATATGCCTTGACTTGCATCAGTAGACATCAGTCTAACCCAGGTGAGGAACACTAGATAGCGGTCAAGGCCATTCTCAAATATTTGAGAAGAACCAAAGACGCGTTTCTAGTGTACGGTGGGAAGGATGATGTTGAGCTAGTCGTCAACGGGTATGTAGATGTTAGTTTCCAGACAGATACAAATGACTTTAGAAGTCAGTCAGGATATGTGTTCACTTTGAATGGCGGAGCCTTCAGTTGGAAGAGTGTGAAGCAAGACTCCGTCGCTGACTCCACGACAGAGACCGAGTACAGCCGCTGCGGAAGCGGTAAAGGAGACTATATGGATTAGGAAGTTCACGGCAGGGTTAGGCGTAATCAAAAACCCATCAAGCCCAGTGAACCTATTTTGCGATAACACAGGGGCCATTGCAACCTAAAGAGCCCAGATCGCATAACAAATCCAAACATGTACTACGGCGTTATCACCTCATTAGAGAAATAATGGATCGAGGCGATGTGAAAATCACGTACATTGCAACGGATAATAACATACCCGACCCTCTGACCAAGGCACTTTTGTTGCCCAAACATGAGAGACATGTAAGGTCGAATGGGATAGATTGGAGCTAGGGAAAGTAGGAGATTGTTAGTCTTAGTGCCCGTAGTCCAATCGTAAATATCCATATGTAATTATCATTGTTTGAAACAAAAGAAATAGAACCATAGATCGGGATCGATCATAATCGATGGGGTCCCTAGTCAACGAGCTTCGCTAGAAGCGACTAGTATGAAAGATGACTCTTGATGACTTAGTTCTATTAGTAATTGGAAAGGTTTCTGGAGTCTTATCATAGATGTCAGGTGGGACCGGATATTGGACGAACCGACCTGAATATATTTCATAGATTAAATCATGAACATATTCAGAGTCGTAGCTTGTCAGGTTTCCTTAGACCGATGAGTCCTTGTGGTAGCTATGCAGTAAACAACTGAGTTTGACCTGAAAGCCTAACGTTGCACCGTGAGTGGGCTTCCATAATGGCCAGGATTGGCTTGGGGAATGACTGCATGAGTTACACGAGAGAGGGCTAAGGGATTTATCTCTCATACTATGGTATGGGTAAGATATCTGGTTCACAGCCGCTTGATCGAGAGTGACTAACAGAAAAGCATGGCCATGCACGTGATACTAGGTATCATAAGTTTAGTCATCTCACATATCAAGGAACAGTGATTGAGGATAATAAGGATGACGGCTCTATGCCTTATCTCAATCAGGATATCGGGGATAAAAGGATAATAGGACGACGGAAAGGTTAGAATCGACAAGGGTCGACTCGCTATGCAACATCAAGATGTACTAAGTCTCGTTAGTCGCCAGGTAGATAAGATCTACTAAAATGGTATTTTACGTTGATCTTACCGACGTGCATAAACATAAGGGTCACACCAATAGTTTGATACTTAATAAGAACGTAATGGACTTGAATCAGAGGGAGACATGTCGGGAATTGCCATAATGGACGGGCAAGCATGATGAGCTCAACATGGGTTCTCTTGGAGAGGCCCATGGCCGGCCCACATAGGCTAAGCCCAACAAGAACCAAAAGTCATTAAGTGACTTAGTAGTCTTGTTAACCTTAATGGGTGGGACCCATTTTCCACTTAGCTAATAATCTTGAGTTTATTATTAGCTCCACCTTGCACATTTGCAAGGACACTTGGCACATGGTTAAGTTAAGTGAAATGACCCATTCCACTTAACTTAACATGCAAGAAGGGTTGGCCTTTTCATAACATGCAAGCGTAGAGAAAATTTTCAGAACAACTCCAATTTTCTCTTAGCTTGGCCGAACCTCCCTCCCATCTTCAAGCTTGGTTGTGCATGTTCTTGAGTGATCAAAATCAAGAACTACGTTGGTTTTGATTCCATCTTCAAGCTTGGTTGTGCATGTTCTTGAGTGATCAAAATCAAGAACTACGTTGGTTTTGATTCCATCTCAGATACGTAGGCGTCCAAGGGGCTCAAGCCGTGTATACATTGGTGTTTTCTTCTAATTTTTCCACAAAATTCACAAGGTGATGTGATGTTCTTGAATCCTTGCTGAAATTTCAGATTTGTTATTCATATTTATTAGCTTTTTTTCTTCGATTCGTGGTTAATTTCTACTGCATTTCATGTTGAACATGTCCACGACATCGATTTCCAACACTTTTATTTAACTGGTTAATTAGTTAGTTAGTTAAAACAAGGTCTCACTTAGTTACTAACTAACTAACTTAACTAAATTAATTTGATTCATCTAGTCAAGACTCAACTAGATAATCCCTTGGGCCTTTAGAGACTTGGGCTGCCCAGGTGCCTCGTGGGTTAGGCCCACGGCCCAAGCCCTTCGAGGTCCCATGACGCTCTAATCGTCTCCAATGCCTTCCACTACTGATATATCCAACATTATCTGACGAGATCGATCCCAAGACTCCAAGCCTTGTCTCAATTCTAATATCCTAGTCACTCATGTTTTATGACCTAAAACCTAGTTTTGGTCATATCCTGTATCAACTTCCTGTTTGGCCATTTCTCCATCGGTGTGTTAATGAGTTTCATCTTCCGATGTGACCCTTAGGTTTATGTATGTCAATAGATCAACGTAAAATCTCATTTTACTTGATCCTATCTATAAGTGGCTGTTAGTCTTAGTGCCCGTAGTTCAATCCTAAATGTCCAAATGTACATATCATCGTTAGCAATAAAATTAAAGCGGCTTTATATTACTTACGTGTTGGAGTAATATATCGACGTGTGCTCTGATCTATGCCCACCATGCGAATAGAACCATAGATCGAGATAGATCACACTCGATGGGTCCCTAGTCAACAAAGCTTCACTAGAAGCGACTAGTATGAAAGATGGCTCTTTATGGCTTACGTTCTGTTAGTCGTTGGAATGGGATTCCGGAGTCTGATCATAGATATCATGTGGGACATGATATTGGACGACCCGCCCTGAATATGTGCCATAGATTAAGTCATGAACATATTCAGTGTTGTAGCTTGTCATGTATCCTTAGACCAAGGAGTCTTTGTGATCGCTATGTAGTCAAAAACTGAGTTTGACCTGAGCCTAACGTTGTCCGTAACAGGGCTTCCATAACGGCCAGGATTGGCTTGGGGACGGGCTACATGAGTGACACGAAAGACGGCTAAGGGATTTATCCCTCATACTAAGGTATGGGAAAGATATCGGTTCTCGGCCGCTTGATCGAGAGTGACTGGAAGAATAGCATGGCCATGCACATGATACTGGGTATCATATCTTCAGTCATCTCACATATCAAGGAACGGTGATTGAGAATAATAAGGATGACGGCTCTATGCCTTATCTCAATCAGGATATCGGAGATAAAAGGATAATGACAGGGACGACGGAAAGGTTAGAATCGACAGGGTCGATTCGCTATGCAGTGTCAGGCAATACTAAAGTCTCGTTAGTTGCCACTTAAATAGGATCAAGTAAAATGGGATTTTACGTTGATCTATTGACATGCATAAACCTAAGGGTCACACCGGAGGATGAAACTCATTGACACATATATGGAGAATGGCCAAAAGGGAGTTGTCTCGGGATATGACCAAAACTGGGTTTTGGGTCATGTGCCCGTAAGTGAATAGGACTTTACGGATCGAGACAAGGCTTGGAGTCTTGGGATTGATCGCGTCGGATAATGTTGGACATTTCCGGTATGGAAGGCTTGGAGGCGATGAGCGAATCACGGGACCTCGTTGGAAATGGCCATGGGCCATGTTCCAAGAGGCCCATGAAAGGCCCATGCAACCAAGGCCCATGGAACTAATTAATCAAGTCTTGATTAATTAGTACTAAGTAAGCAAGACAAGGATTAAGGTGTTGGTGATTCACCACCTAACCCAATCTTGTCTTGTCATACTTTGTCCTATTTACACCTTACTTGACACCATACTTGTCCCATGCCTTTAGTTGGACAAGTATGGGTTTTGTTATGTTTAAGTCATCTTTTTTCAACATAACAAACACAAGACAAGAATAGGAAACACAACTTCTCTCTCCCTTCCCTTGCAATTTCGGGTTTGGCAAGCTCCCACCTCCATTTTTGTGTTCTTGAGTCCTCAAAGAGAAGAACTACGTGGCTTTGATTCCCATGTGGATACGTAGGCGTCTTGGAGACTCAAGCCAATCATTCGTTAACCGGTGTTCTTGTTTTGGTAAGAACTAGTGCTGAATTTTTCTCTTGTGAATCCATTCTTTGTTAGTTGTTTCATGGTTTTAATCGTCTCTTGGTTTTCATTGATTTTTCGCTGCGAGTTGGTTCATCTCCAACCCTACCTCGAGACCCAACAGTGGTATCAGAGCCGTGCTACCTTCGGGATTCACAAGACGGTGTTCAAAGTTTCGGTTTTGCTTGAAAGTTTCGTTTTTGGCGTGTTGTTTTGCTAAATTGTTTGATAACATGTTTTAAATTCTAGTTTATGGATTTAATGCATGTAAAATGAATTTTTGAAAATTATTTCAAATCTGGAAATTTTGAAAAAAATTTGATTTTTCGGGTCTCGGGAGCGGGACTCTCGGGGAGCCGAAACCGGGACCGAACGGGGCTCCGTTGGACGGAGCTAGGCCAAGCATGACCATTGGAGGGTTGATATGCCAAGGCTAAACCGTTTTGTTAGTTATGACGAGTTTGGAACCGTCATGACGAACTCGAAGATCAAATGTTCAAAAGTTTCATTTTTGAACGGTTTCGATAAACCGAGCATCAAAAAATTTCGAAACTTGGCTATTAATTAAAACCGGAAAATCACATGATGTTTGATAACATGCTTGTTTGATAACACGATGTGTGATGTGATGTTGGCATGATGTACATAATAGCCCCGAGCTCGATTTAATTATTTATCGCTTTTCACGGCCTGCGAGCCGTTAGAGTTAGCGTGTAATTATTCTTTCAAGGTGTGGTCGTCGAACCACTTGTTTGTAATATTTATTTATTCCCGACCTGCGAGTCGTGTATTAAATTGTAATATTTTACTCAACACGAAGAAAGGGCGAAAAGGTCATTTGGTGGCTTTTCGGGTGTTGGCATCGGCTTGGAGTCGGTGGAGCTCAAGAAGCTAGTGGGAGTTAGTTTAGGGGGCTATTATGTGCACATTTATCGCTTTATGCTTGGTTTAGTTTATGCATGATTAATTCTATGTGTTTTAGAATTGCATGCTTAACTTTATTTACCGAGCATATCACCTCACATGCAAAGATAAAATTTGAATTTTAATCCTTGTGTGTGAACCCTTAGAACCGTCATTACATTGGATGTAGTTGACGGGTTCAAAGGAAGAATTACATTGGATGTAATTTGAGGCATCATTGCATTTGGAATGTAGTTGATGTGCTCATCGCATCTAGGATGTGCCAAAGTTTTGAACACAACTGGACAAGTAAAAGCGGGTCATGTCCGATACCTCCCAATAATCAACACCTTACTACCTCCCCGTCCTATGGGTGTCGTGCGCATTAGCGGAGCATCCATGGGGAAGCGGGGTAGTAGGTTTGGACGACATATGTGGGTGTCGTGCGCATTAGCGGAGCACCTACATAGTGACGGGCCATAGTTGAAAATTGGTGGACCCGACTACGATTCTCAGCCTGAGGTTGAGCTAGGGTAACAGATAGGGTAAGTCGTGTACATAAGTACATACCCTAGCCAAGAGTCACATTGGATGTGATTGGATGGAGTCCTACCTACATAGCTCGATTAAGTGGTGAGCATTAGTTCAGCTTAATCGAGTGAATCAAGGATCTTGGTTTCAGATTCTAAAGGTTTAGAATCGATTGTTGGTGTTTAAGCTTGATCTTCATAAAATTTATTCAGTTTACTGATTGAATTTTATCTGTTGTAGATCAAATGGCAAATTCAGCGAACATTAATAGTTTGTCATTAAAAACCATTCTTGACAGGGTCAAGCTAAATGGGACAAACTATTTGGACTGGTACAGAATTTTGAGGATAATCCTCAAGTCTGAACGCAAAGAATATGTCCTTGACAAGGCTGTCTCTAAGACCATATCAGAGTTACATGAAGTGTCATTAACTGCTGAAAAGAATATCTCAGGGATCTGGGATCCAAGGATATTCTGATGGTCAACAAGGGAATTGCAAGTGGTAAGGGCTGGGCCCATGCGCACTTGGCAGGAAAGATGAGACACCTGAGAATGTCTGCTTCTACTGCCAACAGCCTGGTCATTGGAACCGGGATTACAGGAAGTTCACGGCTGATCTGAAGAAGGGCAGTGGGACTGCGCCTTCATCAAGTAGCCTGGATGATCTGAAGAAGGGCAGTAGGACTGCGCCTTCATCAGGAAACCTGGATGATCTAAGGAAGGGCGGTGGGACCGTGCCTTCATTCGGTATTAACTCTATAGAGCTACATCTCTCTACTTCCAAAGATTTATGGGTATTAGATACCATGACTGAATCTCACACATGCACTAATATATGGTGGCTGAAAGTAGGAGAGATTTGGAAAGCACGAAATGGACCTCAGAGTTGTGGCAACTGCTGTAGGATCCATGAGTCTTGCTTTGCCAAGAGGCCTTGTCTTAGTATTGTATAATGTATATTGCATACCTACTTTTAGTAGGAATATTATATCTGTATCCGTGTTTGACAAGGAAGGATATAATGTTAATATTGGAAATGGAGTTTTCAATGTTCTATGCAATGATATGTTTTATACCAGTACTGACATGGTTGGAGGATTGTACATATATAAATATGGGTAACAATGCCTCAAGTTCTATATATTCCGTTAATACCAAGAGGTCTAAATCCAACGATTTAAACCTAACTCTGTTATGGTACTGTCATTTGGGTCGCATAAACAAGAAGCGCCTATCAGCACTTCAGAAGTGCGGGCTTTCAGGTTCATTCGAATTCCATTCGATCGATAGGTGCAAGGTTTGTTTGATGAGCAAAATGACTCAAGTGCCCTTTATCGATCGCGATGAAAGGGCGGGTGAATTATTGGGGCTGATACACTCGAATGTGTGTAGACCAATAAGTTCACTTGCCAGGAGGGGTTTTAGCTACTTTATCACATTTACTGATGATTACAGTAAATATGGTTATGTCTATTCGGTGAGACATAAGTCTGAAGCTTTTGATAAATTCAAAGAGTTTAAGACTATAGTAGAAAACCAGCTCGACAAAGGTATTAAGGCACTTCGATTGGATCGAGGTGGAAAATACTTGACCACAGAGTTATTAGATCATCTAAAAGAGAATGGGATCCTTTTGGAATGGACTCCTCCTGGGTCACTGTAGTTGAAAGGTGTAGCCAAACGGAGAAATCGGACATTGTTAGACAATGGTCTGTTCCATGATTAGTTGGACTGATCTCCCAATCTCTTTTAGGGGTTTTGCTCTAGAGACGACCGCATTCATAGTGAATCGGGCTTCGACGAATGGTGTGGAAGGGACACCATTTTAAAAATGGTATGGGATGATGCCCGCTTTGTCCTTCCTAAAGATTTGTGGTTGCGAGGCTTATGTGAAACATTTGGTTTCGACTAAGCTCGAACCAAGATCTGAGATATGCACCTTCGTGTGGTATCCCAAAGCAACAAGGGGATACTACTTCTACAATCCCAGTGAGAACATGGTGTTCGTCGCTTGGGGTGGGGTCTTTATGGAAAAGGAGTTTTGTTTCCAAAGACGTCATTGGGAGGACTGTGCATCTCGAAGAAATTTAGGATGGTACAGATCTGTCTAAACCAATTGGCAACCCAGTAGAAAGGAGCCAGAGATTGTCGTAGAGTAAGAACCAATTCCTGTTACAATTCCGGAAGGTCCAAGGCGATTTGAAAGGATCAATCTTCCACCTCCAATATATGGTATCCGGAGGTGACAATGAAGTCATGGTGGATCACGATGATCCAGCCACCTTTCAAGAAGTCGTGGATGGGCCCGACTCCGAGTTATGGCTAGGAGCCATGAGGGAGGAAATGCAATCCATGTCGGACAACCGAGTTTGGGAACCGGTTGATCCCATTAATGGTGTGAAGACCATCGGATGCAAATGGATCTTCAAGGTGAAGATGGACATGGATGGCAACCCTCTGACCTACAAAGCTCAACTGGTGGCGAAAGGTTATAGGCATGGATTGACTATGAGGAAACCTTCTCCCTAGTGGCTATGGTCAAAATCGATCCAAATTCTTCTTGACATAACTGCGTATTATAATTACGAGATATGGCAAGTGGATGTCAAAACCGCTTTCCTAAATGGAAATTTGACTGAGTACGTTTGTATGTCTCGGCCCAAAGGTTTTGACGATCCGAAGAATAAAGGAAAAATTTATAAGTTGTTGAAATCCATTTATGGATTGAAACGAACTTCTCGGAGTTGGATCTTTCGTTTTGATGAAGCTGTAATTGGATTTGGCTTAATCAAGAACGAGGATGAATCTTGCGTTTATAAGAAGGCTAGTGGGAGCAAGATTACCTTTCTGGTTCTCATTGAAAACGACATCCCAACCTTGCACGAGACTAAAGCTTGGTTGAGGAAGTGTTTTTCAATAAAGGACTTAGGCGATGCTTCTTATATCTTAAGGATTAAGATATGTAGAGATCGCACCAAGAGGGTCTTGGATTTAAGTCAGGGAACCTATGTGAACAAGGCATTGAGTAGGTTCTTAATGCTCGATTCAAAGAAAGGACTCTTACCCACTAGTCATGGCATTCATCTCAGCAAGACTTAGTGTCCTAAGACACCTGATGAGCTGAAAAGGATGATGAGAATCCTATGCGCCTGGGGGTAGGATCGATCATATATGCCATGACATGTATGAGACCAGACGTCTCGTAAGCCTTATGTTGTACCAGTAGACATCATTCTAACCCGGGGGAAAGATGATGTTGAACTAGTCGTCGAAGGATGAGTAGACGCTAGTTTTCCAAGACAAATCCAGATGACTTTAGAAGTCAATCAGGATATGTGTTTACGCTGAATGGTAGAGCTTTAGCTGGGAGAGCGTAAAGCAAGATATCATTGCCGAATCTACGATAGAGGCCAAGTACATGGATGCTGCAGAGGCAGCTAAGGAGGCTATGTGGATTTGGAAATTCATGGCAGGGCTGGGTGTAATTAAAAACCCATCCAGCCTGGTGAATCCATCTTGCGACAACACAAGGGCCATTGCGCAAGCTAAAAGCCTAGATCGTATAACAAATCCAAACATGTACTGCGGCGTATCCACCTCATCAGATAAATACTGAACTGAGGTGAAGTGAAGATAACCGATATTGCAACAGATGATAACATAGCCAACCCTTTGACTAAGGCAGTGTCACTGCTTGAACATGTTAGACATGTAAAGTCGATGGGGACATATTGGAGTTTAGATTAGAACTAGGGCAAGTGGGAGATTGTTAGTCTTAGTGCCCGTAGTTCAATCCTAAATGTCCAAATGTACATATCATCGTTAGCAATAAAATTAAAGCGGCTTTATATTACTTACGTGTTGGAGTAATATATCGACGTGTGCTCTGATCTATGCCCACCATGCGAATAGAACCATAGATCGAGATAGATCACACTCGATGGGTCCCTAGTCAACAAAGCTTCACTAGAAGCGACTAGTATGAAAGATGGCTCTTTATGGCTTACGTTCTGTTAGTCGTTGGAATGGGATTCCGGAGTCTGATCATAGATATCATGTGGGACATGATATTGGACGACCCGCCCTGAATATGTGCCATAGATTAAGTCATGAACATATTCAGTGTTGTAGCTTGTCATGTATCCTTAGACCAAGGAGTCTTTGTGATCGCTATGTAGTCAAAAACTGAGTTTGACCTGAGCCTAACGTTGTCCGTAACAGGGCTTCCATAACGGCCAGGATTGGCTTGGGGACGGGCTACATGAGTGACACGAAAGACGGCTAAGGGATTTATCCCTCATACTAAGGTATGGGAAAGATATCGGTTCTCGGCCGCTTGATCGAGAGTGACTGGAAGAATAGCATGGCCATGCACATGATACTGGGTATCATATCTTCAGTCATCTCACATATCAAGGAACGGTGATTGAGAATAATAAGGATGACGGCTCTATGCCTTATCTCAATCAGGATATCGGAGATAAAAGGATAATGACAGGGACGACGGAAAGGTTAGAATCGACAGGGTCGATTCGCTATGCAGTGTCAGGCAATACTAAAGTCTCGTTAGTTGCCACTTAAATAGGATCAAGTAAAATGGGATTTTACGTTGATCTATTGACATGCATAAACCTAAGGGTCACACCGGAGGATGAAACTCATTGACACATATATGGAGAATGGCCAAAAGGGAGTTGTCTCGGGATATGACCAAAACTGGGTTTTGGGTCATGTGCCCGTAAGTGAATAGGACTTTACGGATCGAGACAAGGCTTGGAGTCTTGGGATTGATCGCGTCGGATAATGTTGGACATTTCCGGTATGGAAGGCTTGGAGGCGATGAGCGAATCACGGGACCTCGTTGGAAATGGCCATGGGCCATGTTCCAAGAGGCCCATGAAAGGCCCATGCAACCAAGGCCCATGGAACTAATTAATCAAGTCTTGATTAATTAGTACTAAGTAAGCAAGACAAGGATTAAGGTGTTGGTGATTCACCACCTAACCCAATCTTGTCTTGCCATACTTTGTCCTATTTACACCTTACTTGACACCATACTTGTCCCATGCCTTTAGTTGGACAAGTATGGGTTTTGTTATGTTTAAGTCATCTTTTTTCAACATAACAAACACAAGACAAGAATAGGAAACACAACTTCTCTCTCCCTTCCCTTGCAATTTCGGGTTTGGCAAGCTCCCACCTCCATTTTTGTGTTCTTGAGTCCTCAAAGAGAAGAACTACGTGGCTTTGATTCCCATGTGGATACGTAGGCGTCTTGGAGACTCAAGCCAATCATTCGTTAACCGGTGTTCTTGTTTTGGTAAGAACTAGTGCTGAATTTTTCTCTTGTGAATCCATTCTTTGTTAGTTGTTTCATGGTTTTAATCGTCTCTTGGTTTTCATTGATTTTCCGCTGCGAGTTGGTTCATCTCCAACCCTACCTCGAGACCCAACAGTGGCTACTAATGAAACTTAACACTTCCTAACACTGCTTAACGAACCGACCCTTTGTCGATTCTAACCTTTCCGTCGTCCCTGTCATTATCCTTTTATCATCGATATCCTGATTGAGATAAGGCATAAAGTCATCATCCTTATTATTCTATATCACTTTTCCTTGATATGTGAGATGACTGAATATATGATACCTAATATCATGTACATGGCCATGTTATTCTTTTAGTCACTCTCGATCAAGCGGCTGAGAACCGATATCTTTCTCATACCGTAGTATGATGGATAAATCCCTCAGCCGTCTTTCGTGTCACTTATGCAGTCATTCCCCAAGCCAATCATGGTCGTTATGGAAGCCCAGCCACGGTGCAACGTTAGGCTCAGGTCAAACTCAGTTGTTTACTACATAACAATCACAAAGACTCCTCGGTCTAAGGATACATGACAAGCTACGACACTTAATATATTCATGATTGGATCGATGGAACATATTCAGGTCGGGTCGTCCAATATCATGTCCCACATGATATCTATGACCAGCCTCCGAAATCTCATTCCAATGACCAATAGAACTAAGCTATAAAGAGTCATCTTTCATACTAGTTGCTTCAAGTGAAACTTGTTGACTAGGGACCCATCGAGTGTGATCCATTCTGATCTATGATGCTATTTCTTTTGTGTACACAGATCAGATCACACATTGATGTATTACTCCAACACATACGTACTATTAATTTGCTTTACTATATTACAAATGATGATAATTACATTTGGATATTTTTGATTGAACTATGGCATCTTAGACTAATAGCTCATTTAATGAAGACTATCAAGAACATAGGTCCTTTCTTCCCACACCTGGTAAAAGAGTTAATTGTCAATATTACCCATACTTTCGATGACACAAAAGATCAAACCTACCGTATTGTGGTTGTTCGAGGAAAGAAGGTTAATATTGTAATAACCACTCCCGGTCAACGCCAGTCAAACCTGCGAAAAACAGGAAAATTTAAAAAATTTAAGACTGACAGTTAAGTGAACCTAAAATGACCCCGAGTGTCATACCGGACTTAAGTTGACCCCGTTATTGACCAAAGTGAGTTCCGGGGGACTCAGGGCAACTTTCTGATCAATTTGGGAAATGTTGACTTTTCGCTGGAAAAGTCAACCGAGCGACGTTTTGGTCCATTCGAGGACCGTTTTGGATCCAAAAAGCTTAGCCGTCATCGCAGCGGTCTTAGTTGGGCCGTTTCCTTGTAGCCCGCGAAGTTTCGTAATTTCTTGGAAAAAGTGCCCGTTCGGGGCCCGAAACATCCGATTTTCGCGAATCTGATTGGAAAATATCTTCTAGATATTTTCCAAAAAAGGTGTGGGACCCACCTTGCCACTTGTCAAGCAAGTGGTGGTGTTAGGTGTGGGACAAGACAAGGAAGACTACTTTTAGTATTAGTTTTATATTTAAGTATTAGAATTGATTTTTTAAAACAAAACTAAAGGAAGCCAAATGAGAGGTCTCGGCCATATTGCAAAAATGAGAGTTTTTGGAGAGAGAAAGTGAATTAGAAGAAGAGAGAAAAGGAAAAAAAAAAAGGAGAGTTGGGGATTTGTGACTATTCACGAGCATCAAACCGTTGGATCGTCTCAACGATAAAAGATTCAAGCTCACACCGTCATTCTCTACGGTGAGCACCTAACCGATTTTCGTTTTGGTACATTTGAAATTTAGGGTTTGAGTTTAAAAGGTTTGATTATGGTTGGGTTTTGGTTAGAATTGGTTTAAAGATTGAATGGTTGAGGTTTGGGGTTCGTTAGGAACGTTTTGGGGCAAAAAGGGAATTTTGCCATTGTGGCCGTGTGGGGCCCACGTGCTCGGGTGCTCGGGTTTTATCGTTCGGGTGGTTTAAAACGTTCCCCGGACCATTTATCCTTAATCGAATCGAAATTTGGAATTAAATTGGAGAAGTTGTAATTAACGGGTTTTGGAAACTTTAAACGTTAATTAATTGACTTAGAAGTCGGAATTCAATTCCGTCAAGTGCGTTGGGTTCCTTGAAATATTCTAAGGCCGTAGAAACGAAAACGGGGGCTTTTGGAGCCCCGGAAGGCAATTAACAAAACCCGGGCAGATTCGCCATGTCGGGCGAATCGGGCCTTTACGGGTCCTTTATCAACAATGTCGAGTAATTGGGAAGTTTGAGAGTGATCGACATTGTCGGGGTTAAGTTTGGGCATCGAGTTTATTTGTTTTCGGTTTATTCCTGCGAGTTGTTTAGTGACTTTAAATTGTGTTCCTTTAGATCGTGCCACGGACCGAGGCAAGGGAAAGCTGGGTGAGTGACTGAGATCATCACCGGAGCTCGTGGTTTGGCTTTTTGGAGAACACGCACGAGGTAGGGAAAAGTAGCCGGATCTCGGCCCTGACTAGGGAAAGTTAACAGTAGATTTGCATGTGACACCGGGGTGTCGTGGGTTGAGTAGGTTTAATTTAAATACTAGAAAAGCATGATACGGGGTTGTAGCGTTTATCAGAAAAGCATGTTACGGGAACTTAGTAATTATTGAGAAAAGCATGTGACACTTAGTAGTGTCGTAGGAGCAGAGAACTTAGCGTTAATTGTTTTACTGGAGGCATATGACCATGCCCGGAGGTTGTTTGTGAACTTATCGATATTAGGAGTACTGGAGGCATATGACCATGCCCGGAGGTTGATTGTGAAACTGTTGATGTTAGGACTGTTGGAGGCTTGGTTAAGCTGGAGGTTGATTGCTTAGTTGGTGTCTTGGGTGGCCTTGAGAGCCCGTACTTTATTATCGAGTTTTGGGTGGCCTTGAGAGCCCGTATTATTTATTGATTGAGTTTGGGTGGCCTTGAGAGCCCGTATTTTATTATCGAGTTTTGGGTGGCCTTGAGAGCCCGTATTATTTATTGATTATTGATTGAGTTTGGGTGGCCTTGAGAGCCCGTGTACTTGAATTGGTGTCTTGGGTGGCCATGAGAGCCCGTAGTCAATTGTTGGTGTTTTGGGTGGCCTTGAGGGCCCGTGTACTAAGGTTGGTGTCTTTGGCTGGCCTGACCGAGTTAGAGTCTCGGGGGGGGGGGGGGGGGGGGGGGGGTGGGGGTTGCAAGCTTCCTTTAGCTGGCTTACGAGTTAGAGTCTCGGTAAGTTGCAAGCGTGTCTTATGGTTGGTGTCTTGGGAGACCGTGAGTGCCTGTGGGGTTGTTGAGTCCGTGTCTTACTGTCGGTGTGTCTTGGAAGGCCGTGAGTGCCTGTGGGGTTGTTGAGTTCGAGTTTTACTGTTGGTGTCTTGGTGGCCATGGGTGCCTGTGAGTGTTGAACTTGTGTTGTTACTGGTTGATGAATTTGCGTGTGATTGTGATTGTGATTGTGATTGCGGAT
Source organism: Erodium maritimum (assembly GCA_963921825.1). NCBI lineage: Eukaryota > Viridiplantae > Streptophyta > Magnoliopsida > Geraniales > Geraniaceae > Erodium > Erodium maritimum. The sequence continues at coordinate 29,579,571 of OY997593.1, read as the reverse complement.
CCCAGTAGGTTGCAAACATTCTTTGGCTGGCCTGACCAAGTTTGAGTATCAACGGGTTGCAAGCATTCTTTGGCAGGCCCGACACAGTTTGAGTAACACAGGTTGCAAGCATTCTTTGGCTGGCCTGGTCCGAGTTTGAGTAACACAGGTTGCAAGCATTCTTTGGCTGGCCTGGTCCGAGTTTGAGTATCACAGGTTGTAAGCATTCTTTGGCAAGCCTGATCCGTGTTCGTGTGAGTGGGAGAGGTTACTGAGCAGCTGGTATGCGATCCTTTGTGATCTTGTTTGGTGTGCGATCCTTTGTGATCTGTTTGGTGTTGTGTAGCTGTCGTTTGAGTCCTTGGGAGAGGTCGTCAATTGTTGTGTCGGGTCTACTTACGTGGTTGAGTGTTGAGTCGTTCGAGGAAGGTCACCGTGGGTGTTTGTAAGTTAGAGTACTTGGGTTAGGGATGGTGTTTCCCCGGTGTTGAGTTGTTCTTGGTGTTACCTGCTTTGTCTGCTAATTATGCCGTAGTCAGTCTGTTATCCGTGGTGGTGAGCGAACGCTCACCCCTAGCTGCTTTTCCTACAGGTACTGTTCGTGGGACGGACTAGGTGAGCTCTCGAAGCTTGTGGAGCTAGGAGCGGAGTCCGGGTTTTGTCTGTTGAGTCTAGTGACGGATACCTTGTACTTTTGTCCACTTGTTGGGACGTGTTTTAGACTGTAATTATTATTTTGTTGAACAAATGATGATTTTAAAGTGATCTATAAAAATGGTTTCAAAGGTGTTTATTATTTTAAAACGTTCGCGTCCCGAGTTCGGCTTACTGAAATTGGGGCGTGAAAAATATTAATAAAGATGTCGTCAACATCTACTTAGGCATGCATGTAATCATGACAGGAATTTTGGTGTCTCTACCTTACACAGTAGCCAAATAGATCACTGGGAATGTTGAAAAGAAATGGCCCTCCAAGGGAAATCTCGCCTCTTCAGAGCTCACACCACTATTTTTTTATCAGCTCAAAATTTTGTTAAAAACTATCCAAAAAAGGAGAGCGCCTAAGGGTCATATGACCGGGCTACGATTACAAAATAACTCCCAAAAGGAACTAAAAAGCATAGCCTTGAAAAAGAAAACGAATTTAAGCTCCAATATCAGAAAACTTCTCCTTGATAGCTTGAAGTTCTTGAGAAGCCTTGAGGGCCGCCTAGTTCCAAACAACTGTAACCGAATGAGCAGCTTGGATAGCTCGTTCTCGACTTATAGAACGAGTTGTGATCTTCCATGAATAAACCATTGTATCAGAGGAGGTGTATTTCTTAGTAACCCGACCCCTAAAAGTTGAAGTTTTTAGGAGAGCGGACTTCCAAGTGCTACCTTAATCCCTGATAGGTGACGTCGAGTATGTCGAAGGAGGTACAGAGTCCAACGAGATGGGTGTTAGGTGTTGGTTTTGTGCCCTAGGCCAATCGTGATCTTGGACGACATTATCATTTCATTAATACATTAGCACTACTATTACTATTTGGGAAATGTTAATAGTGTGAATAATACTCTTTCTTAAGATCATCGGATTGAGGACTTGATAGTAAAACTCTTAGAAGTAATAGAGTATTATTCCATTGATCCCTGGCTTTACTGATATACTAAGACTAGTATGATGTTGGCTAATGATCACGTTTTACTAATAATACATATTGGATATAAAGCCAAATCATAGATGATATTTAGAGAAATGGTATTGGATGGCCCACTATGAGAATACTAGATAGGAACTGTCATGAGTATTTCTCATTACCGTACTATGACTTAAGTCATTTGACCTTATAGTCATCATTATTTCTACATAGGTGGTTGTGTGCTTTGACGCAGTTAAACGTTGTTTTTAACCGGACAATATAAAAGCTATGATTGGGTACATAATTGTCTATGTGAGAGATGTGGTTGACTGATATGGGTTTTATTACTCATACAAATATGAGAGATATTGTTTGGGCCACTTAATAAGTGGGACTGCAAGAAAAGTATGGCCATGTGAATCGATAAAGAGTTATCACTGGCAGTCTACTTAAGATCAAGAAACAACGATCGAGCAAAATAAGGATGACAACCCTATGCCTTATTCGATCGAGATATCGTTGATAGAGGGATTAACATATTAGCGGGGAAAGGTTAAGTCGCATTGACGATCATCATACACGTTTGGATAGTCATTATGTTTTCTAGAAGACAACTATGGCATGTGGACGGAACGAGGATTTCGGGCCCACTACCAAACGTCGTATAAGCCTATAAGGTCACACCCAACAACAAGCCCAAAATCGTATTGGACCTTGAAAGTCCATTAAGCGAATAAAATAATATTATATTCAATATAATATTTATTTATTCATTAACTCGTTTTTCGAATTGCTAAATATAATGAAAATTATGTTGAGCAATTAATATGCAAAAATGACTCTTAAATTTTCGAAATTTAAATAGAGTATTTTTGCATGTACACTACTCCTAAAACGAGACACTTGTCATAAAGGGAAGTCCAAGAGTTGAGCTTTATTGAAATGACATAGTGGAGTCATGTCTAGGAATATTAAGCATGCGAAACAAAAATGAGACACTTATCAAACTTGGAAGTCCAAGAGTTGGGTTTTTCTAAATAAAATAAGTGTGGTCATGTTGGGTCAAGTAAACATGGAAGAGTAGATAGAAAAATCAGATATTTTTATCAAGGTTGTGTTGAGAATGGTTCTCAAAGTGTAGAGAGAAAAACGAGTAGAGAGAAAGAAGTGTTCATCTTGTGCTAACACACAAATGATTTTAGGAAGGATTGTTCAAAAACTACTTGGCTTTGATTCCTACAAGAGGATACGTAGGCATCTTGGAGACTCAAGCCAAATCAATTTATTTCGGGTATTCTTGGTTTATCAGAAGAGAAGAAAAATCTGAGCAGATTAATCTGCCTAGATTCTGTTCGATCAGCCACCTTAAGGAGCCCGATCGGATGTTCATCCTAGGTCCGATCTTGCTGATTTTTGGAGTGAATTTTCTCCACGTATTGGTCTTCAAATTGGACATTGGGATTTGGATTCCAACGGTTTTTTTGCTGAGATACACAAGATGCACGTTGGTCCTTGTCTCGAACCAAGCTGAAAATCGAGAAGTAATCTCTTTAATTTTTCGTTTGTCAGTTTACTCGGAATTACATGGATCCTAAGGTTATTCTAGGGAAAGTTTTTATTTTCCGCTGCGTTTTGCTCCCTAGAATTCCAACACCAAATCCACCTGATTACTTGGGGACCTAGCCTCACCATTCCCCCAAGTCCCACACGGCCCACTAGAAGGCCTAATACATTGCACTACTGTTGGCTGCCCAATGCTATCAACATGCACAAGTACCTGGTGAACTAGATCTATCAGCTTCAAATGAACATCAAGGCCAGACGCAGCTAGTTTCTTAGCACAAGACCCACCCACAAACTGATTTGTACCAAAAGGCCCAACAACAGGTCCACCTTGTTGAGGCCCAGCGAGAATTTGTTGTTAGTCTTAGTACCCGTAGTTCAATCGTAAACATCCATATGTATATATCATCGTTAGCAATAAAAGTAAAGCGACTTTATGTATTACTTTAGTGTTGGAGTAATACATCGATGTGTGTTCTGGTCGATGTTCACCATGCGAATAGAACCATAGACCGAGATAGATCACACTCGATGGGTCCCTACTCAACAAAGCTTCACTAGAAGCGACTAATATGAAAGATGACTCTTTATGGCTTACGTTCTATTAGTCATTGGAATGTGATTGCGGAGTATGATCATAGATATCATGTGGGACATGATATTGGACGACCCGGCATGAATATGTGTCATAGATCAAGTTATAAACATATTCATTGTCGTAGCTTGTCATGTATCCTTAGACTAAGGAGTCTTTGTGATTATTGTGCAGTATACAACTGAGTTTGACATGAGCCCAACGTTTCCCGTAACAGGGCTTCCATAACGGCCAGGATTGGCTTAGGGACGGACTACATGAGTGACATGAAAGACGGTTAAGGAATTTATGCCTCATACTACGGTATAGGAAATATATCAGTTCTCGATCGCTTGATCGAGAGTGACTGAAAGAATAGCATGGTCATGCACATGATACTAGGTATCAAAGATTCAGTCTTCTCACATATCAAGGAACAGTGATTGAGAATAATCAGGATGACGGTTCTATGCCTTATCTCAATCGGGATATCTAGATATAAAAGGATAATGACATAGACGACATAAAGGTTAGAATCGATAGGGTCGATTCGTTATGCCGTGTCAGGCAATACTAAAGTCTCTTTAGTTTCCACTTATGTATGATCAGGTAAAATGGAATTTTACGTTGATCTACCGACATGCATAAACCTAAGGGTCACACGGGAGGATGAAAATCATTAACATACTTATGGAGAATGGCCTAGAGGGAAGTAAACACGGGACCTGACCAAAACTGGGGTTTGGGTCATGTGCCCGTAAGTAATTAGGACATTACGGATCGAGACAAGACTTGAAGTCTTGGGATTGATCGCGTCGGATAATGTTGGACACATCTAGGATGGAAGACATGAAGGCGATTGTAAAACCCGCTTCGTTTCATTAGGGTATTAATTTAAAATCCTAAAACCTTAGGGTAGGTTCTTGAAACAAGTGGCAAAAAAAAAGAAAAAAAAAAGGAATGGAAGCTGGGCAGGCCAGGCCAGACCCGGTTTGGGCTTGAGCCCGTTTCTTGTCTGAGGCCCGTTTGGGCCGGCCCAAATGCTGGTGGTTATAAGCTGAAACCATTAGGGTTTCAGCGTTATAACACGCAGCCTCCATCCCTCTACCCTCTCTCTCTACCCGACCCTCACTCTCTCTCTCCTCTGTTCGTCTCCCTTGCCGAAGCCAGCGCCGTCCACCACTTCCGGCCGAGCTCCTCACGTCGTCACCACCCTCGTCTCATCCCTTCCTCCTCCATCCCGACCCCGTCACCGCTCCGGCCAGCCACGCAACCCCGTCCACGACCTCCCTGCCTCACCCTTCTCCTTCGTCTTCCTCACCAGCTCCGGCCACCGGTTTCGCCACCGAGCTCCCCACGCCGTCGTCCCCATCCCCGTCCAAGAACAGGCCGTCCACCACCGTTCCCGTCCGAGCCCTAACGCGCCGCCGCCCTCTTCCCGTCAACGATCTTCCCGTCCGAGCCCTAAAACGAACCGAGCTCCCGCCGTCGCCGGCGAGCTCGTCAGATCCGGAACGGGACGAGCCGTCCGGACTCGAGCCGTACGCCGCCGTGCACCGCCGTCCACCGCCGTCCACCGCCGCCACCGTTTCCTCACGGTTAGTTCTCGGCCGGTGGAAACTCGGCCGACCGGCGCCGGTGGTCGGCCGGACCAAGAAGAACCGTTCTTCTTCTTTGCTTTCCCTTTTCCCGAGTTCGTTCAAATCTGGTCGGGATGGAACGGAACTCCCGAAATGGGAAGGAACAGAACAACAAGAAAAACGTGATTCAGGCTTGTTTAAAGGTTTATTGTAAACGTTGTAATCTGATTTTTGTAAAGAACGACAAAATATAAGAGATCGTTATTATATTCGTTACGTTGTTTAAATCTGTTTAAGTGTGAAATGGAGGAGTCTAAACTGAATTGTTAAAATGAAAATCAGCGTTAGATCTCTATATCGTTCGGACGTTTAATGGTTATCGTTAAAACTAGATCGGCTTAGGTTAAACGGGTTTTAAAAAAGAAAGTCGTTTATTAAGGTTAGACTCGAGTTAAGTTAAATCGAAAAGGGGGGAAAACGAAATCAAATCGACTTTATAAGGGTTTTGGACCAAAATATCGAGTTTGGAAACGAACGGAAGGAAACCGTTTTGTTTTAAAATCAAAGACGGAATTAATTAAAGCAAGGGAGTTCAACGACGGTTTTAAGTTAAAATGGGGTTTAAACTGGGTTTAGATCAAACCTGGGTTCGGTGCGCGGGTGCTCGAACCCGATCCGTTGTAACCCGACTTTTATCCCGCTCGAGTGTAAACGAAAACTGTCGAATTTAAAATGGACAAATCGTAGCCGTTAACTTAACGGCGGAACCGTTATTAATTTGGGCTTTGAGTTATTTAATTTCGACCTGTTCGTACTAGCTTAAAAGTGAGTTAAATCTGTGTTCTTTTAGATCGTGCTGCGGACCGAGGCAAAGGGAGGCTCGGCGAGTGACTGCGATTCATCTTGGGTTTAGTGGAGCGCTTCTGGAGTTGCTTACGAGGTAGGGAAAAGTAGCCGGATCTCGGCCCTGACTAGGGAAAGTTAACTGTAGAATTGCATGTGACACTGGGGTGTCGTGGGTTGTTTAGGTTATCGAATGTTAGAAATGCATGATACGGGAACGTAGCGAATACTGAGAAAAGCATGTGACACTTAGTAGTGTCGTAGGAGCAGAGAACTTAGCGTTAATTGTTTTACTGGAGGCATATGACCATGCCCAGAGGTTGTTGCGTGTTATTTGTTGTTGAGTTTGGATGGCCTTGAGAGCCCGTGTTGTTTGTTGTTGAGTTTGGGTGGCTTTGAGAGCCCGTGTTAATTATTGCTGAGTCTTGGGTGGCCATGAGAGCCCGTGTTGTCGTTTCGGTATTTTGAGTGGCCGTGAGTGCCCGTGGGGTTGTGAACCCGTACTTTATCGTTGGTGTCTTGGGTGGCCATGAGTGCCCGTAGGGTTGTTGAACCTGTGTTTGGTTGTCGGTGTTTTGTTGGCCTTGAGTCCCTGTGGAGTTGTCACCGGTGTCGTTACTGTCTGTTTGAACTTGTTTGTGATTGTGTTTGGCTACTTGATACTGGTGGAGGTTGTGTGGTGTAGCTAGCCTCCTGACTGGGATCAGGAGAAGTGGAGGGGTTGTGGGCTAGCTTCCCGACTGGGATCGGGGGAAGGACGCGCGGGTGTGGCTAACCACCCGACTGGGATCGGGTGAAGCGGAGAGGTTGTGGGTTAGCCTCCCGACTGGGATCGGGAGAAGTTGCGCGACAGGTCGACCGCCTGTACCGACTGGGATCGGAAAGGGCGAGAGACAGAGTTTGGTTACTGAGCAGCCGTTTTGCGATCCTTAGTGATCTTGTTTGGTATTGTGTGGTCAGTCGCGTCTTGGAGGAGGTCGTCGATCGTAGTGTGGGGTCTACATAACGTATCCGTGTGTTGAGTCAGTTGAGGAAAAGACTGGTCGTGTGTGTGTCTTTGAGTCGTTGTTGGTGTCTTCGGCTTTGTTTACTAATTATGCCATAGTCAGTATGTTATCTGTGGTGGTGAGTGAACGCTCACCCCTAGCTGCTTTTCCTACAGGTACCGCTCGTAGTCTGGACTAGGTGAGCTTCTGAAGCTTGAAGAGCTTGAAGCGGGTTGCTGGGTGTTTCGAGTCTAGAGACGTGTATCTCGTTTTGTCCAAGTGTGGGACTATTATTTTTGAGATGTAAATATTATTCTTTTGTGGAACTAAACTGACTTTTAAGGTGATTTAACAAAAATAGGTTTCAGTTTTGTAACTTTTTAAATGTTGCGTCCCTAGTTTCGGTTCGCTGAAATTGGGGCGTGACAGCGATGAACGCGTCACGAGACCTTGTCGGGAATGGCCACGGGGCATCACCCACGATGCCCATGGCAGCCCTACCCACCAAAGGCCCATGGAACCAACTAGTTAAGTGTTAACTAAATGGTTCCAACTAAAGTAGTTAGATTAGATAGTTGGTGACTCAATCCACCAATTCACCATCAACTTCTATCTACTTTACACCATCCTTTGTCCTATTTACTATTATTCTATTATGTTGATGACATTAAATGACATAAGAGTCATCCTTTTCAACATAAGAGTGACACAACACACTAAAAGGAAGACAACTTCTCCCTCTCTCTCTCCAGAATTCCGACAAACACTTCCCCTTCCTCCATTTTTGTGTTCTCGAGTCCTCTAAGCGTAGAACTAAGTGGCTTTGATTATTTGGAGGATAGGTAGGCGTCTTGGAGACTCAATCCAAATCATTCTTTACCCAGTGTTCTTGGTTTGGTAAGAAATTATGCTGAATTTTTGTCTTGTGAATCTAATCTATGGTAGTTGATTCATGGTTTTAATGGTGTCTTGGTGTTGTTTGTTGTTCCGCTGCGAGTTATGTTCATCTCCAACCTTACCTAGAGACCCAAGAGTGGTATCAGAGCCGTGCTACCTTCGGGATTCACAAGACGGAGTAAAAGTTTTGGTTTTGTGCTTGTAGTTTTGGTTTTGACATGTAATTTTGCAAAATTGTTTGATAACATGTTCTAGTTTATTGCTTATGGGTTTATTGCATGAAAAATGGGATTTTGAAAATAAATTCAAATCTAAAATTTTGGAAAAAAAATTGATTTTTCCGGTCTCGGGAGCGGGACTCTCGAGGAGTCAAACTCGGGACCTAACGGGGCTCCGTTGGATGGAGTTAGGTCGAGCACGACAATTGGATGGTCGAAATTCCTGAACAAACCATTTAGTTAGTCATGAAAAAATTGGAACCGTCTTGACGAACTCAAAAATCAAATGTTCAAAATTTTCAATTTTGAACGGTTTCAATAAACTGAGCATTAATTTTTTTTCGAAACTTGGTGATTAACTAAAATCGGAAAATCACATGTTGTGTGATAACATGCATGAATGATAACATCTTGTGTGATGTGATGTTGGCATGGTGCATGTAATAGCCCCGAGCTCGATTTAATTATTTATCGTTTTTCACGGCCTAAGAGCTGTTAGAGTTAACGTGTAATCATTATTTCGAAGTGTGGTCATCGAACCACTTAATCATAATATTTATTATTTCCTACATACGAGTCATGTAATCAATTGTAATCGCTTGCTCAAGACTAAGAAAGGGCGGTAAAGATTAATTGGTGGCTTTTTGGCTCTTGGCATCGGCTTGGTGTCGGTGGAGCTCAAGAAGCGAGTGGGAGTTAGTTTAGGGGGTTATTATGTGCACATTTATCTTTTATGCTTGGTTTAGTTTTATATGATTATATTTGCATGCTTAACTTTATTTACCGAGCATATCGCATCGCATGCAAAGATAAAATTGGAATTTTGAACCTTGTTATGTGAGCCCTTAGAACCATCATTGCATGGGATGTAGTTGTGACTCATCCGTCGGTTTATCGATCGGGTACAGGTTAAAAGTATTCATATCCGCGTTTATGTGGGCGGTTCTCGGGTTGGGTAGTTGTAACACGCGGGTCATCCGACCCGCCCGAAATGTTTGATATAAAATATAACAAAATATGTCTTTCAGTATTAACCGTAGATCTTGATTGATTTTTTTCAAATGAATGGACAAGATCTTCCCACGTGTTTCATCAGCATCCACACACTTATCCTTATCTCTCCAACGGATCTATCCCACCCACTTAACCTTATCTTTCCATTTACCACACACCACTTCTTCTCTGCCGCCCCTCCCTTCTTCTCCACCGGTCCACCGTCACAACCACCGTACAGATCCGGCATCATTTCCCTCTCAACGAAGTTGATTCGAGTTCCCACGATATGTATAAGAGGGTTATATTTTTTTTTATTCCATAAATCATTTCGTTTGTTCTACTAACCGTATATGATAAAAAGTGTTTACATCTATTTTTTGTTTGCTCGTTAGGTTCTCATCTCGGTTCGAGTTGGATGATAAGAACTAAGGCATAAAGAGGAGATTTAACTAATTCAAAACGACCGATACCAGCGAATAGGTATATATTTGTTCATATAATAAGCGCATCATTGATACGAGTCATTTATATTGTGGGGTTGTTAGTTGATATTGTAATGGGCTATAGTATAATTGGGCTTTTAAATATCTTAGTGGGTTTGTTAGTGGCTGGCCCAAGCCCTTAGTAATTGTACAATTGTGGTCTTCTCTACAAAAGAGAGATCTGGTAATAGAAGAAGCAGGCATAACCTCATTTATCAATTATATCTCTCTCATCTCTTCTCCTTCTCTCTCTATTCTCTCCCCTCTCTCTCTTCATCCTTCTTCTACTGACGGGAACCCTAAATCCTACCCCAATTCTTCATACATTCCATTTGGAGTGTATCATTGGTATCAGAGCCACTTTCTGGGCAACCTAATGACTGAATTTTTTTTTCCTCCAACTATAAACATGGAACTCCAAAACATCCATAAATCACTTGTTGGTGTTAAGGGTCAAATGGACGATGTTGTGGACATGTTGAAGGCCTTGCTATCTAGGCTTCTAGACACACCTGATAAGTCATCGGTCACACCTTCATCCTCTATGGTGTTTGCTACAAGTTTGGGTGAAGAAATTTTTCGAAATGGGAGATTGTTGCTGCTGATTCTGAGTTTGAAGATAAAGTTGCAACTCCTGCAACTCAGGAAGTGAGTGTTTTCGACCAATTCTCTTCAAGGATGTCAAATTATTGTTCGATGTTCAACTGGGAAATGGACATTTCTGATGCACACAAGGTGTTCGACAAAATTCTCATGTCAAAGATAATGAAGTATATCAAGGTATGCTATGAAACATTTGAATTACAGTCATGTGTTCGGTCTAAAGTTGGTATGGGAATGGTTGATTAGCCTACTGGAGTAGGCACTTTCCTTAATGACGACCATGAAAATTTATTTGCTGGAAGGGGTATTATTTCTGATACATACTATCAAGTGATGGGCTTAAGGATAGTAGATAATATTGTGGTTTCACTGTGTTTGGGTGCCATATATTTCCACCAGGTTGTGGATGCAAAATTTAAAGTTGAAGAAATAGTTAGCTATGGTCTAGATGGTGTTTATGCTGCAAATATCGGTCCAGATATTAAAAAAATTTGAAGTTGATTTACCATCTGAAACTAAGGAAGAAATTCATGGAAATGAAGTATGAAACCCAAGAGATTATATTGACCATGTGACTGTGTTCGAGAATGCGGTTGTAACGGGTATTAGGAAGGATAAGTGTGAAGCGAACTTTGGTGGGTTAGATGGTTATTTGGGTTCTAATTTGATAGAAGATGATGTCTGGAAGTACAGTTATATGGTTATTGAAAATTCAGGGTTTTGTGCTATAATCATACTATACTCTGTGAGCACTTTCTGTAATCTGGATTGGGGTGAAAATGTTGCCAATATTTCTGATTGTGTTTCCATTGGATGTAAAGTTGGTATTGAAGTATATGTTTCCATGGGAAATTCATATTTGAAGACCTTGTCATTCACTTATTATGCTATTGCTCTTGGTTGGTGGGTAAAAGGATTGGAATTTGTCATTGATGGTGGGAGATATAGTGAATTGGGTTATACAGTTATAAATAGCAAGAACATCAAGCTTGGATATGGTAAGTTAGATCATGAAGCTTTAAACCATCTTGAGGGTGAATTAGATATGGAAGCATTCTTTCAAGAACATGAAGTCACTGTTAATCTTGTGATGTCAAGGTTATGGATCACACAAGTTTATTTTATTGGATATAATTTGGGAGGTATCTATGTGGAGATTGAAAAAATACATGTTGTAATTGACAATATGGAGATTTTGATACTTCTTAAAAACCATGTTTGTGTTAGTATCAGTGAGAGCTTGCTGCAACCCCAAGGACTACAACAGATAAATTCATTTCTTCAAAGTTTCAAGTATCAAATGCCATCTCAAGGAAGAAACACCTCATTCTTTGTTACAAATCACATTCTTAATACTGCCTCCAAATTGTCTGTAGATCTGATAGTGCAATCATCTAGGTTCGCAACTCCATTATGTGAAACAACAAAGGTGTTCATGACTTCAACAAATCCAATTCACCCCAATCAGCTTGCCCCAACTTTATTTCTTCCCCAACATAGCAATAGTACTGCTAGTCCAACCTTCCATACTCTGACTAATGTTATGTCACCTGGAATTCACACACATGGAGGGAATGCACAAAATTTTGATAAGCTATATGGAAAACTTGGATTTATTCTTCAGCCTACTTTTGCTAATCCATTTTATATGGAATATTATCAACGTCATCGAGAGGGGTTCTTGAGCAACCTGAGCCAACAAAGGGGCTGAGAGGAATTAGTTGTATTGGGAGATAAAATAGAAAAGTTCTCTGGTATGAAAAAAAGGGTGTATATGGTATTATAAGAATTGTGAAGACCAACAATTTATTGATAATTGGAATTATGAAGAGGGTCCTTACTCTGGTTTTCTCTGGCCTACTTGTGGAAGCATTGATGCTTGTGTTGCAATCATTAGACACTACCAACTAGTTGTGGTAATGGCTCTATATGTACTATCAAGGAAAGTGCTGCTTCATATCGACGTGGGATATTTGAATGATGTTATCTCAAGGAAGTTGAGTTATAACTTAACTGAGGAAGCAGGTTCGGGATTTTCTATCATGGATTGGATGCAAAAATCTACAATATCAAGCAAGATTTTGCTCCAAACTTTAGACATCAAGGAGATATCTCAAACTCTGGTATTCTGCAAATTCAGGTATGGTGTTATTACTCAGAACTATGGGGCTCCTGATTGCATTGTGATTATAATTCTTCTTGTTGATTATGTCCAAGAGTTACTACCACAATTTCAGTTTGAAGTGAAGTTCAACCGTGATGTCAGTTACTATGGATTTTTTTGGTATCGACAAGCTCTAACAAGATTGGTTATGATACGAACAAATCATAAAGTGTTTGTACGAAAAGAGGTTGCAACTATAATTGCTTATCTAGCAACGAACCGGAGAGATGGAAGATGGTGAAAGGTAGTTTTGACCATGAGGAAGACATAACAGAAGTTACACATATTGTTGGTGACATGGTTGCTTATGAAACCCAATGTGCAGAGGATGTGATCAAGGGTACAATCAATGTTCTTGTTCATGTTCTTATTCGACAGGTTGTGAAGGTGCAGTTTGTTCTTAAACAAGAAGAACAAAAGATGTTGTGTAGAGGTGAATTTTTCTTTCCTCAGTGCACTAATAGTGTGATTAAGGGAGCTCTCCTTGACCGTATAGTGTTGCAGAATTGGCTGAAATTTGATGGCTCAACCATGTTGGAACTTACTTACAAATTGGGAAGTTATGCTTACATGAGAGTGGAAGAAATCCCAAATGGAGAGCTGAAGCAAGAGGAAAATGGTGAACCTGACATCGAATTTGTGACTCGCAAGATGTATTTTTATGATGAATTCCCCTCTGTTTTTCATAGCCCGAATCCGATTTTTGAGGACAAAAATCATTTGAAGGAGAGGGTAATGATACGAGTCATTTATATTGTGGGGTTGTTAGTTGATATTGTAATGGGCTATAGTATAATTGGGCTTTTAAGTATCTTAGTGGGTTTGTTAGTGGGATTTATATCATCTGCGACGCGATAGATGACGTCGTAGATGATATAAGAGCATGTACAATGGAAAGGCCCTAGGTGAGGCCCTGACCCTGAGGCCCTTGTGCAGACTGGATAAAAGTGAGGTCCTAGGGCCTCGGATTAGTGGGTGTTTTGCAATGGAGAGGCCCTGGGTGAGGCTCTAGGGCTGAGGCCCTGTGCTGACTGGATGCTGAGTTGTTATTAATTGATATTTTGCTGTTTTATTTAATTCTTTATCAGAACCGTTTAAATTATATAAAATTTAAAAAATTGTGAAAAATAATAATTAATGACAATAAAAAAATTTAACACGAATAAAAATTAACTTTTAATTTTATTCCACCCCTTTTAATACAACCCACAAAAAAATACATGCTCAAGAATCATCCCCTGTTGGGTCGACATCCGGTGGCGGTTGTTGTCGTCGAAGATCGTTAAGTTCACCTTCAAGGGCATCCAAGACTCTTCGCGTTCGGGCCTTCAATGCCTTGTGCTCTTCCAAATGTTCTTCGGTGAAGTTGGAGGTATCAGTATTATACAAAGTCATGTAGAAGGTCATGCTTGCTTCCCACTTTTCGGTTATCTTGTGTAGCATGCGGGTCCTTACAATAAATACATTATTTAAACAAATACAATAAATGAATTAAACAAATACAATAAAATAATAATAAAAAATTCAATAAATACATTAAATAAATACAATACATGAATTAAAAAATACAATAAATAAAAAACTAGTTTGAACTTACCTGAGCTCGACCCCGGTTGCGAGTATGCCGTGAAAGCGGAGTTGTCACGAGGCTCCGCTAGAATGTCTTGCAAATTCTGTGCCAGTTCTTCGGCGTTGAATCCGACTTTGTCACCAGCTGAGTGTGCACGGGACCCTACGTCGCCCGACATTTTTCACAAGAATAATTGAAATGAGAGAGGAGAATGTGGTAATGGGAGAGTGAATTGGGAGAATGTGTGTGGAAAAAATGAAGGGGGGGGGGGGGGCGGTTAGGGTATTTATAGGATTTTAATTTGTTGAATTTTAATTATATAAAAAAAGAGTCGTTACCGACCGTTTGACAATTGTCGGCTTTGGATGCCACGCGTTGCCACGGGAGAGGACCAGCGCAAGAGAGGGCCGAGGGGCGTGAGCACGACCCACGGGCGAGTGGCGAGGGGAGAGGCCCGGTTCGCGTGTTTCAGGGCCGCGGACCGCGTAAAACCAGTCCCACAGTGGGACGACCCGAGGGCTGCGGACCGCGTGCGCGCGGGTCGGGGGCGAGGGCCGGCCCATTGTGCGTGCTCTAAATCCTCTACGACACCGAAGATGACGTCATAGTTAAATCGTAGAGGTTAAACCTCTACGACGCCTTGTGTTTGTCGTAGAGGTGTGTTAGTGTGTCGTAGAAGTTATAAGCAGAATTTAAAAAATATATATTATTAAAACGTGCACCCGAACGTGCAAAACCTGCCAAAAATTAAACGTGCATCCAATAATCATTCATATTCATAATTACACAATAGTTATATATATATATACACGTAGTAGTCCATTATTCATAATGGCGTAGTAGTCCAAAATTAGAAGTGCATCCAAAATCCAACAAACTTGTAACACATGTTCATTCTAGCTTAAATCTCGATCCACCCGAGCCATCCTTATCCTGGCCGTCCTTACCCGGGACATCTTCAAGTGCACGTTGTTGTGCCTCCGAATAGCTTCTGGAAAGCGGCTTAGAAAGTCGTTGACCCGCTTTAGTGATGCCTCCATCTCCGCGATCCTCTGTGCCATATGCTCCCGCTCTACCCTCAGCTCCCCTTTGGCCTTTGCCAGCTCTTCCTTCTCTTCCCTGAGTTGGTTCACCACCTCTTTCAGTCTCTCATCGAGTTGCGCCCGCACTCTCTCTTTTATTTGTTGAGAGACTTCAAAGGAAATAACAGTGGTCGAGGAGGAAGTTACCATCGAATTCGGCGTCGGGAGGGCGACTCTTTTCCCACATCCTGGCTGCCGGGGTGCCCTTCCTCTCTTTGTTCAGTTTGACAGCTAGTGCCTCAGCCTAAACCAGGATCGGGACGGGGGTAGACACGTCGGTCGACCGCCAGACTTCTCGGATCGTCCAACGCAGAAACAAACCAAGAGTTAGAAAAATCATGGAAATTGAACCCCTATTGAAATATAGTAAACAAAATTTGTTGAGAAGCAATTATTTCATTTACCCATTTTTGACGGTTGGCCTCTACTTGTCATTTGGCGGGAAGACTTGTTTGCAGGCTTCGAGGACCGGCGTCGGTTTGGAGGGGTCTTTTTTCTTGATCTTATGAGTGTGGTCTTCTATCGAGTAGGAATCGCCTCGGTAAAGGGTCGTCACGTTCTTCTTGGCGTCTGATGCCTGCTTCGACTTGGTCTATTATTTTTGCAAAAAAAAATACTAATTATAATTGAATAATTAAAAAATATAAATAAAATTTGATTTACGAATATAAATATTTACCTGGAAGGCTTCAGAATTGAGGTTTGCAAAGGAAGCCCCACTCTTCCATATGACATTCGAACTCGTGCTGAGGGGTGTTATCCCGAGTCCCCTGTTCCATGATCTAGGTGTTGCGCGCTCGGTTGATCTTGGACTTCAAGTTCTTGAACAGATTGCAGAATTCCTCATTGATCCATTTGCATACTAGTTCGCCGTTCTCGGAGTACAGGTACAAAGCCTACAAAAAACAGTGGAGAAATTAATGAATAAACGATTTAAAAAACAAAATAAACAATGCTTAAACGGAAAAAATACTTACCTTTAGCTTCCTTTGTACAACAAATCGGTCCTCCAACTTAATGGAGTCCCACGTTTCGGCTAGCATTGACAAGTGGGACCAGGCGATGGACTCAATATCTCGGGTCACTCTAGAACCGTTGATTTCCGGGTGCTCCGAGCAATACACAATATCTCGATCGACGACGTAAACGAGCTTATACTTTTCGGTTTCCTCCACCGCTTGATCGTCCTTTAAACTGACACGAACCCCCATTTTACCACCCCTCTTCTTTTAAGCAGAGAAGGCCTTAGTCTCGGGAGTCGTTTCAACGACCTCATTCTCGAGAGTGGCGTTAACGCCTTTTGTGTCTTCCTCGGAGTCGGATTCGAAGGTGGAGTCAAACCGTTGTTGCTCTCAATCTCGATGTCGCTCTCGTCGTAGTTTATTGACAATGGGATAGCACGTTTTGTAGGCTTCCTATTTTTATCCGCCTTGCGGACATACCAGACGTTGCCCACAGTAGTGGAGCTTGACGCCACGCCGGACTCTATCCCCTTGTAATGTCGGACCCGTAGACGGAAACGGTACAATCAACCTACTCATTGCCGGCCATTGTGTTGGAGGCGAGCAGGTTAGTAGGTTTCTGCAGTCCCCTCGACCATAACGGGGGCGAGGGTAGGGCCAGTGGGGTTAGAGGTTTCTTCAAACTCCTCTGGCCTTTTAACTCTTTTTTTGACGACGTCCTGTAGTTTAAAACCAATGGAGTTTATAAGTATTATACCAACGACATTCAATAGATACACAACTTTACTTTTAAAAATTTACTACAAACATACTTTAACCCTATGGTATAGTCCTCAAAGTCAATGTAGGGCCAATTTTAAACAATGAAACAAGCCATCCTAATTAGGGATTAAAGGCATCTATAGTACTACCGCCAGCTGCTGGTGGGGAGCAATTAAATATTAATTTTTGCTCTCCTTGCCGGCTTACCGTCTGCGCAAACCGCTAGCAACCTGAAGTAACAACTTTTGTGCCGGCGGGGAGGCACCGACGGTGAGAAGAAAATGTAATATTTTAATACATAATTTTTTATTGAAAATTAAGACGGAAATTAGCACACACAAGGTCAAAAATAACGGAAACGAGATCGTTACACAAAGCCAACTGAGCATGTTCACGATTTATAGTTTGTGAACGTACTGGAGGAATTTTGGCTGGACTTTAACGATCTCCCAAAACGAGAACTTCGTGAAGTGGTGGCCATGTCGGGCATAATATCGGCCCACCGCTGTAGATCGAAAGAAATTTTCGGTTTGTCCCGGAAGGGCAGCCTGAACTACTTCTGTGTGCGCGGCGGGGCATCGGTCGGTGCATTTTGGACATAATTTGCGAACACTTCTGGCCCATACCTATTATTTGGCCCCGGACAGACATCGTGTAGCCAACATAACACCAAAACCATCTCTTCCTCATGGCTCCAGAAGTATGCTGCTATGCCAGCCATTGGACCTTCGAAAAATAGAAGAAAGGTAGGAAGGGGTTCGAAGGAAAGAAGCTCGGGAGCAAGAGAAGTTGTGGATTGAAGAGGTGTGAAAATAATAGAAAGAAGTTGTGGCTTTTATAGCCCCAAAACGCCGGCCTCCTAGGGGTAATTTGGTCATTTAGCATTGTCATGGAAATAATGTCACGCAAACCAAGAAGTAAAAAAACTACAATTCATTAAATAAAAAAACAACATATGAAAAAAATATAATTCATTAAATTAAAAAAAAAAACTACAAATTTAAAAACAAAAAATTAAAAAAACAACAAAAAATTAAAACTAATTAAAATAAAAAGGCACGGGAGGCGGCACTACTTCATCAGATCGTGCAACATCGCAAGGGTCGCAAAGTGTGCCTCAAGCTCGAGGGGAGTCATGGCCGACTTGTCTTTCGCTTCCTCTTGCAACAATCGATAGAATGCCTTGAGCTTCAGTTGCGATGTGTTTGCTTCCGCCAGCACCGCGTTTGCTTTTTCCGCCGCTAAATGAGCCTGCTGAATACACTCGACAAGCTCCTTCTTGGATGCTACATGGCCTTTACCTCTGAGCTTCGCAGCTTTGGAAGCCTTCTGACCCATAGGCCGCTGGTACGCCGTTCGGCAGTCCGAAGTAGCACCCGTGGTTCGCTCACTCTCCTCCTGTGGCGTGTCTTCACGAGTGCGCTTGCCCGAGTCGGTAGAAACATCGACATCGAAGTGACTCATCAGTGTGCCTTCGTTTCATTCCTCGGGCCGCTCGACTTCAAAATATTTTGAAGTCCACTTCGGCTTGTTTCTGACCAGCCTCCACCAACGTTTCCAAGTGAATGAAGCTTTTTCCTTCTTGTACTGTTCCTCAGGCAATGTCATGACTTCATCATCGGAACGGCCGCTCTTGTGGTCCCTCATCGCCCGTGTGTAAATCCCATGGAAATTCGTCACTTTCGGATTGACTTGGGCCCAATGGTCTTTACACTGCTTCAATGTCCTTGTAGGATCATCCGGTCCACGCATAGCAGCAACTTCGTCGGCGATGCCCCCAATACTTCATATCATGTTTCGCATTCCCGTGAATTGAATCGTAGGAATTGTGCATCTAAGCTCGAACTAAATGCTCATCCTCATCGACGCTCCACATATTTCGCCTCCCTTTAGGTTTAGGTGGAACCACGACGTCGACCTCGGTAACCGTTGGAGATGCCTCGGTGGTCGGACCGGATGAATTGTCGGGAGGGAACAATTGTTGCGTCGTCGGGTCGAACGTGTTGTTGGCCAACGAGGTGAACATATGGCCCTAATCGTTGAGATCGAACGACATTGCAAAACGGAAAAAAATATGACTCGTGGAGTAAGAATAGAGAGGTAGAGAAGAAGTTGTGGATGAAAATTGTAAAAAGAGGGTTGGTATTTATAGAGGTAAAAAGAAAAAAAAAATCAATTTGGGGTTGCCAGCGAGCTCCACGTGTCGCCAGCGCGTCATGACCCAACGACCGGCGCCGACATCGAGGAGGCCCAGCTCACCCCGCCAGTGAGATGTGCTGGCGAGGACCTCAACGGCTATATTCCTCTCCATCGACCTCCTCGCCAGCTCCCAACCAGCTCCATGCTTGCTCCTCGCCGGCGATTGCTCCCCGCCAGCTCCCAACCCACCACTATAAATGGCCTGAGTTATGTTAAGAAAAACACTAGAATGAGCAAATTTATCATCCTACACACCTAAGCAGTACTTAACAAAGTGGATGAAGACATCACAAACTGTTGGTGTTACAGAAAATCAAAAGCCCCACAAATAACAACTTCTCACAAAAAAATATACAACTTCAACTTCAGTTTCACAAAAAAAGTATACAATTTCAGTTTCAGCTTTAAAAAAATTGTACAACTTCAGTTGCAAAAAAACACCTTGATGTATTAATTTTGTGTAAGTTGTAACCCCTTTTTTGATGATTGCAAATGAATACCAAATTTCAGTTTCAGTTTTATACAACTTCCCCCAAAAATCATTTATCATTTATCACGCTTCAACCATCACCCCAAAAATCAAAACAAAAAAATCACCCAAGAATCACGTTCAAACCATCAGCAAACCCATTCAAACCAACCTAACCCCCCAGCTCAAAACTAAATCTAAGCCTTTTTAATCCATGGGAGAGGAGGCCTTACCTTGGGCAGAGAGGAGATGGAGAGGAGCTCGGGCAAACATAACTGTTCTGTAGAACTGTCGGTGCGCCGCACTGTTTAGGCCCAACTCATTACACTCCAGCCCAAACCCACTCATTTTAGCTGACCCATTCGCTTACAATACGCAGCCCATTTCTACCTGAGCCCAATACTAATAAGTCATCAAACCCTAATATTCTCTCTCCCTGTAAATACTAGGGATGACAATGGGTAGGGTATGGGTCGGGTTTTGTGATATCCGTACCCTACCCGATTTTCATACCCAATATCCGTACCCTACTCATACCCGGTCAATACCCTATCCGATCTCTACCCGTTTGGGTCGGGTATTACCCTACCCGACTTGTTCATATGATATGTAGATTATAAGACAAAAAATTTGGGAACTAAGTAACCATTCCATTTAAATTTAAGTAGCCAAAAATATGAACCTTAAGAAATTTTTCCACATCTCAAGTCTCAACATACAACAATCCTAAAATCAAGTAGCAACCAAGCAAAAGTAATCCCTTTTAAGTTTTTCTTTTCGATGATCAATAAACTCAAATGAATTGTATGGTATTATGGACTTATGACTGTACAACTTTTATTAGGTTTATAATTGTGAACTTATTTAATTATTTATATATACATATAAGATCGGGTAGGGTTCGGGGCGGGTAAGACCAAACCCGAACCCTACCCGGTTAAAAAAATATCCGGTCAATACCCTACCCGATCGGGTAGGGTATATCGAATATCCATCGGGTTCGGGTACCCATCGGGTTCGGGTTATTTTGCCATCCCTAGTAAATACTATCACATACATGACAGTGACACAGAGACACACACAACAACTCCATCTCATATTCGGCAGCCCTAATTCCTTTTCCCCTTTCTCTCTCAAAAGTATCCAAGCCATATTTTTTGATGATAGGAAATTGGTGGAAGTTGCGGACTAGATTGATAATATTTCGTAATTAATGGGATGGTTTTGCAAATAACCATATTTAATATTTAAAATGTAAATGTAAAAATTATGGAGAAGAAAGGAATAGATTTCTCGATTGAATAAAGACAACGAGCCAGAGAGATGGTCTTCAGGCCGCTGCTAATGCATTTCCTCTTCTTTCTGGTTCCTTTTCTTCACTTTTCGCTCAATTCTTAGTTTGTATCTGCATCACCCAGATCTTGCATCGCTCTCAATTGGTTTCGTTCGACCTCACGCCCTCCACTGATCTGGCTCCTCTGTTGTGTCTGAATACAAGCTCTTGCCTTTGTCCTGCTTCTTAGGGTATGTTCATCGTCTGTATCGTCTATTTTGGGAAATTATATGTATCTATGTTTGTGGGTTCGGAAGTTTGTTCAATTTGGTTTACTGGGTCTTGACTGAAATTGTAACCTATTTCAGGAGGACCCTAGATATTTCATGCGAAATTGATTGGCTCAGAATAGCTTTAATGGCAAACAAGTCGAAACCTAGACAGACAATGCTGTCTGTGTATCTCTACATTCCTAACATCGTTGGTAAATTTTAATCCCTTGATTCTGTAGTTGGACCTCACATGCTGAAAATGTAAAAGCTGTTTATAATGTGTTTTGAAATATGCATCTGTTGGCTTGCTTCTAAATGCAGGGTACATAAGAGTTCTCATGAATATTGTTGCCTTCGCCAAATGCACCTCAGACAAGAAGCTCTTCTGTATACTCTATTTCATAAGGTGGTGATGGGTGCTTTTACAATTTTTTTTGTTTTTTTGTTTGTTTTGAGCTTGATGGTCTCCTTCTTTTGAGGAATCCTGGAGTGTAATTCTATGAAATTTGTGGTTTCAGCTTTGTATGCGATGGAATAGATGGTTGGTGTGCTCGCAAGTTCAATCAAGGTTAAATTTTTACTTTTAACTGTCATTATGCAAATTGATCAGGTGTTATCTACACATTTTTATGTGCATATACTATGTATAGATGTATCTGTAGACCACTTTAAATCATAATTGCAAGAGCTACTTTCTAATTTGTCCTAAAAAGCATTATGTGATGGGATATCTTGTTTTAGTCTTGAAACATCAAATCAATCTTGTTGGACTTACTTATTTTGAATCTCGATATACTAGTGTTGAAGTTTTATCTTATGAGGAAGACATACCTTTTTTGTTGGAAAAATCTCAATCTTGAACCCTTCTAATGGATAACCTTACTAAAATACTAAGGTTACTTTTGTTGGAGTTTTTGTCTTGAAAATGTGAGTAATCTTAATTTGTATATGATTTAGTTTCATTTTGAGTTCCATTCCCATTCCCAATACATCTCATATGCATAACTTGATTCTCATTGTCAAAAAAACATGATGGTGTGACGTAATGTGAATGGGGATAGAGATCCCAAAACTTTGTATCTGTCTTCACTCCCACACATAATAGAGGGTGGTTCCCATTTTATTTCCAATTCTCACGCAAAACCTATCCAAATGCAGCCAAGAATAAATTCCTTTGTACTTGTCTTGTGTTTGAAGGTGATAGCGATTACTTTTATTTTGTACTACCAATTAGTAACTTTATATTATAACTGGGAGTAGTACACTCGATTGACAGAAATGGATATGGCATGACATTTAATTTCTGTGTTTTCCAATTGTACAGTTTCAACTTTCGGAGCTGTTTTAGACATGATAACTGACAGGTAATCCTCTCTGTCCTTAATAGAAAGTCTTATTGATTTTGATTCTATATTTTTCAATATGTATAATCATTCAGTATTCATTCTATCATATATTTTTATCAGGTTTATCATTAAATATTCACGTACAACAATTAAGTAACATGTTTATTTCTAATACTAGGATTAGCACTGCGTGTCTTCTGGTAATTCTTTCTCAAGCATACAGGTATGAGATTCTTTTGAAGTTAAAATGTTGAATGTTCATAATACTGTTAGAGGTAACACACATAATTGAATTTCTTTGTGTGATCTGTATGTAGGCCTGGCTTGATTTTTTTGTCATTGTTTGCCTTAGATATAGCTAGCCACTGGCTCCAAATGTACAGGTACATGGATTTTAATGTCATTTAAAGTTATTTTTGTTCAGTATATGAATTCTATAATTCATATAACATCAATTTCTCCTTCAGCGTCTTGAATACTTCTATTGCAGCACTTTCTTGTTAGGCAAAGGGAGTCATAAAGATGTAAAAGACAGTACCAGTTGGCTTTTCAAGCTATACTATGGAAACCGTTTATTTATGGCTTATTGTTGTGTGGCGTGCGAGGTAATCACAATCTTGGTTGGCCGTTAAATAATACTATGTTCCAAACTAAGTGACCAATTTAACTATTTGCAAAAGTTTAATAATCAAATTTTAGCGTTAGACTTTCAATCCTTTACTCATGTGCTTCCATGTGTCCACTGTTTAAGTCGTAATAACTAATTGAGGGATATTGTTTGTGATCTATGCTTAATTAATTACTAAAAAGGAATATTAACCCTTATTTTTTGAGTATTTTTCTTTGTTATTGGGTTGACTCTTTCTAGGTTGCAGGTTCTTTATATAATCCTATTTCTTCTCGCGGATAAGAAAGTTGAAAGCATGACAGATGTAAGTGTGCGTTTTGGTATCGGTATAGTTTGTTTTATCGTGTAATTTTGGTTTCTAAGAGATTTCTCCTTGTAGGTCTTAACAAATACAGTGAAATGGGGTTCACCACTTTCTTTTCTGCTTGGCATAAGTTTGTTTGGATGGGCAATCAAACAGCTTGTTAACGTTATACAAGTAAGTACCTGTACAGAAACCTTTTAGTATAACAATATTTTGATTAAAATTTTGAAACCATTAGATTAAGTATAACAAATGATTAAGATTAAAAAATAATCATTTATGGCATGGATTGTATGTGTCTCGCTCTAAGACTTTGATTAACTGAAAACTTGTAACAATATTATGGATTCTTACAATTGTTTTTTATTATTTCAGATGAAAACGGCTGCGGACATCTGTGTTCTTCATGACATCAAGAAGGAGAAGCCCTGATTGTTTTCCACCAAAGAAGCAACATCATTGCCTTATATTTTGCCCATTTTTTTTTTAATGTTTGGAGTGTAGCAAATGGGATGATTATATTCTAGTTGTTATTGGATTGGAAAAACGAAGTTAAAATCATGTAACATTCAAATTAGAACCTATTTATTTGGGTTGTTTCCTATATTGTTTGTGCTGACAATGATACTCATATGTATAATCATCTCAAATTGAATCATTAAACTCTCTACTCTTCCTTTTATTTATTTTATTTTATGTCATTGTCTGGATTAAATGAAAAGTTTGGTGGTTATAATTCTTTGTCAGATCTCACTGTTAGTCTTTACCAAGTAGGTAGAATTTGCACTTGATCTAATCGGCGGCGATGGATTTTGACTAGGACTTCTCTAGCTTGTAAACCTATCATCTCCAACTCTCTAAAGCATTAACTTATGAAAATAGAGATGGTGGGAGGCTCGTGAGTGCTTAAAACCTCTTTAGATCGTCAAAATTATGGTCTCAAGTGGTAGATTTGCTCTCCAAAATGAATAATAGTCAAACAAATGAAGAACAAGAGAGAGAAGAGATACTGTCTGTCTTTATCTGTAAAGAAACCCCGACAATATACATGCTTTTAATAACTAAGTTTTTTGGAAATTGATTATTTTTTGTATCTTGTCGTTTTGCTGATCAGAAAAGAAATTAAAGATAAAGAATATTTCTAATGTATTTTGAGTTGTTTTATCGTTTGAATCTAGAGATAATTGTTTTAGTAATTTGGAAATACTATTTTAGAATTTTCATACCTCACTCATATTTGACGATAAGATGCTTTGACACAAAGCGGATCTAAAGAGTTGAAACTCTTTCTTCTTGATCAAAGTCACTCCCACAAGATTCCAAGGCTTTTGTTATGTTGCCGGACCAAACGTGATGTTTTGATAAGGACGTATCTTATCGACGCGCGGTGTTTGGTGGGAGCACTAACCTATCATACGAAGATGTTGTAGTTTTACAATAAAAGTGTGTACTTTGTAGAAGGTGGGTATGTTATATATAAGACGCAAATGTAACGATTGATTTATGTAAAGCGGACATGAGAACTGACAACACTACGATGTGGTGACAATGAGGGCTGGCACGTTACTCGGCTCACTTGGGTTGCAAATACTTGATCCTTAGAGCAGGCACAACGGAACGGCCCCGCTCCCCGCGCCGTGGCGTTCGCTGGCCGGGCGCGCTGGCCGTTCCGCTGTTGAGGCCGAAAAACGCGGTCCCGCTCCCCTTGCACACGCTCCCGATCCCCTCTCGCTGGCCGGGCGCGGTGGACGCGCCGGCGCGCCTTCTGCTGCGCTGGCAGCGTGTGGCGCTGCCACGTGTCCCGACCGTTAGGACTAACGGCTAGTTTTTTTTTAATTCAAAAATCAGCAAAAAAACCCCTATAAATACCCCTCTCCTCTCATTTTTTTCACACCACTTTCTACTTCAACTATCCAACTTCACTCTCTCCTTCCCAAATTCTCCTTTCTCGTTTCAATTATTCTCGTGAAAAATGTCGGGCGACGCTGGGTCTCGTGCACAGTCAGCTGGTGACGAAGTAGGATTCACCGAGGATGAACTGGCACGAGGTTTCGGAGACATTCTAACGTGAAATCGCTCCAACTCCCCAAACTCGAACCCGGGGTCGAGTTCAGGGAAGTGCAAACTTATTATTTATGTAACGTAATTTTTTTTACTTAATTTATTGTATTAATGCATTGTATTCATTTTTTTGATTATGTTATTATATTAATACATTGTGTTACAATTTTCACTTAATTTATTGTATTAATTATTTGCACTTATTTTATTATTTTATTTTTTTGCACTTAATTTATTGTATTAAATTTTTTTATTAGGGCAATACCGTCCTCAACATTTCCAAATGGCGCCAGGGTTCCAAGTGCCATCACAATGGGGCATGGCCCCACAAGGTTTCCAGACGCCACCGTTCCAAGTGCCATCACAATGGGGCCTGCCACCCCAATTCTACAACTACGAGGGTCATCCACTACCCGACGTACAAACCCCCAAACCATCCTCTGCCGGACCTTCCCAACGACGAGCCCGAGCCCCTGCCCGAGCCCGAGCCCAACCCCGAGCCCAACCCGAAGAACCAGATCCGGAGGGCCGGACATTCAGCAAGGAGGAGAACCACCACCTCATAACTTGCTGGTTGAGCACTACCAAAGACGCCGTCAAGGGCAACTCTCAAACCGACAACACATTCTGGTGCGAAGTGCAGAGGAAATACAACTCCAAGGGAGGTTACCCACATCGCCGCTGGGAAGCTATCAAGAAACGTTGGCTCAGAGGTTCCAGCCAGACAAGGAGGATGCTCGGCTATATGAAGAGGTCCAAGGCCGAGAATCCGAGTGGCGCAAACCAGGAAGAGCACTTGAGACGTGCGAAGCAAATGTGGGAGAATGATGGGAAAGTGGTGAAAGACCACCCAATAAAGTTCGACCTGGATCATTGGGTCATGAGGCTCGAGAGCAATACGAAGTTCAGTGCCCAGGAGGGCACAATGGGAACTGTCCGCAGTCATGTACGCCAACAACGACAACGGTTGGATGAGGCTGGGGCTTACAGCTCAACCCCACCCACAAGCACAGGGGATGAGGGCAGGCATCTCAGTGGTGAGTCCCAACCACCAGAATGGGGAGGAAGCGAGAACTACGAGGGGACTCAGGTCCCTCTCAGCGACACACCCCCATCCCCTGAGGCCGCCCCAAGTCCCCCTCGCTGGCCGCAAGGGAAGAAGGCAGCGAAGGCCGCAAAGAAGGGGACCGTCCTCACGGCCCAAATGTCTGCCTTCGCCAAACTGGAACGTGCACGAATGGAGGCTGAACATGCACGGTTGGACGCTCAACGTTCACGTGGCGAACAACATGCAGAAAAGTATCGCATGATACAGACATTAACCCAACAGTGGGAAGCAAACCTCGCCACCTACACGTCCCTGGTGGGGACGGATACATCTTCCTACGACGAAGAGGCTATGGCAGACCATAAGTTTTGCAAGTCCCAACTGCGACAACTCATATCTACCCTTCAAGCCCAAATTGATGATATTCGAAGACAACCCCCACCACCGGATGTCGACCCAACAGAGGATGATTCTTGAACTTGTATTTTGTTTTGGGTTGTATTAAAAGGGGTTGAATAAAATTAGAAGTTCATTTATATTCGTGTTGAATTTATTAATTATTGGTTGTCATTAATTATTTATTTCCAAAATTGTTTAAATTATGACTAAATTAAACGGTTTCTGATAACGAATTAAATAAAACAAGAAAATATCAAATAATAATCCAGTCAACACTGTTCTGCACTCCCAGGACCTCAAGGTCCTTTCTGTTGCAAAACACCCACTTTTCTATACTCCCACTCCCTCACTTTTGTCCAGTCAACACAAGTTCTGCACTCTCACTCCCTGACCAAGGTCCTTTCTGTTGTTCATGCTCTTAGGCGCCTTGTTCCTCATACCATATACATATGCCTCAACATCACTCTTCCTATTATTAGTCTCTTCCATAACTCTATCTTGTAAAACCATGCCAAACTCCTTTTCAATTACTTTATGCATATCTGCCAGCATCATCTCATCATACACCAACAACTCAGCTACATGGACATTTGTTTTCTTAACTCTCTTTTTAGGAGTCTCAATCCGTAAGTTAAAAAAACCTATGAATTGTTGCAAAATTAACAAAAATAAGAATAATAATATTAAACTTCCATTTACGAAAATGAGGTTGAATACCCAATTGCTCCGGTTATACCCCAACTAGTATACTACAATCAATTCTTAAACTTTCGAAACTTCAATTACACATAATCAACCAGCAAATAGCTTAAACCAATCATTTTCCGTCAAACTGTTAAAAATAAAAAGGTTGGCACTATGTTCCACTAGTTTTATCAATACTAAACACTAGTATTATCAACACGGAACACTAGTTTTTTAACCCAATTTCATCAAAATTGAACATGATTTTTTCACATCATCACTTTTATATCACCTCATCACATGTGTTTTATCAACACTAACCACTATGTTAATCACCACCTTACATTGTTTTTATCACCTCATCACTTGTTTTTTTTATCACTTTAGCACACATGTTTTATCCCCCACCATATGTTTTTTTTATCAACACTAAACACTAGTTTTATCAACACCAAACACTAGTTCTATTACCCCGATATGAAACATTTATTAGTGGAGATTTATCAACCCAATATAATTTTTTTTCGTGCTTCAAAATATGTTCATCACTGATCTTGATTGAAATTATTTGAAAAAAATAAAAATATTGGCGTAAGTTTGAAGCTAATCGGAGTTGAAACAAAGTGGGAATGATTAAATTAGTGAATTGGTTAAGAAAAAAAATGGATACTTGTCCACATGACATCATGCTATTACAATTATGCCCTTGCTTGTGTGAGAAATGATGAAAGTGACGTGAATTTATGTGTGATTGAGGTGATAATGAGGTATCATGGTGAATATTAGATCTTTTTTTTGAAAGGGTGAAACGAGGGGGTGCATTACTAGTGAAAAGTAACTAGTACAAGTATAGGACTAAAAGTCCTGAGAACAAAATAAGTCCGGGCCTCCCGTGGGGCACCCAACACTCTGAACCCGAGATTCGGCGTGACTTGGGTCATGTTCGTCGTCCCCAGCCTTGTTTCCTCTTACTTGTGTGTTCCCTCCCTCCTGACTCTCTTTTTGGGACGATCTCCCTTCTCCAGTCACGGTGGTGTCGGAGACTCGACGTTCTCGGTGTTGACCGAAATTGATTGTTTTGCTATAAGCCTTTGTTCAGATCGGTCTTTCTTGAGGTCGGAGGGTGACTTAACCGTTTAGTGGTGTTGGCCACCGGTGTGTCGGGGCTTTGTGTCTCCGGTGAGTCGTGGGTCATGAGTTTTCTGTTGCATTGACTGGGTTTGTCTGTTTGGTGTAGTGAGGTAGGTTCGTTCCCTTTCCTTTGGAGGACCTGTTTTGGTGCTTAGTTGTGGTTATCTGGTTATTTTAGACCTGTTCTGTTTTTTACTTGTTTGCCCCAGTTTCGCTTAGCCCTTGTTGGCTTTAATAGTGTTGTTGTGTACTTCTTGTTAGACAAATTAAGGTTCTTAGACCTGTTTAGTACCCATTGTTTGGGTTGTTGGTTTCAGTTGGCCTTTATTGGCTTTAGTTGTGATCATTGTGTACTTCATGATAGTTAAATTAGGGTTTTTAGACACGTTTAGTTCCCATTATATGGGATGTTGAGTCTGGTTGGAGGAGTCCAACTAAACAGAAATATAAAAAAACCAACAACTAAAGAAGTACTGGAAACAAAAGCATAAATAAAGACAACTGAAATAATAAAGGTCGTGAGGTGCAGTTCCGATCTCCCATGCACAACTCAGTCCTGGGTCATGAGGGGTAGGCCACCAACCATCTACCCCTTGGGGTCCAATCAGCCTCATGGTTCCTGGCGAGGCTATTTTGCAGCCCTCTCCATCTCTAAGTCCTCCTTAGTGTCCTCCTCATCCCTAAGCTGGAACCTCCCTGTGAACTCTTCCGACGTACCTAACGCTCTCTTCAATTTCACTTATGCTGTCCGGACATACACCTGCCCTGCCTTGCCCCGTGTCTTAGTCTTTTGCATCTTCAGTCTCTTGGGCCCCAAACCTCCTCCTAGCTCCCAAAGCTCCTTGTGTGTTCCCCCTCAGGTAGTAGTGTCCAGCATCTGTGGGGCGCTGGTCTAGGAAGGCGACAGTGACTGTGTGGGAGTCCTAATGGAAATGGTTGGATCCCCCACCTCCCCCTCACAATCCACGTGATGGCCTAGGTTAGCCATGTCATGGGTCTTCGCGGTCGCGCATGTCCCGTTGACAATCTTGGGTGCCCCGAACAGTAAATGGAGATGTCCCCTCGGGACTCTCCTTAGCCATGTTACCAGTCTTCGGTGTTGTCCGCCTCCCCTCAACAAGAAATGCTGTAAACCCTAGTGGTGGAAGAAGCTTCCCCTCCCTTACAGGTTGTCGCCGGTCTGAATCAATCCTCAAAGACGTCATCAGCTCCTCCACCCAAACTTCAGGGCGACGTTGAGGGGGACCCTAGCGGGTCGCAGCAACCTGTCTGTATCCACTCCAACTTTAGCACGTAAAGAATCAGTAAATCGTACCTCATCCTTGCCCACTCATCTAAGATGGGCCATGCAGTGTTGGATTCGGTGAGTGAGATGTCCACAACGGGCATAGACTCCCGACAGTCTCTCATATTGCAAGTCCACCGTTGTAGCCACTCGACGACCTAGGAATTGTAAACAGACCTTCCTCCGGATCGGCCTATCCACATCCAAAGCAACCCTGAACCACATAAAATCATTTCATGGCTTCACGTCCGGGACGGGAGCCTTAGTTACATCCAGGCCGAGTGAGTTGGCAAGCAAGGACCGGACCGAGTCATTCCGCGCATCACCCGGTGCATTAAATGCTCGCACTCCTATTTCCATAAACCGAAACGGGATGCTATCCGACTGACTGCATGGTACGTACGACAGGAGGATAAGCAGGTAACCACTAAAAGTCCACGACCTTTGGTGGCGGATCCGGTTGAGGACTTTTTCCGAGGGGAATCGAAAGGAGACAACGGCCAGCGATAATACTTCCACTCCCATATCATCGACCTGCCAGTGTTTCAATCACCCCGATCAGGACCTTAGGGGTGTACCGGATACCCGTAATGAGTCGACCCACCAAAGACAGCCGATACCGGTCATCAGATGCGTCCGGGACCACATCTCGAGGGACCACCACGACGATGTCCTCCTCGTCCTCGATGGAAAAACCACTCAAGTGGTCCGAAATGCTGTCGAGATTGGTTACTGCCGGTGGTAGAGGAGCCAATGGGATGATCAGATCTATAGACACACCTGACGACGGTGTCAATCTCAGACTGGGCGTCGCCACCACTGTGCGGGGCGGTAGTGTTGGTTGCATTGATGCATGCACAGCCGGTGGCTCTCCTTGGGCCTGCTCCCTGCGTTTCGGCGAGACCCGATCGTAGTGAGATTGTGGCCGGTCCTCAATTGGAACCCACCGGGATGATAAGGCCGGAAATGCCTTCGCTGCTGATGGAGGCGCTGCTGGTGACGACGACGACGACAACGTAGATGCTACCGATGGAGGTGTAGGTGGTAACAACGGTGACGTCAACGAAGGTGGGGGAGGTTCCATGTGGTGTGACGTGGAAAGACTCGGCCGGGGCAGTTGAGCCCCTACCGTGATGAGGTTGGAACCACCGTGGCGGCTGGAGGATGAGGACAATGAAGAGGAGGAGGGAGCCATGACCGAGAGTAAGCAGGGATGCTTGAGGTGCTTAGAAAAGGCGAAAAGAATCAAGGAACTTGGAGGCTGCGAGAGAGAAACAAAGAGAGAAAACCCTAATAGAGCCGATGCTGTTTTTCCTATGTTCCTCAACAAGTATTATTTATTAAAAATTAGTGAATATTAGATCTGAAGAGTATATCTAAAATGTATTTTCACCATTTTTAAAATAAGAGAGATTTTTAACTGATTTGTCCTCTACTAACGAACATAAATTAATAAATCATGTAATGTTATAATGTGGCATTTTCCCTTAAAACAATTTGCATTGGTGTATTATGTGTTCGTGAACCATCTATCTTAGTAGAAGAAAAGGATGGTGGCGTTATCATTATCTGCAATGGCTTCCACCGCTTCTCTGACCCCTCTGCTTTCGAGCTACAACCGTCTCGCTGACCGCAAATGCCCTAACCCTTCCTCTTTCTCCTCCTGTAAGCTTTCTCTCTCCTTTTCTGCCTAACACAATAGCTGTGTATTTGTGTTTCCATGTAGCTTAATTCCATGGCTAGTGTCTAATACTGCTTGTCGCTTCAATGATTTATCGTGACCTGTTCCAGGGTTTTCTGGTATTTTCTTAATTTCAAGCTCAATTGTACCATGTCCATAACGTATTGGTGGCGTGGGGTTGATGGATTCGATCCTAATTCAGCAAATTAGTTTTCAAGCTATTGCGTTTATTCTTTTATGGGAAAACTTTTGTGGGTTCAATTGAATCTTTACATGGTTGAGTTTGGTTACAGAAAAGCTTATCCTTTTGATTAATCCAAGTTCTGGTGAATGGCTATTAGGGTTCATGTTCATTTCTGTAACTCTTTATGCATTCAAGAGTGGTTTCTTGATACTTTCACAAAGTTGCTGAGGATCCCGCCCTCTATGAAACAATTCTGGTTGTATCGATGCCATTTGGTGAAACAATTTCATTTTTGTAATTCCTTATTCCCCAAGAACCAGTTTTTAGAACTCACAAATGATATAGATAGGTGTAGTGGTGGAGTGTTGAATTGCATGTCCGGGAGGATATTTGAGTACATGACATTGGTGTTTGTGGTATTCTAGTCATAAAGGAGCTGAGTAGACAGCTTCATGTCATTGCAGTCATAAGCAAAAATATGGGAGAGCTCGGCATGAGCTGAAGAAAGCCATCTGGGTTTCTAACATCACTTCTAGTCTTTTCTGGTTTCCAGTGGATGTCTTCACACTATTCCATTAGCTTCTAGATCTCTTTGTATTGTCCGAAATTGCTATGTTGATGCATAGATAGATTCTATTCCATTTCTCTGTGTATTTTCATTATTTTGTCTGTTGTTCAATAAATTGATCCAATCCTGTGTAGTTTGCTAAAGTCCTCTGTCAGTCATTCACATTGATGTTATATTTTTTATTGGCATCTATACTCGTATATAGCAGTAAAACTTCTGACATCGGTAAGGTTTTAGCATGCTTATAGTAACACTCTGTCAGTGCCCCAAGTCAAATGCTTTGGGATCTGTATGATTAGGTTTCCCGTGCTTATCATCATTATTGTGCAGTGCCTTAGTTAATGTAACCATGTGAACCTACCGTGACTTACTTATGTATTGCGTGTGCACATTTCATGGATTTGTGTGCCATGTACTTGCCTTCATTTCGATACTTTTAGAGAGCGTAATTCTTTTAGTAATATCGTTTGCAAGAATTTGCTTTGTTGGCTTGTTTTATAGTCTCTGAGTCTGATGATTGTTTACCTTTCCATGATGTGTTTCAGGCAAAGTAAACCTATATGCTAATTCTGTTGGTCTGTCAAAACGGTTGTATCCTGGTAGTCAAATAGGGACACCAAGATCTTTTCGTGTGTATGGCTTATTTGGAGGCAAAAAAGACGACAATAGTGATGATAATCAATCAAAGGTTTAGTTAGTCTTCTTTTCTAGTACACTTTCATTTATGTGAATATTGCCATGAAAATAAATTCTGGAACTATTATGTTCTAAATTCGAACAACCTTTTAAATGTTATTTCTGAAGAAGTGAAAAGGTTGCTTTCTTATTCCATTCTTTCTCCTTTTTTGCTCCTCCAAAATGACAAAGGGTATGGGCTGGAACTGTGGGAAGAGTTGGAGGAAGGGGACTGGTTAGTGAAGAGTTGGAGTAAGGGGACTGGTTAGTGATCTAGCATATACGTATCTTTTTCCTAGAGATGAGAAGGCTGAATTAATGTTAGCAGAAATGTTAGGTCTCCTGGAATTGACTGACTTAATCTTATTGACCAGTTGAAGGAGCTATTTGAGTCAGAATGACCATGTAGTTGTCCTGGTGATAAGTTATAAAGGCATATCGTTCTTTAGAGAACCTTTTCATTTGAACTAGAATAGTAGTAGGCTGTTTTGCCTTCATTATGAGACTTTTCTTTTCATGGTAATCATATAACATAGGGATAATTCCATCTCAGTACCCTAAATCTTTCAGATTCTATTTTGAGTACCTTAGATACCCTAGTTCTTTTTCGTATCACCTCGGTACCCTGAACTTTAATTTGTGTCAGTTTAATACCTGCCGTTAACTTTCCGTCCATTTTTGGACAGAAAATCGTCATGTGCCTGGTAAGTGACCCAATTTTTTTTTTAAAATGACAATACTGCCCCTCAACATTTCAAACCCTTTTCCCCCAATTTATCTAAACACTTTGTCACTAATCTATCTAAAACTCACTGCCCTCAACATTAATGAATAACATAGATTGATGAACAAAACCTAAAACCTCTTTGAGCACAGATTCATGAACATAGATTGATGAATCCATACAGCACCACCAAAATACGGCCATCCACATATTTGTGCCAAAATCATTCTGTAAAGCCTCATTTTGTTATTGACAGCCAATGCTTCAAGAATTAGGTAAAAACAACCCTAAAGTTCGAACTTATGGGTGGAGGCATCAAGATGTATATCAAGGGGTCAATTTATTTACATGCTTTTGATGTGGGATACACACTTCAACACTCCCCTCACATGCGGGCCTCGCACGTGATACATTCGGGCATCAAGGGGAGGTTCATTAACACAGGCCCAAACCAGCTCTGATACCATGTTAAAGCCCAGTCCAACCCAAAAGCTCAAACTTATGGGTGGAGGCATCAAGATGTATATCAAGGGGTGAATTTATCCACACACTTTCGATGTGGGATATACACTTCAACAAAGTTGAACTATTCAATCTGAATTCTGAATGCATACCTTTTTATCTCTCAAGGATTTGATTTGGTTCTTATTAAATTGTTTTAGGCTGGAATATTGGGTAACATGCAAAATCTATATGAAACTGTAAAGAAAGCCCAAATGGTAGTTCAAGTTGAAGCCGTACGTGTGCAGAAGGAACTAGCTGCGTATGTTTTATGCCCCCCATCATTTTTATTCCTTTGCCAATCGGTTTACTGACTAGTTGTTTATATTTCTGTCTTGCAGAGCAGAATTTGATGGTTATTGTGAGGGAGAGCTGATAAAGGCAAGATATTCTTGCTATGTTAATGCTACAATAATTAGTACTCAACCAAAACATGAATAGGTTAAGCTTGTATATTCTGCAAGGTACAAGATACTCATAAACCTGAGCTTCTTTATATCGCCCTTGAGGTCATATTACTCTTAGTTGATTGTTTTGATATAAAGATCATGATAAAAATGTATTTTATTTGTATGGTATCATTATATTGATTCGGTTATGTTGGTCTCTAGGATTAATCAAGTCCATTCCACTCTGAATAAGTGCAATATGTTCACTTTTGTGTCATTTACATGAAGTTTTAGTTGCCTTTTTCGTGCATTATGTTGTGGGAGTGCAAACTGTACTCGAGGATTGCTTTTCATCATATATACTTTCATAATTTTGTGTAGGTAACTCTTTCCGGTAACCAACAGCCTCTGCGTACCGAGATAACTGAGGCTGCAATGGAATTAGGAGCTGAAGTAAGTGAATATAAAGGCATTCTCTTGGTTTATACTCCATCCCAAAAGAAATGTTCTGATATATTTTTTTTGCGCAAAATAAAGGATTATCGGAGTTAGTGTTTGACTTTGCCCGTATGGAACTTTTAATGCTAATGTGTCAACAACCCACTATGCCTAGAGGGTTATTACTAACTCCCATGATGTGGACACACACACGTGTATAGGGTAAGGGCCGAGTATTTCTTTTGGTCACGTGCTAGATAACGACAGAATCATATATACGCCTCAACACGTAAATTTAAGAAACCAAGACATTTTGGGATGTAGAGAGTAATTTTATCTTTTCATCATGCAATTTTTTGGTTTGTTCCCATTAACCTCTGACCGTAGGGTTCATATTGGTGAGAGTACATCTTCACCTCCGTAGGACTGACCACAGACAAATTAGGTCTTCGGGGAAATCAAAGATACCTGGGTTTAACATTTTAATTTGTTTATCTTCTCAAATCATTTTAATTTGTTGGTGAATTTGACCAACTGAATTAGTGAGATTGATTTGCAGAAAGTATCTCTTCTGGTTACTGAAGCATACAATGATGCACACCAAAAGAGCGTCCAGGTGCGTAAAGTCATCGTCTCTTTCTTACCTTTTAGGTGTAGCATGGACTTACCGAGATGCAACTGATCTTATCACCAGGCCATGAAGGAGAGAATGAAAAATCTGTCCCAGAGTTTGGGGATGCCGCCAGGAGGGCTTCAGTGAAGGACTGAACTGATGCTTTTCAGTTTTGCACATTAGACTGCAAAGTATGGTCAGTGGTAATGTTACAGCATGCTCATACTATGTATCATCGGGTCAAACTCAGTCGGAGGGATCTTTGTCATTCATTGAGAAATTTTGCTTTTATTTTTTGGCTAAATCTCATGAATGGCTGTCCAAATATTGTTTATGTCCTTGTAGCTTACAAATAGTTTACTGTTTATTTTTGGAAACAATAAAATGACGCACAAGTGCGTAATACAATTCAAAAATGTTCATTTTTGGCCTTGACAGCCATTTGCTTGCAACCCTCCATAGCTATAGATTATCGAAACTGTGTGGGAGATGAATAGATAAACCTTGTGAACCAAAAGGATGCAAAGAAACATAGTCGGTGACCACAAAAAAGAAACGGGCCTTGTGATCTCAAGCTTGACGAAGTAAACTGTAGCATGCAGGAAGAGGTACAGGGCTGAGGAGCCTGATAAAAGGGGAAGTAGCAAAGTTAAGCCAACCGTACTGTAAAATAAATTAACCCAAAACGTGGAGTGTTTTACTTTTTTTAGAACTAGAAACAAGAGAAGAAATCAAATAAAAATGTTACGATTGCTTCATCCGCAAAGCATCCAATCTTTGTCTTTTGCTTTGAATAATAACGATTAGTTAAACGGTGCGTTTTGGTTAGTAGTTAAGCAGGCTCAGGAAGGGACAAGGGAGCGCAACGTGTAGTCATCCGATTGGTAAAGATAGAAATACCGTTGGTGCTGTATATCTTCTTCGTGTGGTCCCTGGCTGTGAAGTTGCAGAGATCGTGCGAGAAGAAGCTGACGTTGCTAGGGTTCTGGAAGGGCACTATACATAGTTAGCTATGCTAGGGTTGAGGGCATGAAATGAATTGTGTATCGTCTTGCAGCTAGTTTAGAAAAAGGCTTTGTAGCAGAGTGTCTTATATCCTAGCTCGAAAACGCAATTTTAATCAAATTCCCAGCCATTTCCATTTATGCAATTCTAAGCTATTGCTAACAGTGGTATCAGAGGCTCGGACCTGTGCCTATGAGTTATGGCCAATATCGACCCCGTAGACGAACCTCAACCTCGCACAAGCTTGGACGATTTACGAGCTGATATGCAAAAATGGTGTACTCAAACACACCAGGAGATGGAGATTATGAGGCAGAACCTGGAGCTTCAAGCAAAAAATGTTGGGCTGCTAATTCGAGAGAAACCAGTGACCACTGGCTCTCCGATTCCTCCTCACAGCTCTGACGGCCATCATCTTCCTGCACCAGATCCAGGTGATAGAGGTAAATCTGTTGCTTAAACTTCACCTGCTTTTCATTCTGGGTCTGCATCCGAGATGATAAACCCTATTCACTCTGCACCTTGGATGATACATCCACACCAATACTCTCTAAAAAAAATTCCATCCTTGGCTTCAACCCACAATGGAAATGTTTTCTCTTCTCACAAGAGACAATTTTCCTTGGAGCATACACCTATGGCTCCTAGTCCCTCTTCACCACACCCAACTCATCCACATACACACCCAAATCCGCATCACCAGACTACCAGAGAAACTATCCATTGAACACCAACTACAACTCATTCCCACACAATCATTATAAACCCTGCAATATCACCTTTCCCTCTTTTCATGGCTCTGATGTAAGAGGTTGGCTTCGAAAAGCATCCTTGTATTTCTCATATTGGGATGTGCCTGAGGAACACAAAGTTAGATTGGCATCAATACATTTATCTGGCCCTGCTAAATTTTGGTTTACTGAGTATGCTATGGGCAAGAATATGATCTGGTGGGAGCAATTTTGTCATGAGGTTACTTGGAAGTTTGAGACATTGGGGCATGAGGACTTGCAGATTGAGTTCAAAAAGTTGAATCAGACAGGATCATTGTTGATTATGAAAATGCATTTGGGGAGCTGAAAAATACTGATGCTGAGTAAGAATCCTCACCTCTCTGAGGATTATTTCATTTCAAATTACCTTGGGGGCTTGAGACCTCACCTTTAGATAGGAGTGCAATTGCTGAGTCCTAGATCCTTATCGCATGTTATGTACCTTGCTAGACATGAGGAGTATAGACTGCAACAAACCCAACTATTTTATCAACCAAAAAATCCTTTCCACTCATACCAGAGAACAAGGATGCCCCCATATACTGTTACAATGCCACCCTCTATAAGTTCCACCAATTCTGTCCCTCCTTACAGACCTAAACCTCCACCACCAACAAGTGTTACCCCTTTATTTTTTGAGGACAGAAAGAGCAAGGGCCTTTGTTTTACTTTCCCTGCAAGATACTCAAGAGAACATGTATGTCCTAATAAACAAAAGATGTTTTTAATCACCAGAGAGGAGGATCAAGACCCACTTGTTCTCGTTATAGAGGAGCAATATCATCCACCTCCTGCATCTAATACCTTACAGGAGGAACCGAATGAAGAGAATTTATGCATCATGACAACTCAATATCTGCATTTGGCTAAGGAAGAGAATTCTTCTATTAGAATTATAGGGCAATCTCTCCTTAGGAAGGTTTCTATTTTGGTTGATTCGGGAGCAATCAAGTCCTTTTTAGATACCTTGACTGCTAAGAAATTAGGGGTTACAATACTGGCTGCACCTCCCACAATGGTTAACATGGGCAATAATGAGAAATTGTCAGCTCTACTAGTTGTACATTATCTTAGGAGGTCTCTACTGCACAATTTACTTCGCCTTTCTTGGTCATTCCTTTGGGGGCCTATGATATGGTTCTTGGTGTTGACTGGCTCAGGACAGTATCTCCAATTACCTTGGATTATGATCTCAAGACTATCACTATCGCTATCACTGAATCAGGAGCACAGATCACAATCTATGAGTCTATTCCTTCCAATTTTTATGAGGTTTTTGAATTAAATGAAGTACTCAGAGAACTCAAAGATGGGCAAAACCTATATTTGGGCCAATTGTTTTCCTTGGAGGAAGAACCTACATCAGTATCTCATCCCCCATCATTGGCTCAACTCTTGTCTGATTTCCAAGATGTTTTTGCTAGTCCAACTGCATTGCCACCAAGGAGGGAGCTTGATCACACTATCCCTCTCAAGCCTGGATCTACACCTCCATCAATCAGACCCTATAAACATAGCCATCACCAGAAAAATGTGATTGAAGATCTGTTAGCTGAAATGCTTTCTTCTGGGATAATCCAACACAACCATAACCCTTATTCCTTCCCAGTGTTGCTTGTTAGAAAGAAAGATGGCAGTCGGAGGATGTGCATAGACTACATACAACTAAGTGCACAAACAATTAAGGATAAGTTCCCTATCCCTACAATTGATGAATTATTAGATGAACTCTAGGGGATCAATTATTTTTCTTCCAAAATTGATATAAGAGCTGGCTACCACCAAATTAGAATGCAAGAAGGGGAGGAATTTAAAACTGCATTTAGAACTCACTTGGGCCATTATCAATTCAGAGTGATGCCATTTGGTTTAACCAATGCTCCTGCTAGTTTCTAAGCTCTTATGACATAGGTTCTGTAGGAATTTCTCAGAAAATTCACATTGGTCTTCTTTTATGATATCCTAATTTATAGCTTTACTTGGGAAGAGCATCTATAACATATTGCTCTGGTGCTACAAAGACTGAGAGAGAGGCAGTTGTATGTAAAACTCAGTAAATGTGACTTTGGTCAAACCCAAATTGAGTATTTGGGACATATTATCTCTATTCAGGGTATAGCTACTAACCCTGCCAAGATTCAAGCCATGCTTGACTGGCCTATCCCTAAAACAACAAAGGAACCGAGAGGATTTTTGGGACTCACAGGATACTATAGGAGGTTTGTGCAAGGCTATGAGCTGATGGCAAGACCACTCTCCAACCTCCTTAAAAAGGACTCCTTCACTTGGTCACCATTGGCTCAGGAGAGTTTTGAAGCACTCAAAGCTGCCATGAGTACAACACCTATTCTCAGG
This sequence comes from Erodium maritimum, assembly GCA_963921825.1. Taxonomy (NCBI): domain Eukaryota; kingdom Viridiplantae; phylum Streptophyta; class Magnoliopsida; order Geraniales; family Geraniaceae; genus Erodium; species Erodium maritimum. The sequence continues at coordinate 29,539,683 of OY997593.1, read as the reverse complement.
TTGCCAAATTTTTCTGAGCCATTTATCGTTGAAACTGATGCATGTGGAACTGGAATTGGGGGTGTACTAATGCAAGGTGACCAACCTATTGCTTGTTTGAGCAAGGCTTTGGGTGAAAAGAACTTGGGCTTATCTACTTATGCAAATGAGCTCTTAGCTATAATGGTTTGTGTCCAAAAGTGGAGGCACTATCTATCTGCTACACCATTTATTATCATAACTGATCAACAGAGCCTCAAATTCTTGTTGGATCAGAAGCTTGCAACCACATTTCAGCATAAATGGCTGGCTAAGTTAATGAGACTGCAATACACTATTGAATACAAGAAGGGAAAAGAGAATAAGGTGGTTGATGCCCTTTCTAGAGCTCCCAAGGAGGATTACAGGTCTATTTCTACTATATTACCTACTTGGATGAATGAGGTCGTCTCCAGGTATGAAACTGATCCTGAGGCTGAGAGATTTTTGTTGTAGTTGTCTCTCTTACCTGCATCTCTGCTTGACCACTTCCTCCACAATGGTATGATCTTAATTCATGGCAAAATTTATTTAGGGGCTGCCAATGATATAAGGAATAAAGTGATTGAATTTTTTCATTGCTCAAGTATTGGGGGACACTCAGGCATCTTGGCAACTCAAAAGAGGCTCAAATCTCATTTTTACTAACCACATATGAGCAAGGAGATCACTGATGTGGTTCACAAATGTGATATTTCCCAAAGGATTAAATCTGAGACCACTCATAGCCCTGGTCTGCTGCAACCTCTACCTATAGCATATATTCCTTGGAACCACATTAGCATGGATTTTATAGAGGGGCTTTCTACTTCTGAGAACAAGGATAACATTCGGGTGATTATTGACAAGTTTTCAAAATTTGATCATTTTATACCTCTCAAGCATCCATATACATTAGTTACATTGGCCACTGTTTTTATTGACACTATATTTAAGTTACATGGACTGCCTGAGAGCATAGTATCTGACAGAGATAAGCTTTTTATCAACAACTATTGGATTGATCTTTTCAAAAGGATGGGTTATGATCTGAAATTTTCCTCTGCATACCACCCTCAATCCGATGGCCAATCTGAAAGACTCAATCAATGTCTTGAAAACTATTTGAGAGCTATGACTCACATATCACCCAAGAAATGGGCTTCTTGACTTCCCTACGCAATGTTTTGGTACAACACTTCTTACCACAATGCAATCAAGATGTCTCCATTTCAAGCCTTGTATGGCTACTCCCCACCTCTTTTTGGGATCTCTGGTGAACCATCCACTGTCTCTGATGTGGAGAAATTCCTTGCTCAAAGGTTGGAGCATTTCAAGATCCTCAAAGAATATCTTTCTCAGGCTCAACACAAGATGAAGAGTCAGATAGACAAACACAGGTCTGAAAGGATCTTCTGTCACGCCCCAAATTCAGTAAAACCGAACCCGGAACGCGAACGTTTAAGTTAATAAAACATTTTCAAACCTTTTGAATAAATCACTTTAAAACCAACAATTTGTTTAACAAAAATAATAATTTACAACTCAAAGTACGTCCCAACAAGCGGACAAAAGAAAATACAAGGTATACGTCGCCAGACTCAAAAGTAAACCCGGACTCCCGCTCCTAGCTCCTCAAGCTTCGGAAGCTCACCTAGTCCATCCCGCGACCAGTACCTGTAGGAAAAGCAGCTAGGGGTGAGCGTTCGCTCACCACCACGGATAACAGACTGACTACGGCATACTTAGCAGACAATGCTGGTAACACCAACAACAACCGAACACCGGGGACTACTATCCCCAAACTCGAGTAACCCGACTGACACACAAACCGTTACTTTCCTCAACCGACTCAACACTCGGACTCGTAATGTAGACCCGACCCAACGATTACGACTTCCTCCAAGACACGAAAGATAACCACGTAACAACCAAGATCACAAGGGAACGCACAACAAACAAGATCGCAAAGGATCGCACTCCAGTTGCTCAGTAACCCCCTGCCCTTTTCCCAACGCGACGGTTGGATCAGGCGGCCGACCTGTCGCACTTTTCCCAACGCGACGGTTGGATCAGGCTGTCGACCTGTCGCACTTTTCTCGACACCAGTCGGATCAGGCTGTCGACCTGTTGCACTTTTCCCGACACAAGGTCGGATCAGGCTGTCGACCTGTCACTCACCAACCTCAGGTAACCACAATCAGTATCCCTGCCTTTTTCCCAACGCGACGGTTGGATCAAGCGGCCGACCTGTCGCACTTTTCCCGACCCTAGTCGAATAGGCTGTCGACCTAATGCTCTTTTCCCAACGCGACGGTTGGATCAGGCAGTCGACCTGTCGCACTTTTCCCGACACAAAGTCGGATCAGGCTGTCGACCTGTCACTCACCAACCCCAGGTAACCACAATCACAATCACAAGCAAACTTCAACAAACAGCAACAACACTGGTTTGACACTCCACAGGCACTCATGGCCACCCAAGATACCAACGGTAAAACACGGGTTCAACAACCCCACGGGCACTCAAGGCCACCCAAAACACCAACGGTAGAACACGGGTTCAACAACCCCACGGGCACTCATGGCCACCCAAGACACCAACGGTAAAACACGGGCTCAACAACCCCACGGGCACTCATGGCCACCCAAGACACACCAACAGTAAAGACACGGGTTCAAGAACCCCACGGGCACTCATGGCCACCCAAGACACCAACGGTAAAACACGGGCTCAACAACCCCACGGGCACTCATGGCCACCCAAGACACACCAACAGTAAAGACACGGGTTCAACAACCCCACAGGCACTCATGGCCACCCAAGACATCAACAATAAAATACAAACAACACAATCAACCTCCGGGCATAACCAAATGCCTCCAGTAATTATAATATCGAAAGCTCACTTGTCCTACGACACTACTAAGTGTCACATGCCTTTCTATTGTTCGATACGTTCCCGTATCATACGACACCACCCGGTGTCGCCTGCCTTTCTATCATTCGATAAACCTACTTAACCCACGACACCCAAGTGTCACATGCATTTCTACTGTTAACTTTCCTTAGTCAGGGCCGAGATCCGGCTACTTTTCCCTACCTCGTATGCTTTCTCCAAAAGCGCACAAGCAAGCTCTGGCGTGATCTCGATCACTCGCCTAGCTTTCCCTTCCCTCTGTCGGTGGCAGGATCTAATAAGAACACAAATTTTAAACACTTTTAAGCTTGCAGGCATAAACCGAATTTTAATAAACTTGACGCCCAAAAGTAACCCCGACAATGTCGATCACTCCCAAACTTCCCAATTACTCGACATTGTCGATAATGGACTCGGAAAAGCCCGATTCGCCCGACATGGCGAATCTGCCCGGGTTTTGAAAATGCCCTTCCGGGGCTCCGAAAATTCCTGTTTTCGTTTGTATGGTCTTAGAATAATTCAAGGGTTCCTATGTACTCGACGGAATCAAATTCCGACTTCCGAGTCATTTAATTTGCGTTTAAAGTTTCCAAACCCGAAATTCCAACTTTCACAATTTAATTCCAAAATTCGTTCTGGGTGTGAATTAACGACTTGGGGATCGTCCTAAACCACCCGAACATGAAAACCCGAGACCCGATCACGTGGGCCCCACACGGGCACAAGGGGAAAATTTTCTTTTCTCCCCAAAACGTTCCTAACGAACCCCAAACCTCAACCATTCATCTTTAAACCAATTCTAACCAAAACCCAACCATAATCAAACCGTTTAAACTCAAACCCAAAAATTCAAACGTACCAAAACGAGAATCGAATAGGTTCTCACCGTAAGGAATGACGAGGGGAGTTCGAATCCGCAGTCGTTGAGTCGATCGATCGGTCGGATCGTCGAGAAAATCACTAAAACCCCACACTTTTTCTCTTTTTCTCCTTCTCCTCCTTCTCTCTTCTTTCTCTCTCCTAACTCTCTTCTTTTTTTGATTTTGCCGAAACTATGTCCAACCCTCCCTTTTTGTTTTGTTTTAAACACACCAACTTCTCCAAATTACCAAACTACCATCACTTTTCTCTAATTTAAAAACTAACCACCACCATATCCATGACAAGTGTCTTTGTGGGTCCCATGAGTTAGAAAAATATCTTGGTAGGTATTTTTCAATCAGATTCGCGAAATTCGGCCGTCTCGGGCCCCGAATGGGCACATTTTCCAAGAAATTACGAAACTTCACGGGCTACAAGGAAACGGCTCAACTAAGACCGCTGTGACGACGGCTAAGCTTTTTGGATCCAAAACGGACCTCGAACGGACCAAAACGTCGCTCGGTTGACTTTTCCAGCGAAAAGTCAACCTTTCCCAAATTGGTCAGAAAGTTGCCCTGAGTCCCCCGGAACTCACTTTGGTCGATATCGGGGTCAAATTAAGTCCGGTATGACCCTCGGGGTCAAATTTAGGTTCATTTAAGTGTGTCCAAATTTTTTAAATTTTCCTGTTTTTCGCCGATTTGACTGGCGTTGACCGGGAGTGGTTCTTACAGCTTCCAAGTGGGTGACTGGGTATACTTGAAGCTCCAACCCTATAGATAAAACTCTATACCTCTGAGGAAGAACTTGAAACTGGCAGCAAGATACTATGGCCCTTTCCAAGTGCTTGAGAAGAAAGGGTATGTGGCTTACAAATTGAAGCTCCCTTATACTTCAAAGATCCATCCTGTGTTACATGTATCGTTGCTGAAGCCTCAATTGGGTGAAAAAAATAGGCTCATGCCTACATTGCCAACCATTTATGATGAAGGGCAACTCAAGCTCCAACCAGTTTCATTGTTGCAGACCAGGTTGCCCAGGCGCAATAACATGGCAGTTGTGCAGTACTTGGTTCAATGTGACAGTTCTTCACCACATGACGCGACTTGGGAGGATGCATCCTTTATGAAGGTTGCATTTCCAGACTGGTATGCATCAATTACCAAGGCTTGAGGTCAAGCCTTTTTCTGAGAGGGATGACCTGTTACGATTGCTTTATCCGTAAGGCATCCAATCTCTGTCTTTTGCTTTGAATAATAACGATTAGTTAAGTTGTGCATTTTTGTTAGTAGTTAAGCAGCCTCAAGAAGGGACAAGGGAGCGCCAGGTGTAGTTATCTGATTAGTAGAAATAGAAATACCGTTGGTACTGTATATCTTCTTCGTGTGGTACCTGGCTGTGAAGTTCCAGAGATCGTGCAAGAAAAAGCTGACGTTTCTAGGGCTCTGGAAGGGCACTATATATAGTTAGCTATGCTAGGGTTGAGGGCATGAAATGAATTGTGTATCGTCTTGTAGCTAGTTTAGAAAAAGCCTACGTAGTAGAGTGTCTTGTATCCTAGCTCGAAAACGCAATTTTAATCCAATTCCCAGCCATTTCCATTTCCATTTCTGCAATTTTAAGCTATTGCTAACAAAAAACCATTTCTTAACGTAAAAACCGTGTGAACCAATCTAAGCCATCCATTTCATAAATGGATGGATGAGATGCTATTGAGTTGTTTACTGAAATAAAAACATCACTTTTTTAGTAGGGTAAATTACAAATGCATACCCTGAAGTTGTCACGTTTAACCGATGATTACCCTGAAGTTTAAAGTTAACTGATGCATACCCTGAAGTTACGAGTTGTAACTCAAAACCCCTTCTGTCAGCTAAAATGACGAAAATACCCTCAATGTTTTTTTAAATATTTTTTTTAAAATATAAATGAAGTGATTTTTTAAATAAAAATGAAGTCATTTAATAAGTAAATATGTATATATAACAAAAGTAATTTTTAAATAATTTTTTTAACATAATTATTGAAGTGTAGTTGAGGGTATTTTCGTCATTTTAGCTGACGGAGGGGTTTTGAGTTACAACTCGTAACTTCAGGGTATGCATCAATTAACTTTAAACTTCAGGGTATTCATCGGTTAAACGTGCATACTTAAGGGTATGCATTTGTAGTTTACCCTTTTTAGTAAGTTGTAGGAGGTTTTTAGTAAAACTATCATATTATTTTTTTTACCAATTCACAAATTTAATTTTTCCCATTTCGTTTAAACTTCGATTGGCTTGCGCCAATATTTTTTTTTTCAAGGGCTTTCTATCAAGATCAGTCATAAATATTTTTTGAAGCACGTAAAAAATTATTTTGGGGCTGATATAAAAATAATTATATCTGGGTAATTTTTATCAACACTTTACACTGATTTTATCATCATTGTACAGTAGGTTTATCACCTCATTTTTCAAAACTAAACATGATTTAATTTTTACGGCTTCGTTTGAACTCCGATTAGCTTCAAACTTGCGCCATATCTTTGTTTTTTCAAGGGCTTTCTATCAAGATCAGTGGTCAATATGTTTTAATGCAAGAAAAAAATAAATTATTTTGGGGATGATTTAAAAAGAAATTATATCTGGGTAATTTTTATCATCACTTTACACTGCTTTTATCAACACTTTACTCTAGTTTTATGAACACTGAACACTAGTTTTATCACCCACTTTCCAAAACTGAACATGATTTTTATCACTTTATCACATGTTTTTTTATGAACATTAAACACTACTTTTATCAACACTAAACACTTGTTTATCACTAATTTACATGTATTTTATCACCCGTTACATGTTTTTTTATCAACATTAAACTCTTGTTTATTACCTCATTAATTTTTTTTATCACCTCAGTACATGTTTTTTTTATCAACATTTAACACTAGTTTGATCACCCGATATAAAACATTTATTAGTGAAGATTTATCAACACTCAAAATTATTTTTATCACCCCGATATAATTTTTTTATTTTCATGCTTTAAAATATATTCATGATTGATCTTGATTTAAAGCCCTTGAAAAAAGAAAAATACTGGTGCAAGTTTGAAGCTAATTGGAGTTGAAACGAAGCAGGACTGATTAAATTAGTGAATTGGTGAAGAAAACATGGACACTTGTCCACATGACAACATGCTATTACAATTATGTCCTTGCTTGTGTGAGAAAAGATGAAAGTGACGTGAACGTTTGGTGGGATTGGGGTGATGATCTGGCATTATGATGAATGTTGGATCTTAGAAGTGTATGACTAGGATTGGTTCACACAGTTTTAGGATAAGAGGGGTTTCTATTAGATTTGTCCTTCTAGAAACAATATTCATTACATAAAAAAGCCTAGAGGCACGACTTCGAAAAATGGTTAATCCATTAACCGTATCTAAGACATAAAACATAAATATATGAAAGTCCAAATACCATGGGACCAAAACAAAATAACTATTGAAAAAAAAAGTGCAGGAATGAAAAAGATGTCATGGCTCTTGGGTGGGGCTCTATGGAAATACCGCGGTAGCGGTCGACACGACCGATACAGTTGCTAAAGACCGAGAGTAAAGGCCTAGTTAGTCTTTAAGCGAATTTGTGGTGCACATATGGACTGAACACCCCACTGGAACCAGCTTTCGTGGTCCTCTCTCGGATTGACAGTGAGGAACCCGAAAACGTAATAATGCTGGCTCCCAATATGGTAGAGGAGTATTGTGTCGGTATTTGGTATGGTCGGTGAGGAGGTGGTACCCAGAGACCCACCCCCGATGCTCATTGAAGGAGGTGAGGTGTTTTCCACCCCGTCGCTTTTGCATTGTGCACCGGCGATATGTGGTTATGGAACCATCTCCACCAAGATGCCCTAGGACTGCATCCCCACCCGACGCCGCCGACTCACGCCCTTCTTGTGCTTGCATCGTACCGATTGATATCAATTCTCCATTATTTGGAACCATTGTCCCATTTAGTGGACCGGATATGACCAATTCCACGCCCAATGTTGACTATTTACCATGTTCACAACATTGTCGATCCTGACTGTCCATTCCTTAACCATGCTCCAAGGCACTAGAAGAACCTTATAATAGACCACCATCGAGAGTCATATTTCTTCTCCCCTAACAAGGAGAGTGCTCTTGTTGCACCCTTATGAGAAAAACAAGATCGAAACACCTAAATCTGTCGGAGTCTCTGGTAGCCACCTTCTTCACACAATTTTCTTGCCAAAAGCACATGCACAAGATCCCGCCATAAAGTCTAAGAACCCTAGTTAGGGACGACACGTCACATATAGCGTTTTATCCGCCAAGGGCATGTGTGCACATGATTGATTTGATGCTATCGAGAGTACTTCTTTAAGAGATGACAAGATCTGTTTGTCAAACATTGTCTATCTACATAATAAAAGTATTTTATTTTTTTTGAAAGAAAGATAAATTAATAAATTAATAAACCTTACACAACATACAACACAAGCATTATATCCACTAAGCGTTCTTGGGAGCCCAAAGGACGACCAGCGAGATGGTAGCTCTTGGAGCTCGGGTTTGACCTCCCAAATATGAATACAGACTCGAATACCAAAAAGGAGACACATCACATAAGCAACCAACTACCAGGTCGGTCTTTATTACCGATGATCAAGAGAGATTTGCTGATAGAAAGACCTGACTAGACACACCACCAAAGACACCAACCACGCCTACCAGATATATTTCGGAGAAAGACATGTCTTTGACGGAAAGACTCCGGTAAAAGGGAACACACAAAAAAACAGACCAACGAATAGGAAATACTCGAGGCTGACCTTCGATGTTTGAGACTGGGATCAGAGCGAGAGGGGAGGTGGACGACGCTAGAGGGTGCAGATCTGATCCGCTTTGGGTGAGGGGCATGAATATGACCGGATGAGCATAGTGAGAAAGAGCACGACTGAGCGGCTCGGACTACGGAGCTCCGACAGAAGGTGGTGAAGATCTAGTTGTTTGGCCGAAGGAGGAGCGCAATGGAGAGGATCGACCATAGGAGCTCGAGTAATAAGGGTCTGGGGCGGAGCGGAGGAAGGGAGGTGGATTGTGTATATCTGACTAGGGTAATGGATCAAAGTGGTGCGACATGGGATAGGCGGATTAACCACCACGGTGGCCGGAAAGATCCTACGATGCGAGGTGGGTATGTTGACAATAGAGCCAGCCAGGTCCGACGAGAACTTGTCGGTCCGACGACACAAGTGGGATGCCCTGGCAACACAACCAGCACGATCCGATTAGGGATAGTTGAGGTCTCCAAATCCGGATGTAGAGGTAGAGGTGGAGGTGGAGGTGAAGCTGGGGGCGGACAACGTTTTGAACGAGGGGAGAAGGGAAAGGAGCTCTAGTGATAGGCAAAGAGTGGTCGGTCGGAGGATAGAGCCAGACCGACATCTCCCATGGCCAGACCACGGGAGCCACCGATGGCGACGATAGAAAATGAGGGAGCATGAGGTTTTTCTTCGAAACTTTCAAAAAGAGAAAAAAGGTTGAGAAAGTACCAATATAAAAGCATTTTATTAGTAGGTCATAACAACAATTAATTGAATGAATATTAAACTTTCTCTTTTAACTATAACTTTTTTTTCTCTATTAGGATTGAAAGCAAGGTTGTAAAAGGCGCTAGGCGCTAGTCGGACGGCAAGAGGCCCTAGACGCTAGGCAGAGACTAACAGAAGCCTAGACGGACTTTATTTTTTTATTATTAAAATATATATATTTTTTGAAACGAGTAACTGGGGAATTGCATTACTGTAAACAATAAACCATACAACGTAGAGCGTACAAGCCCTGAGTTCCAGATATATGTCATGATCTCCCGTAGGCCACCCAGCGCTCATGGACCCGTAGAAATAGTCTGCTTTTGATCACATATACTAACTCACGACATCCCCTTACCGACATTTCAACGATACAAAACAGGAAATGAAAAGTCCAAATGTAAACCAAACTAATACAACCCAAATAAAAACGAACTAATTCATAAAGCAGGCGGAAATACAGTGTTCTGAGTACGGTTTTCCCGAGACCTTGTAGCATCGACAGTCCCGGGTCTGTGGGTATAGTCCGTAGACGGACCCTCCCACCCCCGTCGGGTCTTCTCATTTTTTCGAAGGAGGCTGAAGCGCCTCCGTCCGCGGATCCTTGATTTCCTCCTCGTCCTTCAACTGCTTTGCCCTCGTTTTTGTGGACGAGGATGAGGACGCCCTTCGTGGAGCTGCCACAAACAGCTCCGAACAGATCTGATGACTCTCCGGTATGCCGCGGGGACGCGAAGTAGTCTTCCCCGATTCAGTGTGGGACATCCGCGGGATAGGCCAGGCTGGAGATTGGGGTTGCTTCCGTGGACGAGGCTGCATCTCAGGTTGCATGACTTTTGGCAAGAGTACCACCAACATGGTGGGACCACGAGGGGTATCAGTCAATGGGGTGGCCCCGGAGTCGCTAGATCCGGGAGGAAAGTCGGAGGGGAGGAGTACCTATTCGGTAAAGCGGTAGGAAAAGATTGAGACAGTACCTGAACAGCGGCAATCGGCGCTACAAGGAGGCCGAGAGCCATGGCTGAGGTGGTATGTGGTTGTGGTGTCGCCGCCGGCGACAAGATCAACCCTTTTAAGGGTTCAAACAATAACCCTATTAGGGTTCCCCGAGAGCTTTTTACGGTCTTATCTTTTGTTTCAAATAGTTGGATGAAGAGAAGAGTCACAAACGAGGAGAGAGGCTTTGGTGTGGGTGGAGATTAAGGGAAGCACAATCGGCTTCAATAGTGGTTGGAGGAGGAAGGCTGCTGCACCGAGAGAAACTCACATCGTTGTTTAGATCCATACAAAACTTATATATTATAATTTAGTATATTATCTAACACTAATTCAACCTATTTCAATTTGGGTCATAATAAAGTTTTAAAATCTCTCGGTTCACCTCTTTGAGGTTCGTCATTACCCTAGCTAGGGTTTATGCCACCGCCCACCGCTTCCACGCCGCCCGTCGTCGCCGACCAGGTCCCCTGTCAGCACTGTCCGGTCGCCCTTTCCTTCTACACGCAGGTCAAGTCCTTGCCCCTCTCGGTTTCTCCATCTCCCTCATTTGATACCGATGTACCACCCACTGCACCGCAACCATGCTGTTGGACAAAGCTCTTACGCAGGTATGGCACCGTCGTCGCCGGCGGATCCTCACCGGGTCCCGCCTCTCCCCCTGGCTTGGTCATGCGGCCAGTGGCCATGCACCGTTGGTGCAACTGGTCCATGCAAGGACGGGCACACAGGCTCCCGTGGCTGTATTTTCCGCGCCGGCCCGACGACGATTTGCCAATGGAATTCCGTCCGGAACCGGGTGACCGGACAGGGAGTCGACGCCCGGAATTGGCATGGTGCCAGTGTTGGGTCTCGAGGTAGGGTTGGAGATGAACCAACTCGCAGCGGAAAATCAATGAAAACCAAGAGACGATTAAAACCATGAAACAACTAACAAAGAATGGATTCACAAGAGAAAAATTCAGCACTAGTTCTTACCAAAACAAGAACACCGGTTAACGAATGATTGGCTTGAGTCTCCAAGACGCCTACGTATCCACATGGGAATCAAAGCCACGTAGTTCTTCTCTTTGAGGACTCAAGAACACAAACATGGAGGTGGAAACTAGCCAAACCCGAAATGGCCATGGAAGAGGGAGAGAAAATGTGTTTCCTATTCTTGTCTTGTGTTTGTTATGTTGAAAAAAGATGACTTAAACATAACAAAACCCATACTTGTCCTACTAAAGGCATGGGACAAGTATGGTGTCAAGTAAGGTGTAAATAGGACAAAGTATGGCAAGACAAGATTGGGTTAGGTGGTGAATCACCAACACCTTAATCCTTGTCTTGCTTACTTAGTACTAATTAATCAAGACTTGATTAATTAGTTGCATGGGCCTTGGTTGCATGGGCCTCTTGGAACATGGCCCGTGGCCATTTCTAACGAGGTCCCGTGATTCGCTCATCGTCTCCAAGCCTTCCATACCGGAAATGTCCAACATTATCCGACGCGATCAATCCCAAGACTCCAAGCCTTGTCTCGATCCGTAAAGTCCTATTCACTTACGGGCACATGACCCAAAACCCAGTTTTGGTCATGTCCCGAGACAACTCCCTTTTGGCCATTCTCCATAAATGTGTCAATGAGTTTCATCCTCCGGTGTGACCCTTAGGTTTATGCATGTCAATAGATCAACGTAAAATCCCATTTTACTTGATCCTATTTAAGTGGCAACTAACGAGACTTTAGTATTGCCTGACACTGCATAACGAATCGACCCTGTCGATTCTAACCTTTCCGTCGTCCCTGTCATTATCCTTTTATCTCCGATATCCTGATTGAGATAAGGCATAGAGCCGTCATCCTTATTATTCTCAATCACCGTTCCTTGATATGTGAGATGACTGAAGATATGATACCCAGTATCATGTGCATGGCCATGCTATTCTTCCAGTCACTCTCGATCAAGTGGCTGAGAACCGATATCTTTCCCATACCTTAGTATGAGGGATAAATCCCTTAGCCGTCTTTCGTGTCACTCATGTAGCCCGTCCCCAAGCCAATCCTGGCCGTTATGGAAGCCCTGTTACGGACAACGTTAGGCTCAGGTCAAACTCAGTTGTTGACTACATAGCGATCACAAAGACTCTTTGGTCTAAGGATACATGACAAGCTACAACACTGAATATGTTCATGACTTAATCTATGGCACATATTCAGGGCGGGTTGTCCAATATCATGTCCCACATGATATCTATGATCAGACTCCGGAATCCCATTCCAATGACTAACAGAACGTAAGCCATAAAGAGCCATCTTTCATACTAGTCGCTTCTAGTGAAGCTTTGTTGACTAGGGACCCATCGAGTGTGATCTATCTCGATCTATGGTTCTATTCGCATGGTGGGCATAGATCAGAGCACACATCGATATATTACTCCAACACATAAGTAATATAAAGCCGCTTTAATTTTATTGCTAACGATGATATATACATTTGGACATTTAGGATTGAACTACGGGCACTAAGACTAACAATCTCCCACTTGCCCTAGTTCCAATCTAAACTCCAATATGTCCCCATCGACTTTACATGTCTAACATGTTCAGGCAGTGACACTGCCTTAGTCAAAGGGTTGGCTATGTTATCATCTGTTGCAATATCGGTTATCTTCACTTCACCTCAGTTCAGTATTTATCTGATGAGGTGGATACGCCGCAGTACATGTTTGGATTTGTTATGCGATCTAGGCTTTTAGCTTGCGCAATGGCCCTTGTGTTGTCGCAAAATGGATTCACCGGACTGGATGGGTTTTTAATTACACCCAGCCCTGCCATGAATTTCCAAATCCACATAGCCTCCTTAGCTGCCTCTGCAGCATCCATGTACTTGGCCTCTGTCGTAGATTCGGAAATGGTATCTTGCTTTACGCTTTCCCAGCTAAAGCTCTGCCATTCAGCGTAAACACATATCCTGATTGACTTCTAAAGTCATCTGGATTTGTCTTGGAAAACTAGCGTCTACTCATCCTTCGACGACTAGTTCAGCATCATCTTTCCCCCGGGTTAGAATGATGTCTACTGGTACAACATAAGGCTTACGAGACGTCTGGTCTCATACATGTCATGGCATATATGATCGATCCTGCCCTTAGGCGCATAGGATTCTCATCATCCTTTTCAGCTCATCATGTGTCTTAGGACACTGAGTGTTGCTGAGATGAATGCCATGACTAGTGGGTAAGAGTCCTTTCTTTGAATCGAGCATTAAGAACCTACTCAATGCCTTGTTCACATAGGTTCCCTGACTTAAATCCAAGACCCTCTTGGTGCGATCTCTACATATCTTAATCTTTAAGATATGAGAAGCATCGCCTAAGTCCTTTATTGAAAAACACTTCCTCAACCAAGCTTTAGTCTCGTGCAAGGTTGGGATGTCGTTTTCAATGAGAACCAGAAAGGTAATCTTGCTCCCACTAGCCTTCTTATAAACGCAAGATTCATCCTCGTTCTTGATTAAGCCAAATCCAATTACAGCTTCATCAAAACGAAGGATCCAACTCCGAGAAGTTCGTTTCAATCCATAAATGGATTTCAACAACTTATAAATCTTTCCTTTATTCTTCGGATCGTCAAAACCTTTGGGCCGAGACATACAAACGTACTCAGTCAAATTTCCATTTAGGAAAGCGGTTTTTACATCCACTTGCCATATCTCGTAATTATAATACGCAGTTATGCCAAGAAGAATTTGGATCGATTTTGACCATAGCCACTAAGGAGAAGGTTTCCTCATAGTCAATCCATGCCTATAACCTTTCTCCACCAGTTGAGCTTTGTAGGTCAGAGGGTTGCCGTCCATGTCCATCTTCACCTTGAAGATCCATTTGCATCCGATGGTCCTCACACCATTGATGGGATCAACCGGTTCCCAGACTCGGTTGTCCGACATGGATTGCATTTCCTCCCTCATGGCTCCCAGCCATAACTCGGAGTTGGGCCCATCCATGACTTCCTGAAAGGTGGATGGATCATCGTGATCCACCATGACTTCATTGTCACCTCCGGATACCATATCTTGGAGGTGGAAGATTGATCCTTTCAAATCTTCTTGGACCTTCCGGAATTGTAACAGGAATTGGTTCTTACTCTACGACAATCTCTGACTCCTTTCTACTGGGTTGTCAATTGGTTTAGACAGATCTATATCATCCTGAATTTCTTCGAGATGCACAGTCCTTCCAATGACGTCTTTGGAAACAAAACTTCTTTTCCATAAAGACCCCACCCCAAGCGACGAACACCATGTTCTCACTGGGATTGTAGAAATAGTATCCCCTTGTTTCTTTGGGACACCACACGAAGGTGCATATCTCAGATCTTGGTTCGAGCTTAGTCGAAACCAAATGTTTCACATAAGCCTCGCAACCACAAATCTTTAGGAAGGACAAAGCGGGCATCATCCCGTACCATTTTTTAAAATGGTGTCCCTTCCACACCATTCGTCGAAGCCCGATTTACTATGAATGCGGTCGTCTCTAGAGCAAAACCCCTAAAAGAGATTGGGAGATCAGTCCAACTAATCATGGAACAGACCATTGTCTAACAATGTCCGATTTCTCCGTTTGGCTACACCTTTCAACTACAGTGACCTAGGAGGAGTCCATTCCAAAAGGATCCCATTCTCTTTTAGATGATCTAATAACTCTGTGGTCAAGTATTTTCCACCTCGATCCAATCGAAGTGCCTTAATACCTTTGTCGAGCTGGTTATCTACTATAGTCTTAAACTCTTTGAATTTATCAAAAGCTTCAGACTTATGTCTCACCGAATAGACATAACCATATTTACTGTAATCATCAGTAAATGTGATAAAGTAGCTAAAACCCCTCCTGGCAAGTGAACTTATTGGTCTAAACACATTCGAGTGTATAAGCCCCAATAATTCACCCGCCCTTTCATCGCGATCGATAAAGGGCACTTTAGTCATTTTTCCCATCAAACAAACCTTGCACCTATCGATCGAATGGAATTCGAATGAACCTGAAAGCCCGCACTTCTGAAGTGTTGATAGGCGCTTCTTGTTTATACGACCCAAATGACAGTGCCATAACAGAGTTAGGTTTAAATCGTTGGATTTAGACCTCTTGGTATTAACGGAATATATAGAACTTGAGGCATTGTTACCCATATCTAATATGTACAATCCTCCAACCATGTCAGTACTGGTATAAAACATATCATTGCATAGAACATTGAAAACTCCATTTCCAATATTAACATTATATCCTTCCTTGTCAAACACGGATACAGATATAATATTCCTACTAAAAGTAGGTATGCAATATACATTATACAATACTAAGACAAGGCCTCTTGGCAAAGCAAGACTCATGGATCCTACAGCAGTTGCCACAACTCTGAGGTCCATTTCGTGCTTTCCAAATCTCTCCTACTTTCAGCCACCATATATTAGTGCATGTGTGAGATTCAGTCATGGTATCTAATACCCATGAATCTTTGGAAGTAGAGAGATGTAGCTCTATAGAGTTAATACCGATTGAAGGCACGGTCCCACCGCTCTTCCTTAGATCATCCAGGTTTCCTGATGAAGGCGCAGTCTTACTGCCCTTCTTCAGATCATCCAGGCTATTTGATGAAGGCGCAGTCCCACTGCCCTTCTTCAGATCAGCCGTGAACTTCCTGTAATCCCGGTTCCAATGACCAGGCTGTTGGCAGTAGAAGCAGACATTCTCAGGTGTCTCATCTTTCCTGCCAAGTGCGCATGGGCCCAGCCCTTGCCACTTCCAATTCCCTTGTTGACCATCAGAATATCCTTGGATCCCAGATCCCTGAGATATTCTTCTCAGCAGCTGATGACACTTCATGTAACTCTGATATGGTCTTAGAGACAGCCTTGTCAAGGACATATTCTTTGCGTTCAGACTTGAGGACTATCCTCAAAATTCTGTACCAGTCCAAATAGTTTGTCCCATTTAGCTTGACCCTGTCAAGAATGGTTTTTAATGACAAACTATTAATGTTCGCTGAATTTGCCATTTGATCTACAACAGATAAAATTCAATCAGTAAACTGAATAAATTTTATGAAGATCAAGCTTAAACACCAACAATCAATTCTAAACCTTTAGAATCTGAAACCAAGATCCTTGATTCACTCGATTAAGCTGAACTAATGCTCACCACTTAATCGAGCTATGTAGGTAGGACTCCATCCAATCACATCCAATGTGACTCTTGGCTAGGGTATGTACTTATGTACACGACTTACCCTATCTGTTACCCTAGCTCAACCTCAGGCTGAGAATCGTAGTCAGGTCCACCAATTTTCAACTATGGCCCGTCACTATGTAGGTGCTCCGCTAATGCGCACGACACCCACATATGTCGTCCAAACCTACTACCCCGCTTTCCCATGGATGCTCCGCTAATGCGCACGACACCCATAGGACGGGGAGGTAGTAAGGTGTTGATTATTGGGAGGTATCGGACATGACCCGCTTTTACTTGTCCAGTTGTGTTCAAAACTTTGGCACATCCTAGATGCGATGAGCACATCAACTACATTCCAAATGCAATGATGCCTCAAATTACATCCAATGTAATTCTTCCTTTGAACCCGTCAACTACATCCAATGCAATGACGGTTCTAAGGGTTCACACACAAGGATTAAAATTCCAATTTTATCTTTACATGTGAGGTGATATGCTCGGTAAATAAAGTTAAGCATGCAATTCTAAAACACATAGAATTAATCATGCATAAACTAAACCAAGCATAAAGCGATAAATGTGCACATAATAGCCCCCTAAACTAACTCCCACTAGCTTCTTGAGCTCCACCGACTCCAAGCCGATGACAACACCCGAAAAGCCACCAAATGACCTTTTCGCCATTTCTTCGTCTTGAGTAAAATATTACAATTTAATACACGACTCGCAGGTCGGGAATAAATAAATATTACAAAAAAGTGGTTCGACGACCACACCTTGAAAGAATAATTACACGCTAACTCTAACGGCTCGCAGGCCGTGAAAAGCGATAAATAATTAAATTGAGCTCGGGGCTATTATGTACACCATGCCAACATCACATCACACATCGTGTTATCAAACAAGCATGTTATCAAACATCATGTGATTTTCCGGTTTTAATTAATAGCCAAGTTTCGAAATTTTTTGATGCTCGGTTTATCGAAACCGTTCAAAAATGAAACTTTTGAACATTTGATCTTCGAGTTCGTCATGACGGTTCCAAACTCGTCATAACTAACAAAACGTTTAGCCTTGGCATATCAACCATCCAATGGTCATGCTTGGCCTAACTCCGTCCAACGGAGCCCCGTTCGGTCTCGGTTTCGGCTCCCCGAGAGTCCCGCTCCCGAGACCCGAAAAATCAAACTTTTTTCAAAATTTCCAGATTTGAAATAATTTTCAAAAAATCATTTTACATGTATTAAATCCATAAACAATAATTTAAAACATGTTATCAAACAATTTAGCAAAACAACATGCCAAAAACGAAACTTTCAAGCAAAACCGAAACTTTGAACACCGTCTTGTGAATCCCGAAGGTAGCACGGCTCTGATACCACTGTTGGGTCTCGAGGTAGGGTTGGAGATGAACCAACTCGCAGCGGAAAATCAATGAAAACCAAGAGACGATTAAAACCATGAAACAACTAACAAAGAATGGATTCACAAGAGAAAAATTCAGCACTAGTTCTTACCAAAACAAGAACACCGGTTAACGAATGATTGGCTTGAGTCTCCAAGACGCCTACGTATCCACATGGGAATCAAAGCCACGTAGTTCTTCTCTTTGAGGACTCAAGAACACAAACATGGAGGTGGAAACTAGCCAAACCCGAAATGGCCATGGAAGAGGGAGAGAAAATGTGTTTCCTATTCTTGTCTTGTGTTTGTTATGTTGAAAAAAGATGACTTAAACATAACAAAACCCATACTTGTCCTACTAAAGGCATGGGACAAGTATGGTGTCAAGTAAGGTGTAAATAGGACAAAGTATGGCAAGACAAGATTGGGTTAGGTGGTGAATCACCAACACCTTAATCCTTGTCTTGCTTACTTAGTACTAATTAATCAAGACTTGATTAATTAGTTCCATGGGCCTTGGTTGCATGGGCCTCTTGGAACATGGCCCGTGGCCATTTCTAACGAGGTCCCGTGATTCGCTCATCGTCTCCAAGCCTTCCATACCGGAAATGTCCAACATTATCCGACGCGATCAATCCCAAGACTCCAAGCCTTGTCTCGATCCGTAAAGTCCTATTCACGTACGAGCACATGACCCAAAACCCAGTTTTGGTCATGTCCCGAGACAACTCCCTTTTGGCCATTCTCCATAAATGTGTCAATGAGTTTCATCCTCCGGTGTGACCCTTAGGTTTATGCATGTCAATAGATCAACGTAAAATCCCATTTTACTTGATCCTATTTAAGTGGCAACTAACGAGACTTTAGTATTGCCTGACACTGCATAACGAATCGACCCTGTCGATTCTAACCTTTCCGTCGTCCCTGTCATTATCCTTTTATCTCCGATATCCTGATTGAGATAAGGCATAGAGCCGTCATCCTTATTATTCTCAATCACCGTTCCTTGATATGTGAGATGACTGAAGATATGATACCCAGTATCATGTGCATGGCCATGCTATTCTTCCAGTCACTCTCGATCAAGTGGCTGAGAACCGATATCTTTCCCATACCTTAGTATGAGGGATAAATCCCTTAGCCGTCTTTCGTGTCACTCATGTAGCCCGTCCCCAAGCCAATCCTGGCCGTTATGGAAGCCCTGTTACGGACAACGTTAGGCTCAGGTCAAACTCAGTTGTTGACTACATAGCGATCACAAAGACTCCTTGGTCTAAGGATACATGACAAGCTACAACACTGAATATGTTCATGACTTAATCTATGGCACATATTCAGGGCGGGTTGTCCAATATCATGTCCCACATGATATCTATGATCAGACTCCGGAATCCCATTCCAATGACTAACAGAACGTAAGCCATAAAGAGCCATCTTTCATACTAGTCGCTTCTAGTGAAGCTTTGTTGACTAGGGACCCATCGAGTGTGATCTATCTCGATCTATGGTTCTATTCGCATGGTGGGCATAGATCAGAGCACACATCGATATATTACTCCAACACATAAGTAATATAAAGCCGCTTTAATTTTATTGCTAACAATGATATATACATTTGGACATTTAGGATTGAACTACGGGCACTAAGACTAACAGCCAGGCCGAGCTCTACCGGGGCGATCACCCCCTGCTGATGCTGCATGTTCGTCCACCGGAGCGAACTAATCCCGCCCCATGCATGGTGGCACCTCTACCAATATATGCAGCTCTGCCGCCGTCGTCCTCTAGGATGCATGCAAACCCTAGGGCTCGTTGGGTCCCTTCAAGGGTTTCTGTGCCACTCCTGCCATCGTCCAAACGACATGGCCCGAAGTCCTCGAGATCTAGGACGATGACAGTGATCGCCCCGAGGGAGGACTCTCCTGCACCGGGGCCCTCATGTCGTCCTAGGCCTCCGGTGAATCGCGATACTCAGAGGGAGATACCCTTGGTTCGTCGAGGCATACTAAGGTACAACCCTGGCATTGGTCCCCGTCCTCGAAAGGTCAAGACAAGGAAGGAGGTAGGAGCACCTGCTGGAGAACTGGATACACCGGAGCCCCCTGAGACAATCGGACTGGCTCAGGTCCAGGTAATACGACCGGGGGGCTATAGCCCCTCGAGGGGTGAATGACCTCCTAATGCGGGGGTGGGGTGGACCGCTTGGGGCCTATACCTACAGACCCAGGACTACTGCAGCCGGGAGGTCTCGGGAAATCCGCACTAAAGGCTCTTTCTCTAGTTTGTTTCTCTGTATTAGGTCCAATAAAGTTTTGGCTAGATAGGATTAGGGTTTTGGATTGTTATTTTTTTGAAAGGTTGGATCGAGGAACTCTTAAGTTCGGATCTGCGAATCAAAGCAGATTATCTTTATGGCTCTATGAGCGCCTGACGGGCTACGACCGGTTGGGACAAAAATATGGAATCCGAGACAGTTATGTCCTACCCTGTAAAGTTGCTATGTTACAGTAATACAATACCTCTTTCCCGTTTCAAAAAAAAAGTTCAACCTATTTCACATTTTATAAGCCAAATCTCAATAATCAGATCTATATTTATATTATAGTACAAGTCAATTCATCCAATTCCAACCCAATAATACGTACCTAACCGTCCTAATATATATTTTTTTAAGGAAATAAGGCACTTTATTAAATGTCGGCAATAATGATATTGTGAAGAGGTTCAGGGACATGACCCCCTGACCAATTCCAGACAGGGGAAGAACAAGACGCCCTGGCAAGCCAATGAGCTACTTTGTTCGCTGTCTGTCTTACAAAAACGAATTGCATGTACTCGAGTTTAGATAATATGGAAATACAATTTGTCACAATTTTCCCTAAAGGGGATAGCAGTCGCCCTCCTTTCCTGATCATATCCACTATGATCTTACAGTCGCTTCTCACAGTCGCCCGTTGCGTGGGGTATTGGATGAGCCATGTTAGTGCATCGCGGATTGCATAGGCTTCTACTAACCCGAGATTCTGAGGACCATGAAAGGATGTAGAGCGGGCCCCTGTCATTTGACCCCGATCATCTCTACATATCCAGCCCGTCCCCATCTTGTGTGCCGCTGCGAAAAGCGCCCCATCTGTGTTCACGACCCATGTCCCAGGAGGAGGGTGTTCCCAGTTGTCAGATGCCCCGCTCAGACCCTGACCAGGGGTTGTCTGCATCTGTTGTTTCCTTCTCTTTGCTTCTAGCCATCCTGTCTGTAGATGGTAAGCCGTCTGAAAAATGGTCGCAGGGAGTTGCGTTACTTGTTCCTAAACCACCTTGTTCCTTGCCTTCCATATTTCCCATAACAGGCAACCAATCAGGCCTCCACTCGCCGTGGAATTGAGATTGAGAGTCGCCTACATCCATTCCGAAATTGTCTGAGCGTCTTGGGGAGTGATTATACCGGACTTAGCCCAGCATTCTGTCGCCAACGGGCATTGGACCAGGAGGTGTAATTCTGATCCCGCCTCCCCTGAGCATATCGGGCACTGTGCCTCCATTGCCACATGTCTTCTTCCGAGATTAACCGCTACCTGAAGACATCCCGAACACATTCTCCACATAAACGTACGTACCTTTGGCATAACTTCCAACTTCCATATCTTTGTCCAGATGTCCGTCTGGGGCTGGAATGTCGCTTGTTCCTGCTAACACATCCCATAGGCCGCCTTCACAGTGTATTGACCCAGGTAATCCCCCGACCAGTACCATGCATCCGCCCTGGCCAATTTGCTGATTGGGACAGCCAATATCGCTCTCTGGTCGTCCACATCAAACAGGTTATGAATCCTGTCTATATCCCAACGCCTCTCATTAGGCATCATAAGTTCCTAGACTGTCATGCTGTCCGTACTTGCTCCCGACGATCGCACCCTCGCTTCAACTCCTGTTAGCCACGGGTGCGTACTAACCCCTGTGGACGTCCCTGGTCCAATCGATCTCCTAGCTCCCTTTCTAACCAACTCTTGTGCTGATAGTAGGCTCTGCCAGACGAAGCTCTGGTTTGGTTTCCGTACCGCCTCCAAGACCGAGGTTTCCGGGTAATAACGCGCCTTCAGCACCCTTGCCACTAGACTAGATTCATCTGTCAGTAACTTCCATAATTGTTTTCCCAGTAATGCCGTGTTAAAGTCTTGCATATTCTTGAACCCCAAGCCGCCCTCTTCCTTCGGACGAGACATCGTCGTCCAGGATTGCCAGATGACTCCTTTCCCATCTATGCCGGCTGATTTCCACCAGAGTCGGGCTAGCGCCACATTCATCTTATCTAACGTCCCTTTTGGCAGACGCATCACACTCATCGTGTACGTCGGGATTGCTTGTAAAACGGACTTGACTAGCACTTCCTTACCTGCTCCTTTTAGTAGCTTCCCATCCCACCGTTGGATTCGCCTCAACACCTTATTCAACACGTACTGCAGGCCCTGCTTTCGGCTCCGACCCATCATATTTGGAATCCCCAGGTATGGGGATGGTTGCGCAACTCCGGGATCCATAGTATCCGTACTCCTTCCAACCATCGTGTGTCCGACGTGTTGGAGCTAAAAAATAGTGATGACTTTTGCTGGTTCACCACTTACCCCGACGCCTCCTCCAACATTCGGAGGTAGTTCTTCACCCGACCCATTTCCACTGGTGTCGCCTTACAGTAGACATAACAATCATCTGCAAATAATAAATGGGTAAGTGACGGTGCTTTGGAAGCCACCTTAATTCCATGGATCTCTCCTCCACATTCTGCCCCTTGTAGGAGACGCGAAAATCCCTCCATGCAGAACAAAGAGAGGTACGGGGAGAGTGGGTCCCCCTGCCTAATCCCCCGCTCCGGTTGGACGAACCCCGCCTGCCTTCCCCCAGCCACAATATTGTATGTGACCGAGTACGTACATCTCGGGATCAGGTCAATCCATCTTTCCCCTAGGCCAAACCCCCGCATCATATCCCACAGGAAGCCCCATTCAACTCTGTCATACGCCTTACTCATATCAAGTTTGAGGGCCACCGACCCCTCCTTACCTACCCTTTTGCTCCTGAGGTAGTGGAGGGTCTCGAATGAGAGGATAATATTATCCTGAATTGACCGACCCGGTACAAACGCCCTTTGGGGCGCCGAAATTAATCCATCCAAAAATCCTTTCAACCGATTAGCCACCACCTTCGAAACAATCTTGAAAATAACATTACATAGTGCAATCGGCCGCAAGTCTTTCAGGGACATGGGACATTCCACCTTCGGTATCAGCACCAGTGTAGCATGTTCATTACTTTAGGTATCTCCTCCCCCGCAAAGGTCCTCCGAACCCAGATGGTGACATCCTCCCCCACTGTACTCCAGTACTTCTGGTAGAAATACGTGTTAAGTCCGTCCGGTCCCGGTGATTTGTTTGGTCCCATCGAGAAAGTATCCTCACAGACCTCCTCAGACGACACCTCACTCATCAATGCCGTGTTCTGCTCCTCCGTAACCTGCTGGAGGAATCTCAGACAATTAATCCCCTCTCCCCTCGATTTCCGGGGTAGTGTTTTGTAGAAATCCAAAATATGATCCCCCAACCCCGTATCCCATGATAGAATATTCCCATCGCCATCCTTCAGCTCCGTAACCTTGTTTATACTCTTCCTCTGTGAGGCCGACGCTTGAAAGAACTTAGTGTTCTGGTCACTCTCTGTAAGCCAGTGTTGCTTAGCCCGTTGCCGCCAGAACTCCCCTTTTCGGTCCAGAGCTGACTCATACAGTTTCTGCAACGCCCTGCGTCGTCTGATACTCGACCGATCAAATTTCCCATTCAGCCACATAAATATCTTTCTCAAGCCTTGATATTTCCCTGGCTAGCGCGTTATAAACATCCTTGCCCCACACCTCCAAGGCACTACCAGTTTCCTTCGTTTTCGTGGCAACGTCCCTATCCCCCGGGCTTCCCCACCATGCTTGTATGAGATGGCCACACTCCAGATCTTCCGCCCAGATATTCTCGAATCTAAATTGCCTAGATCCCACTGGCTCCACCCGACGCTCTGAGTCTAACATTATAGGGAGATGGTCAGACGTTGATATCCCCAGATTGACCAAATGTGCCGACGACCACAATGCCATTAATTCCAGTGTTATGAGGGCTCTATCCAGTTGCACCGCCATCCTAGTTTCTGGCTCACTGCCACTATGCCACGTAAAACCATACCCCTGCAGGGGCACATCCTGGACATTCACAGCACGTTCCCTGAATCCCTTACCTAGGGTGGATGGGTAACGATTCCCCCCCCCCCCCGTTTCTCCTTCTGGCGGAGAATTCCATTAAAGTCACCCATCAATAATCATCATCTCGACATCCCCGTACTCATGTCCCAGGTTTGCCACCGGTGCACACGGCTTGCCTCCCCATAGATCCCTGTAAATCGAAACTTCTCCCCATCCGGTCAAGTGATCTCAGCATCAATGTATCTGTCCCAGCACTCGTAAGGGGTCACCGAAAAGCCTGTTGTCCACAGCAGAATCAGGCCTCCCTTATGTCCCTCTGCTGGAACCTCATAACCCCCTGCAAAGCCGGTTTTAAGCTTCAATACTTCCACCTCCCCTTTCCTCGCCAAAGTCTCGCTTAGAAAGACAATATGTGGTTTTCTTCGCCTAATTTCCCCCTTCAAATATTCGACCGTTGCCAACTTCCCTAGCCCCCGACAATTCCAGGATAGAAACCTCATCACCCTTTGACAATCACGATTCCGAGATCCAGATAATCCGGCTCTTCCCCGACTACCCACTCCCTCACCGTCCGTCCTCCTCCTACTCGCACGGACCTCCGAGACCCATAAGTGGTCCTTGATACCTCTCCCGTCGACACTATTAGATCTAGAATTCCGACCCTTCACCGTCTACTACCCCCCTCGCCATTTGTCCTCCGACTACACACCGAGGTCGCCGAAACACCTGTTGCACTTTCATATCGCCGATACTCGGAGTACCGAAAAACAAATCCCTTCACAACCAACCACTCCGCGAGGCAGCACCTCCCGATCGTGGGGCAACATACCACCTTCGTTCGACAGATGAGTCGGGTTCCTCCCCCCGAATCTCCAACCAGATCAAATCGTAGACGTACACACTACCCAAACTCTACCGAAACTAGTTTAAGTAGTACCAGATGACAGGGACTAGGAATTACCTTCTCTCCCCGCCTCACCGAAGCCCATCACCGACCACGCTCGCCGGAACGCGCCCAGATCTCCCCTCTCGCCCGTTTCTCTCAGATCTAGGGCCGACTGATTTCGCTTAGGATAACCGTCCTAATATATAATATAAATGTCTATTATATTAAAATCTAATTTTTAATATATAATATATGTTTTTTCATTATATTAATGTATATAATATACTTCCCTTCAAAATATCAATATTTTAATATAATATGCATTGGTAACAATATGTTAATAAGTCATGCCTATTAATTGTTATTATTTGATTAAGTAATTGTTTTGAAAAGTTTTGTAATTACATATAATCACGCCTGCATTTTCTTTTGAGTGAAAGTTGTAACTTTGTTTATAGATCGGGATTGAAAATATATTGAAGTACGTCAGGTATAGAGCCTGACCACTGAAAAACATGCATAGAACGAGCATTTCAGGTTAGCTTCTATTATTAAGAAAGAAGTTTACGGATGTCCCTAATAAGTGTTCCAATGGGAGAAACCGGAACATCCCCGCGAGATATTAGGTAGAGGAGGACCTGAGCATCAAATCGGATGATAACATTTGATCCAAAACTCGGTGCATTCTTCAGGGTCGTCGCCAACGTGCAGGCTTCAACCATGATCGGGGCCCATACTCCCGGCGGAGTACCATTTGCGATCAGACGAACGGACCCCTGGTTGTCTCGGGCAATGAGGCCCATTGCGAACTACTACATGTCCTGAAATAAGGTCCCGTCCACATTGATGGCGATGATACCTGGGGGTGGGTGCGTCTACTTAGCCAGCCAGACCGACGGTATAGTTCTGGGCTTTGGGGAAGTAGCTTTCGCCTCCCTTTAGGCCGATAGATGGGCTGTCGCCGCTGAGATTACTCGTAAAGCCGCCGGGGGTGTACCCACCATTTAAACTCATTCATCGCCTTCCAAATTTCCCACAGAATAGAGAGAACCGATGCAACCTTATCCTGGGGCCTCCCTACCGCCATCCCCTCCCACCATTCACAAAAGTCCCTCCTATGCCCTGGGGAATAAGGTCCTCAGCCTGAGCCCAACAAGTCTTTGCGAAACCATAGTCGACGAACAAGTAATCAACTGTCTCCGGTGCTCGCCCACAAATATCACAAGTAGGTAGAATGGGGACAAACTTACGGTTGAGATTGGTAGCTACTTGCAGGGTATCAGTTAGGCTTCACCACAAGAATATCAGAAGACGTGGGGGGGGGGGGGGGGGGGGGGAGGGGGGATCGACCACAAAGCAGACCATGTGACTAGCGTCGTATTATGCCTAGCCGTCTGTCTCGTCGTGGTTAGGATCGAGTAACCCGTCTTTGTAGTATAACGCCCAGACCGCTCAACAGCCCAGTACCACGTGTCCGTAGTCCTGAGTGGCGATAGGGGTACCTGAAGTATATTATCCCGCTCCTCGGTAGAGAACACTTGACCCATTCAGGAGGCATCCCAACAAAGCCATCTTGGCACCATGAGCCCCGCAAATCAAGCCCGAATAAGGGCTGGACTAGACGACGTGATTTCCGGGTTAGGCCCCACGAGCCAAGCGGTACCCTTGATAAAGGTATCCCGGTCATCCCTTATCGCTATCTGAAGGCCACCTCGCGGTAATTCCTGAGCGGACAGAATACTACACCAGGTAAAACTCTGGTTAGCCACAACCCCTGTCACGCTCCAAATCCAGTTTTGACCGGACTCGAGACGTGACCTGAGTTAAAATTAGAAAATAATAAACAATTACTAGATCTTTTATAAATTCAAATAACTTCATCAAATACTCATAATAAATAATCCAAAAAAAATCTCGAATATGAGTCACAGCTCAATATAAAGTGCAAGATAAATAGTGTTTAGTACAAAGGACCAACACAACTCTAGAACAATCCCCAAGACAATCAGAAGCTCCCGAGCCTCGAACTCCCTAGACATCAGGTACGCCTGTAAAAACAGTAAGAAAAACCATAGGGGTGAGCTTGCGCTCAGTAGGGAAAATCGTAATCAAATTAACCTTCAGTTTAGTAATAAAACTGCCTTAACGTGGCAACGAAATTTACAATTTAAAACGCTATCAACAATGAATACTAGGAATCAGTACAAATAAGAATAGTATTGCATTCTCAAAAACAACTGTAGCTTTAAAAGATTACATGAAATGTAATATAAATACGTCGTAACCACGAAATGGGAACAAGTAATATCACACCAACCAGTTGCTTTCTCAAGCCTCCGATCCATGAATGGATTCTGGTATCACATCGGTTCCCATATCCGATCCATCAGAGTATTCATATCACATCAGATTTTCCCTCGGTCCAGAGGTGGCACATACATCAGGGCTACCGGAAACCATCCCTGAGGGACGCTCATCGTCGGGATTCCCGGAAATGCACCCAAAGGACCATAGGTCATAGGGAACCAAGGTAATGCTCCGGTAGGACACATACACTTGGGTGAAACCTCATTAACCATTTCTCGTCGAGTAAACCAACCAATTGCCCCGTAGGGTCCACCTCCAATGCCCTCGGGCTCTAATAATCAATGCCCCGTAGGGTCCAATAACCAATGCCCTCAGGCTCCAATAATCATGCCCCGTAGGGTCCAATAACCAATGCCCTCAGGCTCCAATAATCAATGCCCTGTAGGTTCCAATAACCAATGCCCACAGTCTCCATTAATCAATGCCCCGTATGGTCCAATAACCAATGCCCACAGGCTCTAATAATCAATGCCCCGTAGGGTCCAATAACCAATGCCCACAAGCTCCAATAATCAACCATTATCCCGCAGGAACTGCCAAACACCAACGACCACAACACCACCGGATTACCCCCCCCCCCCCCCCCCCCCCCGGTGTAGTACCGAACCGAACAAGAAAACATCTAAAGAACAAAAATAAGGGAAACACACTATAACTTATCCATCAATCAACACTTATCAAATCACACTTTCATCACAACACAACAAAGACATCCATTAGTCCTCCACACTTACCGTATACTTACCTGTCACGAACCATCGGTACATTGATCACCTGATTGCACCGTCTGACACAATCAGTCATACTCGATCACCCGTTCAACCAAACAATCATTCAATCATTCAATCAATCAGCTAATTATGTAAACATTCAATCAATCAATCAAGCATACGATTTAGCTAGTTTCGTTAGACTCTTAACTTATCCAAACTAGGCAACCGAGCATGTGATCCTATCACAAAAACTAATCTGAGGGCTCATCACGGCCGCTCTACCAGTAAAACAATTCCTAAGTATTGAAAGCGAGTTACACTATTCATTCTCATCCTAAGCATGCATACTAGACACATCCAATTATTAGTAATTGAAAGACGATTATTCTAGTTATTCGCATCCTATGTGCAATTCTAGGACCTTTCCGATTTTATTAACCTAATAGGCATACTAGTATTGAAATACTCGAGTAGTTAGACTTTACCTACCTTGTGGTCTTCCTCTAACAAGTCTCTGCTGTAATGTTTGCTTCACCTCTCCTCCGTTCTTCACACGGGTTCCGGAAAGGTCTTCGTCCCACGAGTTCGAAACCAAGGTCTTGGAACACAAGTAAATTCTAATCAAGATCCAACTAAGAAGAAAATAAAGTCCCCAAAACAACCCCAAAAGACCAGTCATGATAAAGATCGAAATTGACGAAAAACACCCCAAGAGACCCAACACTGGTATGCCACGGAATGGGTCACGGAGCCGTGACATCATCCGTCACGGATGACGTCATGGAACCGTGACGCGTGCCGTCACGGAATCCGTCATGGAGCCGTGATGCCTCCCGTCACGGTATCCGTCACGGATCCGTGGCAGGTCTGGGCAGACTCGCCCTTCTTCAACCTCCAGCTCCTTTTTCCCGAAAATTACTATCCAAACTCCATTTTCAGTCAACAAAAACTCCCAAAACAGATAAATAACTCCAAAGCTCCTCTACCCATGGTAGGAATCAACAAAACCTCAACAATCCAAACTAATTCCAACTTCCAAAATCAACAAAACCCAAGAATTTTCATCAAATACCAACAAAAGCTTCTCAACAACATCTAACACTAACCCAATCAAAACCCAACAACTTCTAGCAAAACCAAGTAAAACCCATGAAATGAAAGGAAAAGAGATTTAGATACTGTTCTTACCTTTAGAAGAATGAGAGGAAGAAGATGGTGAGATTTCGGAGAAGAAAGTAGTAGAAAATGAATCCAAGGTGTCTCTTTAAATTCCATCACAATAATTAATTAGGCTTTAGTCGATATAAAGTCCAATTTTGACCTAAGTTGACTTTTCCCAATATTATACTTAAACGAAAGGAAACGGCCCAATTAAGCCAACCGTGATGACGACTAAGCTTTTTGGGCCTCGGAAAAGCCCCGAGTGACCTCTTGAGTCATCGGTTGACTTTTACGGCCGAAAGTCAAACTTGTCTTAGAAGTTACCGGTTCGACCGGGATCGACCGGGAGCGGTTCTTACAATCTACACCCCTTAAACGAATTTCTTCCTCGAAATTAAAAACAAGGGTACCTCACAGATCGAACAAGTGGGGGTACTTCTCCCGGATCTCGTCCTCTCGCTCCCAGGTCGAGTGTGCTCCCTGATGCTTCCATTGCACTCGACCCAAAGGAATAGTAGTCTTCCGCAAGACCTTCTCTCCCGTATCCACAATCCTGACGGGCTGCTCCTCATAAAAGACATCATTTGCTACCTCGATGTCTGCCCACTCGATAACGTGAGAGGGATATGCCGTGTATTTCCGCAGTTGGGACACATGGAAAACGTTATGCACGTTCCCAAGCTGCGGTGCAATGCTAACCGATAAGCTACTGTTCCAACTCTATCCAAGACCTCAAATGGTCTAATGAATCGCGGTGATAACTTGCCTCCGCCGCGGTTGTACCGCAGTAGGCCCTTCTTCGGGCTCACCCTCAGAAATACGTGGTCTCTGACCGAGAACTCAAGCGGTCTGCGACGCCTATCTGCATAGCTCTTCTGACGACTCTATGCGGTCTTCAACCGCTCTCTAATCAATGCGACCTTCTCGGTCGTCACTCTGACCATATTTGGCCCAAGTAAGCTCCGGTCCCCTTCCTCAGCCCAACACACTAGCGACCTACACGGTCTGCCGTACAAAGCCTCAAATGGTGCCATCCCAATGCTGGACTGATAACTGTTGTTGTAAGCAAACTCTGCTAAAGGTAGGAAATCCTCCCATGATCCCCGGAAATCTTGCACACAAGCTCGAAGCATATCCTCCAAAATCTGTATGGTGCGCTCTGACTGTCCATCTGTCTGAGGATGGTAGGCTGTACTGAGCAGCACCTCAGTCCCTAACGCCTTCTGCAGGATCTTCCAGAATCTGTATGTGAAGCGAGGATCCCTATCAGATACAACTGACACCGGTACTTCATGAAGGCGAATAATCTCTCTGACGTATAACCAGCTCAATACATCAACAGTGTCGGTCATCCGCATAGCTAGAAAGTGTGCCGACTTGGTTAGTCGGTCAACCACAACCCAGATAGCATCGTGCCCTTTAGGCGATCTCGGTAGTCCACAAACAAAATCCATGGTAACGTGCTCCCTCTTCCACTCAGAGATCGGTAAGGGTTATAGTAAGCCAGCGGGTCGCTGATGCTCCGCCTTCACCTGCTGACAGGTGAGGCACCTCGAAACAAAATCTCCGACTTCCCTGCGCATCCCGCTCCACCAGAACTGTCGTCGGATGTCTCTATACATCTTGGTGCCACCGGGGTGCACAGCAAGACGAGAGTGATGACACTCTCTCAACACAGTATCCCTACAACCTCGGGGTACAAACAACCGTCCTCTATAATGGAGACTCTGATATGCACTCAACTCCCAACCATTGATCTCGTCACCGTCTACCAGTCTCTCACGAATACCTACCGTCTCGGCATCCGCGGTCTGTGCCTTTAACACCCGAGCAACCAACATGGGCTCCTCTAAGTAACTCCATCCATCGCCTTTGGCGCATGTTCAGGTCGCGCTGGGAGAAAATGTACTTGAGGCTCTTGTGATCCGAGAACACTCTGAAACGCTCACCGTACAGATAGTGTCTCCAACTATTCAAAGCAAATACCACTGCTGCCAGCTCTAGATCACGGGTCGGGTAGTTGCACTCATGTAGCTTCAGTTGTCTTGAGCCAAAAGAAACTACCTTCCCGGACTGCATCAACACACAACCTAGTCCCTCGCCTGAGGCGTCACAGTACACATCATAACCCACTCCTCGCTCCGGAACAATCAACACATGAGCTGTAGTCAGTCGAGCCTTTAGCTCGGTAAAATAATGCTCACACTCACTAGTCCAAAGGAACTCTGCTCCCTTGCGAGTCAAGGTTGTCATAGGTGCATCCAAACATGAGAAGTCCTGAACAAAGCGTCGGTAATATCTTGCCAATCCCAGGAAGCTACAGATCTCAAACACGTTCTTGGGCCTTGCCCACTTCGAAACTGCATCGACCTTTGCTGGATCGACTAGAATACCATCTCGGGACACCACATGTCCGAGGAACTTCACCTCCGCGAGCTAGAACTCGCACTTCTCCAGGTTCCCGTACAACTGGTGGGTACGCAATAAGGTCAATACTACTCTTAAGTGCTCCACATGTGCCTCTTCACTAGGCGAGTAAATCAAGATGTCGTTAATGAAAAATACGAGAAACTGATCCAGGTACGGTCTGAAAATGCCATTCATCAAATCCATGAAGGTTGCTGGCGCGTTCGTCAATCCGAACGGCATCACTAGAAACTCAAAGTGTCCGTACCGTGTCCGGAATACGGTCTTCTCCACATCCTCCTTTCGGACCCTCAACTGATAGTAGCCTGATCTTAGATCAATCTTGGAGAAGCATGTCGCTCCTCTCAGTTGATCGAACATGTCATCGATCCTCGGCATCGGATAGCGGTTCTTCACCGTAACCCGGTTCAACTTCCGGTAATCGATGCACATCCTCAAAGCGCCACCCTTCTTCTTTACGAAGAGAGCGGATGCCCCCCACGGCGAAACATGAAACCCTTCTCCTGCAGCTCTTCGAGTTGTCGCTTCAACTCGACTAACTCAGCTGGCGCAAACCGATAAGGTGTCATCGAGATCGGCGCGATACCTGGGATCAAGTCGATCAGGAACTCTATCTCGCGCACCAGCGGTAATTCTGATAGCTCCTCCGGGAACACGTCCGGGAACTCACACACTACTCTCGGCAGGTCTCTACCACCCTGCACGACCTCAGTCTCCACTCCCGTAGTCGAGGCGGACAGAAGGACTCCGCTCTTGCTACCCAAAACACAAGTAATAACTCTGTCACCTGACCTCACTGTCACCTGACGTCGATAGCAGTCAATCGTCGCCCGATACCTCGCAAGCCAGTCCATCCCTAAGATCACGTCGAAAGCGGTCATCTCCAGAATGAGTAGGTCACCAACGAAGGGGCAGTCTGCCACTCGGACCTCACAATCTCGACAAAAAGTATCCAACACTACCTCCCCCGTAACTGGGGTCTCAAGACACAGTGGTCTGCTAAGGGAATCCACCCTCAAGCCCAAAGAACGAGAAAAAGAAGTAGAAATAAAGGAATGGGATGCACCAGTGTCAAACAGAAAAGACGCCCACGAATTAAAAAGTAAACACGTACCCTGTGTAGCCTTATGGCCGGCGTATTGTCTCTCAGCTCTAGCATCTATGACTGCATAAACTCGGCCCTGCCATGCCGGTGGTCCTCCTCTCGGTGGTGGTGGTAGTGCCACATGTTGCTGAGGTCTAGCCTGGTGTCTTGGGGATACCACTCCCGCCGCCTGACGCGGAGCTCTCTGCTGCTGTGCCTGTCGTGGTTGGCCGGGAGGTGCCTGACGAGGCTGTGCCTGCTGGGGCCTCGGTGGGGGTACAGCTCCAACCCGGTCGAGACAAGTAAGAGAAATGTGCCCCTGTCGGCCGCACTGGTAACAAATCCGTTCATCAACCCGTTGTCTCTCACCAAACCCCTATGGGCGGTCCGCCTTTCGCTCTGCGAGTCCTCTGCTCCTCGGGCAGTCTCGAGCTAAGTGCCCTTGGTGTCTGCACACCGGGCAGAACTGCGTCAGAGGGGCACGTCCAACCGAAGCCATTGCTGCTCCTCTACGCATGCCACTATGCTGGAACTGTGGCTGGAAAGACCCAGAAACCCTCTATCGTCTCGCATCACGCCCCTCGGATGGCCTGAGGAAGCCACTCGGCCTCGGCCTGACATCCCGCGCCCTGGCGGTCTCTCGAAAATGCCTCTCCACTGCTAAGGCCTGTTCTACCAATGTAGAGTACTCCTCAGTCCTCAGAGCAATAATTCGATCTGCAATAGAAGGGAGAAGCCCACGCTCAAACCGTCTGCAATGACTGTCCTCAGTCTGCACCATCTCGGGTGCGAAGCGGGACAAGGATAAGAACCTCGCCGCATACTCGGATACAGTCATCCCCCTCTGCCGCAGCTCCAGGAACTGCTGGCGTCTGTCAACTCGAACCGATCGGGGGAAGTACTGCTCCAGGAACAGTTGACTGAAAAGCTGAAAATCCTCACCAACTCTGTTCTGCATAGACTGCCACCAGTAATAAGCCTCACCCTCGAGCTGGAAGGTGGAGAAAGAGACTCACATACGTCCCTCAGAAACACCAGACGTGTTAAGGTTGCGAGTGATCCGCTCCAACCATATAGTTGCTGCCTCGGAGTCAGCACTCCCAGAAAAAGTCGGTGTACCCAATCTACGGAAATCACGGAGCGCCTGGGCCGTGTAGCTATCCATCTGACCTGGCCTCTCGATGGCGACTGTCTCAGTAGCAGGCGCGGGCTCTGACGCGGTGTTGCGGTCTCCTGCTGAGCGCGGAGCGCTGCTAGTACTGCGCGTACCACCTCATCAATAGAGGTTGCCTGAGTCGGCTCTGCGACTGGGGTAGCCCTAGGGGGTGACCCTGACGGTCCATCCTCAAAGCTCTGGTGCTCCGTAGAGGTAGCACCCTGGGCACCTGCTGCCCCTGCCAGCCCAACGGCTGGTGACTGGCTCTGCCCCAAAGCTGGGCGGCTCCTGGTACCTCTCGGAACGTAAACACGAGACATCACATAGGATTGCTGTAGTTACGTACAGTTCAAACTTAGTTTAACACAATCGAACGATTTAAGCAAAAGGGATGTTCTCGCGCGTCTCGAAGGATCCTAATTGGATCGGAAGTAAGTAAATAAGTCGTATATATAGTACATATATAGACAAAGAAGTCCGCACATCGTGCGTCTCACACAACAAACAAGTAATGCAACCAACTCCCACAGGAGGCACAGTTCACACACAATCACACCACAACAAACCAGACCGGTAAACGTCTCGGTCGGGTATTTTCCCATCACTAGGGGTTCAAAGCATAAAGCAACAAGTCTTTAATCTCTTTATCTTAAGCTTTTCTCTTTCCTCAATTTCCTTATCTTTAATCAAAACATTAATGTCAATCTCGCGTCGTTACAACTCGATTCAGGCGTCCCCGAACCTCGTTGTAAGCACTTGACATCCGACCATCACGTTCGACTACAGTGGCGCCCCTGAGTCAACCCGTTATAGTGCAAACCTTTCAGTT
Organism: Erodium maritimum; assembly: GCA_963921825.1. NCBI lineage: Eukaryota > Viridiplantae > Streptophyta > Magnoliopsida > Geraniales > Geraniaceae > Erodium > Erodium maritimum. The sequence continues at coordinate 29,504,828 of OY997593.1, read as the reverse complement.
CTACGAAAAATTCGGCATGACCTATTCGTATTTTCCACTACCCTACGCTTAAGCAGGACAATTACCAAATTCATTTTCACAAGGTATCCAATACAGGGAGTTCTCATGCTCCGCAAGATACAGGACACAATCAACATGCAACAACGTTAAAAGAGTGTAAGAGTACTCGTGTTCTACTCTTTGTTTGTTTAAACTTCTCATTTGGGTCGACCTTCGACTTTAATTTTTTTTTAAAACCAACGGTCAACATCTTAACCAAGCCAACACCCCAACAATCCACCACTTAGACAATTCAACCCTTCAAGAAGTCAATATTTCAGTATGCCAACACTTCGATAAATTAATACTTCGACCTCCTCAATCATGGGATGACCAACCAATGTGGTAACACGCTTAACAATTAATGTACTCAACAATCAATTTATAACGACTCGTTCATTGCTCGTTAACCCCATACCGATCTCAACCGTTCGGCTTCACCAATCACTGTAACTTACAGTCAATAGGGCAAGGGTACCAATCAAGTAATGTAAACATCATAATAAAGAGGTTCAAATTTAAGCAACCATTAAAACAATCAAAGCTCGCGTCATTCTAACTCTACGCATCGAATATTTTCAACTTGCATCACTGAGTATCATGACCTAGACCACCTAACTCTACCCACCTAATTGACATCAGTCCGAGGTTTTGAAAACAAGTTCAAAATTGTAACATGTTTCAAATGAAACCAGGCTCTGATACCAAATTGTCACGCCCCAAATCCGGTTTTGACTGGACTCGAGACGTGACCTGAGTTAAAAGTAGAAAATAATAAACAATTACTAGATCTTTTAGAAATTCAAATAACTTCATCAAATACTCATAATAAATAATCCAAAAAAAATCTCGAATATGAGTCACAGCTCAATATAAAGTGCAAGATAAATAGTGTTTAGTACAAAGGACAAGCACAACTCTAGAACAATCCCCAAGACAATCAGAAGCTCCCGAGCCTCGAACTCCCTAGACATCAGGTACGCCTGTAAAAACAGTAAGAAAAACCATAGGGGTGAGCTTGCGCTCAGTAGGGAAAATCGTAATTAAATTAACCTTCAGTTTAGTAATAAAACTGCCTTAACGTGGCAACGAAATTTACAATTTAAAACGCTATCAACAATGAATACTAGGAATCAGTACAAATAAGAATAGTATTGCATTCTCAAAAACAATTGTAGCTTTAAAAGATTACATGAAATGTAATATAAATACGTCGTAACCACGAAATGGGAACAAGCAATATCACACCAACCACTTGCTTTCTCAAGCCTCCGATCCATGAATGGATTCTGGTATCACATCGGTTCCCATATCCGATCCATCAGAGTATTCATATCACATCAGATTTTCCCTCGGTCCAGAGGTGGCACATACATCGGGGCTACCGGAAACCATCCCTGAGGGATGTTCATCGTCAGGATTCCTGGAAATGCCCCCAAAGGACCACAGGTCATAGGGAACCAAGGTAATGCTCCCGTAGGACACATACACTTGGGTGAAACCACAATAACCATTTCTCGTCGAGTAAACCAACCAATTGCCCTGTAGGGTCCACCTCCAATGCCCTCGGGCTCCGATAATCAATGCCCCGTAGGGTCCAATAACCAATGCCCTCAGGCTCCAATAACCAATGCCCCGTATGGTCCAATAACCAATGCCCTCAGGCTCCAATAATCAATGCCCCGTAGGGTCCAATAACCAATGCCCATAGGCTCCAATGATCAATGCCCCGTAGGGTCCAATAACCAATGCCCACAGGCTCCAATAATCAATGCCCCGTAGGGTCCAATAACCAATGCCCACAGGCTCCAATAATCAACCATTATCCCGCAGGATCTGCCAAACACCAACGACGACAACACCATCGGATTACCCCCCCCCCCCCCCCGGTGTAGTACCGAACTGAACAACCAAACATCTAAAGAACAAGAATAAGGGAAACACAGTATAACTTATCCATCAATCAACACTTATCGAATCACACTTTCATCACAACATAGCAAAGACATCCATTAGTCCTCCACACTTACCGTATACTTACCTGTCACGAACCATCGGTACATCGATCACCTGATTGCACCGTTTGGCACAATCAGTCATACTCAATCATCCGTTCAACAAAACAATCATTCAATCAATCAACTAATTATGTAAACATTCAATCAATCAATCAAGCATACGATTTAGCTAGTTTCGTTAGACTCTTAACTTATCCAAACTAGGCAACCGAGCATGTGATCCTATCACAACAACTAATCCGAGGGCTCATCACGGCCGCTCTACCAGTAAAACAATTCCCAAGTATTGAAAGCGAGTTACACTAGTCATTCTCATCCTAAGCATGCATACTAGACACATCCGATTATTAGTAATTGAAAGACGATTATTCTAGTTATTAGCATCCTATGTGCAATTCTAGGACCTTTCCGATTTTATTAACCTAATAGGCATACTAGTATTGAAATAATCGAGTAGTTAGACTTTCCCTACCTTGTGGTCTTCCTCTAACAAGTGTATGCTGTAATGTTTGCTTCACCTCTCCTCCGTTCTTCACACGGGTTCCGGAAAGGTGTTCGTCCCTCGAGTTCGAAACCAAGGTCTTGGAACACAAGTAAATTCTAATCAAGATCCAACTAAGAAGCAAATAAAGTCCCCAAAACAACCCCAAAAGACTAGTCATGATAAAGATCGAAATTGACGAAAAACACCCCAAGAGACCCAACACTGGTCTGCCATGGAATGGGTCACGGAGCCGTGACACCATCCGTCACAGATGACGTCATGGAACCGTGACGCGTGCCGTCACGGAATCCATCATGGAGCCGTGATGCCTCCCGTCACGGTATCCGTCACGGATCTGTGGCAGGTCTGGGCAGACTCGCCCTTCTTCAACCTCCAGCTCCTTTTTCCCGAAAATTACCATCCAAACTCCATTTTCAGTCAACAAAAACTCCCAAAACAGATAAATAACTCCAAAACTCCTCTACCCATGGTAGGAATCAACAAAACCTCAACAATCCAAACTAATTCCAACTTCCAAAATCAACAAAACCCAAGGATTTTCATCAAATACCAACAAAAGCTTCTCAACAACAACATCTAACACTAACCCAATCAAAACCCAACAACTTCTAGCAAAACCAAGTAAAACCCATGAAGTGAAATGAAAGGAAAAGAGGTTTAGATAGTGTTCTTACCTTTAGAAGAATGAGAGGAAGAAGATGGTTAGATTTTGGAGAAGAAAGTAGTAGAAAATGAATCCAAGGTGTCTCTTTTCACTTGCTTCTTCTTCAAAAATCCATTGCTCCTCCTCTTCTCCTTTTTCTCTCTATATGGTCGGCCACCACTAGCTATTATGCTGAAATTGTTGCTCCCTTTCTTTCTTTAATAGACCTAATTGGTAAAAAGACCAAATGCCCCTTTAGATATTTTCCCAATTTGAGGTCCTTAGAAGGGTATAAGGGTCTAAGAACACTCCTTTCCTCTCTTCCAATATTTTATGGACATGTGTCCAAGTAGGGTCCATTAGTCTCCAATTTAAATTCCAGCACAATAATTCATTAGGCTTTAGTCGATATAAAGTCCAATTTTGACCAAAGTCGACTTTTCCCAATATTATACTTAAACGAAAGGAAACGGCCCAATTAAGCCAACCGTGATGACGGCTAAGCTTTTTGGGCCCCGGAAAAGCCTCGAGTGACCTCTTGAGTCATCGGTTGACTTTTCCAGCCGAAAGTCAAACTTGTCTTAGAAGTTACCGGTTCGACCGGGAGCGGTTCTTACAACCTCCGCCTCAAGAAAGCTGACCTTTGGGAAGTACCTAGCCTTGAGCACCCTCACAATCAGGGACTGAGGCCGATGGACCAGGCTCCATGCTTGCTTTTCCAGGAGAGCCTTGTTGACATCGCTTAGATGACGAAATGCCATACCTCCCGCTTCCTTTGGCATACATAGCTTGTCCCAATCCTACCAAATAATTGGGCGACCCCCCCCCCCTACCAGAATCTGGCGAGGGCCACATGTATCCTAGATATGATCTTGGCAAGTATTGTGAAGACTGACATAACATAAACAGGGAGGGAGGTAAGAATTGACCGAATCATCACTTCCCGACCGGCTGGTGAAAGGAGTTTTCCATCCCAAGATCTAATACGCTTAATGATCCAGCCACCTAGGTACACCATCGTTGTATTCTTGTTCCTCCCGACCATGTTCGGGACCCCTAGATACATAGACCCCACCAAAGTCTCTTCAATATTCAATATCTGACAGCATTGTTGTTTCATGAGCGCGGTTGTATTTGTGCTGAAAAAAATTGAAGATTTATCCGGGTTCAGAACCTGGCCCGAGAGGGTGCCAAACAACCCGAGGATACCCTTAACCGTCTGCGCGTCTTCAGGCGTGGCTCGACAGAAGATGTAACAATCATCTGCGAAGAACATATGAGAAATTTATGTGCCCCCCACTTTGGGCCTGCCGCAGTAGGAATGACAAACCCTCCATACAGAACAAGAAGAGATAGGGGGACAGCGGGTCACCCTGGCGTAAACCCCGAGTCGGCGTAAGCGTCGGCGTCTCACGACCCTCAAACGAAATCGTATAATGGACAGATTTAATACAGCAAGCCACCAATTCAATCCACTCTACCGAGAATCCTAATCTCCACATAATCCGAAGGAGATAGTCTCATTCCACCCGGTCATAGGCCTTACGCACGTCGAGATTAAGGGCCATAGAGCCTATCGCCCCTTGTCTCTTCTGCGGGAGAAAATGGATGACCTCAAAGGCAATGAGGATATTATCCTTAATACACCTACCCGGTATAAACGCCCCTTGGGTGTCTGAGTCAAAAATATGAAGAAGGGTCCGCAAATGGTAAGCTAATACCTTAGATAGAATCCTGAAGATGACGTTACATAGAGAAATCGGCCGAAGGTCCGTCACTCTGTCCAGGTCGGGCTTCTTCGGAATTAGGACAATGGAGGTGTCGTTCAGAGTTTGATCAAACTTACAGGACTGCAACACTTCCCCTATGAAACGCACCACCTCATCTGCCACAATTGGCCAATAATGCTGATAGATACTAGGATTCAGCCCATCTGGTCCCGGTGACTTGTCTGGCCCTATCTGAAATACCGCCGTCTTGATCTCTGAAACCGAACATGGGGAAAGTAACGACTGGTTCTGCACCGGAGTAATACAACAAAGGAAGACAATGTGGAATTCTTGCAGTGCGGGCATACACGAGGTAAACAGGATGGTAAAGTATTCAACAATCAAATCTCGCATCCCTGTGTAATCACTCCTGCATTAAATAGCTTTAACTACTAATTATAATTATATTAATTACTCTTATTACTAACTGGCCATTCAATCAAAGCCTATAATTAATTGGACTTCTTTCTGGAACATCCTTAATTAGCATTTAATTACGCATGCTCAACTAATTGAGTATCAGTTTTCAACAACCAAAATTAAATACCTAACGTTTAGTTCCTTTTTAATTTCTTCAAGTTCATCTTCTCATTATTCTTCCTCGAGTTGCAGAGAGCTCGTTTAGCTCCACCTTATTCAGCATTTTTCTTTCTCCGGCTTCCTAGCTTCGCCTCATCCCGCCTAGCTCCGCCTCAGGCCGCCTCGCTTCGTCTATCTCCGCCTAAGCACTATCAAGTCGGACGGCCGAATCACTCCGCCCGATTTGCATCAATCATGTCGACAAGGTTCAGATTCGCGCCTAGGCGTCCGTCAAGAACGCCTTTTACAACCATGGTTGAGAGCTCTCAAACCTAGCTTTCTGTAGTATCATAGGCCTTGAATGTTGATCATCAAGGGCTATCCTCATTTCTTTGTTTGGTTGTGATAGTTGGGGTTTCATTTGGAATTTTAAACTCAAGACTTGTTTCTTCTTGAGTCTTGAGTTAGAGATCTTGGTGGTTCCTTGGCTTGCAAGGTGTTTGTATTTGTAGTTGTTTGTCTTGGATTGGTACTTGTGGTACAATTTATTTGTTTAAGAGGCTTCCCATGGGAAGTGTTTGTGTTTGTAAGAGGGGACATTGCCTCTTTCATTGGGTTTTATTCCTAAAACCCTTTGATTTAATCTACTGCTAGCTTTCTAAAAAAGCACTAACTACCCAAGTTGTTATTCAGGATGCAGCCTCCGTGCGAGACCTCCATCACCAAGAGATTTCTTGTGATTTTCTTCCTTAAAAACTTAATGTTTTTGTTCTCCTTTGCGCCACCACACCACAACTTTGTTGTATCGAAAGGATGGCGCCTATTCAACGACGATCCACGACTCCCTGCTGCGGTGGTGATCGCCCTCTCTATGTTAGTCTCCCATGCCAAGAGTGAACACACGACCATAACGTGAGGTGATTTTGTTGGCCTAACCAATCAGACGATCGTGGAATGTTAGCTTCTCCAACAAGCATCGCCCAAATCACTTGAAAAGAATGGTGAATATGGGTATGGACGTCCAAGATGTGACCAATGGAGATTCTCTGAATTTTTTCAGGTGGACATCTTCATCATCTAACCTGTCTAGCCCTCTCTTGATATATTTTGGAATTTTCCTTATATGAATTTTCACTAAAACTTATCAGTCAAACTGTCCAGCTTCGGTCAATACTGCTTTAAGTTATGGCAGTTCTATTAATAGGGGACCTTGAGCCTTCTTCTTCTTTGTGTCTGATTCTTCATCTCCAAATCTCGAAACTGTTACATACTCATAAGAAGAAGATTAACTCGATTCATTTTCTCGGTTAATAGTAGTAGAAGCTTGCTGAATAGCAGGATGAGCTTCTCGGTTCTTGGTGTCTGCCACTTCATCAAATTCTCCTCTTCATCATCATCATCATCATCATCATCATCATCATCATCATCATCATCATATTCTTCTTTAGAGGATTCTTCTTCTTTATTGTTCTTTGTTCTTGATAGTTGTTCAGAGGCTTATGCTTGTTCATCAGTTCTATTGGTTCTTGCCACTTCTTCTATTTGTTCAACCGTTCCCTTGGTTCTTGTCTGCTACGGTAAAAAAAGGCACCACAAGTACAACAATGCATTTAAAATTATGAATAAATTTATGATCCAAATTACTAAACCTTGGTACTATTTCATCTATGTCCCGGGATAGATTTTAACGATCTCTACATAGGCCCGAGTACTATTTCCACGACCTCATCTAAGATCCAATTAAAAATTTCATGATCTCTAAGGACTCGTCGGTGTTGGGTGCCTCCTCCTTTTTGTCGTGCGAGCCTCCAGATCCTCATCGGTACGAGGCTCATCCTCCTCTTCGGCGTGTGGATCCTCCTCCTCCTCCTCGACGTCGGCTTCGTCCTCCTCCTCCTCCTAAGCATCATCTTCGTCGTCCTCCTTAGGATCCTCGGGGTCATCCTCCTCCTCCTCGACGTCGGCTTCGTCCTCCTCCTCCTCCTAAGCATCATCTTCGTCGTCCTCCTTAGGATCCTCGGGGTCATCCTCCTCCTCAGGCTCCTCATCCTCCTCCTCCTTGTCAGCGTAAGGCTCCTCCTCCTCGACGTCGAATTTTCCCCCCTCCTTAGGATCCTCGGGGTCCTCCTCCTCCTCTGGCTCCTCTTCTTCCTCAAGATCCTCCTCTTCTTCCTTCTCGGTGTCGTTGATTTTGTCGGTCTCTTCTTTATCGGCGTCCTCCTCTTTGGGCTCATCTTCAAACCAAGAAAATGAACTAGAAAATAGAGCATGGGCTCTTTGTTCGATTCAAATATGCCCTTTTAGGTCTTTCCAGGGTCTTCCTCAGTGGCCTCCTCCTTGTCAGGCTTATCTTCGAATCAAGAAAAATGTGCGTGGGCTTTCTCTTTGATTTCAAACCCCTCCTTTTTTTTTCTGGGTCTTCCTCGTCGGCTTCCTCCTCCTCGTACTCATATTTGAACCAAGTAAACAGAGTATGAGCTCTCTGTTTGATTTAAATATGTCCTTTTAGGTCTTCTTTGGGGTCTTCCTCGTCGGCCTTTTCCTCTCCGGCCTCCTCCACCTCGGGCTCATCTTCGAATCAGGAAAACAAAGCATGGGCTCTTTGTTCGGTTTCATATATATCCTTTTGGGTTTCTTTCAAGGTCTTCCTCGTCGGACTCATCTTCGAATCAAGAAAGCGAACTAGAAAACAGAGCATGGGCTCTCGTTCGGTTTCAACACCAATTGAATTTCAATTTGGTCGCGAATGAATATTCATCGAATCTAAACCCGACTTTATGAAAACGGTCTCCAGAATTTACAAATTCATAGTTATTAGGTTGATATTGTTTTGAAACAATTATCTAATGTGTTTAGTCACAAAAAAATAACATTGATTTTCACTTCGAATCAAGAAAACGAAGAAAAAACAAAGCATGGGCTCTTTGTCAGGTTTCACGATCTATTACCACATCTAAGTTCTACTTCAACGAACTGATCTCATATCCAGGTTCTATTTCCACGAATTGGCCTCAGATCCAGGTTTTATTTGCACAATCTAACCTAAGATCCGTGTTCTATTTCCATGAACTAATCTCATATCCGGGTTCTATTTCCTAGAACTGACCTCACATTCGGGATACATTTTCACGACCTACGCGAGTTGCTGTATATGCATTGAATTTGGAAGCTTGAAGCTTCGAGATGATGATGTGGTTGTTGTTCGGTCGGGTTCGTGTTGTGTTCGTATATGTTTAAGACGTGTGAAGGAGGGGAAAACAAAAGACTTCGTAGACTTTAGAGGGAAACACAAAAGAGTGCAGATCATGTTTAAGTGTTGTAAGGGAATAAAAGTTAATGACCCTATTTAACTTACAAAAAATAAATAAAAATGACAAGAGATGAGGACTACCCTGCAAAGAAGTATTGAAAATAAAACCATATTTTTTCTGTTTTGTCAAACCCAGTTAGTGGGAGACCAAACTATAACTTTTTTGAAATTCCTTTGACTTGATGTTACCAGTTTAATTCTAGAACAACACATGGCAGTCATGGAATATGCATTTTTTCCATTACGGGGTCTTTCAGTTTGGTATGTTGATTTTTATGAAGAATAACCTACTATCATTTTTCAAAAGTTGTCACTTGACAAGATATAAGCAAGTGCACCAGGAAAGATAAATCCTAACCACGAAGTGACAGACAAATAAGTTATAGCCCTAGCCAACCAATGGGCTGCAGCATTCGCTGATCTCTTTACAAAAATGAGTTCAACATCCTCGATAACTACTAAAAGGAAACTACAGTCTTGCAAAATGCTTCCTAATGAGAAAGTTAACACAATATTATCAGTGATAAGATTCACCACCACTTGGGCATATGAGTAAATCATGACTCTGGAGATGTTAGCATCTTTCGCCCATTGTAGTGCCTTACAGAATATAATTGCCTCACTCATGGTTGGTGATGATGTTCCCATAATCACTATGTTCTGCGGTTCCAACACTGTCCTATTTTCATTCCTGCAGATAAAAGACCAGCCCGATTGGCTTGATTGTTGAAAAATAGCTTCGTCCATATGGATAGAGAGCCAGGTTGGTGGGGAGACATCCAGCCAGTCACGGGATGGAGTGTAGTGGTTCCCTACGACTTTGTTTTTTCATTTGCATTTTTCCAATCTTGGAAGTGAATTTTCGTAGCCACAGTCATAGACGTTGGCAGCATTTCTTCTTCATTCCATACAAATCCATTCCGCTTCATCCATAGGTTCCAAAGACACATAAGCACTTCCGATTTGAGATCATTGCTTGGCAGTTGAAGGAACCTTTCCCACCACACCTAAAAATCCATCCTAAGGGAGCAAACAAGGGATAGGCTTGAGAAAGCCGAACCATACTTAGCAAACGGACAGTGGAGTAGTAGATGGGACGTGGATTTAGACTCATTATGACAAATAGTGCATAGGGGAGAGATCGGGACACATCTTGTGGCAAGGTTGACTGCTACCTGTAGTGAGTTAGTAAGACATCTCCACAAGAGACTTTTAACACGTGGGGCCCCCTGACATTCCATGTATCATTCCAAAAAGACTCTGAGCTTGTGGGGAACCAATCCACCTTCATCTGCTGGATTCTACGATATCCGCTCTTCGTGGTACATAATCCCTTGTCATCCTCTGCCCAGTACTAGTCTTCCTTATCCCGCGACATGAATAATGGGATGGAAAGAATAAGCTCTTGGTCCCTTTTTGAAAACATATCCCAAACCATCTCCATATTCCACGATCTAGAGCTCGACAAGAGAAGGGAATTCACAAACAATCCGTTTAACTCATTAAAATCTGAATGGATCCATGGGTCTCCTTCTTGTAACCATGGGCCTCCCAGAACTTTGGTATTTGTGCATGTCCAAATCGCTTTCCGTGCCCCGTGAATTATCATAGTTTGTGTCGCCTGAACATTAGTCTAAAGAAAACTTGGATTTGTCCCCTTCCTAGCCGTGAGGAAGTTACCATCCGGCAATTACCGAGATCGAAAAATCCGTGAAACAACAACGTCTAGTTCTTCCAGGAATTTCCAACCCATCTTCCCGAGGAGAGCCAAATTGAAGTCCCCTAGGTTACGGAACTCCATCCCTTCATTCTTCTTTGGGGTACACAGTTTCTACCAGTCCTTTTATATAATTGGTCGTTATGAGCGACTTGACTCCGCCCGCCAAAATCTAGCAAGAGACACCTGAATAGTAAAAATAAGAGATTGGGGTAATAAAAACACACCCATTGTATTACGGAAGAGCTATTACCACAGGCTTGCTCATGACCTTCTTCCCCCTTGGGATAGCAACTGGTTGTCCCACGTGTTGATACGAGACAAGACCTGATCCGCAATGAATTGTAGAGCTTGAAAACCAATTTCTGCCAATAAGGTTTGGAACTCCCAAATACGTTGAGGCCTCCGAAATTTTCGGTATGCCCAGTCTAATGCAACACTCAGTTCTAGTTGAAGGGGAAGTATTGGAGCTGAAAAAGATAGAGCTTTTATCTCTGTTAATCTGTTGCCCCAAAATTTCCCCGAAGCTCATAAGAAAAGACTGTAAATAAGATGCTTCTTTATGATCAACTCGATGGAAAATATAGCAGATGTCAACAAAAAGAGTATGAATACCCGAGGGGGCTCCCCGGGCTATCGAGGTACCGTGAAAATCACCTTGGGCCTTAGCTTTGTTGAGCATACAGGAGAATGCTTCCATAGAGAAAAGGAACAAGTATGGAGATAGGGGGTCTCCTTGTCGAATTCCACGACTTGGTACAACTACATCGGTAGTCTTTCCATATAAGGATACTGTATATTGAACTGACACTATGCATGTCCTCATAAGCTTGATCCACTACTCACCAAAACCCAGTTTTCCATCATTTGTTCGAGGAGCTTCCATTCGACTATGTCATAAGCTTTACTCATGTCAAGTTTAATAGCAATAAAACCCTTTGTCCCTTGAGTTTTACGGTGCAAAAATTGATTGATCTCAAACGCTGTGAAAATATTATCCTGGATAGCTCTCCCCGGGACAAAAACTCCCTGAGTTTCTGAGATAAGAGAATCAAGCATGAGTCTCGGTCTATTTTCCAAGATGTTTGAAAGGATTGTGAAGATGACATTACACAAACCAATCGGCCGGAGATCCGTAATTTTTTTAGTGTCCAGTTTCTTTGGGATGGAAGCTCCTCGAACAAAGTAAATGTGTTCTACCGAGAGGTCTCTATTTTCAATAACCCGCTTTACAAACAAAGTAACTTGATGTCTAAGAACACCCCAATATTTCTGAAAGAAGTACGGATTAAGGTTGTCCAGTCTCGGGGATTTGTTTGGGCCCATTTGGAAAACTGCAGTACGAACTTCCTTTGTGCTAAACCTACCCATAAGAAAAGAATTTTGAGCCTTAGTTATTTGTGCCCGAACTCGAAAAGGAAGCTCGTAGTCGGTTCCCAAGGAAGTCTTGAAAATATCCCTAAAATAGGTTGTAATGAATTCCTTGAGTGTTGCTTACCATGTCATTTTTCTACCTCTCTCGTCCTCAAGGATCGATATACAGCTGAGCCGTTTCCTTCCAGCAGTAGCTGCAATTTTTTTTGAATTTTCATCCCCTTCAGCAAGCCAATGTTTCTTTGCCCCTTGTCTCTAAAATTTCTCCTGATCCTTCATTAACAGAACATATTGCTTCTGAATTGTCTCCCTTTCCATAATACAAGCTATATCACTTCTACATGTCTTCTACAAACTTTATCTTCACTTTTTTAGCATTTTCAAGATGGGGGGAGATCTTCGGGAGGATGCTAGCCTCCCAGTTTGGCTGACTTCTCCTTCTCTGTGTATTCTCCCTTCTCGTAGAACTTAATGTTCCTTTTGGTTTTGTCTTTTGAAGGTTATTGAGGTTTTTTCAACCTCGGCTTTGTAATTTTCTTTATTTCAAAGCCTATCAATAAAATCATCATCTACATAAAAACAAAGCAGTTGTTTTTTAAACCAACAAATATTCTTTATTGTAATCTTGAAAGTATCCCCCCCATTGATGGAGAGACGATGATGCATTGTGGATATTCTCTCATTAGCGTTCATGTATTCTAGTCACATTCTTGTTGGATAATATGCCCACACTGAGGATCCTTTGTCCATATACTCTCGAATTTGAATTTTGGTGGCTTTCTCACATTCTGTTCCCTTGATAAATCAACCCGGAGAGGTTTATGATCTGAAGTAGAATACCCTAAATTACATAAGGAAGCTTGCGGGTATGCCCGAAGGAAGCCATTGGAAACCAGTCCCCTATCCAACTTTGTTTCAATTCTTCTTATCAGATCTTTCCTTCTAAACCAAGTCAATTGGTACCCCTTCATTGGCATATCCTCAAGCCCGATATCCTCAATAAATTCCCTAAAGTTGTGTATGAGTTGATCTGGGTACAAATTCCCCCCTTTTGTTTCTGAGGGATGAAGAATATAGTTGAAATCCCCAAGTATCAGCCATTTATCTCCCCTACTCTCCTCGGCCAGTTCTCTCAACAATCTCCAGGTCTTGTGCCTATGTGACCTATTAGCCTCACCATAAATGTATGTGTGTCTGAATTCAGTTCACCTTGTAGAGTAAGCCAAATGTCAATGCAATTGGACATGCATTGTCCTTCCCTGATGTTTAGCCCATCAGTCCAGAACATTGGCACCCCTCCCTGATGACCAATTGCTTCCTTCCATGTACCCCCTTGAAATAAGGTTTCGTAGGAGAATATTCAGAGCACCATCCGTGAGAATATTTATAAGCATTTCATGCTTATAAATATCATTCCCTAAACCTTGACATTTCCAAGCTAAATCTTGAGATTTACCGTCATGCAAACCAAGAAAAGGTTCCCTAGAGACCAAACTGATTATGCCCTTAAATGCAGAAGCAGCCCCATCGGAGCAAGGCATAACTACAATAGTCGCATCATCGTCGTACTACAGAGGAACAAGAAGCCCTCACTCGCGGGTTCCAATCCTGATGCCCCTAAATAGTCAACCAAAACCACAATAATCCGACTAGCCTTAGAAATCGAGACCCGACCAAGCGTAACAAGCGAAACCACACAAAAATCCTGATAGTAGAAGAAGAAGACGAAGGGACAGGGGGTTCACCTATAGGGTATAAGGAGAAGATGGAGAAGATAGGAGCCCAAAACCTTGACTGAAGTGAAGAAGGGGGAGAAAAATACTCACAACTGTAACTTGAGTTCAGACAAACCCACACGCACGACCGTCGACGAAGAGAGGAAAGAGATCGTGACATCACCGAGAGGAAACCTTATCCTCAAGAAAGAAGGGCAAGTGAGGCACGTTCTTTTTTAGGAATATTCAGCAATACATAATTGTGATGTTTGGTATGTTGATTTTAATGTTGCAATCTTGATTCTTTTTTTTATGAAAAACAAGTATTACTTCTTTCTTTCAAGGACTTATAGAGGCTTCAACCATTCATTATAGGTTGGATTGTCACTGAGTAATCCAGTCTATTGTTTAATGACTCCAAAGAAATTATGTATCCTAACTTTAGAGAGGTGTCAATCTTATAGATGATCATTAAAGAATATTCTCTATTAGCTCATGACCACATAAAGAACGTGATTTATGTTGTGAGCATTTCACATTTGCATTATATAAACATAACTTATAAAGGAAACCCGTTCATTATTCCATTTTATCGGCTTGACATTTTGTAAAGTCGAATTCATACAACAGATTGTTACATGATTTACAATGCAGATGAATCAACTACAATCTAAGATATGGTTTGTTTTAGGAAAAAGGTTTGGTCCGTTTAACTTCTCTTACTGAAACTCTCTTGTAATCGTTGAATTAGTCTTTGACCTGATAGATCCTTCTCTGTTTGAAAAGTGTCTCTTTTCTTAATAAAAATCCGAGTTAATAAAAAAACTACAGTCTGAGCTAAAGCTTACTCTATCTCTGATAGTTTTTTTTTATCAGCTAATTATTATTGAGAGGAACAGATCTACGAATTGTAGATGAGTTCAAGAGTAAAAGAACTCTCCAACACAATACAAAACAACACCACTATGGGGATGACCCAAGTGACAAAACAAACCAACCACCTTACCTAACTTTCCCACCAAAACCAGTCTAAGACTAACTTAAAATCTGCACTATGACATAACAAACAACATTAAAGGCTGCACTGTGACAGAACTGAAGTGAATATCATCACAAAAGTACCCCAAAACTTAGTAAACAACCCCCCAAATTGTTAAGATTCAGCTGTATTAGAACTTCAGCTGCACATATATGGCCAAAACCAAGCCAAATCCACCATCTTCCAAACTTGGAGCCCTTAGCATTGTCACCAACTTAAGAAGTATTGCCTTAAATAGCTAATCCGCAGACCAACCAGTGTCAACAACCCAAAGACAGCAACCTCTCTAGCCAAATCAATCAGAGGACAGGTTGCTGAAGATATAACACATCTCCAAAAAATGTGAACCTCCAAAGCAGTCAATTAGAACCAAAGAAACACCAATGCCAAGATCAGCAGCACAAAAATTACAAATGGAAATCCTCAAGCCTATACAACAAAATTTACCCCAATCTCAAAACCAATATTAGAGAGAAAAGTACCCCCACACCACACACAAACACAAACTGAACAAGTCAGATAAACCAAACCCAGATAAGATCCTAACCTCACCTCTAAAAAACCACAAAACAACCAGCCCCTCACCACCCAGACCCCCCAAGCTCATAGAGAATCAAGGAAGCAGCTTAGTGATCCTTACCTTCCTTCTTACACAATGAAAAGGTTTGTTCAACCAATCATTGAAAGAGAAAGGTTTCACTTTGTTAAATAAACTCCACTCCAGATTGAAGGTGTAGCTTTGTATTTTTTGCAAGATGACGGAAGTAGAGCTTGCTGAGTTATTGAAAACCATATCATTTCTAGGAAGCCATATAAACCAGATGGAAACAAAGATAGTGATTCTCCACTGGACAGCAGACTCAGAGGGACCCAATTCCAACCAGAAATATAAGAAATCCAAGAAGTTACCAATCATAGTGTCACGCCCCAATTTCAGTAAACCGAACTCAGGACGTGAACCTTTAAAATAATAAAACATTTTGAAACCTTTTACAATAAACCACCTTAAAAACACCATTTGTTCAACAAAAAAACATTTACAACTTAAAACACTTCCCAACAAGTGGACAAAAGTATGGTATCTGTCGCTAGACTCAAATAAACCCAGAATCCCGCTCCTAGCTCTTCAAGCTTCAGAAGCTCACCTAGTCCAACCTGCGACCGGTACCTGTAGGAAAAGCAGCTAGGGGTGAGTGTTCGCTCACCACCACGGATAACAGACTGACTATGGCTTAATCAGCAGACAAAGCCGGTAATACCAACAACCAACTCAACACCGGGGATCACTATCCCCAAACTCAAGTAACCCGATTGACACCCACACACTGATGCTTTCCTCAGCCGACTCAACACTCGGATGCGTAAAATAGACCCGACACGACGATTGACGACCTCCTCCAAAGACACGATAGAACACCACGCAACACCCAAGATCACAAAGGATCTCACACCAAACAAGATCACAGAGGATCGCACTCCTGTCAGCTGCTCAGTGCCGGTTGCTAACCGGCTGGGCTCGAGCCTGCCCCACGCGCTTTGCCGATCCCTGTCAGGCTCCAGGCGGTCGACCTGTTGGCGATACATACAGCGCTGCTTTTCCGATAGCTAGTCGGAAGGGGAGCTTCCCTCTCATCGCCTAAAAACGCTCACAACCTCCCGAGACTCGAACTCGGTCAGGCTAGCCAAAGAACGCTCGCAACTTCCCGAGACTCGAACTCGGTCAAGCCAGCCAAAGAACGATCGCAACCTCCCGAGACTCGAACTCGGTCAGGCCAGCCAAAGAACGCTCGCAACTTACCGATCCC
Source organism: Erodium maritimum (assembly GCA_963921825.1). Classification (NCBI taxonomy): domain Eukaryota; kingdom Viridiplantae; phylum Streptophyta; class Magnoliopsida; order Geraniales; family Geraniaceae; genus Erodium; species Erodium maritimum. The sequence goes on along the minus strand of OY997593.1, from coordinate 29,488,375 downwards.
TGTCACGTAAGCCAGCCAAATTCCACACCACTTCCCGACACACAGTCGGGTCACTAACCTCGGGCAAGCACAATCACAATCAAAAGAAAAGTTCAACAAACAGCAACAACACAGGTTCAACATTCCACAGGCACTCATGGCCGCCCAAGACACCAATAGTAAAACACGGACTCAACAACCCCACGGGCACTCACGGCCTCCCAAGACACACCAACCATAACTCACGGGCTCAACAACCCCACGGGAAATCATGGCCTCCCAAGACACACCAACCATAACTCACGGGCTCAACAACCCCACGGGCACTCACGACCTCCCAAGACACACCAACCATAACTCACGGGCTCAACAACCCCACGAGCACTCACGGCCTGCCAAGACACACCAACCACAACTCACGGGCTCAACAACCCCACGGGCACTCATGGCCACCCAAGATGCATCGATAGTAACGACACGGGTTCAACAACCCCACGGGCACTCATGGCCTCCCAAGACACACCAACAATAAAGACACGGGTTCGACAACCCCACGGGCACTCATGGCCACCCAAGACACAACAGTAAAGTACGGGCTCTCATGGCCACCCAAGACACAGCAGTAAAGCACGGGCTCTCATGCCCACCCAAGACACAACAGTAAAACACGGGCTCTCATGGCCACCCAAGACACAACAGTAAAACACGGGCTCTCATGGCCACCCAAGACACAATTTACACAACCAACCTCCAGGCATAACCAATGCCTCCAACAGGCTTAATATCAATAGTTTCACAATCAACCTCCGGGCATGGTCATATGCCTACAGTACTTCTAATATTGATAAGTTCACAATCAACCTCCGGGCATGGTCATATGCCTCCAGTAATCCTAACATCGTTAAGTTCTCTGCTCCTACGACACTACTAAGTGTAACATGCAATTCTAATGTTCGATACGTTCCTGAATCAAACGACACTACCCGGTATCGCCTACCTTTCTAGTATTCGGTAAACCTACTTAACCCACGACACCCCAGTGTCACATGCATTTCTACTGTTAATTTTCCCTAGTCAGGGCCGAGATCCGGCTACTTTTCCCTACCTCGTGCGTGTTCTCCAAAAGCCAACCAACGAGCTCCGGAGTGATCTCAGTCACTCACCCAGCTTTCCCTTGCCTCGGTCCACGGCACGATCTAAAAGAACACAAATTTAAGGCACTTAACAACTTGATGGAATAAACTGAAATTCAATGAATTTGACGCCCAAACTTAACCCCGACAATGTCGATCACTCCCAAACTTCCCAATTACTCGACATTGTCGATAAAGGACCCGTAAAGGCCCGATTCGCCCGACATGGCGAATCTGCCCGGGTTTCGTAAATGCCCTTCCGGGGCTCCAAAAATTCTCGTTTTCGTTTCTACGGTCTTAGAATAATTCAAGGGTCCCAATGTACTTGACAGAATCGAATTTCGACTTCCGAGTCGATTAATTAATTTTTAAAGTTTCTAAACCCGATAATTACAACTTTCCAATTTAATTCCAAATTTCGATCCGGTTGTGGATAAATGATCCAGGGAACGTTTTAAACCACCCGAACACAAAACCCGATCACCGAGCACGTGGGCCCCACCCGGCCAAGCTAGGCTGTGGGTGGCTAGGGTTCGTTGGGGCCCGGCCCACCATTGTGGTGGCCGGCCCTAGCTCTGGCCAGCCACCCCTATGGTGGCCGGCCACCCCCCATGGTGGCCGGAGCTCCTCCCGAGCTCCCGGTCGCCGGAAAACGTCCTCCTTCACCCCCAAACGTCCCCAACACTCCCCCAACATCAAAACAACCTTAAACTAATAGTTTTAAACCAAAACCTAATATTAGAAATTGACAAAACGAATATCGGTTTGGTGATTACCGTAGAGGACGACGATGTGAGTTCGATTCTTCGAACTTTGAGACGATCCAAAGGTTGGATGAGCGTGAATAGTAGCACAAAACCCTAACTCCTTCTCTTTTCTCTCTTCTTCTCCTTCTCCTTCTCTCTCTAAACTTTCTTCTCTTTTTTTTTCTATTTATTCTCTTTCTAAAATGTGTGGCCGAACCTATATGGTCTCATCCTTCCTTTTCCCCCCAAAACTAACACCACCACTTGTTGGACAGGTGGCAAGGTGGGTCCCACACCTTTTGATAAATATCTCCTAGATATTTTCCAATTAGATTCGCGAAAATCGGACGTTTCGGACCCCGAACGGGCACTTTTTCCCAAAAATTACGAAACTTCACGGGCTACAAGGAAACGGCTCAACTAAGACCGCTGCGACGACGGCTAAGCTTTTTGGATCCAAAACGGTCCTCGAATGGACCAAAACGTCGATCGGTTGACTTTTCCAACGAAAAGTCAACATTTCCCAAATTGACCAGAAAGTTGCCCTGAGTCCCCCGGGACTCACTTTGGTCGATAAAGGGGTCAACTTAAGTCCAGTATGACCCTCGGGGTCATTTTTGGTTCAATTAAGTGTCAGTCTTAAATTTTTTAAATTTTCCTGTTTTTCGCAGGTTTGACTCGCGTTGACCGGGAGTGGTTATTACAATCTACCCCCCATAAAGGAATTTCGTCCGTGAAATTTAGAACAACGCTCATAAAAGATACAATAAATACGTACCCTGAAAGGTCTCGCGGTAGGTAGGGGATCCTGGGGTCCAGGAGTCGGTAACCGCGTACACTCTTCCCTCAGACTCCTGCTGCCTCTGACCCGGCGCACTGACTGCTGGATACCCGTAGCTCTACTGCTGTCTCGGAGCCGGCGCGCTCGTCGACGGCTGCGAAAACCTCGACTGCTGACTCTGGCGAGGCGGCCTCTGGGCGACTGCGCGGTATACGACTGCTGCGGTCGCCGCGCTAATGTCGCTCCCAACGGCTCTCGGCACCATGCCACAGTGTGTCCCACCCGGACGCACCGGAAACAGCTGACCTCATCGGCTCTCGACCCCGATCCCTGGCCCGTCCGGCTGGTCGTTGGTGGCGCCGCGGGCCCTCCTCTCCTCGGACAATCCCGCTGAAAGTGGCCTGGCTGCCCGTAGAGATAGCATGGCGGCCCTCTCTCTGATGTGACTGGTCCCACTGATGCTATCGACCCCTACTGTCTCGATCCACCCTGATGAGTCGGTGGTCGGAAGAACCCCGTGGTCCTCTGTCTCTGCGGGTCTCGTGACTCAGACGGCCCTGCGAAGCTGGTCGGCCGCTGTCGGACCTCACGGGTCCTGGCCGCATCCCGGATACCCTGCTCCACCGTCGCTGCGATGTCCACGAGATCTGTATACTTCCGCAACCTGAAAGCGAGGACCTTATCCCGAATCACCGGTCTCAGTCCCCCCTCGAACCGCAGGCAGCGGTTCTGCTCGGTCATCACCATCTCCGGCGCGAATCTGGTCAAGGCCGTGAATCTGGCCTCGTATTCTGCAACTGTCATCCCCTCCTGCTCTAGGTCCAGAAACTGCCGATGTCGCTCCAACCGAGCCGACTCGGGAAAATACCGTGCCAGAAACACCTCCTGGAAGATGTCGTAGTCGTGCCCGACAATGTCCTTCACACGCCCCCACCAGTGGTAGGCGCTGTCCCTCAGTTGGTGAGCTGCGAGGGACACTCTGCAGCGGCCATCTTCGATACCTGATGTATCCAGGTCCCGCGTGACCTGCTCTAACCACCTATCGGGTAGGTCGGGGTTCGGCTCCCCGACGAAGATGGGTATCCCTAGCTTCAGGAAGTCTAGTAGGGTCCGGGTTGTGTGGTCCTCTGCCTGACCGGGCCTCACTGGGACCGTTGCTGCCTCCGGAGCTGGTGAAGCCGACTCTCGACTGGCGATGACCGCCACCAAACTCTGGACTGTCCTGGTCAGCTCATCGAGGGCAGTCATAACGGGAGGGTCTGCGACCAGCGGAACACTGGGTGTGCCTGTAGACGGTCCCGCGTCGCTTCTCCTGTCTTCTCCGACAGGAGTGCCCTGCGCCTTCGCGTACTCGGCGGGCTCAACGGTTGGCACACGTCCTGGTGTCCCCGCTGACCGTCCACGCCGGCCCCGCATGGGCGCCCGTCCCCGTGTTACCGCCGCTCGCCCTTGTCTGCCGCGAGCCATAAGTCAGTATCCTCTGCACGGATACATGCAAACGTTCAGTTTGCGAACTCATATACTGACAACATGCTCAAATATACTAGCGTCCCCACGGTCTACGTCTACTCTAACGTACTTGTTACTAAGCGTCACACCGCCCACACTATTTACACTTTAATTATAACAACACGTAAGCGAAACCTCAAATCTAACCACACAAACGTACACCAAGCCCTCACCCAGTCCTTTATGCACTTACTTATAACTTTCCGCAACCAAACCAGTGTTCGCTACTCGTCTCTTGCGGGAAAAGTAGTAAAGGGGATGAGTGTTATGCTCACCTCCACGGACACCCGTTCGATTATGGCATACTAGTAAAGCACCAAAGAGTTACCACTCTAGTCAGGGCAAACCACCATCCCAAACCCACTACCAACACGTCACACTGCTCAAGTCATTAACACCTCAATTACTCTCTTATGTAAGGGAAACCTCGAAAAGGGGATTATGTTCTCAATTCAGCAACTACTATCGCTTACAACCTCCATACCCCAACACAACCGTGAACACCGCCACACAAAGCCAACACTCAAATTGCACAATCAAGACGGTGAGAAGGACAGGGGTCACGGACCCGTGACAGACCCCGTCACGGTTGGGGTCACGGAGCCGTGACGAAGATCTAAAATTTGCCAGAACTCTCTGGTCCGTCACGGATCCGTGACAGGATCCGTGACACTCGCGCAGACATGTTTTCCAAACTCGGTTCTAACTCGGACCTTAACCTGTTTTAACCCTAAAATTTGCCTCAAACGACACACACGCTTGACCACCAATTTAGCAAACACACACGCCACGACTCATAGATAAAACCATTCATTCAATCCTCAACCAAAACACAAGCCGACACGGCCAAACCACAACACAACAACACTCGCCCACTGGGCCAACCAACACCGAACCACACCCACCGGGCCAACAAAATTCAAAACCCGCTCACAGGGCCAATCAAAATCAAACACGCCCTCAGGGCCAATCAAATTTTAAAACGCGTCCACAGGGTCAACCAATTTTAAAACTTTCTCCACTTCATTTTAAAACCTCATTTCTTGACATCACGTAGTTACAACCCGGTTCAGGCGTCCCCGAACTATATTGTACCCATTGATGTCAACACCGTCACATTCGATTACAGGAGCGCTCCTGAGTCGAGTCGCGATAGTTTAAAAATGTTTCACGCAGCAACACACAAACAGTATGCCAGTAACCCCGTACTGCACATACACACAAACACAAACAGGACTCAAACACAACGGGTCTAAACACGGTTCCGACCTGCGTCCCCAACGCACGATGGGACTTTACTGACTCGACTCTCCCCACCTAATTGACGTACAGTCCGATGTGTGAAACCTCGAGCTCTGATACCAAGTTGTCACGCCCCAATTTCAGTAAACCGAACTCAAGACGTGAACCTTTAAAATAATAAAACATTTTGAAACCTTTTACAATAAACCACCTTAAAAACACCATTTGTTCAACAAAATAACATTTACAACTTAAAACACGTCCCAACAAGTGGACAAAAGTATGGTATCCGTCGCTAGACTCAAATAAACCCAGAATCCCGCTCCTAGCTCTTCAAGCTTCAGAAGCTCACCTAGTCCAACTTGCGACCGGTACCTGTAGGAAAAGCATCTAGGGGTGAGCGTTCGCTCACCACCACGGATAACAGACTGACTATGGCATAATCAGCAGACAAAGCCGGTAACACCAACAACCAACTCAACACCGAGGATCACTATCCCCAAACTCAAGTAACCCGATCGACACCCACACACTGATACTTTCCTCAGCCGACTCAACACTCGGACACGTAAAGTAGACCCGACACGACGATTGACGACCTCCTCCAAAGAGACGATAGACCACCACGCAACACCCAAGATCACAAAGAATCGCACACCAAACAAGATCACAGAGGATCGCACTCCTGTCAGCTGCTCAGTGTCGGTTGCTAACCGGCTGGGCTCGAGCCTGCCCCACGCGCTTTGCCGATCCCTGTCAGGCTACAGGCGGTCGACCTGTTTGCGATATACACATCGCTGCTTTTCCGATAGCTAGTCGGAAGGGGAGCTGCCCTCTCATCGCCTAACGCTCACAACCTCCCGAGACTCGAACTCGGTCAGGCTAGCCAAAGAACGCTCGCAACTTCCCGAGACTCGAACTCGGTCAAGCCAGCCAAAGAACGATCGCAACCTCCCGAGACTTGAACTCGGTCAGGCCAGCCAAAGAACGCTCGCAACTTACCGATCCCTGTCAGGTAAGCCAGCCAAATTCCACACCATTTCCCGACACACAGTCGGGTCACTAACCTCGGGCAAGCACAATCACAATCACAAGCAAAGTTCAACAAACAGCAACAACACAGGTTCAACACTCCACAGGCACTCATGGCCGCCCAAGACACCAACAGTAAAACACGGACTCAACAACCCCACGAGCACTCACGGCCTCCCAAGACACACCAACCATAACTCACGGGCTCAACAACCCCACAGGCACTCATGGCCTCCCAAGACACACCAACCATAACTCACGGGCTCAACAACCCCACGAGCACTCACGGCCTCCCAAGACACACCAACCATAACTCACGGGCTCAACAACCCCACGAGCACTCACGGCCTCCCAAGACACACCAACCATAACTCACGGGCTCAACAACCCCACGGGCACTCACGGCCTCCCAAGACACACCAACCACAACTCACAGGCTCAACAACCCCACGGGCACTCATGGCCACCCAAGATACATCGACAGTGACGACACGGGTTCAACAACCCCACGGGCACTCATGGCCTCCCAAGACACACCAACAATAAAGACACGGGTTCGACAACCCCACGGGCACTTATGGCCACCCAAGACACACCAGTAAAAAACGGGCTCTCATGGCCACCCAAGACACAATTTACACAACCAACCTCCGGGCATAACCAATGCCTCCAACAGTCCTAATATCAAAAGTTTCACAATCAACCTCCGGGCATGGTCATATGCCTCCAGTACTTCTAATATTGATAAGTTCACAATCAACCTCCGGGCATGGTCATATGCCTCCAGTAATCCTAACATCGTTAAGTTCTCTGCTCCTACGACACTACTAAGTGTCACATGCAATTATAATGTTCGATACGTTCCTGAATCATACGACACTACCCGGTATCGCCTACCTTTCTAGTATTCGGTAAACCTACTTAACCCACGACACCCCAGTGTCACATGCATTTCTACTGTTAACTTTCCCTAATCAGGGCCGAGATCCGGCTACTTTTCCCTACCTCGTGCGTGTTCTCCAAAAGCCAACCAACGAGCTCCGGTGTGATCTCAGTCACTCACCCAGCTTTCCCTTGCCTCGGTCCGCGACACGATCTAAAAGAACACAGTTTTAAGGCACTTAACAACTCGCAGGAATAAACTAAAATTCATTGAATTTGACGCCCAAACTTAACCCCGACAATTTCGATCACTCTCAAACTTCCCAATTACTCGAAATTGTCGATAAAGCACCCGTAAAGGACCGACCACAACTCACGGGCTCAACAACCCCACGGGCACTCATGGCCACCCAAGATGCATCGATAGTAACGACACGGGTTCAACAACCCCACGGGCACTCATGGCCTCCCAAGACACACCAACAATAAAGACACGGGTTCGACAACCCCACGGGCACTCATGGCCACCCAAGACACAACAGTAAAGTACGGGCTCTCATGGCCACCCAAGACACAGCAATAAAGCACGGGCTCTCATGCCCACCCAAGACACAACAGTAAAACACGGGCTCTCATGGCCACCCAAGACACAACAGTAAAACACGGGCTCTCATGGCCACCCAAGACACAATTTACACAACCAACCTCCAGGCATAACCAATGCCTCCAACAGTCTTAATATCAATAGTTTCACAATCAACCTCCGGGCATGGTCATATGCCTACAATACTTCTAATATTGATAAGTTCACAATCAACCTCCGGGCATGGTCATATGCCTCCAGTAATCCTAACATCGTTAAGTTCTCTGCTCCTACGACACTACTAAGTGTAACATGCAATTCTAATGTTCGATACGTTCCTGAATCAAACGACACTACCCGGTATCGCCTACCTTTCTAGTATTCGGTAAACCTACTTAACCCACGACACCCCAGTGTCACATGCATTTCTACTGTTAATTTTCCCTAGTCAGGGCCGAGATCCGGCTACTTTTCCCTACCTCGTGCGTGTTCTCCAAAAGCCAACCAACGAGCTCCGGAGTGATCTCAGTCACTCACCCAGCTTTCCCTTGCCTCGGTCCACGGCACGATCTAAAAGAACACAAATTTAAGGCACTTAACAACTTGATGGAATAAACTGAAATTCAATGAATTTGACGCCCAAACTTAACCCCGACAATGTCGATCACTCCCAAACTTCCCAATTACTCGACATTGTCGATAAAGGACCCGTAAAGGCCCGATTCGCCCGACATGGCGAATCTGCCCGGGTTTCGTAAATGCCCTTCCGGGGCTCCAAAAATTCTCGTTTTCGTTTCTACGGTCTTAGAATAATTCAAGGGTCCCAATGTACTTGACAGAATCGAATTTCGACTTCCGAGTCGATTAATTAATTTTTAAAGTTTCTAAACCCGATAATTACAACTTTCCAATTTAATTCCAAATTTCGATCCGGTTGTGGATAAATGATCCAGGGAACGTTTTAAACCACCCGAACACAAAACCCGATCACCGAGCACGTGGGCCCCACACGGCCAAGCTAGGCCGTGGGTGGCTAGGGTTCGTTGGGGCCCGGCCCACCATGGTGGTGGCCGGCCCTAGCTCTGGCCGGCCACCCCCCATGGTGGCCGGAGCTCCTCCCGAGCTCCCGGTCGCCGGAAAACGTCCTCCTTCACCTCCAAACGTCCCCAACACTCCCCCAACATCAAAACAACCTTAAACTAATAGTTTTAAACTAAAACCTAATTTTAGAAATTGACAAAACGAAGATCGGTTTGGTGATTACCGTAGAGGACGACGATGTGAGTTCGATTCTTCGAACTTTGAGACGATTTAAAGGCTGGATGAGCGTGAATAGTAGAACAAAACCCTAACTCCTTCTCTTTTCTCTCTTCTTCTCCTTCTCCTTCTCTCTCTAAACTTTCTTCTCTTTTTTTCTATTTTTTTCTCTTTCTAAAATGTGTGGCCGAACCTATATGGTCTCATCCTTCCTTTTCCCCCCAAAACTAACACTACCACTTGTTGGACAAGTGGCAAGGTGGGTCCCACACCTTTTGGAAAATGTCTCCTAAATATTTTCCAATCAGATTCGCGAAAATCGGACGTTTCGGGCCCCGAACGGGCACTTTTTCCCAAAAATTACGAAACTTCACGGGCTACAAGGAAATGGCTCAACTAAGACCACTGTGACGACGGCTAAGCTTTTTGGATCCAAAACGGTCCTCGAATGGACCAAAACTTCGCTCAATTGACTTTTCCAGCGAAAAGTCAACATTTCCCAAATTGATCAGAAAGTTGCCCTGAGTCCCCCGGGAGTCACTTTGGTCGATAACGGGGTCAACTTAAGTCCGGTATGACCCTCGGGGTCATTTTAGGTTCAATTAAGTGTCAGTCTTAAAATTTTTAAATTTTCTGGTTTTTCGCAGGTTTGACTAGCGTTGACCGAGAGTGGTTATTACACATAGCCCCTTTCAAACCCCAACAGTTAAGTATAGCTGCCCAAATCAGCCAAGATCTATTACAATGCAAGAACAGATGGGTCATCTCTTCAAAATCATTGGAGCAAAATGGACAAAGAGTATCATTGAAGGACAAGTTCAGTCCTCTGGCATCCAAAAAGAGTTTTGTTGGAACAACATTGTGACAGGCTAGCCATGTAAAAGCTGAGATCTTAGGTGGTAAGTTTAGTGACCAGAGAAATCTACACCAAGGCTGCTCTTGGACATTGGCCCTATCTAAGTGATTATACATTCTCCTAACCTTGAAACCAGCTTCATGAATTTTCCATGATATCTTATCTTCCCCAGCATCTTGTAATTCAAATAAATTTAGGAGCTCTGATAGTATTCTGAACTGACCCAACTCCCAGCCTCTAAGAGCTCTCCTGGAATGGATAAACCAAACCCCATTGTTCCAAAACAAAGCAACCCTCTCTTGTTTATGAATACAAAGATGGAATAGTCTCACAAATCTAGTCTTGAGAGGTTCATCTATCAACCATATATCTTCCCAGAAATTCACTCTGACTCCATTATGTACAACCCATTCCAAGCCAGCAAAACCCACAGCAGAGCTGAACCTTTAATCTACCAATAAAGTCTGAACATGACTTAGAAAATTTTGATTGCCTGCAATTTTAATTTTTGACAAATCCCAATCTTCGGGAGACCAACCATATTTAGCACAGATAAATCTCTTCCACAAAGACTTGGTTTCAATAGCAAATCTCCACCACCACTTTGCTAATAGTGCAGTGTTCATAATGTAAAGACTTTCTATACCAAGACCACCTTTCTCTTTAAGAAGGCATATCAGATCCCATTTAACTTTGTGCAGTACCTTCTTTGTCACTGAACCATTCCAAAGGAACCTTCTTTTCCACATTTCCATTTCTCTCAAAACTTTCTTTGGGGCTTTATAAAGTGACATGTAAAATAGGGGTAAAGAAGAGAGTGAGGATTTGATTAGTGTGATTCTTCCACCAAAGTTGAGGGTTTTAGCTTGCCACAGATTGAGCTTCTTCTTGAATTTATTGATAATAGGGGACCATGTCTTGTACCTTCTTGGATTAGCTCCCAATTGAAAACCAAGATATTCCATTGGTAATCTCACTCCCTCACACCCCAAAATCTCAGTAATTTGGCTTTCTTCAACTGTCTCAGCATTGAGAAGGACCACCTTGGATTTAAAAAAATTAATCTTCAGTCCAGAAGCTAAATGGAAGGTCATTAAGGAGGTTTTTAGGTTCTGAACTTGAGCTAGCTTGGCTTTTAGGAAAATGAGGGTGCCATCAGTAAATTGGAGATGTGAAATGCTAGGGCCACCCAAGCCACAAGTGATTCCTTGGAGATGACCAGAAGTAATGCCTTGCTCCAAAATTAAGTGGAGCCCCTCAGCAGCTGATGCAAAGAGTAGTGGGGATAATGAACAACCTTGTCTCAGGCCCCTTGAGAGTTTGAAATCAGAAGTAGGAGAACCATTAATCAGTACAGACACCCAGGCATTGAAGCAAGACCTCATCCAAAGTCTTCATCTAGAATCAAAGCCCATCAAAAGTAGCACTAACTCTAAATAATCCCAATCCAAGTGATCATATGCCTTTTCAAAATCTACTTTGAACAATATTACTTCTTCTTTTGATGCCTTAACAGAATGTAGAACCTCAATAGCAATTAATATGCCATCAAGTATCTGTCTACCAGCAATAAAACCAGTTTGAACATCACTTACCAGTTGGTCCTTGACAGTTTTGAGTCTTGCTGCCAAAACCTTGGATATAATTTTATAGATAGCCCCTACCAGACTTATAGGTCTATAATCATCAAAAGAAGAGGGGCTAGTGATCTTGGGAATTAAAGTGAAGAAGGAGGAGTTAATGCCTTTGTCCAAGTCACTAGAAGAGTGAAAATGCTTGCAGAAAGAAATAACCTCAAGTTGTAAAAAACCCCAGCATTTTTGGAAAAATTTCATTGTATAACCATCTGGACCAGTGGCTTTGTCCCTATTACAGGCCAGTACAGCAGAGTGAATTTCCTCATCTGAGAAGGGTCTCTCCAAGAAAGCAGCTTTAGCTGGAGAAATAGTGCTGAAGGGTAACTGAGATAGGTCTACCATCATTGAAGAGTTCTTCTGAAATCTGTTAGCAAAGTGATCCCTGGCAGCCTCTTTAATCTGAGAGGGAGAAGTAAGAAATCTACCATCTTCAAAAATTTCCACTATTTTCTTCCTTGAAGCTGAAAAATTGGCTATAAGATGATAATATTTTGAGCACCTATCCCCCTCATTGATCCACTTAACTCTGGCCTTTTGTCTCCAAACCTTAGCTAGGGCCTTCAATTTTTGTATAAGTTTAGCACTGCATAAAGCCCTCTCAGCCCTCTCAATCTTAGATAAACTTCTAGTTTCCAAAATTCCATCAAAGTCATTGATTTGTTGTTGTAAGGAGGCTATGTCTGATTCTAGTATTCCAAAGACTTCCACATTCCACTTTTTCAAGAAATCTTTCACCAATTTGAGTTTTAGCCAAATGACATAACCAGGATCCCCCACAATATCCAAGGAAGTCCTAAAAACCTTGACTGCTGAGTAAAATAATGGATGATCAAGCCAGGCATTGATAAATTTGAAAGGTCTTGCTCCCCAATCAATAAAAGGATCAGCTAAAATCGCTGGTTTGTGATCAGATATAGCTCTAGGTAGGGATGTTTGTGAGACATTCTGATAATGTGAGATTACTTGTGGAGCAAGCAAGAACCTGTCCAACCTTGAGGCTTTTGTAGCTGACTTAAACCAAGTGAATTTTCCACCTCTCAAAGGGAGATCTACCAATGCAGCTTTCAAAAGGAAAAGATTAAAATCTCTGATAGATACTAGTGATTTAGAAGGAGTGGATTTTTCAGAGGGGTTAAGTATAGCATTAAAATCCCCAACAACAATATAATAATCTCCAAAGGATAGGGCTTCCTCTGCTAATTCATGCCAGAATGACCTCCTCAATCTGATGGAACATGGAGCATACACATTGACAATCACCACATTAGTCTCCCAATCTTGACAATAGCCAAACCAAATAATTGCATGATCTAATGGTTTTATCATCTGCATCTTGAAAACTTCAGAGTTCCAAATTGAACAAATGCCTCCAGATAACCCTTGAGCATTGATGAAACTAAATCCCAGCCATTGAATAAGCCAATTGACCTTAAAAAGAAAGGAGACATTGTCTGAATTTTTGTCTCCTGCAACAATATAAAGGAGGGTCTTTGCTGCAAAATAATATCTCTCAACACTCTCTTCTTTTGTTGAGAAGAGGTTCCTCTCATCTTCCAAGAGAGGATCTTCATGAGGAAAATCAATGAGAGAATGCGAACCTTGCTTGGGATTTTATGTCATCCAGACAAGGGGTTTCTGATGTTTGCTCTTGAACTTCTCCACCTTCTTCTTCAACAAAATCCTCACCAGAATCAGTCTCAAAATTTACCTTCTGATTAATTTCTGCTTCCAGGTTTTCAAACTGATCGACAACCAATTCATCAGCTACAAATGCTTTCAAACCAATGGCTTTACAATATTCCCAAGGACTTGTATGCTCCTGTTTACCAATAATCACCAATTGTGGCTTTTTCTTCTTATCTGACAATTGTAACAATGTGACCTCTTTGCCTTTCTTTGATCGAGTATCATACACATAAGAAACTTGGGGTTTTTTTGATCTCCTCTTGCTTGAAATACATCTCAGTTTAGGGTTGGCAGACTGAGTAGCACTATTAGGACTAGTTGTGAAAATAGTCTTTAAATTTTGACTTCCCTCCTTCTCTATTACCAATGTCTTTATAGAATCTTCTTGTGCCCCCTCAAGGATATCATCAATTTTAACCCTTAACTTCTCATTAATGTCCACTACAATCTCCAGCCCCAATGGTGTCAAACCAGTTGTCTCTGACAGCTTCTCATTTTGGACAATAACCAGCGGATTGAACTCAAAGGGTAATGTTTCTAATGTTCCTTCATCTTCACCAAGAATAAGATTGAAAGTCTGCTCAACCAGAGAATCTTCAGTTACCAGAGGAATGTTTGTGGGAGTTACTGAGGCCAGAGAATCATTGACTACAGCATTCTGAACCTCAGATGGTATAACTAACTCATCATATTTATCAACTTCACCTTCTTCCAAGGTCTTTAATTCTTCACCAACCTTGATCTCAAAATCATCAGCTTTAATAATTCCCCCCTCTTCGATAGTTAAGAGGGACCTATTGAGCATCCCTTAACTATGAGCAACTGGACCTCTAAAGAGCGCAAGAAAAAGCTTCCAAGATACAAAAACAAGAACAAGAAGAGCAAGAGGAACTTTGTATATAGGTTTGTTCGATAAAAAGAACTTGCTTTTGTTTCTCCCGCTGGTTTATTTGTAGAGTTTCGTCACAAAAACCCAGAAAACGTAGAAAGATATGGTATCAAAATGAAATTGAAAATAGAAATAAAGTTACTTAAACGATAATGAGGGTTGTTGTAGAAATACTGTTGTAGAGGTGGCCAACTTCTATAACAATAATATAATGGGTCGTTGAAGAAACTGAAAGCTGATGTAATGTACGAAGTATAGAATGAGGGTTGGGCTCAAAAAGGATGATGAAGCGACTCTAAGCAAGAGTGTGGAGCAGATCTGCTCAAACATATCTTCGATTTGGATTCTTGAAAAGGAAGAAGAAGTAAGGTGGATTATAAAAAGGGTGAACTTCACCTCACTACCCTAAAAATACTTGCGTTTCGTCTCCCTACCCTACCCAAACTTTGTTTCACCTCACTACCCTAACGAAACTTTTAGTTACACTTTCATACCCGCCGTCAACTTGACATCCATTTTTGGATGGAAAATGGTAAAAAGTCCAAAATACCCCTCACTATCACTCAAATTTTCAAAAGCATGCCATTGGTTTTCAAAAATTATTTTTATTTATTTATTTTACATAAATCAGTTTTTTATTTTTAAAAATCAGCTTATTCTTAAAAAAATCAGATTTTATTTTTTAAAATTAGTTTTTATTTAAAAATTAATATTTTATTTTAAAAAACCAGATTTTATTTTTAAAAATATAGCTTTTATTTAAAAAAAATCAGATTTTATTTTTAAAAATAAATTTTTTTTAAAAATAGCTTTTATTTTTATAAATAAGATTTAATTTTTAAAAATTAATTTTATTTTTAAAAATCATATTTTTTTTAAATCAATTATTATTTTAAAAAATTATATTTTTTTCAAAAAAAACTGTTTAAAAAACTGATTTTTTGAAAATAAAATCTGTTTTTTAAAATAAAAATTGATATTTTTTAAAAAATAAAATATTCTTTTTAAAAAAATAAATCTGATTTTTAATAATAAAAGCTTTTTTTTTATATATAATTGATTTTTAAAAATAAAATCTAATTGGTTTTTAAAAAACTATTTTAAAAAATAAAATCTGATTTTTAAATAAAAACTTAATTTTAAAAAATAAAATCTGATTCTTTTTAGAAAAACTGATTTCTTAAAAATAAAAAACTGATTTATATAAAATAAATAAATAAAAATAATTTTTGAAAACCAATGGCATGCTTTTGAAAGTTTGAGTGTTAGTTAGGGGTATTTTGGACTTTTTACCATTTTACATCCAAAAATGGATGTCAAGTTGACGGCGGGTATGAAAGTGCAACTAAAAGTTTCATTAGGGTAGTGAGGTGCAACAAAGTTTGGGTAGGATAGTGAGACGAAACGCAAGTATTTTTAGAGTAGTGAGGTAAAGTTTACCCTTATAAAAAAGGAAGAACACAAGATGGTTTTACTATTTAAAAAAATATTTCGAAATAATAATAATTTAAATAATATTTTAAAATTATTAAATAAAACAGATTTTATACTTAAAATATAGTATTTATAAATATATTTTTATTTATAATATTAATTTAAAGAGTATTTAATAAATATTTGAAAAAATATATATTATAATTTATTTAAAATCTAATTTTTTTAAACATGTTTTAATAATTTTTAATAATAATTTATTAATAATTTCAAAAATAATTTATTATTTATTAATGGGTAGAATGGTTGGGAGTATGGTTAGAGTTGTGTAATTTTTAATACTAATTGAGGGTATTTTCGTCAATTTACAGAAAAAAAAAAAGACTAACAAACATTGATGAAGAAATGGATGTCGTTACTACTAGATACGTTAGGATATATATTCGTTACGAGTTTAGTTTAAGGTAGGTATCTTATAATCGTATATAGATTGGGGTAGGTTAATGTAATTACCCCTATTATTGAGATTATAAATTAATTCTTTATACAGATCATGAACTACACAACCTTACACGAATCACAGAACTACACTTGAGTATATGGAAATTTACCTAAAATGTGACCATGATAGATACAATACAAGCACCTTTTCTTCACCCCCAAGTAACTTACTTAACCCAAAAAAGTCATAAACAGAAAGATCAAAATTCCAAGACAGAAACTTCATCAGTAGACAGACACAAGCACTGCAAATTGACAGAGAAAATTAGTTATACATCACAAGTTGTTGAAGTGCTTTGACTTGGAAGTCCCTGGGATGCGCTGTGAAATGAGCCTTGCAGTGTCTTTCCACCAAGAGAGTTCCAACTCTTTCTCGTGGAGCTTCTGCTGAAAACATTTCAAAGCAGCTTCTAGCTCTTGTATGTGTTCTTCCTGTCTTTCTTCTAATACTTCATGCAGCTTCCTCTCCAGTACATAAGGTGGAACTCCATTGTAGTACTCGCCCTCTTGGGGATCAATCACTTCTCCACAACTTGGGCTGTCGCTTTCTACCCAAACATCGTCCCTAATACTCACCTGCAGTTCATTATGCATTTATGCTTATATTAATTTGAAATATACAATTACAGTGTTTTAGCTGTTAGCTGGAATTGAACCAAGGTCACAATACAGACATTGTAGAATCATATACATCTGCAATGCGGTGTTTACAGTTACCTTATAAATCAAACCTCATTGAAAATGACAGATTATAACGGTAACAGAAACAATCAACACAAAGCAACAAGTAACTTGGCATATGAACATGTCAATCAGCAAGATAGTATGCCTAGTCCAAAACTAAGCTTTCGAGCTGATTAATTTGAGTTTTAAATCATCACCCCGGAAACTAAAACACTAATAACAACGCAATCCAAATACCTCAATCCATTCTAGCTGTGGATGCTCCAACAAAGTTTCTGTTTCCAAGTGAAGCTGCAACCGTTCTAACTCTGCTTCAAGTTCTTCTTCTAGCTGATTCATTCCTTCTGCAGTGCATTCCAGCTCAGGTGAATCGCATCTAGAAGACTGATCAAACCCCAAAATGGCCTCTGAATCTGGTATAGCATAGGATGTTGCGCTCAACTCAACTGAAACATTGCTGTAAGAGCTTGAACCTTCTCGAATATCATTGGACTTATTAGAGAGTGCATCTTTCCTATGCAACTCTTTGGCCAGTTGAAGAAAATTTTCCATTTCTGCCCTTAACTCAGTTATCTTGTTGAGCTCATTCTTACTATTAGCTACAAGATATAATAGACTGAACCCAACTCCTACATTGAAACATGTCTCTTTCCTACACGATCCTGAATAAGAAAAAAAAGGATTTAGAACACACGGTTGAGCAATTTCATGTGAATATCGATTTATAATAAAAAGATAATTGTCAAAAACTATCCTAAAGTTTCGTCCACAAACGAGTTGATGCACAAAGTTTCGTCCACGCTGTGTGGCTACCCTGAAGTTTTGTCTACGACTTTTTTAGTTTTGACGTAATAGGGATGTTCAGAATGATGGTCTGGGTAGTGCTTCCCGGATTGAGTAGAAGCGTGCACAAAACTTTAGTGCACCCACAAAGCGTAGACAAAATTTTGTGCATCAACACAACGAAACTTTAAAGTATTTTTGACAATTATCCCTATAATAAACAAGCATTTCAACGCCATAATTAAGGACTTGTTGACGGAAAAACTGTGAACAATTTCATCTCCTACACTAAAATTCAGAATTAACAAAAACTAACAAACAAGCAACTCAATTAACAAAACAGAACCAAACCAACTCAATATAAGAAACACAACAAGCATCCATTTTCGTTACCTGACTCATCTCTCGATTCCTTGAAACTTGAAGACAACGCACCGCCGCCGGCCGGCCAACACGACCCATCCCCCAATTCGACTCTCTCTTTCCCTTTCCCACAATTCTGAGTCCCCGCCACAACCTTATTCTCTCTCAGTCGCTTCAGCCACCGGCCAATAACCCTCCGCGGCGACAAGTAGTCGCCGCACCCAGCTCGCCTCCACCCCTCATCTCTATCCATAGGGACCGATCCTCCGCCGCAGTCGAAATCGCCTCCGTCTTGGTCCAGGAGCAAGATGTCCGCGACCCGCATGCGACGAGCCTTGCTGGGTTTGTAGCAAAACGGAAGCTTTGAGGAATTAAAGAAGCTGCTCGTCATGTAGAGAATTTATGGAGGCGATGTCGACAGAGGAATCAGATACACTGTAAATGAATTAATGCGATGAACAACTCAAGTGATCCAAAATCGTCTCTTTTAAATTTGGGTAACATTTCGGAAATTGGAGGGAATTTTTAAATTTTATTTATTTTGTTTGCACTGTCATAAATTAATGATTTTCTCCCTCTTCTTTTATTTGGGTGTCTGTCTTTATGAGTACCCAACATTTTCCATGAATGCTGATATTATTTGAACATTTGTTAATAATTATTTGAAAGTATTTTGGTAATGGGAAACAACTAATGATATATTTTTGTTTTAAATAATTTTTTGGCTGAGATCAGAATATTTTAAGGTCATTAGGTGCTTGATGGTATGAATGACAAACATAAAAACACAACAAACAAAACGAGAAAGCTGGATTTCAAGGTTACCGTTCTCTGTGCAATTTTTAAGGTTTGGATGATGAAGGGATACTTCCTACTTGCTTAAACAACAAATAATTGTTTTATCTATATTTCAAATTTCCATTCATACAATCATGGCAAACATGTAAATTCAATATAAGGACATGATAATCAAGTTTACATCGTTAACTATGAACCAATCTAAAACCAAGCAATTTTAAAATTCAATGACGGTTGGTTATTAGTCTTTTTTTAAACGTTGATGACATTAATGTTGTGGATACAAATATAGCGGGATAAAATCCGTACGATCGAGATTTTAGCTCAAGACCCCATCAAAGATAGGTGTACTGGTGTTTTAGGCTACGAAACACTCATGTCAGACAAACTAAGAGGACAACACATACAACATATAAGATCAATAAAGCATGGACAAGAATCTAGAGGCTCTTTCGAGTGGTTGCCTTGACCTGCTGAGGTAAATCGGGTACTCTCTCCAAGGGATATGACTTGGCCAAATAGGCCTACAACTAGAACGGGAAGGCGCTCCCCTTACCCGTCAGCCCAAGCAACCGTCAATAATGGCTCCTGACAAGGTTTCTTTGCAGCCTTTGTCAATACTTGAGAGGATGGGGAGTGGCGGTCGTCCTTTGCATTCGGGTCGACGTGTAGGAGTTCGAAGAAACTCTTCTTTAGACAGTCCTTCAGAGCTACGACTCGTTTGACCAATAGTTCTTTTGTGTTTTAAAATCTTTGGGGAGGGCCCAGGATAAAGGTTGAGTTGATGGTCCCCCGCTCTTATTCTATTTTAAGGATCCCTTCCGGGTCCCATGCTACTTATCTCAAGCTTGAGGAGGGGAAGTTGCACCCGTATAAGCATAAGCGACTCTGAGATGAAAATGGTAGTAGTGGTGGCGATTTGGTGGGGACTCGGCATAGTGGGATGGGTGTAGGTTGTGGCATCAAGGGGACTCGGGGTTCTAACTAGGGCACCCGAGGTGGTGGCAAGGCATTAGGATATGGTTATGATATTACCTAGATACACGTCTGACCTATGTTAGGCAAGACTATAGGTCGGGCAAGTATCGGGGACGAGTTAGACACTACCAATCCCTTCCTGTCCTATTTGTCCCAATAGTGGGGCACGCCTGGAAACCGGGAACTTCTGCAAGACTATAGGTCGGGTTTCTGGTGACCTCTAATTTGCAGATTCTGAACCCCGAGTGAGAGTCGATAATATGGGATCAAAAAATCTCTCTACCAAGAACTCTCCAGCGGTATTGAGGTCGGTGTAGGGTTAAGGGAAAGAATGTCCCTTTCTGTATGCATAAGTGATAGACTATGGGGTGCTGATGGATTTGCCTCCCAAACTGTTTGGATGTACCCATCAGCCTGTAAACCCGTAAGGAATTCGAGAAGCGTATTGCATGTCGTTTCACACCTGGTATGGTTTTCATGGAGGAGTGTCTAAGGCGCCCACACCGGTAGCAGAAGTCCGGCATCATCTCCTATTGAATCCAGACATAGATGGTGTCGGAACGACTAGTGATGCCGAGCTCCCCCTGAAGCCAAAGTTAGTCATCTCATCCTCATCGTCGGCTGATGCGGGTGCATTTGAACACGTAAAAGGGCCACATTATATCGAGTTATACAGGCTTTTGGTCCCGATTTTCTATCATATATTTAGATTTAGCATGAATAACTGATTTTATTGATATGTTCGGTGTTCCGATGGATTTTCGATGCATTTTGGGTGTTTTGTGTTTGTGGACCGTCAAGAGGGTCGATTTTGTTCGCTCCTAAATATATGCATGACTGGTCTTGTTTTGTAGGTCTTGAAAAGAGGAATTTTTTGGAGCAAGAACGAGATCAATCGGAGCTCAAACGAAGCAGGAGCGAGCGAAATAGGAGAAAAATTGGAGACTGCGCCAGGACCTGACACGTGGGGTGTCAAGCCCAGCCGCCAAAGCCCCTCTGCGCGACACGTGGCCGAGCAGCTTCAATCCGGGCCCATCTCCGCGCGCGTGGCGCGTTACCCTGCTGCCACGCGTCCCAGCCCAGCCGCCAGCCCCACCTCAGCCGCCATTTCTCCCTGCGCTTGACACCTGTCCTAACCGGCTCTTCCACTCCCCTTTCGACACGCGTGTAGGGCAGCAGTTCCTTCCCCTATATTTTTTTGACTGCGCCGCACCCATTTAAAGGGGATCTGCTTCATTTTGGAGGCTCTCACCATTTTCACAGAGGAAGAGAGAGCACTAAGAACACGAACCAGGAGATATTTTCTTTTTCTTGTACAATTTTTATTTCTTTTTTTATAGAGTTTGTAAGAGAGAATATGATATTGAATCAATAGTTGAGGATCTATATTTTGTGGGTAGAGAATCAAATTGATATTTGTTTGGGTGTTGATTTTTGGAGACAAGCTCCATTGTTGGCTACACAAGTGGGTTTCTTTTGGTGGATTTTCAAGAGCATCAAGGCTAGAGATTGGAAGAGGGGAAGAACAAGCTTTGGACAACTAATTCGGTGATTGTATCTCAACTTTCATCTTGATTATGAGTTTAATTGTTTACTTCTTTTCATCCTTGCATTTTCTCACCATGAACACCTAAACCCCCAATTTCTAGGGTTATGGGGGATTAGAGTAGTGATTTCTATAAATTGGATGCTTCGATTGTGGTGTTGTTGATTTGTATTAGTGTCTATGATTGATTTGTGCTTAATGTTTTACCTCCCGTGTAGGCTTGGTAATTGTTTCGAATTAGGATTCGTCGCTCGAAAGAGGAGGATTCTAATTAAGTCAAAAATCGATCATAGGTTGTATTTAAATTCTAGCTAGAACTAGCGGGGTTAATACAATTGCAATAGCTATAGACTTGGTTGGTCGAAAGTTAGAAGTTGTCATAGAGCTTAACGCTTTGGGTCTTCCTACATCGTGATTCGAAAGAACTCGGTGGTTAGATTCCATTAGGGTCCAAATCGTTCGAAAGAAGTTAGGACTAGAGTCGAGACAATTCGTTGCCTCTAAAATAAATCGACATCGCTACAATCGAATGTGTTCAATTTTATGGAATGAACTCGATGAGCCCATGCCCTTGATCTCTCTTCACTTGATTCAAGATAACAAAACTCTCTGTTAAATTCTGTATTTTCTTTTTAGTCGTTATAGGTTTATTTTCAAAACATAAAAAACTCGATTTTTACCGAAACAGCTTAGCTACAAACTTTAAATAGTAAGTGATTGTCTATTGCTGAGGTAGAGGCTAAACATGGGAGACAAGGTCTAGCTCCCAAAATGGATTCAGAAGGTTGAGAGGAGAGGAAAGTGTGTATGTGGGGGGGGGGGGGGGGGGGGGGGGGGGGGGGGGGGGAGTCTAGGGGTGAGGTTGAGGAGGGAGTGGACGCCGATCGGTGAGGTTGAGGAGGGAGTGGACGCCGATCGGTGAGGGGATGATGGTGCACCAATTGCAGAGACAACAGTAAAAGCTCTATCGTCACTTTGTTGGGAAGAGAGATAGGAAAAGTGGGAGAAGAGGTACAATACATGTTTGAGAGGCTCGAGAGTAAATTATTCCAACAAGAATATTATTGACAGCCACCAAAATGTTGATTATTAGTCCTAACTATTCAAAAACAAATATTATAAAAAAAATCAGCAAATGGGTAATCTGGTAACTCCATCTCCTCTGATTTTATTACTACAGAATTTATTTATTTTAATTTTGTACTATTCATTTTTAGAATTTAAACTTTTTATTGTTTTTCGAGATATTGTAACTGATGTTCCAGAATTCTATATCGGATATTCCATAGATTTATATCGGATGCTCTACATTTTAAATCCCTGTATTCCCTATTCATGTTAAACGGGAAAAACAATTACAACACTGATGTTCAAGATTTCCAGATATTGTGTTGTAGATTTCTGGATGTGGTAATCCGGATTCCTAGACCTAAACATAGTGTTCAAGAACAACATTTACAAACCCTAAAAATAACAACCTAAAATGTACAAGCTTTATATCAATGTTACATAATATTACACTTGAAGTTACAGAATTTTGTGACAAATGTTACATAATGTCTACAAACTTGTAAACCTAGTGTTGGAGAACTTGATTCCCAGTGTACAATGACAACATCTTGACTGAATTACTCAACTCTACGGGTAACATAACACGAACAAAAACTTAGGAATCCAAAGAAATAATAATGATACAACAAACACAGCTCCTAATCTCTCTATACCCAAGTTAACCAAATTCAAACACAAACCTACCCAATTTAATACCTAACCTCTTTAAACAAACTTTAGTATTGTAAACTTGTAAACAAAATGAACAAAAAAAATATATTTTATTTCTACATTATTTGCACAAGAATAAGACCTAACAACATAAATCAAACATTAGCTAACAAAATACAATGCACACTAATAAAAAATAAGTTTTTTTTTTTATAAATCTAAATACAAATACATATTCAAAACAATCCATTAAAATAATGAAATACAAAATAGTGTAACTGATCTTGATAGACGAGGGTTCATGGCTTACACAGGTGAACAAAAAGAGAAAGCCACGACGTCCTCTAACATGGTGTGAAGCCCGTCAAGGTTCAAAGTCCAACACAAGTTTTCGTGGACAACTATGAACTCAAATCCTTTCCGAAGATAAGATCCTTCCCGGCAATCAGATCTTGTAACGGTAGCAGAACTAGTACGGCATCAACATCGTGGATCACATTTTTTAGGGTTATATACTTTTTGGTACCCTTACGTTCCGTCCACGAACGATTTGGTACCCTTTTGAATTTTTATTCCAATTTGGTACACCCTTATGTTCGGTCCACGAACGTTTTTAGTTAATGGGGTTAAAAACTAACAGACTAATGTGAAATGACCATTTTACCCTTATATCGATTTAGTTGACTTTTGACTTTAATGTAAAATGACCATTTTACCCTTATATTGACTTTAGACTTTATTTTTAAACTTATTTTTTATAAGTTTTTTTTTAATTTTTTCATAAAAATAAATTTATTTATTTTATTTTATTAAACTAATTTTTTATTTTAATATATTTTTCGAATTTCTTATTTTTTATTTTCTGAAATAATTAATAATTGTTTTTATTTGTTCTGAAATAATCTTCTAAATAATTTATAATTAATAATTTATTTATTTTTTTAATTTTTATTTTTCTTATCAAATTAATATATTTATTTATTTAATTTAATTATTTTTTTAGTTTTAAAATTTAAAATTTTTAAGTTTTTAATTTTTTTATAATTTTATAATTTATTATTTATTTATTATTATTATTATTCATTCATTAATTCTTTATTTCTTTTCATTATTATTATTTAATTATTTCTTGTATTATAACTAAGGGTATAATGGTAGCTTTGTCTATCAAGTTTATAAGCTTAAAATAAGAAAGGGTAAAATCGTCATTTCACACCCCACTTAACTGCACATGACTAACTTAGAGGAATATTCCGTTAGTTTTCTAACATAATATGCCACTTCCGTCCGTGGACAAAACAAAAGGGTACCAATTTGGTCATTTTAAACATAAGGGTACCAAATCGTTCGTGCACAAAACATAAGGGTACCAAAAAGTATATAACCCCATTCTTTAACTACATCCAAGCCATAACAACGGTGGTGCCATGGAACACGGTTGGGCAAGGCTAGGCATGAAGCATAATGATGGTGGTGGTGGCCCTAGAACTCCCACGGTGTAGGCGAGCTCCACAACTACAGAGGAAGGAGTGACAACGCATAAAAGGGTATTGGGGGAAGTAGAAAGACGTGAGGAGTATTAAAGTAGTTAGATAGATAGTCAGGGTTAGGTAAAATAAAGAGTGAAATAACATTGGTAACCTTAATTAATATAAAATGACAAAAAAAACTTTGCTTTAATTACGATTGCAAGTACGGGTGGGCAATATTCGGTTATAATCGAAATAATAACTGAATTCGAATAAAAAACTATGGTTCATTATTTTGATTATTCTATTTAGGGTAAAATTCACCTTACTACCCTAAAAATACTTTTTTTTATCAGAGAGAAAGAAATGCATTAAAAAGGAAGTGTGGGTCCTGGGATAGAAACCACAACAACCAAACCAAAGTTCAACAAAAACAGCCTAAAAGCCAAAAGCAACAAAGGAAAAAAACAAGACAAAACAACCACCCCGGTCCACCACAACAACAACTAATACACCAGACTAGTGAACAGTACCTCAGGAGACCGCTCGGGCAACCTTGATCGGACTAGTGAACGGTACCACAGGGGACTGCACGGGTGAATCCTCTGGCCTCAAGAAGGCTAAGTGATTCATGCCCCTCCACCCTAATACGAGCAGATCGGCCCCAACCTGCGACTCCAGAACAAGTACTCACCGGACCCCACCAAGGTAAAGCAATCCCAAAACGACTCCTGAACGAGCACTCACTACACCTGGTAAGAGAAACCACCGAAGAGGACCAGGGGAAAAGGTGCTGAATTCCTCAAACATGACACATCAATCAACAGTCCATCTTTAGGCGCTCCTAGTCAGCACAGCACCCGGAGACTCGACCCACTCGAGGAAGGTGAAAGAACGACCAGCCGCCCCCAAACTGGAAAAGGATCCCTGCTGAACCCTAGCAAGAAGAATGCTTGGTTCAATAGCAGCAGATTTGATTGCGCTCCAACCAAATCTGCCAAAGACACAGCAACCCAATACCAATCCACTCAGACATCAGCTACGCAAACCCAACAGAGAGGTCCAAGACTCAAGGAACAGAGCCGGCGACAGCGGAATTCTTACATTTCGTCTCACTACCCTAACCAAACTTTGTTGTACCTCACTACCCTAACCAAACTTTTAGTTGCACTTTCATACCCGCCGTCAACTTGACATCCATTTTTGGATGGAAAATGGTAAACAGTCCAAAATACCCCTCACTAACACTCAAATTTTCAACAGCATGCCATTTGTTTTCAAAAATTCTTTTTTATTTATTTTATATAAATCATTTATTTATTTTTAAAAAATCAGTTTATTCTTAAAAAATCAGATATTTATTTTAAAAATTAATATTTTATTATAAAAGCAGATTTATGTTTTAAATTTTAGTTTTTATTTAAAAAATCAGATTTTATTATTAAAAATCAATTTTTTTTAAATAGATTTTATTTTTAAAATCATATTTTATTTTTATAAAAATCAATTTTTATTTTAAAAAATCAGATTTTATTTTCAAAATATCAGTTTTTTTTAAGTTTTCAAATATGTCCCTTCTTTAGAAAAAAAAACTGTTTTTAAAAAAAACTGATTTTTCGAAAATAAAATCTGATTTTTTTAAATAAAAGATATTTTTAAAAAATGATTTTTAAAAATAAAATCTGATTTTTTAAAATAAAAACTAAAATTTTAAAAAAAATAAAATCTGATTTTTTAAATAAAACAATAATTTATAAAATAAAAATAATTTATAAAAAATAAAATCTGATTTTTTTTAATAATAAACTGATTTTTTTAAAATAAAAAATTGATTTATATCAAATAAATAAATAAATAAATAAAAATATTTTTTGAAAACCAGTGAAATGCTTTTGAAAATTTGATTGTTAGTTAGCGGTATTTTGAACTTTTTAATGATTTGGATGAAAAAATGGATGGAATATAGGCAGAAACTTTTTTTTTGATCAACAATTTTTTCTATTGAAACCTCTTTAGAGGATAAAAAGGAGTACAAAATAGGCGAGCCTACTAAGGATCAAGCCAACAAAAAACCACCAAAAGGAAACAACAGGGTAACAAAGTGAAATCTGAGAAGGCTGCTGAAGTCTGAAAGCCCAAAAAACCATACGAGCCAAATGATATCTGAGGGTGTGAGAGGCTCATGTAACACTTGAAATCTGAGGGAGTCACATAAGGAGCTATGCTCAATTCAACAAAGATGATTAAAAACAAAGGGGGACTAATTTGCACAGAGGACAGGAAACTTGAGGCAATCTGTAGCTTAAGCTGGAGGGGGAAGCAACAATGTCTTGAACACCAACTTGAATGCCTTCAGACTTGAAACTGAGAGCCAAAAGTAAGCATGATCCAACCTTGATGCAACCAAAATTGTATATCAAAGCCTGGCATGATAGATGTATGAGTTGAAAAAAAATGGGCAACTTGCAGCAGACAAAAATGTCAACTTCTTGAGGCAATCTGAATCTTAAGCAGAAGAGAACAAATGAGTGCCTTAAGACATGAAACTGAGAAACAAGTGAAGGGTTGATCTAGCCTTGATAAAGATCAAAACTTGCAGCAGAGAAACCAGATAAGACCTGCAAAGATGATAGGAACAGGCCAGAAAAAAAGAGAACACTCAGCCTAAGAACTACCAAAACACACAACCTAGGAGGAAAAACTAACCACACACCAAGGACAAACACCCAAGAGAAAGAGAAGGCCTCACCACTCACAACCCCCAACCCCCAAACCCCAGAGAAAAAGCAACAAGCTGAAATCAACAAAGTACAAAATTTCCCAATGAG
The DNA here is from genome assembly GCA_963921825.1 of Erodium maritimum. Classification (NCBI taxonomy): domain Eukaryota; kingdom Viridiplantae; phylum Streptophyta; class Magnoliopsida; order Geraniales; family Geraniaceae; genus Erodium; species Erodium maritimum. The sequence goes on along the minus strand of OY997593.1, from coordinate 29,461,057 downwards.
CAAGGCTTCAAGAACTTCCAATCAAGACAGTTTGAGGGGGAATATTTCCAACTATTGAGAGAAAAGAATTTTCCAGTTTTGTGAAAATAAGACCATTCCCAAGAATATGAGATCTGAAGAATTTTTTGAAATATGTCAGCAGCAGAAACCTTTATACCATTGAATATGCAGTCATTCCTAGCAAGCCAGATTTGCCAAAGAGTCAGTTGGAATAATTGTATCCAATTTCTTTTATACCTTTTCTTCTGAAAATTAGGCCATAGAATCAACCAATGCTGAACTGAATCTGAGATGATGAATTTAACCCCCCACCAATTTGCTAAAAAACACCAAACCTTCCAAGCTCTAGCACAATGCAACAGTGCATGACTACCATCTTCCAAATCACATAGACAAATGGGACAAATTAGATCTTGCAGGGACAAAAAAAGGCCTCTTGCTTCAAGAAAGCATTTAGAGGGAATGGCATCATGGCAAGCTAGCCATGAGAAAGCAGAGATCTTTGGGGGAATGCCAGGATACCAAAGTAAATTGCTCCAAGCTGATATTGAGGAGGACTGGCTACCTTGATGCTCAAGCAAGGAGTAAAGTTTTTTGACAGTAAAGCCTTTAGGGTCCCAATTCCAGATAAGTACATCTACTTGAGGGCCAAGTTTCACCCCTAAGAGAATAGTAGATAATGTAATCCAATCCTGTTCTGCTCTCCCTCTAGGAGTCCTACAAAAGTCCAAATCCCAATCTACACCATCCCAAGCATCTGCCACCAACATTTTTTTGGACTGAGATAGAATAAAGAGTCTTGGAAAGAGTTGGTTAAAAACTGTATTTCCCCACCAAATATCTATCCAGAAAAAAGTCCTTTCACCATTACCAATTTTCCAATGCATCCCTTTACTCCCAAATAAGTTCTCAAACCTAAGATCATTGGCTAACTGAAGAATATGAGAAATGAAACTGGAGGAGCCTAATTAAGAGAAATTTGACAGATCCCACTCTTGACTTGCCCAACCAAATTTTCCACAGATTATCAACTTCCAAAGAGCATTTTTCTCAATTGCAAACCTCCACCACCACTTAGCTAAGAGGGCTATATTCATTGAGGAAAGATTTCTGATGCCAAGACCTCCCTCTAGCTTGGATTTGCATACTTTACCCCAGTTTACCTTACAACAGCCATGTCCTAAAGCTTTGCCATGCCATAAAAATTTCCTTTGCCAGCTTTCCATTGTTCTAATTACACCTTTTGGAGCTCTGAGGACTGAGAAATAATAAAGTGGTAGTGCACTCAATGTAGACTTGATTAAAGAAATCCTCCCACCAAAGGATAAGAATTTTGCTTGCCACAAACCTAATGCTTGTTTGAATTTTTGGACAATTGGTGACCAAGTACTCAATCTTCTGGTATTAGCCCCAAGAGAAAACCCCAGGTATGTCATAGGAAGGGAAGAGACGGGGCAGTTTAATATGGAGGAAATGATCAACTCCTCACGATCATTTAGATTCATGGGAATGAATTGTGATTTCTCATAATTGACAGCTAAACCACTGGCTGAGAAGAACAATTCTAGAGCAAATTTGAGATATCTCACATGATCAGGAATAGCCTTGAGGAAAAAAATAGTGTCATCTACAAATTGGAGGTGAGTAATTGTTAGGGAATTAGGGAATGGTTGTACTCCTTGAAAAAGATTGTTTGTGACTTCAGCCTTCATTATTCTATTCAGACCTTCTGCTACCAGCACAAATATTAGGGGAGATAAGGGGCACCCTTGCTTGAGACCTCTAGATATTTGAAAATCTTTGGTTGGAGAGCCATTGATTAGAATTGAGACTGAGGCATTAAAGCATGAGATCATCCATGAGTTCCAAGTATCTCCAAACCCCATTTTAGATAGAATTTGTAACACAAATTGCCAACTGACATTGTCAAAAGCTTTATGGAAATCTGCTTTGAACAATAAAGCTTTTGATTTTAATTTTTTGATATAGTCAACAACTTCTGAGGCAATAAGAATGCCATCAATAATCTGCCTTCCAGCTAAGAAGCCTGTTTGCTCATCTCCTACTAGATTGCTAATGACCACCTTGAGTCTTGTGGAGAGGATTTTGTATGATCCACCCATAAGGCTTATTGGTCTAAAATCAGAGAATGTAGTAGGAGTTGCACCTTTTGGGATTAAGGTCATAAATGAAGAATTGATACCTTTTCCCAGCAGCCCTGTTATGTAGAAGTTGTGAATAAAATTCATGTAATATACCTTGATAATGTTCCAAGCCACTTGAAAGAATTTAAGAGAGAATCCATTTGGACCTGGAGCCTTTTCTCCATTACAGGCCAGAATAGCTTGTAAAACTTCTTCTTCTTGGAAAGGCCTTTCAAGCCAATCCTTTTCTTGGGGTGAGATTGTATTGAAAGATAGATCTTGAAGATTTATGAACTCTGAATTGTTACTTTGAAAGCTTTTTTTAAAGTGATCAACTGCTGCTGCCTTTATTTGATCTGGATCAGTTAAAGTAACCCCATTGACTTCTATAGAGATGATTTTTTTCCTCACTCCTTTGTAATTGGAAAGCTTGTGAAAATAACTAGAACCCTTATCACCATCATCAAACCATCTTTTCCTTGACTTTTGGCCCCATAATTTAGCTAGCTGCTTGTATTTTTTGAAATAGGCAGAAACTAACGGTAGGTACTAAACTGAAACTAAAAGTTTCGTTAGGGTAGTGAGGTGCAACAAAGTTTCGTTAGGGTAGTGAGACAAAACCCAAGTATTTTTGGGGTAGTGTGGTGAAGTTTACCCTTCTATTTATTTGATTAGGTTATTTTGATTCATTTTTAAAATTAGGTTTGATTTTGATTACTATAACTAGATAACTGAATTAATCAAATTAACCAAAATATCATTATGTTAGTTTGAAGTTATTTATAAATATTATATATGTAAGTATAAAAACAAAAATATTCTTGAAATATTTTATCTCATTAAATTGGGATGGAGAATGAGATGTTAGAAACTAGTCTAATAGCTCTCAATTAAATTTATTTTTCATATGTGAAGAACCAAACTAATGAAATCCCTTTTTTATAAAAAAAAGTAGGGAAAATTTCAGTATAATACCCTGTCAAACATTTAATTTTAGTATAATACCCTGGCATAAATTTTTTGCACTTTCATACCTAAACCAAACATTTAATTTCACTTTAGTACCCAACCGTTAACTTTCTGTTAGTTTGGATGGAAAAAGTTAAAAAGACCAAAATACCCCTAACTATTACTCAAATTTTCAAACTCATGCCATTGGTTCAGAATTTGAAAATAAGTGAAATGACAATAATACCCTCCATTGTTAGGGTATTAAAATGAAAATTTCACTATTTTTAAAATAAAATCAGTTTTTTTTTTATAAATTCAGTTTTTTTTTATGAAAATTATTTTTTTTATCGAAAATTCAGATTTTAATTTAAAAATACATAACAATAAGTTTTTTTATAAATTCAGTTTTTATTTAAGAAAATTATTTTTATTTTCAAAAATTCATATTTTAATTTAAAAAATACATAAAAATCAGATTTTTTTATATAAAATACATAAAAATCAGTTTTATTTTTAATTTAATTAATATTATAATAGTTTTTTATTTTATTTTTTTTCATTTTTATACCTAAATTTACTCTCTTTCTCTCTCCTCAATTACGTCTCTCTCTCCTCTATGATGAATTCGTGAATCCATGACAATATTCATTTTACTACCTCTTTGATGAATCCAGAGAAGAAGACATGGTTTGTGAGAACATGTGAAACACGAGAACATGTGAGAACATATTATGTAATGAATCTGAAGTTGCAGAAACAGTTTTTTTTAATATATTTTTAACTCCTAAAAATCAAATTAATTGTTTCATTTTTCTACCCATTTCCTCTTCGTCTTCTTCAAACACCATAGGGTCAGATCTGCATAAAAAATTCTTGTCGGAGAGGACCTGTTGGGTTGGAGCAGAACCAAGTACCTGTTGGGTTTTTCTCTACTCTTTTGTATCAGATCTGGAAACATAAGGTCGGGGAGCAGAAGAGGGAGGAGGAGCTCGTGGTAGAGGAGGAGAGCAGAAGCGGGAGGAGGAGCTCCGCCGCTGCCCACCGGTGCCGGCGAACCCGAGCTCGTTTCCCCCATCTCCGGCGGAGCTCTTGCAGCGGCGGCGGCGTAGATCCGGCGGAGCTCTGGCAGCGGCAACGGCGTAGATCCAGATTCTGATGAAGAGATCTGCAACATAACTCTCTTCCTCACCAAAATTGGAAAGAAAAAAAAACAGATCTACAAAAAATTCAGATGAAGAAGATGTAGAGGAGACGGGGTTGGGGAATTGAATCTGGGTATTGAACCTGCAAAAATTGGGGATGGAAGGGTATGAAATTGATATATGAATTAAGCAAAAAAGTAAAAAAAAAACAATAAAATATATAAATAAAAAACAGATTTTTTGTATTTTTTAAAATAAAATCTGATTTTTATGCATTTTTATATTAAAATCTGAATTTTTGAAAAAAAAAAATTTATAAATAAAAAATGAATTTATAAAAATAAAAAATGAATTTTTTGAAAAAAAAATAATTTTTATAAATAAAAATGAATTTATAAAAATAAAAACTGAATTTTTGAAAATAAAAATAATTTTATAAATAAAAAATGAATTTATAAAAATAAAAACTGATTTTTTGAAAATAAAAATAATTTTTATAAATAAAAACTGAAATTATAAAAAAATAAAAATAATTTTCATTTTAACACCCTAACAATGAAGGGTATTATTGTCATTTCACTTATTTTCAAATTCTGAACCAATGGCATGAGTTTGAAAATTTGAGTAATAGTTAGGGGTATTTTGGTCTTTTTACCTTTTTCCATCCAAACTAACTGAAAGTTAACGGCTGGGTACTAAAGTGAAATTAAATGTTTGGTTTAGGTATGAAACTGCAAAAAATTTATGACAGGGTATTATACTGAAATTAAATGTTTGGCAGGGTATTATACTGAAATTTTCCCTAAAAAATATTGTGTCATCAGCAAATTGGAGATGTGAGATGATTGGTCCATTGTATCCCAAAATAATTCCTTGAAACTGATCATAGGACAGACCAACCTTCATAATTTGATTTAGAGCTTCTGCTACCAAAGCAAAAATAAATGGAGATAGTGCACAGTCTTGCCTTAAGCCCCTATGTATTTGAAAATCTCGAGATGGTGATCCATTTATGAGTACTGATACATGAGCTTTAAAACAAGAGATCATCCACATCCTCCACAGCAGACCAAATCCCATCCTAGCCAAGAGTTTCATTACAAACATCCAATGCACATTATCAAAGGCCTTTTCAAAATCTGCTTTGAAGATTAGAGCCTTGATTTTTTTCCTTTTTTGATCTGAAGAATAACCTCATTGGCTACCAATAACCCATCTAGAATATGCCTTCCAGTAATAAAACCAGTTTGGTCAAACCCCACTAAAGAACTGACAATTTTTTTCAGCCTCAAGGATAACAGCTTGGATATGATCTTATAAGGGCCTCCCATAAGGCTGATAGGCCTAATATGTGCGATCATTTAACGGAGATTATCTCAATGAACAACACTTTCAATCAGCTGGTTCGAGACAGGAACCTTTAGAAGTGTTGATATAGGTGCCCAAGCGTTCTCCCTCTAACGGTATTCACACAAGAAAGATAGATCCACAACTAAGCACGTTAGTAGCCCTTGAACGAAGAATTCTCAAGTCACTATGTGGTGACCGAAAATCATAACAGTGATGCTTCTTATTTTCGGTCAAGGTAGCCCTTTATTTATAGGTGTTGGTCTTAATTTAAGACCAAGTTAAATAGGATTAGGAAAACTTTACTTAGTCCAACTTCCTTCCTTATTTTAGACCTTCTAGAATTTAGAGTGTCCTTTCAATTAAATGAAGCGTTGAAAATATATCTATTTCGATTGGGTTGACCGAATACATCTATTGGGCTCTAGGGGTGTTCGGCAAAGCTCTAATTATTTGATATATTTGGCCCTTTTATTTTTTATTTAATTACTATTATTTGTAATAATTAAATACAAATATTATTTTCAACAAATGTCATCCCATTGTGGTTGAGCCAACAAACGTCATTCTATTGTGGAATGGTGTAGCTGAATTGGAATAAGTGTTGGAACCGTTGTACACGAGGGAGGCCGGAACCGTCCCTTGCACCGGCGAGGGCACATACTCCTCATGTTGGCCCCAAGACCATTCCTTTGTTTTGCCCGAATAGTGATGCGAATCGGGGACGTAGTCTCAGTTGCAATTGAACCCTGACGAATAGTTGTTGTGGTTGTCGTCATCCATAGATTTAGGTGGAGAAACGGTTATGGTGCTCGGGAAGATTCTGCAAAGACAAATTTTGGACAGATTCCATAGCGGTTTGACGTCTAAAATTCTGTGAGGTCGACGAAGAAACGTCCAGCTGGAACGCCGGAGAGAATGCTAGATCGTCGTCAATTCGAATTGAACGAAATAGACGCGGAGAGAGTTGTAGAAGAATCATTGAACGAAATAGACGCCAAAAAGAGAGTTGAAGAAGAAGAAGAAGAAGAAAAAGAAGAAGAAGAAGATTCATGTTCGTTATTTAAAGCCGAAATCAACTTACGGGTTTAATGACATCTGTTTTTTCGGCGCCATGTGTCTCCATACGAATCGACAGTCAACGATTCAACGGGCTCAAATCCGTCGAATGGATCGAATGTCAAGATCTACAGAGTTCTCGACGTTGAAAACAAATCTTACAGATTCAACTAGTAAACGACTAATCACCAGACATTCAACGTCCTTTCTCGAGACAAATGATAGATTTGGCTGAAAGTGACTCAATCTCGATGTCAAAGTGCGCTCTCTCGTACATAATTACGTAACTTTTCCACAACAAGACCTGATAATAAAAGAATGTTATAAACCAAAGTAAGGTTATGAAAAGCCAATCTCTCCATGATAAAAGAATAGGCTTTGGTTCCGAGCCCATCAATCTCCCCATATTTTTTTTTTTGCTTTCTTTTCTGTCAAATATATGATATTCATACAAATTCAATAACATGCATGTGGAAGATGATCCAAATCGGGCTCGCGAACCCATAAATTAAAATTGTTTGGAGCATCCCAAGACTTATATTTATTTTCAATAGTTTTGCATTGCATATTGCTGGCTATACCCCAACTAAAAGCGTGCGAGTTTTTAGTTTTATGCAAACCAGTTCTTTTTTCATCAAGGTATGAACCTTGCCGCTTTAGTAAGTAGTTTTTGATGACAAGTTTTATGGCCCCCAAAGCAAAATGAAATACCATTGCTAGTTTCATTTAAAAAGGAAAATTATATTCTGAAATAGAATTCTCATTATATGTATGATAATGGTTTTTTTTTTTGACGGAAAATTTGTATTCGGTAAATCAAATCAAGAGCCAGGAGTCTTAGAATAAGATGTGGGAAATAGTTGGAAATCAAATCAAATGAAGTCCATGCAAGAGCATGTTTAGCAAGCGTATGAACAACTTGGTTAGCCTTATGACGAATATGATTAATTCTACAGCCCGGTGAAACCCTCTATAAACGCTTGCAATCATCAATAAGACCTCTAAAAGGAGTCAACAACAAATCTGAACTATTTATGGCTTAAACAACACTCAAATAGTCCATCTCCAGATCTCCATTCACCCATCCAAGCTAAACGAGCCAATGGAGCGCCTCCTTTAACACCATGACCTCTATCATCTCCGGATCACTCACATAGGGGGAGGAGAAAAATTGAGCCTGCAACACGGCACCCTCTGAATCTCTGACTACGACTCCTCCTCCCCCTCCCCTGCTTCCCTCCAGAATTGCGCCATCCGTACTGATCTAGAATATGCCTACCACCAGTTATACCCACGAACGACAAGCCATTGAACTCGACGGACAGCTTGAAATAACAACTCTTTAGCCCTCCTCCCAACTCCTCCAATGGGACAAAGTGAGGTGATATAATACCTCAACTAAAACCGTATTATTACTCCAAGCCCGCTGATTTCTCGCTCGCCATAACTCCCAACAACCGATTGCCACCTAAGCATCCAACACCTTATCCCCCGATGCTCTACACAACTCCAACCAAGCACAAAAAGAGAACCGAGGATCTGTCGGGACCCCAAGCATCCGTCCCCACATCTCCTGCGCAGTCTTGCAAGTCAAGAAAACATGTTCAATAGTTTATGGTTCCCCGCATAAACCCCACCCCAGTAACACCTCTCCATATAATACATAACGCCTTTGGAGGAAATTTAAGAGATCAAACCCACTTCCAAAACAAGTCTTTATCGCAATGATGTCAACGACCTTTAGATGCCTGAAGCCCCTTGTAAGCCACGCGAACCGAATAATACCCAAACCTCGTATCATTTCAATACCAAGAATCTGGCTTGACCGCGAACCCCGATGGAACCCGTAGTATAGCAGCATCATCCTCCTCTCCATCGTCGCTGACCCCGGACCATGAGCCTATCAACCATCCACCCTTCAACCATTCTAGGTTCACCCCTTATGAAACTAGACTCTGAATAGATCCAATGAACACCCAAATCTACGTAATCACCCACTCCAATCCTCTTTCGGAGCCCTTCACCAACCAATGATTGATCGGCCAACAAAGTTCTCCATATGGGAGTCTCCGCTCTTCGAGAATCCGGATACACAAACTCAGTTAAAAGGTAGTATTTGACTTTTAAGATCCGAGCTACCAAATTATTCTGCTTATGCATTAACCTCCAACGCTGCTTGCCTAATAACACCACATTAAAATCACTGAGATGCTTGAAACTAAGGCCTCCATTGAGCTTACGATTACACAACTTACTCCCCACCTGCTCCATCTTATACCTTTCCCGGACTTAAAATCATGAGATCGCCAAAAATGATTCATAATTGTTTCAATCTTTCAAAGCAAAGACTAAGGTAAAAGATGAATGCTCATTGTATATGCTAGTAATGCCTGAATCACTGCCTTGAGTAGCACCTTATTTCCCGCTTTACTCAACATCAATTCATCCCAACTACTCAATCTGTTCTAGATACAGTCCTTAATGTACTTAAAGTTCTTGTACCTTCTTCTCATAACCATTTTCGGTAACCCCAAATAAGTACCCATTTCCTCTACACGTGGCATCCCCTTAACAGACCTAATTATGTCCCTGGCCTGTCCTTCTGTGTTAGGAATAAAAGAAATCGAGGACTTTTAATTGTTTATCTGTTGGCCGGAAGCCCGCTCTTAAATCTCTAACAATTCTCTCCACTTCGTGGCCTGACCAAAAAAGAAGCCGTCGTCTGCAAAAAAACAAATGAGAGATAGACGGAGCGTTTCAGACGGTTCCAGTACCAGGAATCAAACTTCTCTCCTCGTAGGAAGCAATCAATCTTGACAACCCTTCCGCACAAATGATAACAGGTATGGAGAGAGTGTGTCACCTTGACGAATGCCCCTACCCAAGCTAATCGGCCCCACCCTCCGACCCTCTAAAGTTACCCAAAGCCTAGGAGTATGAACACAGTTCATTATGAGCCTAATCCAATGATGTCCGAACCCCAAGCCCATCAAGACTCTCTCGAGGTAACCCCATTCGACCTTGTAACAAGCCTTCCGCATATCGATATTCATGTCCATGTGACCCACTCTCCTTTTTGTCTTGATTTCTGAGCAAAAAGAACTTCCCCAGAAATAATAATGTTGTTGGTGATCAACCGATCCTTTAGGAATGCACTCTAGGACTTAGAAATTACCATCTGGAGACAAATTGTCATATGAGCTACCATGACCTTGGTTACAATCTTATAAACCACATTACAGAGGGCTATGGGTCTAAACTCCACCATTTCTATCGGCTTTCTGGTCTTCGGAATCAAAACAATGTTAGTATCGTTGAGATTCCTTGGAAACTGACCGGTGGAGAACACCTCCTTAATAAGAGAGTGTACCTGATCTCAGATGATTCCCCAGTATCTCTATTAGAAACCTGGGTTAAATGCATCTAGACTAGGAGCCTTCAAAGGTAACATACTGAATAACGCCTTTTGCACCTCATCCTTTTCCACCGATCTAATAAGGTCAGCATTTTGATCTGCATACATACAGCTCGGAATCAAGACACTAACCTCATCAACATGTTGGTCCCCCGCCTCAAATAGCTGAAAACAATAATTCTCTATGACCTCCTCCAACCTAGTCCCCTAGCTCTTTAAATCTCGTTAATCATCCACTAGTTGATGGATTCTATTACGTCTTCTTACTAAGGAACATTTAGCGTGAAAATACCTTATGTTTCAGTCTCCACCTACATGTCAATGCTGCTTAGCTCGTTGACGCCATAAATCATCCCTCTGAGCTAGTAAATCCATGACAGTCATCCTCAACTAATGCACTCTCTCACCACTCTCTATACCACCGACCCTTCAAACGATTCATCTCCGTCCGACATTCTTTTATCCTCCGGTTTATTGGCACCGGATTATCATCGGACCATGACCGAAGTTGCCCGTCCATCATTTGTTATCTGTTTTGAATATCAGCCTTTGGATTGACATTCTAGGCCTGTCGGATTAAGTCCTCACGCCGAGGATCACAGGTCCAAGCTTCTTCTAACCTGAAAATTCTGCTTCTCCACCCCTTTGATTCCGTCTTTCCATATAGAATGATTGGTGCATGATTGGATGTAGAGAGCCCCCTATGCACCAATGACGTTTCTGGATACGCCTCTAGCCATACTTTGCTAATCACGGTCGTGTCAATCATAAACCACTATCCTCCAAAGCCTCACAGAATCCACCTGATGGACACGACGTTGTTCAATAAAGAATGGCTAGAGGCGTATCCTGAAACGTCTCTAGCCATTCGGTTTGCCCCATGATGACCTCTCTCCCAAGTGTAACGACAAACACAAATGCTCACATATCGTAAACCACTATCCTCTAAAGGCTCACGGAATCCACCATACAAAGCACGTGGGTACGGTTCGTAACCCCTCGCATCCTCATCTGAAATAGTATTGTTGAAATCACTTATCATAAGCCATGACATGGCAGCCTGCAGACTTAATCGGCGAATTAAACTCCACGTCTCCCTTATCTTCTCTCTCTTTGGGTGCCCATAAATACCTGTGATACGAACACTCTTCCCCTATGAGTTTGTAAATTCCATATCAACATGATTTGGGAAAAGGTTTCCAACATCCCGTCTTCTTTCCTCATCCAAAACATGGCTGTACTTCCCCTTCCATTATGCGCGTCAATAAAGAAGGCTCCTTCCGTTCCTAATTGACCTTTAACTCTGCCTATCAACACCTTTTTACATTTTGTATTTGATAAGAACAACACTTCGGGTTCTTTTGATGGACGAAATCAATCATGATATGTTGTGCACATGGGTTCCTAACCCCGACAGTTCCAAGTCAGAACTATCATTGGAACTAGTGGGGTTTCTTGGAAACCCTCGTCATATCCTTTGGTTCCTCTTCTTGCGAGTCAGGGACCAATCTCATCCCAAAATCCCATGTCTTCTCACCAGTGTCAGCTCGTCTCTTCCCCAACTTCGAAGCACTCTCATTACACAGGGCCGAGATGTTTCGAGATTGGCTCGCCCTGGGCCTAACAATTCTCCTGAATTTCCGAGGAGCTCTGCCCATCCCCATCTCCATTGAATCATGTCTAGACCCCACACTACCGTTCTGTTCATCAACTGCCGCAGAAACTGAACCCTCCAAAGGGGCTTTGTCAGGTCCACTCCTATGTCACCAGTCAACCTGGTTTAAGGATGATGAATTATTTTCCTTCCATCTTTCCAACTCCGGATTATCCTAGAGTATGGTTTGACTGTCAAACCCTATTAGATAACCACTATGTTTCATGTTGATCTTTACTGGTTGTTGAATGAAAACTCTTTTCTCAAATCATTCTTCTGTCTTGGCCAAGGATCTTTTCCAACCATAAGATTCATAACAACATAGAGTTCAAACTCATTACCTTGAGTTGATGGCTCTTGACTCGCCATTGATTATATAGGTACTCAATTATACCCAATGACCTTTAAACTAGCATTTTTACACAGTAGGTGTCCGGTATCAAAGTATAACAAGCACTCTATTAACCACTATGGTGATCTCAGGTCAAAGGATAAAACAATATACATTTGATCCTTAAGAAAATTTCCACATTGACAGTATAGGTAAAATAAACCATTTGGAAATCTCACTTTTGGTCAGTTCAGTGATCATATCCACTATATGTGTCATCTATATTATAACTTAATGAATGAGATCCATTAATACTCATACAATGAGTACTGTTATACATATATTGGTCTATCCAGATTACCTTAGTCCCAATAGGATGATCTTATGACCAAGAACACTTTTAGATCAAACTCTATAATACTTGACTCTCATTATCATAATCCCTATTATGATGCAAGTATATCAGTTTAATCAAGGACTTATCATATCCAATGTCAATAAACATTCATCTATGATAACAATAAAAGTCATTATATTAGTCACCACTAATAAGAAAAACACGATATGAAATTTCCTAAAAACAATGTTTCATGAAGATTAACAATTGACTAGAGCCAAACATTCATGAATTTCAATCCTATATTCCACTTGTTCTTGTCAAACTCTTTTGAACCAAGCACCTTAGTGAAAGGATCTGCATCGTTTTCCTATTCTTCCAACTTCAGAATTTGAACGTCTTCACGTTCAACTATGTCTATAATCAAAAGAAACTTCCGAAGAACGTGTTTGGATTTTTGGTGTGCTCTTGGCTCCTTGGCTTGTGCAATAACGCCTGTATTGTCACAAAATAAAGGAACACTTTCCTTTACTAAAGGAACACACCAAGCTCAGTTAAGAACTTCTTTATCCATATACCTTCATCAACAGCATCACATGCAACTATGTATTCTGCTTTGGTTACTGGATTAGCTATGGTAGCTTGTTTGGAACTCTTCCGACTTACTGTTCCACCATTCAAGGTAAATCAGAACCAAAATTAGATTTGTTATCATCCTAAGCTGATACAAAAATTGCATCGATATGGCTTAACAATTTAAGCTCATTATCTCCACATATGAGGATCTGTTCTTTAGTTCTTCCCAAGTACTTAAGAATAGTTTTTAACAACTTTCAAAAAACGAATTCACGATTGGGAATAAAATGAGCTCTGCCTCTGCGAAGCCTCCCGACCCTCCCCTGCCCTTCTCCTCTCCTCCTTCAACCTCCACTCCCTCCTCTAAAGTGTTTGTCTGCAACCTCCCTCTTGACTTCACCCAAGACAACCTTTTCGATCTTTTCGCAGGTCTTGGTTCTCTTAACAGAGCCCTTCTCCCGGCCAAACTTAACTCCACTGGGAAACACTTCGGCTTTGTCTTCTTTTCCGATGTGGCGTCGGCTACATCAGCTGTTCTCCAGATGAATCGCAAGCTCGTTGGAACTGAGCGCCTTATCGTTGATTTCTCTACTGGGCCGGCTCGAGCGTCACCCCGCGACCCGCCTCAGAAATTGTTGTCCACCTTGCCGACGTCTCTTCCGGTTTGCCCCTCTTTCAAGGACGTGGTTCGCGGCACCTCAACTGCCCTCCCGGTCTCGCGCCCTTCTCGCTCTCCCTCTTCCTGCCCCGGAGTTCTAAACCCTGAGTGGACCGACATCCTCTCCCGCAGTCTCATTGGTGTGGTGTCTCCTTGTAGGAGCTCCGGCGATGTTCAGACTTGCCTTCTCGAAGACCTCCATCTAAGAGAGTTGGGCGCTAGTGCTTTCCTCATCTCCTTTCCAACTCTGGAAAGCTTTACTCTCTCAGTTCAGATGCCTGGTTCAAGATTCGCTGCAACTTCCTCTCTCTCTTCTTTGCGGTGGACGTGGTGGCTTCGGGGGGGGGGGGGGGCTTCTTCTGGATTTCAATCTCTGGAATCCATTACTACGGATGGGTGACGGACTCCATCCGCAACCTCGCCGGTACAATTGGGACTCCTATCTTTGTTCACCCGGACTCGGCCTCTTTGGAGCGTTTGGACTCGGCTTTTGCCGTTTTTAATTCTCGCCGTTTGGTTCCGGTCGACGTCCCGGCTGAGCTATGGTTGGATGAGAAATGATACCACACACGTATTGTCGAGGTGGACTCGCTCTCCATCCCCCATCTGCCGGCCGAGGCCTCGGAGGATCGGACTGCTCTCGAAGAAGGCGAATTCAGGATTCCCATGGGAGATTCCTCACCTGTCTCCGCTCGATCCCCTCAATCCTCTTCTGAAGCCATGCAATCGGAAGATAGTTCGTTGGCGTATGGTGGCTCCATGGCTAGCCACTGCCCCTCGCCAGTGTCCTCTGACGACACCGTGGATCCTCTCGATCTTAATTTCACTCCGGGCTTCTCTAGCCGGAACCCGGTTGACTCGGGAGACGCCCACGACTTCATCAATGCTCAACAAGCCGGTGATGCCGAGCCGCCTCTCTCTCTCTTCCCAAGCCTGCGCCCTCGGGAACGATTGAAGTCGCCTCGGTCTTCGCGTGCTCCCGATGATAGTCGGCGTGGTGAAGTTCTCAATTTGATTGTCGCTTCCCACGCGTGCTACTTCTTCGCTTAATGGACCTTCTCAACTTGGGCCTTTGGAGGATAATCTGGGCCCACGCTCAGGCTTGGCTAACTGCCCATTGGTAGCTGGCCTTCCTAAGCCCAGGCCTGATAATTTTGCCTCTTTCATATCTGATATCCACTCCCCGACTCTTTTGGAGGTTCCGTCCACCCGTGCTGCTCGTCGCAAGAAACGCAAAAAATCTGGTCCTCGTCTGAAGGCTTTTCCCATTAAGGATGTAAGCCCGTCTCGCTCCCTTCGCAAGAAATCTGAGGCATGAGATCTTGGGCGGTTTGCAAGTCCCTGGGTTTCTCCTGCTCTCATGGCGACTTAGAATCCCTCAAGATTTTCGAACCTCCCTAAACGCTGGCTGCTTTAGCTTCCTTCTTTGTCTCGTCTCACCCCTCTATATCTTCTCCCTTTTTTGTAATTCCCTCGGGATTTATTAGGGTCGAATAAAATTAGTAATTTTTGTTGATAAAAAAAAAACTTTCGAATGTGCCTCACCCAGATTTTCTTGGTACCTACTTGCTACTCCTAGCGCATAGGTAATATCTGGTCTCGTACATATCATACTATACATGATAGCTCCTACTGTGTTAGCATATGAGATTCTACTCATGCGTTCTCTTTCCTCTAAGGTCTTAGACTAACATCCTTAGAAAGAGAAACTCCAATTCCAATAGGTAAATACCCTTTTTGGAATTATCCATGTGATACTTCCTTTAAACGGTATCAATGTACATAGATTGGGAGATCCAAACAACTTCCTTAATCTATCTCTATAGATCTTTATTTCAAGAGTATAAGTTGCTTCTCCCATATCTTTCCCGGAGAATTTTTTCAAATAGCCAAATCTTTGTTTCTTGCATGGTTGACACATCATTTCCTATTAGCAATATGTCATCTACATATAACACTACGAAAATGACAACGCTCCCACTAACCTTCTTGTACACACATGGCTCCTCTTCACAACGCACAAAATCGAACATTTCGATTGTCGTGTGAAAACGAATGTTCCAATTATGAGAACCTTACTTTAGTCCATAAATGGATCGTTGTAGCATACATACTTTACTAGGAGCAGATGACAATGTGAAACCTTCAAGTGGAGTCATATAGACATCTTGCTTGAGCTCACCATTAAGGAAAGCCGTTTTGACATCTATTTGTCAAATATCATAATCATAGTATGCAACAATAGCAAGCAAAATCCGAACAGATTCGAGCATTGCTACAAGGGAGAACGCTTCTTCATAATCAATACCTTCCTTTTGATTATACCCCTTTAGCAATCAGACGGGCTTTAAAGGTTTCAACCTTACCATCCGCTCCAATCTTTTTCTTAAAACCTCATTTAACCAAATAGATTTTAAGTCCTTAGAGTCATCAACTAAAGCCCATACTTTATTGATTTTCATTAACTCTATTTCAGATTTCATGGCATCAAGCCATTTCTCATGGTTTGGACAAAGCCATCACCTCTTGGAAACACTTAGGATCGTCTTCAATAATAAGGTCATCATCAATATGATTGTCCTCATTATCGCACACTAATAGATTCATCCTATTTTATGCACGATGTTCACTAATTGATCCTTTAGGAGGCTCTTGTACTACTCGATTCTGTTGTTACCCTTGTTCCTGATTTGGTTCATTAACCAAATCATTTACCTCAACGTTTGAGGTTGGAGCCCTCAGTGGAAATTGTACAACATCAAGAAAAGGTTTCTCAATATGCATCTCATGCTCTTGAGTCGGCGCTGACTCATTGATATCTTGTATTTCATCAAGTTCTATTTCTACTTTCAGTTCTTCCGATATCAAGGAACTTCTTTTCTAAAAGAAAAGTTGCGTTCCTTGCCACAAATATTTTATGTTCAGAAGGATGATAGAAATAGTATCTAATAGTCTCATTGGGATAACCAACAAATCTCCATTGGTTAGACTTAGCCTCAAGCTTGTCTAATTGTAGTCGCTTAACATAGGTTGGACAGCCCTAAACGCTTAAATGTTTAAGGTTAGCTTTCCATTCTTTCCATATCTCATATGGTGTTTCAACAACAGCTTTAGTGGGAACCTTATTTAACAAACATGCAGCAGCCTCTAAATCATATCCCAATAGGAAGATAGAAAGATCTATAAATCCTATCATCGGTTGCACCATATCTAATCAGGTACGAAGACCACTATGATAGGATCCCATCTTGTGGCAAATAATAAATAAAATCGTCTATGAGATACTCACCCCCACGGTCAGATGTTAGTGTCTTGATATTCTTACCGGTTTGTTTCTCAACTTCACTTCTAAATATTTTAAACATTTCAAAAGATTTCGACTTATGTCTCATGAGATATATAAAACCATATCTCGACATATCGTCAGTGAAGGTAACATAGTAAGAATATCCACCTTTAGCTCGAACTTTCATTGGCTCACATACATCAGTATGTATGAGTTCTAAAAGTACACTAGCTCTTTCTCCGGTTCCAATAAAAGGAGATTTTGTCGGTTTCCAATGAGACAAGATTCACAAGTATCACATGATTCATAATCATACTGCCTAAGACACACTACCTTATGCAACTTGTTTACTCTTTTCTCATTGATACGACTAAGCCTAAAAAGCTAAAAGTAGCCTTGATTTGTTTGATTATTTCTCTTCCAATGTCCTTACTTCTTACAAAAGAAACGTCCAACATCACGTTGATCGATGTTCATCTTTAATTTATTGAATGTGTTCGTAACAACATTCTCAAGTCCAAGGGGTTTTCTCTCTGGCATCCTTTTGCCTCTCTACATGCTCTTTAAAGAGCCATCAATCAAATTCACAGATCCTGATACTTCCATATTTCTCGATGTGAATTGTTTTTCATAATTGATCAAAATATTGAGCAATTCATGAATATCACAATCCACCTTGTTCATGCTAGCATTAACATAACAAAAGTATCATCAAGAGACTGCAAGATCAAATCCTGATATAAGTGTGCATCCTTACTTCTCAAGTTGTTCTATAAGATCAATTAACTTTAGAACATGGGTGTGCACCAACTCATAGAGCTTTATTTCAGACATGAATAGAGACTTAGATATCTAATATCTAGCATTCATATTATGAGACTCCTACATCTTCTTAAGATGTTCTATTATCTGTGGTGGATTCATAGTTTCATGTCTCCTCTGAAGGACAAGACTCATGTAAGCCAAAATGATGCACTGAGTAGTAGTACTTCGTTCCCAATACTTCAAATATACATCTTATGCAACTACAACAGTCATTCCCTCAATAGGACCTTCCATAGCGGGGTTATCGATCACATCGATAAGCTTTTCATGCATGAGAATAATTCTCGGGTTCCAGTACCAGTCATATCAAAATTGTTACCAGACATTTTGTTACAATCTAGTATGACACACAGAGAAATAGTAGTCATTTCAGAAAATAACTATAAAGGAAAACAACAATAGCACAAGCATACATTATTAAGACATGGACTTCATCAAAAGGATAATACAAACTTTAAAACATGAATGAGCCACTTGGTAATCAAGTCGTTTCCCACATATAATTAAAGTTATCTTGATTTTATCACATAAAATCGAAGCAGGCTATACACTACATAGTCACCTGGTTGTCAGGTCGGTCCTATTAGTATATTTGAGTATATCCATCCTTGTGACAGAAAAATAAGTAATATCATACCATGTGGGTTGTCCAGACATAAGTACAACATTAGATAATTTTCCTTCACATTCGCATCATATGCAGTAATATAAATTAATTTTCTCCAAAAATTAATTAATATCATACCCTCTGGGTAGTCCAGACTATAAGCATAATGTTAAATAATTTTAATTTCACTTGCATCATATGCAACTAAATATATTATTTCCTCCCAAAGTTAATTAATATTATACCCTCTGGGTAGTCTAGACTATAAGTACAATAGTAGATAACTTTTCTTTTTCATTTGCATCATATGCAATCAAAAGTACATTTATCTTTGAACTACAAGTCCCCTAGTAGTCAGGTCGTTCCTTGTAAACAAATATAAAAGTTATACACTTTATACTTGTATCATATACAACGGAGGAAGAAAAAACATTTATCTTTGAACTACAAGTCCCGTGGTAGTCAGGTGGTTCCTTGTAAACAAAAATATAAATTTTATTTTGATCTACAAGTCCCCTGGTAGTCAGGTCATTCCTTGTAAACAAAATACAGTTTTATACTTGCATCATATGCAATAGAGAAAAGTAACATTTATCTTTGAACTACAAGTCCCCTGGTAGTCAAACAGTTCCTTGTAAACAAAAATAAATTTTATTTCGAACTACAAGTCACCTGGTAGTCAGGTTGTTCCTTGTAAACGAAAATTGATATTATTAATCTACTTGGATGGAAAAGTCATTGACAAAATATCCCATATTTTATCCATCAAACTCAATAATTTTAAAAAATTATATTCCTTTATTTATTTGTATTAAAATAATTTTAATACAATTTGTGGTATATGATAACACATATACAAGACTAATTGTACACATTACTGGATTGAAACAAAGTATTTCAATTGTACAGATCATTAAAGTTATAGTATATATAGCAATTACATACATATATAGATACCACGTAATTGTTTCATGCATAGAAATTATACATACATTGATATATATTTATACCTCACATTGATTTTGATATATAAGGATATAATCAACCCATCAGCGTAACAAATCATCCTTATAAAAGATAAGCCACAGAGAAGTATACACGGTTTCATGAAACACAATTTCATATTGGTTTTCAAAGCAAAAATACTATTTCGGCAAATCAAAGATTAAGGGAAACATTTTACGTATGATTTAAAAGCAAAAACCATGGCTCTGATACCAGTTGAAGGATCGATAAAACATCACATGTTTGCAGCAGAATAAAAATATTCGATCTAAAGCCAAAATATTGCATCTAAATCAATGATAAAATTGTAAGGCTTACTTACTTGATATGTAGAATAAATCCGATATAGCTCCGAAAGTACGAAGCCTCTAGTGTATCCACATCGAGCAACAATTTGATGCTTTCAACTTTTGAGATGGCTATGGAGATGAAGAACGATTCTTCAATTTTTGTGTTTGGGAGAGAAGAGAAAAAGGAGGCTACAAGAGAATAAGATCAATAATCTTTTCTAAACCTAATGCTCCATGGTTCTGCAGCTCCTGGGGAGTAATATTGGTTGCTGCATTTTGGTTCAGGGGTAACTTCCCACACAAGGTGCCTCTTAAGACCGGTTTTTTAAATATTTGAATGTTAGTTGGGTTACTTCGTCCGCAAGAAAGCTAATGGCTGGGTTTTGGTGCTCTTTTCAACTGGGCAGGAAATGTTAAGGGTTGAATTTAGTTTCATTTTGTGTTGTGTTTGTTTTGTTGTTTGTGGGTTGTGTTGTATTTGGAGGGCCTAGCCCTTGGTCTTGTTTTCAATTCGAAAACTTGATCTTCTTATAAAATGAAATTTGCTGATAAAAAAAAACCTAAATTTTTCTTAATATACTATTAATTATACTAGGGGTGAAGCACCGCGTGATGCGCGGTGCTTGTTGTGATATGTTGTCAACAACACTCAATATTATTGAGCTAGAATACGAAGTTACCCATAAGATTTCTTTCGTTGTTCAAGGAGAATAATTGCAATAAGCTTGTTGAACCAATACGAGGAATGAGAAACCCATTAACGTAACACTAAACTAACAAATGTAATCGAAGTGAGTTCAAAATAACATATTAACTTGATCCCCTGACACGACCGTTTACGCATTGTTATTACGTATCATATATTGATCCTATAAAACACAAGGACAAAACAAAAAATGAGTCACATGGTGGAAGTCAATCTTGCATGCATTGCACCTGATAAACATAGGGAAGACCAACAATTTTTACGGATCCGAAATGTCAGAATGTGCTAAAAATTTCCCTACAAAAAACTACGGAAGAAAAATTAAAGTGATCGATAAGGATACTGTATTAAGGAATAAGGGTACTTAGGAAGGAGCATCATGATGTAATTTAGAAACAATGCATAAAAAGGACATCAATAATGTTGGCTTGTGTTTAAAAGCGTTTCTATTTAAAGAAAGAAAAATAAATAGAAATAATATGAGATTAATGACTGAAATCCAGGTTTACAACAAATGGATTTGATCATCATTTGTGTCTATTGCAAAGACAATTCGTGAGAAATAAAACAGAGGACAAATTGGAGACTGCGCATATATACAAGCTCACTGGATCTAAATAATTTTCCTTCCCGAGTATCTTCACAGCTACCTTTGTACTATTCCACCTAGCCACTTGATATATTCCCTGTTAAAAGGCATATAAGATTATATATTACATATCTAAAAAATAATACAAGCACATGAAAAGAGTCAAGTTGTTTTACTTTTAACTAACATTATAAGAGGGACGATAAATTATAAAAATACAACTATAATTGAAATCATAAGAACATGACGAGACTTTTGAGATCATTGGGCTCTTAACAATATTACTAAGATACCAAGAGTTTATAAGATCAGGGGTACAAAATCTTAACCTTAGCAATACCACAACTATTTTATAAAGGGAATAGAGGCTACCACAGAATCAGCCAAATATTTTTGTGTGAAACTCAACTCAATATATGAATAGGGTACGAAACATGGGAAGCACAATTCTTACAAATTATCGTATATGAATAGGGTACAAAACATGGGAATCATGTTTCCTACAAAGTATCTATTTGGACCTATGGGCATAATCTCATACATAACTATCTTCAATTTAAAAATAAAGGGAGAAGAATAAATGCTTAAATATACTAAACAACTGCACATGAAAAAGGAAACAAGTGAGCTAGAGCCTGTGTATCTTCAACTACTAACAAATTTATCAAATAATATACAACATACCGAAAACATGAATATAAAAGAATTCAAATGGGCAAAATTTTCAGACTACATACTCAAAAATGACTCAGCTGGGATAAGAAATAATGAATCCATTTGTAGGTGGTCAATGTAAATGTAATGTCAACAATTCATATCCCTGGGTAACCTCCAACATCAGTTCAGTACTTGACTCAATGTAAGTGACACATTGTACCCCTAGCTTTTGTAATCAACATAAAAATTGCAAAAAAAAATATTCCACCCAATGCCATCGCAATGACATGCAATGACCATAGGGTGATTGCTGGCTTGTAACAATATTAACAGTGGAGATATATGATTTCAGTATCAATATGTAACAATATAATGGGTATGTCAAATGAAAATAAGTATCATCCTCATCAAAAACAACATCATATTAGACCATGATGGACTAATAAAATTTTCAATACATGGATTTGAGTCTATAAAACATTCATTATTTCATATTGTAAGAGAAATGAACAAAAGTATCAAATTATTTATGAAGCATTTGAGAATGACTTTAATACCTTCACAGAATAGATGGTTGCTCTGATCGTAAGTCTAAAACTATTAATCATTCAAGTCATCGGTTTTAATTCAGATAAAAAAGGAAGCTAATTGATAGAGTGATTCTCAGATACACAGAGGGCTAATGTTTGGTAGAGTAATGCACCTTGTAAAAGTAATTGAGTTCTATCTTTGAAAACAAAACCGACCCAAGAAACCCAAATAAATTATCAAACAAATTTGCGAACATGATCAACAGAAATTACTATGAGGGGATTCAAATTTAAAAAAAAATGGAACAAATGTTAAAACCAACACTCAACTCTATTTACACTCTTTACTTTCTTTAACAATCTCTATAAGGTACAACAAAGATTACTGCAAATCCATATCGAACTAAAAAAAATGCAAACACCCACGTTTATTATAGCTCTAAAATTAAATATAATTAGCAGACGAAAGATTAATCAATTTGCATATTATTGTCAAAAGATACAAGGGACAAGATTTAGGAGGAAAAGGGCACACCTGGATTGGAATCAGATTGCTTGATCACGACTGCTATGTGACCATCTGGTAAATCAACTACATGGATGTAATTGCGTACATGGAACATATTAAATATAGCTTTATCAAGTTTCTGGGCTAAAAATTAGAAGATGAACACAACTCATAAATAACATTAACAAACATTCAATATGCTTGATTTTTCATATAAATAACCCATCATAATTGAGACTTAAAAGTAATACAATTAATCCACTACAAACAATATATCATATGAACTCAACAATAAGAACCCGAAGTTCAAGCAAACCAAAAAAAAACTGATTCTCAAAACAACAAATCAATTACATGCATCCCAAACTGTAAGCTGCATTCTTTTCCTACCCATTATAAGCATCCTCACCTCTCATTTTGTCAAAGATGAAAGCAATTAAACAAAATGCAGAAACCATTTTCCTGTGAATTTTATGAGTAACATGGAAAGGGAAATAAAATGCTGGGAAACAAAAAAAAGACCAAATATAATTTGAATCCCCAACCAATTACCAAATATGTGTTGGGGGAATTAACAGAAACATTCGCTAGGAAAATCAATAGTAACTTGGAAGTAGGGAAAGCGAACCGAAGCCAGGGACACTAACCATTTGCAGAGGAATACGACAAGGAAAACTTGAAAATTAAAGCAACTGAAAAAAAAGTAAACAAACCTGTTTGGGGGCACGCCGATAAGCTGAATCGCGTGATTAAGGCCTGAATGAGAGAAAGGAACAGTAAACCAAATTGAACAGAACCTGGATGCAAGGAAAGTCAACACGAACAAACGGGAAGGGAATATGTGTAACAAACAGGTAAAAATACAGCAGCAATTATAAATTCTAAAAAACGGAGTAATCGGGCCACGGAATGATGTTGTCTAGACTGTATTAAACGTATCTATGAACACCAAAGCACATTTAAAAAAATTGCAGTACAGTAAAGTAGTTAGAAGGATAAAACAACATAGAAGGGCCTGGAAAAGCGATATACCAGCGAACAAATAGATTACAAAAAACGCAATGGCACTTTTGTTTAGAGATGGACGCCAACTTTCTAAGGTGAAGGACCAGAAAAATGTGCCATTTAATTCCTAAGGTGAAGTATTAAGAGAAATAACAAAAATGAAGCCATATGAACATGCATCCAATTTCAATAGAACTGGGGAAAATACAACGCAGCACAACAAACCTGTATAGGGGTATGGAGTTGTCTGTATATTGTAATATATTCGAAAAATATGTACAAAGCAAGACAAATAAAGTTATACTCATTTTGAAGAGAACTTAGATGGAGGAAAAACCTGAACATAATCAAAGGGCAAGGGCATATGTGTAATGATACAGGGAAAAAAACAGGCATAAACCTGAGGAGAAGTCGAATTGGACCACATAAGGATTTGGGAAATGTGTGTTGAACATAACTAAAAACACCAAAGCACATAACCAAAAAAAGTACAGTACAGTAAAATAGGTAGCGGGATAGAAAACAGAGGAGGGACTACAATTAAGCAATACCAGAAAAGCACTGGAATAGATAACGATAAAAGCCAAGGAAGAACCTGAAGCAAAACAAACTAAATACATGGAAACGACCGATAAAAATGGTTGGGCTCTTGACCGAGATTCATTGCATCATACCCTTATATAAGTTGAGTATACATGAAAAGGATTCATCTATCATAACAATTGAAGAACCAAAAAGTTGCAATAAATATTAGCACTAAATCTTCAGAGAAATATGGTCTACGACCACATAACCATATTAAATTTTCAGAGCATTCAAATAAATTTAATGACCGATCTCTAGCATCCCACAATCCCAACACAAGGTCGCTTCACATCTATTCTATGTTCGTCCATTTTAACAAACTAGATATACATCATGGATTCAACATAAACAAAAGAAACCAAGTAGAATGATTGAAATGCATCATTCAAAATTAAATAATAAGGGAATGCATGGCTGTTCTTCCTAATAAGGTCTAACCACATACATAGGAATCTGCACTACATGAACAAATCTCATTAAAAAGAGTTAGTAAATGAATCAAAATATATGCATAAAGCTCTATTTTTCAGAATAAAAAATAACTAAACAAACAATGCCTACAAATCAACCAACCCCAAAATATGTACAATCCTACATAAATAAAGCAAATAGTTCTAGAGAATTTAAAGAAATTATGTGTTTGTTTTTCCATTTGGAAACCGTTTAAACGAATTCTACGTGTTTGTTCTTTCTCAAATGGTTGGACTAACTGTGAAGCTTTGGCGAGATAGGAACATACCCCAAAAAATACAGGACAGTAAAATATATATGCACCTGTCATATTCGTGTGCGTCAGACCTGCAGTAGGCAAAGAACCAGACAGTAAAGAAACAACAAAAGAGGGGAATCGGAACCCTAAATAAGGGCAGCAATATATAAATTGAAACCAGACGAAAAACATGATAATTATAGAAGAGCGAGAAAGCGAGAACAAACCTTCGTTGAGCCGAACAGACGAATTGCGTATGACCTTGGGCTACATATATAACCATCGCTGCCACGACTGTTGATTCCAACAGACAAAGCAATTATGACTGGGGTTGTAACTGATGCTTGTGGGTGGAGGAAGAAGAAGGGTTGTGCTGGAGGAGAGTCTACAATTTGATGAGGAGGGAAGTGAGAAGCCGTGAGAGGCCGAACAAACCTGCGCGTAGAAACTGTTTTTGCGCGTGAAGCTTCTTGGACCTGCGTGAACTACACGGGGAAGTTCCTATTAGACATATATTAGATTGGGTCCAAGACTCAATTGGGCTTTAAACCCGATTGGGCCTAAGACAAAACCCAACAACTTCTCGTACACATTTTGAGTTCTCCAAACATTGTCGTTGTATTCTGGGAGATATTTCTCATATATGGTACTAAATAGTCTTAAGGAAACCGATTTACGGGCCTCAACAAATCAGTTTCTTCTCCGACAATCGTGTGAGGTTATTGAGTTTTATTTAAATTATTTACTATGATGTTTCTTTCCATCTTACTATGTGCAGTTCTAATATTTTCATTTATAATACTTTCTTGCGTTTATCTTTTTACTATTGTTTATGTACTAGCCCGTCTAATAGTTTCTTCTCCGATCATCGTACGAGGTTATTGTGCTTTATTTAAATTACTTATTGCGATTTTTTCTTCATCTTACACTGTGTAATTCTAGTTTTTTGATTAACAATACTTGCTCGCAGTTATTCGTTTACTTTTTTTTATGGACTAATCTGTATAATAATCAAAGTCAAGCGAAAGCGTATATATTGGGAGAAACAATGAGACGCCAAATCATAAAGGAACGAAGCTTGGAAGATCCTTGAGACTCGAGCAATCGATAAATTTTACAAACCAATAAGCTTTTCTCATCATGAACACAAATTCGAATGTCTTCCATTACCAAATTTGGCTTGAGGTTAAGAATTAAGGCTTCTAAATCTTTCATTGATCACTTCTCCTGGCCCCGAAGTTCTGTCCTCAAGATAGCACCCAATTTGCACCATTCTAGCACGAGGTAATACACCCTATTTATTTTCAGTGAGAGAATAGTCTCTAGAATTTATAAAGAACTTAGTTTTTAGAAGGAAATGAATTTCATAACAAAAAGAAGTCGAAAACAATAGTAAGCTGATCAAAAGTTAACAACCATCATTCAGACTTAGACTATATTCCCTTTACAAACTTAATAAGGAATCGGCTCACTGGTTTACTTAACACCTCGAATGCAACAATGTCGAGCTTATACTGAATCATAAATAAACTCATCAAAATGAAACCTAGACTGACAATAGGTTTTTCTTCTACCCTAACTCATTACTATGATTCGTTATTGAGAAAATCTCCAGCTCGATTTTGGTGTTCCTCTTTTTAGGTGATGGGGGCAATCTTGGACACATCGTATAACATTTATAGAAATATACACAATCAGGTTACACATAAAATACCTTGTATCTTGGATTCTTGTAAACTCGGATCTGTAATGTGAGTCAATTCCCACGATGAAGAGTTGTCGAAGAATTAAGTAGAATTTTTTTTATTGTTATCAAAAATATATGAACGCCCCAGGACTTTCTCATTCTGAACATACGTTGATGTACTATAACAAAAATAAAACATTAAGTCCAATGAATATATCGCATAATGCAATGTCAGAAGTCAATAATATTTTAATTAAAATTTTAAATTAACTATTAAAAAATAGGAAAGGAACGGAAAATAAAGAAAGAGAAATAAAATATAAACCTTGAAACTCTCATTCTAACTCGCCTTTCATGATTGTGAACCTTATCTCCCTCCTCACCTTTGGCAGCTTCCATGGGCTCCTGAGACCATGGAGGCCTCATCTTTTATAAGCCCGCCTAATCCCTAGTTAGGCAAGATGGTGGACGTGTCACGCCCCAAATCCGGTTTTGACGGGACTCGAGACGTGAACTAAAATAATACAATATAAAGCAATTTTAAAACCAAAAAGAGTCTCCAATAACAGTTTAAAAGATCCAAGTAACATCACGAGTCAACAGCTCGGCAAAACCAAATAGTAAAAGAGTTTAGTAAAAATAAAACTGTACGTCACTAGACCATACTAGTCTAAGACCCTCACTAGCTCCCCAGCTTACACGTAACCGTATCACACGGTACTCACGTCACTTATCCAATCATCAAGCATAAAACATACAGTAAAATAAACACACGTCCCGTACAGCAGTCCCCGAACCCGCCGGCTATCCACAGCCCGACTCAACCATATCGTAACGGACCACATAGCATCGGCCTGAATATCTTCCCGGAACCAGATCGAGGCACAAACACGATACATCATACCGGACCACACATAATCGGCCTAGAAGTCTTCCAGGAAATGCATCGGGGCACAATCACAATACTGATCACGTAACCGTCGGCCTAGACACCCTACACCGGCATACCCCCTCGATGTAGGTACCGTACCGGAACCACGCCCCGGGGGACCACATACATGGGTCCACTCACCGTCGGCCTAGATACCACCCTACACCGACGTACCCCCTCGGTATAGGTATCGTACCGAAACACGCCTCATCTCGGAACATACATCAAGAGAGTCTCACGCATCGCAATGCCATAATTCAACCACGGTATACCAACCGAGTCAATCTTACCACAACACAACACATCGGTCTATCAATCACCCGATCATATCACAACCATTTGTTCACGTCATATCAAGCATGACACCCTTTCCCAAAACATAACAACACGCTACACCGAGCATATCATAATATGATTCTCAATATAATAACGGATAAACCACACATCAAGCATCACAATCATAGATCATGGCATTTCAATCAACACACGAACCTAAGGGCTCGACATGGCCCACATGCATTTCTACAGCACGACAATTCACAAACTTATGGCTCGTAAGCTATCCCTCATTTCACTCGTTCCTCACATCCTACATGCATACTATCATTATATCAAGTATTCGTAACCTATAGGCATACTAGTAACTTTCCTCAATTAAACCGGTATTCGTTACTTTCCTTACCTCGATCGCTTTCCGAACGCTTAGTCACTTCACGAGGTCCAAAAGTCTCCTCCTCCGCTAAGCTCGGGTCCAAAGTCTAGGATCACAATTAAAGACTAGAATCAAGAGTAACTCACAATTGGTTTAAAGAGGGAAAACATTCCCAGTTAATCCCAAAAAGACTCGGTTATAGATAACCGTCCCAATTACTCGAAATCCAACAAAATGGGCCCAAAAGGCCCAACTCTGGTCTATCACGGTTCGTGTCACGGACCCGTGGTCTGCACCGTCACGGTTCTCCTCACGGAGCCGTGACTGGCGCCGTCACGGTCTTCGTCGCCGAACCTCACTCTGTTTCCTATAAGGGATGAATGGACCAGGCTGGATTGGAAGTCCCAACTGATTCTAGTGACTTAGGTTTGTGTAAGCCACTTAGGGGGAAAAATTCGGGGCTTCTCAAGAGGCGCCTCATGTTCCGAAGGAATCCATTCTCTCAGGACGGGTGTCCCGTCCATGGTAGATTTAGCTGCTGCCAAAGACAGGTCCAACGTCAAAGCTCTTGGGGAGGTATCCCACACGCACCCACCCATGTCGGTACTCCTTTCTAGTCGATCATATAAGTTATCCTCACCACTCCCTTAGGAACCCTACCATATATGACTGGTACACGTTGTTGAATACAAGACAAGGGGATCCTATCCAGCGGGGTGGTCGGGCACTATAGTAATATTGACGTCAAAGAAGAGATCCATCCCTGATAATGCGCATGGGCAGGCTTCCATGGTCGGCATCCCTGCCCCTCTAGAAAAAGAGATTGTGAGGTAAGTCTCGGTCGGAACGAGGTCTGAAGGAATTCCGTCATCGATGGGAAACGGGGTCATAAAGGAGAGTGGTCGTGATGCTAGTACCCCATCCACTATACATGCAACAAGTTTGGTCAACACTATCTTTGGCTTGTCGAAAGCTCGCTTGGGGCGGATGTCGCAACATCATGGGATGTTCTTGGTGGGGGGATGAGGGTACATGCCATCAATGAGGGAGATGTAGCCCATCAATGAAGAGATGATGGATGAGAGCGGATACCCTATTTATCTTCTTACCCGCGCGTGCTGGTTTCTTGAAGTCTATGGTGGACAAAAAGGGAAGACCAATGAATAAGATGACAGACGCACCGGAGTTGTGGGGGCCCACGAAAATGAAGCATTGGTGGAGAAGTGACCAGTAGGACGACAAAAAAACCAGACTACGGATCTGTAGCGGTGCGGATTGACTTTGAAAGTATTGTATTACGATAAGTTTAATTATATTATTAAGCTTTTGTTGTAAACACACGTATGTGTTTTGAATGGCCAACACCTACAGCCACATGGCAGCCATGCTATCTTTGCTTGATGACTAATGCCATGTACAAGAACTATATATATGTGTACATGGTTTACAAATGAAAGACAGAAACAAAATACAGAAATAAAAGGTTTAGTATATTAAGAGGTATTAGTTGTTTTATATCAAGGAAACACAAAGTCTGTTCTTTCGTATCGAGTTTCGGTTCTGATCGTTCGAGAAATGATCACAACACGTTATCAGCACGATTCCGCTCCGTTGTAATCGTTAAATTTTCTCAAATCCTTATTTAGTACGAACGCTCTGTGCTACTGCTCAGGTATCAGATATTCAAATTATCGTTAATTTATTTATATCTGATTCATGCTCGTTTATATAAATTTATTTACGGTTTTAATAAGTATGCTTTGTGACTGCCAATGTATATTGGATCTATCACATCAGAAATTTGATGCTTACTGCATACTCGTATTTTACTGTTAATACCTGAATTTAAAAAAAATAAAAAAAAATCGTTAAAACCCTAAACGTTTGGACCGGAAGTTCCAAATACATAATACTAGCGACCCAATATGTGTTGGACCAGAAGTTCCAAAATAAAATACCAACGGCCTGAAGTCGAGTATTATCCTGACATGCAATTATTTTGATCAATGTTCAGGATGGATAACTTCACAAAGCCTAATTATGCTCCCCTTAGACTAGACGGGAAAAACTATTATGAATGGGCGCTAGACACGACTCTCCACTTGAGATCTCAGAATCTTGGAGACGTCATAAAAGAGGGAAATAACGAGTCAGTCAAAAACAAAGCCACGGCCACAATATTAATCCGTCATCACATGCATAGAGACCTACGACTTGAGTATATAATTGACGAAGACCCCCTTACTTTATGGGTTCAACTCAAGGAGAGGTTTGAGCATATGAAAGCAATAGCTCTCCCTCGTGCCCAATATGATTGGTCTACCTCCAGTTTCAATATTTTAAATCCGTAAATGAGTACAATTCGGCCATGTTTCAAATTGTTTCCAAGCTTCTCAGTTGTGGTGATAAAATAACTGACGAATCTATGCTTGAGAAAACATTCTCCACGTTCCATCCCTCGAATATGCTCCTGCAGCATCAATATCGAGGAAAAGAATTTAAGAAATTTATAGATCTGATTGCTTGTTTGCTCGTTGCAGAGCAAAACAATGAATTATTAATGAAAAACCATCAAACTCGCCCTGTAGGCAGTGCTCCATTCCCTGAAGCGAATGTGACAGGATATGATGGTAACTCTGGACCCAGACGAGTCCGAGGACCCTTTAGAGGTCGAGGTCGAGGTCGAGGTCGTGGACGTGGTCGCAGTCAGGGATATGGGCATAATAATTTTCAACCTTATAAAAGAGATGATAAGGTGTACCTGTTGGATGATAATGAAAAATATGATGGTAAATATCATAATAATCCTTTTATTAAAATTCTGATTTATTTAAAACTTTAATACTAATAATGTGAGTTATTAGAATTGACTGACAATCAATTCTAGGAGGAATTCATGGGACTTGTCACCCTATGAATTCCCCACTTTGCCCTTTCCAAAAGGCTATAAATATTCACATCATTAGTCTTATTTTACACACATCAAAAACCATCTCCAAAATGGTCTCTCTTTCTTCTTTCTCTCCACTCCCTTGTTCTTGGTGACTTTCTAGACGGTTTTGAGTTCGCCTACGTTAATCGTTGTATCCTGGGAGACCGTTGCCCATACGGGGCAATAAGTGTCTTAAGGAAAGTGGAGTACCACGCCTCGATTAAACTCCAATTTCCTTAATCCTAATCAGTAAGCTAGCTGATCGGTAAAGGTTATTCTAAATTCGTTTTGCAATTTCTACTACTATTATTATTATGAATTTGTTTATTGTTGATATACTAACCCCACTATCCTACAGTACCACCAGAAGTGGACCCGACATGAGAAAAGAAAAGGCCCACAGAACCCGACTCCCGTAAATGCCGAAAGCATATGTTACCGTTGTGGAGAGACCGATCATTGGTCACGAGTATGTCGTGTGCCAAACCACTTGGTAAAGTTATACCAAGAGTCGATAAAGGGAAAGCAGAAGGTCGATGAGAAAATTTTCATTGATCATGTGAGCCCTGAAGATGCTCCGATCAAGCTTATAGTCTCCGACTTCTTTAAAGATGATGACGGAAATGTGGACCGTGATGAAAATGTAGATTGAACTTATGCCGATATGTATTCCCCCTACTTTTAGTCAATGTGAAATATATATAATATTTTTGTAATCCCTTCCTAAGTTTACAAAAGGATATGGATCCCAATTATAGATCACGTATTTGCATAAATGATGGCGACTTATGTATTGTTGATTGCGCGTCGATACACACAATCTTAAGAGATAAAAAAATATTTCTCTAATCTAACCTTGGTTGAAGCAAATGTTAGCACAATTACGGGTACTGAAAACTTAATAGAAGGCTCCGGAAGAGCTACCTTGATATTAGAAAATGGAACAAGGTTAAATATCTGTAATGCTTTATATGCAAGTAGATCCAGAAGAAATCTACTTTACTTCAAGGATATTCGTAGCAACGGATATCATGTCGAGACCAGAAGTGAAAATGAGACTGAGTTTCTCTATATCACTTTTAATAAATGTGGTGAAAAGCGTGTACTTGAAAAATTACAGGTTCTATCATCAGGTTTTTATTATACAACCATAAGAACCGTTGAAACCTACGCAACAATGAACCAGAAGTTCATTAACCCAAATGCGTTTATGCTTTGGCACAATCGTCTTGGTCATCCGGGATCGACCATGATGCGTAGGATTGTTGAAAACTCATCTGGTCATTCATTAAAGGACCAGAAAATCCTAATGTCCAATGAGATATCATGTACAGCTTGTTCACAAGGAAAATTAGTGGTCCGACCATCGCAAACCAAGATTAACATTGAAATGCCATCTTTCCTGCAAAGAATTCAGGGAGATATATGTGGCCCTATACATCCGGCCAGTGGACCATTTAGTTATTTCATGGTCCTAATAGACGCATCCAGCAGATGGTCTCATATTTGCTTATTTTCAACGCGAAATGTTGCGTTTGCTAAATTACTGGCACAAATCATTAAGCTGAGGGCACATTTCCCTGATCATCCCATTAAGTCGATTCGTCTTGATAATGCTGGTGAGTTCACATCAAGAGCATTTGATGATTATTGCATGTCCTTAGGGATTGATATTGAACATCCCGTTGCACATGTCCATACCCAAAATGGGTTAGCAGAATCGTTTATCAAACGTATACAGGTAATTGCACGTACATTACTAATGCAATCACAGTTACCTATTTCTGTTTGGGGACATGCTGTATTACATGCTGCATCTTTAATTCGTATAAGACCAAGTGCTTATCATGAATATTCTCCTGTACAACTTGTGTGTGGGAACCAACCTAATATATCCCATTTGCGAACCTTTGGTTGCGCAGTGCAAGTGCTGATCGCACCTACTCAATGCACAAAAATGGGACCCCAACGTCGGTTGGGAATATATGTTGGTTTTGACTCACCGTCCATTATAAGGTATCTTGAACCTCGGACGGGTGACTTGTTTACTGCAAGATTTGCAGATTGTCATTTTGATGAGACAACATTTCCACCTCTAGGTGAGAAAGATAAGCCTCCTGAAGTAAGGCTTGAACTCTCTTATAAGCCCTCTGAAGTTGGGCATGAACTTTCGTGGAAAGTGAGTTCGTTGTCTCATTTAGACCCACGCACGTCACAATGTGAAATAGAAGTACAGAGAATAATTCATTTTGCAAAATGTTGCAAATCAAATGCCTGATGCATTTGCAGACACGTCAAAGATGACAAGGTCTTATATATATGCAATCAATGTACCAGCTCGAATTAAGATCACTGGCGATACTGCAAAAGCAGCTATCGATTCCTAATGCACGCCTGAAGCGTGGGAGACCAGTTGGATCAAAAGACATTGTTCCCCGGAAGCGGAAACGTCAGACGAATATAGGGGATAAGAAAACGGTGGTTCCAGAAGAACCAGCCAATGAGGAAACCTCATTACCAGAAGTAGTTCCAGAAGAACTACCAGAGTCGGTTCCAGAAGAACCAATCGGTCCAGAAGTACAAGTCGGTCCAGGAGTACCAATCGGTCCAGAAGTACCAGAAGACTCTAATGCTCCTGAAGAGTTAAAAAATAAGAAAATTATTGTTGATGAAGTCTTTGCGTTCGCGGTGGCCAACGAGATCATAAATGAGTTTGATTTCGAGCCCCGAAGCATCGACGAATGCCGTCACAGGGATGACTGGCCTATGTGGGAAGAAGCAATACAGGCAAAATTGGCTTCATTGGCGAAACGCCAAGTTTTTGGGCCCGTTTCCAATACACCAGAAGATGTCAACCCTGTTGGTTACAGGTGGGTATTTGTAAGGAAACAAAATGAGAAAAATGAAGTCGCCAGGTATAAGGCTAGACTTGTGGCCCAAGGATTCTCTCAACGACCTGGAGTCGATTTTGATGGGACATATTCCCCAGTAATGGATATGATCACTTTCAGATATTTGATCAGCCTATCAGTCTCTGAAGGACTTGATATGTGCATGATGGACGTTGTGACTGCTTACCTATATGGTAATTTGGACACTGATATCTATATGAAACTCCCCGATGGGTTGAGATTGCCTGAAGCAATGATAGATATCCCCAGAGATCTGTGTTCAATAAAATTACAGAAATCTCTGTATGGACTAAAGCAATCTGGTAGGATGTGGTATCATCGCCTTAGCGAATACCTTACCAGAGAAGGCTATAAGAATGATGTTATTTGTCCATGTGTGTTCATTAAGAAAATAACCTCCGGGTTTGTTATTATTGCAGTATACGTTGATGACATAAATCTGATTGGGACTCCAGAAGAGATCCTCAAAGCTTCAGATTATCTGAAAAGAGAATTCGAAATGAAAGATTTGGGGAGGACTAGACACTGTCTCGGCCTGCAGCTCGAGCATCTGTCTGATGGTATTTTGATCCATCAATCAGCATATGTTGAAAATCTTTTGAAGCGTTTTAGTATGGATAATGCTCACCCTCTCAGTATCCAATGGTCGTCCGCTCTTTAGATCCCAGAAGAGATCCATTCCGTCCCAAAGAGGCAGATGAAGAGATACTTGGTCCTGAAGTACCATATCTCAATGCTATTGGGGGTTTGTTATATTTGGCACAATGTACGCGACCTGACATAGCGTTCGCAGTAAATGTACTTGCTAGGTTCAGTTCAGAACCCACTCGACGACATTGGAACGGTATAAAGCATGTACTTCGTTATCTGAGCGGGACTAGAGATTTGGGACTTATGTATTCTAAGTCCAGGGGGAGCGTCGGCCGGGTCGGAAATACAGATGCAGGCTATTTATCAGATCCTCACAAAGCTCGCTCCTAGACAGGATATGTTTTCACCTGCAGTGAAACAGCCATCTCCTGGCGCTCTACGAAGCAGACTTTGATTGCGACA
Source organism: Erodium maritimum (assembly GCA_963921825.1). NCBI lineage: Eukaryota > Viridiplantae > Streptophyta > Magnoliopsida > Geraniales > Geraniaceae > Erodium > Erodium maritimum. Next base: position 29,425,974 of record OY997593.1, on the reverse strand, counting down.
TCCTCGAAACACTCGGAGATTGTAGCGCTATATGAAGCTACCCGAGAATGTGTTTTCCTGCGATCCGTTTTGAAGCATGTGTTATGCTCAATCGGAATTCCTCCGCCAAGCTCTCCTTCCATCATATATGAAGACAATGCAGCTTGTATAGCTCAAGTCAGAGGAGGATATATCAAAGGAGATAGAATCAAGCACATTTCTTCGAAGTTCTTTTATACCCATGAACTCTAGAAGAGTAATGAGATAGATGTCAAGAAGATTCGATCCTGCGAGAATCTTGCTGATTTATTTACTAAAGCCCTACCGACTTCTACATTTGAGAAGCTAGTTCACAGAATCGGCATGCGTCACCTTAGCAAGCAACCAAAGTAGCCTGCCTGAAGTCAGGGGGAGATAAATTTCGTGCACTGCACTCTTTTTCCCTTATCCAAGTTTTGTCCCACAGGGTTTTCTTGGAGAGGTTTTTAACGAGGCAACATCAAGCACCACATCAAGCACGTTTGGCGCGTTGCACTCTTTTCCTTACAGGTTTCGTCCCACCGGGTTTTCCTGAGGAGGTTTTAAACGAGGCAACTTGAAATAATTTTTAATGGTGGTGTCCAAGGGGGAGTGTTGTAAACACACGTATGTGTTTTGAATGGCCACCACCTAGAGCCACATGGCAGCCATGCTATCTTTGTTTGATGACTAATGCCATGTACAAGAACTATATATATGTGTACATGGTTTACAAGTGAAAGAAACAAACAAAATACAGAAATAAAAGGTTTAGTATATTAAGAGGTATTAGTTGTTTTACATCAAGGAAAAACAAAGTCCGTTCTTTCGTATCGAGCTTCGGTTCTGATCGTTCGAGAAATAATCACAACAGCTTTGTTGTAGTTAATAAAATTTGTTATTTTTGTTCATAAATTAAGAAAAAATTTGGTTAATTATATAATATGGAAGGACAACTTTGTCACCCAAATGATTATAGGAAGAACCTGCTCCAGTCAAATAAGTATGGTTAGGACCACAAACGGAAAGCGTGTCTTAATTAGTGCACGTTATGTTGGGGAAAAGTAAACACAATATTGACAGGCATTGGAGTTTATGAGAAAATAGTTAAGAGATAGCAAATCCAGGTGTCGATGATTGTGAAGGGAAGAGGGCAGGAAAGTCCAGTTATAGTGATCGACTTAATGACAGTAACTACGTGGGAATCTTGGGCAGTGGCGGAAGATCCGGCGACGTTTTTGCTGCTCTTTCTTTCTTTTCCGTTTCCATCCCATTTTTTAATGTCTTATCCGCCAGCTAAAAATTCCGACGTCTTCGGTGTATTTTCACACTACTAATTATGCTGATTCACACACAGTTGTATACACACAAGCTATCAAATCCATTCAACTGTCACATCCAAAATATTATGGGGTAACATCAGAAATTAAATATTATACAAATTATGTTTAAAAAATTAACTATAAATTAATTGGTCGATCAAAGTTACTTAATAGGCTTAAAATAATTATTAGAAAGTAACATTTTCCGTTAAAAGTAACAGAAATTATTAAAAAAACTTTAAAAATTAACTGTCATGTGACTACTGAACTCAAAAACTAATTACAGACTTGTTAGTTTTGGGGTTTTTTTTTTCTAACGTCATCCATCAATTCTAACGGAAAATATTATTTTGCATAATTATCTTAAGTCTAATGTAATTTTTTTGAGATAGAAACGATGATATTATAAATTTAAAAGCATTCTGGCGCCTGCGAATGGAGGAATCACCATACATAATAACCAATCTATCAGAACTTGAAAGACAAATGCAGAAAAGTAAATTTTGCTCTTAGGCATAATGGCGGTCGGAGGGGTGGGACTGCGGTAGCATCCAGGGACACCGATACAGTATACTCCAACCATAAGAAACTGATCGAGGAGATCAGATGATAAACGTGCAGTGGTGGACCGATTACTCCCCCGGTAAGTCAGCGTGCGTCGTCCTCCCTTGACTGATAATGGTAGGGCTCCTAAACGCGGGATTGCTGACTCCGAAGTGGTAGAGGAGTAACTCATCAGCTGTTGGTGGTACCAATGCCACCTATACGCCAGGGAGAAGGTACAGTCGACCAAACCCTCCCTGGCCCCCTCAGTACTCATTCCTGGAGGCGAGGGTGCTTGAAGCCCCCCGCCGTTGCTGATGACGCCCCATTCGACGCCACTGATTCTTCGTCCTCCGTAGGGTCCTCCTCTCTCCCCACCCTCTTATTTCCCGACAATGACGGCGTCGGGTCACGTTGTAACCAACCTACCGGTACCTCATCATCCCCTACTTCCTGATGTCCCCACCACCCTTTTCCTTCCTGCCTTGGAGGTGTCCTTGGTGTCCCCCTATTATGGCCTTCCTTTCCTGTTCCACCCATATAAGTCCAGTTCGTCCCTGGGATGGCCTTCCCATGTTTCGCTTTCTCTAGCGCCGATCTCGGATCCCCTGGTGCCTTCAGCGAGGGCCCCCTTACTCCCCCAATAACGGACAGACCGGAAAAAGGTGACCCGCACAGCAACACCCAAAACAATGTTCAGGTAAGTGTTCATACGAGATATTCAGGCGAGTTCTTACCTGAGATACGAATATACGGAACAAGAGTTGACTTTGCAAAGGTACTCGGATATCGGCCCTGATTTTGATCTTCATGAAGTCTCCCCAGCAGAGACCCTCCTTGTCTACATCCACACTTTGGCATACCCCCAATGTGTTCCCTACCTGAAGTCCACATCTCTCGTCCAAGCCCCCACCGAAAAATTCGAAACTCTCGCCCAAACCGAGAAATGATGGAATTGTAGGTCCGTTATCTGCATGTGGGCCCTTAGGTCCGTAAGCAGGACCAGGGAGTCCCAAAAGGACCAAGGTTCTCCCAACTGAACCTTTTCCCTCTCCTTAGTTGATCGGAAGAAAAAAGCGACCAGGCATCCTTCCAGAGGTTTGGCCTCGACTTTCATTCCCATACATCCTCCATTCACGCCACCACTGACTTCCAATTTTTTTTTCTGCTTAGTCAGGACCTTAGTTTCCAGCGTGAATCGATACAAATTCCCACGACCAGTAACCTCTTGCACTGGCACTACTACCTCCTTGATCCTCATAGCGCCCATCTGGGAATCCAAAACTCCAACCTGATCCCCCGAGGAGCGCCCATGTCCGTGATATGGGTCAACCGGGTTGACCCTAGGAATCGGGTTCCCCTGAACCGCCTAGGTCGGGCGCCCACAAGGATTCGGGCCAACGCCGCGACCCTGTCCCGACCCGGGTCCAGTGCCGCCCCGCTCGTCCGGTTCGATCCTCAGCCCACCCGTCCCCTCATCAACGACCTGGCCTGCTCCAAATCTCGCTGCCCAACGGGCTACATCACCTCCCCCACCCTGGGCCCAGACATATTTCTGACCTAGTCCAGCAGCCCAACGAGCATCACCCATGAACCCACGACCCAGGCCCACGTCTTCTCCACCCCGAACCTGCTCAACCCTACCCGCTTCTAGCGCCGCCAAGCCTTTCCCCTTCCTTCTTCGCCAAGCAAACGCCTCCGGCGTCTCCTCCGACGTGATTTCCGAACCCGATGAGATCGGGATTGGAGTGTTCTCCTCCCCCATGGACGCCGGCAGTATGGGATCAAAACCCCCACCGCCATCGACCCGATCTGCTCCCGTCTCCAGCAATCGCCGCCCTGCCCCACTGCCCAGCCGTCTCGGCCGCGGGCCTTTCGCCGACGTACCACAGAGGCAACTCGGTCCCGAACGGACCCGACCGCCTACAACCCAGCCGTCATCCTCCCTGGATCGGACCGAGAAGCACATCATCGTCGCCCCCTCTACACGTTCCGTCATCTCCCCCACCGAGATAGCCAGGTCCTCCTCCCTCACCGGCTCCTCCTCCGGCATCGAGTCCCCCTCTACCGCCGTCTCCTCTGCCGGTTCCTCCTCCGGCGCCTCCGAACCAGACCCGTAAACCGAGCCCTGTACGTCCTCCTCCGACATACGAGGCCCCAGTGCACCCCATCGTCGCAGCCCTTCTCCCCGCCCTCCATCTCGCTCGAAAACACCATGAAAACGCGAAGAATCACAAAACTCCCCTAAACCCTAATAGAGGACAATAGAGAGAGATGTGCACCGCAAATAAAGTTGCATGTTTTGATTTTGATTTAAATCTAAGGGTAAACTACAAATGCATACCCTTAAGTATGCACGTTTAACCGATGAATACCCTGAAGTTTAAAGTTAACTGATGCATACCCTAAAGTTACGAGTTGTAACTCAAAACCCCTTCTGTCAGCTAAAATGACGAAAATACCCTCAGTGATTTTTTTTAAATAATTTTAAAAAAATATAAATGAAGTGATTTTTTAAACAAAAATGAAGTCATTTAATAAGTAAATATATATATAACAAAAGTAATTTTTAAATTATTTTTTAAACATAATTATTGAAGTGTAGTTGAGGGTATTTTCGTCATTTTAGCTGACGGAGGGGTTTTGAGTTGCAACTCGTAACTTCAGGGTATGCATCAGTTAACTTTAAACTTCAGGGTATTCATCGGTTAAACGTGCATACTTAAGGGTATGCATTAGTAGTTTACCCTAAGTCTAATGTATTAATTTGGTCAATTAACTAATTTATAATTATTTTTTGAGTTTAATAGTTAAATGACCCGTTCTTAAAGTTTTTTCAATATTCAAATTATTATGAATCCATATATCTTTAGATATACATATTTCCAATTGATTAAAATTACATCTTGTGTACCTGTCCAATATCTAAAGGCATGAATAATTAGTTATCTTGCCAAGTTAATGTATGAGTTAATGGTAAAAAAGTAGGGTTAATTACCTTTTGTACTCCTTTTTCGATTGGTAACACTCTTTTAGTACTCTGATGTATCGGTAACGCTCTTGACAAAATTTTGGTCAAGTTTACGACGTTGACCTTTTCCCGCCACCAACGAAGCGCCTCCCGACCTGTTTCAGTCCATCCTCTGTAACTTCGGGGGTTTCCGTCTCTGAGGTTGCCGTCCCTGATACTGTCGTCGCCGTCTTTGAAGTCGCCGTCATCTCTGATGTCGTTGCCGTCTCTGATGTCGCCGTCGTCCCTGATGCGGTCGTCCCTAGAGTTGTCCCATAAGCTGCTGCCGTAGGCGGCGCGTCCTTCTCCTTGGCCTTCATCATCGCAACCGTCTCGACCCCTTTTATGGTTATGACTCTGGTTAATCAACAAGATCCTTTTTATTTTATTTAAAGTTGTCTTTACAGGATCAGTGCCGAGTGAACAGAGAATTAGTGATTTTTGAACCCTGATTCATGTATTGCCTCCCACTATTATTGTTGAAGTCCTTGGCCAATGTTTGGAGTAGGAATTCCAGTACCACCTTCTCATCCCCCTTATTCTATCATTTCCTATATGACATCCTAACACCGTCTGTGACGGTTCTACTAGTACAAGGATCAATGAACCATTGTTCTTTTATTCTGACCTTAGTGGCCATAAAGCATGTTCCCTAGCGCACCACGATGTTCTGTTGTATTATCAATAATATTGCACATTTCGTTGGAAAAAAAATGTATCTTATTAATTATTTGGAATTTAAAAGTAATTTTCGATATGTGATCAAAACAGAGGCATAACTTTAGTCTATTAACCCAAAATTTATATCATAACAGAATTTGATTCATTGGAAAATTATATTTTACTTTCTTTTTAATTGTAAGCGTAACTATATGTTAGCAAGATAAACAAGTCCAATACAAATTAGACACAACACAGTTCAAACACCGAATTATTGAATGAAAGGTTCTAACAATATGGGACTCAACGGAAAAAGAAACTAGTAATGGAATATAAATACTTAAATACCAAAGTGTTTCATTAGGATGTTCGAAATGGGATACTGTGGTAGCGTTCGAAAAAACCGATACAACGAGTTCACACAGGAATATAGTACACAACCGACCCATTTCCGGAGTGGCGCGTAGGCTGAGTGTATACTCTACCAAGGTACCAGCGTGCGCCGTCCTCCCTTAAATGATAATGTAGGGCTCCAAGAACACGAGAGTGCTGGCCCCCGAGGTGCTATGAGAGTATCGTGCTAGAACTTGGTGGGACCATTTCCACCATACGTCAAGTAAGGAGGTGTTGCTGGCCGATTTTTGAATGGACCACAAGATTCTCATGGATCGAAGCGAGGGTGCGTTGCACCCCTCTCCGGTTGAACTTTCAATCCATCGGACGTCGTAGGCCCTTCTAAGGCAGTCCCTAGAATTCGCAGCTGACCACCGCCCGAGCACTAAACACAAATAGATACATCATGTCGCCAACTAACAACCAAATCCCTACATGACATGTCCAACCTACACACATCCAAACATCATATGCAGATCGGTACCCCGGGCGCCTACTCCCACTATCAAACCCGACCTCCATCTGTGGTAAGGGAAAGGTAAGGCGAGTACCTAAGAAACCAAGGAGGTAGATCCTCCTCGTCTTCTTCATCAATCTCTTTGGGAAAAGTAAACTCTCCCTTCTACGACCGACCACACATCCATCATTGTTACCATATACACAATTAGTAGTATCCCCGTCTTGGAAATTGATCGAGAATGTTCTCCCGCCCTTGATCACATCTCCTCTGAAAGTGGTGGACCGTAAATGTAACGCGATAAAGGCCGTGAACTGCCCTTGATGCCGCTGGACATCGCGCCCTCAATATCGAATCGCAAGACATCTCCTACCTCATGGTCCTATTCTCCACCTGCCGAAATCCACCAAGGGAACCACTCGGAGCCATCGTAGACTACACCATTATGGTGGTCTACGCCTCAAAACAAGCCTTGAAAAGCCATAACCCACCCTCATGATCGGGAGCGATCATAGTTCAAAGACACGACCCGTCTCCAACCCTCCAAGAAAGCAGGAGACACTCGGTCGATGTCCACGTACTATACTGAGGCGGGATCATGCACAACAAACAACACCTGTGATAAAGGAGACAGATGATCATGGTGGAGAAGAGATCACTTACCATATCCATAACCATCGTAGCCCTCCAAAGAAAAAGGGCGACAGACTAGGTCCCAACCATAAACACCACTCGTATGGGAGATTTAGATTTGAAAAAAAAACATTATCTTATAAATGAGTCTAATTAGGTAAGTATTATTACTATTTAATTAATTATCAAATTTACCCTCTTCTTTAAAATATTTGATTGCTCAAGTGTCTTTTAATGGTGCGAAGCAAGAGGCGTAGGCTTGAAGAGTAAAACTATTCGACGTAGAGGGACGAAGGTCACAGTAACGTCATTAGGTAATAAGTGCATCATTTAGGAAACTATGAAGCCAGTCTTGGATGTTGATGTTGTACATCGATCAATGATTTCTAATGGTAGTGTTAGGCCAGAATGTGAGATTTTGGCCAAGCTTGCTCCTTCAAATACACATGCGACGAAAGAGTCGAAATCTACGTGGAGTACAAGTTCTAAACTTTTTGTATACAATCTACCGTATATTACAACAGATGATTGGATTCGGTCCACCTTTGGGGAGTTTGGTCATATTTTTTTCGCCATCGTTCTCAAACGGCCAATAGAAAAGGCAAGTACTTTTGTTTCTTTAATTTTCCGTCGTTTTCAGCTAAGAAGGCCATTGATGCATTTGATTAGTTTAAATTCAACGGATTCAAACTCTTTGTGGCCTTTGCTTGGCTAGAATCAGAACGTTTCCTATAAAAACAGTTGTTGTTCAAGAATAAAGTTCCGACAGTCGTGATACTCCTCCATATCGTAGCAGTGAAAGTGATGCTCCAGAACAGAGCATTCCAGATTATGTTGTTTATCAGGAGAAAGGAATGTTGGGGAAGGAGGATATGAGGTTTTCGAGTTCATCTGGTAATCGGAGCTCCGTCACCATGGCTACTTTTTTTTATCGGAGATGGTTAGGGAAGTGATCGCTCCTCGTCGATCTTTGTGCAATCCTCTGTTTTCGAATAATTGTTCTGATCATCTTCGCAATCCTCCACGCGAATTTGCTGCGTACATTTTGGAAGTTCCTGTTTGTGCTCTAGGGCCTTAACGAAGTTCATGAATACAAGGAATCCTTGAGCCGACTTCTGTTACTCGACGCTCAATAAATTCAGAACTCGAGCTCAGACACGAAGGGGTGTGTGTTGACTGAATCTGAGCATACGCATGAGTGTGTGTTGTTTGAGCATATGTAGGCGTGTGTGTTGGTTGAGCATTTGGGCTCTGGTGAAGCCCATGCTGGTAGTGGTTCGGGCTGTATTTAGGTAGCTGTTTAGTCGGAGTTCGTGGTCGAAGCTTTGAAATGGGAGGCTCCGATCTTGGGAGCCGAGAAGAAGGAGAGCAGTCCGTGGAAAGACGTCTTCCTCCAACCTCCACCTGATCAAATTCGACCTTGAACTTACATTGTTGTTACTAGATCAAGAACTCGCTGGTGGAGTCGGGAACGTGCTATCAAGTCTACGCCTCCTGTTTCGGTTTTGTGGAAATCGCTGACTTCTAAGAAATCAGCGACTTAGGTTGAAAGTTACCGTTCATAGATAGATTTAGCTATGTTTTGTTTGTTTTTGTTGTCTTTTGGATAAGATTAGGCTTTATAACTCCTCTCGGCGGAGTTTCTTTGTAACCGTGTTACTAGTCTTCTAACCTCTTATCTCATTTCTCCTTGAAATGAGTCAATTCTAATAAAAATATGAGCTTATAAAAACAAACAAACAAACAAACTGAAACATGTATCATTTTGTTTTCCTTCTTTCTCAAAGAAATAAACAGAGCAAATTTTTTATGAGAGATGTTTTGTAGAAGCCTCTCTTACAAAGAGAAAAAAAAGGCTGTCTACTCATAGCAACCTGATAATCAGGAACTACTAAATGCCAACCAAACAACCAACAAAACTGTAAACACAAAAAAAAAAAACAGTCCTAAACCTATAATACAAGTCAAACAACCCAAGTAACCAAAAAAACAAACATGGTATAACACTACGCGTTGCCTTTTTGGATCAAATTAAGATCCTCCAACTCACTAACGGGAACTTAAAAGGATACCGAGACCAAATCCGAATAAAAGGATTGTCCTAATCCCAAAGCCGCCGAATGTATCCTTAAAACCACATGTTCCACTGTGGGGGATCGCGCCTAAACACCAGGCCATACATGGCCAACCAAATCTCCCAAAGAATAAGACCACAAATGGGAGTTCATACACGTCGATCACGTTTGGGTACCATACCTAGCTAGGAGACTAGCAGATCCTGCACAGAAGAAGGTATGGACCACCTCAAGCCTCACCAAAGCATAACGTAAGACCAGATAAGTTAGACAAAATCACACCAGATCAACAAGTGCACAGTGTCTTCAAAATGCACCCCACAAAAGGAACACCAACACTTCTGAATCGTGATAAAGACCCCTCCACCCTCCAAAAAGACCGAATGCGGAAATCATTATAACAGCATAACCATAAAAAAAAGTCCCTAGCTAAGGTGTGTTTGGAAATCTAGAGCTTTTGCCCAAGCCTATTCCGAAGTTCTAGTTCTAAAGAATCCCGGCCGAAAAGCCCTTCGCACTACCCACCCAAACAATGTCCTCAACCCCGTTCAACAGAGACACCGAGCTCAACATCCCATCCAATTCTGCCTAGAAACAAACAGATCAATTAAATAACTATACAAAAATGAATTAAATAACGATAAAACGCATCACAGAATAAATAAACAAAAGGAATTTGATGCTGCCAGTGCCAATTCATTCTCTACATATACCTTGCTTCTTCTTCACCAGTTTCTTACATATGTTTCTTATATATCTGAAATGGGTGTTGCGAGGGAGAGAACAGGGCATGAGCAATCACACATGGGCATGCCTAGGTTGATCCATGAAGAGGAAGAAGCAGCAAATTCAGTGTCAGTCATAAACTTCAAAAGACCACCACCTTCAACAAACTTTAATGATTCCAATCTACTAGATATGTGGGACTGGGAGACCAGTCTCATCACCACCACTCATCAGCACCCATTAGGAGGATACTCAGATGCGACCACTAGTCTACCCCAACACTCATCCTTCCCCCATAAACGTCCCCATTTGGTAATTACATATCTAATTTTCACTTTTTTCCTTCTTATGTTCCCCCATAAATGTGGATCTGTTCCGACAATCTTATGTTTAACAAAGTAATTGTCGTTATGAACTGGCCAGAGTTCTGATTTTGAGAACACTATGAGATGGATTAACATAAATGGGTTTGGTTTCAGGGAGAGAGTTCAAGTACACAGACATCCAAGAAGCTATGCACTTCAAAGTCGAAGCTGCTACAGAACAAGAGTAGCAGTAGCTCTAATAATACAGCGCTTCAATCCAAGGACCCACAAAGTATAGCTGCTAAGGTAATTAATCTCATCTCTTCATATTAATCACAAGGGTTAATTATATTTAGTATCCATTTGCTATTGGTAACATTTTTTTTATTACCCTAATGTATTGGTAACGTTCTGGACAAAGTTTTGGTCAAGTTTACACCATATTGATGGTATATGATCCATTCATAAGGAGTAGGGTAAACTTCAACTCACTACCCTAAAAGTATTTGGGTTTCATCTCACTACCCAAACAATACTTTGTTGCACCTCACTACCCTAACAAAACTTTTAGTTTCATTTTAGTACCTGCCGTTAGTTTATGTCTATTTTCCATCCATTTTTCCATCCAAACACTTAAAAAGTCCATAATACCCCTCACTAACAGTCAAATTTTCAAACCAATGCCATTCAATTTCAAAATTTCTTTTCATTTGTTTATTTAAAAAATCAGTTTTGTTTTTAAAAATCTAATTTTTTGATTTTTAAAAATTCAGTTTTTATTTAAAGAAATCAAAATTTATTTTTTGTTTTTAAAAATTCAGTTTATATTTAAAAAATCAGTTTTCATTTAAAAAATCAGATATTATTTTTTAAAATCTGTTTTTATTTATAAAATTCAGTTTTTATTTAAAAACAAGTTTTATTTTAAAAAAAACTCAGTTTTATTAAAAATTATTTCAAAAACTGTGTTCGTCCTCCTTCATCATCCTAGATCTAGTTTTGGCTTGGACAATCACAAATTTTCACACTAACAACAATTTCTACTCATTCAATCAACCTCTCCCATGAACACACAAAATCAAACATTGAAAACAGAAATTCAACAAAAATTTCATAAGAGAATGAACACATAGAACAACCTGCATCAAAACTGAATTTGTTCAAACTCAAACCACATCAAATTCAATCCAGCAAATCAGTAAAAAAATGAGAAGATGAACAGAATTGAAAATTAAAATACATTATCCCTGAATATATAGCATGAGAGTAGTGAAATTTCAAAAAAAAAATCAAATAGAACATTAAAAAAACAGATATGGGAAGCCAAGCCAAATTACTGGTCTTCCTCGAGACCTCCAGTGTAGGTGAAGTAGAGAGACCTTCAATGAGATGGAAGCAAATTCGGTGGAGGAGGATCCACCTTCGACGCCATGGCCGAACCTGCACGTTCAGAACTCCATCCTGTGACGTACTTCTGGTCGCCGCCTTCCATGGAAACCAAGCACGAGCAGAGCTCAGGACTAAGCTTCCCGGAAAACACGCGAGCAAGGATGGAGGCGTGGCAGGGCCGAGCTTCCTGGTGAATTCGGCGTTGAGCTCCTCTTCCGATGATTTTGCTTCTGTGATTTCAGATTTGTATAGATTGTCAAGGATGGAAGCGTGAGGGGGTGAGGTGAGGGGGAGAGAGAGGGGTCTGAAATAAGATGGGGAAATGAGATAAATTAGGGTTTAAAACTATCTAAGGGTATTTTAAATATTTTATTGAAAGATAGGGTCATGTGCCAGTCACATGACCATTTTCCATCCAAAATGGATGGGAAATTAACGGCAGGTATTAAAATGAAACTAAAAGTTCTGTTAGGGGAGTGAGGTGCAAGAAAGTATTGTTAGGGTAGTGAGGTGAAACCTAAATATTTTTAGGGTAGTGAGGTGAAGTTTACCCTAAGGAGTATTAAATGTTTTGTTATCAATACATGAGGGTATTAAATGATATGTGACCTTTTTATAAAGAGTACTAAATGACAATATCCAAAACCGAGGGACTGTTATTGAACGTTACAAAACACAAGGGTACAAAAGGTATGTTACCAATAGAAAAGGGGTACAAAAGGTAGTTAACCCTAATCACAAGGATAGTTGCAAAAGCTTACGGTTAATTTTACGCGTTTTGCAAATACTTGACTGATCTCCTTCTTTTGCAAATAGTATCCTACAATTATTGTTTGTCTATAAATCCTTTATCTTTTTCGGAAATTAGTTATGCGACAATCACATGATTTTATTGTTTTTGGAAATGAAAGTTTTGCAATTTAAATATACGTGTTTTGTAATTTGGAACCCTCATGTATACATGCTTTGTGATTTGGAACCCTTACGGTTACACTGTTGTTGGGTACTTTCAAATTTGTTTTACAAAAACAATAAAATTGTTAATTTGTTGGCGGAAAATAAATTTGGTATGTCATTTATAACAGAAACTAATTCATCGATAATATTTGCAGAACGCGCAGAAGTCATACACTTGCGGTGAAAATTAATAAACTAAGTTGATTGCAAATGAAGCACAACCATGTTAAGATTGAAAGGAATGTTTGTGTATGCTGCAGAATCGAAGAGAGAGGATGAGCGAGCGGCTCAAGGTTCTTCAAGAACTCGTTCCCAATGGTTCCAAGGTGTGTGATTAATATATAAATGAACAACAAGATCAGGAGTTGCTTCCTTTTCAATTTTCGTTTTTTCTTTCCAATTTAGTTAATTAACTTGGTTGATGATGTTGTTTTATTTTTATAGGTGGATATGGTTACCATGTTAGAGAAAGCCATTAGTTATGTCAAGTTCCTTCAGTTGCAAGCAAAGGTAATTATTTAGTGCTCTTGTCTATTGATATCAATTCATTAATAATGGAAATTGACTATTTATATTAAATTTGTTAATTATTATAGGTCCTAGAGACAGATGAGTTTTGGCCTGTGCAAGGTGGGAAAGCTCCGGATATTTCTCAAGTAAAGGAAGCCATTGATGCCATTCTGTCATCTAAGAGAGACAGCAGAAACTCAAGCTCATCATCTAAGTCATGAGCAATTAATATAGCTACCCTATCAATATGATGTGTGAAAATTAATTAGAAATGGTTCTAGTATTATTTTATTAAGCAAGAAATGAAGCTAATTGTTAACCACGATCATCAAGTGTAATAATGCACTAATTTCAAGTATAATACCCAAAGCAGAATCTACTATCACTGCTGTCGAATTAGACTTGTTCGACGTAATAATTGTACCCGTTGGTGAAATATTGTTATTTAACCGACGGATGTCGTATGCGTTTATAAAAAGATGATTTATCCGACGGATAAAATAACCGATTCTCAAGTAATTGTATTTCTTAGTATAGTAAGAAAGTTTTACCGTCGTATACTCTTTCCGTTGGTGAAGAGATGACATTTCTGACACAGAAAATACCCAACTCCCAAGTAATTGTATCCATTGGTAACTGAAAATGCTTCACTATTCCATTCTCCCTAACAACAATAGACTTAACAACCTGCACCAGGAACAATAAACTGATCCTTAAGACATGAAGGAGCAGATGCTCCCCTTCCCCGCTTTCTGCTCGACGCTGTTATCCAACTACAACATTTATTGTAAGATTGCAACTCGTTCTGCAGATGCTCGCCGTAGACCTTTGAAGAAAGTTGGTACTCCGGTTACTATCAACCTTTTTCGTTCTAAATCTTCTTTGAACCCCTTTTAGTTTAAATCCGTTTTTCTTTTTCTTTTTCTTTTAATTTCTATACTTTCAGACTCAAAACAGTCCAGATTCAAAAATGATTTCTGTTTTTCCCAAATGCCCAGATCCAAAAACAACGCACGGGAACAGAAGAAGAAGAAGGATCGGGAGAAAAGGCACGGTTCGCATTCCGGCCGACCATCGGCGGTGACCAAACCCGCCGAGGTTTCACGGTGGTAGGGGTTCTCACCGTAGGGGGGAAAGGCGGCGGCGGGTGGTGGCTGTTCGGGTTACGGTGGATTACGGCGCCTTAGTTTCAGATCCGGATGGCGATGATCTCGACTGGACGTGCACGGTAACGGTGGGTCTCGGACTACGCGGTTGAAGAAGTAGAAGGGTGAGAGAGGCTCGGGGACGAAGTACGTGGCCGACAAGGGTTCGGACTGAGCGGAGAGATCTGAGAAGGAGGTCGGGGTCGAGGTCGTCGGCGGCTGGCTTGGGTTGGGTTGAACGGGGAAGATGAGGAAGACGGTGGCAATGGGGTCGGAGAGGGAAGAGGGCGGCGACGAGCGTGACGAAGGAGAAGAGGGAGAGACGGGTTCGGGAGCTGGGAGAGAAGAGGTCGGGTTGAGAAGGAAGAAGATGAAGTTTAGGGTTTCTGAACCCTAAACTTTGCCTTAAATAGGCGGGCCGATGCTTAACGGTCTTCTGACGAAATTGGGCCGCCCAGCCCAAGGCGAAGGAGATTGGGTCGGGCCTGCTCGGGCCAGGTCCGGTCGGGTGTGCTGGTCGGGTCTGGTCCGACCCGGTCCGACCTTTTACCCCCTTTTTAAAATTTTTTTTTATTTTTTTCTTTTCTCTTTTTTGTTTTGCAAAAGCTCTAAAATTTTGATCCGTTTTCTTCCCACCACGACGTTACCAACAACCGACCCGATTTTCAACCTCGACGTTCCGACGAACACTTTTAAATAATTAAATTCTTTTTTTACCGTGGAGGTCTTCACAATCTACCCCCTTAAAAGAATTTCGTCCTCGAAATTTAAAACGAACGCGCTCCTCTTAACCCAAACTCAGGGAACGTACGAATAAACTCCCAATCCATCAACCTTCAAGCACACGGAAAACACTTAAGCCAGTTAGTCGATACCGGAATCCGTCGTCGGTAGAGACGTCGCGCCGTCACACGCAACAGGTCGATACATCCTATACCAGAAGCGTCCGTCGGTATAGGTATCAAACCAGAACAAAATTCACATCGCCCTTAAAACGGATCCAACTCGCCAAACCATAACGTACTCAGTCGGGATGTCAAGACGCCAAAACATCATCAAGGTTTTACTCTTAGACTCCCACTTCTCCTTACGTAAACAGAAAACCGAAGGATGCGATGCATGTGGGTTATGGGTCCACCACGCTTCCGCTGCGCCACTCTGATCTCACCGTCACTCAGCCACCTCTCCTGACCGGGCTGACGGCTTACTAGTGTTGTTGCGGCCCTCCGTCGCTCGTGCACTCGTCTACGATGTCCCGGGTGCTGACAGTGTAAGCACACTAGCCAAAGCGACCTCGTTCCACTGTTGTCGTTGTATCCTCCATCTCAAAATATACCCGATTCATCAGGGTGAGAACTCGATCCCAACTCCGAGCTCTGGGCCCTCTCTCGAACTTTTTGCATCCATTGCCTCGACGGCCACCCAAACTGGTGCAAACGGTCCATGTCGTAACTCTGGCCTCGCACCTCTTCTCCGATACTCCGTCCCATTGCAGCCCGGGACCTGCTGGTGTTGCTCCTCTTAACCTTCCCGGTGGTAGTAACCCGGGCACTTGTGCCCCTAACGGTTTACCTCTCCTACCTCGAGGTGCCACGACGCAAGTACCCTCTACACGGGTAACGCCCACATTTTAGTTTCTTACCCTTCAAGAACGACGCGCTTAACATAACTAACGTGCACACACGGATCAAACAGTCATACTCGTACTAATAATATACTAAGTATAGTAGTATAGTCACACAATAACACCCAAACAGAGAGGTCCGCACATTAGTGCGTCACACATACCAACCATTCAAACAGCGGATTTACACACAAGTCACACAATTCAACAATTTATATCACACGAGAAATTCACATTAGGCAAACAACAACTTGGAGTTAAATTCTAAGCACGATCATTTTCCACCATAACATTCATGTCGATATCGTGTCGTTACAACCTGATTCAAGCGTCCCCGAACTACGTTGTAACCACTTGACATCCCCCCATTCACGTCCGGCTACAGTGGCCCCTATAGCCAAACCGTGATGGTACATACACTTCAGTTTCTGCAGAAAATCGGGCATGACCCGTTCGTAAATTACACTAACCATCCGCTTAAGCGGGTATTCAAAACATAACCTGCACAACAAGGACACAACTCAAAGCACACAGCAGTTCAACCAACGACCAAACCGAGATCCCCCTCGTCTCGTTTATACGCTTAGGACATCTCCGAATTGCGTAACCGGCACATCGAAACTCAACAACCTAACTCTACCCACCTAATTGACGTACGGTCCGAGCTTTGAAATACAATTTCAAATGAAACCAGGCTCTGATACCAAATTGTCACGCCCCAAATCCGGTTTTGACCGAACTCGAGACGTGAACCAAAACAATAATAAATTTAAAGGAAAGTAAAGCCAAAACAGTCTCAAATAGTAGTTTAAAACTATAAACAACGTCACGAGTCACAGCTCGGTAAAAACAACGGTAAAATACTTCAACAATTAAAGGTACGTCTCTAGACAATCTAGCCTAGGACCCTCGCAAGCTCCCAAGCATTGAGCATCTAGCTAGTACACATCCCGCTTAGAACCTGAAAAACAACAAGGTAAGGGGTGAGCTTTCGCTCAGTAGGAAAAGTAGTTAAGGTTATAAACAAGCGCTCACCACCACGGGTAATCGTCCAATTAGGGCATACTAGTACAGCACACAACTAATTTCCAACGGAACTCGTAACCACCATCCTCAACTCAAGACCAAACCACACTCGTAAACATACTCAAACGAACAAGCACAAACTGCAACCACATCACTTAACAGCTCATCAAACACAAAGTAAAACAGTAAATCACACAGACGTCCCGTACCGCAGTCCCCTACTCCGCCGGCTGTCCACAGCCTGACTCTATCATATCGTACCGGAACACACAACATCGGCCTAGATATCTTCCCGGCAAACACACGGGGCACAATCTCAATACGTCATACCGGAATCTCCATCGGCCTAGACATCTTCCCGGCATTCCTTCGGGGAACGAACAGACAACACAACTTTCCCGGCACTCCTTCGGGTAAAGCACTGATGACGTAACCGTCGGCCTAGATTTACTACACCGGCATACGCCCTCGATGTAGGCCATCGTACCGGAACCACTACCCGGGGGACCGCGCATGCATGGGACCACACCGTCGGCCTAGGTACTACCCTACACCGGCGTACCCCCTCGGTCGTGGGTACCATACCGGAAACAACTCCTCGGAACACACAACAAGATAATATCACACGACACAATGTCGCGATTAAACACGGCTTACCAAGCCCAACAATCGTACCACAACACGTCACGTCGGTCTATCACTCACCCGACCATATCACATCCAGGGGTTCACATCAACACAAGCACGACACACTCACCCACACATAATAACGACATGCTCAGCGGATATAATAATTCTTGTCTATTAAACTTACCGACACTAAGTCACACAACGTGCATCTCAAATAATCACAGGCAATTCAATCAACACACAACCTACGGCTCGACATGGCCGATCTACCAGCACGACAATTTACCAAGTATTGAAAGCGGCTACAATAGTGAATCACATCCTACATGTTACTAAGACTCGTCCGATTATCATCTGATATAAACGATCGTTCCAGTTTTATTAATCCTAGCATGCATACTAGTAACTTTCCACAATTAAACCGGTATCCACTACTTTCCCTACCTCAACCGAAGAACAACAGCTACGTCTCCTAGCTGCTGACATCCTGGCTCGCTACCTCCGGCTTTCTCTTCGATCGAAGTCGGACTCTAACTTTACATAGAAAGCCACAGTTAAAAACGGTTCCCACGTTACATTAAAGGTTACGATTAGCCCAATTCAAATTTAACAGTTGTCTTTTAACTCGAGCGGGCTAAAGGCGGGATTATACGACGAATCAGGTTCGAGTACTCGATCTCCGAGCAAAGAACCCGGTGCACGATTTCCGAGGCACGGATCCCAATGCACAGATCCCGAGGCACGGGTTTCGGGGTGTCCGATTCAGCTTTACACTTTTGTCCCGTTCTAAGTCTAATTTAAATGTCCAGCTTATTCGTTCGGGTTTCCACAACCGTTCAACAGTTCCACAGTTCCACAGTTCCAGAATTCGTTCAAGTTCTGTTTAACAAATCCTTTTTCAAATCAAAACTGATTTTGTTTTTCCTTTTTGTTTTAAAACCTTTTCTGTTAAATTCTTTAATTTTTTTGTTTCCAAAACAAATCGTCCAGATCCAAATTCGTTCAAAAGTCCAAATATCAACCTTTTTCGTTATAAATCTACTTTGAACCCCTTTTAGTTTAAATCCGATTTTCTTTTCCTTTTTCTTTTAATTTCTTTACTTTCAGACTCAAAACAGTATAGATTCAAAAATGATTTCAGTTTTCCCCAAATGCCCAGATCCAAAAACAACGCACGGGAACAAAAGAAGAAGAAGGATCGGGAGAAAAGGCACGGTTCGCATTCAGGCCGACCATCGGCGGTGACCAAACCCGCCGAGGTTTCATGATGGTAGGGGTTCTCACCGTAGGGGGGAAAGGCGGCGGCGGGTGGTGGCTGTTCGGGTTGCGGTGGATTACGGCGCCTCAGTTTTAGATCCGGACGGCGGCGAGCTCGACTGGACGTGCACGGTAACGTTGGGTCTCAGACTACGCGGTTGAAGAAGGACAAGGGTGAGAGAGGCTCGGGGACGAAGTACGTGGCCGGCGAGGGTTCGGACTGAGCGGATAGATCTGAGAAGGAGGTCGGGGACGAGGTCGTCGGCGGTTGGCTTGGGTTGAACGGGGAAGATGAGGAAGACGGTGGCGATGGGGTCGGAGAGGGAAGAGGGCAGCGGCGAGCGTGACGAAGGAGAAGAGGGATAGAAGGGTTCAGGAGCTGGGAGAGAAGAGGTCGGGTTGAGAAGGAAGAAGATGAAGTTTAGGGTTTCTGAACCCTAAACTTTGCCTTAAATAGGCGGGCCGGTACTTAACGGGCTTCTGACGAAACTGGGTCGCGCAGCCCAAGGCGAAGGAGATTGGGTTGGGCTTGCTCGGGCCGGGTATGGCCGGGTGTGCTGGTCGGGTCTGGTCCGACCCGGTCCGACTTTTTACCCCCTTTTTTATATATATATATTTATTTATTTTCTTTTCTCTTTTAATTTTTTTATTTATTGCAAAAGCTCTAAAATTTCGATCCGTTTTCTTCCCACCACTACGTTACCAACAACCGACCGATTTTCAACCTCGCCGTTCTGACGAACACTTTTAAATAATTAAATTCTTTTTAGACCGTGGCATTCTCCACACAGTATCTCGGGTGGGTGTACCTGAAATTGGGGTGAGATTTGATTCGGGTTTGATGGAGGCGATTTCGGGAAAGGTAGGGTTGGAGAAGGAAGTTCGCGAGAATCAGGGTGCAGAAGAGGTTCGCGAGAATCGCGATGCAGAAGAGGCTCACGAGAATCGCGATGCAGAAGAGCGTCTGGACGTGTTCAAGCCAGGTCTTGAACTTGACTCGCCTCGGGCCGTAAGCCCAATAATTATAGAGCCATCTCAGGTAGGCCTTAAGCCTGAATCATCTTGGGCTGTAAGCCCAACAGAGATTTCAGAGCTAGCTCACCAGTGTGGGCCTGATCCAGTTCAGCTAGGTTGTGCTGGTGCGACTAAGGCTTTGCTAGATCGTGACGGGTCGGTTGTTGGGCCTAGCCTATCAAGTACGGTCCAAGACTCAGGGTCTGGTTTTAATGGGTCGGTTTCCGACTTGGTGATCCAATTTCCGCCAGCTCATCAGGTGGAAAATGGAGATTCGATCGGGGTTCATCGAAGTAGTCCATGGAAGGAGGCCCTCCTTCAACCTCCTAAACCTTTGAACAAGGGTCGTCTTTCGAAGAAACCTGTTAGAACTTCGAACCGTCAAAACCAGCCCCCCAAGTTCTTAGGGGATTAATATACGGTTCACGTCAAACCAACCCATTATAGGAGTCGGGAGAGATTTGTAAGTCATGTGGACTTTGGGAAACAGATCTTACAACACACTCAAGTTGCTCAACGTACTCATGCAGCTAAAACTTTTGATGATCCAACTTTGACTTCGGAGGATGATGAGTGGGTCACTGATGGCTAATTTTTGTGTTTTTTTGTTCGGGGTTTGTTCCCAAAGCTCCTTCTGAGAGCTTTTATGTAATGGTTGGCTTTGGTTAGATCCTTCTTGGATCTAACTTTTTTCTAATAAAAATAAGCTCTTATCCAAAAAAATTGTATCCATTGTTAAAGTATTGTTATTTAACTGATGGATCTCGTATCCATTGGTGAAGAGATGACTTTTCTGACGGATAAAATAATCGACCTCCAAGTAATTGTATCCGTTGGTAAAGTAAGGAATTTTCATCGATGGATACTCTATTCGTAGGTGAAGAGATGACCTGTCGGACAGATAAAATACCCGTCTCCCAAGTAATTGTATTTATTGGTAGAGTATTGTTATTTAACCGTGGATGTCGTATCTGTTAATGGAGAGATGACTTTTCCGGCGGATAAAATAACCTACTCCCAAGTAATTGTATCCGTTGGTAAAGTAAGGGTATTTCACCAACATATACATATTTCGTCGGTGAAGTTTAATAGTTTTTGTATTTCAATTGGAACTATTTTATGATTTTCTTGTACATATTTAAACAACTCTTAAACACTATATGAAGCCGTCTATACATATAAAAACAGTATATATAACTTAAACATATATGAGTTCTCGAAACATGTAAGTACTTGTACACATGTAATGATATCATAGTTGGAACACAAAAACACTCAATTGTAGCAGAAAAGACTCAATCAATAGTATTGGCATGCAGACTTGTAATAGTAAGCTCGTATCTTGCTTTGTCTTTCATTTACCATTTGAACAAAGTGGTTGAACTACATAGGCTCATATGTAGTCGTAGGTTGATGATCATACTCAACAAGGTGGTACCACACATGCTTATCTGCAGGCACATGTATTGGACCATCACCAGGTTGGCGAATCTCATCATCTTTGTCCCGTAATATGCTCGCATTGTGTTTTGTCTTCCTCAAACAATTGATGGAGCTTGTCACGTCCCAAATCCGGTTTTGACCGGACTCGAGACGTGAAATAAACTAACAATTAAATAAGAGTTATTTACGATAAGGTACACTAATGTTTCGTCCACGAACGATAAGGTACCCTAATGAATTTTGTGTCCGATAAGGTACCCTAATGATTCGTCCACGAACGATTTGGTTTAATGTTGTTAAAAAACTAACAGAATTATGTAGAATGACTATTTTGCCCTTTGACATTTCAGTTGACTTTTGACTTAAGAGTGAAATGACCATTATACCCTCAGTTATTATTTTTCCTTAATTTATATTTTCTAATTAATTTTAATTTTCAAAATAAAATAAATAAATTATATATTTTTTTTAAAGTTATATTTTTTAAAAACTGATTTTGTTTTTTTCTTCAAAAATCAGTTTTTATTTAAAAAAAATCAGATTTTTATATTTTAAAATCAGAATTTATATTTAATTAGTTTTATTTTTTAATAATTAGTTTTTTATATATAAATAATTTTTTATTAAAAACAGTTTTATATATAAAAATCATTTCTATTTTTTTAAAAAATTAATTTTATTAAAAAAAAATCTGGATCGAGCTGTTCGTCTTCTCCGGCGTGGTCTCCAGCCACCCCTCCTCCGTCGGCGTCGTCCCCGGCCACCCCCACCTCCGCCTCCTCCTCCGGCGTCATCCCTCTTCCCTCCTCCCTCAAGCAACGCCGGCGTGGTTCAGATCTGATTTGGTTCAGATCTGAACTGGTTCAAAATCGCGATTTGAACCAGTTCAGATCTGAACCAAATCAGATCTGAACCACGCCGGCGTTGCTTGAGGGAGGAGGGAAGAGGGACGACGCCGGAGGAGGAGGCGGAGGTGGGGGTGGCCGGGGACGACGCCGGCGGAGGAGGGGTGGCCGGAGACCACGCCAGAGAAGACGAACAGCTCGATCCAGATTTTTTTTATAATAAAATTAATTTTAAAAAATGACTTTTAAATTTTTTGTATTTTTTTAATATTTTTTTAATTTTTATTATTATTATTTTAAATAATTTAATTTTTAAATTTAAAAAATTTAAATTTATTTATTTATTATATTTTTATTGTATTATATAATTAAGGGTATAATGGTAATTTTGTCTATCAAATTTATAAGCTTAAAATAAGAAAGGGTAAAATCGTCATTTCACACCCCACTTAACTACAAATGTCTAAGTTAGAGGAATATTCCGTTAGTTTTTAACGGAATATGCCAATTTTAAACCAAATCGTTCGTGGACGAATCATTAGGGTACCTTATCGGACACAAAATTCATTAGGGTACCTTATCGTTCGTGGACGAAACATTAGGGTACCTTATCGTAAATAACCCATTAAATAATAAAGATAAAAGTAAACTTAAACAAATTAAATCTCCAAATTTATTTCCGATCAAATAACTTTGATAAAATAATATCCAAAACTGATGTTACGAGTCAAAGCTCAGAATATAACAAAATAAAACAAGGTTCAATACAACGGAAAAACACGTCTCTAACATCAACTCCACCCAGACTCTCCTAGAAGCTCCCGAGCCTCGAGCCCAACTCTAGGAACTACTCACCAAGTAAGCCTGTACAAACAGTAAATAAGACAAACAGGGGTGAACTTACGCTCAGTAGGGAAAATAATAAAGTAAAGGAACCTCCACTTTGATAATAAAAACTGAATTAGCACAATTATCTACAGGTTACTATTAATGCGATTAACCAAAAAGATGCTATAAATAGACAACGATAAGAATTACGAAGCTTAAGTAAAACAGTAATTCATGAAGATTAGGGAAAGGCGGTGTAATATTGAATAAAAAAACTAAAGATAAAGTATTTGAACGTCACATCGATAACTTAAATCCCAATACTCCGATCCACAATTAGTCCTTGTGTCATATCGGATTTCCCCTCGGTCCAGAGGAGACACATATGTCGGGGCTACCGGAAACATCCCTAAGGGGACACATATCGTCGGGATTCTCGGAAATGTCCCCAAAGGACCATAGATCATCGGGGTGAAACAGGATAAACTTCCGGAAATGCTCCCGCGGGACGCATACACCCGGGGTGAAGCAACGAGTAACCATCCCCGCAGGGTAAACAATCTCGCGTCGTGCCGGAATTCCCTTCGGCATAGACGTCTTCCCGGGATTCACATCGGGTTGAACACAATCTCTCGGCTATGGTACTACCCCACAACGGCATATCCCCCTCGGTGTAGGTACCATACCGGATCACAAGTCATCGGCTTAGGTACTACCCCACACCGGCTTACCCCCTCGGTGTAGGTACCATACCGGAATACAACTCCTCTTAACACACACACACAAGAGAGCAACATACTAAACAGTGATAGTACAACCAAAGCTTAGCAATTCACAATCTTACCACAACATGCCACAAAGAACTCACATTAACCGTCACACTTACCGACATACTTACCCACCACGTCTCATTGGTCTATCACTCACCCGATCATACCATTTGACATAATCAATTACACTCAAGCATTCATTCAATCAATCATTTAAACATTCAAATCACAAACATCACAATTCATCTAGTTTAGTTTGACTCTTATCTTAACCTAAGAACTAAGCAAGCAGGGCATGTGAGACAATCACAAACAATCCTAAGGCTCGTCATGGCCATTCTACCAACATGGCAATTTCTCAAGTATTGAAAGCGATTAAACTAGTGAATCACATCCTACATGCATACTAGACTCGCCTGGTTATTATTGTAATTGAAAAACGATTATTCTAGTGAATCACATCCTATATGCAAACTAGGACCTTTCCGGTTATTATTATCCTATAGGCATACTAAAGCGGTAAGTTAAAAACAGAGTTTAGTACTTTCCCTACCTCGAACTCCAAAGCTAAAAATACTCCTACCTGCTGACGTCTGGGCTAGCTTCCTCTCCGTCTTCTCACGGGTCCCAAAGTCTTCTTCTTTCCTCGAGCTCGGGTCCACGGTGTTTGTTCACAAACAATACTAAAATTAATAACTAAACAATTATGGTCTTTAACTTAATCTTCCTAAAAACGCTCTAATTACAACTTTAGAGCCAAAGGAACGAATTGGGCCCGAACTAGGCCCAATTAGGATGGCCCACAGTTCTGGAAATCAGGCCTGGAATCTGACCCGGCCAATACCACAGTCCGGCCCAGAACCAAAACCACACCAACTCGAAGTCTGCGAAAACCACACCAAAACCTCCGTTTTCAACATCACCAAGCTCCAAAACAGTCATCAAAAATCCCCAAACTTCAACACCCTCAATGGGTTCCATCAAAACTTCAACCAACACAACAAAACCAACTTATACTTCACTAATTCTTCTCCAAAACCAACCTCTAACAATCAAGGAAGCAAGTTCTTCAAGTTCTAGCAAAACCCACAAATAGAAAGTGATTGAAATGAAAAACTAAGAGTGTACAAACCTTTAGGAATGTGAGATGGTGAAGAAAAGATGAATTTGGAGATGTTTTGGTGAAGAAATGCCTTGAAGATGGCTCATTTCTCTCCCATTCTTCTTCCTCAAGCAAGGTTACTCCTCTCTCTCTCTCCCTCTAGCACTATTCGGCTGCAACAAGTAGAAATGAGCTGATTTGTGTCATCCAATTGCCTTAAATGACTTAGTGTGTTGAAAAGACCAAAAATCCTTTAGTTCTTATCCCCTTTAAGGACAACTAGTGAGGGTATGAAGGTCATTGAAGGCTCTTTTCTTTTCCTCCAAGCCACTAAGAACATGTGTCCTAGTGGGGACTACTCTCCTTTAACTAATTTCCAGCAGTCCAAAATAAATCGGATTTAGTCGATAAAAGTTCGGGTTTGACCAAAATTTAACTTTTCCAATATTATAGTCAAACGAAAGGAAATGGCCCAAATAAGCTATCCGTGATGACGGATAAGCTTTTTGAGCCCCGGAAAGGTCCCAAATGACTCCCGGAGTCATCGGTTGACTTTTTCGGCCGAAAGTCAAACTTCGCCAAAGTTCACCGGTTCGACCGCGATCGACCGGGGGCGGTTCTTACATTGCTGCTTGAACCACGCTGGGTCATCTTCAGTCACAAGTTAGGCGTAAGTCTCGAGACGCTTGGATCTTCGTGGTGAGGGCGTTGGAGACATAGTTTGAGCATTAATACTTCGGTTCCACCTACGCTAGGCCTGAGGATCAAAGTCTAGTTTCATCCGGTCACAAACACATGGATATTTACAAACCTCAAGCAACAACCTCGAAAACTTAAAACCTCAAATTAAAAAACTAGCATTTAGTGCATATGAAATTAAGTATACAACATACCAAACTCAATAAACCATGCATACATGATATACTTCATAAATATAATCATCCCAAAAACATATGGTCGTCTTTTATAATATCCAGACATCAAAAACATAATCTAATTCCTAATTAAGTCTGATGATCTTAATTAAACTACAATACAAGTTCACTTGCGCTCCCCGAATTTCCAAGAGTTATTGTCCATTACGAATTTGACATAAAGGGGGGGGGGGGGGGGGGGGGGGTGTTTGCTTAGGTAATCCCTAGATCGAGGTTGCTTGATATGAAACTTGTGGTGACTGAACCGGTTGAGGAGGAGGATGTGATGGATTTGGATGATGCAGTAGGCGCTCGGGAAGACGATTAAGCACGAGGTCTAAAAAATCATCGGAGGACCAACACCTAAATATGGAGGCACAAATAACAAAACAAGTTAAAGCTTCCTTATAAGCCACCAGGCTGAGATGATGAAGGCGTGCTTTGAAACAACGACGTGTTCCCAATCAACCGCTTCCCCGTCATCTACAGTTCCACTATCCTCGCTCTTGTCATCCACACTACTGGCGTCTACCCATACGCATTAGCAAGATGTCGTCCGAGATGTTAAGACATTACGATGTCGTATATGACGTTTTGACATGTGGAAATACATCTTACGTCAGATATATAGAATTAAACAATGAAGAACATTCTATCGTAAAGACACCGAGATTGGTAACCTAGTTCGGTACTTCATACCTATATCTAGGGGCAAACTTTTCCAGTGGAAAGGTTTCACTATAATGTAATAATCAAGATACAAGTTCTTCAAATCATCCTAGATCGAACCTTTTGCCCCTTTTGTTTCTCTCTTCCCCCTTCTTTTGTAATTCTTTGGATTATATTTGGGTGAAATAAAATTAGTATTTTTCGCTGATAAAAAAAAAACTCCAAACGGTTTTTTTATAAGCAATAAATTTATTAATCTTTAAAATTTGAAGAAAATTACAAAGATAGGGAAAATTACAAACGGTTGATACTGGAGAGAGAGAAGAAAAGATGGTATTTCATTTTGAGGTTCCCATGCTGATGATTGATTTTATGTTTGTTCCTTGTATGATTGTTGTATTTGCATTGGTTATACTTGTTTGATCCCTCTAGGATCATTTAGCGATTTCCTCTCTTGTCCTTATGCTTTGTTTCAAAACTTTGAATTCGGAAACTCTCTTTTGCCGATTAAAAAAACACATATTCTGCTTCTTAACCAAAGAGATGGAGTCAATTAATACAATATTTTTATGCAAAGCTACCCATATCAACTTATGGTTTGAGCAACAAGAAGCAAATCACATCATCACTCAGAAGCAAACAAGTTTCTTAAGAACAAAATAACTAACCATCACCAACTACTTAACTATTTAGAATCCCTGTTTCTTTCTGTTGTAACTCAAAAGTTTGTGCCACATAGAGCATGTGTTTTCTCTGCCTAATAGTAAGAATACGGTGCATGGATAGGGAAGCTATAACGGGCATACGGTGGTACCAATGAGCTTGTGTAGTCTGTTGCATTTTCATCGCCATACCCATAAAAAGGATTGTTGTTGTACCTGTTAACGTTGTTCATCACCATGGGTGTGGTTCTGTGTGTTTGATCACCACCATACCCACAAAAAGGATAGGCCGCATCTGGGTTTTGATCAAGATTCAGTGAGCCATTCAAGTATTGGTTCATGTTGAGGTTGATGTTATTGCTCTAGTCTTGGATTGGCATTAATGGTAAGGAATGATGTTCAATGGAGCTTTGAGGCCAAACTAGCTCTGCATGCTTGCCAGATCTCAGCAGCTTGTTTTTTTTATCAGCAAAAAAAACAAATATTATTCGACTAACCGAAAATCTCCAGAGGAGAAGTACAATCAAAGGCGAAGAGCAAAGAAAAGGAAACGGGAGAGGCCCCCGGGGGGCGAACAATTACAGAATCTCCTGAAACATTTGGATGGTGTCCTCCTTGCCACGCGAAGAGGTGAAGCCCATCGACTTACAAAGGGCCCAAGCACGTTTAGCCTCAGACTTCTTCCGAAGCGAGCGCGAGGGACTAACGTCTTTGAGAGTCTGAATGAGCTTCCGATTACCATTCCTGATCCTTTTGTTCTTCCGTTTGGGACGGGAGAGGATTGGAGCAGGGGTGGTTGAGGGGGAGGCAATGTCCGCTACGAAGGACGAATTTTTTTGAGGCTCGGGGCGAGGGACCGAAGGTTTGGGAGCTGCAGAGAGGGGGTTGGGCTTGGGATCTGTTGCAGGGTCAGGAACGGGCAGACCCAAGTCGGCAGAAGACAGGCCCAAATCCACCGTTGAACTGCCAAACTTACCTGGCCCAAGAGCAAGAGTTGAGAACACGGAGCGGCGCAGTAAATCACTTCCCATTAGACGAGAAGAAAGAGATCGCGTGGTCTTGGGAACCAACGAGGCGAGAAAAATTGCAGACTCGGGAACCATCGAGGCGAGAGGCTCGAAACTCTCCGATGGTGAAGACGAGGCGACGCGCACCTTTCCAGATTCCGAAGGTGAGGTCCGGCCCCGACGAGGCGGAGGAGCGACGGCGGCTGGCCGGAGCAAGGCCGATTGACACAGGCATGGCCACTCCGACTCCAAGGGACTTCTTAGAGGTGAGTCTACATCCAGATGGATTTCTCCGTCCTCAAACTCGAGAGGATCCTGATCAGAAGCTTTGGCCCCATCTTCGGGGATGACCAATTCAGGGTCGAAGGGATCTGAAACAAGGACCAGATGGGAATCGCAACCTGTAACCCAAATAGGGAAATTTGAGCGCTCGATTTCCAGATCGACAGAGATAACGTCAGAGACCGGTCGACGCGAGAAGATGAGGACGAAAGCTTCGTCGAGGCGGGTGAATGAAGATGAACACTGATGGACGACTATTACAGTTCCAATAGCGGAAGCGATGTTGCGAATCGAGTCCACCGACCAACCGGAGAGAGGGATTCCCTTCAAGGAGATCCAGCCGAAGCAACCACCGTCAAAAACCGAACTCAGATCCAAGAAGAAATCAGAAAACAAAGGACGCAGTTCGATCCAAGCAAGAGCTTCAGCCGACTTGAGAGCTTCCGCAGAGTTGAAGCAAATCAGGAAAGCTCTGCCTCCGAGCTCGTGGAGGGTAACAAGACCGAGCAACGAGCGGGGGAGCGCGGCATGAAGAGCAGCAAAGGAGCGGTTGTCCCGGGCAACACCAATGACAGCAGAGCGAAGCACGTTTGCAGACCAAGGGTTGAGAGAGCCTGAAACAGATAGGGGTTTACCAGAGCCAGGGCCGGAGAAGGAAGGAGGGGGCGAAACCACATTACCAGCCACCACCTCTTTGAAAGAACGCTGTTTGGAGGCAGCGCGAGGAGAATTCGCCTTAGGAGTACTGCTTGAGGTCTGGGAGGGTCTAAGGGCGAAATCAACAATCAGCCTATCAGAACCAAACCAGGAGCGATTCTTGGCAGCGACAGCTGAGGCAGCAACATCTGGGGAAAGAAAGAACACGAAACCGAAACGTTTTCCGGTTTTGGTTGTCTTGGAGGGGATGAAAGCTCGGCTAACCGTACCGTGGACTGAAAAGGATCTCAACAGCTTGTTGATCAGAGTGTCAGGATCCACAATGCCTGAAACCATGACCCTCTCTCCCTCTGCATCTATCTTCACTGCGTACACACCTGAACCCAAAAGAGATTCAATCCACACCCACAACCCTCAAACAATGATTTACATTATATATATACCTTCAATTTTTCTTAGGAGCTTCTTCACTTTGTTCCTGCAGCCTTGACAGTTGATGTGCATCTTCAGAACATATGTCTGCACACAAACACATAACCCAATTACCACTCCAACAACAAAACATTTCATTTTCTAATCACAAGGAAGAGGAACAGAACCACAATGTTTAGGAGATGAAGCTCATTTCGAGGCATTCTTTCAAGCACTCTAGTGACAATGAAACAGCTTTCTATTCTTTGGCTGCCTCAAATATGTAGTTTTTGTGATTTGACTGGGTTCAGGTTGTGTGGGCTGTTCATGTGCCTTGTTCCTTGTTATTACAAGCAATGTCCATTGTTTTCTAGTGATGCTTCTGTTCTGGTCTGATAGAGTAGAGTTGGAACTGGAAGGGCAGATTCGGGCCATCATTCTTTTTGGTTGCTTTCTTGGCGTTTCGCTTCTTCTTACTAATAATCTCTATAATTCAGAATGATGATTCTGTGTACTCCGAGGTGTAATTGATGGGATGTTTTTTGTGGTTACATCATTAATGCAACCATATGATATACTCTAGTCATTCCAATCAAATTAATATGTACTGCATTCTTGACTTGTTATATTACATGAAACCCTGTAAAACAAAAAAGAGCATCCGCACTCGTTCTAAGGGCATCCACAATCGTTGAGGGGGACGCGTTGGCGCGGAGCAATCGCCGGCGAGGAGCTGGCGGGGAATGTAGCCGTTGAGTTCCTCGCCAGCACTCCTCGCTGGCGTGGTACGCTGGTCTTCCTTGGTCTCCGTGTCGGTCGTTGGCTGTTGACGCGTTGGCGACACGTGTCCCCTCGCTGGCAGCCAACATTTAATTTTTTCCCCTTTCCCCCTATAAATACTACCCCACACATTTAGTTTAGTTCGCGCTTGGATGCACCATTCATACGATTCAATTCACGGGAATCAGAAGCATAATCTGAAGTATTGGGGGGCCATCGTCGACGAAGTTGGTGCTATGTGTGGACCGGATGATCCGGTAAGGTCACAGAAGTGGTGCAAAGACCACTAGGCCCAAGTCAATTCGAGAGTGACGAACTTTCAGGGGATGTACAACCGGAACATTAGGGACCACATGAGCGGCCGTTCCGATGATGAAATCATGTCATTGACCGAGTAAAAGTACGAGCAGAAGGAAGGACATTCATTCACTTGGAAACGTTGGTGGAACTTAGTCAAAGACCAACATAAGTGGAATTCAAAATATTTTGACGTCAAGCAGCCCGATGAAGGAAACGGAGGTACACCGCTTAGTCACTTCGATGTCGACGAGTCTACTGACTCGGGCAAGCGCACTCTTGAAGACACGCCGCATGAGGTGAGTGAGCGAACCACGGGTGCTACTACGGAATGTCAAACGACGTACAAGCGGCCTATGGGTCAGAAGGGTGCCAAAGCTGCGAAGCTCAGAAGTAAAAACCATATAACATCTAAGAAATAGCTTGTCGAAAGTGTTCAGCTGGCCCATTTAGCGGAGAAAGAAGCAAACGGCGCGCTGGACAAATCAAATACATCGGTCGAAAGAGCAAACACCGCGCAGCTGAAGCTCAAGGCATTCGATTGATGGGTGTTAGAGGAATCGAAGGACACGTCGGCCATGACTCCCCGCAGCTTGAGGCACATTATGCGACCCTTGAGTTGTTACACGATCTGATGAAGTAGCGCCGCCGCTCGTGCTTGTTTATTTTAATTAGTTTGTTGTTTTTTTTAATTTGTAGTTTTAATAAATTTCCGTCTTAAATTCCGTCTGAATTTATACTAACTTTAATATGGTAAAATATTTTATTTTTTCTTACCGCTGGCGGCTCCCCGCTGGCACAAAAGTCTCCACTGCTGCTTGCTGGCGGTTTGCGCAGGTGTAAAGCTGGCGAGGAAAGCAAATATTAATTTTAAATTGCTCCCCGCCGACACCTCCCCGCCAGTACTCGATGGTATGGTTGTGGATGCCCTAACCTCTTGCTACTACATATTTGAAGTTGGAAATTGGTTTTGATTTAGGTAGCTGGGAATTTTTAATTTTCTCTAAGCTAGTTATGTTGTTCTCTAGTCGTTGATGTTTGATCTTTTGATGTAATTTCAGATTTTTACTCCACCTCACTCCATGTAACTCCTCTTTATTCTTAAAAAAAAGGTTTAATCTAAATTTGTTTTGTTTTTTTATCAACAAAAATAACGATTTTATTCTACTTGAAATAAATTCAGGACAAAATTACAAACAAAGCGAAAGAATAGAACGACAAAAGCTCAAGCATGGAAAAGAGAACAAAGAAAACAAACCCAAAATTTGGAACAGGCCCAAGACAGGGAAGAAGGAAAGGTAAAAAAAAAAAATCTCGAGAAGCTTCAAGTCGCCTTGGGACAACACGAGGGCCCGCATACGTCTCGGGACTGCGTGAGAAGCGGTGACCACACGCGAGCCGCACGCTCACGCACAAACAGACACCGCCAACGAGGAACACCGGAGCAACGGGGAGTAGGAATCACGTCGCCGGAAGGTCCAAAGGAATCCAAAAGGCAAGAGATGTCGGGGGGCCAACACCTTGAGAAGGCCGACAAGAGTAGGACCAACGGTGAGTAAATTCCGACGACCTGTAAGCCCTGGACGATGAGGGCGGAGACCCGAGGCAGAAGAAGACTGAGGAGAGAAACAGAGTATGTCGGCGACGAAGAGAGCTCCAGGCACCAACCACGGACACGCATCGAAGAGCCTGCCCACGCCGAAAGCCGAAGAGGATCCCAGTGACTCTGGCGGCCAACACCACAGTGAAAGAGAGGGGAGGAACCAACTTCAGTGACCTCCACCTCCACGAATCGAACCAAAGCAAAAGAAAAACAAAGAGAAACAAGCCGGGATCAGCACCCAAAAAACAAGATGGCGAGGCTCGTCGACACCACAACAAAGCTGCAAAGAGGGACGACGAGAGACGGAAAACCAGAGCTTGGGGCGAAAGGAGGCTGACGGAAAAGTCCGACGAAGGGGGAGCGCAGGGAAAAGAGCCAGCGAAGATGGCGTGGGGGAGGCCGACTGAAGCAATAGATCAAGCCAAGGCGGTCGACTAAATCTGCTTTGTTGTTAAAAAAACCCAAATGGTGTAATAGAGTCGAAAGGATTAAACGAGAATGATATTACAAAGTTAAAGTTTAAAACAAAACTGGCGTACGGTAAACAAAACACAACGAAGACGATCCTCAATTAAATCCGCTGTAATAATGTCACTTCACATTAACTCTCACAAGGTCCCACCAGAAACGTATCACGAACGAGATATGATGTTGGGTTTCGTATTGCTCGTTCGCTGTTGCGATGACTTTGGTTCTGGGTGCATCATGACCCTAAGCTTTACGATATTGGCGATAATGGGGTTAGAATGATTTTACCTTCCTGTTTCATTTATGCCAAAGGCCTTTGACTTGTTTTACGCTCCAAGGGTAAGCAATATTTGTGGATATAGCTAGTCAATTGATGTACATTGTGTTCCAATATTCAGCTCTAATCTCGATGTGGAAAAGCCATTCGGCATGAAATGGTTTTCCTCTTTCGAATTCCTTATAGGAGTCGTAGCGGATACGGTGATGAAGGAAGAAGCCAAATTCGATAAAAGAGGGAGATGGGAAATACTAGGACACATTCTTTATTCACACGCAATAAGTGGGCCATATCATTCTCATTCGCCTTCCGAAAATGCGTTGGACCAAACACTTGAATGATGCCCAGGCGAAACTTCTTAACACACTCCAACGATATATTGTCCGCTATTTTTATATATTCGTCTAAGCTCGGTCTAGGATCCCTAACATAGTAGAAGGGTAGTAGTAGTGTACTTTTGGTGGGGAGAAATTCTGGGCACACCTCGACAATCAACCTGTTGCCGAAAGTATGAGTCATGCTTGACCAAGAATTCCAATTGTGACTAATTGATATCGTGTGGACAACTCCGTTTCGTGCATATATTCAAAGATAACAAAGTTAGTATTTGTCATGATTTGTCTATACATTGATGACATGTTGATTCTTGGAAATAACACCGACGATGTGAACAGGGCCAAAAAGTTCTAGTCATCACGCTTTGAGATGAAGGACTTAGGAGAAGTTGATGTCATCCTCAGAGTCAAGGTGAATACGAACCCCGGGGGAATCTCCTTGAGTAAGTTTAATTATGTCGAGAAAGTGTTGAAGAAATTCAATACTTTGACGTCATACCTGCTAAAACTCCATATAATACAATCCAACATCTCGTAAAGATTATGGGTGAAAGCGTCTTTCAACTCGTGTATGCGAAGATAATCGGAAGTGTTATGTTCCTCATGAACTGTACCCAACCAGATATAGCCTTGAAATCGGATTGTTTAAAAGCCTTTTTCATATCTCGACATCCAAATACCGGAATTGTTCCAGTAAAAATTCACCTCATTTATGGGCCACTCGTCCCGCATAAGCATACAATTTCTGTAACTCCATACTAACAAATACTCTATCCGTCGAATGTTGAGCTACTTCCACATAATGTTCCCTACTTGTGCAACATGTCTTTGAACAACTTTGATATGAAAAACTAGGGGTAAGTGGTTGTTTCTTCTTTGAAGGTCTACCCTTGCGAACTTTTGGTTTCCCTACCATTGTAAATGGCTCCTCAAACTCAACCAGGGCCACTTGTACTCGCTTTTCACTTGTCCTTGTATTAATTGACCGCTCTGTTTAAAGTTGAGGCTGTAAGAACCCCCCCCCCCGGTCGATCCCGGTCGAACCGGTGATTTCTAGCCAAGTTTGACTTTCGGCAGGAAAAGTCAACCGATGACTCAGGGTGTCATTCGGGACCTTTCCGGGGCCCAAAAAGCTTAGCCGTCATCACGGTTAGCTTAGTTGGGTCATTTCCTTCAGTTTGACTGTAATATTGTAACGGTCAACTTTTGGTCAAACTCGGACTTTTTATCGACTTTTCTGATTAAAATTGGACTGCTGGAATCTTATTAAAATAAAGTGGATCTCACAATGCCACATGGCATTAGAGGCTTGGATGAGAAGAAAATGAGTTGAAATGACCTTTTGACCCTCCCTAAAGCCTTTAAGTGGATAAAACTTGAAAGAGCCTTTTGGTCATTTAGCTTTTATATCATTTAAGGCAATTGTTGGAGACAATTCAGCCATTCTACTCTTTGTTGTAGCTGAGTTTTTATAAAGGGAGAGAAAGAGAGAAGCTCTTGGCTTGAGAAAGAAGAAAGAGAGCAAAGAGAGGATTTTTGGCTCATCCTTTCACCATTCCTCCTCCTAGAGCTTGCTAACTTCATCTCCTACACATCCTACAGGTATGGATGCTCTTAACTTCTCATTTCATCCACTTTCTAGTTTGGGTTTTGTGGGTTTTGGCTTGAGCTTGAAGAACTAGCTCTTTTGGTTGTTGTTTGGAGAAGAATTAGTGAAGTTAGGTTGTTTTGATTGTGTTTGGTTGAAGTTTTGATAAAACCCATTGAGGGTGTTGATGATTGGAGGCTTTTGATGATTATTTTGGAGTTGTTTAGAGCTGGAAGTGGAGTTTTTGGAGTGATTTTCGTGGAATCCGAGTTGGGGAAGAAAGGGGAAGGCTCTGGTCAGGTTCGGCACGGAACGAGACCCGGACCGGGCCATGTACCAGCACGGAAGGCCACACGGAACGGGCACGGTACGCGGCACGGTACGCGGCACGGAACAGACTTGAATCCGGCGTGGTACCTCACACGGTCCGTGTCAGATTCCGGGCCGGTGCGCCGCGCGGTCCGTGCGGGATATCGGGACGGTCTGTGATACGGTCCGTGTCAGGTTCCGGCACGGCCTGTGATGCGTTCCGGACCATATTCCGGATCTGATTTCCAGAACCAAAACCCTTCCTTTTGAGTCTATTTCGATTCCTAGATCATTCATTTGGCTTTGTTTCTATTCTATGAGGACTGTTCTGTATTTTAAGTTGAGGAGCACTCCGTTGGGTTACTAATTTTGGTATTATTGTGGTCCAAGACCGGGTACCCGAGCTCAAGGAGAGAAGGAGACTTGGACCCACAAGAAGACGGAGAGGAGGCTAGCCGGACCGCTGTCAATAGGAGTATTTGTTCGTAGGAAGACCACAAGGTAGGGAAAGTACTAACTTCTCGTGCATTTCAATATTTAGTATGCCTATTAGGTTAATAAAATTGGAACGGTCCTAGAATTGCATATAGGATGCGAATAACTAGAATAAACGTCTTTCAATTACTAATAACCGGATGGGTCTAGTATGCATGGTTAAGATGTGAAGAACTAGTGTAACTCGCTTTCAATACTTGGGAATTGATTTACTGGTAGAAAGGCCGAGATGAGCCCTAGGATTGTTTTTGTCTGCCTCACATGCTTGGTTTGCCTAGTTTGGAAAGATAAGAGTCTAATACAACTAGATGATTTGCATGTTGAACTTGAATGCGTGAATGGTTACTTGATCAAATGCTTGGATGAATGATTGGGTGAATGTTGAGTGTAATTGATTGTGCTAAATGGTATATGATCGGGTGAATGATAAACCGATGGAGTGCGATCGGTAAGTATATTGGCAAGTGTAAAGTTACCGTGACTCATGAGGTGTGTTGTGATAGAATTGTGATGTGCTAATCTTTAGTTGTTCTATGGTTGTTTAGTATGTTACTCTCTTGTGGATCTTTGAGTTAGGTTCCATATCGGTATGGCACCCACACTGCGGTGTGGGGTAGTGCCTGTAAGGTACCTACACCAAAGGGAATACTGGTGTGGGGTAGTACTTAAGCCGATAACTTGCGATCCGGTATGTTACCCACACCAAAGGGAATTCTGGTGTGGGGTAGTATCATAGCCGGTGGATTGGACCCTGCGGGGCATTGGATTGAACCCTGTGGGGCATTGATTATTGGACCCTGCGGGGCATTGGTATTTGGACCCTGCAGGGCAATTGGATGGTTTACCCTGCGGGGAATGGTTACTTGTTGATTCACCCGAGTGTATGCGTCCTACGGGAGCATTATCTCGGTTCCCGATGATTTATGGTCTTTTGGAGACGTTTCCGAGGATCCTGACGAATGCGTACTCATATGGATGTTTCCGGTATTCTCGACGTTATACGTCTTTGTGATGTCATGCGTCTCCTCTGGGCCGAGGGAAATTCCGATATGACACAAGGAGTATTGTGGATCGGAGGGTGGTGACTTCATGTCCCACGACGGTGCTTAAAGTTCTATCTTCCATTTATTGTTAAGAAGTGTATTGTTTTCCCTTACTTATATAATTATTTGCTACGCTCTTAAGGGCGTTGAATATCGGTTTATTTCCATATTTGAATATTTTCTCACCTCTTCGTATTGTTGAGATTTGAACGAAATTGTGAATTTTCCATTTGTTAAACTTAAAGGCTGCCCTTGCTAGTTTTTTTCCCTACTGAGCGTAAGCTCACCCCTACTTGTTGTTTATTGTGATTTCAGGCTTACTTGATGAGTAAAGGACTCGAGGCTCGGGAGCTTCGCGAGTTCGGGTGCTTGTCCTTAGAGATGTTGTGGTCGTCTTGATTTATAAACACTTTACTTCTAAACCTTATTGTAGACGTATTTCTTGAGGCATTTTGAGTTGAAACTAAATTTGGAGACTTATTTATTATTATTTAAACTGCCTTATTGTGGATTTCTATTATTCTCCTTGAGTCAAGTCTCGAGTCCAGTCAAAACTGGATTTGGGGCGTGACAGGGGCGAGATCATGAGACCCAAAATTAAGTAATCTCATATCCTGCATTAGGATCCTACGAACTTCTTCTCGGATTCCCTGATTTCTCATCCTCATGGCCTCATTACTTAGTTTTGTTTTTGGAATGTTTCTTGCGCCTTTTTGTTGTATACTTGCATCACATGGCAAGTCTGTTTCTTTCTCTTCCTCTTGCCTCTTTTGTTTTAGGGTTTCCTTCTCTTCTGTATTGGTGACATTTGTGACTTATCTATCATCTTCGTTTTGAAGATCAGATTTTCAATATTATGCATTGCTGATCCAAGAAAAAATATTGTCCCCTCTCACTCTAATAACTAATAGATAGATGCAGTCTCTTTCTTTGCACTAGTACAGAAGCATTCATTACCGACCCAATTATTGAGTCGGTAATGAATATGATTGGGTCGGCCATATTCATACCCGACCCAATGGTGGGTCGGCTATGAATCAAAAAATGGATTCATTACCGACCCAATAATTATGGGTCGGTAATGAATGTTCATAGCCGACCTAATAAATATGGGTCGGCAATGAATGTTCATTACCGACCCAATTATTGGGTCGGCTATGAATCCGTTACCGACTCAATAATTAGGTCGGGAATGAATATTCATTGCCGACTCAACAAATAGGTCGGGAATGAGAATTCATTACCGACCCAATAAGTGGGACGGTAATGAAAATTTAGAAAATTCATTACCGACCCAACTATTGAGTTGGTTATGAATTGTATGAGTCGGCTAAGTGTTTTGACAGGATTTAAAAAAAAATTCTGAAAAACAGGCACCCAATCGTGCAATATGATCAAATAAACCTGTAAACTGAACACAATCAACAGTCTAATTGATCCAAGAATTAAAACTATTCATTACACATCAAAGTTGTTCAAACAAACTTACTGAATATATAAAAATGTTTTAAAATTTATGTCCCTGCGACTGCAAAGCTTTCATAAGCATTTCTACTTTAACTGTCAATGCCTCTTGTGCTTTTTGGGACTGTTCTTGGATCGCCTTTTGCTGCTCTCTTTCCTCGGCCATTTGAGCAAGTTGACGCTCCTTTTCCTCGGCCATTTGAGCAAATTGTAGCTCCCTTTCCTTGTCCAATTGAGAAAATCGTTGTTGTTGATACTCAACAAGACGGGTTAGATGGTCTATCTTCTGCAAGGATTCAACGGATGTAGAACTGGACCCGACAATATTCTTGAACCCCTTCATCGAGCATTTCTTCCCAATCCCAGTCTGAAACTGTCCTTGAGACTTACCCATATACTTGATGATCGCATTGATGTCCAAGGCCTCCTCATCAATTGGTGTGAGTAGTGTGGCATCGACACCCGACTCTTGTGTGGTGGCTACGGCGTCAAGGTAGTCTTTTTGGGCCGCTAGAAATTTTTGCTGCGATAACATTCGGCAATGATAACAGTTAGTTGAAAAAATATAATAGTGCAATAGAACAAGAAAATGATAGAAATATTAGAACAAGTAAATGATAGAAATATTACCCCATGTATCCTAGTAGGTGAGTGTGGATCGTCTATCGGGAAATACTTCATTCCAGCACTGCCGTAGGGAGATTGGGACTGGGCAGTATTTCCGGCTTTGAAGGACTCCACATACTCGTACATGGGCTTACTGCCCCCGCGTGTTTTCAAATCATGCGCTTCACGAGCCTTCTTACCATGTTTCGCCCGACGCTTCAATTTATAAAGTCATCATATGTGAGACTATTATGAAGAAAATAAAAGTAAAAATAGTGTAAAACATATACCTGGCCTATGTCTGAATTCCAATAACCACGGAGTTTCATCCATTCGTTGGGACGGGTTATGAACTCTTCCGGGATGACAAGATCGGGATCATTGCCTTTCTTCTCCTCATCATCCTCGTACCAAGTCCACCATGCCTTGCACTCTCTTTTCCATTCCGAGTACTTATTCTTTGCCTCCTGCTCAATTTTAATCACGAGCGGTCGAAGAACGTCGGGATCGGAGGGAAAATCGTAAAGGGTCTACAAAAAGCATGTACATATGACATTAGTTACTAATATAACATAAAGCCTCTATAAAGCAATGCCACACAAAATTTATAATATTCAACGTTACTTACGGTGAGCCGGTCCCAAAACATCAAACGCTTAGTATCAGTCAACTCTGTCCACATTCCCACCATCGGGATATCGTTGCGAGCAATGGACCCGATATCCATCATGAGATGGTGCACCTTAAGCTCACACACCATGGTGTTTGTCTCCACGTTGAACCCCAAATTTATCTTCTTCTTATTTTGACGGACCCAGTTCTCACTCACTACGGTCGTCACAAGTCCGCGCTTCCCACCCCTTTTCTTCTTACCCTTGCCAACCAATTCAACAAGGGCATCCTCGACGTTTAGGGTATCCTCGACGTTCGGGGTATCCGCGGCGTTCGGGGTATCCTCGGCGTTTGGCGTGGATTTTGGCTTTGGCTTTTTCCACCGACGGATGCTAGGGGCTTTGTCCAAATTGGTGGTCGGGACCGATGCAGTAGATTCGTTTGGAGTTGCGAGGACGCCCATGTTCATCGGCCACTGTTGGCTACCCCCTGATGTCCCAGCAGCTGACGATCCCGGGGAATCTTGTTCAATTGTATTGCCTCCCCAACGGTGTTGGTGTTTGTTGAGGAATTCGAAGACCGGAACGTGCTTCGGAGGCATCCTGCAACTCAAAGATTTTAACACATATGGGTTTAAATATAATAGGGAAAATTTAAGCATCTCCTCCACAGTGATGCTACTCCTATACACAGAGCCAATTTTGACAGACACAAAAATCAACTACCAACAAATTTCAGCATCTAGGAGATATAAACAGTAAGAGACCCGAAACGCATCAACGAGTTGTTCTGTGTAACACAACTATGATACACAGAGGAAGGTTTTATCACCAAAGACCAACATATTAGAGCAGAAAGATATTATACATAGCAAAAAACCAATTGGGGATAGTAATCAAAATTGTTAATAAGGGATTATTGTCATTAATATATGCAATGCACTCTTGCAAACCTAATATATTCAACACCCACAGACCAAGGCAAGCAATTCCAACACAGTTTAGCACATTGCAACAAAGGCGGGAACAGTTAAGGACAAAAGGTCGATCAACTACACTATCAACTCTAACATTTAGGACACAAAACACCAGCAGATGACAAAAATCAAATTGAAACATAAATTAGAACCCTATTCAAATTGAGATGACAAAAATCAAATTGACACCTAAAACTGAGATGTTGAAACATAAATTCAAATTCGAACCCTATTCAAATTGAAACATAAATTCAAACCCTAACTTACCTGAGAACTAGTTGGACGGTGGACGGCGGCTGGACGGACGGACGGTGGACGGCGGCCTAGGTTGTGGCTGCTAAAACTGTTGACGTCGCCGCTGCTTCTGACGGCTGTACGGATGGGTTCTGAGGGTGGACGGAGACAGAGGACTGGACGGACGGAGACGGCGGGCTGGACGGAGACGGCAGGCTGGACGGAGACGGCAGGCTGGACGGAGACGGCAGGCTGGACGGAGACGGCGTTGGAGAGGCAAGGGACGCAGAACTCGGGAGGGAGGGTTTGATGCAGACGCGAGAGGTATAGTGGATAAGTGAATATAGTTGTATAAGTGAGCCCAGCCCTAATACGAGTTACATTCCCGGCCCATTATGTTGGGTCGGTAATGAAATATATTACCGACCCAATATAAATGGGTCGGTAATGAAAACAAACAGAGAGCAAAATGAGGGTTTTTTGGTTCGTTTCCTCGATTTCTAATACAAATGAATGTTATTTTTTTTATCCAACACTATAGGGTATTGTTTTACAAC
The DNA here is from genome assembly GCA_963921825.1 of Erodium maritimum. NCBI lineage: Eukaryota > Viridiplantae > Streptophyta > Magnoliopsida > Geraniales > Geraniaceae > Erodium > Erodium maritimum. The sequence continues at coordinate 29,385,067 of OY997593.1, read as the reverse complement.
AACATGAATCTAATATGTGTAAATTTGTGAATTATAGCTACCGTTTACTCAATTTCGATTTCCATTTAATTTTGATTCATTACCGACCCAATATATTGGGTCGGTAATGAAAACAAACAGAGAGCAAAATGAGGGTTTTTTGGTTCGTTTCCTCGATTTCTAATACGAATGAATGTTATTTTTTTTATCCAACACTATAGGGTATTGTTTTACAACAACATGAATATAATATGTGTAAATTTGTGAAATATAGCTACCGTTTACTCAATTTCGATTTCCATTTAATTTCGATTCATTACCGACCCAATATATTGGGTCGGTAATGAAAACAAACAGAGAGCAAAATGAGGGTTTTTTGGTTCGTTTCCTCGATTTCTAATACAAATGAATGTTATTTTTTTTATCCAACACTATAGGGTATTGTTTTACAACAACATGAATCTAATATGTGTACATTTGTGAATTATAGCTACCGTTTACTCAATTTCGATTTCCATTTAATTTCGATTCATTACCGACCCATTTATTGGGTCGGTAATGAAAACAAACAGAGAGCAAAATGAGGGTTTTTTGGTTCGTTTCCTCGATTTCTAATACAAACAGAGAGCAAAATAAGGGTTTTATAGCTACAAATACGATGACGTGTTACATGACTGCATATTTCATTGAAATAAACTTATGTTTGTTGCCAATACAATTTATTCTTCGTCGTCAGTCGATCGGTCGTCCGATAGATACTCTATTTCTTCATCATAGCCCGCTGGATCTTGTTGTTCAACCTTCCTGCATAGCCCGCTGGATAACGTGTCGATGCAAGTCTTGTAAGAAATTCCTCACACTTATTTGGCATAACCGTGTAGTTAGCATGTGGCATTTTAATCCTAGATCCGTTTGTAACAGGCCATAATTCTTCATGCACACCTTTGTCCATCCACATGCGTCTCGCTTTCAAGTCATCTTTTGTTTTACTAGGCAAGTTTAGGAGTGTTCCGAGAAGATTGTCACAAACATTTTTCTCAATATGCATCACGTCTAAGGCGTGTCTTGTTTGCAACCTATGCCAATAAGGGAGGTCCCAAAATATCGATACATGTGTCCAACACAACTTTTTCTGCCTTTGATTGTTCGAACGAGCAAACTATGGATGCAATGATTGTTTTGGATAATGTTCCACGTCTTGCATTATTTTCCTGTAAACTTGCCCCCCTGAAGGTCGGGGCTTTGATACGCGTAGCTCCTTTCCACCAGTTTTGCAGTAATACTTCTTGGTGTGTCTGGCCATGCGAAATTTGTGGGTGGTTGGTAAGGCCTTCCGTGCCTCTTGGTAATACATCCTATTGTGACCGTACTCCCCATCAATGTCATCCATACATACGGGGCATGCCTTGTACCCTTTTGTCTGAATGCCCCCCAACATCCCTAAACCAGGAAAGTCGCTGATGGTCCACATGACTGCGACATGCATAGTGAATGTACCATTAAGCGATGCATCATAGGTCACAACCCCAACTTCCCACAACTCTAACAACTCGTCAATTACGGGCCGCATCAGATTGTTCAGACATTTTCCAGGTGACTTTGGACCTGATATCAACAATGTCATTAGGTTATAATCTTTATTCATGCACATGTCTGGCGGTAAGTTGTAAGGCATGACAACAATGGGCCATGTGCTATGAGGGACAGCAGTTGCATTAAATGGGCAAAACCCATCGGTGGCCAATGCAAGACGCACATTGCGGGTTTCTGATGCAAACGTAGGGAAATCTCGATCAAAACTTTTCCATGCATTGCCGTCCGCTGGATGCGTCATCAAGTCGTCTTTCTCCATCCTATTCTTGCACCATTTCATCTTCTCTGCAATATATTTTGAACTGTACAACTTCTGCAACTGTGGAGTTATTGGAAAATGCCTAACGGTCTTCCTTGCCTTCTGTTTCCCGCTTGCTGTTGTCTCGTACCGAGGCTCTTTACAACTTGGACACCACATCCAATTCATCATTTCTTTGTAGTATAAACAACACCCATTTACGCACGCATCATACTTCACATAACCCATCCCGCTCCTTACCGCTTTTTTCGCATCTGCAAAAGATTCTGGAAATGTGTTACCTTCTGGAAACAACGGCTTCAAAACATTACAATTGTCATCGAAAGCTGCATTTGACGTGTTATGTTTCTCCTTTACCGACAACAACTTCATAATTGTCTCCAATCTATTGTGTGTTGATCCTTCGTACAACGGTGTTTGTTGGACACTCAACATTTGTCTGTACCTCTCGGCCTGTTCTTCTACAACTGAGCTATCAACATCATGATTCATCACATGATCATCAACATCATTATTCATCACATTATCATTATCAACCACAATATTGTTACGGAATGGAAACGCATCTTCCACATACTCCCTTGTTGGATCATATCTCATGACTTCTTCTGTCGCCACACTTGACGTCGATGCACGATTAGCCTTATCTTGCCTGTTGCCTGTTCCGTTCTGCGAGTTCTGCAAATGTCTTGGGCACTAGGTGCTCTTCACCGTGATATTTCCATACTGTGTAAGTTGACATGAACCCTCGTTTTTGCAAGTGCTCCACAATCACATCAAATGGATGGGGATGGACATTGCAACATTTTATACATGGACACTTAAATACATTACCATAATATGGAATACAATTGTTGACCAAATGTTTGAGAAATAACCTCACGCCGGCTTTATGCATTTCAAAATAATCTTACTTATTAATTTAATTTGTTCTCTAGCATCCTTCCAATAATTAATTGGCCAATAGCCTTATGTTTTAATGAAAGTTATTTTTATACCTATTTTACACTTTTCAAAATTTGAATTTCTATTCATTTTTAGAATTCAAAATTTCCACCTATTTCAATAGACCATAATTGGTCGATTGACCTAGTTCCATGGACTTTGTCAGACGACCATGGTTGTCCCACCAAGTTTGATGGTCAAATGACCATGTAGGGATGGCAATTTGACCCGGACCCGACGGGTACCCGGTGATCCCGACCCGATCGGGGCGGGTTCGGATCGGGTGCATTCACCACCGGGGCGGGTATCGGGGCGTTGACCGGGTATTTTGACCGGGTCCGAGGCGGGCTCGGGATTGGTATGCCCCGCCCCGAACCCGCCCCGATATAGGTGTCCAACGCTCCATAATACATTTGAGTATATAAAAAGTAGCTTGCCATGGTTCGAACACTTGACCTCCTGTCCATCATACCAAGGCTTCTACCAACTCAACTGAGAGTAATTTATGTTGTTTATATATTAGTTTTATATAAATATAACGTCCAGAGCCCACATTATAAATATTAAAACTGCATAAGGGAGACTCGAACCTAAGACCTCCTCTAATAATTAAGAGGTTTTACCAACTCAACTACAAACAACTTATGTTTTTGTCCTATTTTTAAAATATAATTATAAAACAATTCGTATGTATTCAAAAGGATTGCAAGTTTTTTTTTAGGATCTCTTAACTAGAATTTCATGTTGAATTATTGTTATGGTTATACAAAATTAATGTAATTTTTTTTCATGTTGACATCTTGCTGTGAATTATTTCCATGTTGTATGATTATATGGAATTTAATGTTGAACTATTTTTATGGTTATATGATGAAATTACTGTACAAGATAATTATTTTCATGTTGACACCCTATTGCAAATTAATTTCATGTTTTATGGAAAATATGAAATTTCATGTTGCTTATTTGGATTCAAAATATTAAAATTTTAATCTTTGCTTACTACTTGATGTGTTAAGTTGATTGAAGAACATGTTTTAATTTTTTAACTTATGTGGATATTTAAATTGGTTTTACAATGAATTATTTAATTTATATTATTATTGTAAATTGTTTTCATACTACAAATTAATTGGTCATTACAAGATATATTGTAATTTGGACTTTGTTTTTACACTGAAAGTGTATATCAGTGGTTCTAAAATCTAAATGACAGTGAAAGTTTGTTTTTACAATAAAAGTTTCTTTTTACATTGTTATTTGTTTTGGCATTCGGGGCGGGGCGGGTAATCCCCGACCCGTGCGGGGCAAGGTCGGGGCGGCCCCGGGTACGGGGCGGGGTCGGGTACGTGGTTGGAAAATCGGGTCGGGTTCGGGTTTTGCGATATCCGACCCAAACCCGCCCCGTTGCCATTCCTATGACCATGGTCGTTCCACTGAATTTCTTGGAAGATGTTTTGTGTTACAATTTTAATTGAACCTAGACGTTGTTGACCGGGCCTACTCTACGATAGTTATTTGGCAAAACCAGATTCTGATTCTTGAGGATTTTGTGGGAAGGTCGCAGGGTTCGTGTGTAAGAACCGCTCCCGGTCGAGCCGGTGACTTCTAAGACAAGTTTGACTTTCGGCCGGAAAAGTCAACCGATGACTCAGGAGGTCACTCGGGGCTTTTCCGGGGCCCAAAAGCTTAGCCGTCATCACGGTTGGCTTAATTGGTCCGTTTCCTTTCGTTTAAGTATAATATTGGGAAAAGTCAACTTTGGTCAAAATTGGACTTTATATCGACTAAGACCTAGTTAATTATTGTGCTGGATTTTAAATTGGAGACTAATGGACCCTACTTGGACACTTGTCCATAAAGTATTGGAAGAGAGGAAATGAGTGGTCTTAGACCATTATACCCTCCTAAGGTCCTTTAAGGGGAAAATATCAAAAAAGGGGCTTTTAGTCTTTACACAACTAGGTCTATTAAAGAAATGGAGCATCACAATTCAGCCCATTTCTTGTTGTAGCCGAAAACTAGAGGAAAAGAGGAGAGAGAAGAGCTCCCATGGAGTCTTGAAGAAGAAGCAAAGAAAAGAGGCAACTTGGGTCCATTTTCTACCTCTTTCTTCTCCAAAATCTCACCATCTTCTTCATCTCACTCTCCTACAGGTAAGGCCACTATCTAAATATCTTTTCCTTTCCTTTCATTTTATGGGTTTTGCTTGCTTTTGCTAGAAGTAGTTGGGTTTTTTTTTGGGTTAGTGTTAGATGATGTTGTTGAGAGTATTTGGTGTTATGTGATTGGAATCCTTGGGTTTCATGGAGTTTTTGGTTTGATTTTGATTTGAAAATCCTTGGAAACTTGTTTATTTGTTGATTCCTACCTTGGGTAGAGGAGTTTTGGAGGTATTTAACTGTTTTGGGTGTTGGAGATGACTGAAAATGGAGTTTGGTTGGGTTTTGTCGTGAAAAAGGAGCTGGAGGTTGAAGAAGGGCGAATCTGCCCAGACCTTGCCACAGATCCGTGACGGATACCGTGACGGGAGGCGTCACAGCTCCATGAGGGAGTCCGTGACGGCACGCGTCACGGTTCCGTGACGTCATCCGTGACGGGTGGTGTCACGGCTGCGTGACAGATCAGTTTTGGGGTCTTTTGGGGTGTTTTTCATCATTTCGATCTCTGTTTTGAACTGAACCTTTGGGGATGTTTTCGGGGCTTTATTTGCTTTTTAATTAGATCTTGATTAGATTTTACTTGTGTTCCAAGACCTTGGTTTCAAACTCGAGGGACGAAGACCTTTCCGGAACCCGTGTGAAGAACGGAGGAGAGGTGAAGCGAACGTTACAGCAGAGAATTGTTAGAGGAAGACCACAAGGTAGGGAAAGTCTAACTACTCGATTTCAATACTAGTATGCCTATTAGGTTAATAAAATCGGAAAGGTCCTAGAATTGCCTATAGGATGCGAATAACTAGAATAATCGTCTTTCAATTACTAATAATCGGATGTGTCTAGTATGCATGCTTAGGATGAGAATAACTAGTGTAACTCGCTTTCAATACTTGGAAAATGTTTTTACTGGTAGAGAGGTTGTGATGAGCCATCAGATTAGCTGTTGTGATAGGTTCACATGCTTGGTTGCCTAGTTTGGATAAGTTAAGAGTCTAACGAAACTAGCTAAATCGTATGCTTAATTGATTGATTGAATGTTTACATAATAAGTTGATCGATTGAATGATTGAATGATTGACTGGTTGAACGGATGATCGAGTATGACTGATTGTACCAGACGGTGCAATCAGGTGATCGATGTACCGATGGTTCGTGACAGGTAAGTATACGGTAAGTGTGGAGTACTAATGGATGTCTTTGCTGCGTTGTGATGAAAGTGTGATTCGATGAGTGTTGATTGGTGGATAAGTTATAGTGTGTTTCCCATATTCATGTTCTTGAGATGTTTTGTTGTTCGGTTCGGTACTACACCGGGGGGGGGGGGGGTAATCCGGTGGTGTTGTTGTCGTTGGTGGTTGGCAGATCCTGTGGGATAATGGTTGATTATTGGAGCCTGAGGGCATTGGTTATTGGACCCTACGGGGCATTGATTATTGGAGCCTGAGGGCATTGGTTATTGGAGTCTACGGGGCATTGATTATCGGAGCCTGAGGGCATTGGAGGTGGACCCTACGGGGCAGTTGGATGGGTTACTCTGTGAGGAATGGTTACTATGGTTTCACCCAAGTGTATGCGTCCTACGGGAGCACTACCTTTGTTCCCTATGACCTATGGTCTTTTGGGGGCATTTCCAGGAATCCCGACGATGAGCGTCCCTCAGGGATGGTTTCTGGTAGCCTCGATGTATGTGCCACCTCTGGAACGAGGAAAAATCTGATGTGATATGAATACTCTGGTGGATCGGAATATGGGAACCGATGTGACACCAGAATCTATTCAGGGATCAGAGGCTTAAGAAAGCAATTTGTTGGTGTGATAGTACTTGTTCCCATTTTAATAGTTGTAACGTATTATTGGTACATTTCATACAATCTTTTAAAGATATAGTTAACTTTGAGAATGCGATACTATTCTTATTTACACTGATTCCTAGTATTTCATTGTTAATCGTATTTAAACCGCTTTTTGCGTTATCTGGTTAAAGCAGTTTTATCAGTTACACGTTTAACTGTAAATTGCGTTACCACTTTAGGACATTTTTATTACTAAACTGAAGGTTAACGTAATTACGTTTTTCCCTACTGAGCGTAAGCTCACCCCTATGGTTTATCTTTCTGCTTTACAGGCGTACCTGATGTCTAGGGAATTCGAGGCTCGGGAGCTTCAGTTTGTCTTGGGGATTGTTCTAGAGTTGTGTTGGTCCTTTGTACTAAACACTATTTATCTTACACTTTATGTTGAGCTGTGACTCTTATTCGAGATTTTGGATTATCTACTTTGAGAACTTGTTGGAGTTTATTTGAATTTCTAAAAGATTTATAAATTGTTATTATTTTCTACTATTAACTCAGGTCACGTCTCGAGTTCGGTCAAAACCGGATTTGGGGCGTGACATCGTGGGTTGTTAAGTTGAATTCAAAATTGAAATTAAAACCACTGAACGATCGTTGGTGTGGTAGACGACGAGTCCGACGTCATTTTTGTTGGGTTTAAGCCCAATTGAATCTTGGACCCAATATAGTTAATAGTATATTAAGTGAAAATTAGCTTTAGAAAAAGATGATTCATCTTATTCTCTCTAAGCCTCTTTTTTCTCTTTTCTCCCAAATACAAAATTGAAGAATCGTTCTTCGTCTCCATAGCCATCTCAAAGGTTGAAAGCATCAAATTGTTGCTCGGTGTGGATACACTAGAAGTTTCGTACTTTCGGAGCTATATCGGATTTATTCTATGTATCAAGTAAGTAAGCTTTTTAATTTTATCATTGACTCTAATGCAAATAGATCGTTTTTGGATCAAATCCTTTTATTCCACTGCGAACAAATGATGTTTTTCGATCCTTCAATTAGTATCAGAGCTCGGTTTGCATTTGATTCGTTTGTGAAATTAATTTTTTGCTACTGATATGTATTTGTATATACACTGTTTTGTTGAAGCCGTGTGTATAATTACATATGTGTATGAATACTTAAGTTGATGAAACCGTGTGCATCTACTTGTGCCAGTGGGTTGTATATGTGGTTTTATGAGTAGAAAATATGTAACAGTATAATGCTTATATGTTTTCATGTATGCGTAGGATAAGTCACACATATGTGTCATGTTTATATGAATACATGATTCAAATCATATGATTTTGTTTTTTTTGTATATGTGGCATTTTTTATTTGAGAGAAACGATATTGTATTAATTTTCGGCAACAATGATATGTTGAAGAGGTTCGGGGACATGACCCCCTTGCCAATTCCAGACAGGAGTAGAACAAGCCGCCCTGGCAAGCCAGTGAGCTGCTTTGTTCGCTGTCCGCTTTACAAATTCGAGCTGCACGCAGTCGAGTTTAGATAAAAGGGAAAAACAATCTGTAACAATCGTCCCAAGAGGTGACAACTGCCCCCACCTCTTTTGATCATATCCACTATGACCTTACAATCACATCGAACCACCGCCCTCTGGGACGGGTATTGATGAAGCCACATCAGCGCCCCCCGTATCGCAAGCGCTTCAACCAGCCCCGGGTTCTGGGCTCCGTGGAACGAGGTAGACCGAGCTCCCCTGAGGTGCCCCCTATCGTCTCTACAAATCCAGCCTTTTCCCACTTTGTTTGCTGCTGCGAACAGAGCCCCGTTAGTATTAATTGCCCAGGATCCCCTACTAGGGCGTTCCCATACCTCCGCTCCCCGAGAGTGAGTGTGTCTTGGGCCCGCCTGGGCCTGCAGCTTCCTCCTCCGTGCTTCTAGCCAACCTAGCTGAAGGTGGAAAGCTGTCTGGAAGATTCCGGCCGCTGGTTGTGCTATACTCTCTCATACTACCTTATTTCGTGCCTTCCATACTTCCCATAGAAGGCATCCAATCAGACCTCCCTTTTCTGCAGGGTTGAGACTAAGCATGTGTAGCAGCCACTCCGTTACCGTCTGGGTCCCCTGAGGAAGAGCTAGGCCCGACTTCGTCCAGCATTCCGCTGCCACAGGACATGTGACCAGTATATGAAAGGTCGACTCCTCTTCTCCCAGACATACCGGACATGTCGCCGCCATCTCCACATGTCTACGTCTTAGGTTCTCCGCCACCGGTAGACATCCCGAGCACATACGCCATAAGAATGATATGATCTTTGGATCACTTCCATTTTCCAGATTACCGGCCAGATTTCGGGATGTGCCTGGATAGCGGTCTGATCCTGTTGGCACCTGTCGTACGCCGATTTCACCGTGTATTGGCCCAAGTAGTCCCCCGCCCAATACCAGGAATCCCTGGTCGTCGTTCGATTGATCGGGACCGCCAAGATTGCTTGTTGATCCTCCCCTCCTACTAGGGACCAGATCTTCTCCTCGTCCCATGTCCTCCGTTGTGGCGTCATCAAGTCCGCCACCATCATCCCCTCAAGCCCAGGGCCGACCGACTGCACCCTCGCCTCCACTCCTGTCAACCAGGGTTGTCCTAGGACTGAAATTTCCGAGCCTGGCCCGACCGACCTTCGCGCCCCGCCTTGAATCAACTCCTGTACCGATAATAGGCCCTGTCAGATATAGCTTTGGTTTGGTTTCCTACCCGCCTCCAGAACCGACGTCCTCGGATAATATCTAGCTTTGAGGACCTTGGCCACTAAGCTGGAATCCTCCGTGACTAATTTCCACACATGTTTCCCTAGTAAGGCCGAGTTAAAGTCGTATAGGTTCTTGAAGCTCATACCCCCTTCCTCCTTCGGTCTGGACATATTTGCCCAGGACTGCCAGATCACACCCTTCCCATCCGGCCTTGCCAATTTCCACCAGAATTTCGCAAGGGCCACATTCATCTGGTCCAACATCCCTTTTGGGATCCGCATTACACTCATCGTATACGTGGGAATAGCTTGTAGCACTGATTTAGCGAGCACCTCTTTACCTGCCCCATTAAGTAACTTACCATCCCACCTCCTGATCCGCCGAAGGACTTTATCCATGACATACTGCAGACTCTACTTTCGACTCCGACCCATCATGTTCGGTATCCCCAAGTAGGTGGACGGGGTACCGACCTCAGGTATCCCCAAAATCTGCACGCCACTCAGATGTCGATGCTCCGGGGTATTATAACTGAAGAAAAGAGACGACTTCGCCTGATTCACCACCTGCCCTGAAGCCTCCTCAAACATTCCCAAATAGTTTCGCACATTCATCATCTCCTCCGGGATCGCTTTGCAGTACACATAACAATCATCCGCGAAGAACAGATGGGATAACGTCGGGGCATCCTTCGCTATCCTGACTCCATGGATATCCCCCCTGCCTTCCGCCCCTTATAATAGCCGAGAGAAGCCCTCCATACAGAAGAGAAACAAATATGGGGATAACGGATCCCCCTGCCTTATCCCCCTTTCAGGCTGAATAAACCCCGTCTGCTGCCCCCCTGCCACTATGTTGTACGTAACCAAATACGTACACCGCCGGACCAGGGATATCCACTCCTCTCTTAGCCCAAAACCTCTCATGATGTCCCATAGAAAGCCCCATTCCACCATGTCATAGGCTTTGCTCATATCCAACTTCAGTGCCACCCAGTCTTCTTGACCTTGCCTCTTATTCTTGAGATGATGCAGAGTCTCATATGACAGGATAATATTATCCTGTATAGACCTGCCCGGAACGAACGCCCCCTCGGTATCAGAAATAAGTCCCCCCAACAAGCCCTTCAGTCTATTTGCAGCCACCTTGGACACTACCTTGAACACCACATTACATAGAGCTATCGGTCGTAGATCCTTGAGCGACATTGGACACTCCACTTTTGGGATCAACACCAACGTAGTCCTATTCATCTCCCGGGGAATGTCCTCTCCTGCAAAAATTCTTCTCACCCACCTAGTGACATCCTCCCCGACTGTCCCCCAGTACTTCTGGTAGAAAAACGGGTTGAGACCGTCCGGCCCTGGCGATTTATTCGGCCCCATGGAAAAGGTCGCGTCCCGCACTTCTTCCGACGTTACCTCCCCCATGAGTGCCCTGTTCTGCTCCTCCGTCACCTGCTGACGGAACTCCGGGAAATTTACTCCACCCCCCCTCGTTCTTCTAGACAGGTCCTTATATAAATCCAGGATATGGTTCCCCAATCCCGAGTCCCAGGTTAGGATGTTACCATCCACATCCCGCAGTTCAGATACCTTGTTTATGTTTTTCCGCTGCGACGCCGAGGCCTGAAAAAATTTGGTGTTCTGATCACTGTCTGTGAGCCAATGCTGCTTAGCTCTCTGCCTCCAAAACTCCCCTTTCTTCTCAAGGGCCATGACATAGAGCTTTTGCAGAGCTCTCCGACGCCGAATACTCGGGCGGTCCTCCTTCCCATTCAGCCACAACAAGTCCTTCTCATACCGTGCAATCTTCCGGGAAAGTGCATTGTACACCTCCTTGCCCCAGGTATCTAATGCTGAGCCTGTTTCCTGAATCTTGCGCTTGACCTCTCGGTCCCCCGGGGCCGCCCAGCTAGACTGGATCAGCAGCCCACATTCCGGGTCCTCCGCCCAGATGTTCTCAAATCTGAATTGCCGCGAGCCTACCGGGTCCACTCGTTTGTTTGAGTCAATAAGAATGGGTAGATGATCCGATGTCGATATGCCCAGGTTGGCCAGATGAGCCTCCGGCCACATCGCCTGCAGCTCCCGATACATTAGAGCTCTATCCAGCTGGACTGCCATTCGTGTCTCTGGCTCACTTCCACTGTGCCAGGTGAACCCATACCCTTGAATTGGGACATCGTAGACCCCGACGTCCCTCATAGCAGTCCTGAACCCCGAAATCAGTCGTTCCGGGTACCGCCGACCACCCCGCTTCTCCTTATTACGTATGATGCCATTGAAATCTCCCATCAGCATCCATTTCCGTGTCGCCCCTGTCCTCGCACCCAGGGCTCGGATCATATCCCACGTCTGCCACTGAAGTTCCCTGTTTACCTCCCCGTACACGCCTGTAAAGCGAAAGCTATCTCCGTTCGGTCCTTCGATCTCCACATCGATAAACCTCTCGTCACAGGGATACGGCGTAACCTTCATCTCCGAGGTCCATAACAGAATCAGACCCCCCTTTTGCCTCACCTCTGTCACTTCACAACCCCCCGGAAAGCCCGTCTTCAACTTCAGGATATCGACTTCCCCCTTCCGAGCCACAGTCTCGCTCAGAAAGATTACCTGCGGCTTCCTGCGACGTATCACTCCCTTTAGGTACTCCACCATCGCCAGTTTTCCCAATCCCCTACAGTTCCAGGACAAGAATTTCATTCCCACCTTCTGCGTTGCTCGTAGTCCGACGACCCGTACCAGAAAGCACCTCCCCACTCCACTCTCCGTCAAGCGCCCCCGCTACCCACTTGGCCCCGACTTCAGCAATGCACCCCAACCCCTTGATCAGTCTGATCCTCCACAAATCAAACAGCACCAACGTCGTCCGATCGAGGTCCGTCCCACAGACAGGGCTCCCGATATCCCCCGGCACCATACTCACCAACCACGCCGGCGTCGAGGCACCAAATCGTGGGGTCACACGCGCGATAGGATCTCGCTTCCGGTCAGGGTCGAAACCGCAGCCCCACTCCAGTAATCCCACAAAGAAAAACCAGACAAAACGGAAAAAAAAAAATAGCCCTGTACCTTCCTCCGACTACACCCTCTCCCGTACTCCAAAGCCGGACTCTCCCGCCGCCGCCGTTCCCTAGCACGCGCCGCTGGTAATCTCAGATTCACGATCGCCTCTCTAGGGCTGGCCTTAATATTTTTTAATGTTATATAATAACTCACATTTTTGTATATGTGACATGGATTAAGGTATTAATAAATTTTTTATCTCTTAATCTTTGTTGGCTAAACATGGCTTTCTGTACAAATCAAATGATCCATGCTTACTTGACTATACTAATATGTTTTAGTTGGTTGCCGTGTGCATTGTATGACATGTTTTTAATGTATGACATGTTTTGGATGATTGTGTTTATATGTATGCATGTTTTGGATCAGTGTATTGTACATACCGTGTATATACTAATGATGTACATTATAAGTAAGGATAGATTTTTATATGAAAGTTTTATGATTCATACAGTGAGTTTTGTATTAAAATTGTTTTAGTGCAAATATATGTAAGTTCTTAAATCTTGTAAAATTATGGAGTTTTAATTGACAAAATATGATATATTTTGTCAAAGGCTTTTCTATCTAAGTAGATAAATAAAATTGATATTCGTTTACAAGGAACGACCTGACAACCAGGGGACTTGTAGTTCGGAATAAAATTATCTTTGTTTACAAGGAATGACCTGACTACCAGGGGACTTGTAGTTCAAAGATAAATGTTTTTTTTTCCTCCGTTGTATATGATACAAGTATAAAGTGTATAAATTGTATTTTTGTTTACAAGGAACGACCTGACTACCAGGGGACTTGTAGTTCAAAGATAAATATACTTTTTGATTGCATATGATGCAAATTGAAATGGAAAGTTATCTAATATTGTACTTATAGTCTGGACTACCCAGAAGGTATAATATTAATTAACTTTGGGAGGAAATGGTATAATGTTATACCCAGAGGGTATGATATTACTTAATTTTATGTCACAAGGATGGATAAACTCAAATGTACTAATATGACCAACCTGACAAACCAGGTGACTATGTAATATATAGCTTGCTTTGATTTTATATGATAAAATCAGGAGAACTTTAATTATGCGTGAGAAACGACTTGACTACCAAAGGGCTCACTCATGTTTTAAAGTTTGTGTTATCATTTTGATGAAGTCCATATCTTAATGATATATGTTTGTGCTATTATTGTTTTTCCATTACGGTTAATTTCTGAAATGACTATGACTTCTCTGCGTGGCATTATTGATGCTAAGAAAATGTTTGGTAACAATTTTGATGACTGATACCGGAACTTAAGAATTGTTCTCATGCATGAAAAGCTTATCGATGTGATCGATAACGCCTTGATGGAAGCTTCCTCTGAGTGAGTGGCTGATATAGTTGCATTAGATGCATGTTCGAAGTACCAGGAACGAAGTACTACTACTCAGTGCATCATTTTGTCTTCCATGAGTCTTGTCCTTTAGAGGAAACATGAAACTATGAATCCACCACAGATAATAGAACATCTTAAGAAGATGTAGGAGTATCAGAATATGAATGCTAGATATCATATATCTAAGTCTCTATTCATGTCTGAATAAAAGCTATATGAGCTGGTGCGCATTCATGTTCTAAAGATAATTGATCTTATAGAACAACTTGAGAAGTAAGGATGCACACTTATAGCATGATTTGATCTTGCAGTCGCTTGATGATACTTTTGTTATGTTAATTTTAATATGAACAGGGTGAATTTTGATATTCATGAATTGCTCAATATGTTGATCAATTATGAAATTCAATTCACATCGAGAAAACGAAAGTATCGGGATCTGTGCATTTGATTGATGAATCATTAAAGAGTAAGGGGCGAGGCAAATGGATGCCTGAGATAAAACCGATTGTACTTGAGAATATTGTTATGAACACATTCAATAAATTAAAGATGAACATCGATCAATGGGATGTTGAACGTTTCGTTTGTAGGAAGTAAGGAATTGGAAGAGAAATAATCAAACAAATCAAGGCTACTTTTAGCTTTTTAGGCTTGGTCATATCGATGGGAAAATAGTAAACAAGTTGCATAAGGCAATGTGTCTTAGGTAATATGATTATGAATCATACAATACTTGTGAATCTTGTCTCATTAGGAAACTGACAAAATCTCCTTTTAATGGATCTGGAGAAAGAGCTAGTGAACTTTTTAGGATTCATACATACTGATGTATGTGTGCCAATGAAAGTTCAAGCTAAAGGTGGATATTCTTACTTTGTCACCTTCACTAACGATATGTCGAGATATGGTTTTGTATATCTCATAAGACATAAGTCAAAATCTTTTGAAATGTTCAAAAGATTAAGAAGTGAAGTTGAGAAACAAACCAGTAAGAATATCAAGGCACTGAGATCTGACCGTGGGGAAAGTATCTCATAGATGATTTTATTGATTATTTGCCGCAAGATGGGATCCTATCACAACGTACTTCGTACCTTGCTATGGGGATATGGTTCAGAGGCTGCTGCGATCGATGATGGGACTTACAGATCTTTCTATCTTCCTATGGGGATATGGTTCAGAGGCTGCTGCATATTTGTTGAGTAAGGGTCCCACTAAGGCAGTTGCCGAAACATCATATGAGATATGGAAAGGATGGAAAGCTAACCTTAAACATTTAAGCGTTTAGGGATGCTCAACCTATGTTAAGCGACTACATTTAGACAAGCTTGAGGCTTAGTCTAACAAATACAGACTTGTTGGTTATCCCAAAGAGACCATGGGATACTATTTCTATCATCCTTCTGAACACAAAGTATTTGTGGCTAGGAACACGGCTTTTCTTTTAGAAAAGAAGTTCCTTAATGTTGGAAGAACTGAAAGTATAAATAGATCTTGATGAAGTACAAAATATCAATGAGTCAGCGCTGACTCAAGAGCATGGGATGCATATTGAGCAACCTTTTCTTGATGTCTTACAGTTGTCACCTAGAGTTCCAACCTCAAACGTTGAGGTAAATGATTTGGTTAATGAACCAATTCAGGAACAAGGGTAACAACAGAATCAAGAAGTACAAGAGCCTCCTAGAAGATCAGTTAGAGAACGTCATGCACAAAATAGGATTAATCTATTAGTGTGCGATAATGAGGAGAATCATATTGATGATGACCTTATTATTGAAGACGATCCTAAGTGTTTACAAGAGGCGGTGGCTAGTTCAGACCATGAGAAATGGCTTGATGCCATGAAATCCGAAATAGAGTTAATGAAAATCAATAAAGTATGGGCTTTAGTTGATGACTCTAAGGACTTAAAACCTATTTGGTGTAAATAGGGTTTTAAGAGAAAGATTGGAGCGGAGGGTAAGGTTGAAACCTTTAAAGCCCGTCTGGTTGCTAAGGGGTATAATCAAAAGGAAGATATTGATTATGAAGAAACGTTCTCCCCTGTAGCAATAATCGAATCTATTCGGATTTTGCCTGCTATTGTTGCATACTATGCTTATGAGATTTGACAAATGGATGTGAAAATGACTTTCCTTAATGGTGAGCTCAAGGAAGATGTCTATATGACTCAACCTGAAGGTTTCACATTGTCATCTGCGTAAGAACCACGTTCGGTCAACGCCGGTCAAACCGGCAGGAAACGGAATTAAAGTCAAATTCTGTTATTTATTCAAATAAGCACATACTTGACCCCGAGGGTCATTTAGGACCTTAAGAGAACTCTAAAGTGATCAAGTTAGGTTCGGGAAAGCTTAGGGCAACTTTCGGGCGAATCTGGGAAAGTATGACTTTTCGCCAAAAAAGTCAACTGGTGACGTTTGGGTCGCCCGGGACTTATTCGGGACCCAAAAAGCTTAGCCGTCATTACGGCTAGCTTAATTGGGTCATTTCCTTACAAATAAGGGTTTCGTGAAAAAGTCAATTTCGGGCCGAACGGGTTCAAAATTGGAGTTTATTGGATTTTAAATTATTGGGCTGAGATATTTATGAGTGGAGGTGGACCCCACTTGGACACTTGTCCCTAACTCCTTTCAAGAGAGGAAAGTGTGTGAGAAATGAAACTTTTGACCTTACTTTATCACAAGAAGACGAAATAGGGAAAAAGAGTCTTTAAACCTATTTTCTGAACCCAAATTTCAGCACTTATCATTGATGGACGAAAATTTGAGGTTAGAGAGAGAGAAGGAGAGCCTCCATTGTTGAAGAAGAAGAAGAAGAAAAAGAAGAAGAGAAAAAAGGGTCATCTTCCATGGATTCTACCACCAAAAACTTCCAATTTCTTCGTATTCTTCATCCTCTTCTCATTCCCAAAGATAAGAACCCAACTTTTTTCCATTCTAATGAACTTTAGTTTATGGGTCTTGTAGGATTTAGATGAAATTGGATTGGGTCTTGTTGGAAAAGAGAAATCCTTGGTGGAATTGAGTAGTAATAGAAAGAAATGGGTGAAATTAGAAGAATTGGATAAAACCCTAATTTTGGAATTGGGGGAAATGTGAAATTGGAGCTAATCTTGAATGTTTTCAGTTGAAACATGATGGATTAAGGACCTAGAGCTCGTTTGGGACGTTTTTGGGAGAAAAGGTGAAGTTTTCCGGCGACCGGCCGGTCACCGGAGGTCCGGCCACGGTGGGCCGGTAGCGGGGACATCGAGATCTGAGCCTTGCCTCGGGATTCGAGCTGTGCCTCGGGTTTCGTTATATAGTGCTCGGTTGGGTGTCCTTCCGCTTTGATCGACTTTGGACTAGTATTGAGTTTTTTGTGTTACGTTAACTTAGAGTCCGGCTTGTTCGTGGAGAAGGAGGAAGCTAGCCAAGTTGTCACGCCACAAATCCGGCTTTGACCGGACTCGAGACGTGAACTTAAAAGAAGACGAATGAAACAGATTTTAAAGTAATAAAGTTGAAAATAACAATCTGAAATTCATAAATCCGATAAAAAGAGTCAACAACTCTTAAGTAAACTGTAAAAGTAGTGATTAATTTCAAAATACGGTACGTCGCTAGACAACTAGCCTAGACCCTCGTTAGCTCCCAAGCGTCGAGCATCCAGCTAGTACACATCCCGCTCAAGACCTGAAATACAACAAGGTAAGGGGTGAGCTTTCGCCCAGTACGAAAAGTAGTTAAGGTAATGAACATCGGCTCACCACCACGAGTAACCGTCCAATTAGGGCATACTAGTACAACACAGCTAACCGTCAAACCGGTCTCATAACCAAACTTACAACGCACTCAAACGACCACTTACACTAAAAAAACATTAACCAAACAGCAAACGTATCACACACAAAGCAACCAATACACGTCCCGTACCGCAGTCCCCGAACTCCATCATATCATACCGGAAAGTCATTGTATCATCTCGAATTGCCCCTCGGTCTAGAGGAGACACATGTGTCGAGGCTACCAGAAACATCCCTAAGGGGACACATATCATCGGTGCTCTCGGAAATGTCCCCAGAGGACCATAGATCATCAGGGTAGAAACACGACACCTAGTGCCCAATACGACCCGTAGGCCCAATACGACCCGTAGGCCCAATACGACCCGCAGGCCCAATCACGACTCGTAGGCCCAATACGACACGTAGGCCCAACACGACCCGTAGGCCCAATATGACCCGCAAGCCCAAATACGACCCGTAGGCCCAACACGACCCGTAGGCCCAATATGACCCGCAAGCCCAATCACAACCGTCGGCCTAGATGTCCTACACCGGCATACCCCCTCGATGTAGGCATCGTACCGGAATAACACACCGGAGGACCGTGCATACGTGGGACCACATCGTCGGCCTAGGTACTACCCCACACCGGCACACCCCCTCGGTGCAGGTACCATACCGGAATACAACTCCTCTTGTAACACACCTCAAGATAATACTACGCATCGTAATGCCATAGATCAAACACGGCTCACCAAGCTTAACAATCTTACCACAAATACACGACACGTCGGTCTATCACTCACCCGACCATATCACAACCAATGAGTCACATCATATCAGTCACGGCACACTTGCCCACACATAGCAACCACATGTTACACCGAGTATAATAAGTCTTTACTCTTAATCTTATCGACACTAAGTCACACAACAAGCATCTCAATCAAGGTAAGGCATTTCAATCAGCACACAACCTAAGGCTCGACATGGCCATTCTACCAGCACGACAATTTCCCAGAATATTAAAAGCGGCTAAACTAGTGAATCACATACTACATGTTACTAAGACTCGTCTGGTTATTATATAATATAAACGATTGTTCCAGTTTTATTATTACCTAGTATGCATACTAGTAACTTTTTGTAATTAAACCGGTATTCGCTACTTTCCCTACATCAAGAAGAACCAATAGTTACGTCTCCTAGCTGCTGATGTACGGGCCTACCTCAAGTCTTCTCGGGCGAAGTCAAAGTCTGTTTTTAACAGGTAAACGTCATAATCAGCCCTGGTACAGTCTGAAACAGTCCTCTAATTATCAATTTAGTCCTTTCAATCTCCTTTTTAAATTAATTAAAATTAATTAATAATTAATTCATTATGCCCGACCCAGTTCCGATGCGGATCTAAAAATCGGACCCAAATCTGACCCGGTCCAGAACCCAGACCTGACCAGACCCGGAACCGACCCAGACCCAGCCCTAGACCCGACCCGGACCCGACCTGTCACACCTGGGCCTGGCCTAAATCCCAGCCCGAGGTCTAATCGAACCAGGCCTGGGATAAGTCCCACTCCATCTCGTCCAGGTCTGGCCCAAGGCCGCCCTGGTCCGAGTGCTTGAGCACGAGGGAGAGAGGGGGAGCTAGGGTTTTGCTCCGGCGGTGTCTTTGTCTGAACATGGTGGCGGACGGCGGAAGGGCGGCTCAGAGGACGCACGACGATGGTTGGGAGAGGCGCCAGGACTTCCTCCGTGGCCAGGGCGGTGAGGCGGTGGCTATCGCGCGGTCCAACGTCTCTTCCATCTCAGATCTGGTGAGAAAAGAGGTTCGCCGGCGTACGAGCGGCGATGGCTACCGGCCAGCGTCACTCCATCAAAGCTCTCCAAAACCGAGCTCGGCTCCGAGGATTTTATGGCGGGGCGTGGTCGGAGAAGACGGACAGGACGCGAGGGAGCACGAACCCGTGCGGTGTCTCCGTCGTCGGCGAGGTTTGAGCTCGTGAAATCGAACCAGAGCGAGGAGTCTCCGGCGATGGCGCCCAGCTCTCGTTGCTGGCGAGGTCTGAGTCGCACGCGGAGGGGAAGAATACGGCGAGGAGAGGCGAGGGCGACTGTGAGTGGCACGCCACAAATCCGGTTTTGATCGTACTCGAGACGTGATCAGAATTAAAAGTAGAAAAGCAATAATAACTGACATAAACCTTTAGAATAACAAGATAAACTTTCTCAAATCAACCTCAGTAAAAGTTTAAAATCTCCAATGAGTCACAGCTCAACATAAAGAGTACGATAAATGATGTTTAGTACAAACGACCAACATAATTCTAAAATAAACCCCAAGACGTCCAAAAGCTCCCGAGCCTCGAACTCACTAGACATCAGGTACGCCTGTAAAACAGTAAGAAACCAAAGGGGGTGAGCTTACGCTCAGTAGGAAAAATCTTAACAACTCAACCCTTAGATCAATACTGTACTGCTTAAAACAGATAACTCAAATAACGATATAATACGATTAACAATGAAGTCTTAAATAAAAAGGACAGAACAAGATAAGCACCGTACTCTTAAAGATAACAGTAACTTGAAAGGTTCCATAGAAATATTATAACGTATCATAACGATTAAAATGGGAGTAATTGATATCACGCCAACCACTTGCTTTCTCAAGCCTCCGATCCATAGATAGATTCTGGGATCACATCGGTTCAAATAATTCCGATCCACCATAGTACCCATATCATATCAGATTTTCCCTCGATACAGAGGAGGCACATGCGTCGGGGCACCGGAAACAATCCCAAATGGGCGCTTATCATCAGAATTCTCGGAAATTCCTACCGTGCCGGCATAGGGCCCGGTCCGAGTCACGCTCCGTATCGAACCAGTCCAGCTTCTTCCCAAGCTCCAGTTTCATGAAAATCAAATCAAAAACCACATTTCCAAGTCCTTCTAACTCCAAAATGTTCATCCAAAGTTACCCAACATCAACACCCTCAATAGGTTCATCAAAACTTCAATCAAAACACAATCCAAACAACCTACTTCACTACTTCTTCTCCAAGTAACAACCACAAAGCTAGTTCTTCAACTTTAAGAAAAAAACCCACAAAACCCATAGATTGAAAGTGGATGAAATGAGAAGTTTAGAGCATCCATACCTTGAGGATGTGTAGGAGATGAAGCTAGCATGCTTGGGAAGGAGAAATGGTGGAAAGATGAGCCAAAAATCTCCTCTTTTCTCTCTTTCTTCTTGCTCAAGCCAAGAGCTTCTCTCTTCTCTCCCTTTAGAAAATCTCAGCTGCAAAATGAGGGGAAATGCTGAATTTGTGTCTAACAAGAGCCTTTAATGACCTACAAGCTAAATGACCAAAAGCCCCTTGCTAGTTTTATCCTTTTAGAGCCTTTAGGGAGGGTCAAGAGGTCATTTCAACTCCTTTTCTTCTCATCCAAGCCTCTAATGCCATGTGGCATTGTGGGAGCCACTTTATTTTATTAGAATTGCAGCAGTCCAATTTTAATCTTGAAAGTCGATATAAAGTCCAAGTTTGACAAGAAATTGACCGTTACAAAATTATAGTCAAACTGAAAAAAATGACCCAACTAAGCTAACCGTGATGACGGCTAAGCTTTTTGGGCCCCGGAAATGTCCCGAATGACTTCCTGAGTCTTCGGTTAACTTTTCCGGCCAAAAGTCAAACTTGATTAGAAATCGCCGGCTCTACCGGGATCGACCCGGGGCGGTTCTTACAATCTACCCCCCTTAAAAGAAATTCGTCCCCGAAATTAAAAGGAAAGTACCTCAATCATCAAACAGGTGGGTGTACTTCTCCCGGGTCTCCTCCTCGCACTCCCACGTTGACCCGGCTCCTTGGCTTCCTCACTGCACCAGTACTAGTGGAATCGTCTTGTTCCGTAGAACCTTCTCCTTCGTACCCAAGATCTTGATAGGATGCTCCTCAAATGAGACATCATCAGCTACCTCGATGTTTGTCCAGTCAATAATGTGAGAAGGATCCACCATGTACTTCCGCAATTGGGACACGTGGAAAACGTTTTGCACGTTCCCAAGCTGCGGTGGCAATGCTAACCGATAAGCTACGGCTCCAACTCAATCCAAGATCTCAAATGGTTCAATGAAACGCGGTGACATCTTTCCTCCGCCGCGGTTAAACCGTAATAGGCCCTTCTTCGGGCTCACCCTCAGAAATACATGATCTCTGACCGCGAACTCAAGCGGTCTGCGACGTCTGTCAGCATAGCTCTTCTGACGACTCTGTGTGGTCCTTAACCACTCTCTAATCAATGCGACCTTCTCGATCGTCTCTCTAACAATATCTGGACCAAGTAAGCTTCGTTCCCCTACCTCTGCCCAACATACTGGCGACCTACACGGTCTGCCGTACAAAGCCTCAAATGGTGCCATCCCAATGTTGGACTGATAACTGTTGTTGTAGGCGAACTCTGCTAGAGGTAGGTGATCCTCCCATGATCCTGAAAGTCTAGCACACAAGCTCGAAGCATGTCCTCCAAAATCTGTATGGTGCGCTCTGACTGTTCATCTATCTCAAGATGGTAAGTTGTACTCAACAGCACCTCTGTCCCCAATGCCTTCTGTAGACTCTTCCAGAATCTGGATGTGAAACGCGGATCCCTATCAGATACCACTGATACCGGCACCCCATGAAGACGAATAATCTCCCTGACGTATAACCGACTCAACATGTCCACAGTGTCAATCATCCGCATAGCTAGAAAGTGTGCCGACGTGGTCAGTCGATCAACCACAACCCAAATAGCATCATGTCCCTTAGACGGCCTCGGTAATCCACATACAAAATCCATAGTAACGTGTTCCCACTTCCACTCGGAGACCGGTAAAGGCTGTAGCAAGCCAGCTGGCCGCTGATGCTCCGCATTCACCTGCTGACAAGTGAGGCACCTCGAAATCAAATATGCGATTGCCCTGCGCATCCCGCTCCACCAGAACTGTCGTCGGATGTCTCTATACATCTTGGTGCCACCGGGGTGCACAGCAAGCCGGAAGTGATGACACTCTCTCAATACGGTGTCCCTACATCCTCGGGGTACAAACAACCGTCCTCTATAACGGAGACCCTGATCCGCAATCAACTCCCAACCATCGATCTCGTCACCGTCCACCAGTCTCTCACGAATCCCTGTCGCCTCGGCATC
Organism: Erodium maritimum; assembly: GCA_963921825.1. Classification (NCBI taxonomy): domain Eukaryota; kingdom Viridiplantae; phylum Streptophyta; class Magnoliopsida; order Geraniales; family Geraniaceae; genus Erodium; species Erodium maritimum. The sequence continues at coordinate 29,362,177 of OY997593.1, read as the reverse complement.
CTCGGCCTGTGCCTCTAGCACCCAAGTAATCAACGTGGGCTGAGCCACTAATGCACATAAAGCTATACCATCTATGATCTCCTCAAGCTCCAGTATGAATGAGCTCAACTCCTCCAACATGTTCCACTCTTCGACTGCCATGCTGGCCACGCAATGAGTCAACTTCCTGCTTAGAGCATCTGCGACGACATTCGCCTTGCCCGGATGATAGAGCAGCTCGAAGTCGTACTACTCAAGTAACTCCATCCATCGCCTCTGGCGCATGTTCAGGTCACGCTGAGAGAAAACATACTTGAGGCTCTTGTGGTCCGAGAATACTCTAAACTGCTCACCGTACAGATAGTGCCTCCAACTCTTCAATGCAAAGACTATTGCTGCCAGTTCTAGATCATGGGTCGGGTAGTTGCACTCATGCACCTTCAATTGTCTTGAGCCATAAGCAACTACCTTCCCGGACTGCATCAAAACACAACCGAGTCCCTTGCCTGAGGCGTCACAGTACACATCATAACCTACTCCCCGCTCCGGAACAATCAACACTGGAGCGGTAGTCAAACGAGCCTTTAGCTCTGAGAAAGAGTGCTCACACTCGCTAGTCCAAAGGAACTCCGCTCCTTTGCGAGTCAATGTTGTCATAGGTGCAGCCAAACGTGAGAAGTCCTGAACAAAGCGTCGATAATATCCTGCCAATCCCAGGAAACTACGGATCTCAAAAACATTCTTGGGCCTTGCCCACTTCGAAACTGCATCGACCTTCGCTGGGTCGGCTAAGATACCATCCCGGGACACTACATGTCCGAGGAATTTCACCTCTGCGAGCCAGAATTCACACTTATCCAAGTTCCCGTACAGTTGGTGAGTATGTAGCAATGTCAATACTATCCTCAAGTGCTCCTCATGTGCCTCTTCACTAGGCGAGTAAATCAAAATGTCGTCAACAAAAACTACGACAAAATGATCCATGTATGGCCTGAATATGCCATTCATCAAATCCATGAAGGCTGCTGGCGCGTTTTTCAACCCGAACGGCATCACTAGAAACTCAAAGTGTCTGTAACGCGTCCGTAACGCGGTCTTCTCCACATCTTCCTTTCGGACCTTCAACTGATAGTAGCTTGATCTTAGATCAATCTTGGAGAAGCAGGTTGCTCCTCTCAGTTGATCTAACAGGTCATCGATCCTCGGCATCGGGTAGCGGTTCTTCACCGTCACCCGATTCAACTTCCGGTAATCGATGCACATTCTCAAGGCACCACCCTTCTTCTTTACGAAGAGGGCGGGTGCTCCCCACGGCGAAACACTAGGGCGGATGAAACCCTTCTCCTCCAACTCTTCGAGTTGTCGCTTCAACTCGACTAACTCAGCTAGCGCAAACCGATAAGGCGTCATCGAGATTGGCGCGGTGCCTGGGATCAAGTTGATCCGGAACTCTATCTCGCGTGCCGGCGGTAAACCTGATAGCTCCTCTAGGAACACGTCCGGAAACTCACACACTACTCTCGGTAGGTCTCTGCCACCCTGCACAACCTCAGCCTCCACTCCCATAGTCAAAGCGGATAGAAGGACTCCGCTTTTGCTACCCAAAACACAAGTAATAACTCTGTCACCTGAACGCACGGTCACCTGACGTCGAAAGCAATCGATCGTCGCCCGATACCTCGTAAGCCAGTCTATCACTAAGATCACGTCGAAAGACGCCCACGAATTAAAAAGTAAATATGTACCATGTGTAGCCTCATGGCCGGCGTACTGTCCCTCAGCTCTAGCATCTGTGACTGCATAAACTCGGCCCTGCCGTGTCGGCGGCCCTCCTCTCAGTGGTGGTGGTAGTGTCACCTGCTGCTGAGGCCTAGCCTGGTGTCTCGGGGATACCACTCCCGCCGCCTGACGCGGAGCTTCCTGCGGCTGTGCCTGTCGTGGTCGGCCGGGAGGTGCATGTCGAGGCTGTGCCTGCTGCGGCCTCGGTATAGGTACAGCTCCAACTCGATCGGGACAAGTGAAAGAAATGATCCCCTGCCGGCCGCACTAGTAACAAGTCCGATCATAAACACGCTGCCTCTCACCAAACCCCTATGGAAGATCCATCTGCCGCTCTGCGAGTCCTCTGCTCCTCGGGCCAAGTGTCCCTTCTGTCTACATACTGGGTAAAATTGTGACAGCGGGGCAGGTCCAACTAACACCACTGCTGCTCCCCTGCGCATACCACTCTGCTGTTACCGTGGCTGGAAATACCCAGAAGTCCTCTGTCGTCTCGCATCACGCCTCTCTGATGGCCTGAGGAAACCACTCAGTCTCGGCCTGACATCTCGCTCTCTGGCGCTCTCTCGGAAATGCCTCACCACTTCCAAGGCCTGGTCTACCAGAGTAGAGTACACCTCTGTCCACAAAGCAATAATCTGATCTGCAATAGCAGGGATGAGCCCACACTCAAACCGTCTGCAACGACTGTCCTCAGTCTGCACCATCTCGGGTGCGAAGCGGGACAAGGATAAGAACCTCGTCGCGTACTCGGATACTGTCATCCCCCTCTGCCGCAGCTCCAGGAACTGCTGGCGTCAATCATCTCGAACTGACCGCAGAAAGTACTGTTCCAGGAACAGCCGACTGAAAAGCTGAAAATCCTCACCAACTCTGGTATGCACAGACTGCCACCAGTAAAAAGCCTCGCCCTCAAGCTGGAAGGTGGAGAAAGAGACTCTCAGACGTCCCTCAGAAATACCAGACGTGTCAAGGTTGCGAGTGATCCGCTCCAACCATAGAACTGCTGCCTCGGAGTCAGCACTCCCTGAAAATGTCGGTGTGCCCAATCGACGGAAATCACGAAGTGCCTGGGCCGTGTAGCTATCCATCTGACCTGGCCTCTCGACGACAACTGTCTCAGTAGTAGGCACGGGCTCTGATGCCGATGTTGCGGTCTCCTGCTGAGCACTGAGTGCTGCTAGCACTGCGCGTACCACCTCATCAATAGGGGTAGCCTGAGTCGGCTCTACGACTGGGGTATCTCTCGCTGGTGCTGTGTGGGAGCAGCACCCTGGGCACTTGCTGCCTCTGCCAGTCCAACAGCTGGTGACTGGCTCTGCCCCAAAGCTGGGTGACTCCTGGTACCTCTCGGGACGTAAACAAGAGACATCACGAAAGATCGCTGCAGCAATACGTCCAGTTCAAACTCAGTTTAACACAACCGAAACGATTTAAGCAAAAGGGACGTTCTCGTGCGTCTCGACGGATCCTAATTGGATCAAAGGTAAGTAGATAAGTCGTATATAGTACTTATATAGGCAAAGAAGTCCGCACATCGTGCGTCTCACACAGCAAACAAGTAAAACAACCAATTCCCTCAGGAGGCAAAGTTCACACACAAACACACCCATCACTAGGGTTTCAAAGTACGAAGCAAACAGTTTGGAGAAAAGTCCTTCATCCCTTTATCATAGCTTTTCTCTTTCCTCAAATTCCTTATCTTTAATCAAAACATTCAAGTCGATCTCGCGTCGTTACAACTCGATTCAGGCGTCCCCAAACCTCTTTGTAACCACTTGACATCCAACCATCACGTTCGACTATAGTGGCGCCCCTGAGTCAACCCGTGATAGTGCAACAATTCAGTTCTACGGAAAATTCGGCATGACCTATTCGTATTTTCCACTAACCCTCCGTTTAAACGGGACATTTACAAATCAATTTTCACAAGTTATTCAACACAAAGAGTCCACATGCTCTGCAAGGTACACAACACAATCAGCACATAGATTTCTCATGCTTCGTAAAGTACACACAATCAAAAAGGGTGCAAGAATACTCGAGTTCTACTCTTTTCAAAAGTTATCCCAATTGGATCATCTTTTCAACCTTGATTCCTTAAACGATTATCAACATCATAACCGAGTCAATACTCAAATAATTTCAAAATCTTAACAGTCCAATCCTTCCATAAGTTCACCCTTCGGTCAATCACCACTCCGACAAGTAACACTCCAATGAACCCAATCTCCAACCTCATCAATACCTCAATCAATTAACCCTTCAACCTTTACAAATATGAAACGACCAACACGGTGGTAACACACTTAACAGATAATTTACTCAACAATATACAATACGGTTCCATCATTGCTCGTTAACCCAATACCGATCTCAACCGTTCGGTTTCACCGATCACTGTACCTTACAGTCCATAGGGTAAGGATACCACTCAAGCGATGTAACCATTGTAATAAAAAGATTCAAATTTAAACAACCATTGAATTCAGTAAGACTCGAGTCGTTCTCACTCTATGCATCAATGTTTTTAACTTGCATCACTGAGTACACGACTTAGACCTCCTAACTCTACCCACCTAACTGACGTTGGTCCGAGGTTTTAAAACAAGTTCAAAATTTACAACCTGTTTCAAATGAAACCAGGCTCTGATACCAAATTGTCATGCCCCAAATCCGGTTTTGACCGGACTCGAGATGTACCAGAATTAAAAGTAGAAAAGCAATCAAATCAACCTCAGTAAAAGTTCAAAATCCCCAATGAGTCACAGCTCAACATAAAGAGTACGATAAATGATGTTTAGTACACACAACCAACATAATTCTAAAATAAACCACAAGACGTCCAAAAGCTCCCGAGCCTCGAACTCACTAGACATCAGGTACGCCTGTAAAACAGTAAGAAACCAAAGGGGGTGAGCTTACGCTTAGTAGGAAAAATCTTAACAACTCAACCCTTAGATCAATATTGTGCTGCTTAAACAGATAACTCAAATAACGATATAATACGATTAACAATGAAATCTTAAATAAAAAGGATAGAACAAGATAAGCACCGTACTCTTAAAGATAACAGTAACTTGAAAGGTTCCATAGAAATATTATAACATATCATAAAGATTAAAATGGAAGTAATTGATATCACGCCAACCACTTGCTTTCTCAAGCCTCCGATCCATGGATAGATTCTGGGATCACATCGGTTCCCATAATTCCGATCCACTAGAGTACCCATGTCATATCAGATTTTCCCTCGGTCTAGAGGAGGCACATGCGTCGGGGCACTGGAAACAATCCCAAATGGGCGCTTATCATCGGAATTCTCGGAAATGCCTCCAAAGGACCATATGTCATAGGAAACCAAGGTAGTCCTCCCGTAGGTCGCATACACTTGGGTGAAACCACAGTAACCATGTCTCACGAAATAATCCATCCAACTGCCCCGTAGGGTCCAAAAACTAATGCCCTCAGGCTCCAATAATCAATCCTCATAATATCCAGTAACCAATGCCCTCAGGCTCCAATAATCAATCCTCATAATATCCAGTAACCAATGCCCTCAGGCTCCAATACTCAACCAACATCTCACAGTATCTGCCAACCACCAACGACCACAACACCACCGGATTACCCCCCCCCCCCCGGTGTAGTACCGAACCGAACAAGCACACATTTCAAGAAAAAGAATAAGGAAGATGCACTATAATTCACCCATCAATGAACACTTCTCAAGTCACACTTTCATCACAGTAAAGGCATCCAATAACACTCCACACTTACCGTATACTTACATGTCACGAACCATCGGTACATCGATCATCCGTTCAATCAACAATTACGTTAACACGCAATCACTCAACCAATCAATAACACATTCAACCAATCAAACATAAAATTAAACTAGTTTCATTAGACTCTTGATTATCCTATTAACTAGCAACCAAGCATGTGAACCTAGCACAACAACTAATCCGAGGGCTCATCACGGCCTCTCTACCAGTAAATCAATTCCCAAGTATTGAAAGCGAGTTACACTAGTTAGTCTCATCCTAAGCATGCATTCTAGACACATCCATTTATTAATAATTGAAAGACGATTATTCTAGTTATTCGCATCCTATAGGCAATTCTAGGACCTTTCCGATTTTATTATCCTAACATGCATACTAAGTGCTTAAATAAGAAGTTAAGACGTTCCCTACCTCTTGGTATTCCTCTAAAACTCTGCTGTCAAACTCGGTAGTCACAACTCCGTTCTTCACACGGGTTCCGGCGTGATCTTCGTTCTTCTAGCTCGGATCCAAGTTCTTCCTTCCTTCCTTGCTCGGTACCACGGTCTTAGACCTCAATAAGACCAAAGTTAATAACTCAACGATGCTCTTCTCCCCAAAAATACAGAACAATACTTAAGTAATGGAAATAAGGTTTGAACAAATGATTTAGGAATCGAAATGGGCTAAAAGGAAGGGTTTTGGATCTGGAGGTCTGATCCGGAAGGTGGCCCTGACCGTAGCACAGGCCGTGCCGGAACCTGGCACGGACCGTATCATAGTCCGGCCCGGGAACCAGTACGGACCGTGCGGCGTACCAGCCCCGAGTCTGACACGGACCGTGCAAGGTTTCGTGCCGGACTCACGCCCGTTCCGCGCGGCACGCCATGCCGGTGTCTGGCCAGTTCCGTGTGGCCTGCCGTGCCGGCACAAGGCCCGGTCCGGGTCACGCTCCGTATCGAACCAGTCCAGGTTCTTCCCCTTTCTTCCCCAGCTCGAGTTTCATGAAAATCAAATCAAAAACCACATTTCCAAGTCTTTCTAACTCCAAAATGTTCATCCAAAGTTACCCAGCATCAACACCCTCAATGGGTCCATCAAAACTTCAATCAAAACACCATCCAAACAACCTACTTCACTACTTCTTCTCCAAGTAACAACCACAAAGTTAGTTTTTCAACTTTAAGGCAAAAGCCCACATAACCCATAGATTGAAAGTGGATGAAATGAGAAGTTTAGAGCATCCATACCTTGAGGATGTGTAGGAGATGAAGCTAGCTAGTTTGGGAAGGAGAAATGGTGGAAAGATGAGCCAAAAATCTCCTCTTTGCTCTCTTTCTTCTTGCTCAAGCCAAGAACTTCTCTCTTCTCTCCCTTTGGAAAATCTCGGCTGCAAAATGAGGGGAAATGCTGAATTTTTGTGTCCAACAAGTGCCTTTAATGACCTACAAGCTAAATGACCAAAAGCCCCTTGCTAGTTTTATCCTTTTAGAGCCTTTAGGGAGGGTCAAGAGGTCATTTCAACTCCTTTTCTTCTCATCCAAGCCTCCAATGCCATGTGGCATTGTGGGAGCCACTTTATTTTATTAGAATTCCAGCAGTCCAATTTTAATCGTGAAAGTCGATATAAAGTCCAAGTTTGACCAGAAATTGACCGTTACAAAATTATAGTCAAACTGAAGGAAATGACCCAACTAAGGTAACTGTGATGACGGCTAAGCTTTTTGGGCCCCGGAAATGTCCCGAATGACTTCCTGAGTCTTCGGTTGACTTTTCCGGCCAAAAGTCAAACTTGATTAGAAATCGCCGGCTCTATCGGGATCGACCGGGGGCGGTTCTTACAATCTACCCCCCTTAAAAGAATTTCGTCCCCGAAATTAAAAGGAAAGTACCTCAATGATCAAACAGGTGGGGGTACTTCTCCCGGGTCTCATCCTCGCGCTCCCACGTTGACCCGGCTCCTTGGCTTCCCCACTGCACCAGTACTAGTGGAATCGTCTTGTTCCGTAGAACCTTCTCCTTCGTACCCAAGATCTTGACAGGCTGCTCCTTAAATGAGACATCATCAGCTACCTCGATGTCTGTCCACTCAATAATGTGAGAAGGTTCTGCCTGTTTCCACTCCTTTTTTTCTTTTCTTTTCGTTTCTTTTCTTTGCACTTGCTCCAAATTTCAAGCCACTTCAAATTTTAAATCTTGATCCTTTAAAACGGGGCGGTCTTGATATTCTACCCCCCTTAAAATAATTTCGTCCTCGAAATTTAAAACGAACGCGCTCCATTCGACTCTATCTCAGGGAACGTCCGCTTAAAACTCCCAGTCCATTGTCACCCAAACACACGAAGATACACTTAAACCGGTTAGTCGATACCGGAATCCTCCGTCGATAGAGACGTCACACCGACACACGCAGCTTGGTCGAGATATCCTATACCGGAACTGTCCGTCGGTATAGGTATCATACCGGAACAAATCTCACATCGCACTTCAAACGGATCCAGCACACCAACACTTCTCCTCGACTACTCACTTCACTTAACCAAGTATCGCGCACACAACAAAACAAAAGAAGCACACCACGCTTACGCTGCGCCACTCTGATCTCATCGTCACTTGGCCATCTCCCCTGGCCGTTCTGGCTACGTACAAGTACTTCTGATGTCCTCTGCCGCTCGCGTACTAGTCGTTGATGACAATCGAATAACGTTTACTACCTCACAATTCGGTCCCCTTAACTTTCTCACTCACGATTGTCACTAGTCGGCATCGCCGCACCCTCAACTAGCGTGCCAAAGTACACAATTCTAAAAATCCGCCCAAACCTTCGTACTTGGTCGAACTCGGGCGCGAACTAAGTAAGAACAGTATAACGACTTAAACGATGAACAAGTTCAAAAGCTGCTACAATAACTAATAGTAATAAAACCAAAGCAAGTCTTAAGATAGAAAGTGCGTCTCTAAAGTCAAACAAAAACAACTCCCGAACTCTCGATAGCCACATGCTCCGCGATGTCCTCTAATCCAAAACGTGCTCGAAACCACGAGCGATCTCATGATCAGAATCCTATCTCTCACCCCGTGAATCGGTGACAGCATACACCCGACCCTACCATGTCGGGTGTCCGCCTCTCGGAGGTAGTGGAAGTGCCACCTGCTGTGCAGCTCTTTACCTCGGCGTTGGCGCGCTCGCTGCCTGCCACGGAGCTCTCTGCGTCTGAGCCTGACGCTGCTGGAACTGAGGCGACTGCCCAGTCTGCGACTACTGTGGTCGCGGGGCCGACATCTCCCCAACTCGATCAGGACAACTAGCTGCGAAGTGTCCAGGCCATCCGCACTGATGACATAGCGGTGGCCTAGCACTCTGCCTCCCATCAGGTTTGTCCCTCACACAACCTCGAACCGTGTGGCCCTGTTGCTTACACCGAAAACATGCTCGCTCTGTTGGAGCAGGTGCGATGGAAGCCACTGACCCGGCCTGTCGCGTCCCTCTCAACTGTGTCTGGGACTGGAACAATCTCGAGGTCCTCTGCCCCTTTGGGTCACGGGCCTCGGATGGCCTCAGGAAGCTAGTCGGCCTCTACCTGACCTCTCGAACTCTAGACGTCTCGCGGAAACTTCGCTCCACGGCCAATGTCTGGCCCACCAGGTCTGAATATACACGAGTCCTCATAGCAGCGACTCGATCCGCATCGCGGGATAGAGACCTGCCTCAAACCGTTGGGAACGAAGAACCTCCGTTTGTACCATCTCCCGAGCAAATCGAGACTAGGAAGTGAATCTCGACACGTACTCGGAGACTGTCATACTCTCCTGGCGCAACTCCAGGAAATAATGGTGTTTGTCATCCGATACTGACTATGGAAAATACTGCTCAAGGAAACGCTGCCCAAACAGCGAGAAGTCATCCCCCACGCGCGCCCGCTCGCGCTGCCACCAATGATAAGCATCCCCCTCCAGTTGAAACGCTGCAAAGGACACTCTCCTACTATCATCCAAAACTCCTGAAGTGTCCAGGTTGCGGGTAATCCGCTCTAGCCATCTCTCGGCGGCCTCGGGGTCTAGCTCCTCGGAAAAGACAGGTGTGCCAAGCCTGCGGAAGTCCCTCAGCGCCTGAGCGGTGTAATTGTCGCTCTGGCTAGGCCTCATGGCGGCGGCTGCAGTGGCAGCAGGCGCATCATCTGGTGTCGGAGCTGTAGCCTCTCTCTGTGAAAGGGTTGCCACCAAGTCCCGAACAGTGCGGGTCAGCTCATCCAGAGCTGCCGCCTGGGCTATCTCAGCCCTCTCGTGCCCCTCAGCGGGCACACTCCGGGCACTAGTCGCCCCTGCCGCAGAGCGGTCGATGATTGTCCTCGGCCTCTAGTGGGCCGTCCTCTGGTACCTCGCGAAGCGTAAGTTCGTGCCATTTCGTAAACCTTCTGCACAGATAACGCACAGGTTCAGTTTCGTAACTCGGAAAGAACAACGCGCCTAGAATAACTAGCGCCACACACGACCCAAAACAGTAGTACTAGTAATAGTAGTATACTCAGTATAGTATAGTCACACAATAGCACACAGCAGAGAATCAGCACACTAGTGCGTCACACATATCATATATACAAGCAACGGTTATACACAATTTCACACTCAGCGACAACTTCACACAAAAGTCACACAGACCACAACTTATATCACAAGCAATTCCACAAAGCCTAACCTAGACTTAGTTTCAAGTTCTAAACATAGCCTCTTTCTAACATAACATTCATGTTGATCTCTCGTCGTTACAACCCGGTTCAGGCGTCCCCGAATTACGTTGTAACCACTTGTCATCCCTCCATTCACGTCCAGCTACAATGGCCCCTATAGCTAAATCGTGATGGTACATACACTTCAGTTTCTGCAGAAAATCGGGCATGACCCATTCGTAAATTAAGCTAGTCATCCGCTTATGCGGGACATTCAATAAACAAACTGCACACGGCATTCAGCACATAAAGCACACCACAAAACCATAAGTACAGACCACGCAAAACATCGTAAGTACACCACTCGGGTCCTTGTAATTACTCGATTACCAACCGGCCAAGTCAACATTTCAAATTCACCAATCAAACAATGGCCGACCAAGGCGGCAACCCACTTAACAATTATTCAACAAAAACGTCGTAAACAGCCCGAGCATTGCTCGTTAACCAACGTCGATCTCAACCGGTCGGCATCATGGATCCACTAAGGTGTACAACAAACAGACATTACGGTACAAATCAAGTAAGGTAAAACTTAAACAACGCACTTTAACAATCGAGACTCTTGTCGTTTCGACTCTACGCATAGGATATTTCCAACTTGAGTCACCGAGCACTACGACTTTAACCGCCTAACTCTACCCACCTAATTGACGTACGGTCCGAGGTTTTGAAAACCAGTTCAAAATGAAACCAGGCTCTGATACCAAATTATCACGCCTCAAATCCGGTTTTGACCGGACTCGAGACGTGAACTTAAAAGAAGACGAACGAAACAGATTTTAAAGTAATAAAGTTGAAAATAACAATATGAAATTCATAAATCCGATAAAAAGAGTCAACATCTCTTAAGTAAATTGTAAAAGCAGTGATTAATTTCAAAACACGGTACGTCGCTAGACAACTAGCTGAGGACCCTCGTTAGCTCCCAAGCGTCGAGCATCCAGCTAGTACACATCCCGCTCAAGACCTAAAATACAACAAGGTAAGGGGTGAGCTTTCGCCCAGTACGAAAAGTAGTTAAGGTAATGAACATCGGCTCACCACCACGAGTAACCGTCCAATTAGGGCATACTAGTACAGCACAACTAACCGCGAAATCGGTCTCATAACCAAACTTACAACGCAGTCAAGCGACCACTTACACTATATTAAAAACATTAACCAAACAGCAAACGTAACACACAAAGAAACCAACACACGTCCCGTACCGCAGTCCCCGAACTCCATCATATCATACCGGAAAGTCATTGTATCATCTCGGATTGCCCCTCGGTCCAGAGGAGACACATGCGTCGAGGCTACCGGAAACATCCCTAAGGGGACACATATCATCGGTGCTCTCGGAAGTGTCCCTAGAGGACCATAGATCATCGGGGTGGAAACAAGACACCTAGTGCCCAATACGACCCATAGGGCCAACACGTCCCGTAGGCCCAATCACGACTCGTAGGCCCAATACGACCCGTAGGCCCAATACGACCCGCAGGTCTAGTACGACCCGTAGGCCCAACACGACCCGTAGGCCCAATACGACCCGCAGGCCCAATCACAACCGTCGGCCTAGATGTCCTACACCGGCATACCCCCTCGATGTAGGCATCGTACCGGAATAACACACCGGAGGACCGCGCATACGTGGGACCACATCGTCGGCCTAGGTACTACCCCACACCGGCACACCCCCTCGGTGCAGGTACCATACCAGAATACAACTCCTCTTGGAACACACCTCAAGATAATACTACGCATCGTAATGCCACAGATCAAACACGACTCACCAAGCCCAACAATCTTACCACAAATAAACTCCTCTCGGGAGTCGTGCGGCTGCACGAAGAAGAAGAGTGAACATTAGCGAGGGTTAGGGTTCGTGCGCGTGGGCTTGGGCCCGGGGTTGGTGCGCGCGCGGGCTTGGGCCCAAACCTGGTCCGTCTTAGCCTGCTTCCACTCTTTTTTTTTTCTTTTTTTTCTTTGCACTTACTTCAAATTTCAACCCGCTTGCCAACCACGACGTTTCAATTGACAAATTTTAAATCTTTATCCTTTAAAACGGGGCGGTCTTTACACAAGTCATCACTGCTGGATTGGATTGCTTTTGAGGTAGGGAAAAGTAGCGGTTACTTGTTCAATTAAGGAAAGTTACTAGAATTGCATATAGGATATGAGTAACCAGAATAATTGTAGAATCACATGTAGGATGTGAATAACTAGTGTAGTCGTTTAAAATGTGGAATCACTTGCGGGCCATGTCGTTCCCGTAGGTTTGGGACTTGTCGTGCTGTAGAATTGCATGTGGGCCATGTCGTGCCCGTAGGATTGTGTGATGGTTGTGCTTTACCTATGTGAATGTTATTGTTGAACTATTTCCTTGTGACATGTTTGAGGCTGTAAGAACCACCCCCGGTCGATTCCGGTCGAACCAGTGGATTCTGGCGAAAGTTGACTTTTTGCTGGAAAAGTCAACCGATGACTCCGAGAGTCATTCGGGACCTTTCCGGGGCCCAAAGAGCTTATCCGTCATTACGGTTAGCTTAGTTGGGCCGTTTCCTTTCATTTGACTATAATTTTGGGAAAAGTCAACTCAGGGTCATTTTCGGTCAAAACGCGCTCCAGTTAGAGATTAAACCTAATTAATTATGTGAGCTGGATTTATTAGAGCTAGGGATGGACCCCACATGGACATGTGTCCATGCTAGCTTGGAAGGGAAGAAATGGATGCAATTTGACCCTTATGCCCTTAATGGTTACACTTGAGAAGAGAGAGGAGAAAAGGGTAGTTTGGGGATCACTTCCTTTAGGTTTAAAACACCAAATTGGACCATTTTCTCTCATTTTTTGATAGTTGGCCGAAAATACCAAGAGAGAGAGAGAGAGAGGGTCTTCCATGGAAGCTTGGGGAAGAAGAAAGGGAAAAAGAAAGGACTTTTGCTCATCTCTACATCAAAACTTCATAAAAACTCCATTTCCTTCATCTATTCTTCATTACCAAGGTAATCATCCAAACCATTTTCGTTTTGGTTGAGTTTGATTCATGGGTTTTGGTAGAAAAATGCTAGAAATGGTTAAGTTTAAGATTGTTGATGTTAGATGATGTTTTTAGTGAATGGGAGTGATTTTGGTTGTTGGAAATCAATTGATTTGAGTGGTTTTGATGAAACCCATTGAGGGAATTGAAGTATTAGAGATTGTTGGGTCTGTTTTGGAGATTTATGAGTTCATCAATGAAGATTTTGAAGAGAGATTCGTAGAAAACGAAGTTGGGGAAGAAGAAGAGAGTCTGCCCATATCTGATACGGATTGGGGCATGGAGAGGGCCAGGTTCCGGCACGGAACGCCGCACGGAACGGGCCAGGTCCCGGCACGGAGTGCCGCATGGACCGGGCCAGGGTCCGGCACGGTGTGCAGCACAGACCGTGCCTGGTCCCCGGCCGGCGTGCCGCACGGGCCGTGTCTGGTCCCGAGCCGGTCTGTGGCGCGGGCCGGGTCGGTTTCCAGGCCGATGTGCTGCACGGGCCGGGTCGGTTTCCGGGATTGTGGGCCATCCTGATTGAGCCTTGTTCCGGCCCATTTCCTGTTTTTGCCCATGATTGGACTTTCGGGCTTAATCTAATTGATTATCGTTTAAAACATAACTGAATTGGTTTTGGTTTGAGTATTGGTTTGTATTCCAAGACTTTGGACCCGAGCTTGACGGAGGAGGAGACGGTTGGATCTCGTGAAGTGGAGGAGGAAGCTAGCCAGGTCGTCAGCAGCTAGGATTGGAGTACTTTTGAGTTTGAGGTTAGGAAAGTAGCGAGATGTAATTACGGGAAGTTACTATTATGCCTTTATGATAATAATAATAATAACCGGAAAGGTCCTAGTTTGCATATAGGATGTGATTCACTAGAATAACCGCTTTCAATTACGTTAATAACCGGAAGAGTCTTAGTTTGCATATAGGATGTGATTCACTGGAATAACCGCTTTCAATTATGGGAAATTGTCGTGTTGGTAGAATGGCCATGTCGAGCCTTAGGTTGCGTGTTGATTGTGATGCCATGATCTATGATTGAGATGCATGATGCGTGTTGTGGCCGTTATTTAGATTGAGAGTCATAATAAGATATACTCGGTGTAGCATGTTATTGCCATGTTTGGGCAAGTGTGTCATGTGTGATGTGATGTGAACTATTGATTGTGATATGATCGGGTGAGTGATAGACCGATATGTGTGTTATGGTGAGTTGGCTCGGTTGGTATATCGTGGTCGAACTATGGCAGTATGATGTGTGTTCCAAGAGGAGGTGTAACCGGTGTGATACCTACACCGAGGGATAGTTCTGGTGTAGAGTATCGAGACCAAAGATGGCGTGATCAGTACCCCAATAACCTGTGGCCCGGGAAGACGTCAGACTGAGGTGTGTTCCGGTCCGGTACGTACGATGAGTAATGCCCCGAGTCTGTGTGACGGGAAGACATCTGACTGAATGTATTGTCGGTCGAGGATGTTACCCCAAGTCTCAATGACGGGAAGATGTCGGGACCGATCCTGTGTGGTCCGGTGCGATATAAGCGGCTGTGTGCATTCGGTGACGTTGAAAACCGCCGTACGGGACACATGTTTGTTCTGATGTGTGTTCTATGTTTGTTGATTGGCTGTGTGCGTTGTTTAAGTGTGTTTATGGTCTTGTGAGGGTGATTAGTGGTTGATAATCCCCGTGGTTGTTGTTAGCAGTTTTTGCCTTACTAGTATGCCTTGTTTGGATGGTTACTCGTGGTGGTGAATGGATGTTCATAACCTTAACTACTTTTCCTACTGAGCGAAAGCTCACCCCCTTTACCTTGTTGTTTTTCAGGTCTTGAGCGGGATCTGTGCTAGCGGGATTCTCGGCGCTTGGGAGCCAGCGAGGGTCTTGTCTAGTGGTCTAGAGACGTATTGTTTATTTTAAACGAAACCCTTTTTACTGTGTTTTTTATGAGCTGTTGACTCATTTTATCGGATTTATGGATTTCTGAGTACTATGCTGAAACTTTTTCTTTCAATTCGTCTTTATTATTTATTTATTTAAGTTCACGTCTCGAATCCGGTCGAAACCGGATTTGGGGCGTGACAGAGGCGCTGTATGTGGGTGAGCTTCGTGCGTTATGTGAATTGATGATTAAGATGGCATGCTATGTGAATCGTGTTATGAGTAAGTAGTGGTAATCAGTGTAGTATTATTGGTGGTTTTATGGTTGGTTGGGATGATTTATAAACCGATGTTGTGTGTTTCGGTATAATTTGTACCCCGATGCTGTGTGTTCCGGGATGAAATCTAGGCCGATGATGTGTGTTCCGGTATGATATGTTTAAGTTGTGATGTGTGATCCGGCGTATTATTGGATACTTACTGCGTGTGTGTGTTTGCAAATGATTTACTGTGTGTGTTGCTATTGTTTTACTGTTTGTATTTACTCGGTGATTCATTTGAGATATGGTTTGAGTATGAATATTGAGTAATCGATGATTGTTGAGTAGGGTTGATTTCACACGTTAAGTGTGGTTATTGGGTAAGTATTGTGATAAAGCGATGTTGTGGTTTTGTGAGATTGGTTATGATTGTGATTGTGATTGTGTGTTTTTCTGAGAATGATTGACTGGTTGTACGCTGGAGATGTTGAGATCGTATGATTTGGTTGGTCGTGTGTGATTGATACGGTGATACATGGTTGTGCTTGTGACTGATCGTCCGTGATGAGGTAGGCCCACCTTCCGACCACGGGTCGGTAAAGTGTTGCATTCGTTCTGTGATGAAGTGGTTGGCAACCTCCGACTAGCTATCGGGAAAATGTGCGATGGGTCCCCCGAGGAGGTCGACCGCCTGTCCAGACTGTGTGTCGTGGTAAGTGCGTGGGTTATCGTCAGGCCCAGCCGGGTTGCTACCGTAAACCGAGCAGGAGGTGGTTTAATGTTTTTTGTTTGGATGCATTATGTATTGTTCGGTTGTTACTATGTGTGTTGACTAGTTTTGGTTCGCTGTGGTTATTTATGCCTGTTATGTGATTCTTGTGTGACTTGGGTGATAACGTTATGGGTGTTTGGTAATGGGCCGTATGATTGTATGGCATCGGGTATGAGTTGTGTTTGATGAGTTCCTGTGTGAAATAGGTTGTGCAGGTTTGGTTGTTGAGAACCGTCCTCGTGACGGTTTGGTGTCAGGTATGAGGTGTGACTGGTTCCTCCGTTTTCAACTGTTGTGTTTGCAACAGGTGTCGCTGTAGATATTTCCGCTGTATGTGTGTTTCTTTGACTTGGATCAAGTGTCGATATTTGCGTTTTCCTGTTTGATTTCGTTAGTTGTTATGGCTTTACTAGTATGCCATATTTGGACGGGTATGCGTGGTGGTGAGTGCAATGCTCATCCCCTTTACTACTTTTTCCTACTGAGCGAAACGATCACCCATTCACTACTGTTCCTACAGGTTTTGATCGTGATTTGGTTTAGAGGACGTCCCGGAGGTTGGGAGCTTAGCGAGAGTCCAGGTGTCATTTACCTAGTAGAGACGTACTCCTTTTGTCTTGAACATGTTGATTTTGGAACTCGAGCTTTGAACTCATTTGTTGTTATTTATTGGTTCTGGATTATTTTATGAAATTTGGATTTCAAAATGCTTTTCCGTTAATATTTTTCGGCTTGTGAAACAGTTTCCTTTTAAATTTCTGGTTCACGTCTCGAGTCCGGTCAAAACCGGATTTGGGGCTTTACAGTCATCTGCTCCTAGTAAAGTATGTAAGCTACAACGATCCATCTATGTATTAAAGAAAGCTTATCATAGTTGGAAAATTCATTTTCACACGACAATCGAAACATTCGATTTTGTGTGTTGTGAAGAGGAGCCATATGTGTACAAGAAGGTTGGTGGGAGCGTTATTATTTTCCTAGCGTTGTATGTAGATGACATATTCCTAATAGGAAATGATGTGTCAGCCATGCAAGAAACAAAGATTTAGCTATCTGAAAAGTTCTCCGTGATAGACGTGGGAGAAACAACTTATATTCTTGAAATAAAGGTCTACAGAGACAGATTAAGGAAGTTGCTTGGGATCTTCTTATTTATGTACATTGATACTATCTTAAGAAAGTATCACATGGATAATTCCAAAAGAGGGTACTTACTTATTGGAACTGGAGTTTCTCTTTCTAGGACGATAGTCCTAAGACCCTAGAGGAAAGAGAACGCATGAGTAGAATCTCATATGTTAACATAGTGGGAGCTATCATGTATACCATGCCATATACGAGACCGGATGTTGCCTTTACGCTAGGAGTAGCAAGTAGGTACCAAGGGAATCCGGGTGAGGCACATTGGAAAGTTCTCATACATATTCTTAAGTTCTTGAGAAGAACTAAAGACAAATTCCTCATATATGGAGATAATGAGCTTAAATTGTTAGGCCATATTAATGTAAGTTTTGCATCAGATTAGGACGATAGAAAATCTACCAAAGGTTATGATTTAGCTTGAATGGTGGAACAGTATGTTGGAAGAGTTCCAAACAAGCTACCGTAGCCAATCCAGTAACCAAAGCAGAATTCATAGTTGCATGTGATGCTGCTGAAGGTGTATGGATAAAGAAGTTCTTAACTGAGCCTGGTGTGGTTCGTTTAGTAAAGGAAAGTGTTCCTTTATTATGTGACAATAAGGGGGTTATTGCACTGAAGAAAGTGTATGAATAAAGAAGTTCTTAACTGAGCCTGGTGTGGTTCCTTTAGTAAAGGAAAGTGTTCCTTTTTTATGTGACAATAAGGGGGTTATTGCACAAGCCAAGGAGCCAAGAGCACACCGGAAATCCAAACACGTTCTTCAGAAGTTTCTTCTGATTATAGAAATAGTTGAACGTGGAGACGTTTAAATTCTGAAGTTGAAAGAAAAGGAAAACGATGCAGGTCATTTCACTAAGGTGCTTGGTTCAAAGGAGTTTGACAAGCACAAGTGGAATATAGGATTGAAATTCATGAATGTTTGGCTCTAATCAACTGTTAATCTTCATGAAACATTGTTTTTAGCACATTTCATATCGTGTTTTTCTTATTAGTGGTGACTAATATAATGGCTTTTACTATTATCATATATGAATGTTTATTGACATTATATATGATAAGTCCTGGATTAAACTGATATACTTGTCATCATAATAAGGATTATGATAATGAGAGTCAAGTATTATAGAGTTTGATCTAAAAGTGTTCTTGGTCATAGGATCATCCTATTAGGACTAAGGTGATCCGGATAGACCAATATATGTATAACAGTACTCATTGGATGAGTATTAATGGATCTCATTCATTAAGTTATAATATAGATGATGCATATAGTGGATATGATCATTGAACTGATCCAAAGTGAGATTTCCAAATAGTTGATTTTACCTATACTATCAATGTGGAAATTTTCTTAAGGAGCAAATGTATATTGTTTTGTCCTTTAACCTGAGATCACCATAGTGGTCAATAGAATGCTCGCTATACTTTAATACCGGACACCTAGTGTGTAAAAATGCTAGTTGAAAGGTCATTGGGTATAATTGAGTACTTATATAACCAGTGGTGAGTCAAGAGGGAATCCATCAGCTCAAGGTAATGAGTTTGAACTCTATGTTGTTATGAATCTTATGGTTGAAAAGATCCTTGGCCAAGGCAGAAGAATGATTTAGGAAACGAGTTTCTTAAAGTCATTCAACAACCAGTAACGATCAACATGAAACATAATGGTTATCTATTAGGGTTTGACAGTCAAACCATAACCTAGGATAATCCGGAGTTGGAAAGGTGGAAGGAGAACAATTCATTATCCTTAAACCAGGTTCATCTTTATTGGATATTGATATTCACGTTATCCGGCCGTCGAGGAGTGTTGTTAGACGCCAACCTTGATTAGTAGTTAATGAGATTGAGTACTACCGGTTTAGCGTTGAACCTATGTGGTCACACACTTACGAGTGACGTTTGATGTTTAAGATCATTTAATTTATTATGAGATAACTTATTGCCATGATTTAGATGACATGTTTGTTATATTTTCTGCTAACACGGAAATATAATAAATATTGGAGTTCTTGACTGATTGGATCTAGGTCAAGTGGGAGATTGCTGGGTTATGTCTTAGGCCCAATCGGGTTTAAGCCCAATTGAGTCTTGGACCCAATATAGTTAATAGTATATTAAGAGAAAATTAAGTTTAGAAGAAGATGATTCATCTTATTCTCTCTAAGCCTCTTTTTTCTCTTCTCTCCCAAACACAAAATTGAAGAATCGTTCTTCGTCTCCATAGCACTCTCAAAGGTTGAAAGTATCAAATTGTGGCTCGGTGTGGATACACTAGAAGCTTCGTACTTTCGGAGCTATATCGGATTTATTCTACGTATCAAGTAAGTAAGCTTTTTAATTTTATCATTGATTCTAATGCAAATAAATCGTTTTTGGATCGAATCCTTTTATTCTGCTACGAACAAATGATGTTTTTCGATCCTTCAATTTTACCAATTCAACAAAAATGGTGGACGAAGCTCAATCACCTCATGTCATGTGCGTAGAGTTTGTTCCAAATCCAGAAGAACACTGATCGTTGGAATCCCCGTCCTCTCTGAGTAAAGGTCATTGTCAGTAGTTGGTGTTTGTTGAGTTACATCGTTGCTGATACAACTTAAAATCCGAGAGAGGATATGAATTAGGGATTGTCACAAACACCATAAAAATGTGTTTGACCCTTGTCATCTTCGGCGAATGCAAAGGTGATGAATTATATTAATAGGTATTTAGGATAACCAGCGAGCAAGCTCCTTATTTAAATTACAAAGAAGACATGGTCTAATTAGAGTGTGGCATAGATTTAAGTTTTAACTGCATTTCTTTATATTCATACGCATTTATTAGTGAAGTTTGATATCCCTTTAAAAAAAAACTCATCATAATAATTACATTATTCGGGAGACACATCCAAAACCAAAGGTGGTTGTTGAACAAATAGTGATGTAGATGGAGAAGAGTTGAAGGGGTCACATAATGGAGCATGCATTGACATTATCATCGCTGAAGTATGTGGCCATCTTCTCTTCCGGGAGGTTTGCGGCCGGATAAGCTTGAGCGGCGTTACGGACGTATCCGGCGGGAGCCCTCTTGTCGTAGGTGCCAGAAGCGTAAGGTTGGTAAACCAAGCTGTGAGCAATGTAAGGCCAGAACTCGGCTCTCTTGCCGGTG
This sequence comes from Erodium maritimum, assembly GCA_963921825.1. Classification (NCBI taxonomy): domain Eukaryota; kingdom Viridiplantae; phylum Streptophyta; class Magnoliopsida; order Geraniales; family Geraniaceae; genus Erodium; species Erodium maritimum. Next base: position 29,341,699 of record OY997593.1, on the reverse strand, counting down.
CTCTTTACTTTGTTCAACACCTTGTTTGGTTCGATATTACCTGTTACTTTCACATGGCTTTGCTTCCTGTTCACCTCCACTGTTTTCACCCCTGAATATATTTTGAGAAACACAAACATACCTTTAGTAAACAGAATGTATGTTTTCGAGCTAAATAAGTATATGTTTTTTTTATAGTGCTGGACTTTTAAGAAGATCTATAATTTACACATTAAATAAAACTCTTCATTTAATTTTTTTTTAAAATCACTCAGAAAAACCCATCATCAAAAATGTAATTGTCAAAAAATTGATAGAATTTATTTTATGAATAATTCCAAAACAAAGCAAGGAATTCACTTTTTGCAATTGTAGCACTAAATTATAAAAAAAAGTACCCCAAACTTATCTTTTTTTATTGTATTTTCTATAAATTTGTTTCAAACAAATTTACTTTGAAAATTAAAATTTAAAAAAAAATAAAAACTAACAACAAATATCTAATTTTTCGTATCCTTAATTATTATTTTTTTTGTAGTTTTTGTACGTTATAAAGGATAATAAAATTAAGGGATATAAATTTTTTATTTTGTTTTTACTTTAATTTTCAAATCTAAGCATAAGCGCAAAATCTTCATTTTTATACTGATGACAATGGAAAAAGATAAGTTCAAGATATTTTTGTAATTATTGAAAATTAGAGTACGAGGTATGGAACAAAAACACTTGAATGTACTTTTTTACAATTATCTAGAAATTATATTTGAAATCCACTTCATACAATATGGTGTTTGAAAAATATAATTATAAGTTACCTTAATTTCCATCAAATTTAGAGTGATGATTACTTTGTAAATTTGAATAAGGACTCAACAGGTGTGAGTTCTGATTAACAAAAATAACATTCTTAAAATGGCATCTGTTATATATCCAAGTCTAAGTAAAAGCGAAGGGCTAGCATACAGTTATTCCTCAAGAAAATAGAATTATAATAATTAACTTTTAATCTGTGAAAAAATAATATTCCCTATCTTACTTTTGCTTCTTTTTTTCTTGTCTATAAGATCACTTAAGAATCTGTCTTTAAAAATGTTTTTGTGATGTTAAAGCTAAAAAGAAAAGAAAAAAAAGCTTGTATGTAACGGATTTATTTTTTTTGCAATGTTTTTGTCATTTGCTCAATTTATTGTAAAACATGCACCTGTATTTAATTGTGTTATGAAGAACACAATGAATAAGCAGAAACAGAAAGTTTTGAGAGCTATAGCACAAACCTTTAATGGTGGTAACAGCATTCTTCACTCTTCTTTCACACCCATCACAGTCCATTTTCACTTTGATCTCCACCGTCTGATCCTCATCAAGAAACCCATATCACAAATCATCAGCACATGATGATCATAGAATGAAAGTAGAAATGTATAATTATGGTTTATGGGCTTGAGTAAGAACCTGCATTGGCTTGTGTTTGGTCCTTGTACTCCTTGTGCCTGTCACAGTGCAGAAGTTGCTGAGATAATCAAGAGCTCCCATTTTTGCTTTCAAAAAAAGAAGTAGAAGCTTCAGACCAGAGAAATGGAGAGTGTGTTTTGGTATTTATAAGCACAAGCAATGCAAGCAAGCTTCTTCATTGATGGCTGGATTCAGAGACAAGTGTGCAGACCAAACTGTACAGAATCTTGGAAAGTAATCAAGACAAGGAAATGGAAACTGTGCTTTTGCCTTCTTTTTATTTGTTTATGCTTTCTGTTTGGCTAATGGGAAAATGTTGTAAAGTTCCTTTTTTAGGTTCTCTTTGGTTTCTGTTCAATTACTGTGGCTTTGCTTGCTTTCCCATTTATGCATTTTTTTTATACCTCCACAATAATCCATTTCATATGGGTCCACATTTGAAATATTACAATGAATTCTCTCTCAATCTTACTAGGGTTTTAGATTCCAATCATTGTACCAAACCAATATTACACTGTATTGATTTGGCTAAATTTCAACTCCACGATAATGCAAAATTGCAAAGGTCCAACTTGTATACTTTAAGTTGTTTAAAATTTTACACACCATTGCTCTTTATTCTCATTTCATAGTTTCACCAATGTTGATTTTCCTAAATTTTAATTCCACTATACAAAAACAAAATGTGATTTGAGGAGGGCATTTTCAAACAATATTTAAAAAATATATATCTTGAATATTTTGTATAGTTTCTAGAAAGGCGAAATCTTTTTATTGATGCTTACATGATCAAAGCTAAAGAGAGATTCTTTTCTTCGTTGATCATTTCATGTTTTTTTATCAGTAACAATAACAGTTTTATTCCTCTCAACATGAAATTCAAACAGAATTGCAAACAGAGTAGAAGAAGAGAACAAACAGCATGTATGCTGGAAAAGGAAAAAGTAAAAGAAATAAGACCCAAATGCCCAGAAGTTCGAACGGGGTCAAGGAATTTAGTGTTGCGGTCACCCACATCCAGCCAGTGCTGCTTCGCACACTAATGCCAGTGCACGTTCATATTGGATCTGAATCGCCTCCCGACGGTGCACCCCCTGCCCTATTCCTACGGTCGTTGAGCTCCGCAATCCGCTGTTGGCACCATTTAATGTGATTAATATTACGGCGGAAATGGTGCCGACCCCAGTTATGTAGGGACTTACCCATTGCCTGTATAGTGTCCCCAATAGGTTTCGCCGAGTGTTTATCCCAAGAGGCCTAAATAAGACGACCGCAGTCCAGATCCCAAACAATTGAGATTGGAAGCGGAATTTTGGAGGGCCTCGATGAGAGACCTGCCGAGCCAGGGAAAAAAGGACTGGCCAATGATCAGAGGTTGTCACACCCGTATTACAGAAGTCCAGGTCCGGCAGAGAAGAGAATAGTGCGTCCGAGACCAGGGCCCTATCCAACCGTGACTGGATTCGTGCATCATGTCGTCGTCCCCTGTACCAGGTATACTGATGGCTAGTCATAGGAACATCCACTAGGTGTAGGTCATTTACCATAGAGCAAAAGTCATTCATAAGGCTCAAAGGATACGACCTACCTACCGTTGTCTCGTCCAGTTCGAGGATGCCATTAAAGTCCATATTAGAATCCAGTTGGGTCACATGGGGTTATGTAGATCCTGGATCATTTCCCATGTAAGATGTCGCCTATCCCGGTGAGGTTCTCTATATATCCCCGTAAGTCGCAGGTCCACATGTCCCGGGGCCGAGACCACGACATCAATGTACCTCACGGCTGACGCCCGAAATGTCATACCTATATCAGAAACCCAAAACAGAGCAAGACCTCTCTAGCCCGACGTACCTCTCGAGCCGCGGACATGTGGGACATAAAGGTAGTCCTGAAAGCATAGGGACCAAGACAAGAGAGCACAACTCTGAGCATCCATCAACTTTTCCAAAAGGAAAAGCAAGTGAGGGCGATTGTCACGGAGTAATTACTTAAGCTATTGTTTGTGCAATCCCGTCCCCATACCCCGACAATTCCATGTCAAAATCCGAAGGTCAGGCTTGGCCTGCAATAACGGAGCCCTAGGACCAGGGTCCCAATTTCGCTATGGCGTTCTCACAGCTAAAAACGATGACAGTGCGGGTGAACCTAGTGGAGTCCGAATACGAACCCCCATCTACCTTTGCGACACAATTCTATCCAGACCAGGAACATAAGTAGCCGGAGGCACTACAAAAATCGGCGACGAGGGGGTTTGGTCCGGCCTCGGAACCGAACCTTGCAAAGGAACAGAAGATTGTTTGGGGCGACGATTCACGTGCCGGCGGCAGAGATATAGGGCTTGTACCCCGATCCCCATCTTGAAGTGAGCTAGAGTTCCGAGCCGCGGGATTCGAGGTCACGTGTTGACTTCAGGAAGAGTTACGGTGGCGCAAGGTAGAGGGGCAACATCGTGCTCGTCGGCGCGCTGGCGAGGGGTCCTGCGATTCAATCTCGTCCAAACCAAGGGCTGTAAGAATTGGCGAAGAGAAGGTCGAGGGTACCTGATCCAAGGACGGGAGAGGAGTGTCGAAACTCTACCGGGATGGGGAAGCTCGGAACTGACGCCGACGCGCAAAAACCCTAACAAACATGTTAAAAATAAAATAATTTTTAGTATGCTAATTAGCTGCTCTTCAGCCTAATTGGTAATATATTGTTTACAACAAAAAAGAGCATTCGTAAATAGAATCTTCATTGTACTTGCTCTCAGTTTAAAGCTTCGATGTAGACTTAATACTCATATTTTGTATTCAACTATTTAAGTGATATGTTTCAATACCATATACACCTTTAAAATACAAACACATGATAACTACATATAGATTATGAATTTTAATGTGTACAAATTATGATAAAGGTTATTTTCATCTCACTATTCACTACTGCTGAAAGGGGTTTGTCAGACGCATAGGATCCGTAGGCTAGGTGTTGATATCCGTCGGTATGGATGTTCGCCTACGGATGCATCCGTCGGCTAGGATCCGTCGGCCTGGTCTCTCGGGGAACTTTTTGGAAGACGGACAGTTGTGTCCGTCTATGAGGAGATATCCTCACTTACGGATAGTATCCGTAGGGAAGGTTGACCAACTTACCTACGGATAGTATCCGTAGGCCATGTGTTCGCGTTGTCTGACGGATTGTATCCGTAGGCGAGGTTTTTTTTCTCTGCCTACGGATACCATTGCCACGGATTGGATCTGTAGCTAGGCTTTTTTACTCTTCCTACGGATGTCCTGCCTACGGATTGTATCCGTGGCCAAGGGTTTGTACTATACCTACGGATAGGATCCGTGGCCAAGGTTTTATACTTTACCTACAGATAGTATCCGTAGCCAAGGTTTTCAACTATTCCTACGGATACCATCCGTAGGTAAAGTATAAAACCTTGGCTACGGATACTATCCGTAGCGTAGCTATCTGTCTTTAACTACGGTTCGTATCCGTAGGTGAAGTGTTATGACCAGAACAAAAAAAAACATTTGAAATTGCTGCACCCAATCGTGCATATACCCTAAACTGGGTCTGGTACCTGTGCAAACCTGTAAACCTTTATAAATTATTCTACAAACTGCATCCAATCGTGCATAAAATAAAATTGTTCCAACCCACAACATCGTTAAAAGTCATGTCAATCTATTTATACAAACATATATAAAAGTTTTAAAAATTAATAAAAGTTCGGGGGAAAATGTTACTACTCGGGGTTTGCTGGTGAAGAGAGTGGGGCAGAAGCCTGTTGAACTGCAGAGAGTGGGTCTGATGATGGTACTGAAGATGGGGTCGCTGAAGACGGGGTCGTTGTGGAAGGGACGACAGCTTGCTGAGAGAGAACCATTGCCATCATTTCCTGAAACCTGGCATCCATATCCTTGCGCTGTTCTTCCATCAGTTTGCGCTGCTCAGCAATCATGGCTTGGCGCTGCACCTCCAAACATTGTGCGAACGCGGCCTCTTGCTGCTCCATGAGGGTCCGCAACTCTTCGAGCTCCTCAGATGAGCTTGTAGACCGCGCACTGGAGCACTGACCGTCGTGCCTATCCCTCACTGTTGGGATGATGACCGCATGACCGAAACCGGGTTGGAATCTACCCTTCTGAGGCTTCTTCACGATTTGCTGCATGATGGGTAGCTCCTCCTCCACAGTCAACGGTGTGAAGATGGTAGGGGATGAATCCTCACACTCGGTCATCCTTGACTCGCTCACCTTCTCCCGAGCCGCTTCCACAATGAGTTTGGCTTCTTCCTAATGAAAAATACAGCAAGAAACCCAGCATTAGACACATATGTGGTAATATTGTATGAATTTATGCCATCAAAAACTACCTAATATAAATATAATAACCTGCTCAAAAATTCAAGAAACTTACCACGCGTTGTACGTTGTGCTCGTTCTTGTCATTTTCCTTCGTGTAAGCCTCTATGTAAGCGTCAATGCTGGGAAGAAGGGATTTGCGCGCAAGCCAAAGTTTGGCCCGTTTCTTGAATGCCATACTACCCCCGTGGTGAGCGTAGAGGTTCTTTTTCCGATTTGCACTCCCACAATCGCTCAATAACTGCAATTATGTGTTATAAAGACTCAAACATAAACTGAAAATTATGAAACAAAACTAGTATAGGTTGATATTGAACGGGAACATATTGTAGGTTACTACTAACAAGAGAGAGATAAAGGGCATATCATAACAATAATATTAATTATGGAATTAAATTGAAAAGGAACAATAAGCTAAAAATGCATATATCACCTACACAAATTTCCCTTATCTGTAAAACCTATTAGTTTTCGCGTTTTAGGAGTTAGCTGCTACATTGGACAATAGCCTAGCATAACATAATGTTGCTCTAGAGGGAACCTATTAGTTTTCACATTCTTAGTTGGTGTAAAACTTCAACATAATTCATTGTTTTAAATTTCAAAATTAGTATTAATTTGATTTTACATAAATGTATTGTTTAAGGTTTAAGACTATTATAAATTTGAATTTAGTAATCTACAGAATAATTATTATCACGGAGAGATATGTAAAAAAAATTCTGATTCGACAACTTTTTGATTACAATCAAATATTTTACCTTGAATTTCGTGGATTTAAAGTGGTCGACTAGCCACTCGAAATGCTCCGGACGTTCTAGAAACTCGAACGGTGTGGGCACTGCTACACCCGGGTTCTTCTTCTCCCATTTGAGGATCCACATGTGTATCTCATACTTCCACTCCCTAAAACGGCTTCTGGCCGTTGACATTATGAACTGCAGCAGCTCCACATGGTGCTCCCCAGGACAGAATTCAAACATACACTACACAAAAGGCAAACAATCAGAAATAAACTACAAACCTAAATAAAAATTGTAATGAGAAAAAAAATTTAATACTACACTTACGGTTAACTGGTGGAATAGAACCTCCTGATCATCTTCAAGCAAGCTGTCGAAGTTAGGTTTGTTCATTGGCATGTACGTACGAATAGTTGCGCCAATGACCCTAACGACATCCCTCCCGGTCCATCGTCCCAGTTACTTCCTTCCCGTTATGCCCCAACTTGAATTTCCCCCCATTAGTCATCTCCTTCAGGCGACGTTGGAGGTTTTTGTTCGTCACCATGCCTCTTTTCCCCGTCTTTGCCTTCTTTTGAGGCCTAGACTCCTCTCCCTCTAACATAGCAGCCACATCTTCATCGTCCAGGACTTCCTGAGGACAGCGAATGCTGGGTGCAGGCGGACGGGTGCTTTTTGTGGAGGCTGCCTCATCCATGCTACTGGCGGGGGTGCGGCAGTCTCTTATGCGCCGATTGGGAGGAGCGCAAGCTGTAAACTGTGAAGAGGCAATCGTATTGCCTCCCGATTCAGATGGTTGTTGAGGGGTCTGAGGGTTGAACAAGAATTGGAGTCGGGTGAAGAACCGTGTGCTATTTTTCCTTCCCATACTGAAAACTCACATAACAAATAAATCAGTTAGAGAAACATAACGACTAAAATCATTATGTACACAACATTGTATCTAAAATCATTATCTAAGACAAATTGTATCTACTACTGATCAATTTGAGGCATCCTTACCAAACCATTACCAAAACAAAAAACACATATCTAGAACTGACTTGCAGTCTACATATCTACCAACTACAAGCAGAAGAACAATCCCAAGGTAGAAAACGAAATCAATTCAAACCCTAAATCAAATCAAATCCTAAATCAATTCAAACCCTTAATCAATTCAAACCTTATATCAATTCCAACCATAAATCAATTCAAACCCTAACTGAATTGAAACCCTAAATCCATATACACCCTAAATCAATTCAAACCCTCAATACATACAAAACCTAAATCAATTCAAACCCTAAATCCTTACAAAACCTAAATCAATTCAGACCCTAAATCAATTCAAACCATAAATCCCAAAAAATGAAGAGAAAACGAACCTGTCAGTGAAGCCTCGTAGATGTCAGTACTCGGAGATGAGGTCGGAGACGGGGGGAGGTCGGAGATGTCGATGAGGTCGGAGATGGGGTGGGCGATGAGGTTGGAGTCGGGTAGAGGTCGGAGACGCTCGGAGTCGGGGTGAGGTCGGGGTGAGGTCGGGGTGAGGTCGGAGATGCTCGGAGTCGGGTGAGGTCGGCGATGCCGTCGGAGTCGGAGTTGAGGCCGACGAAGAGGTCAGAGTCGGAGGCAGCTGGCGTCTGTGAGGGAGAGAGAGATCGAGAGAGATCGAGTGACTGAGAGGAAATTAGGGCTCGAGGGCTTTATATAATACAATTCTTGCCGACGGATAGAGATCCGTCTGTAAACATTATTATCTGACACGACGTCGTTGTGGCCACGACACTTAGCAAAAAAATCGATTTGGAACGGGCCTACCGACGGATATACATCCGTCTGTAGACACCCATTGACTGGTTTGACCAACTACCCGTCATCCTTCCCAACCCTCGTTCTATTCGTAATGGAATGCTAACAGATTTAATGGTTCATGCATGTTACACATAATTGTAACCGATAGGTATTAATATGAACATCTTGTTAGTCTTAGTGCCCGTAGTTCAATCCTAAATGTCCAAATGTATATATCATCGTTAGCAATAAAATTAAAGCGGCTTTATATTACTTATGTGTTGGAGTAATATATCGATGTGTGCTCTGATCTATGCCCACCATGCGAATAGAACCATAGATCGAGATAGATCACACTCGATGGGTCCCTAGTCAATAAAGCTTCACTAGAAGCGACTAGTATGAAAGATGGCTCTTTATGGCTTACGTTCTGTTAGTCATTGGAATGGGATTCCGGAGTCTGATCATAGATATCATGTGGGACATGATATTGGACGACCCGCCCTGAATATGTGCCATAGATTAAGTCATGAACATATTCAGTGTTGTAGCTTGTCATGTATCCTTAGACCAAGGAGTCTTTGTGATCGCTATGTAGTCAACAACTGAGTTTGACCTGAGCCTAACGTTGTCCGTAACAGGGCTTCCATAACGGCCAGGATTGGCTTGGGTACGGGCTACATGAGTGACACGAAAGACGGCTAAGGGATTTATCCCTCATACTAAGGTATGGGAAAGATATCGGTTCTCGGCCACTTGATCGAGAGTGACTGGAAGAATAGCATGGCCATGCACATGATACTGGGTATCATATCTTCAGTCATCTCACATATCAAGGAACGGTGATTGAGAATAATAAGGATGACGGCTCTATGCCTTATCTCAATCAGGATATCGGAGATAAAAGGATAATGACAGGGACGACGGAAAGGTTAGAATCGACAGGGTCGATTCGTTATGTAGTGTCAGGCAATACTAAAGTCTCGTTAGTTGCCACTTAAATAGGATCAAGTAAAATGGGATTTTACGTTGATCTATTGACATGCATAAACCTAAGGGTCACACCGGAGGATGAAACTCATTGACACATTTATGGAGAATGGCCAAAAGGGAGTTGTCTCGGGACATGACCAAAACTGGGTTTTGGGTCATTTGCCCGTAAGTGAATAGGACTTCACAGATCGAGACAAGGCTTGGAGTCTTGGGATTGATCGCGTCGGATAATGTTGGACATTTCCGGTATGGAAGGCATGGAGGCGATGAGCGAATCACGGGACCTCGTTGGAAATGGCCACGGGCCATGTTCCAAGAGGCCCATGAAAGGCCCATGCAACCAAGGCCCATGGAACTAATTAATCAAGTCTTGATTAATTAGTACTAAGTAAGCAAGACAAGGATTAAGGTGTTGGTGATTCACCACCTAACCCAATCTTGTCTTGCCATACTTTGTCCTATTTACACCTTACTTGACACCATACTTGTCCCATGCCTTTAGTTGGACAAGTATGGGTTTTGTTATGTTTAAGTCATCTTTTTTCAACATAACAAACACAAGACAAGAATAGGAAACACATTTTCTCTCCCTCTTCCATGGCCATTTCGGGTTTGGCTAGTTTCCTCCTCCATTTTTGTGTTCTTGAGTCCTCAAAGAGAAGAACTACGTGGCTTTGATTCCCATGTGGATACGTAGGCGTCTTGGAGACTCAAGCCAATCATTCGTTAACCGGTGTTCTTGTTTTGGTAAGAACTAGTGCTGAATTTTTCTCTTGTTAATCCATTCTTTGTTAATTGTCTCTTGGTTTTCATTGATTTTCCGCTGCGAGTTGGTTCATCTCCAACCCTACCTCGAGACCCAACAGTGGTATCAGAGCCGTGCTACCTTCGGGATTCACAAGACGGTGTTCAAAGTTTCGGTTTTGCTTGAAAGTTTCGTTTTTGGCATGTTGTTTTGCTAAATTGTTTGATAACATGTTTTAAATTCTTGTTCATGGATTTAATGCATGTAAAATGAATTTTTGAAAATTATTTCAAATCTGGAAATTTTGAAAAAAATTTGATTTTTCGGGTCTCGGGAGCGGGACTCTCGGGGAGCCGAAACCGGGACCGAACGGGGCTCTGTTGGACGGAGCTAGGCCAAGCATGACCATTGGATGGTTGATATGCCAAGGCTAAACCGTTTTGTTAGTTATGACGAGTTTGGAACCGTCATGATGAACTCGAAGATCAAATGTTCAAAAGTTTCATTTTTGAACGGTTTCGATAAACCGAGCATCAAAAAATTTTCGAAACTTGGCTATTAATTAAAACCGGAAAATCACATGATGTTTGATAACATTCTTGTTTGATAACACGATGTGTGATGTGATGTTGGCATGGTGTACATAATAGCCCCGAGCTCAATTTAATTATTTATCGCTTTTCACGGCCTGCGAGCCGTTAGAGTTAACGTGTAATTATTCTTTCAAGGTGTGGTCGTCGAACCACTTGTTTGTAATATTTATTTATTCCCGACCTGCGAGTCGTGTATTAAATTGTAATATTTTACTCAAGACGAAGAAAGGGCGAAAAGGTCATTGGGTGGCTTTTCGGGTGTTGGCATCGGCTTGGAGTCGGTGGAGCTCAAGAAGCTAGTGGGAGTTAGTTTAGGGGGCTATTATGTGCACATTTATCGCTTTATGCTTGGTTTAGTTTATGCATGATTAATTCTATGTGTTTTAGAATTGCATGCTTAACTTTATTTACCGAGCATATCACCTCACATGCAAAGATAAAATTGGAATTTTAATCCTTGTGTGTGAACCCTTAGAACCGTCATTGCATTGGATGTAGTTGACGGGTTCAAAGGAAGAATTACATTGGATGTAATTTGAGGCATCATTGCATTTGGAATGTAGTTGATGTGCTCATCGCATCTAGGATGTGCCAAAGTTTTGAACACAACTGGACAAGTAAAAGCGGGTCATGTCCGATACCTCCCAATCATCAACACCTTACTACCTCCCCGTCCTATGGTTGTCGTGCGCATTAGCGGAGCATCCATGGGGAAGCGGGGTAGTAGGTTTGGACGACATATGTGGGTGTCGTGCGCATTAGTGGAGCACCTACATAGTGACGAGCCATAGTTGAAAATTGGTGGACCCGACTACGATTCTCGGCCTGAGGTTGAGCTAGGGTAACAGATAGGGTAAGTCGTGTACATAAGTACATACCCTAGCCAAGAGTCACATTGGATGTGATTGAATGGAGTCCTACCTACATAGCTCGATTAAGTGGTGAGCATTAGTTCAGCTTAATCGAGTGAATCAAGGATCTTGGTTTCAGATTCTAAAGGTTTAGAATTGATTGTTGGTGTTTAAGCTTGATCTTCATAAAATTTATTCAGTTTACTGATTGAATTTTATCTGTTGTAGATCAAATGGCAAATTCAGCGAACATTAATAGTTTGTCATTAAAAACCATTCTTGACAGGGTCAAGCTAAATGGGACAAACTATTTGGACTGGTACAGAATTTTGAGGATAGTCCTCAAGTCTGAACGCAAAGAATATGTCCTTGACAAGGCTGTCTCTAAGACCATATCAGAGTTACATGAAGTGTCATCAGCTGCTGAGAAGAATATCTCAGGGATCTGGGATCCAAGGATATTCTGATGGTCAACAAGGGAATTGGAAGTGGCAAGGGCTGGGCCCATGCGCACTTGGCAGGAAAGATGAGACACCTGAGAATGTCTGCTTCTACTGCCAACAGTCTGGTCATTGGAACCGGGATTACAGGAAGTTCACGGCTGATCTGAAGAAGGGCAGTGGGACTGCGCCTTCATCAAATAGCCTGGATGATCTGAAGAAGGGCAGTAGGACTGCGCCTTCATCAGGAAACCTGGATGATCTAAGGAAGGGCGGTGGGATCGTGCCTTCATTCGGTATTAACTCTATAGAGCTACATCTCTCTACTTCCAAAGATTCATGGGTATTATATACCATGACTGAATCTCACACATACACTAATATATGGTGGCTGAAAGTAGGAGAGATTTGGAAAGCACGAAATGGACCTCAGAGTTGTGGCAACTGCTGTAGGATCCATGAGTCTTGCTTTGCCAAGAGGCCTTGTCTTAGTATTGTATAATGTATATTGCATACCTACTTTTAGTAGGAATATTATATTTGTATCCGTGTTTGACAAGGAAGGATATAATGTTAATATTGGAAATGGAGTTTTCAATGTTCTATGCAATGATATGTTTTATACCAGTACTGACATGGTTGGAGGATTGTACATATTAGATATGGGTAACAATGCCTCAAGTTCTATATATTCCGTTAATACCAAGAGGTCTAAATCCAACGATTTAAACCTAACTCTGTTATGGTACTGTCATTTGGGTCGCATAAACAAGAAGCGCCTATCAGCACTTCAGAAGTGCGGGCTTTCAGGTTCATTCGAATTCCATTCGATCGATAGGTGCAAGGTTTGTTTGATGGGCAAAATGACTAAAGTGCCCTTTATCGATCGCGATGAAAGGGCGGGTGAATTATTGGGGCTGATACACTCGAATGTGTGTAGACCAATAAGTTCACTTGCCAGGAGGGGTTTTAGCTACTTTATCACATTTACTGATGATTACAGTAAATATGGTTATGTCTATTCGGTGAGACATAAGTCTGAAGCTTTTGATAAATTCAAAGAGTTTAAGACTATAGTAGAAAACCAGCTCGAAAAAGGTATTAAGGCACTTCGATTGGATCGAGGTGGAAAATACTTGACCACAGAGTTATTAGATCATCTAAAAGAGAAAGGGATCCTTTTGGAATGGACTCCTCCTAGGTCACTGTAGTTGAAAGGTGTAGCCAAACGGAGAAATCGGACATTGTTAGACAATGGTCTGTTCCATGATTAGTTGGACTGATCTCCCAATCTCTTTTAGGGGTTTTGCTCTAGAGACGACCGCATTCATAGTGAATCGGGCTTCGACGAATGGTGTGGAAGGGACACCATTTTAAAAATGGTACGGGATGATGCCCGCTTTGTCCTTCCTAAAGATTTGTGGTTACGAGGCTTATGTAAAACATTTGGTTTCGACTAAGCTCGAACCAAGATCTGAGATATGCACCTTCGTGTGGTATCCCAAAGCAACAAGGGGATACTATTTCTACAATCCCAGTGAGAACATGGTGTTCGTCGCTTGGGGTGGGGTCTTTATGGAAAAGAAGTTTTGTTTCCAAAGACGTCATTGGGAGGACTGTGCATCTCGAAGAAATTCAGGATGGTACATATCTGTCTAAACCAATTGGCAACCCAGTAGAAAGGAGCCAGAGATTGTCGGAGAGTAAGAACCAATTCCTGTTACAATTCCGGAAGGTCCAAGGCGATTTGAAAGGATCAATCTTCCACCTCCAAGATATGGTATCCGGAGGTGACAATGAAGTCATGGTGGATCACGATGATCCAGCCACCTTTCAGGAAGTCGTGGATGGGCCCAACTCCGAGTTATGGCTAGGAGCCATGAGGGAGGAAATGCAATCCATGTCGGACAACCGAGTCTGGGAACCGGTTGATCCCATCAATGGTGTGAGGACCATAGGATGCAAATGGATCTTCAAGGTGAAGATGGACATGGACGGCAACCCTCTGACCTACAAAGCTCAACTGGTGGCGAAAGGTTATAGGCAGATCCAATGGATTGACTATGAGGAAACCTTCTCCTTAGTGGCTATGGTCAAAATCGATCCAAATTCTTCTTGACATAACTGCGTATCATAATTACGAGATATGGCAAGTTGATGTCAAAACTGCTTTCCTAAATGGAAATTTGACTGAGTACGTTTGTATGTCTCGGCCCAAAGGTTTTGACGATCCGAAGAATAAAGGAAAGATTTATAAGTTGTTGAAATCCATTTCTGGATTGAAACGAACTTCTCGGAGTTGGATCCTTCGTTTTGATGAAGCTGTAATTGGATTTGGCATAATCAAGAACGAGGATGAATCTTGCGTTTATAAGAAGGCTAGTGGGAGCAATATTACCTTTCTGGTTCTCATTGAAAACGACATCCCAACCTTGCACGAGATTAAAGCTTGGTTGAGGAAGTGTTTTTCAATAAAGGACTTAGGTGATTCTTCTCATATCTTAAGGATTAAGATATGTAGAGATCGCACCAAGAGGGTCTTGGATTTAAGTCAGGGAACCTATGTGAACAAGGCATTGAGTAGGTTCTTAATGCTCGATTCAAAGAAAGGACTCTTACCCACTAGTCATGGCATTCATCTCAGCAAGACTCAGTGTCCTAAGACACCTGATGAGCTGAAAAGGATGATGAGAATCCTATGCGTCTGGGGGCAGGATCGATCATATATGCCATGACATGTATGAGACCAGACGTCTCGTAAGCCTTATGTTGTACCAGTAGACATCATTCTATCCCGGGGGAAAGATGATGCTGAACTAGTCGTCGAAGGATGAGTAGACGCTAGTTTTCCAAGACAAATCCAGATGACTTTAGAAGTCAATCAGGATATGTGTTTACGCTGAATGGCAGAGCTTTAGCTGGGAAAGCGTAAAGCAAGATACCATTTCCGAATCTACGACAGAGGCCAAGTACATGGATCCTGCAGAGGCAGCTAAGGAGGCTATGTGGATTTGGAAATTCATGGCAGGACTGGGTGTAATTAAAAACCCATCCAGTCCGGTGAATCCATTTTGCGACAACACAAGGGCCATTGCGCAAGCTAAAAGCCTAGATCGCATAACAAATCCAAACATGTACTGCGGCGTATCCACCTCATCAGATAAATACTGAACTGAGGTGAAGTGAAGATAACCGATATTGCAACAGATGATAACATAGCCAACCCTTTGACTAAGGCAGTGTCACTGCCTGAACATGTTAGACATGTAAAGTCGATGGGGACATATTGGAGTTTAGATTGGAACTAGGGCAAGTGGGAGATTGTTAGTCTTAGTGCCCGTAGTTCAATCCTAAATGTCCAAATGTATATATCATCGTTAGCAATAAAATTAAAGCGGCTTTATATTACTTATGTGTTGGAGTAATATATCGATGTGTGCTCTGATCTATGCCCACCATGCGAATAGAACCATAGATCGAGATAGATCACACTCGATGGGTCCCTAGTCAATAAAGCTTCACTAGAAGCGACTAGTATGAAAGATGGCTCTTTATGGCTTACGTTCTGTTAGTCATTGGAATGGGATTCCGGAGTCTGATCATAGATATCATGTGGGACATGATATTGGACGACCCGCCCTGAATATGTGCCATAGATTAAGTCATGAACATATTCAGTGTTGTAGCTTGTCATGTATCCTTAGACCAAGGAGTCTTTGTGATCGCTATGTAGTCAACAACTGAGTTTGACCTGAGCCTAACGTTGTCCGTAACAGGGCTTCCATAACGGCCAGGATTGGCTTGGGTACGGGCTACATGAGTGACACGAAAGACGGCTAAGGGATTTATCCCTCATACTAAGGTATGGGAAAGATATCGGTTCTCGGCCACTTGATCGAGAGTGACTGGAAGAATAGCATGGCCATGCACATGATACTGGGTATCATATCTTCAGTCATCTCACATATCAAGGAACGGTGATTGAGAATAATAAGGATGACGGCTCTATGCCTTATCTCAATCAGGATATCGGAGATAAAAGGATAATGACAGGGACGACGGAAAGGTTAGAATCGACAGGGTCGATTCGTTATGTAGTGTCAGGCAATACTAAAGTCTCGTTAGTTGCCACTTAAATAGGATCAAGTAAAATGGGATTTTACGTTGATCTATTGACATGCATAAACCTAAGGGTCACACCGGAGGATGAAACTCATTGACACATTTATGGAGAATGGCCAAAAGGGAGTTGTCTCGGGACATGACCAAAACTGGGTTTTGGGTCATTTGCCCGTAAGTGAATAGGACTTCACAGATCGAGACAAGGCTTGGAGTCTTGGGATTGATCGCGTCGGATAATGTTGGACATTTCCGGTATGGAAGGCATGGAGGCGATGAGCGAATCACGGGACCTCGTTGGAAATGGCCACGGGCCATGTTCCAAGAGGCCCATGAAAGGCCCATGCAACCAAGGCCCATGGAACTAATTAATCAAGTCTTGATTAATTAGTACTAAGTAAGCAAGACAAGGATTAAGGTGTTGGTGATTCACCACCTAACCCAATCTTGTCTTGCCATACTTTGTCCTATTTACACCTTACTTGACACCATACTTGTCCCATGCCTTTAGTTGGACAAGTATGGGTTTTGTTATGTTTAAGTCATCTTTTTTCAACATAACAAACACAAGACAAGAATAGGAAACACATTTTCTCTCCCTCTTCCATGGCCATTTCGGGTTTGGCTAGTTTCCTCCTCCATTTTTGTGTTCTTGAGTCCTCAAAGAGAAGAACTACGTGGCTTTGATTCCCATGTGGATACGTAGGCGTCTTGGAGACTCAAGCCAATCATTCGTTAACCGGTGTTCTTGTTTTGGTAAGAACTAGTGCTGAATTTTTCTCTTGTTAATCCATTCTTTGTTAATTGTCTCTTGGTTTTCATTGATTTTCCGCTGCGAGTTGGTTCATCTCCAACCCTACCTCGAGACCCAACACATCTCCTACTCGAGCTAAACATGTTCGTATTTCATAGTACAGTATCTATGCATTGAGCATTGTAAAAATGATCATTTCAATCAGTAAGTCCATGTTTCGTTGTAATATTATGTAATCAACACCGTTCATGTTGTATGTAATGTGATAAAGATTATCCTTATGCCCAAAATCCTGTGATCGAATGGTTGGAACCTCCTGAACATTGTGGTCAATGATGTCGATGAAGTATGGTCAACCAGCTTTACCTACGGATATATGAAGCTCAGCTACGGATATGTGATCCATAGGGTTAGAATTTCTATTCCTACGGATCTAACCCTATCCGTAGGCAAGGAATTAAGTAAATATCAAAATGACTCATTTGGTACAC
This sequence comes from Erodium maritimum, assembly GCA_963921825.1. Taxonomy (NCBI): domain Eukaryota; kingdom Viridiplantae; phylum Streptophyta; class Magnoliopsida; order Geraniales; family Geraniaceae; genus Erodium; species Erodium maritimum. The sequence continues at coordinate 29,324,409 of OY997593.1, read as the reverse complement.
ATAATTCAATTAATCATCACAAATATGTTTGTAATATGATAAAACAATTAGGTATGTACTTTAGAATCCAAAGAAATGTTATTTTGATGTATTTTTGGACTATTTTGGAATCAAAACAGGGGAATTGCTCTCTGTTCTTGGTGGTTGGATCCGTCGGAAAGGTTTATGTCATACCCGACGGATGGAACCCTATCCGTCGGTGTGGGTAACATATAATTTTCAAATAACTGCCTTTTCGTCTTTCAGAAACCACCTGCAATAACTAAATATGTGGTACACAAATAACAGTGTTACAAAAATTTGTAGTTATAGTAGGTTGTTGTAGTTATAACAGAGTTACACAATTAACATATTTAATCTGAGTCGTTCCTCTCGTCATTGTTGTATCCATGACCAATATCCCAGTCATCTTCAGTATCCTCGTCGACGTCGTCGTTATCCGCAACATCTTCGACCTCTTGCAGTTCCCCAACAGAATGAGGGACTTCATGTAGTTCGGCTACAACTGGGCAAGAAGTTTCAGGCTGGATCTCTTGGTAAGGGGTGTCAACTTCATATGAAATTTCATTCACAACCTTTTCGGAGATGAATAATCCTCTATGTGCGACCTTGTTCACGATCTTATAACCTCCGCCTTTTTTCGGGTCATCGACGTAGAATATCTGTTACATGCACACAAACGTAGAATATTAATTATAAGTAAACTTCAAAAGTCGACAACTCACATAACAAATATGCGTTACTCAGAATTAGAACTTTCCTGTTTGGCCATGGTTGCGAGGCAGAAAGCATCATCCTTATAAGCATTTGTGTTGGTATTTATCGATATCAAACCATTATCTACCATCACGGTATTCAAATCATACCATCGGCATTTGAACAAAACTACCGGCATCCTTCCCGTGTAGATAAGCTCGACTACATATAACAACACACTGTAATACACAACATCGCCCTCTGCTTCGAGCATTACTCCACAATTATGTGATGTTCTTCCCTTATCCCGATCTTCGGATAGGAATTTCACACCGTGTACGTGGCATTGTGCATAAAAATTGACTCTCTGCACATAACGAATCAAAGCCTTCGCCGCCGCATATTGTTGATCTTGGTCGGAATAAGGATCCATCTGGTAATTCAAAGAAACAGAAATTACTAGAAACTCATGTGCAAGATAATGGTTAAACCTAAATATATACACCATTTAGGTAGTTTTGCACTTACAGTGTCCTTGAACATTGTGCAGAATGTATCGATTCGATGATGTACACTGGTTGATTGCGGGTATTCACTTTCGTAATCCGCTATAAAATCTATCATCGTGGTCCGGAAAGCTTCACAATTCTGCATCACTGTCCAATGCGCAACTTTTTTTTCCCTCGTGGTTAATGTTGGCTCCCATAGCTGAATTGATGGGATTACATGGTTAGACACTATTGAAATACCCCATCTATCTGGCTTCTCTGGTTCGATAGTTCGTTTATCGAGGTATAAATTGATGAACGTCGCACATTGGTGATTAATGTATGATTCTGCGATGCAACCCTCTGGAAACCGGTGGTTGCGCACCCATTTTTTGTAATGCCCCAATTCACGTTCCATAGAGAACATCCAAGTATAGTGGACGGGGCCGGTTTGTAAAACTTGAGACGGAAGGTGTTTACATAAATGTACCATGATAGTTTGGAATGCTGGAGGAAATATCATCTCCAACTTACTGAGAATCAAGTAAATATCTTCTTGCTTCTGCTGCAGATTCTTTTTTGAAATCTCCCTTGCACAGAGAGATTGAAAGAAATTTGCCAACTGACAGATAACGGTTGCCACGTGAGGTGCCACATACGGGCGTATAACGATAGGAAGTATACGTTGCAGTAACACATGATTGTCGTGAGTCTTTAAGCCGAAAAACTTCTTATCCTTCAAGCTGATTTTGTTTTTCAAGCATCCTGCATACCCTGACGGATACTGTATATTCGCAACCTTTTCAAGTACTTCCCCACACTTCTCAGGCTTGATCGTGTAGTTGGCATAGGGTAAACAAGTCGTCCTACCTCTTGTTTGGGGCCACAGATCATTGTGCACACCTATATCCTGCCACATTTGCCTGGCTTTCAAATCATCTTTTGTTTTTCCTGGTAAGTGGAACAAGGTTCCAACAAGATTGTCGCAAATATTTTTCTCAATATGCATCACGTCTAATGCGTGCCTTGTCGTCAAAGATGTCCAGTATGGGAGTTCCCAGAATATCGACTCATGTGTCCAACACAACCTATCTTCGCCGCCCTTGGTCTTCTTTACAAACTTTGGATGTAATGACATGATGGAAAACTGAATTCCCGATATTTCTTCATATATTTCATAGCCATTCTTTTGGGGACGGGATTTCCTTTTCTCTTGTTTCCCGTCGATTTTTTTATTCTTACGAAGAGCGTGATTAGCTGCCAAGTCCTTCCTGGCTCCAACGTAGTAAGTCCTGTTGCGACTGTGACGTGATTCAAGGTCATCCAAGCAAATTGGACATGCTTTGTACCCCTTTGTCTGTATGGCTCCCAACATTCCTAACCCGGGGAAGTCACTGATAATCAATAATATTGCCACTCGCATCTTGAAAGTTCGATTCTGGAAGGCATCATAGGTCACAACACCGTCAGCCCACAACTTTTGTAAATCATCAATCAAAGGCCTCATTAACTGATTCAGGCACTTACCTGGCGATTTAGGCCCAGATATCAATAGCGTTAAGATGTTAAATTCTTTCTTCATGCATGACTCCGACGGTAGATTATAAGGCATCACTACAACGGGCCAAACACTGTAAGGGACAGCATTTGAACCAAATGGACTAAATCCGTCTGTTGCCAATGCAAGACGCACATTGGCAGCTTCATCTGCAAATCGCGGCCATGTCTTGTCGAAATCCAACCAGGCTTCCCCGTTAGCTGGATGCTTCAACTTATCCGGGTCGACTACTCTCTCCTTACTACGATGCCACTGCATTTTTTTTTGCAATATCTGGCGAACTGAACAATTTCTGCAACTGTGGAATAATTGGGAAGTATCTCACCGTTTTCTTAGCCTTAGGCTTTCGCATGCCAACAGTTTTCTCGTAACGAGGTGAATCACATATGTAACAAATATCATCATCCGCATGAGGTCCGTCAAATAAGTTACAACCATTTTCACAAGCATGGTAAGTTTTATAACCCATCCCCACACTCTTCAACACCTTTTTCGCCTCTTTGAATGACTCCGGGTAGTGGTTGTCTTTTGGGAGCATTGCTTTATGCAACACACAAGACGCTGTGAAAGCTTCATTGGATAATTGATATTTCTCCTTATGCGCCATCAACTCCATGATCACCGTCAACCTATCTGTTGGCGCGCCTTTATACAACTGTTTTTTATGCTCTGCCAACATTTTTCTGTAGTTGTCTGCCGCTTCCTATGCAACCGTTCTTTCAACATCATCAATTTCATCGTCACCCTCCACGAGTTCATCCATCTGTCCGCCGCAACGAAATGGGAACACATCTTCCATATACTCCCTTACTGGATCATTTTGGACGTGCTCTTCTTTTACAACAACGTTATTGTTACTTGATGTCCCTCCAGTTACCCAATTACTACTTCTACACATATTCCTTATGTCCGTCATCGAAGGCATGCGCACTTTTTCTCCGTGAAAAATCCACACATCGTAACCCCTCATCATCCCGTTCCTTAACAAATGCATATATATATCGGGCACACATTGATAGTATGCATTCAGACAGCAACCACACGGACACCTATGTCGTTCCATATTCGGTACATTTCTCTGCATATATTCGATAAACACCCCTACCCCTTCTATATAACTTGAGTCGTACTTACTCAAACTCATCCAACTCTTATCAATATATTCCTGAACAACATTCAATAATACGTAATAATATTGGACACAATAAAAACACAAAAACAATATAAATAGTGATGATTGGAAAAATTGGTTACGTACCATTCTCGTGTTTGAAGCAAGCAACACCTATACGAACATGTGAGGAAGAGTGTTGTGGAACAAATGTAGTGGAAGATGGGGTTGAGAATGAGTTGAGAGAGAAAAATGAGTTGGGGGAGGAAGAAGGGGGTGTAGAGATGGAAAAAGGGATAAAGAGGAAAGCAGTTTCTGTGGCTGGGAGTAATACAGGTGTAACTCTACGCCGACGGATACGTACATCCGTAGGTAAACAATTGTGTAATAAATAGATTTTTAATACGCGGGTATTAGAAAAGTATCTGATGACCAAACCGACGGATAGGGTTAGATCCGTAGGTAAAGACCTACTTACATTAGGGATATGCATCTGTAGCTGTAGCTGTACGTATCCGTAGGTAAAGCTGTTTGACCATACGTCATCGACAGCATTGACCATAATGTTCGGGAGGTTTGAACCGTTCGATCACTGGATTTTGGGCATAAGGATAATCTTTATCACAGTAAATACAACATGAACGGTGTTGATTACATAATATTTCAACGAAAGACGGACGTACTGTAAAAATTATCATTTTTACAATGCTCAATGCACATATACTGTACTATGAAACACGAACGTGTTTAGTCTAACTAGGAGATTTTCATAGTATTCTGCATAGTTATAAATTTTGTGTGGCATACATGACCCGTGAACGTAACGTTCCATTACGAATAGAACGAGGGTCGGGAAGGATGACTGGTAGTTGGTCAAACCAATCAACGGGTTTTCACAGACGGATGTGTATCCGTCGGTAGGCCCATACCCTAATACCCCAACTCGCACCGTTTCGCTAAGTGTCGTGGGCAAAACGGTGTCGTTCCACATACTAAGGCCTCCCGACGGATATGCATCCGTCGGTAAGCTGAAAGCTCTATATAACCCACGAACCCTAATTTCCCCTCATTCCAGCGCCTCCTTTCGTTCAGACGCTTCCCCGAACCCTCTCACTGTGCTCCGGCTTCCTCCGCGTCCTCCGGCCTCGTCCCTCGCCTCCGGCGTCCTCCCTCGGCCTCCAGCGTCCTCCCTCGGCCTCCGGCGTCCTCCCTTTCAGTTCGTCACATCAGGTAAGTTGTGGGTTTGTTAATCATTTTTAGTGTATTGTTCTTGAAATGAGTTTGTGTATTGTTGTTGAAATGTATAATGTTACATCAAATGTATATATGAGTTTGTGTATTTTTGTTGAAATGTATGTTGTTGGAATAGTTTCATAAAATTTGCAATAGTTTCAGAAATGTAGAAATCAATGTTCTAAAAATACCGATTAATTCCCGACTAATTTGATTAAATCCCGAATAATCCCCATTTAGTCCCCGATTTATCCTCAAAAGGCCTTAACTACTGCCTGACTAACGCCTAGCGATTTGTAGAACCTTGGTAGAAATATAATAGTTTCAGAAATGTAGAATAGTTTCAGAAATTGAGAAATGGAATAGTTTCAGGAATGTATAATAGTTTCATAAATTTAGAAATATTTTCATAAATTAATCAACGTTTAGAAATAGAACCTGAAATTTATAATACGCTATGTTTATGTTGGAATATAAATTTGAATCTTTAGGGTTTGAACTTTGGAAATTTATGCAATAATCCCTTTAGTTTGCACATGAATCGTAAACTTAGCATCCATTACCGAGTCAGCAATTATTAGTTTTGTATTCTACATAACTACAAGTAGTACAGTAAATAACATTATGAAATACAAGTTAATGCCTGCATGTATATTAGGTTTTCATTTCGATGGATGAAACCAATAGCAGTAGTGTTGGGGAGAATAACCTAACTGAGGTAGATCCCATTGAAGAAGAAGTGACAGTAGTGAGGGATGTAGACTGGGAGAAATCAATGAATTTAGTAATGAGCAAATTGCCTAGGGGACTGTCTTCGGTTCGCGAGGCAGAGACTCGCATGTATATAAGGCGTCTGATTGCAGCAGAAGGAGCTAGACTTAGAAAGAAAAGGGCAGACCGAGATAGGCTCGCCGCTGAGAGACAGTCTGCTGAAAGTGCCAGACGGACTTCGTCTATGGGATCGACTTCCAAGTGTCCGTAGTTTACTGCTACTTAGTATATGAACGATGTTTAAATTAGGTTATATGTAAGTATGAATGTTATGACTCGGTAATTAATGTGTCATGCTAATACCTTTTATGAATGGTAATATTTGTATGGTTATTATGTTTTGAGTGGTCGGGGTTGATTTAATTTTGTTTCTGGTATATTCGTTTTAATATTGTACTAAGGTTTGGTTTCATTTAGTCATGGATGACCGAAGTAGCGTAGGGGAAAACAAGATACTCCCAGAGGACGAATATGATGGACCACGAGAGGTTGATCTCCATGCTGAGATGATGCGATTGTTCAACAGCATTCCAACAGAGTCGTTGCCACGCACGAGAGCGGTAGCAGCATCTCGGATGAGGTTACGGGGCCTCATTAACCGAGAGGGACGAAGGATTGCGGCTGAAAGAGCTGCTGAAAGAGAACGGCTTGCTGCTGAAAGAGCCGCTGACAGAGAATGGCTTGCTGCTGAAAGAGCCGCTGAAAGAGCTGTTGTAATAGCTAGGTTGGAGGAAAGATCTAGGCGTGTTTATGCACGTGTTGCTGAGATGAGTACAGCTGATGGAGCCACCTCCATGCGCAGCCCGAAGCATGACGCAAGGGTGTACGTGCAGTGGCTGAAAGACAATATGAAGCGCGAGTTCGAAGACTAGACGCCCTTGCTAGAATATTATTGTATTAGTACTATTATCAGTTGTGTTAAGTAAGGATAACTTGTGTTTAACTATCATTTTATATATATGACTGTGTTTTAATGTTTTAACTAATGCTTTACTTTTTCTTTACTTTATTAATTAAGTGTTGGTTTTTATGAATATTACTTCCGTATGCTTTGATATAATTATTTGGGATTAGTTATAATTGTAATTTGTTGTTTGAGTCAGGATGGAACCAAACTTTAATTCGCGACTCGAGCGTAGGTGGTGTCGTCGTGAAAATGCAGGAACAGTTGTACTACCTGATCCACAAAGAGCCAACGCTGCAGCTGGCCCAGCATGGCTGCAACATTATCACCGACTAGTGATGAAAGGACATGAACGCTTCGCCTATATTCGTCGCCTGACCCGTCAGAAAGGTGATGACCTTCCTCCACCCCCTGATGGTGTAGGCCCGCTGCCGAGGCCTCCGTTCTTGGACGAGGTTCAGGAGAATGACCTTGAAGCTATAGAGGAGCCTGTTTGGTTTAGACGATTTGTTGAATGGATGGAAGATTTGAAGGCAATGCAAGAGCGTGTTATCAGCAGTCTGCTTGCTTCGTAACTCTATCATTATGCGTTTATGTATTTTTTTTTGAAAATAATTGATACTCGTTTATGAATTTTGTTGTTTAAGTATTCGGTTGATTAATCGGTTATTAAAAAAATGTACTTTTAAAAAATACATTATCTATTAATTGTTGTTGTGTCTATACGTAGGTGTTTTGGAGACTCAAGCCAATCATTCGTTACCCGGTGTTCTTGTTTTGGTAAGAAATAGTGCAGAATTTTTCTCTTGTGAATCCATTCTTTGTTAGTTGTTTCTTGGTTTTAATCATCTCTTGGTTTTCATTGATTTTCCGCTGAGAGTTTGTTCATCTCCAACCCTACCTCGAGACCCAACAAACCACCCCCATGGCATGGCTTCCTCTGCTATTTTGGCTTCCATGAGGCACACCAGAGACGTTCACCTGGTGGAATTCCTCTTGCGAGGCCACCCGGGCTCTCCTCATCCGCGCTGGGGGTTTGCGAGGAAACATCCATGACCCTCCACGTGGGGACGGGGCGTTGTCAGGGGCGCCGAAGGGCCTCGTCTGATGGAAAGTTCATTAACCCATGACCTTGCTTTGTGTCTGGGGCTGTGTGGAGAGTGCGGGCGTCGGATTCAGCTTCCTGTTTTTCCCTTCTCATCCTCTCGACTTCCACGGACGCAGGGTCGAGAGAGGAGGGTGACCCTTGACCTTGCTCGGGGTCCGGTGAGGTGGGGAGGACGTGGATGCCAGTCATGGATTCCTCCGCCGTAGTGTCTGTCCAGGGTGGGCCTTCGGGATGCAAGGCTGACCCGACCTAGGGTTCCGGTCTGGCAGCCTTATGAGTCGGGACGAGTGGTTGGGGGGCTTTTTTCACCTTCCTCAAAGCACCGGAGCAATTGGGGTTGGCCTGTCACATGCATGGCGGGTCGGACACCTCACTCTCGTTCTCCGATCGAGGCCATTCTGCTAGCCCGACGCGGTTTGTTTTGGAGGTCTAAGCCGATGGAGCCTAGTCCGCACCTTGGTGGAGCACGGTACTTAGGGCGGCCAAGGATGGTCGGTGCGCAAGGGTATCGGGGGTGGAGGGCCAGGGTATCCCTGGACCCATTACCTTACCCGGGTCCCTACCCAGGATGGGGACAACGTCCTCAGGGGATGATGTCTTCTAGTTCGATTGATGCAGGCCAGAGGGCTGATCAGGGAGGGTTTGGAGGAAGAGGCCATGGTTTCCTCGGCTCTCGAGATATTGGAATGCCATCCTCCTCTCTCACGGGACGAGGGATGGGTGGTGTTCCGGTGTCTGTGCCAACACCAGAGGAGAAGAGTGGCCAGCGAGTCACAATTCGGGCGAGGGATGGACTCCAACCCCGCCGGGTCACATGAATCTGCTGGCAGGGTTCAGGGGCAAGAAGGAGTCCTTGAGGATACCCTGGTCAACCTTCCTGGCTGATGGATATGAGTTCGGTTTTATAGCGCAAGAAGAGTGTCGTCTTCGGACGACCCAGCGGCATTCAGGCCCTACCTGGAGCGGTGTTCGATGATCTTTTTATGTTTTTGCTGGTTCCTAGTTCTTAAGTTTAATCTCGTTTATGCCTTAGTCAGCCTTCATGACACCTCGTTAAGGAACGCTTTAGACGTTTACGTAGTTACAAAGTTATTATGTTTGTCCCGTCCAGGCCCTCAAGCATGTACTGACTCTTTTTAAAAGGAATACAAGTTGCACTTTACTCAAAAAAATCGTACTAAATGATAATTTTAATTCGTATTTATATTTGTTTTTATCATGTAGTATACGTGTAATTATTATTTTTTGTATGTTAAGAAATTTATAGGGATGAATATAATTTATAGCTATGTATTTTACATTAATTTCACGTCTTAACCGTGCTTCACCTTTCTTTTCAATTCCTAACCGTGATTTTTCAAAAATTTGTAGATCTGAACATATAGGCGAGGGTTAAGGTCATTTCTCATCCCTTAAGTGTCCGGCGAACTCTCCAGATCGGAGGAGAGGAGGGTTCCGGAGCTCGGTGCCGGCGTCTTAGGGCCGGACGGACGAGGTCGAAGGCCGGAAGAGGGCCGGAGAGCTCGGCTCTGGGCGGAGGCGTTCGAGAAGGTGAGAGGGAAGGGAGGTCGGGGACGGTGACGGCGTGCGCTGGCCGGAGGGGTAACGGGGTCGGATGGAGGAGAAGAGAGAGGTAGGGAGGACCGGGAGAGGGGCGGTGGCATGAGGTCGGCCGGAACTGGTGGTGGACGGACAGGGTTCGGCGAGGAAGATGAGGGAGAGAGGGGACTGGATCGAGAGAGAAGAGAGGGTGGGAGGGGTCTGGCTGCGCGTTTCTGACGCTGAAACCCTAGGGTTTCAGCTTATAAGGGCGCGGTTTGGGCCGGGCCTCACGGGCCTCAGACGAAAAAAACAGGCTCAAGCCCAAGCGAGAGGAAGGGGGCCTACTGCTGGCCGAGTCTGGCCTGCCCAGTTTTCTTTGGTTTTCAAATTGTAATTTAATACCCTTTTGAAAGCGAAGCGGGTTTTACATATCTCATTTTCACGTCCTAACTATTGTTGACCTTTATTTTTATAAACTATCAAAATCTTATGTATTTTCAAATACCAAATGTATCCATGAAATCAAACGGATTTTGTCACCTTTATGTTAGGAACTACAAAATTTTGAAAAATCATGGTTAGGATTTGAAACGAAAGATAAAGTAAAATGAAAGTAAATACATGACCAGAAACCATACTTATCCCAAATTTATACTTTAAAAGGTGTTTATTGGAGCTCATCTCATTATTTACATATTTTTATTCTACCCAAGTTACATGAAAACCCTTATACGTGTGTGATGTTTGAAATGCTGAATCAAAGATACCATTTCGCAGGTCAGATTCTTTGTCACATCAACTGTACATCTACGTGGTCAGATTATTGGGTAATTTCAAGGAAAAACTCCAGGTATTAATTATCTCCGACTTGTAACGCGCTCCTATCTTCGGTTTCGTATGCGTGCTTCTGGCCAACGTCGAAGCTTCACCTGCGTATCCAATCGTTCCAATACGCAGATCGGTTTCTGGTGGAGGTGTTGGAGTCGCCGTGTTTCGCAAAGAGGAGGTTTGGGTGTTGGGTTCGACACGCCTAATTTCGTCTCCGGCCGTCTGCCTTTCACGGCCTCTCTCCGGCCTGTTCTGGTCATCATCTCCATTTTTCGGAGATACTAGAGTCGGCTTGTGGCGTGCGGTGTGCGTCAGGTTTCAGCCGTTGGTATGTGGTTGTTGACGTTGGATGTGGTACGGAGTGCGCGGTCGGGGCTGTCTGATTGCTTTGTAGGTTTCATCGGCGGCGTGTGATTGTCGTGTTCTCAGGTTGGTTGAGTGGATCTGTTTCCGATTCTGGATTGCTCCTTATACTGGTTTGATTCTCAGTTTTGGGGATTGAGTCCAATCAGTGGTTGATTAATTGTGTTTTAGCAATCTGATTCCGTTACTTGTTCATGAGAGAAACGCTGCTCTCCTTTGCTTCGTTTTGCTCGGTACTATTGTCGAGTTTTGAGCAATATCGCTCCATCCTTGTTCGATCAGATGCAAGGTTCGTTAAATATAAGGGGCAACAGAAGAAGGGACGACGTGACGGTGTGAAACATGTTCCGGTGACGGAGGCTTCACATGGAAAAGCTCCGCCGGTTGTTGCTGATCCTGTTAGCTCCGGCAAGGAGACTTTCCCTCTGGTTGTTGTTGTTCCTGCTCAGGGTCGAAGTACCAAACGAAGGAGGAGGAGATCGTCTGGTGGGGGTTCTGCTCGGGTTGCAACATCTGATCCTGATGCTAGTGCTTCTGATCGGGTTACATTTGTTACAACACTTGTTGCTTCACGTTCGGATGAGACGGAGTCAAGAAGAACTCGTACAGAGACACAGGCGGTCGTTGTCCCACAGGTTCATCGCCGGCCTCGGAGGAAGAGAAAATTCATAGAAACAAGGATGAGGTTTTTTGTTAATGGGTTACCTTTCCAAGCGTCGGAAGAATGGACTTGTAATGTATTCAGTCCATTCGGTACGATTGTGTTCGTTAAGATACTTCGGTTTTGTTCATTTTAATTCTGAAGGTGCAGCGGCTAAGGCAATTGAGGTTTTAAATGGGTTTTAAGTTGACGGGTACGTGCTTTTTGTTGCCACGACTTGGCATCGCCGGACATCAGTAGCTCTGGCGACGGAATCTGGTAAGCCATGGGGGTGCTATGTTTCTAGTGGTCCGATCAAAGGGCCAGTATAGCGAACAGAGGTTGTTCAAGGGTTTCTGGAGAAAGTTGCTGAGGTGGATGAAGGCGTAGGTCAGTCCGGGGACTCGTCGGAGTTGGTTGCCGATGTCGACGTTGACGTCGGTGCAGAGACGGTTTCAACTCCTTTGGTTCTCGATGTTCAAGCGGTTTCAAATCCTCTGGTTGAGATTGGATTCGATCATGTGCGTGAAGCATCAGATCTTGATACGATCTCGTCCAAGGCGTTTGATGACTCCGTCGTTGGCGCGGTGATGATTAGGGATTGTGTTACAGAAAACAGCGTTGCTGCTGCAGTCCTTATTGCTGCTGGGCTTGAACATTCATCTGGGCCGGCTTTGAAATCAGGTGGGCTTGCTTCTGGGCTTACTCAAATCCAGCCTTTACAGGTTTTTGGTGAGGTTGGAGGCCAACCTACGCAACAGGAACACTCCCCGTGGAAGGACGTTCTAGTCAAGAAGCGGGTGAGTCGTCCCCCAAAGCATCTAACGGAAGTTTACACTTTGACGTGTAAGCCTTTTGTTTCGGATCAGGAGAGATATGTTCGGCCCGTCGATGTTGGGAAGCAGGTTAAGCAAATCGGCAAAGGAAAAAATCAAGTCACAGCTTCGTCTCATGGTACTGATGCATGGACTGCGATTCGTGAATTGGCTGTCAAGAAGAAGAATGTGACGGCTCATCGTTGATGGAGTTTTTTCTTTTTTCTTTTTGATCCTTGTTTTGTTTAGAAAAGGCTTAGCCTTTGGCTCCCCTTGCGGGAGCCCCTTTGTTATCGTTGATTGCTACCCTGTTTCTTCTTGATGCAGGGCTTTCTGATTCTTTATGGAATCAGGTTTAATAAATTTTTCGAGCTTGTCAAAAAAATTTATCTCCGACTTGTACATCTCAAGAACTTGCTGTTGATTTATTTGTCGATCAGAAACGCACTCCTTACTTAAGGTAATTAGACAAGCTAACATTTTACGTTAGATATGACGGAGAAAGTTAGGAAAAACTCCAAGAACTAACTGCAATATGACTATTGAACTCAAAAAAACTAACCGTATACTTGTTAGTCTTTGCAGGTTTTCCTAAGATTTTCCGTCATCTCTAACGGAAAATGTTAGTTTGTAACGGAAAAAGCTACTTTATAGTAAATACTTAAGTCAACCGTGAATTTCTGATCGATAATTAATTCTTGGTTTTATCCCTAATTTCAATTCATTTCTGGCAATGAACGCTATGTGCTCGTGGATTCTAGATATTGCTATAAGGTGATTTGACTAGCAATATATCATGCATTTATATGTATTTGATATTCCCCTTAGCACCAAGTCAATATACCACGCATATCTGTATTAGCCTCTTAAAGAACATAGAACCTTTTTCAATAATTGCCGACTCGCGAAGCCCTACCATTTAACGTGGAAACAACACTTTTTGTGGTCCAAATTGTTGCTTAACTAAACATAAAGCTATTTGTTCCAACATTAATTTTAGACTTTACATGCATAAACTATCAAATCAAATTTGTATAGTAGATACATAATGAATATCTTTAGCTGCAATGGACTTCAAAAGTGAACTTTTTTTTTATCAACTTAAATTTTTATTAAAAAGAGAGATTTTTCAAACACGAAAGTATTTAAGGGTCTAAATATTAGAAATACAATTATAGAGGAGCTCCCGATACTAGAGTTTAAAGAAAAAACCTTAAAACGAAGGATGAGTTGTCCCCAAAAAACAAAAACAAACAAACAAACGAGTCAAAGAAAAACACAAGATTAATTGTTAATCTTCTTAACACCCGAAAGAACGTCCTCAGGTGACTTAAGAGTGAACTTTAAATCGTCAATTGTATTAATAAGTGAGTGAATAAAATATCCTTTTAAATTCTTTTTCAATAGATTAAAGTATATAGATTTTTCGCCTCTTTTTTAAAATACATTGCCAATCCATTTTTGTTAGGGTTCTCTCTCGTCTCCTTTACCTTCCATTTCTCTATGACGCCACTCCCAACAACCACTCATCTGCTACTGTCCACACCCACCATCCACGTGGTTGTGCTGCCCTTCGTCCTCCCTGTCGCTTCTAACATACACATGCTTGAGGCGCATCGGGAGATTCCATCAAGGCCCACGATGGGTTTTATAAAATCAACCGAGCCAAGGAAGGAACTGTACTGTCCATTTCCATTCCCCTTTGTAGGATTACGTGTTTCATAAACACGGTGGAAAACAAAGATTTTGTCGCTAATCCCATTCCAACATAGAATCACATGCATCAGAAAAACTAATCTTAACATGTTAACATGTATTTAAAGGAATTGTCTCGATGTAGACCAACGTTTAATACTTGAGCTTGCTAGTTCGAGATTGGGACCTTTGAGAAGACGAGTTGAGGCACTCACGTGTTATCCAGACGAGTAAGACGAATCCAAAACTAAAGCTTTCGAGTAGCCTTGAACGTTTTCACTATTGCTTTCTTTTGAGGTGGCCAAAATTTTCAGCAATAATACGTGAAAATTTCATGCTCCATGGTGTTTTATTTGTAGAATGTGATTTCCATTAAATCAACTCCAACTAGAATTAGGAAAAGTTGCAAAATAATGAATCATAAATGAGTCTTGTTTCCTTTATTCTACTCCAATTATGATTCATTTTTTTGGATAGACAATTATAGAATTATCTTTTGTTTTCCTTAATCTAATTAAATAAATTAAAACACCAAATATGTACAAATATATGTGTTTGTTGAAATTACCATTCACAACATGAATAATGAATCTGAAATCACTATTCACAACATGAATAGTGAATAGTTGAGGCACTCACGTGTTATCCAGACGAGCAAGACGAATCCAAAACTAAAGCTTTCGAGTAGCCTTGAACGTTTTCACTATTGCTTTCTTTTGAGGTGGCCAAAATTTTCAGCAATAATACGTGAACATTTCATGCTCCATGGTGTTTTATTTGTAGAATGTGATTTCCATTAAATCAAGTCCAACTAGAATTAGGAAAAGTTGCAAAATAATGAATCATAAATGAGTCTTGTTTCCTTTATTCTAGTCCAATTATAATTCATTTTTTTGGATAGACAATTATAGAATTATCTTTTGTTTTCCTTAATCTAATTAAATAAATTAAAACACCAAATATGTACAAATATATGTGTTTATTGAAATTACCATTCACAACATGAATAATGAATCTGAAATCATTATTCACAACATGAATAGAGAATTTCTATGTAGCCCATTTATCTTACATATTTTAATGTTTTATTTGATTTAAATAAATATCATCCAATAAATTTAATTAAATAAAAATAATGACATCATGTCATGAACAAATAATTAAATAAATGATTTTATTAAATCATATACAATTTTCCTAATTTATTTAAGTCGGACATCAAAGGTCCAAATCTCTATTTTGTGTGATCCTTTAGGATTCATATGACGTTGGTAGTGAGATTGAAATCATCATTTCATTCACAAGTTATGTGTAACTCCTAGCAAGTCATACGAAGACTTGACTTTGTCTTCGTCAGATCATGTTACCATAAGTTATGACATCCTCTTGTCGTTCGGTGATGTCATGACTGGAAAAAAGGCATAGAATCATAACCCTTTATCCATTCAGTCCACAAATTCTCTTGATCTTGAGTTCGGATTGTAGGTGACAAATCACAAGCATGAACATGCTTCTTTTACAATCACCCACTCATCAAAATGGGCCCTAATGACAACTGACTCATATAAATAGAAGTGGAAAGTCCTTATGAACACCAACCATGTACCTCATATGTGTGTACTCGCATCTCAGCATAAACCCAATAAATATCTTCTCAAGAGTAGCTCTTTGTTATGTCAAGACATGAATCAACACATATAGATAGTATGGTGATGTCATGGTCGTAGAACTAAGATCTACTTTGGCAGTTGAGAAATACTCATGTCTCATATTCTATGGTGTATTGTCAAGACGGGTCATTCAATATTAAACTCTTTGACATCTATGAGGCTGACTTATATCTATATATGCATTATCAGTAAAATATGATCCTCCAATTAACAGTCACACTAGCTCTAACTATCGGTTTAGACTAGGAACGAATGAATAGACTCACTCCTTTGTTTATATGAATTCTACTATCGGGGAGCCTCTCCCCGATACCTCAGAAAGAGTAATATACTCTAGTTTGTCAATATTACAACTTAATGATAACAAAATGTTAGCCAACTTTGAGTAATCACAAAGACGTTGTAATATATTTATGTGGATTATCCCAGGGCGTAAAGCAAAACACCGTTACCAACCCTACCCACTATTGTCCCGGTCATGGTTATCCTCGACCCGACACCGTCTTCCACCCCCCTACCTGGCCGGATCTATTTTTCCCGCGGATTTTATTTACGCTGACATCCTTCCCTCAGATGAAAGGTTTCCTCGCCCTACAAGAAGGTTTTGATGCTCTCTTCATGGACGTGGACGAAGATCGAGTGGTCATAGTCACACGAGACCCCTTCATTAAGTAGCGCGAGGCCTAAACGGTGTTCATCCTTTCCGATCACCTCTTAACCTCCTGGCCATATGACAAGCCGACCATATAATCCCTTGTGAAGAAGGTCTGGAACCACGATGGCCTTTTCATGAAGGAATTAGCCTAGGAGATCTCTGTCTTCTTCTTTACCTCACATGTGGGAAACGATCGGATTTGGCATTGGGAGACGTGGTCTTTCAAAAAGGTGCCCCTCATCCTAGAGAGTACCTACCCACAGATGAACCCGACGACCTTCATTTTCGCTTGTATCTCGATGTGGGTGAAACTATTCGACCCCATTGGACTAACTAAATGCGGCTCAGGACTCTAGGTGGGCAATGGCCTTTGGGATTTATCGACATCCAGGCGGATGTTTCTAGAAAGATATGGCCACACCGCTCTGTTGGTTGATATGTTTGCACTTATCGGGTCATGCTGCCCTTATTACGACTTGACTATAGTACGAGGGACTTCTCTGCTTCTACTTCAGTTAAGGATGCATGGGGCACATTGATGTTTAGTGGCCCTAGGGACAAAGGATGGACAGGTCCTCGAACCCAACTTCGACCTATCCTTCATGGTTGTAGAAGCCCAAAATTAGGCAGGGGAGTCTGTCAGGACTAGTCAGAGCCTATCTAGTCGTGACTCCCCGATCTAGTCCGATGTGTTCAGAGTGCCTACTAGAATTTGGGATGATACGACTATGCTCTCCTAGTCTGACAAAGGATTTTCTGACTAAAAAACCAGCATGCCCTCATAGGTGGAGGCTAGCGCCCCCTCTGCCTCGCCCAATAGTCCTTCAGGCAAAGGGGCATGGGCATTAGAAGATGAGTTAAAATCGTATCTCCTACTTAACCAGGAGGTTTCCCTATTTGCCTCGAGGAACTTGAAAGCCACTCCGGATGGGGCTTTGCTCCTAGGAGTTGGGATAGGGAAATGAGGCAAGATCAAGTCTTGCCCTCTGATAGTAATGGAGAACCTAAAAGGACTAGAGGCGAATTCAATATTTTTCGGTCAATGAATAACCATTATGGCGACGCAATATCTTTTTACGTAGTCTAAGCTCACTTCTACAATACATAATTTTAACAGAAGAAGCACAATATTCAGCAAAGATTGATGACTTTATTGTGCAAGGTGGTGTGGATTATACAGCCTACAAGGGAGTACTGAAAGAAAAACTAGAATAATTGAGAGAAGATAGGAACCATATGTTGGGCCTCGATAGAGAGTATGAACATACAATCATAGTGGAAGACAACAACTCGAGACCTTGCATAAAATAATACAATGATTAGATTCACAAACGAAACCGAAATCGTCATTTCTTACCAAATCAAGAACAGCAGGTAAGGAATAATCGGGCTTGAATATCCAAAACACCTACATATCCTGCTAGGAATTAAAGCCACGTACTTCTAAGCTTGGAGGCAGAAGAACACAAAAATAGAGGAGAGGGGGGCTTGGTCGAAACTTTGGCCTAAGCTTGAAGCCACAAACTTCTTCCTTTTTTTTTGTTGCTACATCAGTATTGGTCATTTGTGTGTCAAGACAGATGTTGTGAAGGATGTCAGTTGACATCAATTATGTGTGACCGGTGTGAAGGTGATTAAATATGTCAGCACAGAATGTCAATAATATGGCAAGGAACTACAACGCACGCGTATGGAATCTAATGAGTGTATCTAGAATCGTATCCATGTCTATCGGATTGAAAGATTTTTTTTGCTAGTATGAAGATATTGTTGGGTATCGAGGTAGGGTTGGAGATGAACCAACTCGCAGCGGAAAAACAATGAAAACCAAGAGCCAATTAAAGCCATGAAACAACTACCAAAGAATGGATCACAAGAGAAAAAAAATCTGCATTTTCATACCAAATGAAGAACACCGAGTAAGGACGATCGGCTTGAGTCTCCAAGCCACCTACGTATCCACTTGAGAATCAAAGTCACATAGTTCTTCTTATGAGGACTCAAGAACACCAAAAATGAAGGAAGACAACATCCTTGGCCGAAATTAGAGGGGGAGGGAGAGAAGTTGTTTCCTATTTGTTTCTTGTGTATGTTATGTTGAAAAAAGATGACTTAAAACGTAACAAAACCCATCAACTTGTCCAACTAAAGGCATGAGACAAGCACGATGACAAGTAAGGAGTAAATAGGACAAAGTATGGTGGTAAGTATGACTAGACAAGATGGGGTTAAGTTGTGAATCACCAACCCCTTAATCCCTGTCTTTCTTACTTAGTACTAATTAATCAAGACTTGATTAATTAGTTCCATAGGACTTGGTTGCATGGGCCTCTCATGGGCCACTTGGAACATGACCCGTGGCCATTCCTAACGAGGTCCCGTGACGCACTCATCGCCTTCAATCCTTTCATACCAGAAATGTCCAACATTATCCGACGCGATCAATCCCAAGACTCCAAGCCATGTCTCGATCCATAATGTCCTAAATACTTACTTGCACACGACCCAAAACCTAGTTTTGGTCATGTCCCGAGACAACTCCCTTTTGGCCATTCTCCATAAATGTGTTAATGAGTTTCACTGTTCCTTGATATGTTAGGTGACTGAATATATGATACCTAGTATCATGTACATGGTCATGCTATTCTTTCAGTCACTCTCGATCAAGCGGCCGAGAACCGATATCTTTCTCATATCTCAGTATGAGGGATAAATCCCTTAGTCGTCTTTCGTGTCACTCATGCAGCCCATCAATCTTGGCCGTTATGGAATGTCACGCCCCAAATCCGGTATTGACCGGACTCGAGACGTGACTTGAAAACAATTTAAAGTTTAACCATAGAAATGTCTCAAATCCAATAAAATTCTCCAAGTTTAGTTCAATCCAAATAACTCAAGTAAAAACTCCATAATAAAGCCTTAATACACAAGGTTCATAATCAAAAGTAAGACCATAACGTCTCTAAAGATAAGTGCACCTGGACCCACAGAAGCTCCCGAGCCTCGAGTCCACTACTCATCAATCAAGCCTGTAAAAACAGTAAACAACAAATAGGGGTGAGCTTACGCTCAGTAGGGAAAATAAATAACAAGGGCATGCTTTAGAGTCTAATAAAATGGAACTTTATAATTTATTTCGAGTAGCACTAATACGAAGAATTGAGATCATAATAAAATAAGGTAATAAAACGATTATTCAACGTTTCTAAGAAGATAGCAATACTCATAAAAAGTAAGGGGAACAATACATTTCCTAGCAATCAATAGAAGATAGAACGTTTTAGTGCTATCGGGGGACATGAAGTCCCAACACTCTGATCCACAATACTCTTTGTCATATCGGATTTTCCCTCGGCCCAGAGGAGACGCATGACATCACAAAGACGTATAACATCGAGAGTACCGGAAACATCACATAGGGACGCATGACATAGGAACCCTCGGAAACGTCTCCAAAAGACCATAGATCATCGGGAACCAAGGTAATGCTCCCGTAGGACGGATACGCTCGGGTGAATCAACAAGTAACCATTCCCCGCAGGGTGAACCATCCAATTGCCCCGCAGGGTACCGTAACCGATGCCCCGCAGGGTCCAATAACCAATGGCCCGCAGGGTCCAATTCACCGGTTATGATACTACCCCACACCGATATTCCCTTCAGTGTAAGTACCATACCGGATCACGAGTCATCGGCTTAGGTACTACCCCACACCAGTATTCCCATTGGTGTAGGTACCTTACAGGCACTACCCTACACCGCAGTGTGGGTGCCATACCGACATACAATCCCACTTAAAAGACAACACACAATAGAGTCACATACCGAACGAACATGGAACAACCATAGCTTAGCAAGTCACACTTTCACCAATGCAGACCACAAGAATCAATAACTTTACACTTACCGATAAACTCACCAATCGCAGTCCATCGGTCTATCAATCACCCGATCATGTACCATTTAGCACAATCAAGTACACTCAAAAATCATACAATCATCCATCCAATCATTCGATCAAATAATCATTCAAGCATTCAAATTCACATTCAAAACATCTAGTTGTATTAGACTCTTATCTTATCCAAACTAGGCAATCCAAGCATGTGAGGCAAACATAAACAATCCTAGGGCTCATCTCGGCCTTTCTGCCAGTAAATCAATTCCCAAGTATTGAAAGCGAGTTACACTAGTTCTTCACATCTTAATCATGCATACTAGACACATCCGGTTATTAGTAATTGAAAGACGATTATTCTAGTTATTCACATCCTATATGAAATTCTAGGACCTTTCCAATTTTATTAACCTAATAGGCATACTAAGTATTGAAATGCACGAGGAGTTAGTGCTTTCCCTACCTTGTGGTCTTCCTACGAACAAATACTCCTATCAACAGCGGTCCGGTTAGCCTCATCTCCGTCTTCTTGTGGATCCAAGTCTCCTTCTCTCCTCGAGCTCGGGTACTCGGTCTTGACCACAACAATACAAAAATTAGTAACCCAACGGAGTGCTCCTCAACTTAAAATACAGAACAGTCCTCAAAGAATAGAAACAAGGCCAAAGGAATGATCTAAGAACCGAAATGGACTCAAAAGGGAGGGTTTTGGTTCTGGAAAACTGATCCGGATTCTGGTCCGTCCCGTGTCACCTTCCGGCCCGGAATGTGATACGGAATGTGTCACAGTCCGGTCCGGAACCAGACACGGACCGCATCACAGGCCGGCCCGGTAACAGACACGGACCGCGCGACGCACCGGCCCGGAATCAGACAAGGACCGTGCGAGGTCCTGTGCCGGAGTCTGAACCGTTCCGCGCCGCGTACCGTGCCGGTACCCAACCCGTTCCGTGCTGCACGCCGTGCCGTCACCAGACCCGTTCCAGGTCTCATTCCGTGCCGAACCAGGCCAGAACCTTCCCCTTTCTTCCCCAACTCGGATTCCACGAAAATCAGACCAAAACCTCCATTTCCAACTTCTCTCAACTCCAAAATAACCATCTAAAGCCTCCAATCATCAACACCCTCAATGGGTTCATCAAAACTTCAACCAAACACAATCAAAACAACCTAACTTCACTAATTCTTCTCCAAACAACAACCAAAAGAGCTAGTTCTTCAAGCTCAAGCCAAAACCCACAAAAACCCAAACTAGAGAGTGGATGAAATGAGAAGTTAAGAGCATCCATACATTTAGAATGTGTAGGAGATGAAGCTAGCAAGCTCTAGGAGGAGGAATGGTGAAAGGATGAGCAAAAAATCCTCCCTTTGCTCTCTTTCTTCTTGCTCAAGCCAAGAGCTTCTCCCTTTCTCTCCCTCTATCAAAACACAGCTGCAACAAAGAGTAGAATGACTGAATTGTCTCCAACAATTGCCTTAAATGACCTAAAAGCTAAATGACCAAAAGCCCCTTTCAAGTTTTATCCACTTAAAGGCTTTAAGGAGGGTCAAAAGGTCATTTCAACTCATTTTCTTCTCATCCAAGCCTCTAATGCCATGTGGCCTTGTGGGATCCACTTTATTTTAATAAAATTCCAGCAGTCCAATTTTAATCGGAAAAAGTGGATAAAAAGTCCGAGTTTGACCGAAAGTTAACCGTTACAATATTACAGTCAAACTGAAGGAAATGACCCAACTAAGCTAACCATGATGACGGCTAAGATTTTTGGGCCCCGGAAAGGTCCCGAATGACTTCTTGAGTCATCGATTGACTTTTCCGGTCGAAAGTCAAACTTCGTCGAAATCCACCGGTTCGACCGGGATCGACCAGGGGCGGTTCTTACATGGAATCCCTGTTACGGACAACGTTAGACTAAGATCAAACTCAGTTGTTGACTACATAGAGATCACAAAGACTCCTTGGTCTAAGGATACATGACAAGCTACGACACTGAATATGCTCATGACTTAATCTATGGCACATATTCAGGGCGGGTCATCCAATATCATGTCCCACATGATATCTATGGTTAGACTCTGTAACCCCGTTCCAATGACCAATAGAACGTAAGCCATAAAGAGCCATCTTTCATACTAGTCGCTTTTATTGAAGCTTTATTGACTAGGGACCCATAGAGTGTGATCTATCTCGATCTATGGTTCTATTCGCATGGTGTGCATAGATCAGAACACATATCGATATATTACTACAACACATAAGTAACATAAAGTCGCTTTAATTGGACTAGCACTAAGACTAACAATCTCCCACTTGGCTTAGTTCCAATATGTTCCCGTTGTCTTTACATGTCTAACATTATCTGGCAGCAAGAGTGCCTTAGTTAATGGATTGGCTATGTCATCATTAGTTGCAATATATGTGATCTTCACTTCACCTCAGTTCAGTATTTCTCTGAAGAGGTGGATACGTCGTAGAACATGTTTTGATTTGTTATGCGATCTCGGCTTTTAGCTCACGCAATGGCCCTTGCGTTGTCGTAAAATAGATTCACTAATCTGGATGGGTTTTAATTGCACCCAACCCTTCCGTGATTTCCAAATCCACATAGCCTCCTTAGGTGCCTTTGTAGCAACCATGTACTCGGCCTTTGTCGTAGATTCAGTGACGGTAGCTTGTTTTATGCTCTTATGACTGAAAGCACCGTCATTCTGCGTACACACATGTCCTGACTGACTTCTAAAGTCATCTGGATCAGTCTGGAAAACTAGTGTCTACTTATCCTTCGACGACTAGTTCAACATCATCTCTCCCCAAGGGTTAGTCTGACGTCTACTGGTACAACACAAGGCATACAAGACGTCTGGTCTCGTATATGTCATGGCATATATGATCGATCCTTCCCCTTAGGGGCATGGGATTCGCCTCATCCTTTTCAGCTCTTCAGGTGTTTTAGGACACTGAGTCTTGTTGAGATGAACGCCAGGACGAGCGGGTAAGAATCCTTTCTTTGAATCGAGCATTGAGAACTTACTCAATGCCTTGTTCACATAGGTGCTCTGACTTAAACTCAAGACCCTCTTGGTGCGATCTCTATATATATTAATCCCTGAGATATAAGGAGCATCGCCTAAGTCCTATATTGCGAAACACTTTCTCAACCAAGCTTTTAGTCTCGTGAAAGGTTGGGATGTCATTTCCAATGAGATCTAGAATGACAATCTTTGTCCCACTAGCCTTCTTATAAACGCAAGGGTCATCCTCGTTATTGCTGAAGCCAAATCTAATTACCGCTTCATCAAAATGTAGGCTCCAACTCCGAGAAGCTTGTTTCAATCCACAAATGGATTTCAACAACTTATAAATCTGTCCATCATTCTTCGGATCGTCAAAACCTTCAGGCTGAGACATACAAACTTTCTTAGTCAAATTCCCATTTAAAAAAGGTTTTGACATCCACTTGTCATATCTCGTAATCAAGATACGAGACTATGTCAAGAAGAATCTGGATATATTTGACCATAGCCACTGGTGAGAAGGTTTCCTCATAGTCAATCCTTTGGATCTGCCTATAACCTTTCGCAACTAGTCAGACTTCGTAGGTCAGAGGCTTTCCGTCCATATCTATCTTTACCTTGAAGATCCATTTACATCCGATGGTCCTCACACCATCGATGAGATCAAATAGTTCCCAGACTTGGTTTTCCGACATGGACTGCATTCCCTCCCTCATGGCTCTCAGCCATAACTCGAAATCGGGCCCATCCATGGATTCTTAAAATGTGGTTCGATCCTCATGATCCACCATTAGCTCACTGTCCCTCCAGACACAAAATAACCATATCTCGGAGGTAGGTGAGTGATCCTTCCAGATTGCCTTGGACCTTTAGGATTTTCTACAGGAATTGGTTTCTCTCTACGACCATTTTGGGCTCCTCTACTAGGTTGTCAAGTGGTTCAGAGGCATCTGTACCATCTTGAACTTCTTTTAGATGTACAGCCCTCCTACTGACGTCTTTGTAAACAAATTCCCTTTCCATAAAGACTCCACCATTAGCGACGAACACCATGTTCTTGTTGGAACTCGATGTCGTGGACAAGATAAACAAGAAACACAGTGGAAATTAACCACGAAACGATCGAGATGAAGATACCAAATATGAATAGCAAAACTGAAATTTCAGGAAAGGTTTAAGAACATCACCTTGTTGTTATTATGGATAAATTAGAAGAGAACGCCAACAATTGCTCGGGTTGAGTCCCTTGGACATCTACGTATCCGATATGGAATCAAGGCCAACGTAGTTCTTGAGTTTGATCACTCAAGAACATGTACAATGAAGATTGAAGTGTTGGGTCTCGTGGTAGGGTTGGAGATGAACCAAATCGCAGCGAAAATCAATGAAAACCAAGAGACGATTAAAACCATGAAACAACTAACAAAGAATGGATTCCCAAGAGAAAAATTTAGCACCATTTCTTACAAAAAAGAACACCGGGTAACGAATGATTGGCTTGAGTCTCCAAGACACCTACGTATCCACATGGGAATCAAAGCCACATAGTTCTTCTCTTTGAGGACTCAAGAACACAAAAAATGGAGGTGGGAGCTTGCCTTGGCCGAAATTGCAAGGGAGAGGAAGGAGAAGTTGTGTTTCCTATTCTTGTGTTGTGTTTGTTATGTTGAAAAAAGATGACTTAAACATAACAAACTCCATCAACTTGTCAAACTACAAGCATGGGACAAGTATGGTGACAAGTAAGGTGTAAATAGGACAAAGTATGGCTAGACAATATGGGGTTAGGTGGTGAATCACCGACACCTTAATCATTTTCTTGCTTACTTAGTACTAATTAATCAAGACTTCATTAATTAGTTCCATAGGCCTTGGTTGCATGAGCCTCTCATGGGCCTCTTGGAACATGGCCCGTGGCCATTCCCAACGAGGTCACGTGACGTGTTCATCTCCTCAAAACCTTTCATACTGGAAATGTCCAACACTAACCAATGTGATCAATCGCAAGACTCCAAGCCTTGTCTCGATCAGTTAAGTCCTATTCACTTAAGGGCACATGACCCAAAACCCAATTTTGGTCATGTCCCGAGACAACTCCGTTTTGGCCATTTTCCATAAATGTGTCAATGAGTTTCACCCTCCAGTGTGACCGCTAGGTTTATGCATGTCAATAGATCAACGTAAAATCTCATTTTACTTGATCTTATAAAAGTGGAAACTAACGAGACTTTACTATTGCCTGACAATGCATAATGAATCGACCATGTCGATTCTAACCTTTCCGTCGTCCCTGTCATTAACCTTTTATCTCTGATATCCTGATTGAGATAAGGCATAAAGTCGCATCGTTATTATTCACAATCATTGTTCCTTGATATGTGAGATGACTGAATATATGATACCTAGTATCATGTGCATGGCCATGTTGTTCTTTCAATCACTCTTGATTAAGCGGTCGAGAACCGATATCTTTCCCATATCGTAGTATGAGGGATAAATCCCTTAGCCGTCTTTCATGTCACTCATGCAGTCCGACCCCAAGCCAATCTTGGCCGTTATGGAAGCCCTGTTACGGAAAACGTTAGGCTCAGGTCAAACTCAGTTGTTTACTGCACAATGATCACAAAGACTTCTTGGTCTAAGGATACATGACAAGCTAGGACAATCAATATGTTCATGACTTGATCTATGGCACATATTCATGTCGGGTCGTCCAATATCATGTCACATATGATATCTATGATCAGACTCCGGAATCCTGTTCCAATGACTAACAGAACGTAAGCCAGAAAGAGCCATATTTCATACTAGTCGCTTCTAGTGAAGCTTTGTTTACCAGGGACCCATCGAGTGTTATCTATCTCAATCTATGGTTCTATTCGCACTGTGGGCAAAGATCAGAGCACACATCGATATATTACTCCAACACATCGGTAATATAAAGCCGTTTTAATTTATTGCTAATGATGATATATACATTTGGACATTTAGGATTGAACTACGAGCACTAAGACTAACATGAAGGTGGGAGGGATTTTTGGCCAAGGTGGGAGAAAATGATGAACTTGTTTTTCTATTTTCTTTTCACTTTCATGTTATAATTCTCCAACGCCCTTGCATGGAGAGTTAAGTGGAAGTAGTCATCTCCATTAATCTCCATCAAGTTGGCAAGTGTTCATGCTAATTGAATGCAAGACTTAATAAACTAATAAGGTTTATTAAGTAGTGGAAAGTGGGTCTAACCCACTTAAACTAACAAGACCAATTAGTCAACCATTGAACTTTGTTTCTTGTTGGACCTAGCCTATATGGGCCGGCCATGTGCCTCTCCAATAGAGCCCATGCCGAGCCCATTATGCTAGCCCGTACACTATGGAAATTGCCGACACGTCTCCCTCCATCTCAAGTCACTTGCATTTTTATCGAGTATCAAACTAATGGTGTGACCCTTAGGTTTATGCACGTCGAAAAGATCAATGCAAAATCCAATTTTACTTGATCTTCATTAAATGGCGACAAACGAGAGTTAATACATCACGACGTTGCATAGCTAGTCGACTTTTGTCGATTCTAACATTTCCGTCGTCCTTATCATTATCCTTTTATCTCTGATATCCCGATTGAGGTAAGGCACAGAGTCGTCATCCTTATCGTTCTCAATCGTTGTTCCTTTATATGTGAGAAGACTGAATGTATGATACCCAATATCATGTGCATGGCCATGCTTTCCTTTTAGTCACTCTCGATCAAGCGGCCCCATACCGTAGTATGAGGGGCAAATCCCTTAGTCGTCTCTCGTGTCACTCATGCATTCATTCCCCAAGCCAATCCTGGACGTTATGGAAGCCTAGTCATGGTGCAATGTTAGGCTTTCAGGTCAAACTTAGTTGTTTACTGCATAGTTACCACAAAGACTCCTTGGTCTAAGGATACCTGACAGGCTACGACTCTGAATATGTTCATGACTTAGTCTATGGAACATATTCAGGTCGGGTCGTCCAACATCATGTCCCACATGATATCTATGATCAAACTCCGGAACCCTTTCCAATGGCCAATAGAACGTAAGCCATCAAGAGTCTTGTTTCATACTAGTCACTTCTATTGAAGACTATTGACTAGGGACTTCTTCGAGTGTGATCCATCACGTTCTATGGTTCTATTCTCTCTGGGGGCATAGATCGGAAACACACACGACATATTACTCTAACACTTAAGTAATATTAAAAGCGCTTTATTATATTGCCAACGACGATATTTAGATCTGGACATTTACGATTGGACTACGGGCACTCAGACTAATAATCTCTCATTAGCCCTAGTTCCAATCTAAACTCCAGTTTAATACCATCGACCTTACATGCCTTTTGTGCTGAGGCAAAGAAAGCGCTTTGGTCAAAGGGTCGGCTATGTTATCATCTGTTGCAATATACATGATCTTTACATCGCCTCGGTTTAGTATTTCTCTGATGAGGTGATATCACCGGCCTGGATGGTTTTTTTATTACACCCAACCCTGACGTGAACTTCCTAATACATACAGCCTCCTTGGCTTCTTCTGCAGCCGCAATGTACTCGGCCTCTATCGTGGAGTCAGCGACGGTGTCTTGCTTCACTCTCTTCCAGCTGAAAGCTCCGCCATTCAGCGTGAACACATATCCTGACTAACTTCTAAAGTCATTTGGATCTGTTTGGAATATAGCGTCAACATATCCATTAACGACTAGTTCAGAATCATTCTTTCCCCTGTACACTAGAAACGAGTCCTTAGTTCTTCTCAAATATTTGAGAATTGCTTTGACCGTTATCCAGTGTTCTTCACCAGGGTTAGATTGATGTCTATTGGTATAGCTTAAGTCAAATGAGACATCTGGTCTCTTGCATATCATGGCATACATGATCGATCCTACCGCTGATGAGTAAGGGATTCGACTCATTATTTTCAGCTCATCAGGTGTCTTAGGACACTGAGTCTTGCTGAGGTGAACACCATGACGTGCAGGTAGGAGTCCTTTCTTGGAATCTAGCATTGAGAACCTACTCAACACTTTTTTCTCATAGGTTCTTTGACTTAATCTCAAGACCCCCTTGGTGCGATCTCTATATATCTTAATCCCTAAGATATAAGCAGCCTCGCCTAAGTCTTTCATCGAGAAACACTTCCCTAACCAAACTTTGGTCTCGTGTAAGGTAGGGATGTCGTTTTCGATGAGTAGTATGTCATCGACATACACCCATTTTCCTTCTTGTAAACGCAAGGTTCATCTTCGTTATTGATAAAGCCAAATCCAATTATAGCCTCAACAAAACGAAGGTTCCAACTCCGAGAAGCTTTTTTCAATCCATAAATGAATTTCAACAACTTACAAATCTTTCCTTTATTCTTCGTATCAAAAAAACCTTCGTGTTGAGACATATAAACGTCCTCCAATAAACTTCCGTTTAAGAAGGCGGTTTTGACATCCATTTTCCATATCTCGTAATCATGATACGCAACTATGGCAAGAAGCATACAGATAGATTTAACCATAGCCACTGGGAGAAGGTTTCTTCATAGTCAATCCATTGGATTTGCCTATAACCTTTCGCCACTAGTCGGGCCTTGTAGGTCTGAGGGTTTCCATCCATGTCCAACTTCACCTTGAAGATCCATTTACATTCGATGGCTCTTAGACCATCGATGGGATCAACCAGCTCCCAGAATTGGTTATCTGACAAAGATTGCATTTCCTCCCTCATGGCTCTCAGCCATAACTCGGAGAAGGGCTTGTCCACGACTTCCTAAAATGTGGTTGGATCATCGTGATCCACCACAAGCTCACCGACAACCCCAGACACAAAGAAACCATATCTCGGAGGTGGACGACTAACCCTTTCAGATCGCCTTGGACCTTCTAGAATCGTTACAGAAATGAATCTTTGCTCTACGACAACTTCAGGCTCCTCTACTGGGTTGTCGAGTGGTCCATAGGCATCTATACTATCATGAAATTCTTCCAAATGTCCTCCCACTGACGTCTTTGGAAACGAATTCCTTTTTCATAAAGAGCCACCCCTAGCGACGAACATCGTGTTCTCATTGGGTTTGTAGAAGTAGTATCCCCTTGTTTCTTTGGGATACCCCACGAAGGTGCATTTTTCAGATCTCGGTTCAAGCTTAGTCGAAACCAAGCGTTTCACATAAGCCTCGCAACCCCAGACCCTTAGGAAAGACAAAACGGGCTTCTTCCCGTGCCATTTCTCAAATGGTGTCCCTTCCACAGCCTTCGTAGGAGCCCGATTCAACTGAATGCGACTGTCTCCAAAGCATGACACCATAAAGAGTTTGGGAGATCAGTCCCACTGATCATGGACCAGACCATATCCAATAAAGTTTGATTCCTCCGTTCAGACACACCATTCAATTGTGGTGTTCTGGGAGGCGTCCATTCTGAAAGGATTCCACTCTCTTTTACATGATCTAAAAACTTTGTGGTCAAGTATTCTCCACCTCGATCCGATCGAAGTGGTTTAATACTTTTCCCGAGCTGGTTTTCTACTTCAGTCCTAAACTCTTTGAATTTATCAAATGCTTTAGACTTATTCCTCATCAAATAGACATAATCAAATCTACTGTCGTCATCAGTAGATGTGATGAAGTAGCTAAAACCCCTCCTGGAAAGTGTTCTCATTGGTCCACACACGTCCGAGTGTATCAGCCCTAATAAGTCACCCACCCTCTCACCGCGACCGATGAAGGGCGCTTTAGTTAGTTTGCCCATCAAACAGGATTCACATCTATTAATCGAATGGAATTCGAATGGACTATGAAGTCCGCACATGTGAAGTGCTGATACGCGTTTTTCGTGTATGAGGCCTAAACGACAGTGCCATAATAGGCATTACCCATTTAAAACCCCACCAATTGAAAATGAGATGCCAAACTGACCAAGCTTTGTGATAGTGTAGAAGTAAGTATTCTAAATCTTCCAAATCATTGTTGCGGAAAGGACATAGATACTGAGTCAAATTAAAAGAAAAGACCCTACTCTCAAGGAAGAACTTGGTAGGTATTGCATGATGACAGCACAGCCAGACAAAAGTTGAGATTTTAGGAGGGATGGTAGGAGTCCATAATAGTTTTTTTCCAAGGAAGATTATGGATACCTTGATTCTCATGCAAATGGTAGGCCTTTGAAATTGAGAATGTATTTCCTTTCTCTTGCCAGGATAGAGAGTCAGAGGTTTCTGATATTGGTGTTTGATTAAGAATGTGGGACAAGGAATTCAATTCCCTAAATTCCCAACCCCTCAAACCCCCTTTGAATCTGCAGAACCCGTAACCTTCAGACCAGATTTGGGCTATTTTTGTAGATTTTCGCTTGCTTAGTGAAAAGAGTCTTCTGTATGTGAATTTGACAACTTCATTTCCCTACCAAGTGATCATGCTAGAAGTTGATAATGGTCCCATTGCGTAGAGACCACTTTGAACCAGATTGACCAAATAAGGATCTGACATTTGCATAACAAGTAAGAGAGTGGATATGAGAGAAGATACTGCAATTTAGAGTCAAGTGTAAGGAATTCAGATTCCAATCCTGGGTCTGCCAGCTAAATTTTGAGCAAATGACCTATTTCCAAAGAGATGAGTCATCAAAAGCAAGTCTCCACCACCATTTCTCAAGTAAGGATAGGTTCATGAAGTGGAGATTTCTAATGCCAAGGCCTCCCTGTTCCTTAGACTTGTAAACAACCATTTAATTATATGCATCACTCTTCTTAAAACTGTTCCATTCCAAATGAATCTCTTCTAGCACTTCTTAAGCTCTCCATGCACACCAACAGGGACTTTAAACAAAGACTTATGATAAAGTGGCAAGGAAAAAAGTGTGGATTTGATAAGGGAGATCATTCCCCCAAAAGAATGAAGTCTTGCTTGCCAAAGACTTAGTTTTCTTTTGTAGGTGTTGATGATAGGTTTCCAAGATGTTATTCTACTAGGATTAGCTCCCAACTAAAAGCCTAGATAAGAAAGAGGGAAAGAGGTTTCCTCACAACCAAAAATGGTAATGACCTAAGCTTCTGAGAAAGTAGATGAAGTGAGCAGCGCAAACTAAGATTTGTGGAAATTTATTTTGAGACCATAAGCTAACGGAAAAGTATGCAGGATAAATTTGAGGTTCTTAATCTAGTCTGCCTGCCCTTTAATAGTGATTGGAGTGTCATCAGCAAATTAAAGATAAGAGACTTTTGGTAATGAGGAAAAGATAAGGAGTACAATCCTATTACATCCTAAAAACTGATTAAGTTAAACAAGTCTCTAAATACTAGGATTATTGAACAACGACAAACTAATATTAGCATACGAATAAACCAATGTAATGTATCTTTCTCGGTACGGGAACTTGGATGGTACAAATGAAATATTTCTTCACTTTAAAGAGCTAACTGATGCAATACTTTAGTTGTGTCACCCTCAGATCAATTGGGCGAGGTTGTACAATAGCGGCCTAGGCGACTCACAAATACGACGCAATAAGAAATATATTCTGTTTTGAGAAAACATAATAAGAAATATTGAATACTAAGTCTCGTATTTTCGAGGCTCTGCCTTCTCTCTAAACAAACCCTAACCCTTTACTTGTTCGTTGCCACAACCTTCTGTCAACACCGCAGACGATCTCCATTCCGGGGAGATTGTCGACGGTAGCTACCTCCCCTCTCTTCCCCATTCGTCTCTTCCTATCCTGTTTCTTCTTCCTTCGTTCTCCTTGGTCCTATTATTAGTTTCTTCTGGCTCGTCACCAGATCTACTTCCCTGCCCTCTCACTGTCCTCTCGGGCGCGCTCGTTCCAGTTCCTCGGTGGGAATCGTTTCTAGACATGGATTCGTAGAAGATCTGGAAGTTTCGAGTCTGTCCTTTGAAGATCCGATAATCTCTGAGTTTCGGCTACTCAAAGGTATCTTTTCATCCATTCTCTTTCTTAGATCACCCTTTCCCGACACGTGAGTCGGGGCCTCTCGGTTGTCTCCCAAGTTGGTGTTTTTCCTTTTGGCTTGTTGTGAAGCTCTGATTTTTTAGGATAGGGGGTTCGGTACCGGAGGGGATGCGGTCTCGAGGGGTGATACCGTGTCCGGTTCTCACTATATCACTGTTTCCCACCAGATCTACCGACTTGTATGTGGTGGATCTTTCGTTGTTTTGTGGTGCTGGCCAGCGACGATGTGGGCTCCGTCTCATTGGATTCAGGTGTCCCCTTTCTTCCCTACACCTCGCTATGCACTAATCTTCCTCCCCAACCACATTTGGGGTTGGGGCCTCACGATCTTTCGGTGATGGCCGTCGTGAGGTAATCGGGCATTTGGCCTTGTTTGAAGAACTAGGTAGTAGCGTTTTAGGGGTGAGAAGGGATCTGTTTTAATCGGTTTCAGAGGTGTGGTTTTGGTGGTGTTTCGGGTGTGTTTGGTGGATGGATGGAATGTTTTCGGTGTTGGTGGTCTCGTTGGTCAGGGCCTTTTTGCTTGGTTTTGTTCAAGTTTGGGCTGTTTGGACTGCCCAAGGCTCTAGTTGTGGGTCTTGGGTAGGTTTCGTGGGGCTTAAGCTCTTTGTTCTGTTTGGTTATTGTTTTGTGCTTCATGTTAGCCAAACCTTGGTACTAGACATGTTGTAATTGTATTGTTGGGACGATAGTTCCCGATTGTATTATTGTACTTCATGTTAGTTAAATCTTGCTATTAGACCAGTTGTATTGTTGGACGTTAGTTCTTGCTTTGTGACACTCTTCTTGGGTGTTCACTTGTTTGTAAGAGAGGTTTTACACCTCTTACTCTTTACTTTTTCTGAAAGTCTTGAGTTATTACTAATATATTTGCCTTCCAACAGAAAAGAAATATCGAATACACTTTTGGTGTGGGTTGGGTGACTTCTAGGTGACTGAGAAGGACAAGGTAACAAAGTGAAAAAAATTGTGTATGGTAGGGTTGGTGAAGATGCCACAAATCACAAACGAAAAAGGATTCCAAGGGAAAGAGAGGTTGCGGTGAGGACAACAAAGGT
Source organism: Erodium maritimum (assembly GCA_963921825.1). Classification (NCBI taxonomy): domain Eukaryota; kingdom Viridiplantae; phylum Streptophyta; class Magnoliopsida; order Geraniales; family Geraniaceae; genus Erodium; species Erodium maritimum. The sequence goes on along the minus strand of OY997593.1, from coordinate 29,291,383 downwards.
ACGGGCCGTGTTGATCAGGAGGAATTTTCTTATACTTACTTGTCTAGGCGTCTCTATACGGATGCACTCAATTATATCACCATATCAATAAAGATATATGAATATGATCTCAAGACCCCGACCTCTTTTTTGGGCCCAAAAGAATGTTACTTTGTTTTAATTCTTTCCGTGACCATTCTTGTTATGCATTTCTCTCTTCTTTATTTTTTATCAGCATTCATGTCAACTTCAACAGCTTAGGCCGGTATGTGCTTCCTCATTTCTTTTCTTTATGCCCATCAAAAGTCATGCCTTGAGAATTATCATTATCACCAACCGAATCATTGGAGCTGTTGCTTTTCTCATAAAAAAAGTGAACTTTAAAAGTCAATTCAAATACTCTACTTAAATTTTAACGGTTTCTTATATTAACAAACTAAATGGTAACGTTGGAGAATTGAATCCAACACACTTCAGTCTACTCAAATTTTGCCACATGACCAAGTTGACTTTTGCTTCCAATTTTAGTGGTTGTGAGCCATCCATCAAGTTACGAAATTTTGTCACTAATAAGCGTCAAAAGCATCGTTCCCTTTATCATAATCATTAATCAATCTCTACGGTTTGGTCTCTGCACAGCCACCACCCTCCATTGTAGCCATTATTGAAGCTCCTACTTCCGTCATTGAAGCCCCCTGCTTCCACTACTGAAGCCCCCTGCTTTTAAGCGCTCCGCTATCCCACGAGGTCACCCATAACCCCTCAGGGTCGATTCACACCGTCGCGATTTCTGATCGATGTCGATTCTCTTCCTTGAATCAAGCTGGCCACTCATCGCCTCTCCTGAGTCCCGGCCTGCTCCATGTCCCATCATAGTCATCAATCCGATCTCCAAGACCTTACCCAGCTAGGGCACTGTCGTCACCGACGACTCGTCCCCGGGTCCCTGCTACCCCCTTTGGCTCGGTACTGCAGCACACCAGCGCAGTTCAGTGTTGTCGTCCCTGGATCACGGAAGGACGATTGCAGCAGCCCTCGTTGCTGTGGCGTAAACCCTCTTCCCGTTCACTTGGTCGACCTGCATCAACGGGTCGTCGACGCTCGGCCACTAGGGTTGTGCCATGGACCTACCCCCGTGCAGCACCTCGGTCGGTATCCCCAGCCGGCACCGGGTCGCCAGTTAGGGCGCTGCTGCCCAGAACCGGCTTGGCGCCCGTTAAAACCATACCAGGGCGATCATCCCTCTTGGTTAAGTCAACGACGGGGCAAAGCTCGCCGCCAGCATCCCAGGCAAAGGGATCGTCCACGGGACATCGAAATGATGCAACATGAGGACCTCGGCTATTTCATGTCATCGTTTTGGTCTGGGGCCCACAGACAGAGGCGTCTCAGCCTCCTTCGGAAGAATGAGAAGACCCGGCGGGGGTGGGAGGGTCCGTCTACGGACTATACCCACAGACCCGGGACCACCAGTGCTGGGGAGTCTCGGGAAATCCGCATTCAAGGCACTACGTTCAGTTGTTAGGTCTGCTCTATATTTCTTTTTAGATCGAATAAGTCTTTGGTTAGGAGTTGTCTTGAGTTTTTGCCTTCGATGTCAAGTAGGCTATTATTATGGGTCCATGAGCGTTGGGCCTGCTACGGTCGGCTCGGATATACATCTGGAACCCGGTGCGGTCACGCCCTATCTTGTTTGATTACCTTTGGGTATTAATGCAATTCTCCGGTTACCCATTTCAAAAAAAGTTACGAGATTCGAGGGGCTGAATACTATAAGGAACGGGGAGGAATTATTTATATAACAATTAATTTAAACGATATATAGTATGACAAAATTTTCTAAATATAGGAACCAAAAAGTGATAAGATAACAAAACAAGATTTAATCATAACCGCTTTGGCTTTGGTCCTGCAAATCTGCACGCACCACTTTATTACCAAGTAGCTGGTTTGAGAAACAAAAACAATTTTGTGTTAAAGAATGTTCATATCATAATATGTATCATTATTGATAAACTCGTTTACAAATTTGGACGTGGAGAGAGTATATAGAAAAGAAGACCCGTAAAAATGATAGATAAGAGCTTTAAGAGGTGAAATCGGCTACAAACCATTCTTAACCTAAAAACTAGAGAACCAATCCTGGTCACACACACCTAAGATCCAACATTCACCATGATGCCACATCATCACCCCAATTTCACCAAATCTCACGCCAATTTCATCCTTTCTCACACAAGCAAGGGCATAATTGTAAAAGCATGGTGCCATGTGGACAAGTGTCCATTTTTTTCTTCACAAATTCACTAATTTAATATTTCCCGATTCGTTTGAACTCCGATTAGCTTCAAACTTGCGCCAATATTTTTATTTTTTTCAAGGGCTTTAAATCAAGATCAATCATGAATATATTTTGAAGCATGAAAATAAAACGGTATATCGGAGTGATAAAAATAATGTTGAGTGTTGATAAATCTTCACTAATAAATGTTTTATATCGGAGGTATCAAACTAGTGCTAAATGTTGATAAAAATATGTACTGAGGTGATAAAAACCATGTTCAATTATGATAATAAGTGTGATATACTAGAGTTTAGCGTTGATAAAAAAAAATATGATGGGGTGATAAAAACACATGTAATTTAATGATAAACATAGTTTTAGTGTTGATAAAACTGGTGTTCATAAAAAGCACGTGATGAGATGATAAAAATCATGATCAGTTTTGGAGAATGGGGTGATAAAACCAGTGTAGAGTGCTGATAAAACCAGAGCAAAGTGTTGATAAAAATTAGCTGGATATAATTTCTTTAAAAACCAGCTCCGAAATAAATAAATAAATGCGTGCTTCAAAAAAAACATGTGATGGGGGTGATAAAACACGCGTAATTGAATGGTAAACCTAGTGTTTAGTGTTGATGAAACTAGTGTTCATAAAAAGCACGCGATGAAGTGATAAAATCATGATCAGTTTTGGAAAATGAGGTGATAAAACCAATGTAAAGTGTTGATAAAACCAGTGTAAAAGTGTTGATAAATCCAGAGCAAAGTGTTGATAAAAATTACCCATATTTTTTATAAAAAAAAAATCAACACCGAAATAAATTTTTTTTTCGTGCTTCAAAATATATTCATGACTGATCTTGATTTAAAGCCCTTAAAAAATCAAAACTAATGGCGCAAGTTTGAAGCCAATCGGAGTTCAAACGAAGCGGGAAAAATTAAATTAGTGAATTGATTAAAAAAAATAATATGATAGTTTTACTAAAAAGCTCTTACCACTTACTAAAAAGTGCTGTTTGTTTTGCAGTAAACAAGTCAACTACTCAATTGCATCTCATCCATTCATTCTTAAAATTGATGACTTAGATTGGTTCTCTAGTTTTTAGGTTAAGACATGGTTTGTATTTGATTTCTCCTCAGAGCTTTAAAGATAAAACATACCAAGGATCATTGTCACGCCCCAATTTCAGTAAACCGAACTCGGGACGCAAACATTTAAAATAATAAAACACTTTGAAACCTTTTCCATTTAAACACTTTAAAATATCAGTTTAGTTCAACAAAATAATAATTACAGTTCAAAACACGTCCCAACAAGTGGACAAAAGTACAAGGTATCCGTCACTAGACTCAAAAGACAAAACCCGGACTCCGCTCCTAGCTCCACAAGCTTCGAGAGCTCACCTAGTCCGTCCCACGAACAATACCTGTAGGAAAAGCAGCTAGGGGTGAGCGTTCGCTCACCATCACGGATAACAGACTGACTACGACATAATTAGCAGACAAGCAGGTAACACCAACAACGACTCAACACCGGGGAACACCATCCCCAACCCAAGTACTCTGACTGAACAAACACCCACGGTGACCTTCCTCGAACGACTCAACACTCTGACACGTAAAATAGACCTGACACAACGATTGACGACTTCTTCCAAGGACTCAAAAGAAAGTACGCAACACCAAACAGCATCACAAAGGATCACACACCAACCAAGATCACAAAGGATCGCACACCAAAACAAGATCACAAAGGATCGCAAACCAGCTGCCAAGAACGCCCTCCCGGGACTCTAACCCGGTCAGGCCAACCCAAGAATGCTGCAACTTACCGGGACTCTAACCCGTAAGCCAGCCGGGAAATGCTGCAACTTACCGAGACTCTAACTCGTAAGCCAACCGAAGAATGCTGCAACTTACCGGGACTCTAACCCGCAAGCCAGCCAAAGTATGCTCACAAACCCAAACCACACACGCGCGGCCAGGACCCCTTTATTGGCGGGCAGGCCCCCTACCCCGTCTGAACATGCAGACGCGTGTGATCGTGGACCCCCGTTTCATGAAGCGGGCCCCCAACCTCAGGTAACCACAAACACAATCACAATCACAAGCAAGTTCAACAACCAGTAACAACACAAGTTCAACACTCACAGGCACTCATGGCCACCAAGACACCAATAGTAAAACTCGGACTCAACAGCCCCACAGGCACTCACGGCCTCCCAAGACACACCGACAGTAAGACACGGACTCAACAGCCCCACAGGCACTCGCGGCCTCCCAAGACACCAACCATAAAACACGCTTGCAACTTACCGAGACTCTAATTCGTAAGCCAGCTAAAGAAAGCTTGCAACCCCCCGAGACTCTAACTCGGTCAGGCCAGCCAAAGACACCAACCTTAGTACACGGCTCTCAAAGCCACCCAAAACACCAACAATTAACTACGGGCTCTCATGGCCACCCAAGACACCAATTTAAATACACGGGCTCTCAAGGCCACCCAAACTCAATCAATAAATAATACGGGCTCTCAAGGCCACTCAAAACTCGATAATAAAACACGGGCTCTCAAGGCCACCCAAGACACCAAATAAGCAATCAACCTCCGGCTTAACCAAGCCTCCAACAGTCCTAATATCAACAGTTTCTAAATCAACCTCCGGGCATGGTCATATGCCTCCAGTAAAACAATTACGCTAAGTTCTCTGCTTCTACAACACTACTAAGTGTCACATGCTTTTCTAATAATTACTAAGTTCCCGTAACATGCTTTTCTAATAATTGCTACGATCCCGTATCATGCTTTTCTAATAATTGCTACGATCCCGTATCATGCTTTTCTAATATTTAAATAAACCTACTCAACCCACGACACCCCGGTGTCACATGCAATTCTACTGTTTAACTTTCCCCAGTCAGGGCCGAGATCCGGCTACTTTTCCCTACCTCGTGCGTGTTCTCCCAAAAGCCAACCACGAGCTCTGGTGATGATCTCAGTCACTCACCTAGCTTTCCCTTGCCCCGGTCCGTGGCACGATCTAAAAGAACACAATTTAAAGGCTCTTAACCACTTGTAGGAATAAACTGAAAATCATTAAACTCGAAGCCCAAACTTAACCCCGACAATGTCGATCACTCACAAACTTCCCAATTACTCGACATTGTCGATAAGGGACCCGTAAAGGCCCGATTCGCCCGACATGGCGAATCTGCCCGGGTTTTGTTAATTGCCTTCCGGGGCTCCGACAGCCCCCGTTTTCGTTTCTAAGGTCTTAGAATAATTCAAGGAACCCAATGTACTTGCCCGAATCGAATTCCGACTCCCGAGTCAATTAAATGACGTTTAAAGTTTCTAAACCCGATAAATTGCAACTTCTCCAATTTAATTCCAATTTTCGATTCGGTTTAGGATAAATGGTCCGGGAGAACGTTTTAAACCACCCGAAACACAAAACCCGATCACCCGAGCACGTGGGCCCCACCAACCCACTTGGCCGAGAGCTCCTAGGGCTCAAGGGGGTTCGGCCACCATGGTGGTGGCTGGTACCACCTCCGGCCAGCCACCCCATGGTCGGCCGGCCACCACCCACGGTGGCCGGAGCTCCTCCCGAGCCTCCGGTCACCAGAAAACGTGCAATTAAACCTCCAACACCTCTAAAACGTCTCCAACAATTACCCCAACACCAAAACCACCTCAAACTAATAGTTTCACCCAAACCCTAACATTTGAAAACTATCAAAAAGACGATTGGTTCGGTGCTTACCCAAGAGGAGAACGAGGGGAAGACAATTGCTTCTTGCTTTGACTCGATCCAAGGGTTGAAAATCCCACAAAACCCTAGCTTCTTCACCTTCTCTCTTCTTCTCCTTCTCCTTCTCTCTCTAACTCTCTTCTTTCTTTTTCTATTTCTAAAAACTAACACAAAAATTCCCTTTTTTTCTCTTAAAACATGTGGCCGGCCACACTGGCTGCCCCTTTAGTTTTCCCTCCAAAATTAACACCACCACATAGTGGACAAGTGTCAAGGTGGGTCCCACACCTTTTGGAAAAATATCTACTAGCTAAAATCCAATCAGATTCGCGAGAATCGGACGTTTCGGGACCCGAACGGGCACTTTTCCCAAGAAATTACGAAACTTGACGGGCTACAAGGAAACGGCTCAACTAAGACCGCTGCGTCGACGGCTAAGCTTTTTGGATCCAAAACGGTCCTCGAATGGACCAAAACGTCGCTCGGTTGACTTTTCCAGCGAAAAGTCAACATTTCCCAAATTGATCAGAAAGTTGCTCTGAGTCCCCCGGAACTCACTTTGGTCAAAAACGGGGTCAAATTAAGTCCGGTATGACCCTAGGGATCCAATTCCGGTTCAATTCAGTGTCTGCTCACAAATTTTAAATTTTCCTGTTTTTCGCAGGTTTGACTGGCGTTGACCGGGAGTGGTTATTACAATCATTATGGGAGAGGAGAAATCTGCTAGAAACTCCTCTTATCCTAAAAACTGTGTGAACCAATCCAAGCCACACACACCTAAGATCTAACATTCACCATGATGCCACATCATCACCCCAATTCTACCCAAATTCACGCCACTTTCATCATTTCTCACCCAAGCAAGGGCATAATTGTAATAGCATGGTGCCATATCGACAAGTGTTCATTATTTTCTTAACCAATTCACTAATTTAATATATCCCTATTCGTTTGAACTCCGATTAGCTTCAAACTTACGCCAATATTTTTCTTTTTCCAAGGGCTTTAAATCAAGATCAGTCATGAATATATTTTGAAACACGAAAATAAAAATTTATATTGGGGTGATAAATAAACATGTTAAGTGTTGTTAAATCTTCACCAATAAATTTTTTATATCGGGTATCAAACTAGTGCTAAATGTTGATAAAAACATGTCAGGGTGAAAAAAAACAGATAATGAGGTGATAAAAATCATGTTCAATTAAAAATAAGGGTGATAAACTAGAGCTTAGTGTTGATAAAAAAACATGTGATGGGATGATAAAAACACTTGTAATTTAATGATAAACATAGTGTTTAGTGTTGATAAAACTAGTGCTTAGTGTTCATAAAAAAACATGTGATGATGTGATAAAAATCATGTTCGATTTTGGAAAATGACGTGATAAAACTAATGTTCAGTGTTGATAAACCCAGTGTATAGTGTTGATAAACCCAGTGTATAGTGTTGATAAAAATTACCCAGACCTAACTTTTTTTTACAATCAGCCCCGAAATAAGGGTGAGAAACTAGAGTTTAGTGATGATAAAAAAACATGTGATGGGATGATAAAAACACATGCAATTTAATGATAAACATAGTGTTTAGTGTTGATAAAACTAGTGCTTAGTGTTCATAAAAAAACATGTGATGATGTGATAAAAATCATGTTCAATTGTGGAAAATGAGGTGATAAAACTAGTGTATAGTGTTGATAAAAATTACCTAGATTTAACTTTTTTTTTTAAATCAGCCCCGAAATAATTTTTTTTTTCGTGCTTCAAAATATATTCATGACTGATCTTGATAGAAATCCCTTGAAAAAACAAAACTAATGACGCAAGTTTGAAGCCAATCAGAGTTCAAACGAAGCAGGAAAAATTAAATTAGTGAATTGATAAAAAAATAATATGATGGTTTTACTAAAAACTCTTACCACTTACTAAAAAGCGCTTATTTGTTTTGCAGTTAACAATTCAATTGCATCTCATCCATCCATTCTTAAAATGAATGGCTTGAATTGGTTCACAGAGTTTTTACGTTAAGGAGTGGTTTCTATTTGATATTTCCTCCGTGGATATATATAATTAGAAGCCTGTATAAGCTGAGATTTGAATACGAGTCCATTAGAAATTTGGGTCTCAAATTACATTAGAAAATAAAGTCAAACTGATAACTGTTTTCAGATTAAATTTTATGATTACGAACTTGGTTAATTAAGTCTTCTTGAAAAAGACCGCATGTATATACGACTTGTAAATACTCAATTATGTGATCATACAAACACAATATAGTCACTTAAATGAAGAATTATGATCGCTTTCCTTAGAGAATAAGCTTTAAAGATCCGAAGTCTTTAATCTTCTAAGCAAGGTTGTAAAAGGCGCTAGGCGTTAGTCGGGCGGCGAGGATACCAAGGCGTTAGGCGGGGACTAGTCGGGGCCTAGGCGGATTTGTATTTTGTATTTTTTTTAATTATTAATAAATATAATATATGTAAATAAAATATAAAATTTAATTTTTTATACTTGAAAATATATATTATACCGGTAAAATTTAATTTGTAATGTATATAACGTACCAACATTTTAATAATATTAATACATATAATATTCAAATTTATTTTAATAAAATAATCTTAACAAGATGTACACGTACCTGTCTTTTATCTACTACATTTATTGAACAATGTATTCTTTTTATATTAAATGACTTTTATTAATTAATTTATTCCGTAAAATATGTAATCTAGAATTACAACCACACAGTTCTTATCTTTATCTTCTGGGAAGTTGTAATTACATACTATCCTTTATTATAGTTAAGTTAGTCATATAGGCGTGCACTGCAGCACACAGAACGAAAATTGAAAGCGATCTTTTCTTTCTTCCCTTCGTTAAATCATTTTCGGTGCGAGAGCTTCACCACAACTGTCTCACTTGCTCCTCCGCCGCCGGCCCCCAAAACACTATCAAACTCCATTTCTTGATTTCTTTAGGGTTGCTTTGTTCTCTTTTGATTTTGGTGTGCTCTTCGTGGTTCAGAGACTTGTGCTTTTGGGAAAAATTTGACCAGAATCCGGTTGGATACAAAATTGAGTGTCTGGTTCTGGGCGTCGATTGTGCCCACCCGGCCGCCTAATCGGATTCAAGTCGTGCTTCCGCCTATATCCGCCCGACTACCTATAGTCGTGGCGTTTCTACCATTTTTGGCGCCTAGGCGTCCGCTATTTACAAACATGCTTCTAAGTCCTCCATTTTTTATCTGTCTCTCTAGATGGTGTGCGAGAAATTGTCAGATTGTTGTGTAGACTTGGGGAAAAATCTTATTTAATTAATAATTTTCTAAAACATCACAACTATCCATCAATATATATGGAGGTGCGAACAATTAGGTGCGAACCCCTCTTAAAATGCGAACATGCGAACTCAACAACAACATGACACGTGTCGCGCTTAGAAATGTTCATCTTTTTTCCCCCACCAAGTTTATTAATTTAATTTTTCCCTCTTCGTTTCAACTCCGATTTAATTTTTTTTTTGCACCAATATTCTTATTTTTTCAAGAACTTTCTAACAAGTAGTGGATTGCATATATTTTGACGTGTTTTTGAATACGTGTGTGGATGTGTGAATATGAGTGCGAAAAAGTGTGATGTGTTTTGCAAATTTAGTGTCTATGGTTTGCGGATTTAGTGTATATGGTTTGCAGATTTAGTGTATATGGTTTGCGGATTTAGTGTATATGGTTTGCGAATTTAGTGTGTTTTGCAAATTTAGTGTATATGGTTTGCGGATTTAGTGTATATGGTTTGCGGATTTAGTGTATATGGTTTGCGAATTTAGTGTATATGGTTTGCGAATTTATTTTTAGTTGACTACTATTAGTTCTTCACGTTTATTTCTGAAGACATATTGTTGAATTGCAATGGAATAGGCCCATGACATTGTTACTGTGTAATTAATATATCAACTAATAACCAATATACATATCGCATGAAATTAAAATAGAACCAAACACAATTTCTTAATGCAAACACTGAAACTTATTAATAAACTTTCTTGTGCAAACAGTAATCAAAATTGAGAGATAACTTACTCAATTATCAAGTACCAGAAATTGAAAAGTGAAGAAGCTCTTCATCATTCATGGAAGAACCAAAATCTGAATATGTAATACATTATGTGGGTATGCATCAATTCACTTACATTCTCCATGGTTGATAATAATTGAACCCTTGTCACCCAAAGAAATACTTAACATTATACAATATATAAAGCAAGCAAATTTAGTGTGAAAATTACACTAAATTCGCAAACCATATACACTAAATTCGCAAACCATATACACTAAATCCACAAATCATATACACTAAATCCGCAAACCATATACACTAAATTTGCAAAACACACTAAATTCGCAAACCATATACACTAAATCAGCAAACCATATACACTAAATCCGCAAACCATATACACTAAATCCGCAAACCATATACACTAAATTTGCAAAACACATCACACTTTTCGCACTCATATTCACACTTCCACACACTTATTCAAAAACACATCAAAATATATGCAATCCACTACTTGTTAGAAAGCTCTTGAAAAAATAAGAATATTGGCGCAAGAAAAAATGAAATCGGAGTTGAAACGAAACTGGAAAAATCGAATTAATAAACTTGATTATAAAAAAAAGGGCATTTTCTGAGCGCGACACATGGCGCAATCTGGTTGAGTTCGCATGTTCACACCGTAACTCATCGTTCGCACATGATTGCTCTCCTATATATATATATATACATATATATATATAATTATATATATAATTATTTCCACTATTTTAATTTTATCTTTGAACTTGGGCATCAAATTAAAACCTAGCATTGAGCGACCGGTGTCCATAATTCACAAGTTTTTAATCATTAGATTGATATTGTTGTAAAAAAAGTTATATAATGTATTTGATCACAAAAAAACAATATTTTGTACTTCGAATCAAGAAAACGATCAAGAAAATTTGTGTTATCCTTGTCTTAGTATTATATAAAGGGTAAATAATAAATACGTACCCCTAACTTGTCACGTTTATCTGATACCTACCCCTAACTTTTTTTAACTGATACCTATCCCGATGTGTAGTTATATGACAAATAGCCCATTTTTCTGTTAACTTTTTTCTAAAATGACGAAAATACCCTCAGCCACACTTCAATAATTGTTTTTAAAAAATTATTTAAAAAATCACTTTTGTTATATATATATATATATATATATATATATATATATATATATATATATATATATATACTTACTAAATCACTTCAGTTTTATTTATAAAAAATATTTAAAAAATCACTAAGGGCGTTTTCGTCATTTTAGAAAAAAGTTAAAAGAGAAAAAGGGTCTATTTGTCATATAACTAAACATCTGGGTAGGTATAAGTTAAAAAAAGTTAGGGATAGTTATCAGATGAACGTGATAAGTTAAGGGTAGATATTTGTAATTTATCTTTATATAAATATAAACAATGTAGCGCACATGATAAAATTAATTTGATATAAATAATTAGTTGACAATAGGTACTAGGTACATTGATAACAGAAGCTATTTAATTTAATTATATAAAGCTATTTAATTTAAGAAAAACTTAAATAGTGTGTACATATATATTCTAAACATTCATATAACACAAAACTCCCTAGTTGAGTTGGTAAAAGGCACAACCTTTGGTGCCATGAGGTCAGAGGTTCGAACCTCATGGTGTGCGTGCGGACTGGCAGAGACGTGGTGGGTCGGCCAACGATGTGGCGGGTTGGGTCGAGCGCGTGGCGCGTCTTGGGTCGGGCAGATCTGGTTAGATAAAGTTTTTTTTTAATTAATCTATTATTGCACTTGGGTGACGGATACACTTGGGTGACGGATTGGATCCGTCACCTAAGTTTTTACCCTACCGACGGATGTACGCATCCGTCGGCCAAACGGATCTTGGCCGACGGATGCATCTGTCACCTAAAAACTTGGGTGATGGATACGTCCTCTTAGGTGACGGATCCAATCCGTCACCCAAGTACTTATTTGCAGTAGTGCATATCCTATACCAAAGGTGGTTCTTTTTTACAAAACATGAAAAATGACACCAAAAAAGTGGTATAACGTTCGCATTCAATGGTTTTTCCTCTTAATTTTTGTATAATTTGCGTTTATCAGTGCACTAAAAGAGGTAGGTGGTATAAATTTACCAAAAAAACACTTTGTTTGTGTAATTTTTCATGTTTTGTCAAAAAAGACCACATTTGGTATAGGACATGTGACAAAAGGTAACCTTTGGTATAGGACATGTAACAAAAGGTGACGCTCAGTTAGGACGTGAAAAACACATTTCCAATACAGTTAGGATTCGACGTTATCCCTAAAAATAAACCAAATCCATGAATCATGGCGGTATATCCATTTAATTGTAAAAAAATAATATCTCCCACGTATCACAATACATGTGTTTATCATACTTTATGAATAAACTCAATATTCATTCTTAGTCCAAACTTAATCCATCATTCCATGATTAACCAACTTAATCATATATCGAATATGTACACATTTATAAATAAATAATTATTATTACAAAAAGACTTTCAAAAGACAAACATCGTTCCAATAACGAAAAGTTTACATCTTGGAACCAAGTCCATACTCTTAACATCGGCCTCAAATTTTTCTGGTGGCATGCCCTTAGTTAGATGATATGTTATCATCAAGTCGGCACCGATAGACTCAATGATAATTGTCTTGTCTTTCACTCGCTCTCTTATGGATAAATACTTGGTATCAATGTGCTTATTTCGACTTCAACTTTTATTGTTCTTAGCCTTAAAGACAACAACTGAATTATCGTTGTAAAGATTCATGGGTCTGTTGATCGAATCCATGATTCACAGCTTGGAGATGAAACTATAATCCATACACCATAAGAAGTAGTCTCGAAACAAAACACGAACTCGGCTTCCATGATAGAAGTAGCACTCATAGACTGTTTATCACTTCTCCATGACACGGCTCCACTAGCCAACATAAAAATGTATCATGATTTCTATTTTCGTGAGTCAACACACCAGCAAAGTCGGAATCAGAATAGTTGATCACTTCCAGATTGTTCGTTCTCTGTATACTACCATGTAATCGCGAGTCCCCTTAAGGTGCCACAATACCTTCTTTTTAGCTTTCCAATGCTCAATGTCTGGATTACTTTGATATCTCTTTAGCATACCCACAATGAATGTAGTGTTAAGTCCAGTACATACATGTACATACATTAAGCTTCCAATGGTTGAACCATAGGAAATATTTCTCATTTGTTCTAGTTCCAAGTCGTTTTAGTTGAATATATCATCTTTCACAATAGGAGCTACATTGGGTGAACAATCTTTCATCCAAAATATTTCCAAAACTTTGTTGATGTATGTCTCTTGAGACATACCATATTACTGACTACTTTGTCGCGATGTATATTTATCCCAATGACATAAGATGTACTGCCTAAATATATCATATAAAAGTTCTTGGATAGTAATTGTTCCACCTCAAAAACCATATTCATATCATTACTAGAAAGCAAGATATCATCTACATATAATATCAGTAAATAAGTTTTGCTCCCACTAATCTTCTGACCTATATAACACCAAAAACTAACTATTAAAAAAATGTATCGTTCAAAAAATAACTACAGAATTGTTAGTCGATCAATTTGACACTGCAAACTTAAGCTAATTATGCAAACTAACATTTTCCGTTAGAAATTACAGAAAACGTTAGGAAAAACTCTAAGAACTAACTACGTATGACTATTGAACTCAAAAACTAACTGGAGACTCGTTAATATTTTGAGTTTTTCCTAACGATTTCTTTCATTTCTAACAGAAAATGTTAGTTTGCGCAATTACCTTAAGTCTACAATGTCAAATTGATCGACTAACAAGTCTATAGTTAGTTTTTGAATTCAATAGTCAAATGACTGTATCGGTACCAGTAGCATTGGTTGAGAATTTACGGTTGTTGATGTTCTAAGGAGCTGATGGGCAATACGTAGTCGACGTTAACCATATTTGACTAGACTGTATCCCATTTTCGCTTCGCTGGAGAAGATGCAGTTCATCAACGGAGGAGTTCGTTAGAGAAGCTTTTTATCGATTAGAGAGAAATTGGTCCCGCCCACTTGGATTAACCTGATGGTGATGAGCTCTCTCACTGTTTCACCTTTCCGTGAAGTCATGTGTTCAAATTCCAATAGATACATTTGTTTGAAAGTAGGTATGATTGAAGGATAAACTAGATTATAATACGATTTTCCTATATTCCTCTCCGATAAAAAAACAAAAATGGATTGTAGTCTAGAGGATGGCTTGGACAAGACAAGTTTTGTCCATCGAGACCTCACGGTGGAAAATGGGCTTGTTTCTTCTTTTATTGACCTTTTCAATTTAATTTTACACAAGTTGACAAGAACTTTAAACTAGGGATAAAACCATGTACTAAAGATTATCGATTTGTACCGTTCAAGAACTGACTGTTGACTTATTAGTCGATCAGATCAGGCCTGTAGACTTAATGTTGTCACGCCCCAAATTCAGTAGAACCGAACCCGGAACGCGAACGTTTAAAACAATAAAATATTTTCAAACTTTTTAAATAAAACACTTTAAAACCACCATTTACTTAAACAAAATAATTATTTACAACTCAAAAGTACGTCCCAACAAGCGGACAAAATACAAGGTATACGTCGCTAGACTCAAAAGTAAACCCGGACTCCCGCTCCTAGCTCTTCAAGCTTCGGAAGCTCACCTAGTCCGTCCCGCGACCAGTACCTGTAGGAAAAGCAGCTAGGGGTGAGCGTTCGCTCACCACCACGGATAACAGACTGACTACGGCATACTTAGCAGGCAACGTCGGTAACACCAACAACAACCCAAATACCGGGGACAACTATTCCTAAACTCAAGTAACTCGACTGACACACCAACAATTACATTCCTCAACCGACTCAACACTCGGACACGTAATGTAGACCCGACACAACGGTTACGACCTTAACCCAAAGACTCAAAAGATAACCACACAACACCCAAGATCACAAAGGATCGCACACCAACCAAGATCACAAAGGATCGCACTCCAGCTGCTCAGTACCGGTTGCTAACTGGCTGGGCTTGAGCCTGCCCCACGCAACTTCCCCCGGTCTCTGTCGGGCCAGGCGGTCGACCTGTTAGCGATATATACCGAGCTACTTTTCCGATAGCTAGTCGGAAGGGGAGCAACCCTCCATCGCCGATGAATGTACCCCTTTTCCGGTGGTTAACCCGGAAGGCCGGCCAAACCCCACGACACGTGGCCCCAGGACCCCTTTCTTGCCAGGCGAGCCCCCAACCTCGTCTGAACATGCACACGCGCGCGAACCACGGGACCGCTTTCTTGTCAGGCGGGCCCCCAACCTCGGGCAGAGACTGTCCACAACCAAAGTCAACAACAGCAACAACACATGTTCAACAATCCCACGGGCACTCAAGGCCACCCAAGACTCCAACAGTAAAACACGGGTTCAACAACCCCACGGGCACTCATGGCCACCCAAGCCACCAACAATAAAATAACATGGGTTCAACAACCCCACGGGCACTCATGGCCACCCAAGACACAAACAGTAAAGTACGGGCTCTCATGGCCACCCAAGACACAAACAGTAAAGTACGGGCTCTCATGGCCACCCAAGACACAATAGTAAAGTACGAGCTCTCATGGCCACCCAAGACACAAATCAAACATTCAACCTCCGGGCATAACAAAATACCTCCAGTAATTCTAATATCGATAAGTTCACTACTCCTACGACACTACTAAGTGTCACATGCATTTCTATTGTTCGATACGTTCCCGTATCATACGACACCACCCGGTGTCGCCTGCCTTTCTAATATTCGAATAAACTTACTTAACCCACGACACCCAAGTGTCACATGCATTTCTACTGTTAACTTTCCCTAGTTAGGGCCGAGATCCGGCTACTTTTCCCTACCTCGTATGCTTTCTCCAAAAGCTCACAAACAAGCTCCGGCGTGATCTCGATCACTCGCCTAGCTTTCCCTTTCCTCTGTCTGCGGCACGATCTAATAAGAACACAATTTTAAATACTTTTAAGCTTGCAGGCATAAACTGAATTTTAATAAACTTGACGCCCAAAAGTAACCTCGACGATGTCGATCACTCCCAAACTTCCCAATTACTCGACATTGGCGATAATGGACCCGGAAAAGCCCGATTCGCCCGACATGGCGAATCTGCCCGGGTTTTGAAAACGCCCTTCTGGGGCTTCGAAAATTACCGTTTTCGTTTCTACGGTCTTAGAATAATTCAAGGGTTCCTATGCACTCGACGGAATCAATTTCCGACTTCCGTGTCATTTAATTTGCGTTTAAAGTTTCTAAACCCGTCAATTACAACTTTCACAATTTAATTCCAAATTTCGATCCGGGTGTGGATTAATTACTTGGGGAACGTTCTAAACCACCCGAACACCCAAGCATGTGGGCCCCACCCGACCCCTTTTGGCCGTGGGTGGCTAGGGCCGGTTTGGGGCCGGTCCACCAAGGTGGTGGCTGGTCCTAACTCCGGCCAGCCACCCTATAAAACCGGCCAGCCACCATACACGGTGGCCGGAGCTCCCCCGAGCCTCCGGTCACCGGAAAACGTTCATCTCTTCGCTCCAAAACACCTCCAACGAACCCCACACCTCAACTCATCCATAATCAACCCATTATAAACCAAACCCTAACTTTTAAACTTAACAAAACAAAAATCGGTTAGGTGCTCACTGAGAGAATGACGGTGTGAGCTTGAATCTTCTATCATTGAAACGATCCAACGGTTTGATCGACGGGAAAAGCCATCAATCTCCAAACTCTCTTCTCTTTTTCTCCCTTTCTTCTCTCTTCTTTTCTCTCTCTAAAAACCCCTTTTTTCCTTTTTTGAATGTGTTGGCCGAACACTACCATGGCTCATCCTTTTGTTTGGTTCAAAAACTAACAACTAGCCTTTAATTACAAAACTAACCCTCAAGTCTCATCTTTTGTTTTGTCCCAAAAACCTAACACCACCACATAATTGACAAGTGGCAAAAAATTTCCAATCAGATTCGCGAAATTCGGACGTTTCGGCCCCCCGAACGGACACTTTTTCCAAGAAATTACGAAACTTCACGGGCTACAAGGAAACGGCTCAAATAAGACCGCTGTAACGACGACTAATCTTTTTGGATCCAAAACGAGCCTCGAACGGACCAAAACGTCGCTCGATTGACTTTTCCAGCAAAAAGTCAACATTTTCCAAATTGGTCAGAAAGTTGCCCTGAGTCCCCCGGAACTCACTTTGGTCGATATCGGGGTCAACTTAAGTCCGGTATGACCCTCGGGGTCAAATTTAGGTTCATTTAGGTGTATGTCTAAAAAATTTAAATTTTCCTGTTTTTCGCAGATTTGACTGGCGTTGACCGGGAGTGGTTATTACAAATGTTATGATAAAAAACGAAAAAACTCCAAAAAGTAACAAGTCTAAAGTTCGTTTTTGAGTTCAATAGTCATACGACAGTCAATTCTGGGAGTTTTTTCAAACGTTTTCTGTCATTTCTAACGGAAAATGTTAGTTTGTTCAATTACCTTAAGTCTACATACCTTATATGATCGATTAATAAATTAACAGCAAGTTCTTGAGATGTACAGTTATTACCTGAAGTTTTTCCTTTAAACTAAAAGGTCATGTGTCTCGTACGTGGCATGAAATCTTCATTGTTTTTCCTCCTAGATTTAAAGCAGTTCGGATTTAACTACTACTAGGCTTTTCCTTGTCACTTCTCGGCCCACTACTCATCTACACAAGAATCAACCTTGTGGAAAAGAGTCATCAGTGCAAAATTTGGCTGGAACAATAATGAATGGGATCTCTCATCCTTCTCAGAAGCTTGTAATTCAAGTCTAATGGATCAAATTATATAGTTAAATCAAGATCCAAACTTCTTCTTGATACTTGCTCAATTTCATCCTTACAAGAGCCAGCCTGCCCCTTTTCCAGATCAAGCTTGGACAACCTTTGCCTTTTGTTTCACTTCATCCAACAGATGGAACTGCCTCAAGCTCATCTTTGCATCTCGGTACCTTAGCTCATCTTTGCATCTCGGTACCTTAGCAACCCACATTATGAGTTGCCTCACCTCAGCACTACCTACCTCAGATTGGTTGCTCTATAACACTTATCAGACTCAACATCTATCACTGGCCTCACATGACCCATAACCCTTGTCTGGGTTGGCCTGGATTGGCTCCTCTCAGAACTCAGAACCATCCCTCCTGCAGATTATGCAGATCGATCAGCCCTCAGCAATGCATCACTGCATTTTCTTGGATCCTCACACCTTGTTTTTTATCCCTCCAATTTCACTGAGATCTTAGTTTTCTGCAACGTTTTGCAGCATCAAACCCTCATACACAGGACTCTTCTCAGTGGTTTTGAACACTTTAGGCCTCATTTTGCTCAAATTTCATTGTAATTCACTTTCATTAACTTTAGATTTCATCTACTACCCGTTTGTACTCCCCTTTCCCCTCAAAAGGGGTTTAATCTAAATTTCGCTTTGCTGATCAAAAAAAAAAACTTGCTTCTGCCTCCTAGATTTTGAGGACCATAAGGTATTCAAGTCCATCTATGGAATAGCAGCAAATGGTGCAAAAAGCAGGCCTGCCAGTGCACACTATCTACTTAATCAATCATAAAACTGAACAAAGGCATGAGCAGCATAATATATAGAAGGCACGCAGGTTGAAAGTCTTGCAGCATGAGCTTTAAACAAAAACAGGATCCAATAATAACAATGCGAGCTGAGGAATTTACAGGCTTGTTAAGCTAGAGATGGTCCTTGGGGCGTAGGTGGGATGAGCTGCACTACCTTTCCATATGCAGATATTCAGATTAAGATAGCCCGTACAGCATGAGAAGCCAGTTGGAATCAAGAGGAACCCTGCTTCGCCTGGTTTTCTACCTTTACCTTCACTCATCATCACTGACGACACTAAACTAAGACAGGTGTCCTGAAATTTTGCTGTCACCTCACACCTATATCTTTCTTTGGATGTTGAGGGCCCAATACAGCTGATCGAGATTACATTCCCAATGAGTTGAGTCTCATTGCTAATGATAAATAGAGTACCGCCTGCCCATTCTTGAAGAACTGCATCCTTCTCATTCACTTTCATACTGACATCAATCAGTGTACTGTACCGGAACCTTTTTGCAGCACGCGGATGTTTACCACTGAAGTGTGCATACAACAACTTAGATGAGCCAACAAAGTCGCAGTCTGCAAGGGGGCATGAACATGGTACATGGAGGCATATCTTTTCATGCCCGTTTCTCCTACTATAGCTCATCATTTCATTGCACCCATATTTACTGTTAAGGCAAGAGATTTTGATTGATTCAACCACCTTCTCTATAGCCCGGCATCGGTTATAACCAATAGGAAAAGAGCATGAAGGACATTTGTTCCCAATTTTGGTACAGCAGGATGAGCACGCTATGTGGCCATTCTCACACTGGCACCATGCAAAAAAATAAATATGATTAGACAACCCTTATTTATATGTATGTTGTGATAAATATGCCTAGCATAAATTAATTCTAAAGTGCATATTCTGCATATGTATCACGTGCAAACCAGACATTATCGCCATAGTAACCCTTACTGGATGATTAGTATGCATAAAAAAGTATCAACATGTTATAGCATGAATAGCAGAATGAGGCAGACAGCTTTATACCTACAAATTCGGAACCAAAGGACTTTACTGATTACTAAACCCTCAGAGTAAAAGTAAGCTAACACAATGGCTCGATAGAAAGGATGCTGAGAATATGGGCTACAGCTTACTCTTAGGCCTACTAGATAAACATAAAAATATGCAAGTCCAACATGTCCAACTCTCCATTAAAATGCTTCACAAGTATATCAGTCTAAATTCATGGATCACTACTGTAACAATACCCCACCAGTTACAACTGCCTATAGAATTTGCATCCAAATGCAAATAAACAAATTCCCAAATGTATGTAAGGAGTTCAAGCCAACTAATGAGCTTCTCCAAGAACATGGCAATAAGAAACTAGAAAGACTAAATTTCATATCATGAACATAATAGAACTTGTACTGTTGTTTACAAATTGACGATGACTAAGTCAATCCACAAGCTCATCACCGAATGCAAGGAATATAGCAAGTTTTACATCACCTTTCCTTGTATTCTTCTTCCTATAAAAATCCCAATTCTTTTAAAGTTGCAATCACACTTTGAAATTCCCCAAATTACAAACTCATGAAGCTCAACAATCCAATAACTCAATTTGATAAACTAAATTGAGTCTCCGGAGCCAACAGTAAAAAAAAAACACAATTCCAACTGCAACTAAATAAATCAAAGTTGCTAAATCGGCATAGAAACACAATTCAAGCATCATTTATTCAGAATTGCAAAACGGAAAGATGTGAATCATAAGGGAAGAGGAGAAAACGAACCTGATAGACGGGAGGGCACAAGGGCTCGAAGCAAATGGAGCAATCAAGCACATCCGGGTCGACGAGGGACATCGTAATGAACCCGTCCCTACTGGATCCCACCGGCTGACGATCTCTTTGAATTACGGTGGATCTGGGTGGTAAGCTATTCCGCGCCAACGTTTGGGACTGTGCCTGAGCTTGTGCTGGGCTTTGAACCACATCCGCGTCGAATTCAAACGAAGAGTCGCTTCCTCCATCCAAATCGTCTTCTTCGTCGTGGTTGCTACCATCTTCTTCATCTGCCCTCTCGTCTTCTTCGTGATCGTGGTTTGTTTCGCCAATGGTTGATAGCGGTGGCGGCGGATGTGGTGGTATGTTTTGGGGATGTGGATGCTGTTGGGTTTGAGGATCCAAGCGTTGCCTCTTGGACCTGGGGCCGCTGCTGCTGGGTCCTGCGCCATCATCTTCTCCGTCCACCGAGAATTTTGCCATTGATCTCTTCTTTTCCTCAATCCCTAAAAAACGATTCATGGATGTCCAATTAAATATCGGGCCCGTTTCACATCCTTACGTCTGAATTTAAAATTATTTATAAGAAAATTTCCGATTTACTACTTTAAACTATACGTTTTTAGTCTCAATCTTGTTTGATTGATATCATGCTATCGTCTAATTGAGACGTTCTAAATAATAATGTGAGACGAAATAGGAAACAAAAAAGTGTTCATTTATCGAAATGGTCAAAGGATGTTGGGAAAGAGATATTATGATCGCAGTTGAAGCAACCGTACAACTACGCTCGGCGATGAGCTATGACAGAGCGGCCCATTTTCGTGATATCTGTCAAACAACTCTAGGATGTTGCGTTAGCGGTCGAGACCATCGAAACAACTGTGTAAGCCTGCCCTGTAACCAGAGACTGAAATGACTCAATTGGACTATGATTCTCTCGAGGAACCAGCTCATGTCATCCCCCATCTAATGATAGTGAAGACCCTTATATACGTAAAAGGGTTGGTTCCCGATCTGGTAGGAGAATGCCGTGTCGATACTTGGTGGAACCGATTCCACCTTATGCTCGATGAGAGGGGAGCATTCCGCGGACCCCACATCGACCCCCCCCCCCCCCCCAAATCACTCATTTGGAAAGGCGAGTGTTTTCCGTCTCACGCTAGTATTCCCGATGCCTCATCGGATTCCTTCGAACTTCAACGTCATGTCCTCGAGATAAAACTAATGATGCACCCTCATAGGTTCAAAACAGATCAAAGAGACCAATCGCAACCCTCCATTTCCCATCAGATACGTATTTGGGGCATCGATTGACGCCAAATACGATCCTTTTCGCCTCAGCGCCACTCACCCTATGACAAGACACAAATCAACCCCCACAACTACAAGTGATTGTCTGCTTACACAATCACCCCTTAACGAGACACCGACGAAGGCACCACATCTTCTTAATCCAATCTCGATGGGCTAGATCAGGTGGGGCTCTGAACTAACTGTCACGCCCCGAATTCGGTATAACCGGACCCGGAACGCGAACGATGAAGCAGTAAAACACTTTTTAAACATTTTAGTAAACCACTTAAAATTATCACTTAAGTTAAACAAAATAATATTTTACAACTTAAAGTACGTCCAAAACAAGCGGACAAAAACCAAAGCGTACGTCGCTAAACTCCCAAAAAGAAACCCGGACTCCCACTCCCAGCTCTTCAAGCTTCGAGAGTTCCCCTAGTCCGTCTCGCGATCAGTACCTGTAGGAAAAGCAGCTAGGGGTGAGCGTTCGCTCACCACCACGGATACCAGACTGACTACGGCATACTAGCAGAAAGTGCCGGAAACACTAACAACAACCCAAACACCGGGGACTACTATCCCCAAACTCAAATAACCCGACTGACACACGAACTATTACTTTCCCCAACCAACTCAACACCCGGACACGTAATGTAGACCCGACACAACGGTTACGACCTCCACCAAAGACACAAAAGATAACCACGCAACACCCAAGATCACAAAGGATCGCACTCCAGCTGCTCAGTGTCGGTTGCTAACCAGCTGGGCTCGAGCCTGCCCCACGCAACTTTCCCTGATCCCTGTCGGGCCAGGCGGTCGACATGTTAGCGATATATTCTGCAATACTTCTCCGATAGCTAGTCGGCATGGGAGCCGCCCGTCATCGCCGAAGAATGCACAACTTTACGGGTGGTTAAGCCGGAAGGCTAGCCAACCCCCACGCGCGCGACCACAGGAGACCCCTTTATTGTCAGGCGGGCCCCCAACCTCAGACAATCACAATCACAACCAAAGTTCAACAACAAGCGACAACACAGGTTTAACACCCCACCGGCACACATGGCCACCCACGACACCCAAAACAGTAACACACGGGCTCAACACCCCCAAGGCACACCTGGCCACCCACGACACACAAACAGTAAAAATGACGGGTTCAACTCCCCACGGGCACTCATGGCCACCCAAGACACACAAACAGTAAAATACGGGTTCAACTCCCCATGGGAACTCATGGCCACCCAAAACACAAACAATTCAATAAAATACGGGTTCAACTCCCCACGGGCACTCATGGCCACCCAAGACACAAACAATTCAATAAAATACGGGTTCAACTCCCCACGAGCACTCATGGCCACCCAAGACACAAACAATTCAATAAAATACGGGTTCAACTCCCCACGGGCACTCATGGCCACCCAAGACACAAACAATTCAATAAAATACCGGTTCAACTCCCCACGGGCACTCATGGCCACCCAAGACACAAACAATTCAATCAACCTCCGGGCACAACCAAATGCCACCAGTATTTCTATTGTTTGATAAGTGCACTTATCCTACGACACTACTAAGTGTCACATGCCTTTCTATTGTTCGATACATTCTCGTATCATACGACACCACTAGGTGTCGCCTGCATTTCTAGTGTTCGATAACTTACTTATCCTACAACACTACTAAGCGTCTCATGCATTTCTACAGTTAACTTTCCCTAGTCAAGGCCGAGATCCGGCTACTTTTCCCTACCTCGTACGCTTTCCCAAAAGTTCCCAACCAAGCTCCGGCGTGCTCACGATAACTCGCCTAGCTTTCCCTTTCCACGGTCCTCGGCACGGTCTAACAAGATCACAATTAAAACATTTTTTAAGTTCGCAGGCAAAAACTGAATTTAAAGAATTATACGCCCAAATGCAACCCAGGTAATGTCGATCACTCCCAAACTTCCCAATTACTCGACATTGTCAATAATGGGCCCGGAAGGGCCCGATTCGCCCGGCTCGGCGAATCTTCCCGGGATTGGAAAACGCCCTTCCGGGGCTCCGAAAATTCTCATTTTCGTTTCTACTATGTTAGAATAATTCAAGGGTTCCAATGCAATCGACGGAATCAATTTCTGACTTCCGAGCAATTTAATTCGCGTTTAAAGTTTCTAAACCCGTCATTTCCAACTTTTACAATTTAATTCCAAATTTCGTTCCGGGTGTGGATTAACGACTTGGGGGTCGTCCTAAACCACCCGAACACGAAAACCCGAGACCCGAGCACGTGGGCCCCACCCGACCATCAAGACCCGTGGGTGGCTGGGCCGGTTTTGGGCCGGTTCACCACCATGGTGGCCGGTCCTAGCTCCGGCCAGTCACCACCCACGGTGGCCGGAGCTCCCCCGAGCCTCCGGTCACCGGAAACCAATCATTTTTCGCTCCAAAACGCCTCCAACGAACCCCACACCTCAACGCATCCATAGTCTACTCGGTTCAACCCAAACCTTAACTTTTAAACATATCAAAACGAAAATCGAATAGGTTCTCACCGTAGGGAATGATGACGGGAGCTTGATTCTTCGATCGTTGAGATTATCCGTCGGTTGGATCATCGGGAAAACCCTAAACCCTAACACTTTCTTCTCCTTTTCTCTCCTCCTTCTCTCCTCTTTCTCTCCTCTTTCTCTCTTTTCTCTCTAAATTTCTCTTCTTTTTTTTTCAAAGTGGCCAAACACTCCACCACACTCATCCTTTTGTTTTGTTCAAAATTACCTAACACCACCACTTGTATGACATGTGGCAAGTGGGTCCCACCCCTCTTGGTAAATATTGTCTAGATATTTTTCAGTCAGATTCGCGAAATTCGGCCGTCTCGGGCCCCGAACGGGCCCATTTTCCAAGAAATTACGAAACTTCACGGGCTACAAGGAAACGGCTCAACTAAGACCGCTGTAACGACGGCTAAGCTTTTTGGATCCAAAACGAGCCTCGAACGGACCAAAACGTCGCTCAGTTGACTTTTCCAACAAAAAGTCAACCTTTCCCAAATTGGTCAGAAAGTTGCCCTGAGTCCCCCAGAACTCACTTTGGTCGATATCGGGGTCAACTTATGTCCGGTATGACCCTCGGGGTCATATTTAGGTTCATTTAAGTGTCTGTCCCAAAATTTTAAATTTTCCTGTTTTTCGCCGATTTGACTGGCGTTGACCGGGAATGGTTCTTACACTAACTACCTCGCTCTGTTTCGTCGTTGGTGTCCCCACTGCCTAGATCCCAAGGTATACCACCAACAACCATCGAGACCCAATATTGCTGGTTGTGAGACACTCGTACAATTGGATCGTGATCCACTCGAGAAGTATCTTTTCGGTAAACTGGTTCCATGACTTCCCTCCGTGCACAATACCCTCTGGTACATGCACTGCATAATTAGCCGTTGTGACAACGGTAGGAAGGACCCATACACTAATCGTATTATTTTGTGTTGTTTATTCAAAAGTTCGTATGTATATCTTCATGATTGATATATAATATACACAACTTTTATTTATTTTTTAAAATATCTCTTTTTTAATTATGGACATAAATTAGTTTATATATATATATATATAGGGTAGCTATCCAATAAAAACCGCCCTTATTGTGAAAACTACGAACCAATCTAAGCCACAAGATGCGGTCAAAGTGACGTCAGCAGAGCGCGCGCGATGCTGACACGTGGCCGCTTCGTGCGCACCTCTGCCCGCGCGCGTGAGCGTGTTGACCACTCGCGCGCACAGTGCTGATTGTTTGCGCGCGCGGGTGCTGATAGTTTGGTATAAATGCAAACTATCAGCATTGTGCGCGCAAACGATCAACATTGTGCGCGCAAAACGATCAGCACTTTGCGCGCGCGCACCAGCAGCGCGCGCGCCCACGTGTCAGCACCTGGTGAGTTCGTAGTTTGCACAATAAGTAGCGGTGTTTTATATATTTATTGCACACGTGTCAGCATCTGGTGCGCTCTGCTGACATCACTTTGGGGGGATCCTATGACTCAGATTGGTTCGTAGTTTGCACAATTAGGAGTGGTTTGTACCTGATACCAACTCTCTATATATATGTATTTGCTTCTTTGTACTTTATTTTATTTAACTTTTATTATATGAATATAAATAAATTAATAATTTAATTTCGAGTGTAGGGAGCATATTCATCACCTAATAGCAACTTTAATCCCATATTTTCTTACCTACTTGGTTTCAAACGCCTTTTTTGGAAACTAGGCACTGTCCTAAGTATCTTTTTCTCGGATGATCTATGATGGGGGGGATGTTACTTTCAAGATTCTCTTCCCAAGACTACTACCTATCACAAGCTAAACCTCTAATGGTCTCAGAAGCTTGGAATGGTTCCTCTTAAGGAGAACTCCCAAAGGAAGAGCAAAACAAGATTAGGTGTAACTCCAATATATTTTAAATGGTATACACTTGCAACTTTATGAGGACTCACTCTTATGGATGGGAGATTCAAAAGGCTTCACAGTCAAAAAAATCTATTCATTGCTTCAGCAGTAAGGCAACTCCCCTATCAATTTTAATTGGTCAAGACATATTTGGATCCCAAGAATTCCTCCCAAAATTACTGCCTTCTCATGGTTGGCATGTCATGAAGCTCTTCCCACCAAATGTTTTTTGAAGAATAGAGGCCTGAACCTCTCCTTATATGATCTTGTTTGCCAGGATTGCCTTTGGGAATATGAGGATGTCTCTCATATCCTCCTTCACTACCCAAAGGTTTGGCTTGTTTAGACATTAATTTGTCAATGGTGGGGGGTTGAGTTAGTCATTTCTGGTTCTATCAAAAAAAATTCTCTGTTAGGTCTTCTCTCATTAAAAAAAAGGAAAATCTGCTTGAAAAAATCATTCAGTTAGGCTGTTGGCAGATTTTGTAGGAAAGAAATAATCATATCTTCAATGGAATTGTACTCTCATCCTTGGAAATATTTGATATCATCTTCAATCAGTCTTATAACTAGGCTTGGGCAAATTTTCAGATCTTTGGCAAATTCTTCTCCCTGCAAGATTGGAAAGACTCTCCTCATTCTTGTTGAATGCTCTCCTGACTTTTTTGATCTTCCTGCCTCTAACTCATTTTTTGGTATGCTATTACAGCCTCTTATTGCACCAATTGGTTGATGGATCGGATCCTAGTACTGATTCTATCTTTCTTAAGGTTGGGGTTTTGGGATGGGTCAGGGTTTGGTATGGGGAGTGATGTTAGTTTGGTAAGGTTCCTCTTATTTTCTGGTGTTCTTGCTTTGTGTGTGGGTAGCTTTAGGCCTTTCTGTTCTAAGAGTGTGGGTAGATTTCTATTAGGCTTGAGTGTTGGTGTTATTTCTCTATGCCGCCTCCCTCTAGATTTGTGGTTCTTGGGCTCCCTCTATTCGGTGGTGTTCTACTTCTAGAAGATCATCTGCATCCTCATAACCTGTTATGATCCTTCATTCATCAGACATGGTCCCAGGTACTGATATGCTTGGTGGATTTGATACATGCTGGTCCATTTTTTGTTGTTCATCTTGTTGATTCATCCTTAGAAGACTCTCATCTTGATTTGATTAGATATCACCTCTCTTCAGGTTTAGAACTCTTGGATTGTTTGGCTTGGACTTGTTCTGGTTTCTTGGAGAGCAAGCAACCCTCTTGATCTTAAGTTCATTTCCTGGATCACACGCAAGCTTCTTTGGGTTCTTTTGATCTACTTAATTGTTATATTTTGCATTTTTTTTCTAGTTGTATTCCCTTATAGATGGTATATGATCGCGTTGGGGTTTCCTTTTTGGTTCTGAAATGGACGTTGTAACTCCTCTTTCACCTCAAAAGATGTTTCATCCGATACAAAAATTTGTTGATAAAAAAATAGCAAATTAGTATCTTGTTAATTAAAGCCAAATATGTGCATGTCAAGTGAAAGCCACGTATTGTGATCTTTTCTTATGGTATGTTTTTTTGTTACTTGATGTCTCTGGATAAATTTTTGTGTTCATGGCTTACATGTGCATGGGACTTACCGGTCAATACATTATCATGTATTCCTTGATAAGATAGGCTTTTGTACCAATAAGTTACAAAATCTTGTGTTTTCACTTCCAAATGTGTAAATTTTTACTTGATGTTAATGATTATCCTTCCTTTTTTATCAGTTTATTTTTCATTTTGTACAAGTCACAAAATAAGTGCAGTTGTAGTCTTACCGATGTTTCACCAATGATCCCTTTCTGTGTAGTTGTTAGTGTCTATTTGGCGACGTGCCGGAGGACGACATCATATTAATTCCCAAACTTGCTAGGTTGCACAAGAACATCTAAGATTCTATTTTTTTTTATCAGAAAAGCAAATGTAGAATAAACCTCTTCTGAGGTAAAAGAGGAGTACAAAGGTTACACTAAGAGCCCAAAAACCCAATTAAGGAGACAAAAGTGCACTATTTTCACCAAGGAGAGATTGCAACCAACTAACACCAAGTTAGATAGGGGCACCCCAAACATGAGGGTAAGAAAGTGAAACCACATTTACACAGCCAGTTACATGCAAGGAAATTCTGAATAAGATTGAAAGCCTAAGAGAACTAAGATGCAGTTCATGAACTGTTAATCCAGCCACCAAAGATGTGTTTGAAACGTTGAAGTTGGAGTTTATGAGACCAAGGTTCTATGTTTTGTTATTGAGTCGTTATCATTTAACATGGAAATTATGCTAGGAGCTAGTATTATATAATTGTACTTTGAGATTTGTAGATAAAGGTCGGGTATGTTAAAAACATACCCAGAAAAAGTCTTTTAGAAAAGTTGAAAGAGATATTCCAATTTCATGTTCAAGTGTCCAAAGTTGTCTCCCAAAGCTGGGAGTAAACGGGATTTCGGTTTCATTCATCATAATGAAAGGTCAGGTACATTTAAAGAGCTAGTGAATTAGTGACTGAAGTGTTTTTTCTTTCATACTAGATGCAGATTGCAGCGTCAAAAGTCGCAAGGAGCGAACCTTATTGGATGATCTTCAAGTTGAAGAAGATACCTTTCTTGCTAGGACATAAGACTTACCAACCTACAATTTTAGTTCATGGATGGAAGGAAAGTTTTGGTGGAGGGAAAGAAGATGTTATTCAATAGAGGAGACGGGGACTACTCACAAAAGAACCTTGAGATCGATGGTGATATCATACAAACAAGTAATTTCTAAAGTTGCTCACTTGGGTTAGCTTGGTCGTGAATACCTCTTCACGTCTCACCTCTCCTTGAGGTCACAAGTTCGATTCCCGGTGGGTACACTTGCTTAGGAGCAAATGTGGGTGGTGACTAAAGTAGAATTTTCCTGTATATCTCTCTGATCAAAAAAGAAAAGTAAAGCTGAAAGAAAATGGAGATAATGCCAAGAAAGGGAAGAAAACGAAGATATAGTGGTTGGTGGTAGAAGAGAATATGGCGCACAAACTGCTGAAAATGAACAATACCAATAAGGTGTTCATTCATAATATTCCAGAAGAATCAAATCCAAGAGAATCGAGTAGTCAAGAATATACTCATCCCTCAAAATAAAAATGTAAAGGTTAACCAGTTTGGTTTAATTTAGTACAAAGCAGATGATGCGATTCAAGTTGCAATTTTTAGGTTCAACATGTCAAAACTTGGTAGTATCACTTTGTTTGTGGCACAAGACTTGGACAAATCTCATCGTTCTAACTGAGGATCTGAGGGACAAGCTCTTGAGAAGGAATGGTGATTTTTTCAAAGAACACGCATTCAGAAATAGAGTTGACCAATTTGACAATCAGAACCAAAAAGAGATACAAAAAATATTCCCAGTCATTGGGTCCTTAACATCGAAATCGGAGACCAAGGCAATAGAGTCCCCATGATAAATTTCCCAAACTTTGTGTATGGTAGAATCAGGATGGAGCTGACTATCCTCATGGATCAAATTGATTTATGGGAAAAGAACAACTTTTAAGTCCGGGAGGTTCTTAGAGCATGTATATTGTAGATGTTTAAGGTTTATAATCCTAACCGGACAGAAGAGTAAGTCTGAACCCTTTAAATAAACCGTGTCCCACAGTGGTGAGTTTTGCTATGAGGTTTATGGATTTGAGTGGATACTGACTGGATTTTGAGTTAATGTTTTGCTGAATTTATTAAATTCGAATATAAAACAGTAAATACTAAAGAAAATTCAAATTCATTTAATAAAATCAATTAATAGTAAATAAATAATGAAATAACGAAATAAATGAAAATAAACTTGAACTTTTATTCATTTCCAAAATATTACAACAACAAAAACAAGTTGAAGCATACATCAGTTGTCCTTGAGCATACGAATATGAGCTTTGACCTTAGCACATGAATCCCACAACTGACAAAACATTGCTACGTTTCGTTCCATCTCTGGATTGGTTAAATTTGAAACGTCCCAGAGATGCATTTCGTTGTATTGGTTGAAGATTTTGTGCCATTTGGTCGTGAGCATGATGACTTTGTTCGCCTTTTTGGACTTTGCTCGATCCACCTTTGATTGTCACACCCCAAATCCGGTATAGACCGAACTCGAGGCGCGACTTAGCGAAATTAAATAGAAGTAATATAAAAGCGATTAAATTCTGAAAGTAAGTAAATAATAAACCAGCATGTCCAAAAAAATGTGAGTCCAAGCTCAGTTAATTACAAAAGTCAACACAACTGTACGTCTCTAAGAAATATAAAATAAAGACAGTCCCGGACCCTCGCTAGCCCAAAGCTCTGCGATGTCCCCTAATCCAACTCCAAGCTAACACCTGTAGAAAACACAGTAAGGGGGTGAGCTTGACGCTCAGTAGGGAAAACCACAAAAACTTCCTCAATTCGAATTTACCAGAGCGCCTTTCCACAATTTAAATTAATTTAAAAGGTTTGATATAACGATGCGACACTTAAGCCATTTAAAGACAATAACCCCTTTACTCTGACACACACCAGTCCAACCATACCAACCTTAGCTCAACACCAACCAATATACCAATCACACACCGAAGAGAACAACCCAAGTAAAACGCCCACAGTCACAAACACAGCAACACTCATTTAAATCCAAGACAACACTCAATCAAAACCAAGGCAATCTCAACCACACAACTCGTAACCAATGCACAGTCTCGGGAGCAACCCGCTCGGCCCGGCATAGCCGCACGCAACTTTCCCCTAATACACAGTCAGGAGAGGCGGTCGACCTCATCGCGAAACACCTCTCTTCGCGTAACACATCGCGGACACAGCGTTTTACCGACACACGGAAGGCAGGGAAATCGCCTCTTCACGCAACACATCACGGACACAGCGTTTTACCGAGTGCTAGTCGGAAGGTAGGGAAACCACCTCTTCGCGGGACACAACGTTTTACCGACTCAAGGTTGGAAGGTAGGGAAACAACCTTTCTCGGGTAACCACAGTACCACAATCACAATCACAATCACACTCACAGGTAACCACAGTACCACAACCACAGTCACGATCACTCTCGCAGGTAACCACAGTACCACAACCACAATTACGATCACACTCACGCATGTCACACTTGCCCAAACATAGCAACACATGCTTCACTGAATATAACATAATCATGCTTCTCAAATCACCCTCATAACTATCACGCACTTACCATCACTTACAAACACCACACTCAACGTGGTAACCCCACCGGCTTAACCGGTATTCAATCCCCAGCACCCCCAGTTCAACATATCACATAAACGGGAAAAAGCGACTCAGTTACTAATCTGCATACCAAGTTCAACTCTACTCGTTTTCATGTTCGTTAGTTATTAACCGTTCAAACAGCACTAGGCAAATCAACAAATACACTTAGCAAACAACCTCACAGGCACGACATGGCTCGATTCTACTAGCACGGCAATTCCCAAGACAGTAATCGTAAATGTTCACAGTTTAAACGTCTACGCTAGTTGTTCTCTTCCTACATGCATACTAGTTCTTTATCTGATTATTAGGTTTCCCTATATGCATTCTAGTACAACTGTAATCAAGTGGGTTCCGAGGTATTCCCTACCTCTCAAATCTTTATCTGGGTCGCCTAGCTGCTGACGTCCTGGCCTGCTCCGGTCTTCTTCGTGCTCGGGGTAAAAGCCTGGTTTTACACAAAAGGGACGGTCATCAGTCCCGGTCCAGTTTGTAACAGTCCTCTAATTAATAATTTAGTCCAGTAGTTTGTCCCAAAGTCCTTTAAATTGTCCGATAGTCCTTGAACTTATCCGATTTTAATTCAATTTATTTAATTAATATTTTCATTAAACTGGCCTGACCCGGATCCGACCCGAGTCCGAGACCCGGACCCGAATCTGACCCGGATCCGACCCGTCCAGAACTCAGACCCGAACTCAAACCCGAACCCGACCCAGACCCAGTCCAGACCCGGGTCCAGATCCATTTCAGGATCCGGACTCAAGCCCGGTCCAGTCTAGGACGAGGCCCAGATCGATCCAGGCCCGAGTGCTCGGACGTGAACCGTCCTAAGGCCCAAAGCCCGTCAGTGACGCGGCTAGGGTTCCAGGCATCCCTCGGGCTCAACTCCGGCGAGGGCGGCGGCGACGGGAAGCTCGATGGTGGTTCTTGGTGGAGGCGTCGGGAGCTCGGGAAGTCGTGGGGAAGGTCGCTGGTGCGAGGCTGGAGCCTCTCCGGCCAGATCTGACGCCGTGAGAGCTCGCCGGCGTGGAAAACTCCAGATCCAGAGCGCGCGACTCCGGCGAACCTCTCTCCGGCAGAACTCGGACGAGACGAGCTCACTCTTGCTCGATTTCCAGAGTATAAGAGATGGGGAAGACGGATCAAGGTCGGGAGATGCTCACCGGTACGGGGTTTCTCCTATTTCAGGCGTGGCGGGACTCAACGGTACGGCGGCGAGGTTCGATTTGAGGGAGAAGAAGGGAAAGGGAGAGATTTGTGGTGGTTTATGGCACGGGGGTGCAGAGCTGGTGGTCGTGGTGGACGGGGAAAGTCAGGCGAGGACGGGGAGAGTCAGGCGAGGACGGGGAGACTCCGGCGAGGTTACGCGAAGAGAGAGAGCGAGGACTCGAGAGGAAGACGAAGCATTCCTCGGGCGGCGTGCGTGAAAAAGACGTTGAAGCTTCGCGTAGTCAGGGTTAGGGTGCGAAGGTTTGGGCCGGTCTTGGGCCTGCGCGCATTTGGCGGGGCCTATCCTGGCTCGGCCCAAAGCCCGGGTCTGGCCTGGCCCAGATCTAACCCCTTTCCCTTTTTTTTCTTTTCTTTTCTCCTTTTTTTTGAATCGATCCAAAAATTTACTCGTTCTCCAATCCTCGACGTTCCAACAATAATTTAAACTCTTAAAAAGTCAGGTCTTTACATTGATTGTGCTTGAGTCGCCTCTTCCTTTACTCGATCCATGGTCGCCACTACTTCGACTTGCTCTTGGACACTCTTCCCCTTCCATTTGGTGAACTTCTTGCCCAACAGTCGTTGTTCATGTGGAGGGACACTTTAATTACTAGCTCCCTTGGTCTGATCGGTGGTTACCCAATACGGTTGGGACTCACCACCAATAGGTTTAGCATCGTCATCATCGGTTGCAGGACAAGTGGGTGGGGTTGAGCTGTAAGCCCCATATTCATCCCATTGTTGCCTCCGTGTACCGATCGTGTCTTCCTCTACTGTAAACTTCTCCTCAAACTTTAAAATTTTGTACCAATGACCAACGTCAAATACCTTCAGTTTGTCAGGCTTTGTTGTGTCATAGTAGATATTCTTGGCATTTTTGATGTAGTCAGCTTCGATGTAACCCCTAGAACAACTGTCCCTCAACTTCCTCAAAATGTTGTGGTACCTCCGCACCCGAGGAAAATGCATGTTCTAGTAGTTATTTATTTTCTTCCAATCGAAACCTCGGTGACGATCTCCATCATTGTACAGTCTGGCAATTTCCCCCCAAAAGGTTGAATCATCTTGTTGGTTGCCCTTCGATATATCTCTTGTCATGCGTAGCCAAACATAGATGAGGTGTATATCGGCTTCATGAGACCATTTTCTTCTATACCCTTTGGGTTGTTGGGAAGGGCGGGTAAAGGACGATTGAGACGACATGCGGGTGCCACTATTTTGGTCGGTGTTATATTACGGCTCAAGGTACCCGTAATAGTTGGGACCGAGGTTAGGGGTCACCAAAAATAGGAGGTTGAAAGATGGGGTGAAATTACTTGGGTTGAAATTAATGTAATAACATTAATATCAAAATAAATCAAAACATCGACTAAGAAAATAAAATTAATTTAGTAAATGAAATGAAAAATTAATAATAAAATAAATTGAAAGTTCAACTAACAAACAATAATAATAAATGAAATGAAAAATGAAGGTTGAAAATGCATAAGTTGAAAGCTAATGGATTGAAACCATGTTGTGTATAAGGACTCGGAAAAAAATCGTATAATTGTATGAAGGGGTTGTTGTTTGGGTTGATGTTCAACATCAGTTGGAAGCAGTCAGGACGATCTAGGTTGAAACCGGGTTGCTCTAGTGCATCCTCGTGTTTTTTTTTCTGATTAGAGAGAAATTTTATAAATGTAGAAAAAGGTACAAAAAAGGAATCCAAAACCTAATAACGATTCAGGATAAAGCAAAAATAGCAAGAGCAAGAAAAAAGAACACGAGTAACTCCGATGGATTTGGGCACTTTGTCGTTGTAATGAGGACTTAACGTTGCTTCAACCTTCCTGAAGCCTTCCTCAACCGAGCCGCGATAACGAACTCCCAAACTTTCAGCAAATCTCGCCACCGTATGGGTGATACTCTCACCAGTGCGTCCATCAATCAACAGCGAGGAAAAACCAGAGAAGGCATCTTGGGGAAGGGCCTCGCCAAAATCGATCTGAAGCGGCGGGGGGGGGGGGATCGGAAAGAGGGAATGTAGCTTGAAGCGATTGCGGCGAGGAAATACCTAAGGGAACTCTCAAGAGAGGGAGGGAGGAGGAACCAACACCCTGTAGAGGCTGTGATGCATGATCTGCCAGCGGAACGAGGGCACTATCCAGACCAGCGTACAAGTCCAAAGCAGAGGTCAAGTCGTCAGAGTCTTCCTCCACCCTGTCCGCCCACCTATCCGACTTGCTGCCCCATGATCCTGAAGCGACAATAGGAGATGACCCAATGCTCTAGTGCATCCTCGTGTTGATCTTGATCTGGTGGAGACGGCGTTTGAGTTTCATCGTTTGACATTTTCTTGATCGAAAAATAAATTTTTAGGGAGGTGGAATTTGAGAGAGAAAATTGAGCAATTATGAGAAATTGTGTGTGGGTTAATGAAAGGGATGGGGGCGGGGGTATTTATAGGTGGGTGAAATTAAGTTTTTGGGGTTAAAAGTTGATTTAATTAATTAATAAATAAATTGTTGCTGACCGTTGGAGCCCAACGGTTGAATTTCACCATGCCAACGCCATGTGTCGCGCTTCTATTGGCTGGCCATCGACTTACAAGTCGCGACTTACGGTTCACGTGAATTTTTAGTCGCAACTCGCGATTATTGCTCACTATTTAAAGAGTCTGAACCGTGCACGTCGCACGCCACAACATGCGACTCGCGATTTGCGGTTCACTAAACCACGAGTTGCGAACTGTGAGTTGCATGCATAAGTCGCACGTTGTAGATGCTCTAACAAATGGTATAGCATCTCTCTGGGTCACACTGGATCTCTAGATATAGGATCAGTCACTCAGCCGTCACCAAGGCTATATCTCATCCTATTTAAATTACTTATTTCACTTCTACGTTAGTGCGACTTCTACGGCCCTCTCAATTCATATCAATAAAATCTCAATTTCGGATGTTATAAAAAAATAGACCTAAATTATTTAGTCAAATGTGTACTCCTAACCGTCGAAAGGAATTATAAGTTAAATTTGCTCTAGCATGTATTTGTCATATGACATGATATATGGCCCATATATATTGGAAAACACCGTATCATTTCAAACCCCAAACCGGTACATGCAACTTGCTTAAGTTTGCAAAGAAAACAGTGAATAGTAAAGGGCTATGAGAGCATGTACAGTGGGCCGGTCCTGAGGCTCGGTACGCATTTTTGCGGGCCGCAGGACGCGGGCCGTCCCGTTGTGGTACGACTTTTACTTGTCCAGCGTCCCGCAAAAACGCGGGCCGGGCCGAGGCTCGCGTCCCACGTCCCACAACCGCGGGACGGGTCGAAGTCTGCGTCCCGCCGCCGGCCAATCCCCGCCTGCCACGTGTCCTTGCAGAAGAAAAAAAAATCCGACCGTTTGCCAACGGTCAGAAACGGTAACAATTTTTATCTCTTTATTTATTTAATCTACTTCATTATTTACCCTATAAATACCCCAACCCCATTTTTTTTTACTCACTCATTCTCCAATTTTGTCCTCCCATTCCCAAAATCTACTCTCTCATTCTCAATATTCTCGTGAATAATGTCGGGCGACGAAGATACTCGTTCACAATCAGGGGATGCGCAACCTGGTGAGACCTCCGCTTTCTCGCCATATACGCAACCGGGTTCGAGCTCAGGTAATTTCAAACTATCGTTAAATGTTTCGTTTATTTTTTTTTAATTAATTTTTATAATTGATTGTTGTTTTTTTAATTTATTAAACAAATTTATTTGGGGTAAACTACAAATACCTACCCCAAACTTGTAGCGTTTAACTGATACACACCTTAAAGTTTTTTTTAACTGATACCTACTTAGATGTTTAGTTTTTTAACAGATAGCCCAAGTAGAGAGGTAAAATGATGAAAATACCCTCAACTACATTAACAGTAATTACTTTAAAAAATATTTCAAAAATCACTTTTGTTAGGTATATATATGTACTTATTAAGTCACTGCAGTTTTATTTAAAAAATCACTTCAGTTTTTTTTTAAATCACTTCAGGGCATTTTCGTCATTTTACATGTCTGCTTGCTGTTAAAAAACTAAACATATGAGTATGTATCAGTTAAAAAAAAACTTTAGGGTATGTATCAGTTAAACGCTACAAGTTTGGGGTAAGTATTTGAAGTTTACTCATTTATTTGTTTTAATTTCATTTTTAATACTTTTGTAATAAATATTTTGTAATTTCATTTTTTCAAGGTCAATTCCGTCAACAACAATTCAATCCATCGCAACCACAGTAGTACCAGTCGTCGCCACAAGGTTACAGCCGCCGCAACAAGGTTACCAGCAGCCGTCACAAGGTTACCAGCCGCCGCCACAAGGTTACCAGCTCTTCGACAACAACAAACACCACCGGCTATAAAACCACAATGATTTTTGATCATGTATTTTTTGGGGTTGTATTAAAAGGGGATGAATAAAAGTTCAAGTTCATTTATGTTCGTGTTAAATTTATTTCTTACTTTTTTATTATCATTAATTATTTTTTTCACATTTATTTAAATTTTATATAATTTAAACTGTTTCTGATAAATAACTAAATAAAACAGTAAAATATCAATTAATTAACCACTCAGCATCCAGTCAGCATCCACTAACAATACAAGCCTCACATACAAGCCTCTCATTGTAAAACACCCACTATTCTTAGTCCTGAGTCCCACTATTTTGTTCAGTCATCATGTGAGCCTTACATGTGAGCCTTTCCATTGTACATGCTCTGACCATCTTCATCGTCAGTGACATAACCAGATTTCATAGTGAGCGAGGCATAAAAAAAATCGATAATATATGGCCCATATCTATTTCAGGGGTTGTCCCAAAGAGGCGAGAGCACGGCGTATTAACCTTTTACCAGGTGTATACGTGAAAACGAGGTATGAAAAGGTTTAAAAAACGCTCTCTAGAGCTCTATAGTAACCTTAAAGGCTACTGTTCATACTCAAGAACACTGCATGATCTTCAAGATCTTCAAGTCTCCTTCAACTCTCATGCCTTTCTGATTCTGATTCTCTACAAGCAGCTCAAGAACTTTTGTTTTCTGCTGGAGATAGAGGAAGAAGCTAAAGTGGTACTTCCTGAAGCCAATTCAGTCCAGGTGAAGATCAACAACCAAGCTCAAGATCTTCCTAGGAACTCACCAATCCATCCAAGCTCAAGAACTACTCGGGACCTCAAGAACAACAACATCATAGCCCTGCATCATCAGTATTTCTAAAACCATTGAAGGTATGTTAACATTACAAGAACTCAGTGGTTAGTTGATTTGTTCAGCACGAGTTGAACAAGATCAAGTTCAGAGCTTCATCCTCCATTGGGCCGCCTCCTGGGTTTGAGAATAGTCTGAAGAAACCAACCAAGCTCCGATTGAGGAAAAACACGCAAGAACAAACCTCATCTACTAATAGAACACAAGAATATTCACCGGGAGGACACACCAAGCTGCTGGATGGAAGGAAGATGTTTTACGACAAATTCTTTAATCCTATTGCCTCTAATACTGACTCAACTCCAACTTCCTCAACATTCAAGCTCAGAAATAGGAAATTTCAGTTAAAAGCTACAAAAGGCAGAGCAAAGGCCATAAATTTAGAGACTCTAAGTAGAGTAGAGGAAGCAGAGCTCTATAACAACGTTGTACATCGGCAACACCCACACTCCACAAGACAAGATAAGCAAGGCAATAATAAAAAAACTTGGAGACATAGCTGCTTATATCAACAATCTTTTTAGCAAAGCTACAGAGCCTTGGCTACATAATATCTTCTCTGAAGTAAGAGGTCTCAAAAGAGCACACATAGCCTCAAAACTCAACAAACAAGGTAAATATTATGGTTTTTGCTATTACCCCTTTCACCAACAACTGTAGGAAGCTATCAACACTTTTAATGGCTATACCATAAATGGGTACAAACTATATGTCACACAAGCAAGGGCCACCATCAACACTTATTATGAAGCCAGAAATCAAAGATCAGTCGAGCACTCATTGTCTCCCTTAAGGCTACAAGGCTCTATAGTGATTCAACATCAACAACTACTCAGAAACAGTCACTTAGCTATAGCACATCAAAATTACTCAGCTCAAACTATTATGTCAAGCTTTGTCAGTGAAGGAGTATTTGAAATCCAAGGTAAATCTCTAGGCAACAAGGCTTTACTTCTGCATTGTCCTGGCCCTCTATTTGATAAAGAACTAGTGAAGGAAGATGGTCATTGGCTCAGCAAATGGCTTACAATTATTCCAGATAAAGAAAGACTATGTGAAGAAGAAGGAAGCTTCAAATGGGTTGATATCTATGGCTTACCATATAAAGGTTGGTGTAAGGAGACTTTTGGTACTGCAGTTTCCACCCTGGGAAAATAAGTCTTTGCCCATCCAAACACTATTGCTGGTTTCCAGATTGACATAGCTCTTGTTCTTATACGCACCAATAAGTATGAATATATTATAGCCAAAGTTGAACTCTTTCTGGGACAGAATACATCCACAGTCTTGGTCAAAGAAACTAAAGTTGAGGAGGTTGCTGAGATTATTGGAAAAAGAATGAGTGGTAGTGTTGAAAGCTCTCAATTTGAGATGAGCTTCTCTGAGGAAGAGGGTAAGTTAGGTGGGGAAAAAAAATCTTCTTGAAGAATCTGATTCTGAAATTCCAATTGAATCAAATGATGTAGAATGGGATTTAACTGAAGTTCTTCCTTTGGAGGGAGTTGTTGGTCAGAAGCCTTAAATGATGTGCTTCCAGTTCTAGAAGCTGCAAATCAGGAGCGAGAATTTATCGCTGAAGAAACTGTTGCTCAACCTATTCACCAGACAATTATGGAGGAGAATGTTCAGAGGAATGTTCCTCCTATTTCTCTGAAGAACCAGACACCATTACTTCCATTGGAGTTGAGTAAGTTGGTGGTGATGGATACCTATGATGGAGCTTCTCAACAATGAGATTGTGACTCAACCCGAATAACCAATAGCGCAATACAGATCCAATTTCTCAATGATTTACAACTGATTTCATTTGGAATTTCAAAGACTCATACCATTGTTCATGAGTCAGAAACATATCTCAAGTCAACTAAATTCTCTAGCACCATTTCCGATTGCAACCAAGAGATTTCAGCTGAGTTAGTCACAACTCAACCGATTCACTCAACTCAGCCTTTAACAAAAGCTTCAAGTATGCAGGTCCATCAGCATTTAATGCCAAGAAAGGATGAGAATGACCTCTATCTACTAGATGCTAAAGTGAGGACCTTGGGAAAGAGTCTAATAAATGCAGCAGAAGAGAAAAACTTACCATCCTTGGGGACCACCATCTCTCAACAGTTTAGCTTGGAAGACATTTTCAGTGCCCAAAACACCCCTATTTCTCATCCTCATTTTCTACTGCAAGAAACCCAAATAAAGGAGATATCTGACTTTCTAGGGTTATCAAAAGGCATTTCTGAGAATTTATCAGATGTAATTACCAAGCAAATACCAAAAAAAGCCAAAGGAAAAAAGCAAAAACCTCATACCTCTACTCACAAATATGAAACTAGATCAAGCTTGAAGGATGGTCCGAGGGTGAAGCAGCCAAAACAGAAGCATAATGAAGCCAAGAAGGCTTGGTCTTTTGGAAAGAAAATTGGGCTTTTGGCAGATTGCAATGACAATCAAATAATCCAACATTTAGCTGCTATTGAAGATGAAAAGCTAGGGTTTGAGTTGGATGAGAGATTTGAAGAAGATGGCCTGCAATTGGCACTCATTGATATAGGTAAGGAGGTGATAAATAAGATCACCGCCTTGGTTTCTCAATAATCAGGATAATGAAAATCCTCTCTTGGAATTTGAGAGGTGTGCCTTCATCACAAAAGAAGAAGACATTAGGTGACTTGATACGCAAGCAACAGCCTCACATGCTCTTAATTCAGGGAATCAAAATTGGAGAACGTACCCTTTGGCTTTTTGAGAGCCTGTGGACTTGGCTGGGGATGGGAGATGGACTTTATCCCAACCTCAGGTCTCTCTGGAGGTTTAATATCATGCTGGAAAACAAATTCCTTCCAAAGGATCACTGTTAAGAAGATCAATGGTGCCCTAATCTGGGTAGGACAGTCTAAGGAGCTGAATAAACTATGTTGTATCACAAATGTATATGCTCCTTGCAAAAGAAGAGGAAGAAGAGCTTTATGGGAGGAACTACATGCTGAGCTGCAACTTATATCCATAACCTCATTGTTCTTGTTAACAGGAGACTTCAATGCATTATTCTTATCAACAGATGATCAACCAATAGGGTTTCGAACTCAGACATTGCTAATCTGCAAGCTTTTCTCAACTCAATGGCTCTTATTGACCTCCCTCTTACAGGTGGTAAAAACACATGGTTTAGCTTTGGTTCATTGGCATCAAGAATAGACAGATACTTTATATCTATAGACTTTCTCACTAAGTTCAACACCCTCACACAAAAATGCTTGCCTAGAAGCATTTTTGATCACAAACCTATCCTGCTTTATGATGATCAATTAGATTGAGGCCCTAGACCTTTTAAGTTCCTTAACATTTGGTTAGAGAATGACAGATTCTATAAAGCTGTTGAAAGCTTTTCGTTTAATCTCAAGGTTGCAGGCCAGCCACAACTGATCCTTTGGCAAAAACTCAATCTGTTGAAAGGTATGTTAAAAGAATGGAACTCTTAAGTATATGGGCATTTAGATACACAAATCTAGGGCCTACGAGACAAGCTAGATAAATTTGATTCTTTAGTTGAAGAAAGAAATCTCGATGCTTAAGAATGCAATGAAAGAGGTGCCTGCAAAGCTGAGTTGATCAAGAAAACTAAATTGTTATCAAAACTTTGGAGCCAGAAAGCAAGAAAGAAGTGGTTCCATGAAGGAGACAAGCCCTCAAAATACTTTCACCTCCTAGCCAATTTCAAAGGATCCAGAAATAAAATTACTCAGATCTTGAATCAGGAAGAAGTACTTCAAGACCCAAAGCTAATCAAGGATGCAACTGCAGATCATTTTAAAGTTAAATTCTCAAAGCATGTCACAATGCCAATCAACATTGATCATCTACTTTTCAAGTCAATAACAACAGAACAAGCAGAATGGCTAGAAAGACCATTTATAGAACAAGAAGTGGTGAAAGCCTTGATGGCCTGTTCAGGAGACAAAGCAATTGGTCGAGATGGATTCACACTCAAATTTTATCAGGTGTGATGGCCAATCATCAAAACAGATATCATGAATTTCTTCTCTCATTTCCACATATCAGGGCACTTGGGGAAAGGGCTCAATTCATCATTTATAGCTCTTATTCCTAAGTGTGATGCTCCAATGACATTTGGAGATTTCCGGCTTATCAGCTTAATCGGGGGCCTTACAAAATTCTTACTAAGCTACTTTCAATTAGACTGAAAGAAGTCATCGGCCCTTTGGTGGGGTTTGAACAAATTGGTTTTCTAGCAGGAAGACAAATTCTTGATGGGGTCCTGGCTGAAAAAGAAGTGGTGCAGGAAATCAAACAAACCAAGATCAAGGCTATATCTTTAAAGCATATTTTGAAAAGGCTTTTGATAACATACATTTGGGCTATATGATCAAGCTACTGCAAAGACTTGGCTTTGGTGTTCTATGGAGGCGCTGGATGATTTCCTGCTTCAGAGCTCACATGTCTGTCCTTCTTAATGGCTCACCCTCTCCTGAATTCCCAATGTACAAAGGACTTAGACAAGTTTGTGCACTTTCACCACTACTATTTTCCATAGCTGCAGAAGGACTAAACCAAATAATGAAAGCAGGATTGAATCACTCTCAGTTCCAAGGAATACAAATGGGAAACACAAGTCCTCAAATCTCACATCTACAATTTGCATGACTCTATTTTTTTTCAGCAAAGCATCAACTCAAGGAGCAACAAAATTGAAGCATGCTCTTGAGATGTTCAAGCTATCTGCAGGGTTGAAAGTTAACTATAGAAAATCAGCAATCATACCACTGAATTTATCTCTAGAAGAAACACAAGAATATGCAGAAATACTATCCTGTACAGTGGAGACACTACCTTTCAAATATCTGGGTTTCAGTCTAGGGTCTAACCTCGTGAGATTAATTACTTGGAAGCCAATAATTGAGAAATTCAAAAAATCTGTAGAGCTTTGGCAAGCCAAAACTCTGTCCTTTGGTGGTAGAATAACTCTGATAAAGACCACCCTAAGTGCATTGCCACTATATTTTTTTATCACTACTGAAAGCACCAAAGTCAGTCATAAGATCTATGGAAGCTTGGCAAAGGAGATTTCTCTGGCATGGTTCAGTTGTTGCAAGAGTGTTTTGTAAAGTTGGATGGAAGCAGGTCTACAAACAAAAATCAGAAGGGGGGCTAGGAATTAAAAATCTGAAATTGATGAACATAGCCTTATTACCAAAATGGTGGTGAAGGTTTGTTATTGAAGACATCTCCCTTTGGAAACAAATCATTTGTGCCAGATATGGTGGAGGGCTCAAGGATTGGGACTTGACTAATTACACTGAGTTGGAGGGCTCAAGCTTTTTTACACATATTATCTCACTGGCCAAGGATCCAAACTTTGCAGACTTGTTTGGAAACAAAGGACTTTGTTCAACTCTGGGTAAAGGTACTAGAATCTTCTTCTGGGAGGATGTTTGGTGGGGGGAATTACCTTTCAAACTCTTATTCCCCATAATCTACTTACTTGCCAAGACTAAGAAAACGGTTATAGCTGATTTATGGGAAGGGAACAGTTGGAATCTTGACCTAAGGAGAGATGCTAGAGGGTGGGAACTATTAGAGTGGGGATGTATTTGTGCCATTCTCAATGTTACTAGATTAAATACTCAAGATGATAAGCTATGTTGTTCTGGAGATGAAAAAGGCTTCAGTGTTCATAAAATGTACTCCTTGCTTCCAGCACAAGGACATCTGCTCTGAATTGGACAAAGCACCTTTGGATTCCTGGGATCCCCTCCAAGATCTCTGCATTTTGTTGGTTAGCCTGTCTTGAGGCTATACCATCCAAATGTTTTCTAGAAGGAAGAGGAATGACACTATCTTTACAGGACATCATCTGTCCTCAATTGTCACGCCTCAAATCCGGTTTTGACCGGACTCGAGACGTGAAATAAACTAACAATTAATTAATAAAAATAAAGGTAAACTTAAACAATTTTAAATCTCCCAATTTAGTTTCGATCAAATAACTTTGATAAAATAAGTCCTAAACCGAGGTTACGAGTCAAAACTCAAAATATAACAAATAAACATACGGTTCAGTACAATGACAAAAATATGTCTCTAACATCAATTCCACCCGGACTCTCCCAGAAGCTCCCGAGCCTCGAGCCCAACTCTAGGAACTACTCACCAAGCAAGCCTGTACAAACAGTAAAATAAAGCAAACAGGGGTGAGCTTACGCTCAGTAGGGAAAATAGTAAGTAAAA
This sequence comes from Erodium maritimum, assembly GCA_963921825.1. NCBI lineage: Eukaryota > Viridiplantae > Streptophyta > Magnoliopsida > Geraniales > Geraniaceae > Erodium > Erodium maritimum. Next base: position 29,247,091 of record OY997593.1, on the reverse strand, counting down.
GTGACCTCCACTTTGGTAATAAAACTGAATTAACACAATAGGCCACAATTTATAATTAACACGATTAACCAACAAGATACTTTAATCAAGAGAACAATGAGAATAGTCAATGCTTAAGGAAAACAGTAATTCAAGAGGATTAAGGAAAGGCAATGTAATCTTTGATATAACAAAGGAGAGATAGTATAAACGCTGCGTCGATACTTAAACCATAATACTCCGATCCACAATTACTCCTTGTGCCATGTCGGATACAATACTCCGATCCACAATTGGTCCTTATGTCATGTCGGATTTCCCCTCGGTCCAGAGGAGACACATACGTCGAGGCTACCGGAAACATCCCTGAAGGGACACATATCGTCGGAATTCTCATAAACGTCCCCAAAGGACCATAGATCATCGGGGTGAAACAGGATAATCTTCCCGGAATGCTCCCGCAAGACGCATACACTCGAGGTGAAGCAACCAGTAACCATAACCATCCCCGTAGGGTAAACAAACTCTCGACTATGATACTACCCCACACCGGCTTACCCCCTCGGTGTAGGTACCATACCAGATCACAAGTAACCATCCCCACAGGGTAAACAATCTCTCGGTTATGATACTACCCACACCGGCTTACCCCCTCGGTGTAGGTACCATACCGGATCACAAGTAACCATCCCCGCAGGGTAAACAATATCTCGGCTATGATACTACCCCACCCCGGCTTACCCCCTCGGTGTGGGTACTATACCGGATCACAACTCCTCGTAGATCACACACAAGAGCGTAACATACTAAACAATCGTAGAACAACCAAGGTTCAGCAATCCACAATCTTACCACAACACATCACGAAGAATTCATATAAATAGTTACACTTACCGACATACTTACCAACCACGATCCATCGGTATATCACCCACCCGATCATACCACTTGGCACAATCAATTACACTCAAACATTCATTCAAGCATTCATTCAAGCAATCATTTAGGCATTCACTCAATCAATCGTTCAAACGTTCATTCAACAATTCATATCTCAAGCATCACAATTTGTCTAGTTTTTTTTAGATAAGCGCTAAAAAGTTTTATTGAAGGTCAATCTCCAAGAAGGAGAAAGCCAAAATCTAGAAACCACGATTACAGAAATCTCCAAAGGAGACACAGGATAAAAAAAACCCTTAACAAAAAACTAGGCCAATACATGACCTAATCTTCCTCATACCACTCGATGTCTGAGCTCGGAATATTGGAATCCTTTAGGGTGGGGGCCCGGGGATTGGACCTGGTATTGTGAGTACGAGGTACCAAATTAAATCTAGACCTTCCCTTACGGGCCTTAGTCGCGAGGGCTTCCTCCAAGCTTCTGTCGAAAGATTGCAAATGATCTATCACTTTTTGGGATACGTTCTGAATAGGTGGGAGCTTCATACCAAAAACCTTATCAGTAACATAGTCCGAAAGGTGCGCAGGTGCCCGACTCATATGTTTCGGAAGTTTAAGGAGAGCATCCTTCCATGGGCCGGATTGGCTCCCGGAGGAATCATCCTGCCCTAGAGCTCCTCCTACATACAAACTGGGCTCAGCTTCTTGTTGATCCGCCAATGCTACCGGAACAGGAGAGTGAGGCAAACCCATTAACTGCAGCCCAACACTACCCACGTCTTGGGCCTGCACCTCATCAAAACTGACCAACCCAGACCCATCAACTGGGTCGGACTGTGTTGATTCAGGCCCAATCAAATGCCGATTCAATAATAACCCAACAAATGCAGAAACGTGCGCAGCTTTAGCGCCTTCAACCTCGCGCAAATCGCGATTGGCAGCCTTCAAATTCTCGTGAATCACGGATTCACGCACCACCAAATCATCAACACGATCTCCGCCTGCCAGATCTGATACCGTAATCACGTGAGAATCGGTGTCTTGAGATTCCGACGCAACCGGGCTGCCCCGCATCTCCTCCGATCGTCCTACCTCTATCACAATACTGATGGATGGTCGAACTTTGGGATTCGACGTCGACGGAGCATGGACACTCGGTGCCGGAGTCTTGTTCGCCAGAAAGGAAACGTCTCCCCCGTTGGACGCAGCCAAAGTTGCACTCTGTTTTTACAATTTGTCTAGTTTAGTTAGACTCTTATCTTAACCTAAAGACTAGGCAAGCACGGCATGTGAGGCAATCACAAACAATCCTAAGGCTCATCACGACCATTCTACCAGCATGGCAATTTCCCAAAATATTGAAAGCGAGTAATCTAGTGAATCACATCCTATATGCATACTAAAACTTGTCCGTTTATTATTATAATTGAAATACGGTTATTCTAGCGAGTCACATCCTATATGCAAACTAGGACCTTTCCGGTTATTAGTTATTCCAGAGGCATACTATTAATAGTTCTTAAATTAGGAGTGGAGTTTACGGCTTTTCCCTACCTCAAGAAGAACCAACAGCTACGTCTCCTAGTTGCTGACGTCCGGGCCTAACTCCAGTCTTCTCTGGCGAAGTCCAAGTTCTCGGTCGAAGTCCAAGTCTGGGTTAACAGGTAAAACGTCCAATCAGTCCCGGTATTGTCAAACAATCCTCTGAATCGTCCAATTAGTCCTTTAATTATCCATTTTTAAACATTTAAATTAAATTAATTATTTAATTAAAAGTCTGACCCGGATCTGACCCGGATTCGAAAACCAGACCCGGTCCAGAAACCAGACTCGACCCGGACCCGGCTCCAGACCCGAGTCCGGAACCCGGTCCAGACCCACGTCCTGGGCCTGGCCCAAAGGCTCGCCCTGATCCAGGCCACTCAGGCCCACTAGCTTCCCCGCCCAAGGCCCAACCATCCTAGCCCAGTCATCCTGGCCCAAAGGCTCTGACCAGGCTCGTGCCTGAGCTGTAGGCAGCTCCGGCGAGCCCGAGGTGCTCCGGCCGTCTTCCACGGCGTCAGGTGAGGCTCGAAGGGGGAAGAAGGAGGCGGAGGGGGCGTCAGGGGCTGTGGTGAGGTCCTGGCTACGGCGGCGCTGGCTGGAACACGGCCTAACTTCGCTCCCGTCTCAGATCTGACGAGGGCGAAGTTCGCCGTCGATGAACCTGCCTGAAAACGCTCAAATTGAGCTCGGGAGTGCACAAATTTAGAGGGGACGAGGACGGGGACGTAGAACTCGACGAGGTACAACACGAACCTGTGCTGATTCACCGTCGCCGGCGTCGCTCGAGCTCGGGAAGGTGAACCCAGAGCGAGATCTCTGGCACGACGTCTAGCGAGAAGAGAGAGGAAGTGAGGACGATGGTGGAGAGGCTGTGAGAGGAGATGGAGAAGATGAGGGACGACGGATCTGGTCTCCGGTGAGGCGCGCGAGAGGGAGAGCGATGAAGAGAGAAGAGGGAGATCGAGAGAGAGAGGGATTGTGGGCGGCGCTGGTGTGCCTCAGGGTGCGTGCAAGTCGAGAGGAAGAAGGAGATGCGATCGTAGGGTTCGAGAGAGAGCTTGGGCATGGCTCAGTGCGGGCTCGCGTGCGCGTCTCGTGGGCCTGGCTCGCGCGGTTGACCTGGGCCCGGTTCTCTGACCGGCCCAGTCCAGTCTAAAACTTGCTTTTCCCTTTTTTTCTTTTCTGTTCTTTTTCTTTAGCAAACGATCCAATTTTCAACTCGTTTTTCGAACCTCGACGTTTCAAGTCGGTAAAAACAATAATATTTTAATCCTTTTAATTTAGACGGTCTTTACATCAATGTTCTTGGGATTTTGAAGAAGGAGCATATATACTTTTACATTACAGAAAAGCTTGGGAAGTTATGAACTTAATCCTCACATGGTGGGGTATAGTTTGGGTCTGTCTTGCAGATGTCAGAGCAGTTTTTAGCTCAGGGACTTACCTGGTGCCTTCAAAGTATAGAAGAGGATGGTGTTACATTATTCTGACAGCTATGGCTCTCAAGAAATACCCTCCTCTTTAAGGGTCAACAAGAATCAGTTCCAATGTTATTTGCAAAAGTATTGAATATCACCTACAGTTGGGAATGAGCATCCTTTGACAAGGACTATCACTTCACTCTTCAGGATTGGGTGGTTTGGGGGAGAGATTGGTGAGTTTTGGTAATGTCTTTCTTTGGTTTGGTTCTCTTGCCCTGCTTCTTGTGCGTGGGTTCTTCTCCTCGTTCCCCCTTCTTTTTCTCTTTTTTGTGTGAAGGTAGTCTTCTATTTTAGGGCTGAGAGTTTTTTTTTCTTGTTTTGGCTTTCTTTGCTCTGACCTTCTCCTTTTGCAGTGCCCTCTTAGTTGTTTGGCTCTTGTGTCTGTTGTCAAAACTATTGCACAGGCTACTGAGGATCATCCACAACTTCAAGGTGCCAATATTTCAAACAAACTTTAAATGGAAGCCATTAGTTCCTGCTGAAGATTGAAAGGCACATTTGAAAGCAATATAGCAGAATCCTACACTTGCTGTTTTTTGCCTACTTGCTTCTGTCTAGATACAAGGACCAATCCCAGGATATCTACTCTACAGGTGACAAAATCAACAAAACACAACAAATTGCTGAAGAAGACTCACAAGTTGCTGCAGAAGTATGCAAATTTGATATCTGTTACTACATTCCCTGGCATCACAACAAAACACTGACAAAGAAACTCCACATTCATCTGCTGAGGGGTGAAGGATCAACCAAAGACTCTTGTGCTCATTCTACATCGGTCTGACAGTTTAATACACTGATGTTCTATTCACTCTTCTCTTTCTTGCTCCACAAGTAACTACTTTTGTCTCAGACTACTACTCCATGTGAGAGTGAACTTAAAGGAAATGGATATGACCAATTATTGAGCTTCCTACTGCTAATATGAACATTACACATCACACATCACACTTATTGGTCCACTAGCCCATTCTGTTCCCTTAAAAACAAGGGGACTTCTCTTTTCCATACCAAAAAGATTGTTTCACACATGCTTATGACTCAAATGATGTCTTCTTCAGCTTTACTCAATGCATGTATGTATGCACAACATCATAACCCAATTTCATGAGTCACGCAAAAGAACAACTTTAGGTACAAGTGCTTCTCTACACATGTACAAAGCAGGATATGAGAGTAACATATATCTAACCATTTCAACTGATTACAGAAAGCATTTTACATAGAGGATAAACACTGCCACAATTCCAAGCAGCTGTTTGTATTGTGATGATAAAAAGATGACCACTCAACAAGATGGGGGAGGGATGAAGATTTACCGTTTTGTCCCGTCTTTTGTCATTTTTGTATGCCAAAACCCTGTGTATTGTTCGTAAACTTTAAAGCTTTAAGGTTATATTTGAGGTTGAAGAGGAGTGAATCAAAGACGAGGATGGAGGAAGACAGCGTCTTTGTCTACCACTTGGGTTTGCAGAACAAGATGCCAATGAAGGAGGCGGACCAATGGACGACCTGCTCGACTGGCTTCTCAATTTCTTCTTGTCTTCGTAAACAACGTTTTCTGATTTAACTTGTCGAACCTTTGTCTCATTCAAACCCGCAGGAAGAACACAATTGCAGAGAAAACCTACAAACAACAAAACAGATCAATACAAAATAATGTGTAATTTGGCAGGCTGAGTACAAAGAAAGAAATGGCGTGAAGCAAGACACCATTCAGTTGTGTACACAGACAACCTACAAGCACTCATTTGTCTATAACAAGTTATGATTTGTTCTAAATGATGCTAAGCAGCTTGTCTTTCACGAAATAAGCCCAGCATTTTTATGGTTCTGTAATGCCAATTCATCACATGCATACCACCAAAAAATAAAATTGGTGATAGGCGACACTGCTCATACATTCAATTCTTGCCTAACATAACTTTGTCAAGCTAGATATTCGCCTTGTTAGCTTTCAATATAGGTACTTGGCATAGATTAGGTGTAGGCAGTGAGCCATCGGATGGTGATTACATTTTCAGTAACAAAGGCTTATAATCCTATGGGGGTTTTCAATACATGGAAACCACTTAAAAGGAAGTAAGCCATTGGCAGAATTAATCAATTGGGGCCTATAATTGGCTAATTGCATTCAAACATTGGATGTTCTACTCTTAACCATCCTTCTCAGCCTTTCTATTTGACATGACAAGTTTAAGCATGGCATAAATTTTAACCACTTAAAAAATCTATAGCAGGTTGAGTGGGTTGTAAGTAGTGGCATGGCCTATTGCCTACACCATCATTAGGCCATGCTGATCTTACGGTGCATTGGACCCAACGGAGTCATTCTATGAGGACTTGGAGTGGAGACAAGTATGATGGTGGTAGTCACTTGGACTTGGTGCTACACAATTTTAAAAGAATAGCATCAATATGGGGATACTTTTTCGTGTTTCTAGCATGTTCCCCGGGGTACTTCCTATATGATATTCCCTTTACAAGGTAAGAAGCGTGCTTTCTAAAGAGAGTGTATTTCTTAGGTGCATTAAACTATAGAATAAAAATATCCATCTCTTACCAAGACGAGCCAATCGGTTGACCCAGCGAGGGATTGGTCTCCCAGTCAACCTAAGGCACAGATCGTTGCAGAAGTGGTTGCAGTTCTTTGTAATAAGGTGATATGTGTTTCCAGAGTACTCTTCAGCTAGTTTCTCCATGAATGCGCGGACTTCTTTAGGACCTAGATCAGTCCTCCCCACCAAAATTGATTTTCTAAATGTGAAACCTGGGCATTGCTTTGGCTCCACTTCAAAAATACCAGTTGTCGCTTGCTCGTGTGCTCCAAAACCATACTCCACACCATGAACTACAACAAATATGTTTCAAGCATCAAACCAGCACAAGTGGAGTGGGAGTAAAGCAAGATACTAGTTTCCTTTTGTTCATAATCATTTAACAAAAGCTAGGCAATTGAATTCAGCTTGTCACAGAAAGGGCATCATCAATTCTCCTCCATGATCCCTTTCCTCACCTCCCAAACAAACAAAAACTCACCACTCAATGCCAAATACAAAACTCAGCAACACCATCTTTCCAGTGAAGCCCAGAAATCCCAATATTTTCCTTCTAATTCTAAGCAAACTGGGTGAACACAAACAAGAACAAAGACGGGCACACGGAACACAAACCAATTCAGGATCCTGCATATCCAAATAAACGATCCCAGATCTGATTTAAATAAGTAAATAAACTCAGTAACAAGCAAACCACAAGATACCCACCAGCAACACAAAGTTTCCACCCACCTTTCAAGTTACTTTCCCATAAACCAAACGACCCATATAAGAGAAGCAAGAACAGAAGACAGAAATGGAAAAAAGAGATCATTTTGGGCACAACCCTCACCTTGAACACCGGAATGGTAAACCCCGAGGCCAAGCCAGTAGGCGTAGCCATTGATGGTGGTCAGATCATAAACATTGAGATAGACCGGCACCGACCCACTCCTCTTCTTCCTAGGAAGCAGCACCATTTTGCAGAACATTGTCGCCGTCAACAGAGCTGGGAGAGCTGGTTGAAAGGGAAAATTAGGAGGAGAATCGAGGGCAGAGGAGGAAATAGAAGGGTCTACAGAGAGAGTATTTTAATGGGTTCTTGTGAAAGCTTCGGTTTTCTTCTTCTTTGGAAACTTGGAAGCGACCGTAACTTAGTTTCTATCGGTCGCCGAAAGCGTCACGTGCTCGTGCCTTGCTCCTTCTCTTAGAGCATGTACAACGGGTCGGCACTACGTGAGGCCCTGACCCTGAGGCCTTTATGCTGACGGGATAAAAGTCAGGGAGTGGGAGTGCAGAAAAGAGGGTGTTCTACAACAGAAAGGACCTCTGAGGCCCTGGGAGTGCAGAGCTGACTGGATTATCATTTGATATTTTCTTGTTTTATTTAATTCGTTATCAGAAACCGTTTAATTTAGTCATAATTTAAACAATTTTTGAAATAAATAATTAATGACAATCAATAATTAATAAATTCAACACAAATATAAATGAACTTCTAATTTTATTCAATCCCTTTTAATACAACCCAAAACAAAATACAGGGAAACCTTGTGGGGGCATGGTCCAATTTGATGGCAGCAGGGGCTCGGGCTCGTCGTTGGGAAGGTCCAGCAGAGGATGGTTGGGGGGTTTGTACGTCGGGGTGTGGATGACCCTCGTAGTTGTAGAATTGGGTTCCCATCCCCCATTGTGGTTGTGGTTGGTACGATGGCATCTGGAAACCTTGTGGGGGCATGGTCCAATTTGATGGCACTTGGAACCCTGGCGCCATTTGATATTGTGGGGGACGGTATTGCCCTGATAAAAATATTTGAAGACAATAAATTAAGTGCTAAAAATAAACTAATAAAATAAGTGCAAATAATTAATTAAAAAAATGAATGTAATGCATTAATCCAATAAAATAAGTACAAAAATTACGTTACATAAATAATAAGTTTGCACTAACCTGAACTCGACCCCGGGTTCGAGTTTGGGGAGACGGATCGATTGCCCGTTAGAATGTCTCCGAAACCTCGTGCCAGTTCGTCCTCGGTGAATTCTCGTTCGTCACCAACTGAGTGTACACGAGACCCAGCTTCGCCCGACATTTTTCACGCGAATAATTGAAACGAGAGAGGACAATTTGGGAAGATGAGAGTGAAATTGGAGAGTGAAAGTAGAGAGTGGTGTGAAAAAAATGAGAGTGAAGAGGGGTATTTATAGGGTTAGTTTTTATTGATTTTTGAATTAAAAAAAAATGTAGCCGTTAGAACTGACCGTTGCCAACGGTCAGTACACGTGGCGCAGCCACAGGCTGCCACGAAGGAGAGGGCGCGCAGGGAGCGGGACCGGCCAGCGGCCAGCAAACGCGGCACGCGGCACGCACAGAGGGGGGCGGGAGCGCGAAAATGGGGCGCGGGCTCGCGTTTTTGGGCCTCCACAGCGGGTCGGCTCGCGTGCCGCGGTCCGGGCGCGCGCGGAATGGGGCGCGGGTCCGACCCGTTGTACATGCTCTTATGCCGATGGTTGGATAATAATAGTATAATTATAAATAATATTATAACACTACTTTTAATATTCCCTTACCATAAAATAATTTCTTTTTGATTATGCGATGCTTATATATTGTGTTATACTGATTACTGGGAGTACTTTTGCCTGCTATTTTCTAACATTCAGTATTACTCTTTATGTTTCGGAATTAATATATTAAAGACCCGTATTTATTTGACCTAAACATTAATATTCATTGTACTTGTTTGGTTGGGTTCATGTACAATGAATTTTATTTATGAACTTGTAAAGGAAAATGTTAGCATTTTTGGGGTTTCATTAATTCAGTAATTGACAATGAATTTTAAGACTAAAATGTTAAGGGAAAAGTTATTCATATGAGTTACTTAGAAGTTAGAACTTAAAACGTCATGCATACGACATTTTATCGAGAAATAGGTCAATGTTTTTCTATGCAACACACCTTTTAAATATGTCGAAAATTGCCGCGATCTCAGCAACAAAACCCATTGACCAATGATTGATCATCGAAAATAATAAATTAGGACCTAATTGACCCTTAAAAGTCTATAAATTAAGCCCATTATCTCTTGTTCACTCGTAACTCTCTTATTATTTTCTCACCTGTATTTTTGAAATATCCTCTTTCATTGTGATGCGTTTTTGGTACGACGGGAGCGAATAACGATATTAATGTACTCAACTAATCGGTATTGTTAGCAGACGTGCTCAATAGTTGGCAACCACCGGTGAGTTTTTTTTTTAGCGAAAAGTGCAGATTCTCATTAATTAATTCGGGTGTAATAACAAGACAGTGTATCAGAGACTCTTTGACCACAAAGACAGACATAAAGCCTGCAAAGATACTCGCAATTCTTTTCATAATAGAACTGTCCTCGACAGTATTGAGCTAGTGCCCCATGGACAAAGGTAGAAGGCTGATAGAGGGGACGGGGTACCGGAGATTCTGAAAAACATCGACGATAATGATGAAGGCGGGAGGCAACACCTCAAACAGGGACCCCTTCCAAGGCCAGTCCCGGGCGTCTACCATCCCTCCTCGCGAGGCCGCTTACCCGCCCTCGCCTGGTTGTCCGGTGATCCTGCACCCCTTGGACGCTTTATCCTGCCTTGGGATCACCGAAGGAGACCCATCTCCCAGCACAAGACCACCCCCCCCCCCCCCCACCCCTCCGCAAGAGCAGGACTCTCTGTAACTATTTGCAACACGGGCGATAGTGGGGTTGGCAGGAACAACTTACCCCCTAGTGTAGAGGGCCCGGGGCCAACCTCGTCGAGAGCTGAATTGCATCCCAGCCGATGCTGCTTCAGCCCGTGGGTGCGTATCGTGCCTTAGAGCCGCAAGGTCAGTATCTTTTATAGCGAGCTGCCGCACGATTGACGATAGGGTCGCCAGGATCAATTTATCCATAGCATAGCGGGCCAAGGATGTGAGGGCCTGGGGTCGACCTCGTCGAAACCTAGGTTTGATACCAGCTCCCACCTGTTGAGCCCTCATCCCTGGGAGTTCCCCGGAAAGCTCAATACCCTCTACGTAGACCTGCGGCGCGGGCCCCGTCGAGGTCGAAAGGAAAAACCTCTCCCTAGCATAGCGGGCCAAGGATGTGAGGGCCTGGGGTCGACCTCGTCGAAACCTAGGTTTGATACCAGTTCCCACCTGTTGAGCCCTCATCCCTGGGAGTTCCCCGGAAAGCTCAATACCCTCTACGTAGACCTGCGGCGCGGGCCCCGTCGAGGTCGGAAGGAACAACCTCTCCCTAGCATAGCAGGCCAAAGATGCGAGTGCATGCGGCCCCACGTCGAGACTTATCGCCGATGGATGCGGATCCCCTCCATCAAAGTCCGCATGTGCGGACGAGTCCCTAGGCCTCAAAATCGGATGCGGCTTTGGTAGCACTGGGGAAGGAGGGGATTGAGGTCGGACTCCCCCCGGCCGAGGAAGTTTGAGGGTCCGATGGGCCGCCTTCACGTCCAATGTGCCAGGCAAAGCTAGAGCATGTTCCGCATGTGGAACCGAAGAGAGCATGGGTAGGGTCTGGGTAGAGAGTCTGGGTAGGGTCGAGGTAGAGACCCTAGGCTGGGTCATGGTGGCACCGAGGATTGTTGGGGCCCTATGTAGGGCCTGGACATCCCCGAAAGTCGAAGAGACCCTAGAACCCTCTCCGCCAACGAACAAGGCCAGAGTAAGGTCGTGGCCAATGGAGGAGGGCGGGAGAGTGGGTGGAGGAGTCGTCTCGCCAAGGTTCGGGGGAGGTAAGACCAAAGGGCCAATAGTCAGGGATGAAGGTATAGGGCGATGCAAAGGCCTCCCCCGCTTGGAGGTAGCAGGCGAAATCGCCTCCCTCCAGGATTGGTTCAATAGCCGGGGGGATCGCAGAAGAGGGCCTAGGAACCGAAGCAGGATGCAAAAGGGGATGAATAGGGATGAGAGGGCCACCAGTAGGGATAATGGCTTCCAATGCTGGCTTCGTGACTACAGCGGGTGCAACGCAGGAGAGGTAGGGAGGGATCACCATAGGCAAGGGGGCCTGCCGATCAGGCGAGGCCGAATAGCCGGATGGAGTCAGGGGAGAAGGACAAGAAGACTTGGTGATCGAAAGCGGAGGCACCGAGGACATCAGAGGGTCAGAGGAGGGGAGGGACGCAGGGGGTTAGGGAAAAACCAGCTACTCCCACCCATACGCAAACCCCGCACTAGGCTCGTTCTGCGAGGTCAACTGAACAGGATAGGCGAATACGGGGACGGCAAAGCCGACCACCCCAGGCGACGCAACAATAGCAGCGGTCGACGAAAAATCCATAGCGGTGTGGTTAGGGCTAGGGCTAGAGTAAGCTCTCAAGTAGAGAAAGAAAATATTTTTTACTTCATTCAATGCAACCACCGGTGAGTTAATATTTAGTAGACACGAGTATAACATTCCTTATTATTTAATTGATGGTATTTACTCACCATATGTTTTTATACTTATATTTTTTTTTGAGAAATTTATACTTATATATATATATATAGGGTAGCTATCCAGTAAAAATCACCTTTATTGTGCAAACTACGAACCAATCTAAGCCACAGGATGCGGTCAAAGTGACGTCAGCAGAGCGCGCGCGATGCTGACACGTGGCCGTTTCGCACGCGCCTCTGTCCGCGCGCGTGGGCGTGTTGACCACGCGCGCGCACAGTGCTGATCGTTTGCACGCGCGGGTGCTGATAGTTTGGTATAAATGCAAACTATCATCACTGTGCGCGCAAACTATCAACACTGTGCGCGCAAAACGATCAGCACCGTGCACGCAAAACGATCAGCATTGTGCGCGCGCGCACCAGCAGCAGCGCGCGCGCCCACGTGCCAACACCTGATGAGTTCGTAGTTTGCACAATAAGGTGCGTTGTTTTATATATTTATTGCCCACGTGTCACCATCTGGTGCGCTCTGCTAACATCACTTTGGGGGATCCTATGGCTCAGATTGGTTCGTAGTTTGCACAATAAGGGGTGGTTTGTACCTGATACCAACTATATATATATATATATATATATATATATATATATATATAACTTCAATCTAACATAATAATATTTCGGTTAATCTGATAAATTCGTTTATTTAATTTTAGTAATCGAAATCAAACCTAACATTTAAAATTAATCAAATTAACATAATCAAATAAACCGAATAATCAAACCATTTTTTTCGCTTTGAATTTAGTTATTATTTCGATTGTGACCGAATAATGTCCATCTTTAATGATTCCGATCTTTATTAAAAAGAAAAGGTTGATGAAACAATCAGCTTCACTTGAAATACTAGAGTATAAACGTGGTCGAACCTGGAATTCAAACACTTTTTTCCTATTCCCTCTTGAATAAATGTTGAATTAGTAAGTTAAAATATATTAAATACAAAACTAAATATGTTTAAATTGATCAGAGATTGCATGAGTGCGGTGATGTCATTTTCTCAAACAAAAACTATTACAAAAACGATAGATAATAGACTATTTGTGATAACAAAGATGAGAAGAAATATTGAGATTAGATGGAGATGGGAATGAGAGTGCCTCCACTTTTCTGCTGATGAGGAAGAAAATAATACTGTCACCTTTAACGTCGAAACAAAGAGGAAGACGATGATGTCGATCCAAAAAGGAAGCACAATGGATGATTTTGGCGGTCTATGCAAAGTTTGAGTGTGTGATGTCAAAATGATGTCACCTTGTGTTGGAGACTTTTGGATGGGGAAAAAATAGAAAAGCATTTATGTGTAAAGTGGATGCTTCATTTCTATTTTATTGCGTAGAAATGGTGCGTGGAGAATGAATCATGGCTTTGTGACTTGCAAGTAGGGAAAAGGACAAAGTGTTAATGGCTATAAAAAGTAAAAGAGTAAAGCAAATATTCACACTTAAAATGTGATGTCTTCTTCAATTCTGTGAAGAAAGTTTGTGGGTAGTGTTTTTGTAAAGTGTAACTATGAGTGGATGATGCTTAAAGCAATGTCTTTATTGCCAATAAAGTGGTTTCTTAGTTTTATCTTCTTAACCGTGTTTGGAATATTTTTTGAGTTCAATATTAAAACATAATCATAATTATTGGTCATAAATATTATACTATCTAACGTTTTAAAATGATAAGTACAATACATTAAGTATTAATCATGCGATTCTATTAGTAAAAATGAACGAAATATTTTATTTTTGTTAGTCATATGACCTCATGTATCACTTAATAGATAGTAAAATGACGATTTTCCCTTTACTTATTTGAAGTATATACATTTTATAAGAACACTAACGAAGATACAATAGTAATGTTCCTTATAAAAAATATATAGATCAAATAAGTAAGGGAAAAATCATCATTTTACCATCCATTAAGTGATACATGATGTTATATGACTAACAAAATGAAATATTATGCCCATTTTTACTAACAAAATCGCATGACCAATACCAAGGTAGCATATTTTTCATTTTGAAACGTTGGATAGTGTAATGTCGGCGACCAATAGTCAAGAGTAAGTTTCAATATTTAACTCTTGTTTTTTTTTACTTAGCGAATAATTTGTATACTCTTAAGAATTATGAATGAGATTTAATAAAAAAAATTTAAAAGTTAGGAACTCAATTTTATAAATTGCATTTCTTATGATAATTTTCTAAGACACGATTTGTAGTTCTGTTATACCAATTAATTTATCTGACATGTTGTATAACTTAAATCGAAGCCAGTTTTTCGAATGAGAGAGACACTGGTTCTTCTTATAATAATAGATGGCATAAAAATAATATAAAATTACATTAAAACCATCAATATCACATGAAAAAAAAATAATGCCTATTTATTATAAAACTTAATGTCTATGTTTCTTATTTTGAAAATGAGATAAAATATCTTTATTATCAATAAAAAATATATTTTTCTATGTATATATATATAAGCTCAAAGAATTTATTAAGAAAAGGACACTTTCCAAGCAAAAAAATGGCCTAAAAGGTCAAAGACCAATTCAACGATTCCAAGGAGGCTCCAATACGGGGAGCTAAAAGGCCCAAGCTTTTTCCCAAAACAACCAGATGTGCAAAAACCTACTAGCCAACTTTCTTCTTGGAAGCTAAAGTAGTCTATGCATCGGTCCCAAGAGATGTTGATGTAGTGCCAAAATAAACCTTCGACCTAGTAAAGTGTAGACGAGTGGGGTTGTGCAAAGAAACTGACTGCATCTTCAGAGGATGACTCTTACGACTAGGCTTAAGGAGAGTGGCCTTCCAAGGACTGTCCTACTGTTGGACCAACGACTGAACGACTACTCCAGAAGTTGAACTAGGATCTCCCAACTCCTCATGACCTATTAAAGTTTGGATCAGATCTACATGGGTCGGCCTGCATGGGTCAGATTTGTATGGGTTGAGTCAACACGAGTTGCTTGACCCGCAAGTAACCCATCCAACTCTTACACGCAGGCTTCATCCACGCGATCCAGCGTCAGATTATCTCCATTCTCCACATGATTTGGAGCTAAAATCTCGGAAGTATCACCACCATAATCCACGAGAATATCATGATCGACAATCGAATGCGGATTGGATTCAAAATTCAAATTTGGTTATTAGGCTAGAGCCCTCCTTTGATCGTCAGAAGAAAGCTGTAAGACCCGCTTCCGGTCGAACCGTGACTTCGGAAGTCACTCGGGACTTTTCCGGAAACCAAACGAAGTAGCCACTATCACGGTTGGCTTCAGGGGAGAAAACCCTTTCGTTTGAGTATAATATTGGATAAAGTCAATTTTGGTCAAAACGAGACTTTATATCGACTAAAACTCCAATTTTAAAAGTGCTGGAATTTATTTTAGAAATTTAAATGACCTAGGGGAGGACACATGTCTATTTGTGGTTGAAGGAGAGAAAAAGGATAGTCATTGTCCCTTTTACCCTCCCAAAGGCTTCTACATGGGTTTCTAACT
Source organism: Erodium maritimum (assembly GCA_963921825.1). Taxonomy (NCBI): domain Eukaryota; kingdom Viridiplantae; phylum Streptophyta; class Magnoliopsida; order Geraniales; family Geraniaceae; genus Erodium; species Erodium maritimum. The sequence continues at coordinate 29,231,671 of OY997593.1, read as the reverse complement.
CAAGGGCTTTTAGTCATTTACTACTTCTAGGTATTTTATTGGATTGGAGAAGCCAAAATCATTTCATTTTGCTTGTGGTAGCCGAAAATTGGAGAGGAAGAGAGGAAGAGGAGCTCTCATGGAAGCTTGAAGGAGAATCAAAGAAGAAGGAACCATTTGGAGTCATCCTCTAGCCTTCCACCCTCAAAAACACTAGCATCCTCTTCATCTTCACATTCTAGAGGTAATGGAACTCTCTACTCATCTTTTCTCTTCATCTATTTCCTTGGGTTTTGGGTGAGAAATGGCTAGATGATGTTGGGTTGAGTAGAAATGATGGGAGATGGTGTTGATGAAGGTTGATGAAGAGCTTGGTGAAGTTTTTGTGGAGAAATCAATGGTGGTTGGAGATTTTGAAGTGGGTTTGATTTGATGAATCATTGGAAAACTTGTTTGTGTATTGATTCCTACCATGGGTAGAGGAGTATTGATGGTTTTGGACTGTGTTGGGGGTTGGATTGGGGAAATTTCTGGGTTTGAAGGTGGATTTTCGGGGTTGTGGAGCTGGAGGTTGAAGAAGGGCGAATCTGTCCTGGTGCGTCACGGATCCGTGACGGATCCCGTGACGGGCGACGTCACGGCACCGTGAGGGAGACCGTGACGGCACTCGTCACGGCTCCGTGACGGTGACCGTGAGGGTTGCCATCACGGATCCGTGACCAGGTCCGTGACCCACCAGAGTGAGGGTTTCTTGGGGGTTTTTCGAAGTGTTTACACCTTGGTTTTGAGCTGAACTTTGGAAGGGTTTTGGGGGTCTTTCTTGCTGTTTAAGTGGAGCCTAATTAGTGTTTCTTTGTGTCCAAGACCTTGGGGATCGAGCTAGAGAAGCAAGGATCACACCGAGGCCCGAGGGAAGAGCGAGGTGGTGATCACCGGACTTCACCAAAGCGTTGAAGAGGAGGACCTTGAGGTAGGGAAAGCCTTAACCTCTCGTTTATGATGCCTAGTATGCATGCTAAGTTAGTAAAATTGGAAAAGGTCCTAGACATGCATATAGGATGCGAATAACTAGCTTAATCGTCTTTCAATTGCTAATAACCGGAGAGTCTAGTGGTGACCGATTAGGATGCCAATCACTAGTGTAATTCTCTTTCAATACTTGGGATATGATTGTCTGGTAGAGGAGCCTTGGCAAAGCCCTCGGATTAGTTGCGTGATAGGATCACATGCTTGGTTGTTGATTGCTTAGTGGATAGGCTAAAGAGTCTAATGAAACTAGCGAAATTGCATGCTTGAATGCTACTTTGAAGGCTTTATGTTTTAGTTGATCATACTCGTATTTGCTCGTTGATTGTATTCGAATGATTACTTGATTTTACTTGATTGGTTGTTGGGGGTATCGAGTATGACTGGTTGTGCCGAGCGGTGCAATCAGGTGATCGATGCCCCGGTGGTTCGAAACTGGTAAGTGAACGGTAAGTTGGGATTGTGTATTTGGTGTGCTATGGTTGCGTGATTCGTGTGCTATGTGTTGTAGTGAATTGGCGATGGTTGAGCTGTGTGTGGATTTGGATTGGTGATGGTTGAGCCGTGTGTGGACTTGGGTTGGTGGTTATTGAGTTTGTATTACTTCGAATTTCTGTTGAGTGCATTATTCAATTATTAACTGCTTATTATTAAATTGCCCACGTGTGCGCTTCCTATGGGAGTATGGCCCTGGGTTCCCGATGACCTAAAATCCCTTGGAGACGTTTCTGAGACTTCCGATGATATGTGCCCTGAAGGGTGTTTCCGATAGTCTCAATGATATGCGTCTCCTCTGGATTGGAGGGAAAATCTGAGAGGACACGTAAGACGTGGATCGGAGGGTAGTGACCTCATGTGCTACGGCATTGTTTGGTTTATCTATTGTCTCCGATTGTTAAGAACTTCTTGTTAACTTTATTAATGAATTTATTTGTGAGGTTATGAACTACTTTGTGGATTGTGTCTGTGAATTATGGATCTTGAGGGCATTACCATTGATTCTTTGGAGTTTAAGGTTCACCATGTTATGTGTTTTCCCTACTGAGCGTGAGCTCACCCCTATGTTTCACTGTTGTGTCTACAGGCTTGATTGAGGAGTAGAAGCTTGGGCGCTTCTCGGCGGGGTACTTATTAGAAACTTCGGACCTTACTGTTTATGTTTTGAACCAAACTGTGGAGATTATTATTATTACACCCCTTGAGGGTTATTTCATGTTTTGAGCTACGTATTGATGGATTCGAGTTATGGTAATGGAGTTTTATGGATTTGATTTAGTTGGTTTTCTCCTTTATTCGTTTTTTTTATAGTCATGCCTCGAGTCCGGGCAAGAACTGGATTTGGGGCGTGACAATTTGGTATCACAGCCAGGTTTCATTTGAAACAGGTGTCTTTTGAACTGATTTTCAAACCTCGGACCGAAGTCAGTTAGGTGGGTAGAGTTAGGAAGTGTGAGTCTTGAGTTTCTTTAAGGGTTGTCCTAATTGAAATCTTGCACTACAATGTTTGCATTACTTGATTGGTATCCTCTCCCTAATGATCGGTGAGGCCGGATGGTTGAGATCAGAATTGGATTGACGGTCAATGACCGACCCGCTATGCATACATGATAGTGTTAGCCAACAGTTAGTGGTGTTTGCCCTTTGGCGTATTACTTCGAAAAAATTTCAAGTTGTGGTTGGGTCCGGTGCAAGTGTTGAATTGTGATTGAATGTTGAGCTGGAGCATAAGTACTCCATGTATGCCATTATTGAGCGTTTTGGGTGGGGCACGAGCACCCTATATCCCGTTGTATGAGAACTATGAGTGGGTCGTCGAACCCGTGTCTTTGCCTTTGGTTGAGTGGCCATGAGAGCCGTGTGGTTGTTTGTGTCTAAGTGGCCATGAGAGCCGTGTGGCTGTTTGTGTTTGGGTGGCCATGAGAGCCTGTGTGCTAAGGGTGGTGTCTTTGGCTGGCCTCGGGGAGGTTGCGAGCATTCTTTGGCTGGCCTCGGGGAGGTTGCGAGCATTCTTTGGCTGGCTTACGAGTTGATGACTCAGTAAGTTGCGAGCGTGGTTGATTGTTGATTTTGGGACACGAGTATCCCCTATGCCCGCTGAGGTGGCGATTTTGGGACACGAGTATCCCCTATGCCCGATGAGGTGGCGATCTTGGGACACGAGTATCCCCTATGTCCGATGAGGTGACGAATTTTGGACACGAGAATCCCGTAGGCCCTTGTGTGGAGAGTTTGGGGCACGAGTACCCCGTAGTAATTGGGAGCACGTTTATTGATTGTGTTGTGTACCTTAGGAGCATGAGAACTCCGTTATTTTGACTGTGTGTGAAGTCTTGAAAGAGCATGAGGACTCTGTGGATTTGTACCTTGTATTTTTGTTTTGGTGGTTGTCCCGCTTAAGCGGAGGGTTGAGGGAAATACGAATGGGTCATGCCGAAATTTCAGTAGAACTAAAATGTTTACACCATCACGGGTTGACTCAGGGGCGCCACTGTAGTCAAGCGTGATGTTCGATGTCAAGTTGTTACAATGAGGTTTGGGGACGCCTGAATCAGATTGTAACCACATGAGATCGACATGAAAAGGTTTGAGTAAAAGTTAAGAAATGGGAATTCATGGAAGGGAAGAAAAGGTTAAGGGTGACTTTGGAATTGAATTGTGTTAGGTACTAAACCCCTCTTTGTGAAAGGATACCCGAGCAAGGGGTATGCATGTTGTGTTGTGCCGCTTGTGTGATGTGCTTGAGAATGAATCCTCCTTTGGGAGTGGATTTCTTTGATTGATTGAATCCTCCTTTGGGAGTGGATTTCTTTGATTGATTGAATCCTCCTGTGGGAGTGGATTTCTCTGTTTGATTTAACCCTCATGTGGGACTTGGTGTGGATTGCTAAATCGCTGGTTGTTGCTGTGTGACGCATAGAGATGCGAACTTGGGTGCTATATTATATGAGTATATATATACCTACTTGGGTGAGGGGCGTATCTGTGGGTGACTTGTGTAGGCGCGTGTGGGTTTGGCCTTGTGACGTGTGAGAACCGTTGTTGAACTAAGTACTGAACATGTGCGTTATCCGTGCAGGCGGATAGGCGACATGGCTCGTACGTATGTTCATAGAGGTACCCGGAGCCGCCCAGTTGGGGGTCCGAGTCAGGCACCTGCCACAGAGCAGGAGGGGACAGCTGATTCCCAGGATGTTGCTTCCACAGGGCATCAGCGTTTTGAGGGCGGACCAGCAGGGTCGCCACCCAATACATCTCCAGTCGCAGAGCCGACTCAGGCGGCCCCTCTCGATGAGGTGGTTCGCGCTGTACTAGCAGCCCTGAGTGCTCAGCAGAGGACTACCGCACCGGCACCAGAGCCTGTGCCTGTTGCTTCGGCAGATTTTGGAGAGAGGCCGGGACAGTTGGATAGTCTCACGGCCCAGTCGCTCCGAGAGTTTCGCAGACTTGGTACGCCGACCTACTCTGGGGGAGCTGACCCCGAGGCGTCTTCTGGTTGGTTGGAGCGGGTTACCCGCAACCTCGATACGTCTGGGGTATCGGAGGGGCGTCTGAGGGTTTCGTTCGCCACTTTTCAGCTTGAGGGAGAGGCCTACTACTGGTGGCAGACAGTGCAGGAGAGGGTTGGCAGTGATTTTGAGTTGTTCAGCAGGCTGTTCTTGGAGCACTACTTCCCTCGATCCATTCGGGATGATCGACGCCAGCAGTTTCTGGATTTGCGTCAGAGGGGTTTGAGTGTTTCTGAGTATGCAGTGAGGTTCACCTCTTTGGCCCGCTTCGCGCCGGAGTTGGTACGGACTGCGGAGGACCGTTGCAGGAGGTTTGAGAACGGGCTCATCCCGTCGATAGCCGACAGGGTTATCGCTTTCAGGACCACAGATTACTCCACACTCTTGGATCAGGCTTTGGCTATGGAGAGGCATTTCAGAGATGCTACCAGGGTGCGAGAGACCAGGCCTAGGCCGAGTGGCTTTTTGCAGCCGTCTGACCATCGAGACCGCCGCAGACAGAGAGTTGCAGGACACTTTCAGCCTCAGTTTCAGCAGGATGGCATGCGCCGAGCAGGGGCCGTGGCGTCAGTTGGACCTGCCCCGGTGGCACAGCTGTGCCCTCAGTGTGGACAGCAGGGTCACCTGGCACGAGATTGCCCGAGGGGTACTGGACCTGTAGAGCGTCATGTTGGCCGTCCCTAGGGGACCGGTGTTAGGCAGCCTAGTGCGCCGAGGGGGTGTTTTCACTGTGGCAGCACCGACCACTTCATGCGTGCGTGTCCTGAGGCAGCACAACTGAGAGGATGCTTCATGTGTGGTCGACCTGATCATTTCATCCGGGCGTGCCCTGAGATAGCTGGCAGAGCGCCTACACCGAGGCCCCAGCAGACTCAGATTCGCCCTGTGGCCCCTGTCAAACCATGTCAGGCACCGCAGCAGAGAGCTCCGCGTCCAGCGGCGGGAGCAGCAGGTCAGAGGCACCAGCCGAGAGCTGAGCAGCGGGTGGCCCTTCCCCCACCACCTAGAGGAGGACCGCCGGCACGACAGGGCCGAGTCTTTGCCGTTACTGATTCCAGGATTGAGAGGCCGTACGCCGGTCATGAGGCCACCCAGGGTACGTGTTTACTTTATAATGCGTGGACTTCATTTTTGTTTGATACGGGGGCTTCCCATTCGTTCATTTCTTCGTCTATTGCTTCTTCTTTGGGTTTGCGGGTTGAGACTTTGAGTTAGCCCCTTTGTTTGGAGACCCCGGCTACGGGTGCAGTGGTGTTGAGCACCGTTTGCAGAGACTGTGCGATTAGGGTGGCAGATTGCCCATTTATGGGGGACTTACTCGTTCTTGACATGAGCGCCTTTGACGTGATTCTGGGTATGGACTGGCTCACGAGGTACCGAGCGACGATCGACTGCTACAGACGTCAAGTTACCGTGAGGTCAGGTGATAGAGTGATCACGTGTGTTTTGGGTAGCAGGAGCGGAGTTCTCTTATCCGCTTTGACTGCGGAGTCAGAGGCAGGGATCGTGCGGAGTAGCAATGAGCTATCGAGGGTAGTACGGGAGTTCCCGGAGGTCTTTCCGGAGGAACTATCAGGCTTGCCACCAGCGCGAGAGGTGGAGTTCAGGATCGATCTGATCCTGGGTACGGCGCCGATCTCGATGACGCCGTATCGGTTCGCACCAGCCGAGTTGGTCGAACTTAAGAGACAACTTGAGGAACTGCAGCAGAAGGGGTTCATCCGCCCGAGCGTATCTCTGTGGGGAGCGCCCGCCCTCTTCATGAAGAAGAAGGGTGGAGCCTTGAGGATGTGTATAGATTACAGGAAGCTGAACCGGGTGACAATGAAGAACCGCTACCCGATGCCGAGGATTGATGATCTATTCGACCAGCTGAGGGGAGCAAAGTACTTCTCCAAGATCGATCTTCGATCTGGGTACTACCAGCTGAGAGTCCGAGCTGAGGACGTAGAGAAGACAGCGTTCCGCACTCGTTATGGACATTTCGAGTTTTTGGTGATGCCGTTCGGTTTGACGAACGCGCCGGCCGCCTTTATGGACTTGATGAATGGCATCTTCAGGCCTTATTTAGACCAGTTCGTGGTAGTCTTCGTCGATGACATCTTGATCTACTCGCCTAGTGAGGAGGCGCACGCGGAGCACCTACAGACCGTTTTGACACTTTTACGCACTCACCAGTTGTACGGCAACCTGGAGAAGTGCGAATTTTGGCTCTCTGAGGTGAAGTTCCTCGGTCACGTGGTATCTCAGGAGGGCATCTTGGTCGACCCAGCCAAAGTTGAGGCAGTGTCGAAGTGGGCGAGACCCAGCAGTGTGTTTGAGATTCGGAGTTTCCTCGGGTTGGCGGGCTATTACCGGCGTTTCGTTCAGGATTTCTCTCGCCTTGCCGCACCTATGACCGCTTTGACCCGCAAAGGAGCGGAGTACATTTGGACGGATGAGTGTGAGCGTTCTTTTTGCGAGCTAAAGGCTCGGTTGACTACCGCCCCAGTGTTGATCATTCCAGACCGGGGAGTGGGCTATGACATGTATTGTGACGCTTCTGGCGAAGGGCTAGGTTGTGTTCTGATGCAGGGAGGGAAGGTGGTTGCTTACGGCTCGAGGCAGTTGAAGGTGCATGAGCGCAACTACCCCACCCATGATCTCGAGCTAGCAGCAGTAGTATTTGCGCTGAGGAGCTGGAGACATTACCTGTATGGTGAGCAGTTCAGGGTGTTTTCAGACCACAAGAGCCTCAAGTATATCTTCTCGCAGCGTGATCTGAACATGCGCCAAAGGCGGTGGATGGAACTACTTGAAGAGTATGACTTCGAGTTACTTTATCATCCGGGCAAGGCAAACGTGGTTGCCGATGCTTTGAGCAGAAAGTCGAGTCACTGCGTTGCCAGTATGGCAGTCCGAGAGTGGGACATGTTGGAGCAGTTGAGCTTATTCAGACTAGAGTTGGAGGAGGTCACAGAGAGTATGGCCTTGTGTGCCTTAGTGGCTCAGCCCACACTTTTTGCTCAGGTGTTAGAGGCACATACTGAGGATGCTGAGACAGCGGGGATTCGGCAGAAGTTGATGGATGGAGTCGAGCTCGAGGGTTGGGAGATAGGCACCGATCAGGGTATCCGCTTTAGAGGACGACTGTTTGTACCTAGTGAGTGCAGAGACACTGTGTTGCGTGAGTGCCACCGCTCCCGTCTAGTTGTGCACCCCGGTGGCAACAAGATGTATAGAGACATGCGGCGACAGTTTTGGTGGAGTGGGATGCGTGGGGCAGTGGCAGATTTCGTTTCTAGATGTCTTACCTGCCAACAGGTAAAGGCCGAGCACATGCGTCCCGCAGGCTTGTTACAGCCTTTACCGATCGCTGAGTGGAAATGGGAGCACGTGACTATGGATTTTGTGTGTGGGTTGCCCAGATCGTCGAAGGGGCATGACGCTGTTTGGGTGGTGGTTGATCGACTGACCAAGTCGGCCCACTTTTTGAGTATGAGGATGACTGATTCTGTGGACATGTTGGCCCGCTTGTATGTCAGAGAGATTATTCGTTTACACGGTGTACCTGTATCAGTAGTATCGGATAGAGACCCCCGTTTCACATCCAGGTTCTGGAAGAGTCTACAGAAGGCCTTGGGCACTGAGGTACTGTTGAGTACAGCTTACCATCCTGAGACAGATGGACAGTCAGAGCGCACCATTCAGATTCTCGAGGACATGCTTCGGGCTTGTGTGCTTGACTTTCAGGGGTCATGGGAGGATCATTTGCCGTTGGTAGAGTTTGCCTACAACAACAGTTACCAGTCTAGTATCGGTATGGCGCCATTTGAGGCCTTGTATGGCAGACCTTGCAAATCGCCGGTGTGTTGGGCTGAGGTTGGAGACCGGAGCCTACTTGGACCAGACATGATCAGAGAGACGACCGAGAAGGTCACTTTGATTCGAGAGCGGCTAAAGACCGCACAGAGTCGGCAGAAGAGCTACGCAGACAGGCGTCGTAGACCACTTGAGTTCATGGTCGGGGAACATGTGTTTCTGAGGGTTAGCCCGAAGAAGGGGCTTGAGCGGTTTAACCGCAACGGGGGCAAGCTGGCACCGCGTTACATCGGACCATTTGATGTGTTAGAGAAGATCGGAGCTGTACCCTATCGGTTGGCCTTGCCACCGCAGCTTGGGAACGTGCATAACGTTTTCCATGTGTCCCAACTGCGGAAGTACATAGCAGACCCTTCGCACATCATTGAGTGGTCTGACATCGAGATAGCAGATGATGTCACCTTTGAGGAGCAGCCCGTTGAGATTTTGGGTACGAAGGAGAAGATCCTGCGGAACAAGACAATTCCGTTGGTGCTAGTACAGTGGGGACATCAGGGAGAAGGATCCACTTGGGAGCGCGAGGATGAGATCCGCGTGAAGTATCCCCACCTGTTCGACATTGAGGTACCTTGCTTTTAATTTCGGGGACGAAATGTCCTTAAGGGGGGTAGATTGTAAGACCCGCTTCCGGTCGAACCGGTGACTTCGGAAGTCACTCGGGACTTTTCCGGAAACCAAACAAAGTAGCCACTATCACGGTTGGCTTCAGGGGAGAAAACCCTTTCGTTTGAGTATAATATTGGATAAAGTCAATTTTGGTCAAAACGAGACTTTATATCGACTAAAACTCCAATTTTAAAAGTGCTGGAATTTATTTTAGAAATTTAAATGACCTAGGGGAGGACACATGTCTATTTGTGGTTGAAGGAGAGAAAAAGGATAGTCATTGTCCCTTTTACCCTCCCAAAGGCTTCTACATGGGTTTCTAACTCAAGGGCTTTTAGTCATTTACTACTTCTAGGTATTTTATTGGATTGGAGAAGCCAAAATCATTTCATTTTGCTTGTGGTAGCCGAAAATTGGAGAGGAAGAGAGGAAGAGGAGCTCTCATGGAAGCTTGAAGGAGAATCAAAGAAGAAGGAACCATTTGGAGTCATCCTCTAGCCTTCCACCCTCAAAAACACTAGCATCCTCTTCATCTTCACATTCTAGAGGTAATGGAACTCTCTACTCATCTTTTCTCTTCATCTATTTCCTTGGGTTTTGGGTGAGAAATGGCTAGATGATGTTGGGTTGAGTAGAAATGATGGGAGATGGTGTTGATGAAGGTTGATGAAGAGCTTGGTGAAGTTTTTGTGGAGAAATCAATGGTGGTTGGAGATTTTGAAGTGGGTTTGATTTGATGAATCATTGGAAAACTTGTTTGTGTATTGATTCCTACCATGGGTAGAGGAGTATTGATGGTTTTGGACTGTGTTGGGGGTTGGATTGGGGAAATTTCTGGGTTTGAAGGTGGATTTTCGGGGTTGTGGAGCTGGAGGTTGAAGAAGGGCGAATCTGTCCTGGTGCGTCACGGATCCGTGACGGATCCCGTGACGGGCGACGTCACGGCACCGTGAGGGAGACCGTGACGGCACTCGTCACGGCTCCGTGACGGTGACCGTGAGGGTTGCCATCACGGATCCGTGACCAGGTCCGTGACCCACCAGAGTGAGGGTTTCTTGGGGGTTTTTCGAAGTGTTTACACCTTGGTTTTGAGCTGAACTTTGGAAGGGTTTTGGGGGTCTTTCTTGCTGTTTAAGTGGAGCCTAATTAGTGTTTCTTTGTGTCCAAGACCTTGGGGATCGAGCTAGAGAAGCAAGGATCACACCGAGGCCCGAGGGAAGAGCGAGGTGGTGATCACCGGACTTCACCAAAGCGTTGAAGAGGAGGACCTTGAGGTAGGGAAAGCCTTAACCTCTCGTTTATGATGCCTAGTATGCATGCTAAGTTAGTAAAATTGGAAAAGGTCCTAGACATGCATATAGGATGCGAATAACTAGCTTAATCGTCTTTCAATTGCTAATAACCGGAGAGTCTAGTGGTGACCGATTAGGATGCCAATCACTAGTGTAATTCTCTTTCAATACTTGGGATATGATTGTCTGGTAGAGGAGCCTTGGCAAAGCCCTCGGATTAGTTGCGTGATAGGATCACATGCTTGGTTGTTGATTGCTTAGTGGATAGGCTAAAGAGTCTAATGAAACTAGCGAAATTGCATGCTTGAATGCTACTTTGAAGGCTTTATGTTTTAGTTGATCATACTCGTATTTGCTCGTTGATTGTATTCGAATGATTACTTGATTTTACTTGATTGGTTGTTGGGGGTATCGAGTATGACTGGTTGTGCCGAGCGGTGCAATCAGGTGATCGATGCCCCGGTGGTTCGAAACTGGTAAGTGAACGGTAAGTTGGGATTGTGTATTTGGTGTGCTATGGTTGCGTGATTCGTGTGCTATGTGTTGTAGTGAATTGGCGATGGTTGAGCTGTGTGTGGATTTGGATTGGTGATGGTTGAGCCGTGTGTGGACTTGGGTTGGTGGTTATTGAGTTTGTATTACTTCGAATTTCTGTTGAGTGCATTATTCAATTATTAACTGCTTATTATTAAATTGCCCACGTGTGCGCTTCCTATGGGAGTATGGCCCTGGGTTCCCGATGACCTAAAATCCCTTGGAGACGTTTCTGAGACTTCCGATGATATGTGCCCTGAAGGGTGTTTTCGATAGTCTCAATGATATGCGTCTCCTCTGGATTGGAGGGAAAATCCGAGAGGACACGTAAGACGTGGATCGGAGGGTAGTGACCTCATGTGCTACGACATTATTTGGTTTATCTATTGTCTCCGATTGTTAAGAACTTCTTGTTAACTTTATTAATGAATTTATTTGTGAGGTTATGAACTACTTTGTGGATTGTGTCTGTGAATTATGGATCTTGAGGGCATTACCGTTGATTCTTTGGAGTTTAAGGTTCACCATGTTATGTGTTTTCCCTACTGAGCGTGAGCTCACCCCTATGTTTCACTGTTGTGTCTACAGGCTTGATTGAGGAGTAGAAGCTTGGGTGCTTCTCGGCGGGGTACTTATTAGAAACTTCGGACCTTACTGTTTATGTTTTGAACCAAACTGTGGAGATTATTATTATTACACCCCTTGAGGGTTATTTCATGTTTTGAGCTACGTATTGATGGATTCGAGTTATGGTAATGGAGTTTTATGGATTTGATTTAGTTGGTTTTCTCCTTTATTCGTTTTTTTTATAGTCATGCCTCGAGTCCGGGCAAGAACCGGATTTGGGGCGTGACAAAAGCTGACCAGTCACTTCGTCGGAGGACGACGCCATCAACGAAGCAGGCACGGTCTCCGTCTTCTCACCATCAAGCTCTGTACCTATGCGATGTTGAACATTACTATATTCAACAACTGACTCAAGCTCGCTCAAAAGCTCCATTGATGGAAGAGCAACCACTACTTCTTCACTGGAGGAAGTCATAATTGATGAATCACGACCCAACACCTGATTATTGGCTTCACTCTGTATGCCCAACAACGTGTGACTTACCTCTAGGTCCATACTCTATTTTTGAAGCCGACGTCTGAATAGATCTTTCGACTTTTGGCGAGAGCGACAAACCGGTGATAGTCGTTCACCTTCAACCCATTCAAGTATTCAATTGTCTGAACCACCACTTCCTTTAATTGGAAACGCACAAAATCATTCAATTATGCTTTACGATTCGAACGGCTAAGAACGATCACTGAAAATACTTCTCCAAAAGGGCCAAAAGTATGACGGGGCCACTCATTCGATGTTCCATACGGAAGGTTACAAACAAAAAATTCATTCTCTATGATTGGTCTTTGTATTATGGGAAAACCTAGGTTGATCGATCGTACCTCAGCAGATCTGTCTGAAATTTTCACCCCAGAAACTAGCTTCTCCACCTTAGTATCGACCTACAATCCTTCCTTCTCCGTGATAGAACACATACGTCTTCGTCTAAGTCAATGAGAGACCACACGAGTCTTGTCTGGAGAAGTCAGATTCGCAACAACCTTCATCCCTGACGCTACATCGAGGTATTAGACCTGAATCGGTCTAATCCCGATCTAATGAGGTAGAATTTGAAGGAAATAAAAGGTGATTAGACCCGATTCGTGGTTCTAGTGTTCTTGTTGTCGCAATGGAAATAGACCGATTCGGTCTACTCTTAGTCTAATGTGTAGATAAAAAATCGAAAAGTTGATTGCAAAATGCAAGACGACCCAACCCAACGCATATTAATATTTAGGGTTAAATATTGAAACTTACCCTTACGTTTTGGTCACGAACACTACACTACCCATGTTTGAAAAATCATATTTGCCATACCTAAACTATTGGGTACGTGATTCTGTTAGCAAAAACTAACAGCAAAATGTAAAATGACTATATTGCCAACTAACAGTGGAGGAGGAACACTACATTAATTTTTTATTTAATCCTTAATCATATCATTAATTTATTAATTAATTCATAACAATTTTTTTTTAAATTAATCATTTATTTTAAATTTTCAGAAGTATTTTAAAAAATACTTAATTAACTTTTGGTAATTCCTTTTCCACATCATCGTTTCATCATTTTTCTCCTTTAATTTTACTTAATTAATCAAGCAGAACCTGAAACCTAAATATCAATTTTCCGATCAATCATTTTACTTAATTATTTTACATTTTCATTAATTTTTGTAATTCTTTTATCAAAATTCAGAAAAATAAGAAAAGAACACCTCTTCGTGTTCCTTTTTGAACTATCTAAACCCTTTCATCTTCTCAACTTTGTGTTCCTCATAATCGTGTGCATGATCCATCCATTTTTACATTCTGCCACGATTTATGCTGAATAAGACTTGCTCGCATGTGGAGAAATCGTGTTTTTGGGCCACCAGAGATTACCGTCTTGTTCCCGGAGCAGCGACACTGACTCAAAATCGAAACCCAGAAATCTCACAGCCGAATGGGTCTTCTTCGTCTTCTCGCCTCCCCTTCTCAAATCGGTGATGACATCGCAACGAGAATGGCGGACCAAGTTCGAATTTAAGTTCTCATATGTTGGTTCTCTAGCGTGGATGAGTGGATTGAGGAGGAGGCGAAGACGAACCGGTCAGATCTGGAGAGGTCCGGCGAAGCTTCGATGGCGGAGATTCACGGCGAGCACGGGGAAGACGACTGAGCCTAATCTTCCGCCGTCGCTCCTCCTCCACTGGTCTCGCCGTCTCCGTTGCGGATCTGAGATGATTGGATGGCGACCTTCGAAGCTCGGACCGACGATCTTCGAAGCTCAGATGGTGACCTTCGAATCTCGGACCAACAAGGATGTTTATGCATGAAAGCTAGAAGCACTGGACGTGAGAAGATGCTGTGATTTTTTTTTTTTTTTTGAATCTGAATATGAAGATAGGAAGATGGGAAGTTGCGTGCTTGTTTTTTTTCTTTGAATAGAAAATGAAAAGCTTGAAGGATGCAGATTTGTTTTTTGCTTTTGATGTGAATAGATTGAAAGATCTAGATTTTTTATTCTTTGTTGTCTTGGTTTTTTAGTTTTTTTTAATAATTAACTTATTTAATGTATTATTTATTATTAAAGGAGGATAACATTGTAATCTCTATTATACCATTAACAAGGTGTAAATGAGTAAGGGTAGGATTGTCATTTTACTCTCCATTAACTAGCACATGGTGTCACATGATTAACGGAATGGAATATTCCGTCCATTTTTACTAACAGAATCGCGTGCCCAATAGTTTAGGTATGACAAATATGATTTTTCAAACATGGGTAGTGTAGTGTTCGTGACCAAAACGTAAAGATAAGTTTCAATATTTAACCCTAATATTTATCGAAACATTTGAATTGTAGTACAACGCAATACGATCTAGGTTTCATCTTCTTGGACGTTGAGTAATGGCCTGGGGGTGTAATATGATGACACGACGGTAACTATATTTTTTCGGTAATTCGTAATCAAATATGGCAAGTACCATGGAAGTGGTAGTGGCATTGTTGGTGGGAACATAGCAAGTACTGTCACATGACCGTGTCAAATATATGGTACCATAACAGGACGTACTATGTTCTAGGAGCGCTGTCACTATAGCTTTCACATCACTTTCCTTCTTAGACTGTGAGGTACTAAGGTCAAACTTTCTACTCATGTCATTACATTACACCTCCAAAACGAATTACAAGTTCTTAGTTGTTGGGCTCGGCTTGTGCTTTTATGGTCGTATTGTCCGGAAACACAACCAGCTTCCTGGAATATAGGAATGTGTATGGGGGTAAAATATGACGCACGACTTCAAATTGTATTCTCGGTATTTTATAATCAAAGATGGAACGTGACGTGGATTTTGTTTGTTCCAGGATCAATGATATTAAAGGAACCCACTTCACTCGTCATATTTTTATGATGGACAACTAAGGTACAATTTCTACTCAAGACTTAAGTCGTGCCTGCACATTATACCTCCAAAAACAATTACTGGTTCTTCGACATCGGATGTGGATCTTCCTGTATTATCAAAGATGGTTATTTTTTCCAAACCATTTTCTACTCATTTGCTATCTTTGATTACGGTTGTGTCTACGACCCCCTCCAACAAGGATGGTCCCGCACGAGAATCCATCAATACTCCCAAACGAACTAGTGTCCGTATCTCTCGGCATACACCTGCTCTACAATGTCCATGGCCTGAGCGTCAGACCAATCGGGTTGGTAAATGCACTTCATCTTCAACCAACACTCATTAAAACATTTCACCTTCCGGTTGACGACTGTCTAATGATATTTGCAGTTCTCGACGGATCACTCAGTCGCCAGGGTTTGACGGGTCACGTGGGCTAGCTCCCCCTATATTCCATCCCAAAAGGCATTGCCATCTTGGTCAACCCCTTGCTCCGTCATTTTGAGCCACACACACACCAACGTGACCTCCCCGGACCGACTCCATTTTCGGTACATGCGTAGCATCCTTGGCGGGTCGAAGTTAAGTCGTGCATACAAGACCAACGATGGGATTTGCGTTCCCAACTCCGGTTGGCCGTGATACGGTGGGGTTGAGCTCGAGCCCGACACTGTGGAAGACCCTTCGCCAGTGGTGTTGTTGGACATTGGAGGAAATCAGATGTAGGAGACACGATAGGTGGACAAGCGGCAGTGGCGGGGTAATGTTTGTGGAGAAACATGTTGGAGAAACGGTGGTGGCGCTCCGGTGGTGGAGAAATGACGTTGTTAGAGAAAACGCTTTGGTGAAAACGGCGGTTGTAGAAATGTCAGATGTCGGGAAATGTGAGAGACAAATGTCTGTGTAGAATCGTCGATGGTATAAACAGAGGTGGAGGTACGCCGGAGGCGGGAACAGTGAGGGTAGAAATGCCAGAGGTGGAGGAAGTCGAAGAAACAAAGGAAGAAGAAGCCAAGGAAGACGAGCCGTTGAAGCCAGCCTTTAAGCTCAAATCGTGCCACGCGTCACACCCTCATTCGTTGATCCAAGATTCGGCTGGGCCACGAATCCGTCGATTCGACGGCTCGCTGTGTCTACAGAACCCTTGACGTCTAATCTGCGCTTTCGCAGGTTCAACGTATATCTGACTCTACACTACAGATTCGAAGACCGTTTCCACCGCTAACGTCAGATTCGACGACCAAAAATTCTTTGTTTCAACGCCGCCGTAGATAGTCTTATTATCCCAAAAAAATTCCGTAAGGATAAAGCGTCCTTGAAAGACTGTAATATAACGATTTAAGCTCTGGAAGCCCATATGAAAGGACCAGACTAGATCTATGGGCTTATTGGGCCCATTTAAGCAAAACCATCGAAAACGCTTCTTTGTTCTTCTTCTTCCCAAGTTAGACTTGGATCCGACTGAGTCTACTCCTTGTGCCCTGTCCAACCACCGCCACGCGCCACCATCAGCGACGCAGATAAATTACAAAATAGCCCTTCGACTCAGAGATCGTCTACCTATCTCAAGTGAAAGGTTTTCCAATTCCATCGCACTTTTATTCTATATGTTCCATTTGTTGGGAGATTCTAGTTTCTTTTATGTATGAGCAGTGTTGGTTTCAAAGTCACAAATATTGAACAAAACGGCTATAAAATCCATGTATTTGTATCACCTATTATCACCCTACACTTTACCCTCTTGGTGTATGTGTATCACATCATACATAACATAACTTCAAAATTTGGGCTATGAAAAGCTCAATGTTACTTGTCTTGTCTTAGATGCCTGAAATGTTTCCATTTGATTGTTCTTTTCTGATAAAAAAAATGAGTGATCAGAGCCACAACTTCACTGTAGCTATTGTAAATGAGTGATCAGGAGTGATTGAAATTATAACATTGGAAATTATGTTTGTTGGTCGATAATATGTACACAAATGTGCCAAGTTAACTAGTCTTTCCATTTCCATTGCAGGAATACAAAATGATTGATTCTCAATTTTGGCAGTCACTGTTATGGTTTTAGGTTACATTTTTGAAATGTATAGAGCATGAGCATGCAGTCATGAAATCCCTTAATGCTTAATTCTTATCAGTTTATACACTTGATTGCATTCTTATGTATATACATTCACCAGAATCTGCTTACTTCCCAGCCATACACGTAATAAACCAATCCTTGTAAGTTGGATTATACCCAAACTGACATGGTACCCTCAGTTTTATATTAATTCCTAACCCCAGGGAGGGGAAGAGGAAAATAGCTCCCTCGGAAGGTTATGAAACTGTGACTTCTTATCCTTTCCAAATTCTGAATTCGGTTTCTTCTTTCATATGTGGGCTAAACACACCTACTCTTGAAACGTCGAAATGAACATATTTGAAAACAAAAATATAGGCAAGCCCAATACGGAGATAAAACTTTACACAAACTAGTATATATTTATTTATGCTTTTGTCTTCAGCTGGACCGGCATATGATTTCTTTTAAGTGATGACATACTCCTTATTTAACTTGTAATGACTATTCAATTCATCGTACCTTTCATGAATCTTAATATATTTTATTTTCTTTGATAACTTATTGTTGTTTCATGACACTTGCCTACTTTTGTCTTAAAGGCTCGCCAAATGGTATTAATTATACTTGCGCAGTTACTTGTTGCTTCAGGTTAATACATATTGTCTTAAAATGGTAAATTGTGTATCTTATTTACTTGCAGAATTCTATGATTTTCTCCAAAAAGTTCCATCAAACCGTTTAGCACAATGTCTAAGGATTAGGCACAACAACTTCACTATGTTCAACTTACGGTAAGTTTTAACCATCTACTTGACTGTAACTCGTTCACCGGTAACTTCCACTGACGACTTCCCTTGAACATTGCCTAAAATCTACACCAACCGTCTATCTCTGCGTACTAAATATCTTGTCTTTGTCCATGAATTTCACATTCCCTTTTCATTTTCATTTGTTTGGTTTTATAAGGAAAATCTTCAATCAGATACAAGGATGGTATGAATTGGTTTGATGAAGCAACCACTTCTGTAGTTTTCTTTTTAAGGATAGTTGCACGAGTGTGTTGACAACATGTTCAAGTCGTCAAGGTTGAGAGGCAATTATTCATCCTTATTTTTGGAATACTTAGCATTTAGGTGGGACTCCTAAGGAAACATAGCTTTCCAAGCTTCCTAACCTCTTTTAACTTTTACAAGGAAACTAGTGGTTGAGCAAAGCCTTGAGTTTCACTATGACCATACATGATAATATTTCAATGCTTTTGGGTAGAATTTTCCGAGCCAATTTTAAGTTCATGAAATAATTGCAAAACGTGCGGTAATCTATTTTCTTTTGCTAAAACTTAAGTTCAACTTTTTTTGGTCTACAAATCCGTTATCTTTAACGGAATTTAGTCATTTGATAGTCACATGACATCGACTCTTTTTTTGAATATAATAGTTCTACCCTTTGCATTATACGTGTTTTGTTATTGGTAACCCTCATACATGTTTTGCAATTTGGAACCCTCATAAATGCACTTTTAAAGGGGTACTTTCAATTTTTTTGCAAAAAGTTTAACTCCGTTAGTTGATTTGCGGACGGAAAGTTGTTCGCCGTAAGTTTTTGCAAAAGAAAATAATTCTCCCTAACTTTTTGCAAAAAGCCATAGTTCACCACAAGTTTTTGCAATCATCCCTAAGTTTATGTTGCCCTTAGGAAACTCATGCCTTGCTTGTTGCCAAATTATAGATCAATCCGAACTATCTTGCATGTGCTACATGAATTTTGAATTATCACATAGTTTCTGTCATTTTGTATTTTTAGAATGTCCTTTTTAACTTGGCAGGTATGTGAAGAAGAAGCAAGGTTGTACGGTAAGGAGCTGATAAAAATATTTAAAACATAAGATGATGACGAGAGAAAACTGGGCATCAGTATTAAACCTAATTGGTTCTTGTTGGGATGGCTGGTTTGGATGACTTGCACCACTCTCTTTAGAAAGAAAATATAATGTATATTTTTCCAAGAGAAACATAAAATAGTCTGTTGGTAACAAGTTATGTAAAATGTGGATCAGAATGGCATTAGATTAGGATAAAACTAAATCTTCTCTAGATTTAGAGATCTCTTAGTGGAGATTAAATATTTAATCCTGTCTCAGTCAGTGATATGCGACCAGTAACATATGGACAAAATAATAGTCCCTTCATTTATTGGAATATTTTGATTGAGTTATCCCAACTTCGATTTCTGGGATTTTGTTTTTATGCTGTTTAGTTGACAGATTCATTTTCCAGGGATTTATAACTGAAAACTCTAAGAACCAACAATCATCAATTTGCACTAATTAGTGTATTATGATCCTATTATGCTTACAACCTTTCAAGTGCTGTGATCACCTATTTTCACAATTCTCTAATCAAGGGGATAATCAACAACAATTTGAACATCTAAAAGTTGTGACGATGGTGATGAAGCCTGCCCCTTTTCCGACCTTCTGTTCCCCGTTGTTGGCTAGCTATGATACCTACTGTAACATCATAGCACGATGCAACAAGGAATCAGTGGCAAAGCGTTCCAAAAAGAGAGCGACCCATCCTTCTCAAAGCGAGTCTACAACAACCGATCCGGTGAAGACGACGACGAAGGACGACGACTCTCGCAACTCACACCCCAAGCAGGTGGAAAAGGAAATGCGAAAATGGGACGAGTTAAGGGACATCGTGGTCTAGGGAAGACGATCCCTGGTTCAACGGCACGTTCAGATCTCGTTGAGAGAAGGACGCAAGCAGTCACTTTGAATCCAGTTGAAGAAGCAAACGTGTTAGCGACCTCCCCGTACAGAGACGGAAGCTTCGAATCATGGTTCAGAGGTCTATGTCTGCAATCTCCCTGCTGGCACGACTGCAGAGTGGGTAAGGAACACATTGGGAGCCTACGACGAGGTTGTTTCCGCTACCATCAACAAGAGGCGAAACAAAAAAAGGTCATCTCTTTGGATTTGTTAAATTTAAATCGAAGGATGTTTCATCGAAGGTGATCGACACTTTCAATGATTTCACTTTCAACGGCCACAAGTTAGAGGTAGCTATCGCCCATTCCGGTAGAAACCAGAGAAGGTTGAAGCAGAGCATCACGACATCACCAAAGTCGAAGACCTTGGTTGCTGATTCAGTTCGTATTCAGTCCAAAACCGCAGCCGGCGTCAATTCTCTGGCGACCTTCACTCATGGAGGACCTGACCATTCTCCGGCGACCTTGACTTCGGCATCGAGATCGACGGTAAAGACCGGCGTCAGTCAAAGTAGCGAGATTCCTGCGTTTGAAATTTCAAATCAATTTTCTAATCTCGACTGTGATTTGGTCCGGGATATCGGTGATGTCAATCCCTTGATCTCCTCCTTTATTAAGGCTACAGATCACGCGATTATTGTTGTAGACGCGTCTAATGCTGCAGACGCGATTAATGCTGCAGGTTCTGTTGATTCTCGCGTTAATTGCGCAACAGATTTGTGCATGGATCAGGACACTAGTTTGGGCTTTGGTTTGCTTATGGGTCAAGCAAACCAAGCCCAAAACCTTTTAGTAGACCCATTATAGGCTGGTTCAGATGTTAGTAGGCCCGCGCCAAGTTCTGAGTCCAATCCTGTAACATTTGTCCGCCCACTCGCTTCATGTTCTGATTTGGTGAAAAAATTTCCCCCCAAATCGGACTTTCGGGTTTTATCGTCTTCCTCCCTTGACCCGTTGTCAAGTTTTGATCAAGACTTTCTAGTTTGGTCGCCAGAAACAATACAGAAGGTTAAAGGGAAAAGAAAAAAGAAACCCCATCAGCCTTTCCGAGTGATGACTCGTTCACTTTGTATGAGTGAAACTCAGAAGCTCGAGGCCCAGCGAAAAAATGAAGCTCGGAGACATTTTTTCGCTACAGGGACTATGCTGCATATAGAGTTTAAGGACGATGCTCCTCCTTCTATCGACTAGTATTTCTTTATTTTTGGCTTTTGTCCCCTTTCTTCGTTTTTTTTCTCTTAACAAGATTCTCTAACCGTTTGTGGTAGAGTCTCTTTTGAAGGTTATTTGAGATAGTTTTTTGCGGTCCCCTCTTTCTTCCCCGTCTTGGGGTAAAAAGTTTTAATAAAAGAAAATCATCATCTATCAAAAAATCAATCTGTACTTTTTAAAAACTAATTGTAGACTTGTTAGTCGATCAAGTTGACACTGTAGACTTAATGTAATTACGCAAACTAACATTTTTCGTTATAAATGACAGAAAATGTTAGGAAAAGCTCTAAGAATTAATTGTCATATGACTATTGAACTCAATAACTAATTGTAGACTTGTTAATTTTTTGAGTTTTTCCTAACGTTTTTGTCACTTCTAACGGAAAATGTTAGTTTGCGTAATTACTTTAGTTAGTCATTTTTTCCTAACGTTTTCTGTCATGTTATTTCTAAAGTCAATTTTTTAACGGTATAAATAGATGATAGTTAGTTCTCCGTGTTATCCCTATTCATAATTATTCTGATGTTTCATTACCGACTTCTGTAGTTTGAGATTGAAGGCTTGTAGCGCATGATGTGACAAAAGCTTGAAATGTCACGTTTCCCCGATATTTTTTTGCCGAGTGGGTTTATATAAATGATATGATAATATGTCTGTGGGGTCAAGGAGTTTATGAATCAGTTCAGGAAGTCTCATGTGATCTCTCTAATTTTTGGGGCGAAATTCCCAAGGTCTGAACCTGTTAAGTTGCCATGTTCCTATTAAACAAAGATATGGATTTGTTTTAGGGAAAACCCCGAATCATAACTGTGCTGGAAATGTGTATTTCACGTCCTAACTGAGGGTCACCTTTTCTTACATGTCCTATATCAAAGGTGGTTCTCTTTTACAAAACATGAAAAATGACACCAAAAAAAGGGTATAACGTTCGCATTCGATGATTTTTCCTCTTAGTTTTTGTATATTTTGCGTTTATCAGTGTACTTTAAGAGGTAGGTGGTGTAAATTTACCAAAAAAAACACTTTTTGGTGTCATTTTTCATGTTTTGTAAAAAACCCACCTTTTGTATATGACATGTGACAAAAGGTGACCTTTGATATAGTACAGGTAACAAAAGGTAACCCTCAGTTAGGACGTGAAAAACACCTTTCCAACACAGTTAGGATCCGGCGTTATCCTTTTGTTTTATTAGGATACACATATTATTAAAGATTGACAATCAAAATACTCTAAAGACCATCGACATTGTTATATCCATGCACCACCGTACAAACCAAGATCGGGCCCCTTGGACTAGTCAGTGGAAGACCTTATTTGTTGAACGTTTAATAAACATAAGTTACACATTCTCGATTCTTGACGATAAATCTTTCCATATTAGACATAACCTTACTCCTGATAAGATTAACCATGGTTTGACAATTGCGACGAATGGTCACCTTGCTCCTTCTCCATGGCCTAGTGTAAAAAGGTCTTTGTCGCCATTGCCTTCACAAGTGCCTGGAACGGGGTACGCTGCATCGTTATGGTGCAAATACCTGGATCAGATTGTGACGATCCTTAAAGATGAGACCAAACCCAATTTCGTGGACTCTTGGAGGAGTGTGCCATCCACATTAAGGGCCAAAGCGAACACCAAGAACTACGACGCCAGACAAAAATGACCTCGGGGATGAAAACTTCAAAAAAAAGGCAAGTTGAATGATCAAAAAATGAAGAGATAGAAAGTTGAATAAACTGCTCGAAGCGTAGGAAAGAAAAGCGGGAGAGAATAGACGTGTGACATAGGGAATGGATAATAGAAGAGACGACGTGGAACCCTCAGATCAACGCATACATCTCGGTTGCATGATTAACGTTTAAGAGACAACTAGGTCATGTACGTGGGACCAATGGGTTTTGATTCGATATTATATGGGATCGATTTGATCGTTTTTTTTTTCAAATAGGCGACAAGTAATTTTATTCATAATGCCAAACAATAGGAACATATATTGGGTAAAGACCCTGAACTCCAGAATATGTCCGAGAGCTTCGTAAGTGTACCAGCGCTCATGAACACGTAAAAAGAATTTATGATGCATCATAGACAAGATAAGGTAAAACCAACGTACTAAGAAAATAAATAAAAAATATCAATTATGAAAAAAAACCAAGGGGATGCTTCACCCGTCAGGGGTCGATCAAGAGGACTCAGTCATAGGGGGTAGGCAACCATCCACCAACCTCACAGCCTCGTGCTCGACTAATGGCTCTTGGCGGAAATGTTTGGTAGCCCTCACATGGAGGACACATCCTTCCCTATCTTCAAGCAGTTGGTGGAACGGGAGGGTGTGAGACCCGTCAAGTCGAGAGCCCGCTTCAAGCGACTCGTGTGAGTGTTGAACTGGCCCTTCCTTCCTCGCCCCTTCGGCCCCAAACCCCCGGGTTGCTCTCGATGTTCTTTTTGCTTCCCTTCCACCGGTAATTAGGACGTAGTTGTCGGGGTAACTCCATCCCCCTTCCGAGATGATCAGGGACGATTGTTCGTACTCGGGTAGGGCTCAGAAAGGGATACGGGTGATATCCCTCCTCCTCCTCCCGCCTCGTAATCATCTTGGGCCTCATTAGCCAGGTCATAGATCTTTGTGACCTCGTTTGTCTCGATATCTGATCCGAGATGCGCCCACAGTAATCTTGGAGCCACCTTGCGAGGTGTTCTCTTTCAAAGTCACATGTCTTCGATCCATACCCCGAGATAAAGGGGGGGGGGGGGGGGGAGGAGGTATCATGAGCCACCTTCTCCCATATCGCTTGTGCATCTCGAGTGATGGTAGGGGCCTCACGACCACCTTGTAGAAGCGGTCATCTATCCCGAGTTGCCGTCCACTCCGTCCGAAGAAGTTGCTCTGTATCCAGCCCCAACGGGGCCTTAGGGGAGTTTTCAAGCCAAATCTCCTCTCGTCCCACTTTTGGGAGACAAGCCTGATAGTTCCCATTGCGGTGTTTGATTTGTCCGCACCGGCCACAAAAAACGACGAACCGCTTGTACTTGATGCATATGCAAGTATGGTCCAGGTGGCCCGAGAAGCGAAGATGGATCCGGAGACGAAGCGGCCTATCCATGTACAGGCTAACTTAGAACCACATGTACTCATCCCAACATCATTGGCATGGTATCGGTGTCGAGCCTGGCAACGACGACCCCAGCCTTGTGATTGCCCTCGACAGAAGCGGACCTCCCCTTTGTTTAGTTCAAATGTCCCCCATGGGATGGGAGGGTTCCGTTGGGATGCTGAAGTAGGGCGGGGAGGTTCGGGTCAACCCTAGACAACAGCGAGGACGACGAGACTCGATAAGGAGAAACAACAAGAGTAGGGGAAGACGATTCGTCATTGTACAAGGTCGAAAGAGATGCAACTGTGATGAGGAGAGGGAAAGTGGGTTCGATACCCGGGGACAAGGGGTTGGTTCCAATGGCAACAGGTAGAGCAGAAGCGGTGGCGGTGACGATGGCTTAGGAGGAAGGCATTTCCGAACCCTAGTTTCCTCAAAGAGAAAACTGGTCTCTAGTCTCTTAGGCACACCGTCTTCATAGTTTCAATCCAAATTGATTTAGTCTGGTTCTTTCGGATTTTGTGGATCGATTCGGTTTATTCTTTCGGATTTTGTTTTTATTTTTATTTTTTGATTAACTTTACCCAATCCTAATGAAACGAGTAGTAACTGGAAACGAATGTAATTAACTTTTGGGTTTTAATCATACAGTAACTCTAGTGTTCCGAATACACAAGTAGAAATTGAAACAAATACCAACAAACAAGAACAAACAGTTGTAAACAGGAGAAAGATGAATGAAAATACAAAAGAAGAATTGATCCATGAATCAATATTGAATCATAGCTTGAGTGACAGATCAAGCTGCTTCATCTCCTCAAGATGACCTCTGTTGTTCAAACAGAAGCCACCCATTTGGACACCCGGAGAGGTCACCACCTCCTCGAATCTTCCAACAAGGGCAGGACCTCTTGACCAACCACTTGTTTGGCCATACATGTAGTGTTGCTGAGATGATGGCCTGTGGACCATAGCGTGAGCCTGTAATATTCCGAAACCATAAGGATGGTGGTGTCCGAAAGCCGAGGCTATGTTGATTCTTGGACCTCTCTTGGCAAGAATCCTCTCTCTTTTGTGAGCATTCTGGTGCCCACCCAGAGCCTGAGAGCTGTAGAACTTTCTCCGGCAATAATTGCATGCAAAGACTCGTACCTCACTACTCTGACATGGTGAGGGTGATGATGATGAAGGTGTCTTGTCGTTGCTGAAACAATCGATGAGGTTGAGTTCTGGGTTGGACCCATCTTGATCTTCTTCCGAGTTGTGCAATGGACTGCAAGGAGAGGGAGGATGCATTTCTGCTCAAGAACAAGAGAGGTTTGGGTCTTCAGCTCTTGAGGTGGATTTTCTATTTTGGGGTTTTTTTAGTATCCATAGGAAAGTAATTGGATTGTTGTATTTATTGGGATCTACACTCAACTGTTCATGTTTCAACAGTATCTTATGCTATGAAATAGTTGCAAAACTCAACAAGTGGAGGGAGACATATTTTATAGGTAGCTTTTGCATCTTTGTGTCGTGTATCAACTATTCAATTAAAAATCATAATCTATTGAAGAATCCAAGGATAAGAAGTGAGAACTCTTATCTCTCGATTCATCATCCCTCACTAAAATTCATCTAGGAATAAGAAGCATAGCATTGCCCCTTTTTTTTTTATCAACAAATAATTTTATTAATCCATACTTTTGAGTTTAAGGTAAAGGACAAGGGAAAGTTCCTCAAAGAGATATTCAATCAAAGAGCATTCTAATAAATGTGAACCTCAAAATCCCAAGTTCAAGAAGATTGCCTGGGGCTCAAATAAACCTAAAGAGACCCACAAGTAACCTTCAGAGAAAACCAGAGAAGGTAATTCATAGACCCAAAAAACTTCACCATCCTCACCAAGCTCCCCATACCCCAAATTTCTGTCCTAACCTAAACCCCAAATCCAACAAAGAAATAGGAAAATTAGACAATTGTAATTCTTCCCCTTTTTCTTTTTCATAGAGAAGGGTTAATTATCCAAGATTCAAAGGAGAAAGAGAGGTTTTTGTCGAACTAATACCATTTCACATTGAAGCTTGTACTGTGAATCTTGTGGAGAATTTGAATGTTGGCATTTTTAGAATGATGAAAGACTGCCTGGTTGTAAGAACCACTCCCGGTCAACGCCAGTTAAATCGACGAAAAACAGGAAAATTTAAAATCTTGGGACAGACACTTAAATGAACCTAAATTTGACCCCGAGGGTCATATCGGACTTAAGTTGACCCCGATATCGATCAAAGTGAGTTCTGGGAGACTCATGGCAACTTTCTGACTAATTTGGGAAATGTTGACTTTTTGCCGGAAAAGTCACCCAAGCGACGTTTTGGTCCGTTCGAGGCCCGTTTTGGATCCAAAAAGCATAGATTTCGTTACAGCGAATTTAGTTGGGCCGTTTCCTTGTAGCCCGTGAAGTTTCGTAATTTCTTGGAAAATGGGCCCGTTCGGGGCCCGAGACGGCCGAATTTCACGAATCTGACTGAATAATATCTAGAAGATATTTTCCAAAAGGGGTGGGACCCACTTGCCACATGTCATACAAGTGGTGGTGTTAGGTAATTTTGAACAAAACAAAAGGATGAGGCATGGGGGGTGTTCGGCCATACTTGAAAAAAAAAGGAGAATTAGAGAGAGAAGAAAGAGAAGAAGGAAAAAGGGAAAAGGAGAAGAGGAGGGTTAGGGTTTGTTGATCTCCCGACTATCCAACCGACGGATCATCTCAACGATTGCAGAATCGAGCTCCCGTCATCATTCCCTACGGTGAGAACCTATTCGATTTTCGTTTTGATGCGTTTGAAAGTTAGGGTTTGGGCTTAAACGGGTTAAATATGGATGAGTCGAGGTGTAGGGTTCGTTGGGAACGTTTTGGAGTGAAAAGGATCGGTTTCCGGTGACCGGAGGCTCGGGGGAGCTCCGGCCACCGTGGGTGGTGGCTGGCCGGAGCTAGGACCAGCCACCATGGTGGTGAACCGGTCCAAAACCGATCCAGCCACCCATGGGTCTTGATGGCCGGGTGGGGCCCACGTGTTCGGGTCTCGGGTTTTCGTGTTCGGGTGGTTTTGGACGATTCCCAAGTCTTTAATTCACACCCGGAACGAATTTTGGAATTAAATTGTGAAAGTTGGGAATTTCGGGTTTAGAAACTTTAAATGCGAATTAAATCGCTCGGAAGTCGTAAGTTGATTCCGTCGATTGCATTGGAACCCTTGAATTATTCTAAGATCGTAGAAACAAAAACAGGAATTTTCGGAGCCCCAGAAGGGCGTTTTCCAATCCCGGGCAGATTCGCCGAGCCGGGCGAATCGGGCCTTTCCGAGCCCATTATTGACAATGTCGAGTAATTGGGAAGTTTGGGAGTGATCGTCAATGTCGGGGTTGCGTTCGAGCGTTAAGTTCATTAAATTCGGGTTTCGCCTGCTTATTTAAAAAGTGTGTTAATTGTAATCATTGTAGACCGTGTCGCCGACCGTGGAAAGAGGAGGCTAAGAGGGTAATTCTGGAGCACGCCGGAGCTTGGGCGTGGACTTTTGGGAAAGCGTTACGAGGTAGCGAAAAGTAGCCGGATCTCGTCCTTGACTAAGGAAAGTTAACAGTAGAAATGCATGTGACACTCAGTAGTGTCGTAGGATAAGTAAGTTTTTCGAACACTAGAAATGCAGGCGAGACTTAGTGGTGTCGTATGATACGTGAACGTATCGAACAATAGAAAGGCATGTGACACTTAGTAGTGTCGTAGGATAGTGAACTTATCGAACAATAGAAATACTGGTGGCATTTGGGTGTGCCCGGAGGTTGATTGTATTGTTTGTGTTGGTGGGTGGCCATGAGTGCCCGTGGGGAGTTGAACCCGTATTTTACTGTTTGTGTGTCTTGGGTGGCCATGAGTGTCCGTGGGGAGTTGAACCCGTATTTTACTGTTTGTGTGTCTTGGGTGGCCATGAGTGCCCGTGGGGAGTTGAACCCGTGTTTTACTGTTTGTGTGTCGTGGGTGGTCAGGTGTGCCTTTGGGGTGTTGGACCCGTGTGTTTACTGTTTGTGGGTCGTGGGTGGTCCTTTGGGGTGTTGAACCCGTGTGATACTGTTTTGTGTGTCGTGGGTGGCCATGTGTGCCTGTGGGGTGTTAAACCTGTGTTGTCACTATTTGTTGAACCTTGGGTGATGACTGTGATTGCATGGAGGTCGGGGGCCCGCCTGACGAAAAAGGGGTCATGTGGTCGCGCACGTGGGGGTTGGCTAGCCTTCCGACTAACCACCGGTAAAGTTGTGCATTCTTTTGCGATGAAGGGCGGCTCCCCTTCCGACTAGCTATCGGAAAAGTATTGCGGTATATGTCGCGAACACGTCGACCGCCTGGCCCGACTGAGTGTCGGGGAAAGTTGCGTGGGGAAGGCTCGAGCCCAGCCGGTTAGCAACCGGCACTGAGCAGCTGGAGTGCGATCCTTTGTGATCTTATTTGTCGTGTGCGATCCTTTGTGATCTTGGGTGTTGCGTGGTTATTAGTCGCGTTTTGGGTTGAGGTCGTAACCGCTGTGTCGGGTCTACATTACGTGTCCGGGTGTGGAGTTGGTTGGGGAAAGTAACAGTTTTCGTGTGACAGTCGGGTTACTTGAGTTTGGGGATAGTAGTCCCCTGTGTTTTGTCTGTTGTTGGTGTTTCCAGCATTTTCTGCTAGTATGCCGTAGTCAGTCTGGTATCCTAGCTGCTTTTCCTACAGGTACTGGTCGCGAGACGGGCTAGGGGAGCTCTCGAAGCTTGAAGAGCTGGGAGCGAGAGTCCGGGTTTCTTTTTGGGAGTCTAGTGACGTACTTGTTGGTTTTTTGTCCGCTTGTTTTGGACGTATTTTAAGTTGTAAAATATTATTTTGATTAACTTAAGTGGTGAATTTAAGTGGTTTATTAAAATGTTTAAAAATCATTTTACTGTTTTATCGTTCGCGTTCCGGGTTCGGTTATACGAATTCGGGGCGTGACAGCTTGGTATCAGAGCTCGAGGTTTCACACCTCGGACTGTACGTCAATTAGGTGGGGAGAGTTGAGTCATTATAATTCCCATTGTGCGTTGGGTTGCGCAAGTCGGAAACCGTGTGTAGACCCGTAATGACATGAGTCCTGTTTGTGGTTGTGTGTATGTGCAGTACTGTTATTACTGGCATACTGATTGTGCGTTACTGCGTGAAGCTTTTTTTTAAACTGTCGCGACTCGACTCATTGGCGCCCCTGTGGTCGAACGTGACGGTGCTGATATCAAGTGGGGACAATTTAGTTCGGGGACGCCTGGACCGGGTTGTAACTACGTGATGTCAAAAATGAGATTTTATGATGAAAGGGAGAAAAGTTTTGAAATTGATTGGCCCTGTGGGCGTGTTTTAAATTTGTTGTCCGGTGGGCATGTGTTTTGAAATTGGTTGGCCCTGTGGGCGTGTTTTTAAATTTTTTGGCTCGGTGGGCGTGTGTTTTGAAATTGGTTGGCCCTGTGGGCGTGTTTTTAAATCTGTTGGCCTGGTAGGCGCGTTTTGATTTTGGGTTGGCCGTGTCGGCCTGTGATTGAGGTTGGGTGACTTGATTTTGTCTGTGAATTGTTGTGCGTGTGTTTGATAATTTGGTGATCGAGCGTGTGTGACGCTTAAGACTATTTTTGGGGTTAAAAAGGGGTAAAAATCGAGTCTGAAACGATTTTGGGGAAACAGGCCTGCGCGAGCGTCACGGACCCTGTCACAGATCCGTGATGGAGCAGCGTATTTTGGCGAGTTTTTGGGCCTTCGTCATGGTTCCGTGACCCCAACCGTGATGGGGTCTGTCACGGATCCGTGATTCCTGTCTTGTTCCACCGTCTTGACTGTGCAGTTTGTGTGTTGATTTTGCGTGGCTGTGTTCACGTTTGTGTTTGTTGTAGAGGTCGTAAGTTCGGTGTTAGAGGGTGAGGTCTTGGGTTCGAGACTCATCAATAACCTACGGTAGTGATACCGCGCCTCGGTGTGAGAGTCTCACCACGGAGAGGGGTTAGGGTTGATGCGCTGCGGCGCCATACGAACTAGGTTTCCCCTATGTGAGTGGGTTATTCGAGGTTTCCCTCGCATGAACGAGTGGTTTGAGGTTTCCTTCACGTGAGTGCGTTATTTGAGGTTTCCCTACGTGATCGGATGATTAGGGTATTGAGGTTGTGAGCAATAGTGGCTTGCGGAGTTGAGAACATGATCCCCGTTTGAGGTTTCCCTACGTGATCGGGTAATTGGGGTATTGAGGTTGTGAGAAATAGTGGGTTGCTGAGTTTTTCCCTACGTGATCGGGTGATTAGGGTATTGAGGTTTTGAGCAATAGTGGCTTGCGGAGTTGGGAATGTGATCCCCATTCGAGGTTTCCCTTACGTGAGCGAATATTTGAGGTATTGATAGCGTGAGTAGTGTGACGTTTTGGTATCATGTTTTGAGGTAGTGGTTTGCCCTGGTTAGATTGGTAAGTCGTTAGTGCTTTACTAGTATGCCATAATCGAACGGGTGTCCGTGGAGGTGAGCAGAACGCTCATCCCCTTTACTACTTTTCCCGCAGGGGACGAGTAGCGAATACTGGTTTGGTTGCGGAAAGTTATAAGTAAATGCATAGAGGATCGTGCGAGGGTTGTGCTATACCTTATTGGTGGGACTAATGGAGTGGTTGTTCGGTCTCTAATTTGGGCGTCATTTTTATTGGATACCGGGGCGTGACCTTCGTTTGCTTCGTCAAGTTGTGCTGAGATGTTGAGGCTGAGTTTAGAGCCGTTGAGTCCACCCCTGCATCTGGACACGCTGGTTGGTGGTGGTGTAGTGTTGACTAGGGTCTGTCGTGCCTACGAAGTTAGAGAAGCGAACTGATACAGGAGGTTCAAGAGAGGGCTCAAGAGCCTTGATGCTGGATCGACTCCTCACCCCGAGGATTCAGGTATGTTCGGAGTTGGTGGGCACGACGGTGGTAGTAGAGCGAGGTCTTAGAGATACTACGAGGATATTATCGGCGGTTCGTCCAGGACTTTGCGCGTCTAGCCGCGCCTATGACTCTTTTTGACGCGCAAGGGAGTCGTGTTAGTGTGGACAGAGGATTGTGAACGTGCGTTCACGGAGCCGATGGCTCCTCTAACTACTGCTCCAGTGTTGATAGTGCCAGAGCGCGGGGTCGGGTATGAGGTCTATTGTGACGCGTCTAGGGAAGGACTGGGCTGTGTACTGATGCAGTCGGGTAGAGTTGTTGCTTATGGCTCCAGGCAGTTGAAGACACACAAGCGCAACTATCCTACCCATGACTTGGAATTAGCAGCAGTTGTGTTCGCGCTGAAAGGCTGGCAGTATTATCTGTATGGCGAGCAATTTCAGGTCTTCTCGGATCACAAGAGCCTCAAGTACATCTTTTCCCAACAAGACCTGAACATGCGCCAGCGGCGATGGGGGGAACTACTTGAGGAGTACGACTTTGAACTACTCTACCATCCGGGAGTGGGACATGATGAGAGAACTGGGCACGTTCGGGTTGGAGCTAGAAGAGGTTACCGGCGGCGTGGCCATGTGCTTCTTGGTGGCTCAGCCCACACTGCTTGGCCGGGGGATAGAGGCACAGTCGGTGGATGTCGAGATGACAGAAATCCGGGAGAGAGTTGCCGGCGGTGTTGACGCCGAGGGCTGGGATCATCGTGCTAATATGGAGTTACGGTATCGCGGAGGTTTGTTCGTACCGCGTAACGGTGGAGGCGACGAGCTGCGAGTGTCGCATCATTCGCGTCTGAAAGTGCACGTGGGTAGCACTAAGAGGAGCGCGACATCAGGCGGCATATCTAGTGGAGCGGGATGCGGAGAGTGGTTGCGGAGTTAGTATCACGGTGCCTCACTCGTCAGCAGGTGAGAGCCGAACAATAGCGTCCCGCTGGATTATTGCAACCACTGCGGGTTGCACAGTGGAAATGAGGGGCACGTCACGATGTATTTTGTGAGCGGTTAGCTGAGTTCGCCTACAACGACAGCTTTCAGGCCAGTTGCAGGATGGCATTGTTCAGAGCGTTTTATGGTAGGCCGGGTTGGTCGCCCGTGTGCGGGGAGGAAGTGAGGAATGAGGGTTTACTGGGTCTAGAACTGGACCGAGAGACACCTGAGTCGGTCGTGCCGAAGCGTGAGCGGTTGAAGACCGCACAGAGTCGGCAGGAGATATGCTGACAGACGACGCCGACCTCTCGAGTCAGCAGTCGGTGACCATGTATCCCTGGAGGTGAGTCCAAAAGGTGGACTGGTGCGTTTCAACCGCGGCGGAGGCAGGTTAGCCCCGCGGTGTAATCGAGCCTTTCGAGGTCTTGAGTAGAGTGGGAGCAGTTGCATACCAACTTGCACTGCCACCGCAGCTTGGGAATATCCACGTTTCCCAGTTGCGGAAGTATATGCGCACCCCTCGCACGTCATTGAGTGGGCAGATGTCGAGGTCACGGGTGATGTCTCGTATAAAAAGACACCGGTTGAGGGAATGGATCCACGGGAGCAGGTCCTGCGCGGAAAGGTTATCCGCTTAGAACGGGTGCAGTGGCGGCACCACGAGGCTGAGTCGACTTGGGAACGCGAGGACGAGGTTCGCGCGAAGTACCCCGATCTGTTCGACTCTTGAGGTAAGTCTATTTTAAATTTCGCGGACGAAACTCCTTTAAGGGGGTAGATTGTAAGAACCACTCCCGGTCAACGCAAGTCAAATCGGCAAAAAACAGGAAAATTTAAAATTTTGGGACATACACTTAAATGAACCTAAATTTGACCCCGAGGGTCATATCGGAATTAAGTTGACACCGATATCGATCAAAGTGAGTACTGGGGGACTCAGGGCAACTTTCTGACCAATTTGGGAAATGTTGACTTTTTGCCGGAAAAGTCAACCGAGCGACGTTTTGGTCCGTTCGAGGCCCGTTTTGGATCCAAAAAGCATAGATTTCGTTACAGCGAATTTAGTTGGGCCGTTTCCTTGTAGCCCGTGAAGTTTCGTAATTTCTTGGAAAATGGGCCCGTTCGGGGCCCGAGACGATCGAATTTCACGAATCTGACTGAATAATATCTAGAAGATATTTTCCAAAAGGGGTGGGACCCACTTGCCACATGTCATACAAGTGGTGGTGTTAGGTAATTTTGAACAAAACAAAAGGATGAGGCATGGGGGGTGTTCGGCCATACTTGAAAAAAAGGAGAATTAGAGAGAGAAAGTGGAGAGAAGAAAGAGAAGGAAAAGGGAAAAAGAGAAGAGGAGGGTTAGGGTTTGTCGATCTCCCGACGATCCAACCGACGGATCGTCTCAACGATTGAAGAATCGAGCTCCCGTCATCATTCCCTACGGTGAGAACCTATTCGATTTTCGTTTTGATACGTTTGAAAGTTAGGGTTTGGGCTTAAACGGGTTAAATATGGATGAGTCGAGGTGTAGGGTTCGTTGGGAACGTTTTGGAGCGAAAAGGATCGGTTTCCGGTGACCGGAGGCTCGGGGGAGCTCCGGCCACCGGAAACCGATATCTTTCCCATACCTTAGTATGAGGGATAAATCCCTTAGCCGTCTTTCGTGTCACTCATGTAGCCCGTCCCCAAGCCAATCCTGGCCGTTATGGAAGCCCTGTTACGGACAACGTTAGGCTCAGGTCAAACTCAGTTGTTGACTACATAGCGATCACAAAGACTCCTTGGTCTAAGGATACATGACAAGCTACAACACTGAATATGTTCATGACTTAATCTATGGAACATATTCAGGGCGGGTCGTCCAATATCATGTCCCACATGATATCTATGATCAGACTCCGGAATCCCATTCCAATGACTAACAGAACGTAAGCCATAAAGAGCCATCTTTCATACTAGTCGCTTCTAGTGAAGCTTTGTTGACTAGGGACCCATCGAGTGTGATCTATCTCGATCTATGGTTCTATTCGCATGGTGGGCATAGATCAGAGCACACATCGATATATTACTCCAACACATAAGTAATATCAAGCCGCTTTAATTTTATTGCTAACGATGATATATACATTTGGACATTTAGGATTGAACTACGAGCACTAAGACTAACAATCTCCCACTTGCCCTAGTTCCAATCTAAACTCCAATATGTCCCCATCGACTTTACATGTCTAACATGTTCAGGCAGTGACACTGCCTTAGTCAAAGGGTTGGCTATGTTATCATCTGTTGCAATATCGGTTATCTTCACTTCACCTCAGTTTAGTATTTATCTGATGAGGTGGATACGCCGCAGTACATGTTTGGATTTGTTATACGATCTAGGCTTTTAGCTTGCGCAATGGCCCTTGTGTTGTCGCAAGATGGATTCACCGGGCTGGATGGGTTTTTAATTACACCCTGCCCTGCCATGAATTTCCAAATCCACATAGCCTCCTTAGCTGCCTCTGCAGCATCCATGTACTTGGCCTCTGTCGTAGATTCGGCAATGATATCTTGCTTTACGCTCTCCCAGCTAAAGCTCTGCCATTCAGCGTAAACACATATCCTGATTGACTTCTAAAGTCATCTGGATTTGTCTTGGAAAACTAGCGTCTACTCATCCTTCGACGACTAGTTCAGCATCATCTTTCCCCCGGGTTAGAATGATGTCTACTGGTACAACATAAGGCTTACGAGACGTCTGGTCTCATACATGTCATGGCATATATGATCGATCCTGCCCCCAGGCGCATAGGATTCTCATCATCCTTTTCAGCTCATCAGGTGTCTTAGGACATTGAGTCTTGCTGAGATGAATGCCATGACTAGTGGGTAAGAGTCCTTTCTTTGAATCGAGCATTAAGAACCTACTCAATGCCTTGTTCACATAGGTTCCCTGACTTAAATCCAAGACCCTCTTGGTGCGATCTCTACATATCTTAATCCTTAAGATATGAGAAGCATCACCTAAGTCCTTTATTGAAAAACACTTCCTCAACCAAGCTTTAGTCTCGTGCAAGGTTGGGATGTCATTTTCAATGAGAACCAGAAAGGTAATATTGCTCCCACTAGCCTTCTTATAAACGCAAGATTCATCCTCGTTCTTGATTAAGCCAAATCCAATTACAGCTTCATCAAAACGAAGGATCCAACTCCGAGAAGTTCGTTTCAATCCATAAATGGATTTCAACAACTTATAAATCTTTCCTTTATTCTTCGGATCGTCAAAACCTTTGGGCCGAGACATACAAACGTACTCAGTCAAATTTCCATTTAGGAAAGCAGTTTTGACATCCACTTGCCATATCTCGTAATTATGATACGCAGTTATGTCAAGAAGAATTTGGATTGATTTTGACCATAGCAACTAGGGAGAAGGTTTCCTCATAGTCAATCCATTGGATCTGCCTATAACCTTTCGCCACCAGTTGAGCTTTGTAGGTCAGAGGGTTGCCATCCATGTCCATCTTCACCTTGAAGATCAATTTGCATCCCATGGTCCTCACACCATTGATGGGATCAACCGGTTCCCAGACTCGGTTGTCCGACATGGATTGCATTTCCTCCCTCATGGCTCCAAGCCATAACTCGAAGTTGGGCCCATCCACGACTTCCTGAAAGGTGGCTGGATCATCGTGATCCACCATGACTTCATTGTCACCTCCGGATACCATATCTTGGAGGTGGAAGATTGATCCTTTCAAATCGCCTTGGACCTTTTGGAATTGTAACAGGAATTGGTTCTTACTCTACGACAATCTCTGGCTCCTTTCTACTGGGTTGCCAATTGGTTTAGACAGATCTGTACCATCCTGAATTTCTTCGTGATGCACAGTCCTCCCAATGACGTCTTTGGAAACAAAACTCCTTTTCCATAAAGACCCCACCCCATGCGACGAACACCATGTTCTCACTGGGATTGTAGAAGTAGTATCCCCTTGTTGCTTTGGGATACCACACGAAGGTGCATATCTCAGATCTTGGTTCGAGCTTAGTCGAAACCAAATGTTTCACATAAGCCTCGCAACCACAAATCTTTAGGAAGGACAAAGCGGGCATCATCCCATATCATTTTAAAATGGTGTCCCTTCCACACCCTTCGTCGTCTCTAGAGCATAATCCCAGAAAGAGATTGGGAGATCAGTCCAACTAATAATGGAACGGACCATTGTCTAACAATGTCCGATTTCTCCGTTTGGCTACACCTTTCATCTACAGTGTTCCAAGAGGAGTCCATTCCAAAAGGATCCCATTCTCTTTTAGATGATCTAATAACTCTGTGGTCAAGTATTTTCCACCTCGATCCAATCGAAGTGCCTTAATACCTTTGTCGAGCTGGTTTTCTACTTTAGTCTTAAACTCTTTGAATTTATCAAAAGCTTCAGACTTATGTCTCACCGAATAGACATAACCATATTTACTGTAATCATCAGTAAATGTGGTACAGTAGCTAAAACCCCTCCTGGCAAGTGAACTTATTGGTCTACACACATTCGAGTGTATCAGCCCCAATAATTCACCCGCCCTTTCATCGCGATCGATAAAAGGGAACTTTAGTCATTTTGCCCATCAAACAAACCTTGCACCTATCGATCGAATGGAACTCGAATGAACCTGAAAGTTCGCACTTCTGAAGTGCTGATAGGTGCTTCTTGTTTATGCGACCTAAATGACAGTGCCATAACAGAGTTAGGTTTAAATTTTACTGGATTTAGACCTCTTGGTATTAACGGAATATATAGAACTTGAGGCATTGTTACCCATATCTAATATGTACAATCCTCCAACCAAGTCAGTACTGGTATAAAACATATCATTGCATAGAACATTGAAAACTCCATTTCCAATATTAACGTTATATCCGTCCTTGTCAAACACGGATACAGATATAATATTTCTACTAAAAGTAGGTATGCAATATACATTATACAATACTAAGACAAGGCCTCTTGGCAAAGCAAGACTCATGGATCCTACAGCAGTTTCCACAACTCTGAGGTCCACTTTGTGCTTTCCAGACCTCTCCTACTTTCAGCCACCATATATAAGTGCATGTGTGAGATTCAGTCCTGGTATCTAATACCCATGAATCTTTGGAAGTAGAGAGATGTAGCTCTATAGAGTTAATACCGGAGGAAGGCACGGTCCCACCGCCCTTCCTTAGATCATCCAGGTTTCCTGATGAAGGCGCAGTCCTACTGCCCTTCTTCAGATCATCCACGCTATTTGATGAAGGCGCAGTCCCACTGCCCTTCTTCAGATCAGCCGTGAACTTCCTATAATCCCGGTTCCAATGACCAGGCTGTTGGCAGTAGAAGCAGACATTCTCATGTGTCTCATCTTTCCTGCCAAGTGCGCATGGGCCCCGCCCTTGCCACTTCCAATTCCCTTGTTGACCATCAGAATATCCTTGGATCCCAGATCCCTGATATATTCTTCTCAGAAATTAATGACACTTCATGTAACTCTGATATGGTCTTAGAGACAGCCTTGTCATGGACATATTCTTTGCGTTCAGACTTGAGGACTATCCTCAAAATTCTGTACCAGTCCAAATAGTTTGTCCCATTTAGCTTGACCCTGTCAAGAATGGTTTTTAATGACAAACTATTAATGTTCGCTGAATTTGCCATTTGATCTACAACAGATAAAATTCAATCAGTAAACTGAATAAATTTTATGAAGATCAAGCTTAAACACCAACAATCGATTCTAAACCTTTAGAATCTGAAACCAAGATCCTTGATTCACTCGATTAAGTTGAACTAATGCTCACCACTTAATCGAGCTATGTAGGTAGGACTCCATCCAATCACATCCAATGTGACTCTTGGCTAGGGTATGTACTTATGTACACGACTTACCCTATCTGTTACCCTAGCTCAACCTCAGGCCGATAATCGTAGTCGGGTCCACCAATTTTCAAATATGGCTCGTCACTATGTAGGTGCTCCGCTAATGCGCACGACACCCACATATGTCATCCAAACCTACTACCCCGCTTCCCCATGGATGCTCCGCTAATGCGCACGACACCCATAGGACGGGGAGGTAGTAAGGTGTTGATGATTGGGAGGTATCGGACATGACCCGCTTTTACTTGTCCAGTTGTGTTCAAAACTTTGGCACATCCTAGATGCGATGAGCACATCAACTACATTCCAAATGCAATGATGCCTCAAATTACATCCAATGTAATTCTTCCTTTGAACCCGTCAACTACATCCAATGCAATGACGATTCTAAGGGTTCACACACAAGGATTAAAATTCCAATTTTATCTTTGCATGTGAGGTGATATGCTCGGTAAATAAAGTTAAGCATGCAATTCTAAAACACATAGAATTAATCATGCATAAACTAAACCAAGCATAAAGCGATAAATGTGCACATAATAGCCCCCTAAACTAACTCCCACTAGCTTCTTGAGCTCCACCGACTCCAAGCCGATGCCAACACCCGAAAAGCCACCAAATGACCTTTTCGCCCTTTCTTCGTCTTGAGTAAAAAATTAAAAATTAATACACAACTCGCCGGTCGGGAATAAATAAATATTACAAACAAGTGGTTCGACGACCACACCTTGAAAAAATAATTACACGCTAACTCTAACGGCTCGCAGGCCGTGAAAAGCGATAAATAATTAAATCGAGCTCGGGGCTATTA
This sequence comes from Erodium maritimum, assembly GCA_963921825.1. Classification (NCBI taxonomy): domain Eukaryota; kingdom Viridiplantae; phylum Streptophyta; class Magnoliopsida; order Geraniales; family Geraniaceae; genus Erodium; species Erodium maritimum. The sequence goes on along the minus strand of OY997593.1, from coordinate 29,193,107 downwards.
TGTACACCATGCCAACATCACATCACACATCGTGTTATCAAACAAGCATGTTATCAAACATCATGTGATTTTCCGGTTTTAATTAATAGCCAAGTTTCGAAAATTTTTGATGCTCGGTTTATCGAAACCGTTCAAAAATGAAACTTTTGAACATTTGATCTTCCAGTTCGTTATGACGGTTCCAAACTCGTCATAACTAAAAAAACGGTTTAGCCTTGGCATATCAACCATCCAATGGTCATGCTTAGCCTAGCTCCGTCCAACGGAGCCCCGTTCGGTCCCGGTTTCGGCTCCCCGAGAGTCCCGCTCCCGAGACCCGAAAAATCAAATCTTTTTCAAAATTTCCAGATTTGAAATAATTTTCAAAAATTCATTTTACATGCATTAAATCCATGAACAAGAATTTAAAACATGTTATCAAACAATTTAGCAAAACAACATGCCAAAAACGAAACTTTCAAGCAAAACCGAAACTTTGAACACCGTCTTGTGAATCCCGAAGGTAGCACTGCTCTGATACCACTGTTGGGTCTCGAGGTAGGGTTGGAGATGAACCAACTCGCAGCGGAAAATCAATGAAAACCAAGAGACGATTAAAACCATGAAACAACTAACAAAGAATGGATTCACAAGAGAAAAATTCAGCACTGGTTCTTACCAAAACAAGAACACCGGTTAACGAATGATTGGCTTGAGTCTCCAAGACGCCTACGTATCCACATGGGAATCAAAGCCACGTAGTTCTTCTATTTGAGGACTCAAGAACACAAACATGGAGGTGGAAACTAGCCAAACCCGAAATGGCCATGGAAGAGGGAGAGAAAATGTGTTTCCTATTCTTGTCTTGTGTTTGTTATGTTGAAAAAAGATGACATAAACATAACAAAACCCATACTTGTCCAACTAAAGGCATGTGACAAGTATGGTGTCAAGTAAGGTGTAAATAGGACAAAGTATGGTAAGACAAGATTGGGTTAGGTGGTGAATCACCAACACCTTAATCCTTGTCTTGCTTACTTAGTACTAATTAATCAAGACTTGATTAATTAGTTCCATGGGCCTTGGTTGCATGGGCCTTTCATGGGCCTCTTGGAACATGGCCCTTGGCCATTTCCAACGAGGTCCTGTGATTCGCTCATCGCCTCCAAGCCTTCCATACCGGAAATGTCCAACATTATCCGACGCGATCAATCCCAAGACTCCAAGCCTTGTCTTGATCCGTAAAGTCCTATTCACTTACGAGCACATGACCCAAAACCCAGTTTTGGTCATGTCCTGAGACAACTCCCTTTTGGTCATTCTCCATAAATGTGTCAATGAGTTTCATCCTCCGGTGTGACCCTTAGGTTTATGCATGTCAATAGATCAACGTAAAATCCCATTTTACTTGATCCTATTTAAGTGGAAACTAACGAGACTTTAGTATTTCCTGACACTGCATAACGAATCGACCCTGTCGATTCTAACCTTTCCGTCGTCCCTGTCATTATCCTTTTATCTCCGATATCCTGATGAGATAAGGCATATAGCCGTCATCCTTATTATTCTCAATCACCGTTCCTTGATATGTGAGATGACTGAAGATATGATACCCAGTATCATGTGCATGGCCATGCTATTCTTTCAGTCACTCTCGATCAAGCGGCCGAGAACCGATATCTTTCCCATACCTTAGTATGAGGGATAAATCCCTTAGCCGTCTTTCGTGTCACTCATGTAGCCCGTCCCCAAGCCAATCCTGGCCGTTATGGAAGCCCTGTTACGGACAACGTTAGGCTCAGGTCAAACTCAGTTGTTGACTACATAGCGATCACAAAGACTCCTTGGTCTAAGGATACATGACAAGCTACAACACTGAATATGTTCATGACTTAATCTATGGCACATATTCAGGGCGGGTCATCCAATATCATGTCCCACATGATATCTATGATCAGACTCCGGAATCCCATTCCAATGACTAACAGAACGTAAGCCATAAAGAGCCATCTTTCATACTAGTCGCTTCTAGTGAAGCTTTGTTGATTAGGGACCCATCGAGTGTGATCTATCTCGATCTATGGTTCTATTCGCATGGTGGGCATAGATCAGAGCACACATCGATATATTACTCCAACACATAAGTAATATAAAGCCGCTTTAATTTTATTGCTAACGATGATATATACATTTGGACATTTAGGATTGAACTACGGGCACTAAGACTAACAGCCCACGTATTCGGGTCTCGGGTTTTCGTGTTCGGGTGGTTTTGGACGAACCCCAAGTCGATAATTCACACCCGGAACGAATTTTGGAATTAAATTGTGAAAGTTCGGAATTTCGGGTTTAGAAACTTTAAACGTGAATTAAATCGCTAGGAATTCGAAAATTGATTCCGTTGATTGCATTGGAACCCTTGAATTATTCTAAGATCGTAGAAATGAAAACAGGAATTTTCGGAGCCCCGGAAGGGCGTTTTCCAATCCCGGGCAGATTCGCCGAGAAGGGCGAATCGGGCCTTTCCGGGCCCATATTGACAATGTCGAGTAATTGGGAAGTTTGGGAGTGATCGGCATTGTCGGGGTTGCGTTCGAGCGTTAAGTTCATTAAATTCGTGTTTCGCCTGCTTATTTAAAAAGTGTGTTAATTGTAATCATTGTAGACCGTGTCGCCGACCGTAGAAAAAGGAGGCTAAGCGGGTAATTATGAAGCACGCCGGAGCTTGGGCGTGAACTTTTGGGAAAGCGTTACGAGGTAGGGAAAAGTAGCCGGATCTCGGCCTTGACTAGGGAAAGTTAATAGTAGAAATGCATGTGACACTTAGTAGTGTCGTAGGATAAGTAAATTTATCGAACACTAGAAATGCAAGCGAGACTTAGTGGTGTCGTATGATACGTGAACGTATCGAACAATAGAAAGGCATGTGACACTTAGTAGTGTCGTAGGATAGTGAACTTATCGAACAATAGAAATACTGGTGGCATTTGGGTGTGCCCGGAGGTTGATTGTATTGTTTGTGTTTGTGGATGACCATGAGTGCCCGTGGGGAGTTGAACCCGTATTTTACTATTTGTGTGTCTTGGGTGGCCATGAGTGTCCGTGGGGAGTTGAACCCGTATTTTACTGTTTGTGTGTCTTGGGTGGCCATGAGTGCCCGTGGGGAGTTGAACCCGTGTTTTACTGTTTGTGTGTCGTGGGTGGTCAGGTGTGCCTTTGGGTTGTTGGACCCGTGTGTTTACTGTTTGTGGGTCGTGGGTGGTCCTTTGGGGTGTTGAACCCGTGCGATACTGTTTCGTGTGTCGTGGGTGGCCATGTGTGCCTGCGGGGTGTTAAACCTGTGTTGTCACTATTTGTTGAACCTTGGGTGATGACTGTGATTGCATGGAGGTCGGGGGCCCGCCTGACGAAAAAGGGGTCATGTGGTCGCGCGCGTGGGGGTTGGCTAGCCTTCCGACTAACCACCGGTAAAGTTGTGCATTCTTTTGCGATGAAGGGCGGCTCCCCTTCCGACTAACTATCGGAAAAGTATTGCGGTATATGTCGCGAACAGGTCGACCGCCTGGCCCGACTGAGTATCGGGGAAAGTTGCGTGGGGCAGGCTCGAGCCCAGCCGGTTAACAACCGGCACTGAGTAGCTGGAGTGCGATCCTTTGTGATCTTGGGTGTTGCGTGGTTATTAGTCACGTTTTGGGTTGAGGTCGTAACCGTTGTGTCGGGTCTACATTACGTGTCAGGGTGTTGATTTGGTTGGGGAAAGTAACAGTTTTCGTGTGACAGTCGGGTTACTTGAGTTTGAGGATAGTAGTCACCGGTGTTTTGTCTGTTGTTGGTGTTTCCAGCATTTTCTGCTAGTATGCCGTAGTTAGTCTGGTATCTGTGGTGGTGAGCGAACGCTCACCCCTAGCTTCTTTTCCTACAGGTACTGGTCGCGAGACGGACTAGGGGAGCTCTCGAAGCTTGAAGAGCTGGGAGCGGGAGTCCGGGTTTCTTTTTGGGAGTCTAGTGAAGTACTTGTTGGTTTTTTGTCCGCTTGTTTTGGACGTATTTTAAGTTGTAAAATATTATTTTGATTAACTTAAGTGGTGAATTTAAGTGGTTTATTAAAATGTTTAAAAATTGTTTTACTGTTTTATCGTTCGCGTTACGGGTCCGGTTATACCATTCGGGGCGTGACACTTGGAGCGCCAAAGTTGCGAGATAGTAAGAAAAAATACATTAACCCATTGTTTGTTAGCCGTAGGTAACCGAGTGGACCAATTGCTCAGAAATTCAAGAACATGTTTGGAAGCAACCCAATTGTATCCCGACCACTTGAAAACTAGGAACCAAACTTGCCAAGATTTGAAGTAGTTTAGGAGGATGTGATCACAATCCTCATAATCTTGTTGACGGAAAGGGAAGAGGGTTTCTTCTAATGTCATATTTACCAAATACTTTCAAAGAAGAGTTTAGTAGGAATAGCCTGATGACACACCAACTAGCCAAAGATGAAACTTTGGGTGGAATGCCAGGAGACTACAAGATTTTAGCCCAAGGAGCATTGACATTAAGATATGGTTCCAAATGAGAGTATATGGATTAAACAGTAAACCCAGCTTCTGCAACTTTCCACTGAGGATAGTCTCCATCAGTAAAAGATAAACCAAATGTATTCAATAGTATAGAGAGGGTTTTGGATTACCCAATCTCCCAACCTCTTAATCTCTTTCTGAATTCCAAGAACGAGCAACCATTGTTCCAAAAATTGAAACCTTTCTAGTCTTCTGCACACTTAGATGAAATGATCTTTAATTTTTTACTTTCAGTGTTGTATCAGAGATCTACACATCTTCTCAGAAATAAAACCTCCTGTCATTTAATACAAACCAATTTAAGCTTTGAAAACCCGCTACAACACTGAAATTATTGTCTAAGAGGAGTGAATTCATATGAGCTAGGAAGGTATTGCTTGAAGTGATTTGTAGCTTTGATAAGTCCCAATCCTTTGGTTCCCAGTAGTTCCCATCCATATTAGAGCAGATGAATTTCTTCCATAGAGAGTCTTGTTCAATTGCAAACCTCCTCCACCTTTTAGCAAGGAGAGCTTGATTCACCAGGTTAAATTTTTTTTATCCCAAGACCCCTTTATTCCTTTGTCACGCCCCAATTTCAGTAAAACCGAACTCGGGACGCGAACGTTTAAACAATAAAACATTTTGAAACTCTTTAAATAAATCACTTTAAAACCACCATTTAGTTACACAAAATAATTATTTACAACTCAAAATACGTCCCAACAAGTGGACAAAATACATGGTATACGTCGCTAGACTCAAAAGTAAACCCGAACTCCCGCTCCTAGCTCTTCAAGCTTCGGAAGCTCACCTAGTCCAACCTGCGACCAGTACCTGTAGGAAAAGCAGCTAGGGGTGAGCGTTCGCTCACCACCACGGATAACAGACTGACTACGACATACTTAGCAGACAATGCCGGTAACACCAACAACAGACTCAACACCGGGGATCACTATCCCCAACTCAAGTACTCCGACTGACACACACCCACTGTTACTTTCCTCAACCGACTCAACACTCGAACACGTAATGTAGACTTGACAAAACGATTGAAGACCTCCTCCAAAGACACGACACACAACCACGCAACACCCAAGATCACAAAGGATCGCACACCAAACAAGATCACAAAGGATCGCACGCCAGCTGCTCAGTAACCTCCCTCATGCCCTTTACCGATCCCAGTCAGGCCAGGCGGTCGACCTGTCGCACTTTTCCCGACACAAAGTCGGATCAGGCTGTCGACCTGTCACTCACCAAACCCCAAATCACGCACGCGCGACCAGGACCCCTTTCCTCACGGGCGGGCCCCCTACCCCGTCTGAACATGCAGATGCGTGCGCTCGAAGACCCCCGTTTCATGAAGCGGCCCCCCAATCTCAGGTAACCACAATCACAATCATAGTCAAGATTCAACAAACAGCAACAACACCTGTCCCCCCACGAGCACTCACGACCACCCAAAACACCAATGGTAAAACACGGGTTCAACAACCCCCACGGGCACTCATGGCCACCCAAGACTCCAACAGTAAAACACGGGCTCTCATGACCACCCAAGACACAACCAGTAAAGTAAAACACGGGCTCTCATGGCCACCCAAGACACAACCAGTAAAGTAAAACACGGGCTCTCATGGCTACCCAAGACAGAAACTAAACAATCAACCTCCGGGCATGGTCATATGCCTCCAGTAATTCTAATATCGATAAGTTCACTGCTCCTACGACACTACTAAGTGTCACCTGCCTTCCTAATATTCGATAAATCTACTTAACCCACGACAGCCCGGTGTCACATGCAATTTTTACTGTTAACTTTCCCTAGTCAGGGTCGAGATCCGGCTACTTTTCCCTACCTCGTATGCTTTCTCCAAAAACGCACAAATAAGCTCCGGCGTGATCTCGGTCACTCGCCTAGCTTCCCTTTCCTGTCTGCAGCACGATCTAAAAGAACACAATTTTAAGTACCTTTAAGTTCGCTGACATAAACTGGAATTTAATAAATTTGACGCCCAAAGGTAACCCCGACAATGTCGATCACTCCCAAAATTCCCAATTACTCGACATTGTCGATAATGGACCCGGAAAAGCCCGATTCGCCCGACATGGCGAATCTGCCCGGGTTTTGGAAACGCCTTTCCGGGGCTCTGAAAATTCCCGTTTTCGTTTCTACGGTCTTAGAATAATTCAAGTTTTCCTATGCACTCGACGGAATCCAATCCCGACTTCCGAGTAATTTAATTAGCATTTCAAGTTTCTAAACCCGTCAATTACATCTTTTACAATTTAATTCCAAATTTCGATCCGGTTGTAGATTAATGACCCGGGGAACGTTCTAAACCACCCGAACACGAAAACCCGATACCCGAGCATGTGGGCCCCACACGGCCACAATGGAAAAATTCCCTTTTTTTCCCAAAACGTTCCTAACGAACTCCAAACCTCAACCATTCTTCTTTAAACCAAATCTAACCAAAACCCAACCATAACTAAACCGTTTAAACTCAAACCCTAAATTTCAAACGTACCAAAACGAAAATCGGTTAGGTGATCACCGTAGAGAATGACGGTGTGAGCTTGAATCTTCTATCGTTGAGACAATCCAACGTCTTGATGAACGAGAAACGTCACAAATTCCCCAAGCCTCTTCTCTTTTTCTCTCCTCCTTCTCTCTTCTTTTCTCTCTCTAAAAGTCTATTTTTTTTCTAATTTGTGAAGTGTTGGCCGAACACACCATTTCATTCCCTTTTTAATTTGTTTCAAACTACACATTTTTATCATAATTACAAAACTAACCCACATGTCTCATCTTTTGTTTTGTTCAATAAACCGAACACCACCACATTGGTGACATGTGGCAAGTGGGTCCCACCCCTTTCTGGGAAAATATCTTCTAGATATTTTCTAATCAGATTCGCGAAATTCGGACGTTTCGGGCCCCGAACGGGCACTTTTTCCAAGAAATTATGAAACTTCACGGGCTACAAGGAAACGGCTCAACTAAGACCGTTGCGACGACGGCTAAGCTTTTTGGATCCAAAACAGTCCTCGAATGGACCAAAACGTCGCTCGGTTGACTTTTCCAGCGAAAAGTCAACATTTCCCAAATTGGTCAGAAAGTTGCCCTGAGTCCCCCGGAACTCACTTTGGTCGGTATCGGGGTCAACTTAAGTCCGGTATGACCCTCGGGGTCAAATTTAGGTTCGTTTAAGTACCTGTCCAAAAAAAATTAAATTTTCCTGTTTTTCGCAGGTTTGACTGGCGTTGACCGGGAGTGGTTATTACATCCTTAGATCTGCAAACTATATTCCATCTCACGAACCTCCCCAAACAAATCTCCTTTATCATTTTTTCATAACAAATAACACCCTTAGGTAGCTTGAAGAGTGACATAAAGTACAAGGATAAAGTTGATATAGTGGATTTCAGTAGTGTGATTCTTCCTCCCAAAGAGAGAAATTTAGCATACCATAAGCTCGATTTCTTCTTGAATTTAGTGATGATTTATTCCCAAGTTTTCTTCAGTTTAGTATTTGCCCCAAGTAGTATGCCAAGATAATCAATTGGGAGAGAAGTATAAGGGCATCCAGTAAGACATAAATAGTGTCCACAGTCATAACTTGTGGGTTAAGTAAGATGACCTTTGACTTGTGATAATTTATCTGCACTCCCGAGGCAAACTGAAATATTTTAAGAGTGTGTTTAAGATGCCTTGAACATGACATCTTGTTTACCATTTTCCATTAAAATATGAAGCCCTTCAGCATCAATTGCAAAGAGTAAAAGAGAGAGTGAGCATCCTTGTCTCAAAATTTTTTATAGTAAGAAGTCCTCAGATGGGGAGCCATTAATTAGAATAGAAATCCATGCCTTAAAAAACTAATCATCCAACCAATCCAGATTGTACCAAACCCCATGGCAAGTAGGGTGTTTTGCAAGTAATCCCAGTCAAGGTGGTCATATGCCTTTTCAAAATCAACTTTCAGTATAATAACCTCTTCACCATTAGCTTTAATAGAGCCGATAAGTTAAGAAGAAATGAGAATGCTATCCACAATCTGTCTTCCAACAGTGAAGCCTGATTGAACATCATGAACAAATAGATCCATCATAGTCTTGAGTCTTGCAGCTAGGACTTTAGAGAGTACTTTACAAGGCTTATTGGTCTGAAATCATTGAATTCTAATAGAAGGTTGATTTAGAGATGAGAACAATAAAGGTGGAGTTGAGTCCCTTTCCTAGAGCCACAAATTGATGAAAATGCTTAAAGAAAGCTAAGATATCCACTTTAATGAATGGCCATGAGGTTTGAAAGAAGGCCATTGTGTATCCATCAAGACCTGGTGATTTATCACCTTTGCAACTTTTGATGGTAGAAATGATTTCTTCCTCTGAATATTTTCTTTCCAAAAAAGAAGCATGAACCTAAGTTTAACCATGAGAGATCTAGTGAAATGATATCTGCTTTGTGGAACCTCTCACCAAAATGAATTGCAGCTACAACTTTAATATCATAAGGCGAGCTATACTAAAAACCTTGGTCAATAATGGAGGCAAATTTATTTCTACTTTGTTTATAGTTAGCAATTATATGATAGAACCTAGAGCATGTGTCACCCTCCTTGATCCACTTAACCTTATATTTTTGTTTCCAAACTCTATCCAAGAGTTTGAAATTTTTATGAGAAAGGTAGATAAATGAGCCCTTTCACAGGTCTCCTCAGTTGTGAGAGATCTTTCTTCAATTAGCTTATCCAACTGACCAGTTTTTTTCTTGTAATACTTCAATTGCTTTATCCAGAATCCAAAAAATAGTGATGTTCCAGTTCCTAAGAAATTGTTTTAAGGCCTTAAGCTTATACCATATAGTATAATGAGGAGCACCTGCAGCAGGTAGTAAGGACCAGAAAGATTTAACATCAGATAGAAATTGAGGGTGGCCTAACCAGGCATTCAAGAATTTGAAAGGCTTAAGACCAAAGTCCTCCACTGCCTCTGAGAGAAGGATTGGTCTATGATCTGAAATGGCTCTATTAAGACAAGTTTGTGATAAATCTTTGAACAATGAGAAGCAAGTTGGAGATAATAAGAATTTTTCATCCTTGAAGCTCTTTAAAGAGGACCAAACCAAGTAAATTTCCCCCTTGTAAAGGAATATCTAATGCTCCAATAATAATAACAAAGTTGTTGAAATCTTGTTTGTGATTTGGTGATGGAAATGATCTTTCTAGAGGATTGAGAGTAGCATTAAAATCTCCCACACAAATGAAAGGACAAGTAAAGGTTTGGAACTGCACCTTAATATCTTCCCAGAGGTTGAATCTATCTCCTCTCAAACATGGAGCATAGATATTAATAATGCAAATCTGACAATTAGAGGGTAAATGTTTACCAAACCAGAAAGAGCATGTGGAATTTTGTGAATTCTGTCCAATTAGAAGGTAGATGTTTACCGAACCAGAAAATACTACTGCAGAATTCCACTTGGCAGATGGATACAATGGATCCGTGGCTAATGTTTTGACACTTTAGCCACGGATACAGACATCCGTCAGCCAAAAGTCAAAACTTTAGCCACAGATCCTGCATCCATTGCTAAAGTAACTCGTGTCCGTGGCTAAAGTGGGGAAATTTTAGCCACACGTGCTGCATCCGTCAACCAAGTTATATTACTTTAGCCACACATGTAGGATTAGTTGCTAAAGTGACGGCTTGGGTAACGGATGGTACATGCGTTGGTAAAGTTGCCAAACTTTACCAATGGATGTACTTGTATCCGTTGGTGGGGTATAAGACTTTGGCAATGGATCTGCATCCATCACTCAAGTCTTATGCATCCGTTGGCCAGGAGTGTTGATCAAGTTTTCTCCAACCAGTTGACCACCTCGATCGAGCATCTACTACCGTCAGATGATTCTTATTTTGCATATGCATAGTATGTAAAATATTATGTACCACATAGACGGTTTTGATTACTTAATTTACGATACACGTTACTCATATTTAAGAAAGTTTGTATCTTTACTCTTGATGTACATCTTACTGTTTTAATCCTATTATCTACCATTTCTCCCACGGATTAAACAATTTTTTAGTAATTACTTGCATTCAATAATTATTTTAGGAAAACACTAAGCTAATATATATAGGATAACAATCAGGTACAAACTTCTATCTTTCGTCAGAACGTAGAACTATCAATCTGGGCCCTTGGATCGTAGAATTAATGGCCCATATTTAATGCATATCTTTTAATATCTTTTTAATTAATGCATATCTTGTAATTGATTTCGTAATCAATCACCACCCCCCTGAATTTTGGTGGCCATCCGATCTGGATAATCAATGGCCCAGATTAGTTCTACGTTCTGACCCGAAATAGGGTTTGTACTTGATTGTTCCCCTATATATATATATATATATATTTAATGAAGTGCATCATAAATAATTAAGAAATGGGTGAGAGAGGTGAGGGATGTGTCACTACACAGGAAAGTTTCATTCCTGACGCCGTTGAAATGGGTGGAATTGGATTTAGTCGTTGTTGAGCATTCATCGAACCGAAACCCGCCATTGAGAAATTTTTGTATCATTGTCTCAGTATTATATAAATACAATAAATAATTAGTAGACAGTAGCTACGTTCATACCAAAAGTCACAAACTCTTCATTTAATTTAATATGCTAAGCCATTTGTGCAATAAATAGTGATATATAAAAATAAAAACAAGAGAAACTTAAAAATTGTATATATATATATATATATATATATATTTAAACAACCATACATCACAAAGGTGCGACAACTGAGTTGACAAGGGCTTACCACTTCGACAATGAGGTCTTGAGTTCGAGTCAAGCAAGGCACATTCAGTGCCATTTACTCCTCCTGAGCAGTTGGGCTTTGACGTGGGTCGGAGTTCCAGGACGTGGTCGGGTTCGGCGGGATTGGGCTCCAGAACGGGTCGGGGCCTAGGCACTTTTTTTGTTTTTGTTTTTAATCTTATATTAAACTTGGGCAATGGATCCATAAGATTGTATCCGTCAGCCAAGTTACAACTTGGGTGACAAATGCAATCTATGGGTAAAGATTAGTCCTTACCTGCGGATATTTTGATCCGTTGGTCAAAATCTTGGCCGACGAGACTTGGCTGATGGATACGTCTTCTTAGGCAACGAATTCAATCCGTCAGCCAAGTACTTATCAGCAGTAGTGAAAGAGCATGTGGAATTTTGTGAATCCTGTCCAAGGGGAGAATAGAGTAGAAAAGGGAGGGCTTTCTAATATGCCTCGGCCAACGTAATCTCTAGCACGAGATATTAGCTGGGTACGATCCATGATACCATACGCCCCCTTTGGGTCGGAAGTAAAGAAGGAACCACCGAAGAAACAAACAGCTAAACGATCCCCACGACCATTAGAAACTACCAAACCCAAGATTGGAGATAAGGGACTTCGATAGACAACAATAGGAGAAAAATCCAAGAAATGGCCTTTTTTGCTCATGGACACTAACCTCACTATGGAAGAAGCCCAACTGAGCCTCAACCCTATTCTACCGACGAAGGCTAACAAATAGCCCCCTCGAGAGCCATGATAGGCCATGGTCTCTAGGGGATGACGAATTTGTTCACCTCCCAAACCTCTACTGGCCCTATCTGGCGACACCTAGAGACTTTCTACGACCAAAGTCAACCTCCCCCAGGGGAATTTAGTTCCTTGGCGTCGTGTTTATGTGCTTATCTGTAGCAAGTACCTCTCTTCTACCATCTTGTGTAGAATTATTTTTTTTAGCAGCCATGTATGTCGGATCACCTGCTTGTTCTCAAATGGGGGAAGCCGGATTTCTCCTTTACTTATATCAGGTTTATCCCTGAACTGTGGTATTGTATCATGTGACTTGCTTTATGGAATACATACCTATTTGACTCAGAAAAAGAAATCGTAAATTACCTTTCTACCTGACTAAGAATCGACTTCATGCCAATTATTTTCATCCCTCTTAGAGCATGAGTAGCCATGGGGTGCCCGTTGAGGTGTCGAAGACTAATTAAATATTATATCTTAGAGGCTTTGAAGCTAGAGGCTTTGAAGCTAGAGGCTTCAAAGCTGAATTGGAAAATTCTACAGTGGTGAGATGCTTGCAGATATACTCGAAAAGATGGCCAAAGTTAAAATATTAATTTTATAATCAATAATATTGTTTTTCAGGTACTTAGAAAATTGCAACAAATATACTAATAAAAGATATAGAAAAAGAATTCATGAATATTTAAAAAGTATTAGAAGAAAATTTGAATTTATATATATGAAAGTTAATAAACGAATTTATAAAAAAATATATTAATGAAATGAAAATTATTAAAAATAAAAAATAAGTTAAAACAAATAAATAATTTTATACAAAATTTAATAAAAGAATTTATAAAAAAGGATTAAAAACTGAAAAAATAAATAAGAAAAAATAAAAATAAAAATATTAATAAACAAAAAGGAAAAAAAAACTTTTTTTTCACTTTTTTTTTCTTATTTTATTCATTTTTCTGACAAGAAAAAAAGGGACGCATGTCGCGCAGGGAGAGAGGAAGCGAGGAGTCGTAGCTTGGGCGGGGGCGCTCGTTTGGCTTTGGCTTCACGCGTGACCGAAGCCTGAGCTTTAGAAGCCTTGGGCTCCGCACACTAGAGCCGGCCGAAGTCTGGGCTTCCTGATGGGATGCGGGTCCAACACCCCATTTTGGACCAAGGCTTAGAGCATGCGCAGTCGGTCGACGAGTTTCACGAACTACAAATCGAACCTCGTTTTAGCGGTTCGCGGGTCGGCACACTGTGGAGCGCTGATTACGCGACTCATGAAGCGTTAAAACGCGGTTCGGCGTGCGACGCGTGACTCGCGTCGCGGTTCGTGCGAACCGAGTCGTAGCGCCAACCAATCGCACGGCGAAACGTGGCCCTGGTGAGAAAAAAAATCCAACCGTTAGTAACGGTCAGAAAATAACGGTAAATTTTTTTTAATTCATTAAATCATAGTTTTCAACCCTATAAATATCCTCAACCTCATTCTCAAACGACCAACAATTCTACAGGTTCTCCCAATATTTCTCCAATTTCACTCTCCCATTCCCAACATCCTCTCTCTCAAAAGCACAACGAAACAATGTCCGACGACGAAACTCAACGTTCACATTCATTGGATGACTAACAACGTAGTGCAGATGATTTCCAATTGTCTCCCGAGGACTTAGGTAGCTTCCGTGACATGTTGACGCAACCTTGTGAAAACTCCGTTTTCTCCCCTATATGCAATGGGATTCCAACTCAGGTACTTTCAAACTCTTTTTTTTTTGTAATTTGTAATTTATAATTTGTAATTTATTTATTGTACTTTAGTTTTTGTAATTTATTTTTGGGAATATTTCACTTTAACACCCTACCAAACATTTAATTTCATTTCGATATCCTGATATAAAATTTTAACACTTTCATACCTAACAAAATTTTTAATTTCACTTTCATACCCAACCGTCAGATTCTGTTAACTTTCCATCCAAAATAGGTAAAATGTCCAAAATACCACTAACTAGTACTCAAATTTTCAAACTCATGCCATTGGTTCAAAACTTGAAAATAAGTGAAATGACAATAATACTCTTCATTGTTAAGGTGTTAAAATGAAAATTTCATTCTCTTTAAATAAAATAAGTTTTTTTTTATAAATTTAGTTTTTTTTTTATGAAAATTATGTTTATTTTTCAAAAATTCAGTTTTTTTTATAAATTCAGTTTTTATTTATGAAAATTATTTTTATTTTCAAAAATTATATTTTTATTTTTATAAATTCAGTTTTTATTTCCAAAAATTCAGATGTTAATTTAAAAATACATAAAAAAATATTTTTTAGATACATAAAATCAGTTTTTTTTTAATTTAATTAACATCTTTTTAATTTTATACCCCCTCTCTCTCTCTCCTGTGCTTCTTCTCTCTCTCATTATCCAAACCTCTCGTCTGCTCATCCTTCACCTTCTTCTTCTTCCCCCAAAATTTCAGTTCTCAGATCAGAAGGAAGAGCAAAATCGGAAGCGGAGAAAGCTAGAAGCCTTGAAATTAAAGGTCGAGTTTCACCTCCGAACCCAATTCTTCATGTTTGCAGGCCAAAACTCACATGCCCATCTTCTTAGATTCAATTTCAGAGACACCCATGTCGTCCAATTTGCAATGGAATTATTAATTTTACCAATTTATCGTCTCCCAGATGTTGAATCGAATTGGGTTTTTGTTGGGTTTGTGTGATTTTGGATGTTGATGTTGGGTGTTTTGGGAAGGACAGAACGTTTCAATTTGGTATTTGGTTTTATTTTGATCTTAATAGTTTAGAGAAATTGTTCTTCTGTTTTAATTTTGATTCTGGGATTGTGTTTGTTGGGTTTGGTGATTTGGGTTTCTGGGTATTTGGTAGGTGAGAAAACGTGAGAAAAAAAGAGATGGGCTTGGAATTTTTTTTTTTGACGACAAGCGGGAAGCATCAATTTTATATATCAATCAGCGATATACGTACAATCTGATGAAAGTGCACAATCAAACGATAAAATTACAGACTCCAAACTAACAAGCCTACAAATAATATTACCGAAACTCCCTACTAGAACGCACATAGGACGCCCTAGAACGTGCAACCACGTGCACGTCAAAAGTGCACCAACGTGCACACCGAATGGTGCCACAAACGGACACACCCAACAGTGCACACCAAACGTGCAACTAGTGCACACAAACCGTGCAACTAGTGCAGTTATTAAAAATCTGTAAAAAAACGAAAGAAAAAACCTAGCCGAATCAGAGTCGCCACCGTTAGACAAAGGACCTCGAGGAATCCAGAAAACGCGAGCTCCAGATCCCCGCTAAAGGTAATCGTTCAGGTCGTATCTGCAACATGACGATTCGCCGGAGCTGCCCACCACCGCTGCTCAGACCCACCTTACGAGTCCGTTGGCACCAAAAACAGTATCAGTCGGAGACGGACACAGACACTGGAACTCGAGAGTTCGGCGCTGGCCCGGCCTTGAGAGGAGAGAGAGGGAAACAGGGGTACGAGAGGGGGGAAGGGGTGTGGGCGGAGGCAGGAGGGAGGGGTTTGAAGCCGGGGGGGGGGGGGGGACGGAGCCGAAGAACCAAGAGGCGGCGACTAGAGTTGGAGATTCCTTAAGATTTCTTAATGAGTCTTTAAAGATTCCTAATTGTCTTCTGAGGACTACGTATGAGTTTGGAAATTGATTGGAGTTTCTCTGTTTGGTTGCTGAGAAAAAGTAAAAATGGGTTGATTTAAACAATAATGAAAAGATGAAAAAAAATTGTTGCTGAGAAAATATGGGAAAAGAGTAGAAAATGGATTGATTGAACAATAATGAAAAGATGAAAAAAAAGAAGAAAAAAATATTTTTAAATAATAAACACAAAAATAAATAAATAAATAGATAAATTATATATAACTAATTTTTTAAAATAAATCTGGTTTTTTAAACTTTTTTTAAA
The DNA here is from genome assembly GCA_963921825.1 of Erodium maritimum. Classification (NCBI taxonomy): domain Eukaryota; kingdom Viridiplantae; phylum Streptophyta; class Magnoliopsida; order Geraniales; family Geraniaceae; genus Erodium; species Erodium maritimum. The sequence continues at coordinate 29,177,039 of OY997593.1, read as the reverse complement.
GTAAAATCTGAATTTTTGAAAATAAAAACTGAATTTATAAAAATAAAAACATAGTTTTTGAAAAAAAATTCATAAATAAACTGAATTTTCGAAAAATAGTGAAATTTTTCGAAAATATACAAACTGATTTTATTTTAAAAATAGTGAAATTTTGATAAAAAATTTTCGAAAATATACAAACATAATTTCATAAAAAAATTAAATATACAAAAAAACTGATTTTATTTTAAAAATAGTGAAATTTTCATTTTAACACCCTAACAATGAAGGGTATTATTGTCATTTCACTTATTTTCAGGTTTTGAACCAATGACATGAGTTTGAAAATTTGAGTAATAGTTAGGGTTGGATTGAAAGTTAACAAAAATATTACGGCTGGGTATGAAAGTGAAATTAAAAGTTTGGTTAAGGTATGAAAATGTTAAAAATTTATGTCAGGATATCAAAATGAAATTAAATTTTTGACAGGGTGTTAATGTGAAATTTTCCCTTTATTTTTTGTACTTAATTATTTGTAATTTATGTTTTGTACTGTATTTTGTAATTTATTTGTGTAATATATATATATATATAGGGTAGCTATCCAGTAAAAACCACCCTTATTGTGCAAACTACGAACTCACCAGGCGCTGACACGTGGCGCGCACAGTGCTGATAGTTTGAGCAGCACGGTGCTAATAGTTTGCACGCACAGTGCAACTATTAGCACCGTGCTGCGCAAACTATCAGCACCGTGCGCGCCACGTGTCAGCACCTGGTGAGTTCGTAGTTTGCACAATAAGGTGCGGTGTCTTATATATTTATTGTCCATGTGTCAGCATCTGGTGCGCTCTGCTGACATCACTTTGGGGGGATCCTATGGTTCTCGTGGGTTCGTAGTTTGCACAATAAGGGGGGTTTGTGCCTGATACCAACCCTATATATATATATATATATATATATATACACCTGATATAACAGGTACATGTCAATTCAACATCGGTCCAGGTCTATTCAATCCCGGACAAAACTACCCCTTTCCGCGTCAATACAACCCATTCCCTGGTTAAAGCTACATGGTTCCACCGTAAACTTACATGGTTCCACCTCAACACAACCAGGTACCCAACTACTATGACTACCCCGATTACCCATCATGGCAAAAACACGTGCCCGTCAACTACCGGAATCGTATGTCGTCCCAATAATCCTCTATCAGACATTCCCAACCACGACCAGCAAGGGTGGCACAAGCTAGGAGAAGATGGTCTGTCGAGGCGGAGAAACACCTCATAAATAGATGGCTTGAGACATTAAAAGACCCGATTAGGGGCAACTCCCAACAAAGTACCACATTTTGGTGCACAATTGCGATGAGGTACAACGATGGAGGTCATTATCCGTATTTTGGGTGGAATGCGGTCAAGAACCATTGGAACAGCCTCGCGGCGCGGACCAGTAGGATCCTCGGTTTTCTGAAGGTCTCGAATGCCGAGTACCATAGCGGATGGATCCACGATGACCACATAAAGGCGGCGAAGGAGATGTGGCACAATATACCAGAAAAGGAAAAGGTAAGGGGTGACCCAAAAATTTCAACCTCGATCATTGGGTCGAGCTGCTTGAGAACGAGGAAAAGTTCACCTCCCAGGAAGGCATGATCGCTCATGTACGGTGATGTGGACGCAAAATGCATCGTTTTCGATGTTTTTAAGCCCACATCTTAAGCTTTTCAGTCCCGGGATTATGTTGTTTTAATGCTTTTCTTCCTCTTTCCGTTCAGTGGGCCTTGATTTGAGAATTTTCAAGTATTCAGAGCAAAATAAGGGCATTTATCAGAATTTATGAGCCAAGGCAGCTGCAGCACAGAAACCCAAGCCAAGAATGAACCTTTCTGCTCGAACCCTCAAAGCAGCACATACTGGGCGGCAAACCGGGTCGGAACCTGGCCCGTTCCGTGCGGCTAGGAGGCTCGGTATGCAGCCCGTTTCGGGCGCCTAGCAGGAGAAAAGAGCCGAGCTCTCTGATCTGATACGGAACGAGGCACGTTCCGCGCCTCTTAGAGGGCCGAAGTGTGGCCCGTTCCGTGCCGCTTAGAGGGCCGGTTTGAGGCACGTTCCGTGCCACGTTCCGTGTCACGCTCCGGGCCGCGCGAGCTTTAGACCTGAGATTTTAAAATCCCTATATAAGCGAATTTAAGTGATATTTTTGGGGGATACAAATTTTTAGAGCAAAAAGAGGAGACTTGGAGCTAGGACTTGGAGCTTGAAAGAAGAGGAGTGTGTTTGAGAGCAAGATTGAAGTTGGGATTTGCATTTTTGTCATTTGGGTATTGTGTATCAACTTACCAATTATGTTTATCCATATTTCTTTTCTATCTCTTTGCTTGTTCTTCTTCTCCATCATGAGCTAAGCTTCTATTGATCTAGGGCTAGAGAAAAATATATGATGCATTGATTCAATGGGTTTGTGGTTATTGTGTGCAATTTGTGTTTAGAATATTGTTTGCATAATTTGGATTTAATGCTTCATCAAATTAGCCATTTGATAGTTGATTAGGTTTTAGCATTCAACAATCGAGAGATGAGAGTGACTAAAATGACTAAGGATTATGCAACTCGGGTTTAAATCTAGTCTCTAGTAAAGTTAGGTTAACACGAGTGCAACAGCTATAGGCGTACAAACCCGAAAGTTAGAGTAGTTCATGAATCGTAATGCAGTATGTCTCTCTACACCTAGATTAGAAATAACTAGGCGGTCAGATTATACTAGGGTCCTAATTCAATCGAGAGATGTTTAAGATCAATTGAGAGGACTTCCGTTGCCCTTAAACTTACCTTATTTGCACATGTAAACACAAATCCCTGCGAATCAATTGTCATATTGTAACCCCGTCAAAAGTCCTAGATCACTTTCTCCCTTGAATTTCACAAACATTTCCTGTTTTGTTCTCACTTTACTTTAATTGCTCTTTAAATTGTTATTTGAAATTTTCAAAACAAAAACCAACCATTTTCAAGAAACAGATTAATAACGGATTATAAATCGAGTGACTGTGTTACTGCTCCCTTGGGTACGATAACCAGACTTAAAACCGAAATACTACTTGACGACCGGTGCGCTTGCCACGCCTTTTTTGTGGATTAATTCTCAGGGCATCAAGGCGAAGGAGAGGTGGCACAACATACCAGAAAAGGAAAAGGTAAGGGTGACCCAAAAATTTCGACCTCGATCATTGGGTCGAGCTACGTGAGAAGGAGGAAAAGTTCACTGCCCAGGAAGGCATGATCGTTCATGAACGGCGACGATGATTGGATGAGGCTGGGACTTACAACTTATCCCCACCCATTAGTACCGGTGAAGATTACACTATTCTCGATGGTGACTCCCAACAAGAATAACCAACTTCCGAACCGACCGAGCGAGGTTCTCAAGAAATACCCATTTCCCATATGACCACCGAGGGAGGTCATTCTCAAAGACGTCCTTCTCAAAGACCTCAACGTGTAGAAGACCGATCGTTGGCTAAGAAGTCTTTGAAGAGGAAGGAGAAGACCCTCAACGACCAAATACAAGCCATAGCAGACATGGAACGAGCAAGGACCGAGGCACAACGAATAGACTTAGAAAGGGGTCGACTGTATCAAGACTGCTCTAAGAAATGGGAGGGACTCTTCAAACAATACAATGAGATGCAAAATAAGGTCATCTCTGACTTCACCGAGGACAGGTTAACCTAACACGTATTAATGATGTTCTTATTGTGGGCTCGAATAGAAGATCTTGACGCTCAAAGGAGAATACTTCAACAACAACGATCAGGGTCCAACTTGAATTGTATGGTCCAACTTGTATATTTTTGGGGTTGTATTATTAAGGGGATGAATAAAAGTTGAAGTTCATTATTTTGGGGTCCAAATTAATTTATGTTACTTTTTTTTTATTTTTTTCAAATTTATTTCAATTTATATAATTTTTATTGCTTTAATAATTTTTTTTAATAAAATCAGTAAAATATCAATTCAGCATCCAGTCCCAATATAGTTTTTTTATAAGCTCTAAAATTTATTAATAAAAAGCATTATCCAAGAAAGATATGGCCTCAGAGGTTGAAGACCGTTCAACGATTACAAGGGACCTTCAATAAGGGGAGCTAAAAGGCATAACCTTTTCCTAAAAACAAACAAAAAATACAACCCAACTTTCTTCTTAGCAGCCGAAGAAAGGACTTGAGTCCACGCATCCGGTCCAAGAGACGAAATACCGCCAGTTTGTTTTTTTGACCTGGTGAAATGAAGATAATTGAGACTCTTCCAAGAAACAGGCTTCTTCAGAGGACCACCCTTACAGCTAGGCTTAAGGACAATGTCATTCCAAGGACTGCCATGTTGTTCCGGCACCTGAGTGATAACTCCAGACGAACCCGAAAAAGCTCCCAAATCTTCAATACCCATAATAGGTAAATAGGTTGGATCTACACGAACCGGGTCAGGTTGAATCAGATCCACTCGGGTTGGGTCAACCACACCTTCGTGGGTTTCTTGAACCGCAAGCAACACACTCAACCCAAACAATTCATGATCCTCTTGGCCCATCGAAAGATCCTCTCCGAAATCTACTCGATCTAATTCGAAAATTACAAGAGGATTAGCACCACAATACACGAGATTCTTATCACAATCCTTACGAATCTTTTCGAAATTCAAAATCGAAAGCTTGGCTAGAGAACTCTCCACGACATCGGAATTACGCCCAATAATCACGTCGTCGGAGACAGAATCCGACAATGAAACATGGTCGAACACCGGGGAGCCCTGTCTCCACCTTTCTTTGTCGCATCAAATCGAGCATGCGTGCTCTGTTCTACACACCCACTGCTTTGAGTGTTCTGTTCGATGAGTGCTTGAGTGCCTCTGAATGTCACCTCCAGAATTAGAATCACAACCCAACACCAGAACACTGCCGCCCTGAAACCCACAAATCGAGCCAACCTGCATAGCTGCAGATATGCTCTGTTTTACGATTCTGATATCAGCTCCGCATCCGGTGTCTGGTTTCCGACTTCTGGCAAGCGCAACGAACAGATGATACCCATTTATCTTCAGACCGTGCATATTGATCAATCGCCTAAGCCGTTGACTCCTTAGATCGGAATCTCACGAAACCAAACATTTGTGCTATGAAATTTGGCCGGGTAAGTGCATTTGCATAAACAATCTCGCCAAACGAGGCAAAAGTGTCTCTCAGTTAGGTCATAGTATAATTTGATGATACAATTTGTACTACTGTGGAGCACGATTTATTTCAAAGCTTGCAAACCACTATTTTACACAATCAACATATGATGATAGGTTTTGACCCATTGTAGGTACTCATACTATGCCCATTCATCTCTATCGAAAGCCTCTATTCCGCAACCATATCTCATTATACTCTATCTATAGTGTTTGTAGAATTTAGTTTAGGCACATAGTTTGGTTTATGTTGTTTGTTATGCTTGAAACTCATTCTGCAACTGCTTCCTTACATATGATAGTCACTACACGGGTCATTTTCATGGTTTTCTTAGCAATGCTATATACCATTATTGAAATTATTTACTATCTGATGATCGAGATTTGTCTGCTTTCAGATTTTTTTAGTCATGTAGTTTGATTTTTGTTGTAACCACAGGAACTCATTCTGTTGTTGCTTCCATAAATCAACCTGATTTGTCGCCCCAAAATGGCGAATTCTCATATGAGGTCACTGCATTGGTTAGTTTCGTGGGATCATTGTGTTTTTTGTTCCCCAAATACCCGATCACGTAGGGAAACTTCAAGACGGGGATCATGCTCTCAGTTGAGCACACACCATTGCTCACACTATTAATACTTCAATTATAATAATACATAAGCGAACCCTCAAATAAACCGCACAAACGCACACTAAGCCGCGCAACGACAAATCTAACCGTTCAACGAAACAACCACAAAACAATTGAATCCGGCTTACTGGACCAGGCCGGCAACTGACCCGGGCCGTACAACCTTCCGGGCCGGCACCCAAGTCGTGTCGTGCCACCTACCGAGCCGGCACGCCAAATGGGTCGTGCCACCTACCGGGCCGGCACGCCAAATGGACCGTGCCACCTACCGGGCCAGCACGCCACACGGGCCGTGCGCCATTCCGGGCCAAAATAGAGGCTCCAACCACGTTTTCTATCGGGCCGGTCCAAGACCCGTCCCGTAGCGGTGATGATTTCGCACTCAACACACCGTCACGTCGTTCCTAGGACACTCGCATCCTATCCTTCTCCTAGCGACCCGCACGCTTGTGCGTCGCAGACACTCGACCACTAACCATATAACACAAGTACCAAAACAACGACCAAAACACGAGTCACTCAACCTCGATCACAAGCCAACCCGGCCAAACAACCATAACAACCACAACAAAGACACCCGCCCACCGGGCCAACCAACTTACACACACGCCCACATGGCCAACCAAAGCTCCACAACACGCCCACCAGGCCAGCATAAGCAAGCACGCCCATGGGGCCAATCAACCCACACACACACGCCCACAGGGCCAAACAAAATCAAACACACCCACCGGACCAACACAAACAAGCACGCCCACCGGGCCAATCAATTTAAAAACTTTCTCTTTTTCATTACAAAACCCCATTTCTTAACATCAGGTAGTTACAACCCGGTCCAGGCGTCCCCGAACTACATTGTACCCACTTGACGTCAACACCGTCACACTCGACCACAGGGGCGCCCCTGAGTCGAGTCGCGACATTTTAAAAAACTTTTCACGCAGCAATACACAAACAGTATGCCAGTAACCCCGTACTGCACATACACACAAACACAAGCAGGACTCACAACACAACGGGTCTACACACGGTTCCCGACCTGCGTACCCAACGTACGATGGGACTTCACCGACTCAACTCTCCCCACCTAATTGACGTACAGTCCGAGGTGTGAAACCTAGAGCTCTGATACCAAGCTGTCACGTCCCAATTTCAGTAAACCGAACTAGGGACGCGAACATTTAAAATAATAAAACCCAGAATCCCGCTCCTAGCTCTTCAAGCTTTAGAAGCTCACCTAGTCCAACCTGCACCGGTACCTGTAGGAAAAGCAGCTAGGGGTGAGCGTTCGCTCACCACCACAGATAACAGACTGACTACGACATAATTAGCAGACAATGCCGGTAACACCAACAACAAACTCAACACCGGGGATCACTGTCCCCAACTCAAGTACTCCGACTGACACACACCCACGATGACCTTCCTCGAATGACTCGACACTTGACACGCAAAGTAGACCTGACACAACGATTGGCGACCTCCTCCAAAGACTCAAGATCACAAAGGATCGCACACCAAACAAGATCACAAAGGATCGCATACCAGCTGCTCAGTAATCTCTCCCACTCATACGAACACGGATCAGGCTAGCCAAAGAATGCTTACAACCTGTTGATACTCGAACACGGACCAGGCTAGCCCAAGAATACTTACAACCTGTTGATACTCAAACTCAGATCAGGTCAGCCAAAGAATGCTTGCAACCTGTTGATACTCAAACTCGGATCAGGCCAGCCAAAGAATGCTTGCAACCCGTTGATACTCAAACTTGGTCAGGCCAGCCCAAGAATGCTTGCAACCTACCGGGATTCAAACTTGGTCAGGCCAGCCAACGAATGCTTGCAACCTACCGGGATCCGCAATCACAATCAAAAGCAAGGTTTAACCAACAGTAACAGACCAGTTCAACACTCCACAGGCACTCATGGCCACACAAGACACCAACAGTAAAACACGGACTCAACAACCCCACGGCACTCACAGCCACTCAAGACACCAACAATAAAGTAACACGGGTTCAACAACCCAACGGCACTCACAGCCACCCAAGACACCAATAATAAAGTAACACGGGTTCAACAACCCAACGGCACTCACGGCCACCCAAGACACCAATAATAAAGTAACACGGGTTCGACAACCCAACGGCACTCACGGCCACCCAAGACACCAATAATAAAGTAACACGGGTTCAACAACCAACGACACTCACAGCCACCCAAGACACCAATAATAAAGTAACACGGGTTCGACAACCCAACGGGCCCTCATGGCCACCCAGACACCAACGGTAAAGTACGGGTTCACAACCCCACGGGCACTCACGGCCACCCAAAATACCAATAATCACACGGGCTCTCATGGCCACCCAAACTCAACAATAACAACACGAGCTCTCATGGCCACCCAAACTCAACAATAATAACACGGGCTCTCATGGCCACCCAAACTCAACAATAACAACACGGGCTCTCATGGCCACCCAAACTCAACAATAATAACACGGGCTCTCATGGCCACCCAAGACATAAATTAAACAGTCAACCTCCGGGCATGGTCATATGCCTCCAGTAATCCTAATATCGCTAAGTTCTCTGCTCCTACGACACTGCTAAGTATCACATGCTTTTCTCATAAACGCTACATTCCCGTATCATGCCTTTCTAATATTCGATAAACCTAATTAACCCACGACACCCCGATGTCACATGCAATTCTACTGTTAACTTTCCCTAGTCAGGGCCGAGATCCGGCTACTTTTCCCTACCCCGTGCGTGTTCTCCCAAAAGCCAAACAACGAGCTCCGGTGATGATCTCAGTCACTCACCCAGCTTTCCCTTGCCTCGGTCCGTGGCACGATCTAAAAGAACACAATTTAAAGGCACTTAACAACTCGCAGGAATAAACTGAAAATCATTAAACTCGATGCCCAAACTTAACCTCGACCATGTCGATCGCTCCCAAACTTCCCAATTACTCGACATTGTCGATAAGGGACCCGTAAAGGCCCGATTCGCCCGACATGGCAAATATGCCCGGGTTTTGAAAATGCCCTTCCGGGGCTCCAAAAATTCCCGTTTTCGTTTCTACGGTCTTAGAATAATTCAAGGGTCCCAATGTACTTGACAGAATCGAATTCCGACTTCCGTGTCAATTAATTACCGTTTCAAGTTTCTAAAACCCGTTAATTATAACTTTTCCAATTTAATTCCAATTTTCGATTCGGTTAAGGATAAATGGTCCGGGGAACGTTTTAAACCACCTGAACACAAAACCCGATCACCCGAGCACGTGGGCCCCACCCGGCCAAGCTAGGTCGTGGGCCCTAGGTTTCATTGTGGGGCTCGGCCACCATGGTGGTGGCTGGTCCCAGCTCCGGCCAGCCACCTCATGGCCGGCCGGCCACCACCCACGGTGGCCGGAGCTCCTCCCGAGCCTCCGGTCACCGGAAAACGTCATCCTTCCCCTCCAAACACCTCCAAAACGTCTCCAACAATTACCCCAACACCAAAACCACCTTAAAATAATAGTTTTACACAAACCTAACTTCCAAAATTAATCAAAACGAGAATCGGTTCGGTGTATACCATAGAGGAGAACGAGGGGAATGCACTTTCTCCTAGCCTTGAGACGATCCCATGGTTGGATGAGCGTGAATAATGCTCCAAACCCTAGCTTTCTCTCTTCTCTTCTTCTCCTTCTCTCCCTTTCTTCTCTCTTCTTTCTCTTTCTAAAACAACTAACACATTTCTCCTTTTTTTTTCTTTTTAAAATGTGTGGCCGGCCACCCCTTATGTCTCCTCTTCATTTTCCCCCCAAAACTACCACCACCACTTGGTTGACAAGTGGCAAGGTGGGTCCCACACCTTTTGGAAAATATCCACTAGATATTTTCCAATTAGAATCGCGAAATTCGGACGTTTCGGGCCCCGAACGGGCACTTTTTCCAAGAAATTACGAAACTTGGCGGGCTACAAGTAAACGGCTCAACTAAGACCGCTGCGACGACGGCTAAGCTTTTTGGATCCAAAACGGTCCTCGAATGGACCAAAACGTCGCTCGGTTGACTTTTCCAGCGAAAAGTCAACATTTCCCAAATTGATCAGAAAGTTGCCCTGAGTCCCCCGGAACTCACTTTGGTAGATAACGGGGTCAACTTAAGTCCGGTATGACCCTCGGGGTCCAATTCCGGTTCAATTCAGTGTCTGCTCAAAATTTTTAAATTTTCCTGTTTTTCGCAGGTTTGACTGGCGTTGACCGGGAGTGGTTATTACACTCACTTTCATCATTTTTCACACAACTAAGGGCATAATTTTGGACAAGTGTCCATTTTTTTTACCAATTCAATAATTTAATCATTTCTGATTCATTTAAACTCTGATTAGCTTCAAACTTGCGCCAATATTTTACTTTTTTCAAGGGCTATCTATCTAGTAGCATATTAAATATATTTTGAAACACAAAAATAAAAAGTTATATCGGGGTGACAAAAATAATATTGAGTGTTGATAAATCTTCATTGATAAATGTTTTATATCGGGGTGGTCAAATTAGTGCTAAATGTTGATAAAAAAAACATGTACTGAGGTGATATAAAACGTAATGAAGGGATAAAAATCATGTTCAATTTTGATAATAAGAGTAATAAACTAGAGTTTAGTGTTGATAATAAACATGAGATAGGGTGAAAAAACACATGTAATTTAATGATAAACCGAGTGTTTAGTATTAATAAAACCAGTGCTCAATATTCATAAAAAACATGTGATGTGGTGATAAAAATCAAGTTCAATTTTGAAAAATGAGGTGATAAAACTAGTGTCCAATGTTGATAAAATCAGTGTAAAATGTTGATAAAAATTATCCAGATAATTTTTTTAAATCAGCCACGAAATATTTTTTTTCTTCAAAATATATTCATGACTGATCTTGATCAAAAGCCCTTGAAAAAATAAAAATATTGACGCTAGTTTGAAGCCGATCGGAGTTCAAACAAAACGGGAAAGATTAAATTTATGAATTGGTAATAAAAAGTGATGTGATAGTTTTACTATAAAAAAACCCCTACAACTTATCAAAAAATATTGTGTTTTTACAGTCAACAACTCAGTTGCATCTCATCCATCCATTTATGAAATGGATGGCTTGGGTGGGTTCACACAGTTTTTATGTTAAATATGTGTTTCTATTTGATTTCTCCTCATTTTCAGGATACTACCTTGCTGAGACTCATAGACATGGTTATATTAAAGCAAACTAAATACTAATGAAAGATAATAAGAAAAAGAAACTGACAAATTGAAAGAAAATTAAAGTATATAACCATTCCTTGATGATAGAGGAAACGACCCTTCATTCTTTGCTACTACTGTTTTATGGAGACTTGATGCACACTTAAGATTATGGAGCCAACAAATTCTCCCCGGATCTTGAGTCCTCACCTCTCCAATCTTCAAACATTTTCGCATCTTCAGAAAAACCAACCTTCCAAGAGATTGTGTAAGTATATGAGCCTTTTGTGCTGTGAAGCTAATATGCTTGATCTGAATTAATCCCTTTTTAACACATTCACGCACAAAATGAAATCGTTTATCTATATGCCTTCTCAGATCATAAAACACGGGGTTCTTAATTAGCGTGATTGTAGATCTACCGTTAATAATGAGATTAACTTTCTCCACCTTATGTCCAAAAAATTCTCCAGTTAGACAAGTTAACCACATACCCCGACATTTTACTGATGAGATTGTAGTGTTATCAGTTTCACAAGACGAGAGAGCCACTACCCTCTATTTCTAGGATGTTCAGGATTGTTTCCCATGAAAAACATGACTTCGTTCATGCTTTTTCGATTGTGCAAGTCTCTAGTAGGATCGTTGTCGCAATAACCAACAAGTTTCAATTCTTCTTTCTCTGGTTTGTAGCAAATCCCAAAATCAGAAATACTTGACAAAAATCCAAGGATGTGTTTCCCGGTTGATAAGTGCTAGCTTCGAGGTTGGTCCATAAATCACTACACCAGTTTTGATATTCTACGACATGCCCCTTTCCATGACGTAGTTAGGTTCTTCTTCGACGCCATACAATGATGTCGCCGTAGCTATACCCTTTACGACGCCATAACATGACGTCACATTGGAACATAATGTCTACGACGTCATACTATGACGCCGCAGAGGTCACCAAACCTCTACGACGCCATATTATGGCGTCAAAAATGAAATTGACTTCTACGACCTCACTGGATGATGTCGCAGTAGTCTGGTCAACTCTGCGACGTCATCAAATGACGTCGCAGTATTCAATTTCCTCTGTGACGGCATAATATAACGTCGTAAAGTTTTGGTGACTTCTACGGCGTCATAGTATGTTGTCACAGAAGATGTCGTCTTCAAAACTACACCAACTTACAATAACACTCCTAACCAAATTCTTTCTTCCTCTCAAAATTCTGCAGAATTATCTTCCCTCTCTCACAAACCTCCCAAATATCTTTCTCTATCAACTTTCTTCTATATGTTTACCTCCAAATAAAATAAGGGACGTCAACAAAAACTCGTTAATGGTATGTTTTATATACTCATTTTTTATGAATATTATTATTATATTAATTCTTTCATTTTTTCTCTATTATAGATCTATATTACTTGTGTAGATTGTGAAGACCGCTCCGGTTTAAAACGGTTTAAGTTTAAGTTTTGTTCGATCGGAACGTCGAGGGTGAAATTTGGGTTTATTATTTTATTCATTTTAAAAAAAGAATTTAGATCAGATGTAATTTAAATAAATAAAAAGGTGTAAAGGGCTGACCTGAACAGACCAGCAGGCCGGCCAAGCCAACCCGCCCAGCCCTATTGGGCCGCGAGGCCCACACGTTTGTCAGAAGCCCATTTTTCGCTCGGGCCTGCCCTTATAAGGGGAAAGTTAGGGTTGAAACCCTATTTTTTTCTGTTTTCTCAGCAGCTCAGTTCTCTCTCACCTTCTCTCCATCGCCGAACCACCATCTCCTTCTCTCCTTCTTCTCTCCCATCCTCAACCCGCTGCCCCTTCCTCCCTCCATCTCCGATCTCTCCCAAGCCCGTCACCAGTCCCGTCTCCTCCTCCTTTTCTCTCCGACCTCCCTCGTTCCGTCTCTTTGCGGGTTCGATTCCGGCGAGACCCTCGCCGTCCTGCGCTGTTCCGGAAGCAAGCGCGCCGATACAGGAGGTGTTGACTAGGGTCTGTCGTGCCTGCGGAGTTGGAGAAGTGAACCGATACATGAGGTTCGAGAGAGGGCTCAAGAGCCCTGATGCTGGATCGAGTCCTCACCCCGAGGATTCGGGTATGTTCGGTGTTGGTAAGCACGATGACGGTAGATGAGCGAATTCTTAGAGAGACCGCGAGGTTCCGTGAGGTTCGGCAGGGACTGAGCTGGTGCGTGTGTCCGCGGGAAGCATACTTACGGAATGACAACCTCTAACGTAATCTTGGGAATGGATTGGCTGGCAAAGTGCCGAGCCAATACCGACTGTTACTGGCGACGAGCGATTTCAGGTGTTCTCGGATTCATAAGAGCTTTAAGTACATCTTTTCCCAACGGGGCCTGAATACGCACCAGCGGCGATGGATGAGACTACTCGAGGAGTACGACTTGAGCTACACTACCATCCGGGTAAGGCGAACGTAGTTGCCGACGCCCTGAGTAGGAAGTCGGTCCCGAGTCTTACTAGCATATCAGTCCGAGAGTGGGACATGATATGGGAACGGGGCACGCTCGGGTTGGAGCTAGAAGAGGTTACTGGCGGCGTGGCCATGTACTTCTTTGTGACTCAGCCCACCCGGCTTGGCCGGGGGATAGAGGCAGCAGTCGGTGGCTGACGAGACGACGGAGATCCAAGAGAGAGTTGCCGGCGGTGTTGAACCGAGGGCTGGGATCGTCGTGCTAATTGGGAGTTACAGTATCGTGGAGGTTTGTAGTGGAGCGGGATGCAGAGAGCGGTTGCGTAGTTAGTATCGTGGTGCCTCACGTGTCCAAAGGTGAGAGACGAACAACAGCGTCCCGCTGGATTATTGCAGCCACTGCCGGTTGCACAGTGGAAATGGGGGCACGTCACGATGGGTTTCGTGAGCGGTTAGCCGAGTTCGCCTACAACAACAGCTTTCAGGCCAGTATCATGATGGCACCGTTCGAAGCGTTGTATGGTAGGCCGGGTCGATCGCCGTGTGCTGGGCAGAAGTGAGGGATAAGAGTTTACTGGGTCTAGAACTGGACCGAGAGACAGTTGAGTCGGCCGTGCCGAAGCGTGAGCGATTGAAGACCGCGCAGAGTCAGCATGAGCTATGGTGACAGACGGCGCCGACCTCTCGAGTCAACAATCAGTGGTCATGTATCCCTGGAGATGAGTCCGAAGGGTGGACTAATGCGTTTCACCCGCGGCGGAGGCGGGTTAGCCCCGCGGTGTATCGGGCCTTTCGAGGTCTTGAGTACGTCATTGAGTGGGCGGATGTCGAGGTAACGGGGGATGTCCCGTATGAGGAGAAACCGATGTGGGAAAGGGATCCACGAGAGCAAGTCCCGCGCGGAAGGGTTATCCGCTTAGAACTGGTATGGTGGCGACACCACGAGGCCGAGTCGACTTGGGAACGCGAGGACAAGGTTCGCGCGAAGTACCCCGACTTGTTCGACTCCCGAAGTACGTCTGTTTTAAATTTCGCGGACGAAATTCCTTTAAGGAGGGTAGATTGTGAAGACCGCTCCGGTTTAAAACGGTTTAAGTTTAAGTTTTGTTCGATCGGAACGTCGAGGGTGAAATTTGGGTTTATTATTTTATTCGTTTTAAAAAAAAAGAATTTAAATCAGATGTAATTTAAATAAATAAAAAGGTTTAAAGGGCTGACCTGACCAGACCCGCAGGCCGGCCAAGCCAACCCGCCCAGCCCTATTAGGCCGCGAGGCCCACACGTTTGTCATAAGCCCATGTTTCGCTCGGGCCCGCCCTTATAAGGGGAAATTTAGGGTTGAAACCTTATTTTTTTTTGTTTTCTCAGCAGCTCAGTTCCCTCTCACCTTCTCTCCATCGGCGAACCACCATTTCCCTCTCTCCTTCTTCTCTCCCATCCTCAACCCGCCGCCCCTTCCTCCCTCCATCTCCGATCTCTCCCAAGACCGTCACCGGTCCCGCCTCCTCCTCCGTTTCTCTCCGACCTCCCTCGTTCAGTCTCCTTGCGGGTTCGATTCCGGCGAGACCCTCGCCGTCATGCGCTGTTCCGGAACCAAGCGCGCCGGCGACGCCCCGTCGCCGGAGAGTTCCGCAGAGCCCGGGACTTCGTGATTCCGGCGAAACCCTGGCCGTACGGACCAGATCTGAGGCGAGTTCCCGCCGTCTTCCATCGCCTCCACCTTTTTCCCACGGTGAGAACTCGAAACCGTGTTGTTTTGGGTCGTCGGCTGTAGCTTCGCCGGTGGCCGGCCGAACACAATTCGAGCCTTTTTCTTCCTTCTTTTGTTGTTCCTTGTTCCGAGCGTTCTCTTGGTTCTGGTCGGTGTGGAAAGAAATTTTCAAGAGGAAATTTATTGAAACGAGGAACAGTTCTAAATCAAAAAGGAAGAGGATTTTGAACTAAAATCTATTTTAAAAAGGGAAGTAAGCTAAAACGAGTTTGGATTCAAAGTTGATTTTGTGAATCTGAACTTTTGGAAGCAAATCAAAAGGAAACTGAAAAGAAATTAAATTTGAAACAAAACGGGGTTGTTTTGAAAAGAGTTCAAAGAAAAGAAATTATTTGTAAAACGAGAAATCAGATTTAAATGGAAAAGGATTTGAAATAAAAGAATTTGAAGTCAGTTTTGACTTAAGACGGTTTGGAACTGGACGTTTAATCGGACTTAGAACGGGATAATAAACGAAACCGCTGAATCGGGTGCCTCGGGATCCGTGCCTCGGAATCCGTGCACCGGGTTCTGAGTTCGGTGTGCGGGTGCTTGAACCCGATTCGCCGTAATACCGCTCTTAGCTCGCTCGAGTCTAAAAGAAAACTTTTGAACTTAATCGAAACCGTCGTAACCTTTAAATTAATTTGTGTAACCGGTTTTAATTGTAACTTTCTGTGTCAAGTAGAGTGCGGCTTCGATCGAAGAGAAAATCGGAGTTACACCCAGACGCGGACTTCGCCATGGAAGACGGCGTTGGCCCGGTCGTCAGCAGCTAGGAGACGCTGCTGTGGTTTCGTCGTGAGGTAGGGAAAAGTAGCCGGATCTCGGCCCTGACTAGGGAAAGTTAATAGTAGAATTGCATGTGACACCGGGGTGTCGTGGGTTGAGTAGGTTTATTTTTAAATATTAGAAAAGCGTGATACGGGATTGTAGCGTTTACGAGAAAAGCATGTGACACTTAGTAGTGTTGTAGGAACAGAGAACTTAACGATATTAGAATTACTAGAGGCATATGACCATGCCCGGAGGTTGATTGTTTAATTTATGTCTTGGGTGGCCATGAGAGCCCGTGTATTATTGTTGGCGTCTTGGGTGGCCATGAGAGCCCGTGTTATTTAAATTGGTGTCTTGGGTGGCCATGAGATCCCGTATTTGATTGTTGGCATCTTGGGTGGACATGAGAGCCCGTGTATTATGGTTGGCGTCTTGGGTGGCCATGAGAGCCCGTGTTATTTAAATTGGTGTCTTGGGTGGCCATGAGAGCCCGTGTATTATTGTTGGCGTCTTGGGTGGACATGAGAGCGCGTGTTATTTAAATTGGTATCTTGGGTGGCCATGAGAGCCCGTGTATTAGTGTTGGTGCCTTGGGTGGCCTTGAGAGCCGTATTTGATTGTTGGTGTCTTGGGTGGCCATGAGAGCCCGTGTTATTTAAATTGATGTCTTGGGTGGCCGTGAGAGCCCGTGTTTTACTGTCGGTGTTTTGGGGTGGCCGTGAGTGCCGTGGGGTTGTTGAACCCGTGTTTTCACCGTTGGTGTTTTGGGCGACCGGGAGTGCCCGTGGGGTTGTTAAACCCGAGTCTTGACTGTTGAGGTGTCTTGAGTGGCCTTGAGTGCCTGTTTGTTGAACTTACCTGTGATTGTGTTTGTGGTTACCTGAAGTTGTGAGTGTGATAGGTCGACAGCCTGATCCGACTTGGTGTCGATGAATTGCGATAGGTCGACAACCTGATCCGACTTGGAAATGTCGTTTAAAAGACAAATATCGTTTAAATAGATAGTTTCGTTGATGGAAATGTCGTGTGGTTAGCATGTGACATGGATATCTTCCCTAAATACCAAATGTGCCCTCAACTCATTTGACTATTAACCCCATGTTTGCATCTCTTCCTTTAGACATTTGATAGAGGAAAGGGAAGAAGAATTGGAGAGAGATAGAACTCGGCCGGAGCTGAGAGGAAGAAGCTGAAATCGGGGGGAGGAAAGCATGGAGAAAGCCATGAAGGATATAGACGAGGATTTCAATATGGTATGTACACGATTTTGTTTTTGGAAAATCTAGGGCACGATAGTTAGGCCGTTTTAGGATACAAAATCAGGTTGTTGTTTATCCATGAAATTTAAGGGGTTGTGTTGAAGATTAAAGGAGGAACCAAAATATAGTTCTTGAAATATATTTGCATATATTTAGTAATCCTTACATATTCAGGACTTTAAGGGCTTGAAATGTAGGGGATATATGAAATTTAGGGTGTTTTGATGAAGATTAATGGAGGGACCAAAATGTAGATGTTGAAAGTTATCTGCACATATTTAGAAATCATTACATTTTTAGGACTTTAGGGCTTCACATGTGAGGGATACCTGAAATGTAGGGTTTTTTTAATGAAGATTAATGGAGGGATTGAAATGTAGTGTTGAAAATTATATGCACATATTTAACAATCCTTACATTTTTAGGATTCTAGGGCTTCACATGTAGTGGATATCTTAAATTTAGGGTTTGTTTTGATGAAGATTAATGAGGGGACTGAAATGTAGGTATTGAAATTTATTTGCACATAATTAGCAATCCTTACATTTCTAGGACTTTAGGGCTTCACATGTAGGGGAAATTTGAAATTGAAGGGTTTTTGATGAAGATTAATGGAGGTACTGAAATTTAAGGGATTTGTGAAATTGAAAAAACTTTGGTTTAAGAAATTTCACAACTGTGCATGTTGAGGGCAAAATGCGATGCTGAAATGCAAGAGCTAGTAAAATTTTATGTTAGATATTTTATGTACGCATTTAGTTTATTTTTTCAGTAGTTTTTTATTTATAATCCAACGGCTTCAAAGTGAAGCCGGAGGACAAGGGAAGAGCCCCCAATACAACCAGAGAACAAGGGTTAAACCCGTAATTACAGTAGAGAGCATGTCGTCTAGACATCTCACCCAACCACAACCAATAGTTCTAAAAACCAGATTTTCCTAACTAAAAGCAAATAGGGTAAATACATACTAGAGTATTCCTGCACGGAATCTCCACAACAGAGGGCTGAGTCCAAATTAAGAACAACTAACAATAAAAAGGTCTACAACCCCAGATTTTACAAACTTTAAGCCCGAAAAAAAAGGTGAAACAAACAACAAGTGGGGAAAGGACGGTGTAACCCGAACACCGAGTTCCAAGCAAGTAGATCTTGATTCTCAAAAGCCTCCACCAAACTGGACAACCCTGTAAAAAACAGTAAAAACAGGGACCTTCAAAGACTCCAGTATCCACCAACTCCAGAGATCCAAGCAGTACACGGTAACAAGATGACCTTAAACTCGAACAAAACTAAACTCACCAGAGTAACCAATACTATGTGTCACGCACCAATTTCAGTAAACCGAACTCGGGACGCGAACATTTAAAATCATAAAACATTTGAAACCTGTTTTGGATAAACACTTTGAAATTTCCATTTAGTTAGACAAAATAATATTTACAACTTAAAATACGTCCCAACAAGTGGACAAAAGTATGGTATCCGTCGCTAGACTCAAAATAAACCCAGAATCCCACTCTTAGCTCTTCAAGCTTCGGAAGCTCGCCTAGTCCAACCTGCGATCGGTACCTGTAGGAAAAGCAGCTAGGGGTGAGCGTTCGATCACCACCACGGATAACAGACTGACTACGACATAATTAGCAGACAATACCGGTAACAGCAAAACTAAACCCAACACGGGAATACCATCCCCAACTCAAGTAACTTAACTGACACACAACCCGTTACTTCCTCAACAGACTCAACACTCGGACTCGTAATGTAGACCCAACACAACTATCACGACCTCTTCCCAGGACTCAAAAGACCACCACGAAACCCAAGATCACAAAGGAAAGCACACCAAACAAGATCACAAAGGATCGCATACCAGTTGCTCAATAACCTCCCTCACGCCCTTTACCAATCTCAATCAGGTCAGGCGGTCGACCTATCGCAATTCCTCGACACAAAGTCGGATAAGGCTGTCGACCTATCACAATTCATCGACACAAAGTCGGATCAGGCTGTCGACCTATCACACTCACAACCCCAAACCACACATGCGCGGCCAGGACCCCTTTGTTGTGGGGCGGGCCCCCTACCCCGTCTTAACATGCAGACGCGTGTGCTCGTGGACCCCCGTTTCATGAAGCGGGCCCCCAACCTCAGGTAACCACAATCACAATCACAAGCAAGTTCAACAAACAGCAACAACACAGGCTCAACACTCCACAAGCACTCATGGCCACACAAGACACCAACAGTAACCCACGGCTCAACAACCCCACGGGCACTCACGGCCACCCAAGACACACCAACAATAACTCACGGGCTCAACAACCCCACGGGCACTCACGGCCTCCCAAGACACACCAACCATAACTCACGGGCTCAACAACCCCACGGGCACTCATGGCCACCCAAGACACACCAATAGTAACTCACGGGCTCAACAACCCCACGGGCACTCATGGCCACCAAGACACACCAACAGTAACTCACGGGCTCAACAACCCCACGGGCACTCATGGCCACCAAGACACACCAACAGTAACTCACGGGCTCAACAACCCCACGGGCACTCACGGCCACCTAAGACACAACAGTAAAACACGGGCTCTCATGGCCACCCAAGACACAACAGTAAAACACGGGCTCTCATGGCCACCCAAGACACCAAAGTAAAGTACGGGCTCTCATGGCCACCCAAGACACAACATACAAAGTCAACCTCCGGCATAACCAATGCCTCCAACAGTCATAACATCAACAGTTTCACAATCAACCTCCGGGCATGGTCATATGCCACCAGTACTCCTAATCTCGATAAGTTCGCAATCAACCTCCGGGCATGGTCATATGCCTCTAGTAATTCTACTAACGCTAAGTTCTCTGCTCCTACGACACTACTAAGTGTCACATGCATTTCCAATATTCGCTACGTTCCCGTATCATGCCTTTCTAATATTCGATAACCCACTTAACCCACGACACCCTAGTGTCACATGCATTTCTACTGTTAACTTTCCCTAGTCAGGACCGAGATCCGGCTACTCTTCCCTACCTCTTGAAGCGTGTCACAACCGATGCTCGCTCTCCAGAAATGCTCCAAATTTCCCGCTTAGCCTCCTCTTTCCACGGTAGGCGACACGGTCTACAATTATTGCAATTAACACACTTTTTAAGTAAGTAGGCGAAACCCAAATTTAAAGTATTAAACGCCCAAATGCAACCCCGACAATGTCGATCTCTCCCAAACTTCCCAATTACTCGACATTGTCGATAATGGGCTCGGAAAAGCCCGATTCGCCCGACATGGCGAATCTTCCCGGGTTTTGAAAACGTCCTTCCGGGGCTCCGAAAATTCCCGTTTTTGTTTCTACGGTCTTAGAATAATTCAAGGGTTCCTATGCACTCGACGGAATCAATTTCCGACTTCCGAGTAATTTAATTCACGTTTAAAGTTTCTAAACCCGTTAATTACACCTTTCATAATTTAATTCCAAATTTCGATCCGGGTGTGGATTAACTACTTGGGGATCGTCCTAAACCACCCGAACACGAAAACCAGATACCCGGGCATGTGGGCCCCACCCGGCCACAATTAGGAAAATTTCCTTTTCGCCCCAAAACGTTCCTAACGAACCCCAAACCTCAACCATTCATCTTTAAACCAAAAACTAATAGTTTTAACCCAAACCCAAATTTTCAAACTTAACAAAAAGAAAATCGGTTAGGTGCTCACCGTAGAGAATGTCGATGGGAACTCGGTTCTTCTATCTTTGAGACGATCCAACGGTTTGATGAACGAGAATCACCAAAACCCTAAACACCTCTTCTCTTTTTCTCCCCTTTTCTCTCTTTCTTCTAACTCCTTTCTCTCTCTAAAATGTCTTTTTTTTTTCTCTTTTGAAATGCTTGGCCGAACACTACACTTAAACAATTCCTTTTGTTTTGTTTTTAAAACAACAACTAATATTTAAATACAAAACTAACACTTCAAGTCTCATCTTTGTTTTGTTCAAGAAACCTAACACCACCACATAATGAACATGTGACAAGTGGGTCCCACACCTTTTGGAAAATATCTTCTAGATATTTTCCAATCAGATTCGCAAAATTCGGACGTTTCGGGCCCCGAACGGGCACTTTTTCCAAGAAATTACGAAACTTCACGGGCTACAAGGAAACGGCTCAACTAAGACCGCCGCGATGACGGCTAAGCTTTTTGGATCCAAAACGGTCCTCGAATGGACCAAAACGTCGCTGGGTTGACTTTTCCAGCGAAAAGTCAATTTTTTCCAAAATTGATCAGAAAATTGCCCTGAGTCCCCCGGAGCTCACTTTGGTCGATATCGGGGTCAACTTAAGTCCGGTACGACCCTCGGGGTCAGTTTTAGGTTCAATTGAGTGTCTGACCAAATTTTTTAAATTTTCCTGTTTTTCGCAGGTTTGACTGGCGTTGACCGGGAGTGGTTATTACAATCTACCCCCCTTAAAGGAATTTCGTCCACGAAATTTAAAACAACGTACTTCAGGAGTCGAACCGATTGGGGTACGTCGCGCGACCCTTGTCCTCGCGCTCCCAAGTCGACTCGGCCTCGTGGTGTCGCCATAACACCAGTTCCAAGCGGATAACCTTCCGCGTAGGACCCGCTCTCGTGGATCCATCTCCCACCTCGGTTTCTCCTTATATGGGATATCACCCGTTACCTCGACATCCGCCCACTCAATGACGTACTCAAGACCTCGAAATGCCCGATACACCGCGGGGCTAACCCGCCTCCGCCGCGGTTGAAACGCACCAGTCCACCTTTCGGACTCACCTCCAGGGATACACGACCACCAACTGCTGACTCGAGAGGTCGGCACCGTCTGTCAGCATAGCTCCTGCTGACTCTGCGCGGTCCTCAACCGCTCATGCCTCGGCACGACCGACTCAGTTGTCTCTCGGTCCAGTTCTAGACCCAGTAAACTCTTAATCCTCACTTCTGCCCAGCACACAGGCGATCGACACGGCCTACCATACAATGCTCTGAACGGTGCCATCATGATACTGGCCTGAAAGCTGTTGTTGTAGGCGAACTCGGCTAATCGCTCACGAAATCCATCGTGACGTGCCCTCATTTCCACTGTGCAACCCGCAGTGGTTGCAATAATCCAGCGGGACGCTGTTGTCCGGCTCTCACCTGCTGACAAGTGAGGCACCGCGATACCAACTCTACAACCGCTCTCAGCATCCCGCTCCACTATATATGTCGCCTGATGTCGCGCTCCTCTTATTTCTACCCACGTGCACTATCAGACGCGAATAGTGCGACTCTCGCAGCTCGTCGCCTCCACCGTTACTCGGTACGAACAAACCTCCGCGATACCGTAACTCCCAATTAGCACGACGATCCCAGCCCTCGGCGTTAACACCGCCGGCAACTCTCTCCCGGATGTCTGTCGTCTCGACATCCACCACAGCCTGATATAAGGACGGTCGGAATGTACTGTTCATCAGATCCATGAACGCTGCAGGTGCGTTCGTCAGTCCAAAAGTCATCACCCAGAACTCGTAATGCTCATAGCATGTCCGAAATGCAGTCCTTACGACGTCCCCCTCTCGGACTCGTAACTGGTAGTATCCGGATCGTAGGTCGATCTTCGAGAAGTACGTCGACCCTCTCAACTGGTCGAATAAGTCGCCAATTTTCGGCATCGGGTATCAGTCATTCACCGTAACCCGGTTCAGTTTCCGGTAGTCGCTGCACATCCGAAGCTCTCCACTCTTCTTCTTCACGAAGAGTGCTGGCGCTCCCCACGGCGATGTGTTCGGCCGGATAAACCCCTTCTCCCGAAGTTCCTCGACCTGACTCTTCAGCTCGGTCAACTCGGCTGGCGCGAACCTGTAAGGCGCCATTGATAGCGCTGCCGTTCCCAGCACCAGGTCAATCCCGAACTCCACCTCACGAACTGGTGGCAACCCGCTCAACTCCTCAGGGAAGACCTCGGGGAACTCACACGCCACTCGCGGTAACTCTCGGCTCTGCACGGCCAATACTTCCTTTATTGCGGACAAGCCGAAAAGAGAACTCCGCTCTTACTGCCCAGAATACACGAACCTTTCGTGTTGCCTGTTGACATCGTCACTCGTCGCCGGTAACAGTCGATATTGGCTCGGCACTTTGCCGGCCAATCCATTCTCAAGTTTACGTCAAAGGTTGTCATTTCGTCAGTATCCTTCCCACGGATACACGCACAAGTTCAGTCGCTGCCGGTCCTCACGGATCCTCGCAGTGTCTCTAAGACCTCGCTCCACTACCGCCGTCGTGCCCACCAACTCCGAACATACCTGAATCCTCGGGGTGAGGACTCGGTTCAGCATCAGGGCTCTTGAGCCCTCTCTCGAACCTCCTATATCGGTTCGCTTCTCTAACTCCGCAGGCACGACGGACCCTAGTCAACACCACACCACCCTCAACCGGCGTATCCAGACGCAGGGGTGGACTCTACGGCTCTAAACTCAGCCCCAACACCTCAGTACAACTCGACGAAGTAAACGAGTGTGACACCCCGGTATCCAATAAAACTGACGCCCAAAACAGAGACCGAACACCCACTCCATTAGTCACTCCGGTAAGGTCTAGTGCACCCCTCACTCGGCCCTTTATGCATTTACTTATAACTTTTCGCAAACAAACCAGTGTTCGCTACTCGTCCCTTTCGGGAAAAGTAGTAAAGGGGATGAGCGTTTTGCTCACCTCCACGGACACCCGTTCGGTTATGGCATACTAGCAAAGCACTAAAGACTTCCCGATCTAACCAGGGCAAACCACTACCTCAAAACCTGATGCCAAACGTCACACTGCTCACGCTACCAACACCTCAAGTACTCGCTTAAGTAAGATAAACCTCAACATGGGATTATGTTCTCAATTCAGCAACTACTATGGCTTACAACCTCAATATCCCAAATACCCGATCACGTAGAGAAAACTCAACGGGGATCCTACTTTCAACTCAGCAATCCACTATTGCTCACACCCTCGATACCCTAGTTACTCGATCACGTAGGGAACCTCAAACAACCCACTCACGTGAAGGAAACCTCAAACCACCCATTCACGCGAGGGAAACCTCGAACACCCGTTCACCTAGGGGAAAAACTAGCGCGTAAGGCGCCACAGCGCACCAACCCTAACCCCTCTCCGTGGCGTGACTCTCTCACCGAGGCGCTGTATCACTATCGTAGGTTAATCGATGAGTCTCGAACCTAAGTCCTCATCCTTCAACACCGAAATTTCTACCTCTACCACCGACATAAACCCAAACATAGCCACGCGAAACCAACACCTAAATTGCAAGAAATCACGACGTTGGAATGGACAGGAATCACGTACACGTGACTCACCCCGTCACGGTTGGGGTCACAGAGCCGTGATGAAGACCTAAAATTTGCCAAACCGCTCTGGTCCGTCACGGATCCGTGACAGGATCCGTGACGCTCGCGCAGACCTGTTTTCCAACTCGGTTCCAACTCGAATCTTGGCTCGTTTTAACCCTAAAATTTGCCTTAAACGACACACACGCTTGACCACCAAATCAGCAAACACACGCGCCACGACTCACAGACAAATCAAGTCATTCAACCCCAACCAAAACACAAGCCGACACGGCCAAAAAACAGCACAACAACGTTCGCCCACCGGGCCAACCAACACCGAACCACGCCCACCGGGCCAACCAAAATCGAAACACGCCCACAGGGCCAATCAAAATCAAACACGCCCTCAGGGCCAATCAAATTTTAAAATGCGTCCACTGGGCCAACCAATTTTTAAAACTTTCTCCACTTCATTAAAAAAACCTCACTTCCTGACATCAGGTAGTTAGAATCCGGTCCAGGCGTCCCCGACCTACATGGTACCCACTTGACATCAACACCGTCACGCTCGACTACAGGGGAGCCCCTGAGTCGAGTCGCGACAGTTTAAAAATGATTCACGCAACAACACACAAACAGTATGCTAGTAACCCCGTACTGCACATACACACAAACACAAACAGGACTTCAAACACAACGGGTCTACACACGGTTCCGACCTGCGCACCCAACGCACGACGGGACTTTACCGACTCGACTCTCCCCACCTAATCGACGCACAGTCCGAGGTGTGAAACCTCGAGCTCTGATACCAAGCTGTCACGCACCAATTTCAGTAAACCGAACTCGGGACGCGAACATTTAAAATTATAAAACATTTGAAACCTGTTTTGGATAAACACTTTGAAATTTCCATTTAGTTAAACAAAATAATATTTACAACTTAAAATACGTCCCAACAAGTGGACAAAAGTATGGTATCCGTCGCTAGACTCAAAATAAACCCAGAATCCCGCTCTTAGCTCTTCAAGCTTCGGAAGCTCGCCTAGTCCAACCTGCGATCAGTACCTGTAGGAAAAGCAGCTAGGGGTGAGCGTTCGCTCACCACCACGGATAACAGACTAACTACGGCATAATTAGAAGAAAATGCCGGTAACAACAAAACTAAACCCAACACGGGAATACCATCCCCAACTCAAGTAACTTAACTGACACACAACCCGTTACTTCCTCAATAGACTCAACACTCGGACTCGTAATGTAGACCCAACACAACTATCACGACCTCTTCCAATGACTCAAAAGACCACCACGCAAACCCAAGATCACAAAGGATCGCACACCAAACAAGATCACAAAGGATCGCATACCAGTTGCTCAGTAACCTCCCTCACGCCCTTTACCAATCTCAATCAGGTCAGGCGGTCGACCTATCGCAATTCCTCGACACAAAGTCGGATAAGGCTGTCGACCTATCGCAATTCATCGACACAAAGTCGGATCAGGTTGTCGACCTATCGCAATTCATCGACACAAAGTCGGATCAGGCTGTCGGCCTATCACACTCACAACCCCAAACCACACACGCGCGGCCAGGACCCCTTTGTTGTCGGGCAGGCCCCCTACCCCGTCTTAACATGCAGACGCGTGTGCTCGTGGACCCCCGTTTCATGAAGCGGGCCCCCAACCTCAGGTAACCACAATCACAATCACAAGCAAGTTCAACAAACAGCAACAACACAGGTTCAACACTCCACAGGCACTCATGGCCACACAAGACACCAACAGTAACTCACAGCTCAACAACCCCACGGGCACTCACGGCCACCCAAGACACACCAACAATAACTCACGGGCTCAACAACCCCACGGGCACTCACGGCCTCCCAAGACACACCAACCATAACTCATGGGCTCAACAACCCCACGGGCACTCATGGCCACCCAAGACACACCAACAGTAACTCACGGGCTCAACAACCCCACGTGCACTCATGGCCACCAAGACACACCAACAGTAACTCACGGGCTCAACAACCCCACGGGCACTCATGGCCACCAAGACACACCAACAGTAACTCAAGGGCTCAACAACCCCACGGGCACTCACGGCCACCCAAGACACAACAGTAAAACACGGGCTCTCATGGCCACCCAAGACATAACAGTAAAACACGGGCTCTCATGGCCACCTAAGACACAACAGTAAAACACGGGCTCTAATGGCCACCCAAGACACCACAGTAAAGTACGGGCTCTCATGGCCACCCAAGACACAACATACACAGTCAACCTCCGGCATAACCAATGCCTCCAACAGTCCTAACATCAACAGTTTCACAATCAACCTCCGGGCATGGTCATATGCCTCTAGTACTCCTAATCTCGATAAGTTCGCAATCAACCTCCGGGAATGGTCATATGCCTCCAGTAATTCTACTAACGCTAAGGTCTCTGCTCCTACGACACTACTAAGTGTCACATGCATTTCCAATATTCGCTACGTTCCCGTATCATGCCTTTCTAATATTCGATAACCCACTTAACCCACGACACCCTAGTGTCACATGCATTTCTACTGTTAACTTTCCCTAGTCAGGGACGAGATCTGGCTACTCTTCCCTACCTCTTGAAGCGTGTCACAACCGATGCTCGCTCTCCGGCAATGCTCCAAATTTCCCGCTTAGCCTCCTCTTTCCACGGTAGGCGACACGGTCTACAATTATTGCAATTAACACACTTTTTAAGTAAGCAGGTGAAACCCGAATTTAAAGTATTAAACGCCCAAATGCAACCCCGACAATGTCGATCACTCCCAAACTTCCCAATTACTCGACATTGTCGATAATGGGCTCGGAAAAGCCCGATTCGCCCGACATGGCGAATCTGCCCGGGTTTTGAAAACGTCCTTCCGGGGCTCCGAAAATTCCCGTTTTTGTTTCTACGGTCTTAGAATAAATCAAGGGTTCCTATGCACTCGACGGAATCAATTTCCGACTTCCGAGTAATTTAATTCACGTTTAAAGTTTCTAAACCCGTTAATTACACCTTTCACAATTTAATTCCAAATTTCGAGCCGGGTGTGGATTAACTACTTGGGGATCGTCCTAAACCACCCAAACACGAAAAACCGATACCCGGGCATGTGGGCCCCACCCGGCCACAATTAGGAATATTTCCTTTTCGCCCCAAAACGTTCCTAACGAACCCCAAACCTCAACCATTCATCTTTAAACCAAAAACTAATAGTTTTAACCCAAACCCAAATTTTCAAACTTAACAAAAAGAAAATTGGTTAGGTGCTCACCGTAGAGAATGTCGATGGGAACTCGGTTCTTCTATCTTTGAGACGATCCAACGGTTTGATGAACGAGAATCACCAAAACCCTAAACACCTCTTCTCTTTTTCTCCCCTTTTCTCTCTCTAAAATGTCTCTTTTTTTTCTCTTTTGAAATGCTTGGCCGAACACTACACTTAAACAATTCCTTTTGTTTTGTTTTTAAAACAACAACTAATATTTAAATACAAAACTAACACTTCAAGTCTCATCTTTGTTTTGTTCAAGAAACCTAACACCACCACATAATGAACATGTGGCAAGTGGGTCCCACACCTTTTGGAAAATATCTTCTAGATATTTTCCAATCAGATTCGCAAAATTCGGACGTTTCGGGCCCCGAACGGGCACTTTTTCCAAGAAATTACGAAACTTCACGGGCTACAAGGAAACGGCTCAACTAAGACCGCCGCGATGACGGCTAAGCTTTTTGCATCCAAAACGGTCCTCGAATGGACCAAAAGGTCGCTGGGTTGACTTTTCGAGCGAAAAGTCAACTTTTCCAAAATTGATCAGAAAATTGCCCTGAGTCCCCTGGAGCTCACTTTGGTCGATATCGGGGTCAACTTAAGTCCGGTACGACCCTCGGGGTCAGTTTTAGGTTCAATTGAGTGTCTGACCAAATTTTTAAATTTTCCTGTTTTTCGCAGGTTTGACTGGCGTTGACCGGGAGATGTTATTACACCACGGCACGCCGGTGGCTAACACCACTAATCGAAAGAGATAATCCACCGATCCTGACTTAAGCAAAACCGCAAACACAACCAAACTACGCCAACCCTCGACGCAGGCCAACACCAGGACAATCGAACCTCCGCCACAACTATGGCCGGAGGAGGGCAGTTTCACCAAATCAAGGTACAGAGAAAAAAAGGTAAACAAGTAAAAGGTCATACCCAAGGAGACGAAGGTAAGTCCGTCGATACAGATACCAAACTCAGAACCAAACCACAACAATCCTCATCAGAGAGATGAAGAAGCGCGTCCCACGAATGATTCGGGAAAGAGACGGTGAACTGCTGGCCGAACATACACCGAGGCACCGAAGGAGAGAAACCACTACAACAGCAAGGGATGACTCGTTCTGCGACAATCTTCACTAGAAAGAAATTCGTCCCACTACCAAAACGAAACAACCCCACGAATGCCAAAACCTTTCTGCTGGCCAACACCGGCGATGAAACCCTTTACCAAAACAAATGGGGCAAGCTGAGGTGAGGATAATGGAAATGAACAAACTGAAGTAATGAGCTGGCTCTATCTAGGTTGCAAAAAAGAGAAGACGAAGGCTGGTCGGAGCCGAAGGACTTCAGGAAACCAACGAATCCAGTACAAAACGTCAACCCCAACAAAGAGGAGTGAAGCCCTTAACCCGACCCAACCTAGAGCACCAAACCACGAGTCCGAGTTCGTCGAGGCTACAACGAACGGAAGGAGCGACGACCATCAGTACCAAGTGGCTAGGGCCCGTACAAAACAGATCTGTAAAACAAAGGCCAGATCTTCCCTTAGTGCACGAGGTAGGTTGAGCAAAAGCTTCATGAAAGATAGATAAAAAGGGGTAGAGAGGGGGTGGGGAGAGAAGACTTCCCGTCGGCGATAACTATGGCCATGGCCACAGCCATCGCCGGTAGAAGGTATAGAGATGAAAAGGGTGAGTAGCGACGGTTATTACAAGTAGGATACAAAGTAGATCCTAAAAAGAGAGGGTTGTTGGTGGTTTTTTTGTGTTAAAAATGTCTTTAACCTTGGCCTATCTCTATTCTATGTCTGCATTTATGCTGTTAGAAATTTCAAGCAAACATGTGAAGCTGAAATGCAAGAATTAGTAAAATTTGAACTACATATAATTGTGAGAATATGATATGAAGTACGATTAACTACCAAAAGTTTTATCTTATATTTTTAGGGTGTGTAATAAATAATAGGTAGTTGATAAGTTCCCATTAATGAACCCTTCATTAATGGGGTAGCTAGAAAGTCTCTATATTTGTGTAGAAGTAGGTGTATCATATCTCTAATCAAATCAAGTTGAAGAGAAAATTTCTCTCAATTTTACATGGTATCAGAGCTGTGGTTATCAGCTCTGGGAGTTTAAGGAGTGGCTCGAGCGAGCCTTTATTTGTGCCCCGGTGTGCACAAGGTTACACTGCCCAAGTGTGCAGTTTGGTTTCTTTCCGACGTGATTTGTTTCTCACCTCCCGTTCCATAAGATAAAGGAGGTTCCAGGCAGCATACATCTGAAATTTCAGCCCCGTCCAACCACCACCGAAGTCTCACTCACCGTGATAAATTTTTGGAGGTTTTGAACTTGTTATTCCCGACTTACAAGGTACTGTGTATTTTTTTTTTCTCACCTCCGACAAGTGAAGCTTCTACAGTAAGTTTCGGACGTTTGGGGAGTTTCTGGGTTTTTTCACCGCCGCCACTGCCAATCCGATACATTTATTCCCGTCGACAGGCCCCTCCCGCTACACTGACACCTCCCGCTACTCAAGCCCCTCCCGCTACATGTACGGAGCCGAGTTCCTCTTCGCCAACAGATCCTGATGATGATCTCCCCATCGCCCTCCGTAAAGGTAAACGATAGTGTACGTATCCTATCTCTTCTTTTGTGTCATACGATCAGTTGTCTCCTATGTCGTGTTCCTTTATTGCCTCTCTTGATTCAGTCTCGATTCCTAAAACTCTTCACGAGGCTTTATCCCATCCTGGCTAGTGTTCATCAATGACAGAAGAGATGAGTGCATTGGATGCTAATGGTACTTGGCGATTAGTTCCGCTGCCTCCCGGGAAAAAGGCAATTGGTTGTAAGTGGGTATTTGCTACTAAATTCAACTCTGATGGCTCTGTAGCACGTCTTAAGGCTCGACTTGTGGCAAAAGGCTTTGCTCAAACTTATGGTGTGGATTACTCTGATACTTTCTCTCCCGTTGCTAAACTGACTTATGTGCTATTATTTATCTCCTTGGCATCAACTTATGATTGACCCATACACCAATTAGATATCAAAAATGCCTTCTTACATGGGGACTTACACGAGGAAGTCTATATGGAGCAACCTCCAGGTTTTGTTGCTCAGGGGGAGTGTGGACTGGTATGTCATCTCCAGAAGTCATTATATGGACTCAAGTAGAGTCCTCGAGCTTGGTTTGGAAAATTTAGTCAAGCAGTTGAAAAGTTTGGAATGAACAAGAGCAAGTCCGATCATTCTGTGTTTTACAAGAGCACTCCAGTATGTTTTATTCTTCTAGTGGTATATGTGGATGACATTGTTATCACTGGCAGCGATAAGGTGGGAATCTCTTCTTTGAAGTAATTTCTCCACAGTCAATTCAGTACCAAAGATTTGGGAAACTTGAAGTACTTTTTGGGAGTAGAAGTATCAAGAAGCAAGAAGAGGATTTTCTTATCTCAGAGAAAATATGTTCTGGACTTGTTAACGGAAACTGGGAAGCTAGGAGTCAAACCACGATACCGTAACTCTCAATTAGCACGACGATCCCAGCCCTCGGCGTCAACGCCGCCGGCAACTCTCTCCTGAATCTCTGTCGTATCGATATCCACCGCAAATTGATCTAAGAACGGCCGGGATATAATGTTCATCAGATCTATGACGATGCAGGTGCGTTCGTCAGTCCAAAAGGCATCACCAAGAACTCGTAATGCCCATAGCGTGTCCGGAATGCAGTCCTTGCGACGTCCCCCTCTCGGACTCGCAACTGGTAACATCCGGATCGCAGATCGATCTTCGAGAAGCATGTCGACCCTCTCAACTGGTCGAACAAGTCGTCAATCCTCGGCATCGGACATCGGTTCTTCACCGTAACCCGGTTCAGCTTCCGGTAGTCGATGCACATCCGAATCTCTCCACTCTTCTTCTTCACGAAGACTGCTGGCGCTCCCGACGACAATATGCTCGGCTGGATAAGCCCCTTCTCCCGAAGTTCCTCGAGCTGACGCTTCAGCTCGGTCAACTTGGCTGGCGCGAACCTATAAGGCGCCATCGATATCGTTGCCGTTCCCGGCACCAGGTCAATCCCGAACTCCACCTCACGAACTGGTGGCAACCCGCTTAACTCCTCAGGGAAGACCTCGGGGAACGCGCACGCCACTCACGGTAACTCTCGGCTCTGCACACCGATACCTCCTTCACTGCGGACGACGCCGACAGGAGAACCCCGCTCTTACTACCCATAACACATGACACCTTCGTGTTGCCTGCTGACACAGTCACTCGTCGCCTGTAACAGTTGATATTGATTTGGTAATTCGCCCGCCAATCCATTCCCAGGATCGCGTCAAGGCGGTCATTCCGTAGGTATCCTTCCCACGGATACACGCACAAGCTCAGTCGCTGCCAAAACTCACGGACCCTCGCGGTCTCTCTAAGACCTCGCTCCACTTCCGTCGTCGTGTCTACCAATTCCGAACATACCCGAATCCTCGGGGTGAGGACTCGATCCAGCATCAGGGCTCTTGAGCCCTCTCTCGAACCTCCTGTATCGGTTCGCTTCTCCAACTCCGCAGGCACGACAGACCCTAGTCAACACCACCCCACCACCAACCGGCGTGTCCAGACGCAGGGGTGGACTCAACGGCTCTACACTCAGCCCCAACCTCTCAGCACAACTCGACGAACAAACGAGTGTGACATCCCGGTATCCAATAAACTGACGCCCAAATCGGAGACCGAACACCCACTCCATTAGTCACTCCGGTAAGGTCCAGTGCACCCTCACACGGTCCTCTAGGAATTTACTTATAACTTTCCGCAACCAAACCAGTATTCGCTACTCGTCCCTTGCGGGAAAAGTAGTAAAGGGGATGAGCGTTATGCTCACCTCCACGGACACCCATTCGATTATGGCATACTAGTAACGCACTAAAGACTTACCGATCTAACCAGGGCAAACCACTACCTCAAAACCTGATGCCAAACGTCACACTGCTCACGCCATCAACACTTCCAGTACTCGTTCATGTAAGATAAACCTCGACACGGGAAACACGTCCTCAATTCAGTAAATCACTATTGCTCACCACCTCAATACCCCAAATACTCGATCACGTAGGGAAACCTCAAGACGGGGATCACGCTCTCAACTAAGCAAACACTATTGCTCACACTATCAATACTTTAATTATAGTAATACGTAAAGAGACCTCAAGTAGATCGCACAAACGTGCACAAGTCACACAACCACAACATGAAAAACTGCGTAAACCAGACCAACGACGGGGGTCACGGACCCGTGACAGACCCCGTCACGGTTGGGGTCACGGTGTCGTGACAAAGGCCCTAAAATGGCCAAAACCCTCTGATCCGTCACGGATCCGTGACAGGATACGTGACTCTCGTGCAGGTCCGTTTTCCAAAAACGTCTTAAACTCGTTCCTTACACCTTCCTTAACTCAAAGAGAAACCTCGAACGACACACATGCTCAACCAACAATTTAACAACACACGTACGCACTTCAAGACCAAACACAACTCACCCAAACTCAATCACAGGCCGACACGGACAAACAACAACACCACAACACTCGCCCACCGGACCAACCAAAATCAAAACGCACCCACTGGACCAACCAACTTACACACACGCCCACGGCGCCAACCAATTTTAAAACTTTCTCATTTTCATTTTAAAACCTCATACTTGACATCACGCAGTTACAACCCGGTCAAGGTTTCCCCGAACTACGTTGTACCGACTTGATATCAGCACCGCCACGTTCGACTACAGGAGCGCTCCTGAGTCGACCCGTGACAGCTTAAAAACTTTTCACGCAGCAACACACAAACAACATACCAGCAATAAACCATTGCACATACGCACAATCACAAACAGGACTCAAACCATACGGGTCTACACACGGGTTCCGACTTGCGTACCCAACGCACGACGGGACTTAACTGACTCGACTCTCCCCACCTAATTGACGTACAGTCCGAGGTGTGAAACCTCGAGCTCTGATACCAAGCTGTCACGCCCCAATTTCAGTAAACCGAACTCGGGACGCGAACATTTAAAATTATAAAACATTTGAAAACCTTTTCCATAAATCACTTCAAAATCACCATTTGTTCAACAAAATGATCATTTACAACTTAACAAAATACGTCCCAACAAGTGGACAAAATACAAGGTATCCTTCACTAGACTCGAAAGATAAAACCCGGACTCCGCTCCTAGCTCCTCAAGCTTCGAGAGCTCACCTAGTCCGTCCTGTGATCAGTACCTGTAGGAAAAGCAGCAAGGGGTGAGCGTTCGCTCACCACCACGGATGACAGACTGACTACGGCATACTTAGCAGACAATGCCGGTAACACCAAAACTAAACCCAACACCGGGAATACCATCCCCAAACTCAAGTAACTTAACTGACACACAACCCGTTACTTCCTCAACAGACTCAACACTCGGATTCGTAATGTAGACCCAACACAACGATCACGACCTCTTCCAAGGACTCAAAAGACCACCAGGCAAACCCAAGATCACAAAGGATCGCACACCAAAAAAGATCACAAAGGATCGCATACCAGCTGCTTAGTAACCTCCCTCACGCCCTTTACCAATCTCAATCAGGTCAGGCGGTCGACCTATCGCAATTCCTCGACATAAAGTCGGATTAGGCTGTCGACCTATCGCAATTCATCGACACAAAGTCGGATCATGTTGTCGACCTATCGCAATTCATCGACACAAAGTCGGATCAGGTTGTCAACCTATCACACTCACAACCCCAAACCACACACGCGCGGCCAGGACCCCTTTGTTGTCGGGCGGGCCCCCTACCCCGTCTGAACATGTAGACGTGTGTGCTCGTGGACCCCTGTTTCATGAAGCGGGCCCCCAACCTCAAGTAACCACAATCACAATCACAAGCAAGTTCAACAAACAGCAACAACACAGATTCAACACTCCACAGGCACTCATGGCCACACGAGACACCAACCGTAAAACACGGACTCAACAACCCCACAGGCACTCACGGCCTCCCAAGATACACTAATAGTAACTCACGGGCTCAACAACCCTACGGGCACTCACGGCCTCTCAAAACCACCGACAGTAACTCACGGGTTCAACAACCCCTTGGGCACTCACGACCTCTCAAAACCACCAACAGTAACTCACGGGTTCAACAACCCCACGGGCACTCACGGCCACTCAAAATCACCAACAGTAACTCACGGGCTCAACAAACCCATAGGCACTCACGGCCTCCCAAGACACACCAATAGTAAAGACACGGGTTCCACAACCCCACGGGCACTCACGGCCTCCCAAGACACACCAACGGTAAAGACACAGGTTCAACAACCCCACGGGCACTCATGGCCACCCAAGACACCAACAGTAAAACCATGGGTTCAACAACCCCACAGGCACTCACGGCCTCCCAAGACACACCAACAGCAAGGCACGGGTTCGACAACCCTACGGGCACTCACGACCACCCAAGACACCAACAGTAAAACACGGGCTCTCATGGCCACCCAAGACACAACGGTAAAACACGGGCTCTCATGGCCACCCAAGACACAACAGTAAAGTACGGCTCTCATGGCCACCCAAGACACAACAGTAAAACACGGGCTCTCATGGCCATCCAAGACACAAATACACAAACAACCTCTGGCGTAACCAATGCCTCCAACAGTCCTAATATCAATGGTTTCACAATCAACCTCCGGGCATGGTCATATGCCTCCAGTACTCCTAATATCGATAAGTTCACAATCAACCTCCGGGCATGGTCATACGCCTCCAGTAATTCTAACATCGATAAGTTCTCTGCTCCTATGACACTACTAAGTGTCACATGCGTTTCCAATCTTCGATAACCTACCTAACACACGACACCCCAAGTGTCACATGCATTTCTAATATTCGATAACCTACTTAACCCACGACACCCCAGTGTCACATGCATTTCTACTGTTAACTTTCCCTAGTCAGGGCCTAGATCCGACTACTTTTCCCTACCTCGTGTGTTTTCTCCAAAAGCTATCCAACGGGCTCCGACGTGATCTCAGTCACTCGCCTAGCTTTCCTTTCCCTCGGTCTGCAGCACGATCTAAAAGAACACAATTTAAATACGTTTAAGCTTTCAGGCATAAACTGAAAATCATTAAACTTGAAGCCCAAACTTAACCCCGACAATGTCGATCACTCCCAAAACTTCCCAATTACTCGACATTGTCGATAAAGGACTCAGAAAAGCCCGTTTCGCCCGACCCGGCGAATCTGCCTGGGATTGGAAAACGTCCTTCCGGGGCTCCGAAAATTCCCGTTTTCATTTCTACGGTCTTAGAATAATTCAACGGTTCCAATGCAATCGACGGAATCAATTTCCGAATTTTCACGAATTACAAACTCTAATTCCCTATTTCTCAATACAAGGTATGACAATCTACCAAAGAAAAAATAACTTATCTTTTGTTACCACTAAAATAAGAACTCAAGAAAAAAATTTAACAAGAACACACCTGTAGCTTCGTTTCCTCTTGACCCCTTGTGTTCGTGTCTATGCTTACTGTCAAGAAGCACACGATTTCCTAAATAGGGAAATAGAACCCTGCACCATCAAAAGATATGACGCCACCATCTATCCATTAACTCCATGGAAAAAGGAATGTATTTAAATCATCCACCATAAGCAGCCATTATATTGCATTTATGATTTTCCAACAACACACCTGAGTTCTTTTCTTTTTGGTGTTGGCGTCAATCAATGTACCAAGCACAAGATCAACATTAATGATCTCCACTGACATCACACAAGAAAACAGATCAAGCCTTATGATCCTTCAAACAAAGCTTGATCCTTTTCATGGTCCCAGCTCCGGCCAGCCACCCCATTGCCGGCCGGCCACCACCCACGGTGGCCGGAGCTCCTCCCGAGCCTCCGGTCACCGGAAAACATGCCTCTTCGCCTCCAAACACCTTCAAAACGTCTCCAACAATTCCCCCAACCTCAATACACCCTAAACTAATAGTTTTACAGAAACCCTAACATTTGAGATTAACCAAAACGAAGATCGGTTTGGATATTACCGTAGAGGAAGACGAGGGGAGTTCGATTCTTGCAACGTTGAGACGATCCAAAGGTTGAAGCTTCGTGAATAGTGATCCCAAACCCTAATTCCTCTCTTCTTCTCCCTTTTCTCTCTTCTCCTTCTCTCTCTAAAACTAACTCTCTTTTTGTATTTTCTTTTCTTTTTTTGATATAACTGGCCGGCCACACTTAAGCCCCCACCATTCATTTCCCCCCCAAAACTAACACCACCACTTGTTGGACAAATGGCAAGGTGGGTCCCACACCTTTTGAAAAATATCTATAAGATATTTTCCAATCAGATTCGCGAAAATCAGACGTTTCGGACCCCGAACGGGCACTTTTTCCAAGAAATTACGAAACTTGGCGGGCTACAAGGAAACGGCTAAACTAAGACCTCTGCGACGACGGCTAAGCTTTTTGGATCCAAAACGGTCCTCGAATGGACCAAAACGTCGCTCGGTTGACTTTTCCCAAATTGATCAGAAAGTTGTCCTGAGTCCCCCGGAACTCACTTTGGTCGATAACGGGGTCAACTTAAGTCCGGTATGACACTCGGGGTCATTTTAGGTTCACTTAACTGTCAGTCTTAAAAAAAAATTAAATTTTCCTGTTTTTCGCAAGTTTGACTGGCGTTGACCGGGAGTGGTTATTACGCCTGTAGGAAAAGCAGATAGGGGTGAGGGTTCGCTCACCACCACGAATAACAGACTGACTACGGCATAATTAGCAGACAATGCCGGTAACACCAACACAAACTCAACACCGGGGAACACCATCCCCACCCCAAGTACTCCGACTGAACACACACCCACTGTTACCTTCCTTGACCAACTCAACACCCTGACACGTAAAGTAGACCCGACACAACGATCACGACCACTCCCAAGGACTCAAAAGACCACCACGCAACACCCAAGATCACAAAGGATCGCACACCAAACAAGATCACAACGGATCACATACCAGCTGCCAACTGCTCAGTGCCATGAACGCTCGCAACCTCCCGAGACTCTAACTCGGTCAGGCCTGCCAAAGAACGCTCGCAACCTCTAGAGTGTCTAACTCGGTCAGGCCAGCCAAAGAATGCTCGCAACTTACCGAGACTCGACCTCGTAAGCCAGCCAAAAAATGCTCACAAACCCAAATCACACACGCGCGGCCAGTACCCCTTTATTGACGGACGGGCCCCCTACCCCGTCTGAAAATGCAGACGCGTGTGCTCGTGGACCCCCGTTTCATGAAGCGGGCCCCCAACCTCAGGTAACCACAATCACAATCACAAGCAAGTTCAACAACCAGTAACCACACAGGTTGAACACTCACAGGCACTCATGGCCACCAAAGATACCAATAGTAATACACGGACTCAACAGCCCCACAGGCACTCACGGCCTCCCAAGATACACCAACAGTAACTCACAGGCTCAACAACCCCACGGGCACTCACAACCACTCAAAACCACCAACAGTAACTCACGGGCTCAACAACCCACAGGCATTCACGGCCTCCCAAGACACCAACAGTAAAGACACGGGTTCAACAACCCCACGACACTCATGGCCACCCAAGACACCAACAGTAAACACACGGGTTCAACAACCCCACGGCACTCATGGCCACCCAATACACCAATAGTAAACACACGGGTTCAACAACCCCACGAGCACTCATGGCCACCCAAAACGCCAACAGTACAACACGGGCTCTCAAGGCCACCTAAGACCCAATAGTAAAGTACGGGCTCTCTAGGCCACCCAAGACACAACTATACACAATCAACCTCCGGCATAAACAATGCCTCCAACAGTTCTAATATCAACAGTTTCACAAACAACCTCCGGGCATGGTCATATGCCTCCAGTACTCCTAATCTCGATATGTTCGCAATCAACCTCCGGGCATGGTCATATGCCTCCTAGTAGTTCTAATAACGCTAAGTTCTCTGCTCCTACGACACTACTAAGTGTCACATGCATTCCCAATATTCGCTATGTTCCCGTATCATGCCTTTCTAATATTCGATAAACCTACTTAACCCACGACACCCCGGTGTCACACGCAATTCTACTGTTAACTTTCCCTAGTCAGGGCCGAGATCCGGCTACTTTTCCCTACCTCGAGGCGAACCGACAGCTGCGTCTCCTAGCTGCTGACGTCCTGGCTCGCTACCTCCGGTCTTCTCTTCGATTGAAGCCGGACTCTCACCGTGGAGGAAAGGAAGCGACGGGCAGCGGAGATTGCCGCCGTGGGGGACTAGTCCCCGTCTCGGATCTGAGCGTCGCCAGCTAGGGTCTCGTCGAGACGCGGCGATCTTGGATCGGCCGAACCCTCCGGTAGCGGGCGGCGCCGACGCGCTCGGTTCTGGAGCAGCACAAGGACGGCGGGGATTTGTGGCCGAAGTCGAGCACGGTGGTTCCGGAACCTTACACGGCCGGAGAGCTCGGGGCTAAGGAGAGGTCCTGGCGAGGCGGCTACGAGAGAGGGAGGGCTCGGCGGCGGCGGTCGTGTCCGGAGAACTCTCCAGATCGGAGGATAGGAGGGTACCGGAGCTCGGTGTCGGCGTCTTAGGGCTGGACGGACGAGATCGAAGGCAGGAAGAGGGCCGGAGAGGACGGCTCTGGGCGGAGGTGTTGGAGGAGGTGAGAGGGAAGGGAGGTGGTGGCTGCCGTGGTTGAACGGAGGTCGGAGAGGCCGGTTTCCGGCGAGATGAGAGGGAGAGAGGACTGGGTCGGGAGAGGGGGCGGCTGCACACGAAGAAGGAGAGGCAGAGAATGGCTTCTCAAACCCTAAAAATGGGTTTAAATACCCCGGGCTTGGGCCTCTCTTGCGGATTGAGCCTGGCACAGCTCTGCTGGGCTGGTTCAATCATTGGGCCTGGCCCTACCAGCTGGCCCTAAAGCCCTTTTTTTTACAAAGACCACTTATTGCACAAACCTACCCCGACGATTCTAATTACAAAAGAATACCCCTTTTTAAATAGGCGGGTTTTACAGTCTACCCCCCTTAAAAGAATTTCGTCCGCGAAATTTAGAACAACGCACCTCAGGAGTCGAACAGATCGAGGTACTTCGCGCGAACCTCGTCCTTGCGTTTCCGAGTCGACTCAATCTCGTGGTGCCGCCCTTCACCCGTTCTAAGCGGATAACCTTTCCGTGCAGGACCTGCTCCCGTGGATCCATTTCCCAAACCAGTTTCTCCTTACGCAAGACATCACCCATTACCTCGACATCTTCCCACTCAATGACGTGCGAGGGGTCCGCATATACTTCTGCAACTGGGAAACGTTGATATTCCCATGCTGCGGTGGCAGTGTAAGTCGGTATGCAACTGCTCCCACTCCGCTCAAGACCTCGAAAGGCCCAACACACCGCGGGGCTAACCCGCCTTCGCCGCGGTTGAAACGCACCAGTCCACCTTTCGGACTCACCTCCATGGATACATGGTCACCGACTGCAGACTCGAGAGGTCGGCGCCGTCAGTCAGCATAGCTCCTGCTGACTCCGCGCGGTCTTCAACCGCTCATGTTTCGGCCCGGCCGACTCAGCTGTCTCTCGGTCCGGTTATAGACCCAGTAAACCCTCATTCCTCACTTCTACCCAGCACACGGGCGATCGACCCGGCCTACCATACAACGC
Organism: Erodium maritimum; assembly: GCA_963921825.1. NCBI lineage: Eukaryota > Viridiplantae > Streptophyta > Magnoliopsida > Geraniales > Geraniaceae > Erodium > Erodium maritimum. The sequence continues at coordinate 29,136,346 of OY997593.1, read as the reverse complement.
TTTGAACGGTGCCATCATGATATTGACCTGAAAGCTGTCATTGTAGGCGAACTCGGCTAACCGCTCACGACACCTATCGTGACGTGCCCCCCATTTCCACTGTGCAACCCGTAGTGGCTGCAATAATCCAGTGGGACGCTGTGGTTCGGCTCTCACCTGCCGACGAGTGAGGCATCGCGCTACTAACTCCGCGGCAACTCTCCACATCCCGCTCCACTAGACATGCCACCTGATGTCGCGCTCCTCTTAGTGCTACCAACGTGCACTGTCAGACGCGGACGCTGCGACTCTCGCAGCTCGTCGCCAGTAACGGTCGGTATTGGCTCGGCACTTCACCAGCCAATCCATTCCCAAGACTACGTTTAAAGGTTGTCATTTCGTAAGTATCCTTCCCACGGATGCACGCACAAGCTCAGTCGCTGCCGATCCTCACGGATCCTCGCAGTCTCTCTAAGACCTCGCTCCACTACCGTCGTCGTGCCTACCAACTCCGAACGTACCCGATCCTCGGGGTGAGGACCCGATCCAGCATCAGGGCTCTTGAGCCCTCTCTCGAACCTCCTGTATCAGTTCGCTTCTCTGATTTCGCAGGCGCGACAGACTCTAGTCAACACCACACCACCACCAACCGGCGTGCCCAGACGCAGGGGTGGACTCAACGGCTCTAAACTCAGCCTCAACCTCTCAGCACAACTCGATGACACAAACGAGTGCGGCGTCCCGGCATCCAACAGAAATGACGCTCAAAGCAGAGACCGAAAACCACTCCATTAGTTACTCTGGTAAAGTCTAGCACAAACCCTCGCCCGGTCCTCTATGCATTTACTTAAAACTTTCCGCAGCCAAACCAGTGTTCGCTACTCGTCCCTTGCAGGAAAAGTAGTAAAGGGGATGAGCGTTATGCTCACCTCCACGGACACCCGTTCGATTATGGCATACTAGTAATGCACCAAGGACTTACCAATCTAACCAGGGCAAACCACTACCTCAAAACATGATGCCAAACGTCACACTGCTCACGCTGTCAACACCTCAAGTACTCGCTCATGTAAGATAAACCTCGACACGGGAAATCACGTCCTCGATTCAGTAAATCACTATAGTTCACAACCTCAATACCCCACTTACCCGATCACATAAGGAAACCTCAACCCACCCGTTCACGCGAGAGAAAAACATCGAACACCCGTTCACATAGGGAAACCTAGTTCGTATGGCGCCGCAGCGCACCAACCCTAACCTCTTTCCGCGGTGAGACTCTCACACCGAGGCGCGGTATCACTACCGCAGGTTATTGATGATTCTCGAACCCAAGACCTCATCCCTCAACACCGAACTTACGACCTCTACAACCGACACAACCGTGAACACCGCCACGCCATTAATATTGTAATTATAATAACACGTAAGGAGACCTCAAATAGACCGAAACAACGTGCACCAAGCCTCGCAACAACCAACCTAACCGCACAACGAACACACAGAGACATATTTTTTTTTGAAAGTAGCTGACTGGACCAGGCCGGCAAGTGGGCTGGTAACCAGGCCGGGACGTGCCCCATACCGGGCCGGCACCCTGACCATGTCGTGCCCCCTACCGGGCCGGCACAAAGGCCGTGCCGTGCCCCTTACCGGGCCGGCACCCAAGCCGTGCCGAGCACCTTACCAGGCCGGCGTCCAAACCGTGCCGGGCCCCTTACCAGGCCGGGGTCCAAACCGTGCCGTGCCACTTCCCGGGCCGGCACCCAAACCGTTCCGTGTCACCTACCGGGCGGGTACTCAGTCCTACCCATTTCACCTTCCGGGCCAAACCAGTGACCCCGATTTCGTAGCTGTGTTGATTTCGCACTACTTACACCCGCTATGTCTACCCTAGGGTATTCGTAACTTTCCCGGCTAATAGCGACCCGTACATTCGTACGTCGCATACAAACGACCACCAAACACATAACACAAGTACGGCAAATCAAGACCGACCTCAAACACAAGCCAACACGGCCGAGCAACAACAATACACGCCCACCGGGCCAACCAAAGTCACACACGCCCACCGGGCCAACCAAACCCAAAACACGACCACAGGGCCAACCAATTTTTAAAACTTTTTCCACTCCATTAAAAGCCTCATTTCTTGACATCAAGTAGTTACAACCTGGTCCAGGCGTCCCCGAACTACATTGTAGCCACTTGACATCAACACCGTCACGCTCGACCACATGAGCGCTCCTGAGTCGAGTCGCGATAGTTTAAAAACATTTCACGCAGCAACACACAAACACTGTACCAGTAACCCCGTACTGCACAAGCACATAACAAAAACAGGACTCAAGTCCTAACGGGTCTACACACGAGTTCCGACTTGCGTACCCAACGCCCGACGGGACTTTACTGACTCGACTCTCCCACCTAATTGACGTGCAGTCCGAGGTGTGAAACCTCGAGCTCTGAAACCAAGCTGTCACGCCCCAATTTCAGTAAACCGAACTCGGGACGCGAACATTTAAAATAATAAACACTTTGAAACCTTTTCCATTTAAACATTTTAAAGTACCAGTTTAGTTCAACAAAATAATATTTACAACTCAAAAATCAGTCCCAACAAGTGGACAAAACATGGTATACGTCGCTAGACTCAAATAAACCCAGAAACCCGCTTATAGCTCTTCAAGCTTCAGAAGCTCACCTAGTCCAGCCTGCGAACGGTACCTGTAGGAAAAGCAGCTAGGGGTGAGCGTTCGCTCACCACCATGGATAACAGACTGACTGCGGCATAATTAGCAAACAATGCCGGTAACACCAACACAAACTCAACACCGGGGAACACCATCCCCAACCCAAGTACTCCGACTGAACACACACCCACTGTTACCTTCCTTGACAAACTCAACACCCTGACACGTAAAGTAGACCCGACACAACGATCACGACCCCTCCCAAGGACTCAAAAGACCATCACGCAACACCCAACATCACAAAGGATCGCACACCAAACAAGATCACAAAGGATCGCATACCAACTGCCAACTGCTTAGTGCCAAGAACGCTCGCAACCTCCCGAGACTTTAACTCGGTCAGGCAAGACAAAGAACGCTCGCAACCTCCCGAGACTCTAACTCGGTCAGGCCAGCCGAAGAATGCTCGCAACTTACCGAGACTCTAACTCGTAAGCCAGCCAAAGAATGCCCACAAACCCAAACCACACACGTGCGGCCAGGACCCCTTTATTGACGGGCGGGCCCCCTACCCCGTCTGAACATGCAGACGCGTGTGCTCGTGGACCCCCGTTACATGAAGCGGGCCCCCAACCTCAGGTAACCACAATCACAATCACAAGCAAGTTCAACAACCAGTAACAACACAGGTTCAACACTCACAGGCACTCATGGCCACCCAAGATACCAACAGTAAAACACGGACCCAACAGCCCCACATGCACTCACGGCCTCCCAAGATACACCAACAGTAACTCACGGGCTCAACAACCCCACGGGCACTCATAGCCACTCAAAACAACCAACAGTAACTCACGGGCTCAACAACCCACAGGCACTCACGGCCTCCCAAGACACCAACAGTAAAGACACGGGTTCAACAACCCCACGGCACTCATGGCCACCCAAGACACCAACAGTAAAGACACGGGTTCAACAAACCCACGACACTCATGGCCACCCAAGACACCAACAGTAAAGACACGGGTTCAACAACCCCACGGGCACTCATGGCCACCCAAAACGCCAACAGTACAACACGGGCTCTCAAGGCCACCCAAGACCCAACAGTAAAGTACGGGCTCTCTATGCCACCCAAGACACAACTATACACAATCAACCTCCGACATAACACAATCAACCTCCGACATAACCAATGCCTCCAACAGTTCTAATATCAACAGTTTCACAAACAACCTCCGGGCATGGTCATATGCCTCCAATACTCCTAATCTCGATAAGTTCGCAATCAACCTCCGGGCATGGTCATATGCCTCCTAGTAGTTCTAATAACGCTAAGTTCTCTGCTCCTACGACACTACTAAGTGTCACATGCATTCCCAATATTCGCTACGTTCCCGTATCATGCCTTTCTAATATTCGATAAACCTACTTAACCCACGACACCCCGGTGTCACATGCAATTCTACTGTTAACTTTCCCTAGTCAGGGCCGAGATCCGGCTACTTTTCCCTACCTCGAGGCGAACCGACAGCTGCGTCTCCTAGCTGCTGACGTCCTGGTTCGCTACCTTCGGTCTTCTCTTCGATTGAAGCCGGACTCTCACCGTGGAGGAAAGGAAGCGACGGGCAGCGGTGATTGCCGCCGTGGGGGACTAGTCCCCGTCTCGGATCTGAGCGTCGCCGGCTTGGGTCTCGTCGAGACGCGGCGATCTTGGATCGGCCGAACCCTCCGGTAGCGGGCGGCGCCGACGCGCTCGGTTCTGGAGCAGCACAAGGACGGCGGGGATTTGTGGCCGAAGTCGAGCACGGTGGTTCCGGAACCTTACACGGCCGGAGAGCTCGGGTCTAGGGCGAGGTCCTGGCGAGGCGGCTACGAGAGAGGGAGGGCTCGGCGGCGGCGGTCGTGTCCGGAGAACTCTCCAGATCGGAGGAGAGGAGGGTACCGGAGCTCGGTGCCGGCGTCTTAGGGCTGGACGGACGAGATCGAAGGCAGGAAGAGGGCCGGAGAGGACGGGTCTGGGCGGGGGTGTTCGAGGAGGTGAGAGGGAAGGGATGTGGTGGCTGTCGTGGTTGAACGGAGGTCAGAGACGCCGGTTTCCGGCGAGATGAGAGGGCGAGAGAAGTGGGTCGGGAGAGGGGGCGGATGCACACGAAGAAGGAGAGGCAGAGAATGGCTTCTCAAACCCTAAAAATGGGTATAAATACCCCGGGCTTGGGCCTCTCTTACGGATTGGGCCTGGCACAGCTCTGCTGGGCTGGTTCAATCATTGGGCCTGGCCCGACCAGCTGGCCCTAAAGCCCTTTTTTGACAAAGACCACTTATTGCACAAACCTACCCCGACGATTCTAATTACAAAAGAATACCCCTTTTTAAATAAGCGGGTTTTACATAAAAAATGATCTTGTGCAGAAAAAATAATGATTTCTGAATGTGGGTAAGGGCAAACACATTGAACTAGTACCTTGGCACTTCGAACAACAAGTTTGTCGAAGTGTCATGGCTAAAATGATAGTTGTTGATGAATTTGCTTTTAGATTCGTTTATGGAGTGGGGTTTCAAGATTTTATCAAAGCATGATGTCCTATGTTTGTAATTCCCTCAAGGTATACTATCATGAGGGATATAGGTAAGCTTTATGAATTTGAAAAATCGAATCTGTTTGATTATTTTAGCAAGTCCAAATTTAGAGTGTCTTTAATTACGGACACTTGGACAAGTGTCCAGCAAGTGAATTACATGTGCATATTTCATTGATGATGCATGGAATCTACATAAAAAAAATTATCAACTTCTGCCCAATAACTTCCCATAGAGGGGAAGATATTGTGAGAGCTGTTGAATATTATTTGAATGCATGGAGGTTGGAAAATATTATGGTCATAACTATTGACAATGCTTCACCTAATAAAGATTCCATAGATTATTTGAGAGTACAACTTTGTAAGAAAATGTTGTGCTCTGATTTATTAGATGGTAGATATATGCATATGAGATGTGTAGCCCACTCTTGAACCTGATTGTCAATGATGGTCTTAAGGAAGTAGATAGATCTATTGATAGGATAAGGGTTGCTATTAGGTTTATAAGACATTCACATATTAGACTATCTAGGTTCAAAGTTGTTTGTCAGCAAGCTGGTTATCAAACCAAAAGGCTGCTATCCATAGATGTATCTACTAGGTGGAACTCAACCTACATGATGCTTCATTCAGCATGTAGGTTGGAGAGAGCTTTCCATCAATATAGCTGTTTAGACCCAACATTGAATGTTGATTTAGATTCAAAAGTTTGGAAAAAAGATGGGTCAACTTTAGGAAGGCATACACAAGCCGATTAGGAAGTGATTAAACATGCAATGAAGTTTATAGAGCCTTTTTTCAATGCAACAGTCTGTATATCAGGTTCTTCATATGCTACGTCAAACACGATTTTAGATGAAATCGCAGACATTGGTAATCTTATAAAAGACGGGTTGGGTAGTAATAATTTAAGCATGTGAAACATGTCTTCTAGGATGAATAAAAAGTTCAACAAATTTCAGTAAAACCGAACTCGGGACGCGAATGTTTAAAACCATAAAACATTTTGAAACCTTTTAAATAAACCACTTTAAAACCACCAATTAGTTCATCAAAAGAATAATTTACAACTCAAAAGTACGTCCCAACAAGTGGACAAAATGCAAGGTATACGTCGCTAGACTCAAAAGTAAACCCAGAATCCCGCTCCTAGCTCTTCAAGCTTCGGAAGCTCACCTAGTCCAACCTGCGACCGGTACCTGTAGGAAAAGCAGCTAGGGGTGAGCGTTCGCTCACCACCACGGATAACACACTGACTACGGCATACTTAGCAGACAATGCCGGTAACACCAACAACAACCCAACCACCGGTGATCACTATCCCCAACTCAAGTAACCCGACCGACACACACACACTGTTACTTTCCTCAACCGACTCAACACTCGGACACGTAATGTAGACCTAACACAACGATTGACGACCTCCTCCAAAGACACGACAGACAACCACGCAACACCCAAGATCACAAAGGATCGCACACCAAACAAGATCACAAAGGATCGCACGCCAGCTGCTCAGTAACCCATCTCTCTCTCGCCCTTTACCGATCCCTGTCAGGTCAGGCAGTCGACCTGTCGCGTAACTTCTCCCGATCTCAGTCGGGAGGTTAGCCCACAACCTCTCCCCTACCCCCGATCTCAGTCGGGAGGCTAGCCACACCCACGCGCACCTTCTCCCGATCCCTGTCGGGAGGCTAGCCCACAACCTCTCCCCTACCCCCAATCTCAGTCGGGTGGCTAGCCACACCTCACGCAACTTCCCCGACACAAAGTCGGGTCTCCAACCTCAGGTAACCACAATCACAATCACAAGAAAAGTTCAACAAACAGCAACAACACCAGTTTGACACTCCACAGGCACTCATGGCCACCCAAGACACCAACGGTAAAACACGGACTCAACAACCCCACGGGCACTTACGGCCACCCAAGACACCGACACTACTCACGCGCTCAACAACCCCACGGGCACTCACGGCCTCCCAAGACACACCAACAGTAAATCACGGGCTCAACAACCCCACGGGCACTCACGGCCACCCAAGACACACCGACAATAACTAACGGGCTCAACGACCCCACGGGATCTCATGGCCACCCAAGACACCAACAGTAAAACAAGGGCTCTCATGGCCACCCAAGACACCAACAGTAAAACACGGGCTCTTATGGCCACCCAACACACAAACAGTAAAGCACGGGCTCTCATGGCCACCCAACACAGAAACAGTAAAGTACGGGCTCTCATGGCCACCCAAGACACAACTACCCAATCAACCTCCGGGCATAACCAATGCCTCCAGTAGTTCTAATATCAACAAGCTCACAATCAACCTCTGGGCATAACCGAATGCCTCCAGTAGTATAATAACGATAGTTCACAATCAACCTCCGGGCATGGTCATATGCCTCCAGTAATTCTAATATCGATAAGTTCACTGCTCCTACGACACTACTAAGTGTCACATGCATTTCTAATGTTCGATACGTTCCCGTATCATACGACACTACCCGGTGTCGCCTGCCTTTCTAATATTCGATAAACTTACTTAACCCACGACACCCAAGTGTCACATGCATTTATACTGTTAACTTTCCCTAGTCAGGGCCGAGATCCGGCTACTTTTCCCTACCTCGTATGCTTTCTCCAAAAGCGCACTAACAAGCTCCGGCGTGATCTCGATCACTCGCCTAGCTTTCCCTTTCCACGGTCTGCAGCACGATCTAATAAGAACACAATTTAAATGCTTTTAAGTTCGCAGACATAAATTGGAATTTAATAAACTTGACGCCCAAATGTAACCCCGACAATGTCGATCACTCCCAAACTTTCCAATTACTCGACATTTTCGATAATGGACCCGGAAAGGCCCGATTCGCCCGACATGGCGAATATGCCCGGGTTTTGGAAACGCCCTTCCGGGGCTCCAAAAATTCCCGTTTTCGTTTCTACGGTCTTAGAATAATTCAAGGGTTCCTATGCACTCGACGGAAGCCAATTCCGACTTCCGAGTAATTTAATTAGCGTTTAAAGTTTCTAAACCCGTCAATTACAACTTTCACAATTTAACTCCAAAATTCGTTCCGGGTGTGGATTAATTACTTGGGGAACGTTCTAAACCACCCGAACACGAAAACCCGATACCCGAACGTGTGGGCCCCACCCGGCCAACCTTGGCCGTGGGTGACTAGGACCAAAATGGGCCGGTTCACCACCATGGTGGCTGGCCCTAGCTCCGGCCAGCCACCTCCCAACTCCGGCAACCACCATGCACGGTGGCCGGAGCTCCCCCCGAGCTCGCGGTTGCCGGAAAACGTTCAATCTTCGCTCCAAAACGTCCCCAAGACGTCTCCAACGATCCCCACACCTCATTTCCACCATAAACTACTCATTTTAACCAAACCCTAACTTTTAAACTTAATCAAAACGAAATTCGGTTAGATGCTCACCGTAGAGAATGTCGATGGGAGTTCGATTCTTCTATCTTTTAGACGATCCAACGGTTTGATGCTCGTGAATAGTGGAAAAACCCTAACTCACCCTCTCTTTTCTCTTCTTCTTCCCTTGCCTTTTCTCTCTCTAAAACCTCTCCTATTTTCACAAAGTGGCCGAACACCCCCTTGTACTCTCATCTTTGTATTTTTTTCAAAAACCCACATCTTTCAATATTTACAAACTAACCCCACTTTTCCATCTTTTGTTTTGTCCAATAAACCTAACACCACCACATTGGTGACGTGTGGCAAGTGGGTCCCACACCTTTTAGAGAATATCTCCTAGATTTTTTTCAGTCAGATTCGCGAAATTCGAACGTTTCGGGCCCCGAACGGGCACTTTTTCCAAGAAATTACGAAACTCGACGGGCTATAAGGAAACGGCTCAACTAAGACCGCTGCGACGACGGCTAAGCTTTTTGGATCCAAAACGGTCATCAAATGGACCAAAACGTCGTTCGGTTGACTTTTCCAGCAAAAAGTCAACATTTCCCACAATGATCAGAAAGTTGCCCTGAGTCCCCCGGAACTCACTTTGGTCGATAAAGGGGTCAACGTAAGTCTGGTATGACCCTCGGGATCAAATTTAGGTCCTTTTAAGTGCTTGTCCAAAAATTTTAATTTTTCCCGTTTTTCGCAGATTTGACTGGCGTTGACCGGGAGTGGTTATTACATCGGGGAACTTTTGGAATGTTGAACAAGTTCACATTCATAGCACCAATTTTTTATCCCCGAAAGAAGTTGAGCTATGTCATGTACCTCTTAGAAGACATTTATTCAACTGAAAATTTTGCTTCTCTTTCCCAATGTGTCAACATATTTCTCAATGATATGTTTGAACAATACAAAACTATATATGGTGTTGATGTGTCACAAACACAAGCGGACTGTTCCGTGAGTGTTGTTGACAAATCATCTAAACATCGTAATTTTGAAAAGTTTGAAAAGCTTTGTACTTCAAATGTTGGATCTCTTGAAACTGAATTGGAAATATATCTTACAGAGAAAAGAGCTGATGATACTGAGGGTTTTAATGTACTTTCTTGGTGGTATTTGAATGCACCTCGATTCCCTATTGTCTCCAGGATGGCTAGAGATATACTTGTCATTCCTATGACTTCTATTTCTAGTGAAAGTGTCTTTAGTGCCGACAGTAGGATACTTGATCCATTTAGATCATTCTTGACTACAAGAGTTGTTCAAACTCTTTTTTGTACACAAAGATTGGTTTAAGGAAGTTGAATTTATTGAATATGACTCTCTAGAAAGTATGGAGAAACACGAGGATTTGCCTCAAAACGAAGAAGATGATAACTTACTATTATTTTGCTATTTTCTTTGTTTATTCTTTTGTTTGTTGTTTTATAATTAATGTGTTACTTGAACTTTCAGAAATTGAGAACCTTGCTACCATAATTGGTGCACCTGTAATAATGTGATGGAACTACCAAAAGATGGTAAAACTAAAGTGGAAGCTGTTTTATTCACTGTATTTTTACTTGTTTTTTGCCTTCATTAATCTATTTTTTGTTATGTACTCATATACTTTTTCTTTGTAGGCATCGTTTCAAGGGAGCAAATGAAAGCTTCAAGACTTTTAAAAAGTTCAAGTGCAAAGTAGACTTTTTTGTATAAGTGAATGTTATTTGAAACTTTGTGTAATGAAGCAAGTGAAAGCTTCAGTGGATGTAATATTTGTTTTTGGATGTTGATTTAGAATATTTAGAATGATTATTTGATGTTGAATGGTTTATTTATAAAAGTGTAAGTTTTTGGATATAAATGACAGGTTTTATTGGTTTTGGGCCTTAATTTGGACCCAAAACAGTAAAACCCATCATTTTCTAATTGGGCCGGTTAAACCATTTTTTTCTGGAACCGTACAAAATACAATCTGTCGTTTTTTAGGGTTTTGGCCGGTTTTCGGTTCTGGCACCGGTGGGGCATTCTGCCTCACCGGCACTATCGCATCCGGTGGTCGGAGGGGTGGCCGGTTCTGTAAAGTACTGATAATTTAATTGTCTAATTTACGGTTTTAAAACGACGGGATTGGAAAACGGAACGAAAATTTGGAACGAGGCGAAACAAAAAGAAAAAAGAATTCAAAAAAAAAAGAAAAAAGAAGAAGGTTAGAGCTGGACCAGGTCAGACCCAACTCATTTGGGCCGAGCCAGATATGGCCCAATTCACGCGCTCGCGGCCCACGAAGACAGGCCCGCATCAAACCCTAGCTCAAAACCGTCTTCAGCGCCGCTTCAACGTCATTTGTTGCGCAAAAATTTCGAGGCTTCTCCTTCCTCGACTTCACTCTCT